>JAEIGR010000001.1:19930565-21300848 GCA_018904305.1 Scaptomyza montana | reverse complement strand
AGGGAACACAAAATGAGTGTAAACTAATCAACTTACCTTGAGTGTTTTCGCCATTGAGGTAGATGCCCACCTCCTCGACAGAGTAATTGCCATACTGTGAAATGATGCAGCGGGCACGGTCATCAAATCCTCGAATTGAAGCATCTGTCCACCATTTGTGAATGTTGCCATTGCTGTCGAATAGTCGACCCTTGTCATCAAAGCCATGGGTTAGCTCATGACCAATGACAACACCAATGCCACCAAAATTCAATGACTTGGGGAAATGGCGATGATAGAAGGGCGGCTGTAGGATACCCGCAGGGAACATGATCTGATTCTTATTGCGACTATAATAGGCATTGACAATAGCTGGCGCTGTTTGCCAGTTGGTCTTGTTCACACGCTCATTGAGCTTGGCCTGCTCCATTTTGGCCGTGTGTAGCAAAACATTTAGAGTGTTCTCAAAATACGTATCCGGATGAATGTCAATGCCAGCATATTTCTCATTTAGCTCCTCTGCATTGAGTATAAAATCCGGATAGCCTATTTTCAAGGACATTGCATTAACCTTCTCCTCTGCAAGGAGCTTGGTATTTTGATCCAACCAATCTGTGGTCTTGAGTATATCCCTAAAGGCCTGCTGCAACTCATGCGTCATCCTTAAAGTATCTCTCTTGCTGTTGTCATCGAAATAACGACTTACGAACATCGATCCCACAGCCATGCCCATGTTTGTGTTGACCTGAGCAATGCATACCTTCCATCTCTGTGGACTCTCCTCTCTCCCAAATAGCGAATGGTAGAAAGTTTGCTTAATATCATCAAAACGATCATCCACATTATTGATTCGATGCCTTACAAATCGCCACATCATATAGTTGGCTACAGTTCGAGGTGGCGTACTGTCCAGCAGTACCACCAATTTCTTCATATACTCCACGGCATAGATGACCACCTGCTCGGTTTCGTTTACAGTTCGTCCTTGGAGGGTGCTCAGATAAGTGGTCCATCCAATCTGTGGAACATCTGCCTTAAGTTGTTGCAGCGACATGCGTTTATAGAGCTGGGGATTAAGACAAAAAAATGATACAATTAAAAACAAATCAAGAGATCTGTTGAGGTCAATTTAGGAATTCTAGCTTTAATAACTTACCTTGGTCACATTGAGTCTTTGCTCTGCTGGCGCTGTTATCGCCGCCAGACGCGTCTCGAAGTCAATCAGTTGTTTGGCAACTTGTGAGGCAATAGGTTTTGTGGCACCCAGTTTGTGCATCACGTCGGACATGTAGCGTTGATAGGCACTCAGATACTTGAGATTACTAGCCTGCATGAAATACTCCCGAGTGGGCAAGCCCAAGCCAGTTTGATCGAACTGTATGATATTTTCCTCGGAGTTCTTGATATCAGCGCCGACCCACTGAACGATGAGGATGTCATTGTTATAGCGACGCAATGTGGCTGCCAGTTCTTGCCAATTGAAGCGACTTTCATTCCAATGGGCATCTAGAACTGGCCAACCACCTAAATTTCGGATAAGCGCATGAAGCGGCTCTAGTCCTCGACGAGCTAGAAGCTCACTGTTTATGCAGGATTTATAGAGATTCTTGGCTTTTGCCTGGGCATCGTGTTTGGGTTTGAGATACTCCTTTGTGCCGCTAGGTGAATCCTCCTTGTGCTTGTCGTAATTCTTGTTAAGTGTTATGGGCAATGTATCCTCCTCTTTGGGCTTCTCTCTCGTTGGTTCAAAAAGTCGCTTTCTTTTGGTAGCAGCAAACGTCGAATAGCGTTTATACCTTACCAGGACATTATTAAGAAGATGTCTACGTTTCACAATATGTCGACGCAGTCGCTCCGCTTTCAGTTCGGTGGCCTGATCCGTTTCCGGTTGCTGTTCGTTCAGCTTGAAGGTGTTTTGCCGTACTCGAGTCTCTGGACTGGATTGTGCCTGACTTGCATTCTTCTCGAGCAGATTGCGTAGAACTACATCCAGACTCTCGCGCAACATCTCGAACGTATCGAATCCAGCCTTATCCTTTGGTATGGGATGCAACTTTTCCCAATTTCCACAAGCATACTGATAGAAATCCACACAGGGATCCACCTGCGGACTCATATATCGTTTCATGGTCTTCGCTTGAGCTTCACGAATGTCCTCCCGTGTACCCTGTTCATTCCAGAAGGAGGGCAGCGAGTTCTCGACTAGTGCCAGCTCATCTTCGCTCTGTTCCTGTGCATCGCGACGTCCACGTCGGGACCAGTATTGAATAGACTCTGGATACCGCTTGGGTATATCGTTTTTGTGGCTTATCTCGAACTCCTCGCCCGTCTCCTTCATAGCCAGTTCATTTTCATAGCATTCACGTGGCTGACCATGTGGCAGAAACGATGTTCGTGCATCCTTCATCAATATGCTGCGATCCTCCAACTCGAGCGTTTCAACATTCCCATAACGATAGGGAAGACAACGTCTCGCACGCTCCGCTGCCAATAATCCTAGCTGGGAACGCTTCTCTTGTGTCAGCAGAAACTCATCGTTGATCAGCTCATTGTAGCTATCACTATCCGGCAGCAGGGATTCATAGCCATCGAGATAGCCCGGCAGCGATGGGGCAGCTGAAGATCGTTGATGTCGTTGTTGTTGCTGTTCCTCGTTCAGTTGAAGTGCCTGCAGCATGCCATCGAGTCGGAGCAGAAGGAGGAGCACCAATGTCAACGGAAGCATCACCACTGGAAGCAGCAGAAGCAATTTGCAGCATGTTAGACCAGGACACCATTGAACGCGACCCGTTTGCTGATTGACACCCAAACCCAACTTGACACCACCACCACCACGAGGCAAGGATGGTGATGGCATCGATGGTGCCACACCATGCACCTGTACCAGCGTTAGCTTTAACGGACTATGGCGACTCATGTTAAATATGTATCCGAATATGTATATATATTTTTATGTATAGGCACTGTATGTATGGCCTTTATACTTTAATTAAACGCAATTTGTAACGCGATGCAATTGCGAAATCGAGAATCCGAGAGTGTAATTGTGAAATGGCGGAGAAGCAGCGCGAGCAGCAGCGCATCAGTCGCGCTCGGATAGCCTACTAAAAAGTGATCCGAATGAGCTCAGCGCTCAATCCACTTTGCCGGTCAAAGCTGGACGAAGCTCGAATCACGGCACGGCGCGCGCGACAATTGAATGAAGACGATAGACAACAGCAACAACAACAACAGACAGACGGCGCTTCAATAAATATACAAAAAAAAGAGGAGAAGAAGACACAGCAGTACAATTGTAGATTGGTTTCTATGTTGCCGCAATAATTGTGATCTTTGTTGACTGTCAAAGCACTGACTTAATATGGGCAATGTTATGATCGACACTCAAAGAAACGCTAAGAAAATTGTTGAAGAAATTTAAATAACAACTGGAACAACTAGAATTCAAATCTCTACTTTCTACTGACAGTTTGCTGTGATACATTTATCTACATTTAAGCTAAGTATTTTTTTGTAGAGTGTTGAGTCGAAATTCTAATTATCTTCATTATTACCGATATTACTTTTTACTCATTCCAAGTGGAAAAAGAACATCTATTTATTTATATATTCCATTATTTTCTTCAATCATAGACTTGTTTGTCTTAGTTTTTTTCGAGTGTACCGTTTAGTTTGTTCGTCAGTGCGTTAAGCCAAGTAAATATTGATAGTTGAGCATGAGAAATGATTGTCAGTTTGATATCAAAAAAGGGTGCTTGACCTCAGAGACAAGGGCTTGAAAGTGCAACATCAAACGCACATTGTCATAGGTTCAACATTTAACCTGTTAACCTCATTTGGAAAATGTTTACAAACAAAAAAACAAATCAACTTCCGGTTGCATTAATGTGCGCTAATATCTGCTAATCAACAAGCAACATTTGTAATAACAATACAATGCAGCAACAGTCGCAATAGCAAACAGATCGTTCAGAAATTAGTGTCATTATCACTGGCACACACACACACGAGCGCACTTACACACACTAACAAGCACGTGTAGGTAGCTGGAGGCACCTCCACTTTTGACCTCCGTGTGGGTTCAGCTTTGAATTGAGTCTTAACTCAATCAATTTAATTTAATTTCACAAAACAATTGCACAGAAACATACAAATACAGAACAGAACAGACTACTGTGAAAAAGCTGGTTACGTTTTTGTTTTCTACACCCTAATGTGGGTGGGTCATATTAACAATATGAATGGTTTTGTAATCACAAACCTAAAATAAGAAGTTGGGTTTGGATATTTTTGTTTGTTTATTTTTCCATAAATATTTTAAAGCATTTCTCAGACACAGTAAACAAACTTAGTCTTCAACTACGGCCTCATTAGCAAACAAAATTAAGTTCAATTTGGTATGTTAATACAGACTTCTATTAGTATAAAAATCCAGAGTTATATAAATCTCGACGAAAGTTTGTTTCTAGAAAACTTTTACCCCAAGGCCGAAGGCGAGTTGCAGAAGGCAAGGAACACACAGTGCGTATACGTTATTTACATTAGTATTATGAAAATGTCAAATGTATTTACTGCTTATATGCATAATCACACACACAGACAGACACGTGGACACGCACTTATACTCGCAAAAAGCTAGTTAAGTGAAATTAAGATACTTGTGCCAAAGAAAAATATGAGAACAACTTGCACGTAAATTGGCTTTCGACATCGTTTTGGGTTTAGGTTAGTATTACAAGATTATGCGGATGTTTGTTGCGCATGCGATGCCATCTAATATGACGCCAAGCAGCTCATCTTCAACACACAAAACATTGAGAAAAGAAAACAGATGGAACGAAGACTTAAGAAGACTTTAGAACCTAAAAAATAAAATATTCAATTATTTTCTTAGCATGGGAAAAGAAGAATAAATAATATTGTTGTGAAAAAAAACCAAGTGCTCTTATCAATTAACCCCCCCATCTGTTTTCACAGTGTATAGAACAGCCTATGGCCATTTATTCGATTCTGATTTGGTTGGGGTCGCGGCTTCTCCGCATGAATTTCAGTTTCATGAACAGTAAACACGCAAATTTGCATATGCATGTGTGAGTATGAGTGTGTGTGAGAGAATGTGCATCTGTAGTTGTATTCACTTTGAATTGCCATTTGCCTCGTATGCTAATTTTAGCCTTAAACCTTTTAATTAGCGACTCTGACCGAGATTCGAAAGAACATGTCAATTTATCAGCACACACACACACACGCTTATATGTGGTATGGAATGAATTGTTGCAATTGCAGCCTCCCCTCACACAAGTGTTATATAAATGTCGTAACTTTTGGTTTGGCCATTCTGTGTCTTATTTGATCTGTAGTTCAAGAGCATTATTATTAGGTATATAAGCTAAAGATTGCGAATCAATGAATTATACTTATTGATAAAGATTATCAGCTGGATCTAAATAAAAAAATCCCCAAACAGAGATCAACAAACAGTGAGACGACTAATCAGCTGAACAGCAGCAGTAAGCTTAAGTATTATTATTTGTTTGTATGCAATAACTTATGTAAGACGAGTGCTAATCTCGCGTTTAGCTATCTACATTGCACAAAAGGCACGCGCAGTTATACCATACTCTGCTCATACCCTATGGAGAAGTGTTAGAAGTGGTTTTTGGTTCCCTGTCTTAGTTATTAAAAAATCTACTGCTATCGATTTAAGGTTATTGTCAAATCGATTAAGCTTTTATATGCTTTAAGTCAAACTACGCAAAAACTAATTCCGAAGATTAGAGGTATGATGATTTGTTAACAATGCGCCATTAATTTGATATTTTATAATGGATGCCAATTACTTTTCGCAGAATTTGTTGCTGGCGGTTGTGATTTAGCCTTAGCCGCACAAACTATTGTAGTGTAGACAAGTTAAGTGTGGTGGAAACTCTTGGCTTTCACTTGCTTAAATTCAAGTTGCAAATCTGTGTAGAAAACACTCACATGCGAACTTTTTGAACACTTCACGTCCCTTGCACACAAGTCCTATCCGCCTGAAGATTATTAACAGTTATTTTGTGGATAGTTGGTTGAATATGGATTTGCGAATCGAGTTGTGGAAATTGTTTCGAGCGATGCTTATTTATCAGCTTGTTGTCGCCTTGAAAGTTAAGTCGCGAGTGTTTGGCCCAATCTGACAACTTGCTGCTTGGAAGAGGCGAATAAGTTATTGTTTGTGCCGGGATAATGGTAATGCTTCTGCTTCTGGTTCTGGTTCTGGTTCTGGTTCTGGTTAATGTGCTCAGCAGTTTGTCGTTGCTGCTAAATTTAATTGCCGCGAGATTACCGCTAATTGAAATGTGCCAAGCACCAGCGACGGCAGCAGCAATGAGCGCATCTGCTTTGAGCGTTCACTCACTTGAAATATCAGATGGAAACTCAGCTGTGAGCATACTTATGCATAGTATCAGTCAGAGTTTCTTAACACTGTAATCAGTGCCTGACTTAATAGACAAAGCACACCACGACGACATCAAAGTGACTAACAGCTAAATGTGTGAGTGAAGTGAGTATTACAAGTGCTTGCTAAGCTTAACAAACTAGCAAAGTGATTTATTATAGACAGGTTAAAAAGAATAAATTATAATTGCAATGACACAAGTCTAAAGTGGAAGGAGGAAGCTTGAAACAATTGAAATCAGAAGCTTTTTGAGAGATAAATTGGGATAAGGGATTAAAAAAGACAAAGATATTTCAGTAATTTGATATTAGAGTGAAAAGGAATGAGAAAAACATTGATAAAAGCATGGTTAAAGATTAAGATATAGTGGAAAAATATATAAAAAATAAATATAGATATAGAGAGAAAAACAGAAAGAGAGTAAGTAGAGGATGGGTAGAAACAATTAACATATCTAAAGCATAAGAAAGGCAGAAACAGTGTTGGAAAACTGTTAAATATACTTAAGTTTAACTACCTAACAACATTTTATACTCCTGCCACAAGCTTTTAACTGGTGTTGTGACTGTCGCTTGTTGAACTCACGCAGTTAATTAATATCATAAAATATCGAACGCAACGATTTGACAACTTCACAGCTTGTGCGTGCAAATAAATATCAATTGACAGTTGAGTGCTGGTATTAATTATGGTAAATAGCATAAAGTGTCTATTAATCAATGGAATTGGCGTCGTTGTCTACGCTTATGTATTCGATTCAATCAACGACAAAATGAATGCTATAAGTACCAATATGTTCATGCTTATTTGCTGTCAGACTTTGACAAGAACATTTCAATTTCTGTGTGTGTGTGGTCTGTGCAAACACACCTTAAGCTATTGGCCAGAGAACTGTTCAAAAAATTGATAGCTTTAATAATTGTATAATTTAATTATTGTGTACACCTACGAGCAGGTGCAGGTCTATAGACACCATTCTCTTTCTTTTGCATGTCAGTTATTTGCTTATTATTATTGTACCTATTTTTTGGTATTTATTGTTTGTTTGTTCAATGTGTGAGCTTACTTTGTGAATAATAATACTTTGTGGTTGCAAGCAAATTTTTCCACTCTTCGTTGTGGCGCCTTGTGCAAACTTTTTCTATGCACATAACACAAATGGCAAATGGGAGGAGCAATTTATTATTTTTAACTTATGCGCGAAATGCAGTAAGCAATTTACTATTTAATGTTCTCAAGTTCCGCTTGAGGCATTAGTATGCATCGGAAAAACAATGTGGAGAATGCAATTAAATTGAGTTGAAGCTGATTAATGTGCTATTTGAATATTATTGCACATCTAACACAAGCTTTATCACATTAACATATTTTGTGTGTCCAAAAATGAGCATTAAATGTACTATTTAATCGCAATAAAAATCGACTTTGTACACTTCACTAATGCACTAATCCAATTTAAATGTGTCGCCCCATTTATTTGCAGCTAATTATCGTTTGGAGATTGTTAAGCCAAAAACAAATGCACTCAACTGTTGCCTGGCACTGCATGGAACTCTGCCCAAAAATGGGCCCAAAAATGCATAGCCGATTTTATTGCATTGAACAATTTTTGTTTTATTTTGTTTTGTGCTATCGATCATTGTCAGGCATGGAGATAATTTACAATAAATCTGTACCGCATTAGAATTCAATGGTGGAAGGGGCGCTGTCGTGCTAAAACCTGAATGCTTCATGCCACAAAATCGAGCCGCACACAACATAAATTAGGATAATTACAATTGCACCCACAAGTGCCATTCGAGTCGAGTTTTTTTTTGTTGCTGCGGTTGTTGCCATATTGCCTCGAGGCTGCCAAGAATTTTGATTGCATAAACACCATTAACAGCAACAAAAACAATAACAACTACTGCCACTTGGAGTGGCCCAATAACATTTGCCGCCAAAATTTTATATGGCCAGCGAGTGGAAATGGAAATTCATTGGGCCAACAACGCCACTGCATTTGAAAATTAGCTACAAAAAATTACAATAACACAACAATTGCTGAGAGTTTAGGACTAAAAGATACCCTAGCATATTGACTTGGCAATGTAGTAAGCAAAACAGGAGTAAAATTTCAAAATTTCAAGAATTTTTGTGCTAAGAAAATTCTTTAAAAAAATTAATAAAATAAAAATAATACTTTATTTAACTCTCTATAAGCACTTTGCAATAGAGCATAGCGCTTATTAACACCACTCAAATCAGGCAATGAAGCGAGAGGGTGCCAAGTGGAATTATCTGCATAGTGGCTCTGGTTTGTGGTGGCGCCGCCAGCTGGATTCCGCAAAATGCACAATTAGGAGACCACCGAATTTGGCCGCGAATGTTTGGCAACACTTTTGCATAGACGGCGATCATTTGGATTAATTTCCACTTCCCAATTAGTTGGCCAAGCGCAAAATTTAGTTTAGCAACTCATCGGCTTGTGGCTGGCCGATGGTGGTGCAGGCGCAATTGACCAACGCAAACCACACACAAAACAAAATCAATTAAAACGAATCGTTGAAGCAAAGTTCCAGGCCCCGCTTTTCAACTGGTCGCTCGACTCGTTCATCCGTGACTTTGCACTTTTACGCTAGTAACGGCACCCGCAATTGCAACACCACCCGCACCCGCACCCACAACCCGCATTAGCTCTTGACCAGCATTAACTTAAACTTTGGCTATCGCTCTGGTTAAGTGTTGTTGTTGTTTGTTTTGTGTGTTGCGCAGGCGCAAAAGTTGTTTATTGTTGCAATTTTTTTTTTCTTTTTTTGATATGGATATGCTTAATAATATTACCCATTGCCGACAATGACTGCCCAGGCTAAGCTTTTTGTATGATCTCGTTCGATTGCCTAATTGAACTTAACAAATATTCGATTGCATTATTTTTGGTTTGAAGAAAAATGCAAATGCAATTTTTTGCTTCTTAAAACCAAGATATTTGCCTACTTTAATGGAAAGAAAATTGTCGACACTTTAAAAAAAAAATATTTAAGGTTTTTTTGATGTTGTTATATTGAATCAAAGGTTCGATTCAGATTCAGTTGGCAAACGAAGAGTTTTCACTTAAGAAGTTTTGATCTTTTGATCAGGGATTTGATTGGGATTCTTGAAAATACTGTGGATAATGTATTAAGAAATGTTTTAGTTTTAAGCTAAGCATCGCTTAACGAAAGTATAACCATAAATAGAAAACTCCTACAAAGTTTGTTAAACATGTTTTGCATTTGTCGCTTTTTCATGTTTTAAGATGAATAATTTAGCTTGGTTTGAATATTTAATTCTACTTAAATGGGGCTGCAATATATCATGTAAGCTGCCAAAAGCCCGTTCCCTAAACAATTTGTTCCTTAAAACAAAATTGCAAACAATCAAATGATCCATCATTCCACACGTCATTATTTTTATTTTCTAGGTCTTTCGCTTTGCATTTAAAAAACATTAAAAAAAAGACTTAAGCTTGCTTTAATATGCACTGCTACACTTTCAACTGACGATTCATAAATCATAAGAAACCACATTCAAATCAAATTATAAGTGTTAAATGCACATTCTATAACCTTAAATGCTTTTATTGCACATTTGCCCAAACAATTGGTTTTAACCTCAAAGGTGTTCATATTAATCAAACACGCATAACACGTTCACTGCAACGCTGCTAATCAATGTTAAGTTGCCATACAATTTCCGTTAAATATCATTGAACTTAACGCACACACACACACATCGATTAGTCACATCCATTTACCACATTCATTTACGGGTTTTAGTTGAACTTCAACCATGACATTGAATTACAAAAAGACAACAAAATCACAGAAACGTTGGCACACGCAAGTTATTTTTGGTTGTTGTTTCCGTTGAATGCATGTGTGGCTGCAACTGGTTTTTTGTTGTTGGTCGCACTTCAAGGCTGATGAACCAGATATTGCGTATACGCAGCATGCAACAACGCGCATATTAACGCAATATCTAACTGTTGGTGTGAGTACATACTGGATTGTTGTTGTTGCTTTCGATTTGCCACACTTGTCGCTAACAACATTAAGAAGTTGCGTTATAAATGCAATTTATTTGAATTGAATTTGATTGAATGCATATTCATTCGATTGTCTTCCAATCATTGCTTTGGACTTTCACAAAATATTCGTGTGACAATTCAATGGGTTTGGTAATCGATTATGCAAAATCGATTAACTCATTTAATAAGCAATAAGTTAAAAAGATAATCATGAACAAATTATCCAAAATGGACTTGGCGAAACTATATCTTTACCTCTGGCAATAAGAAAGACGACTTCTGTTTTGCCATCGAATTTCCGCCCGTTCCTCCTATTTTTTTCGGCTGCTGCTTTGTGCCTTCACTTGCACTGCTTAATTAGATTTTAATCTTTTTTTCATGTTCATGAACTTGGCAGCTGTTCAGGCCAAAAGCAGCTGTCTGCTTGTGGCTACTAAGGCACAAAGGCATCAAAATTTTCCAGTCCAACCAGAAAATTATTCTTCAATAACAAGTTTAATTCTTATTATTGTTATAACCATTTACAAAGTCTACCAAAATATAATTATCATAGTGAAAATAATATTGATACTTGCATTGTTAAACTTATAACAGTTTCCGTTTCCACTTCGTATACTTAATGTACGTCTGCCAATCTGAATTCTGGCATCAATCTACGTGCCAATTAACCTTGAAAGTCGATGCTGTCACAAAGGTCTGGCCGGGAATGCTCGTGCCCATATCGCTGCCATAGATCCCAGTAGAGCGGCCTGCGTATCCAATCAATCAATTGAAAAGTTTCCAACTTGTGACCTTTGTTATTCTTTGGGCAGGTCTAATTTTGGCAGCGAAGCCATTGTGGACATTTTCCGTTCCTGTCATTGCGTAAATTTGAAAGTAATCTGAAACTGATACAGATACTCTGTTGCTGAGATGCTGATGTCGTTTTCGATGTCGAAACTGATGCTGTAACTGTAGCTGTTAAGCCCACGATTAGATAGAGATGCATAGTTAGCTGAAAGAGAGAGAGAGAGAGAGAGAGTGACACATAGACGTGCGATACTTGAGCGACACTTTTAAATGCCCATTCAGAGGGTTGTATAAAAATCTTTTTCGAGAATTATTATTATTTTAATTATTTCTGACTGTGTATAAATTTGCCATTAGTTAGATTTAGTTGTAAGCAGTTGACCTTCATTTTGCAAGAGTATTTATATAAAAGAAAAGATTGTTTTTCTTTCTTCTTTTCATGCGTTAAGCATTTGACATTGAGAGACAGGCATTTATTCGCAACTTGTCGGCTGTCTGCTGTTTGGTGTTTTGTGTTTTCTTTGCATGATTATTTTTTTTTTTTTTTTGGGTTGTGGTTCGAGCAGAGGATTCACCGACATGACCTTCAAATAGAGCCCATAGAATAAAAGTGCCTAAAATATAAGCACAAAATAAATTTGAAATGAAAGCCTTAAGGACAAGCCGACATGTGGCCTTAGCATACATCAAAATACCAATTATGTTGGTGAAACCAATAAAATTTGTTTGCGAATCCTTTCCTGTATGGGGTGCATTTGAACTTTGATATGAGAAATCATTAATCAAAATTTTGAATATAAATATTTCAGTTAGCAAAAGCACTTGGGATGGAATTTTTAGGTGAGCTAAGAGGGACGCTATAGCAAATTTCTGAAATTGTAGTTAATAAATAGAAGATTGATTAGCTTACCTCAATAAAATCTCGATAGCAGCGAAGCATTAAATCGCATTTAATGATTTGAAAATATTTATGTGTCGTTTCCCGCTCTGTATTAACATATTTTTCGAATACTTTTCGCTCAAATTCGCCGTAGATAAAGTCTTATAATCTGCACCATATTTTAAAACATTTGATGATGTTCAAATTTAATGCCATGTAACGCTTCACCATCCTTGAAAGCAGTGCTCAACTTATTTTATATGCTCTTTTCAATCCCAGCTTGGGCTACACTCAACGCTTGTTTGTTTGCTTAGTTTCGCCTCAAAAAACCAACCAACTTTATTTGCAACGGCTGCCATCGCACGTAGCTCAATAGCTTGCCCCATCAGGCATCAGGCGGCAACGTGTTGTGTTTATTTTATTTTTTATATTTTTTTTCGGGTCTGTGGGTTTTGTTTGAGGTCTTTGAATTTTGCACTGGGTGGTCGGTCAGCTGAATGAACGCAACTCTGATGTTTTGGCATACTTTTTTTGTATGCACATTGGTTGACTTCTTTTTATTATCGGAATGCCCTGTATCCATTGAAAAGTGCTAAACGGAAAAGGTGACTTAGAAGTTAAGTTTTTACGACACTTGAGTTCATAAAATTTATATTTTCGTGATCAGCATCGACAAAAGAGTCAAGATCATTTGGATTGTTGCTTAATTATTCCGATATTGGAAGATTAAATATCGATTAAAATCGATAAAGTGTAGTTTTCGATTGCAAGATTCATTGTGCATTTACAATAACAATTTCTGCATCGTAAAAATCAACAAATGTTAACCCAAAAAAACATATGTTATCGATCTAACACAAGTTCAGGTTTAGTTCTTGGCTAATGAACTGATAAATTTTCTGTTACTTATGCGATTTATAGTAGGTAAAATGTACAGGGTATCTTTTTGTTGAACTTTCTCGCACCAAGCGCACTTTTACTTGCTATTCCAACTGTTTTTTTTTTTTCTTGTTTTTGGCTTCAACTTAATATCAGAGGCCAAAAGCAGCAACCGCGCCTCCAGCCAGCCCGTTCGCCAGTTGGAACGCTCGTCATTTTATTCGCTTGTGCGCACTTTATAGACATGAATCAGGCCATAACTGAAGCTGGTGCAGGGCGGTGTGGTGTGGTGGTGCACGTTGAGTGTTTCACTGCGGTTTATATGTCATTTTTATTAAACTTTTTGCTGTTTGCTGTTCTCCCATTTTTGGTTAGTGAGTCCTGAAATGGATATGTTTCGTTATCTCAGACTTTCGCTTATGTTTTTGCACTTTGTTTAGAATTTCCATGTCAAATACTTAAGTTGGGGGGGTTAAAAATGTGCGCAAGACTGCTACGTGCTTGTATGCGGCACGTGCAACACATGTATATCCTTAACAGGATTGTCACGGGTAACAGCTATCCATTAATGGTCGGGCTGAAGGTGATCAGCGTTTATGGTTGGGGTTTGGCCTGGCTGGCACCTGTGGCGAATCGTTTGCTGTGAGAAACAAAAGTGTTGCAAGCCAATTTCAGACCAGCTCCGAAATAAATAAGACTGGTTTGAAGCGTATCAAATTGCTTGGTAGTTGAATGTTAGATGGCAGCAGCAGCTGTTGCTGTTCAAACTGTGCCACCACACACAAAAATGCAATATTAATATCAATATCAATAATGGCGGTTTTCGGTGTTTGGGGGAACCTAGCCCACGCGGTCAACTTGGGGTCCACTGCACCCAAAACCCGCATCCCAGACAAATTGCCATCTAATGCCCGCACATACAAACTTGACAATCAATCATTATTGCTATACTCTAGCCAGCGGGGCATTGCTATTATTCTGTAAAGTGTGTAAAAAGAAAGGAGATCACAGATGGATTAAGTTTGTATCCAACCATGTCAAAACTCTAGCATAAGAGCGAAAGTTTTTTTTTAATTGATGTGAAATTAAGTTTTAATGTAAGTTCGTTTATGCAAATCTAAGCTTGAAATAATCGATTGGATATTTGAAAATGTCATTTGTCTTATCGTGAATCATTATTACCTTTTCTATAATATTTACTTTGCAAACCGTTTATACACATATCTTATCTTCGACCTGCCTTCGATAGATATTATTAATCGTATCGCAGTAAATGTTGCTATTTGATTTAAGTCGCAAACAGTTGGCTTGGCAATTAACTTGGCTTTGGCATGCAGACCCTCCCCCTTTCTCGTGACAAATGCAGACCACATACCTTGGATCAATCACTATCCTAACCACCTCTCCACACCCTACCTCTCTCTCTCTTTCGCTGTTATTGGCACAAAAGGTAGCTAACTTTGTAATGATATGTTAGCAAGGTTTTTGTGTATCTTGCGTCAATAATTTTCGTAATTTCATGTTAGGGCGGCCACCGTTGATTGAATTGAATTATCTGCCACTCAGCGGCAGGCGGCAGGCGGCAGGCGACAGGCGAAAAGCGTATCGAGCGAATCGTGAATCGTAGATTCGCAAAACCAATTCAATTCGTAATCCAAAGTGGCCAACAGCAGCAACAAGTGGCTGAATGGCTGGCTGCAATATACACTAAATGCTTGTTTTACGGGTGGCAGTTCAAGTTGTGATCTGTGATCTGTGATCACAGAGTTTGTAACGCTTTTTATCTGTGGCAATAATTGAAGGCAATTAAATTCATAAATTTTAATGATTTATTTTACCTATGCACGCTTAGCACATTGCATTAATTCTTGAGCTACAAAATTGTCGTACAGGGTGCTTGTTAGGAACTTCAACGATGGAAAGTCTTGCATTGTTAACATTTATCGTTGCATTTGCAAGAATTGCAATTTAGTTCCTCCTGATTATTGTTTACATAGTGGTTGGTGTTCATCACTACAAATATTATCCTGAAGTATATGTAATCTTTGTTTTGTTTATTGAACATCCTGTATATACATGTACACAATACACTTATATATGCAATGATTTCTAAGCAATTTGTGTTAGCTAATTAACAGAAAATATTTGGCTTGTGTAAGAACAAATAGCACCAAAGACAGACCTACTACTAAAGACGGACGGACACACAATTGAGTGGGCTATAAAATAATTGATACACCCAAACACAATACAATGCACAAGGCGATAAGTTACACCCCACTGTACGATTCTGCATCCGTTTGAATGTATTTTTGTTGGCTGTTTGCGCTTCACTGCACCGCTAAGCTAAGTGGTGCAGTAAGAGTTAGCCACTATCCAAAAATAATAATAATAAGAGTCGATTGCAATCATTTCAATGCCAAACTGTAGACTGGTGGTGCTGGTAATGTTGGTGGGACAGCGGTGGTGGTGTTGGTGCAGTGGGCCGTGAAAGAGAGGTATTTTATTGACCACGTGCTTGTTACTGCATTTTATTGTCTTGGCTGTCATATAAAATTTAAATATTAATTGGCAAAGTGTTGGACGCCTTAATTTGCCTAATGATCCAACGGGTCAGCTCGCAGCTCTCAGCTCAGCTGGCCAATTTGAATGCTGAATACTGAATACTGAATATTGATACTGGTTAAGTGGAATGTCCAATAACACCCGCGGCGTGACTTTGTTGTAGAATTCGCGTTAATTATGTTGTTTTACAGCTAATGCAATTAATTAAACATGATTTGCTTATGAATATGGACTATCGAACTGCAAGACAAACGACTGCACATGGCGAAAACTACAAAATCAACATCTAAATATTGCCTGTATGTTGAACACTTAGTGTCAAAAGCCAAAAGATACGACGAAAAACCAACTCAATATAATAACAAAAGTTGGCAAGGTCGAAAACATAAAGCTAAATACATAGTTTGAAGCAGGTTAAACAAAGAATAAAATTTTTAAATTGGATTTATTTTTAAACTATTCATTTATGATAGAAATTTTTGTTTAAGTGCAGCTAGAATTCTCAACTGGAATAATTAAGTAGACGTTTACAATCGACAAGCCATTTGGCAATGCAATTTACGAGTAGATTTTTGTCTTTTGTACATTTTGCACAAATTTGCATAAGCACAGATTAAAGCAAGAACAAACTCGGGCAGCTTACTGCCAACGCCTACTGTATGCTGGCTTAAGCTGCGCTCTGTGTTTTTGTTCATTTAGGGCATAGACTGCCTTGGAGGGCCCTTTGAAACACCTACTGTAGAACGAACCACTTGAGCTTTGCAGCTGTTGTTTCTAGAATTTCCACTTAAGTATTTATTTATTTAGTATGTAATTGTAGGTCAATTATGGCATAGAGTGGATTATATTTTTAATGCCATTAAATCAAAGCGCAAAGTAACGTTGATATAAAAATACCGTTAATTTAATAGAGCGTATACTTAATGTATTCAAAAACATATTTCATTGAGTGGCTTTTTTTTACGACTTCGAGACTAAACGAAGATCATAAAAAAGAGAAAAGTGTTTTAAGCAATAATTTTCTTATTTAATCATGTTAATAAAGTATTCTAAACGATCCTGATTACTATGCTCAGTAAAAAAGGTGTTCAAATATCGTTTCCTGATTAATGCTATTATTTAATTAGCACCTATTTTTCAACAGTTCTATATATTTATGTATATGTATTCAAATACCGCATGGGCAAACATGTAGCGCACCCATATGAAAAGATAATTATAGCTTACAAATTGCAGGATAGGCGGGGGCATGCAAACAAATCTCTAGATTGCACTTGAGTTGTTCAGCCCACATGTCGCCAAATGACGCAGAAAACTAAATAAAAAAAGAAAAAAAAATGTGTGGAAACAAAGGTGACAACGGGAATATAATTTATAATGTTGCGCATGCTGCAAAAATGTCAAAACACACCCGACACGCCCCCAAAAGACACATGTGTGCACTCAGAAAAAAAAGAGAGCAGTATGCCTTAAGACAGCAAGCTTTGTAATTAAATATAAAATAGATTTTTTAAAGGATTAAAGGCAGTTTTTGGTTTTATGCACTTTTTTTTTTGACTTTGAGAACGCTTTCGAATTGATTGTACAATTATTTTTTGAGTGTATTTAGAAACAATTGTTGAGGGAGTTCAACAGAGCAAGTTGCAAGCATTTTTGGTTTATTTATATTGAAATGTGGCGATGGTGTTTCGGGCGGAGAGCTGAGCAAATTAAGTTGCAGCTATGTGGCACATGCAACACACACACACTAACACTCATACTGTGCAACACACATGTGGCGCCTATCGAATGCAAATTATCGAATTCGTTATTAAATGTGTTTCTTGTGTTTTGCTGTTGTTGCCTGTATGGCAGGTAAAACAACAGCAACAACAGCAACAACATCTATTGCAAAGTGTGGCAAATGCAACATCAAGATTGAATGTACTGCTCTAAAGAAATGCTGCAACATGTGGCAACAGCAGCAGCAATACTCAATTTTATGTCTTTTGTTTTGTGCGCTGCGCTTTTATTTTTAATTTGCAAACTTTTCGTTTCTGCTCGCTTTCGATGCAGTTCAATGATTAAAGAGGCAAAACGCCCAGAAATTGGCTTACAATATTATTGCTTTTTTTTCTGCTCGCTTTTCGATTTTTCGACTTTTTTGCTGCTTTGGCCCGTGGCATGTTGCAAGCTGTGGCCAACTGACTGCAGGCTCCCTAAGCGTTGTACTACACTAGGCACAATAAAAAACAAAAAAAATAATTCATAAGAATTTTTTAATTTGCTGACCCACTCCCTGCACCACCTTGCCTTGTTAGCTGTTATTTTTTCGATTATGTGAGCGGCCTTTTTCGTTGGGCGTGGTCGGTTGGTGGGCAATGTGTTTTGGAAAGGCACAGTTCGATAAAATCAAACTGTTAAACATTCATAGCAAATATTAATGAGAGCTTATTGTTCAATGTACGGAAGTTCAACTTCACACATACGCACACACACACGCAAAGTTAATCGAAACAACCAAAAACTCATTAAGAAAAACAGAATCCAGCAATTAAAATTCTTTTCCAAAGTGGCTTAGATTGAAAGCAAGGTCAGGGCAGCATTTGCAGTGACACACACGCAAAATGCAGCAGTAATCCAGACGTATCCACTCATGCATACACTGAGAGAAAGTAATATGGTACTATAACTAAGTTCGTTAGGCTGTGAACCAAGTATTCGTAATCGTATTCGTTGTATATCTAAAGTATGAATTCTTGATTCAAGAGTGAAAGTAAGTTATTAGTTATTAAATCAAGATTCAGTCCACTAATTTTTTTTCTCAAATAACCAAGGTTCTGAAAAACAAAAAGTAATAAATTCGATCTTTGCTTAAAAATATAGTAAACCATACATTTATAACGCTCTTAACGTAATCGACATATATTCCCAGTGCAGTTTGTTTGTTAACACTTGTTTCTAGCTTTAAACCGCCAAAATCGTTAGCAATATCTAGCTAAATGACAGGCAACATTGCTTTGGCAACATTTGTGGTTCGTCTCGTATCTCGCTTCGGCCTCGACTTCGCTTCGACTTCGACTTCGAGTTTGGCTTCGGCTTTTCTGCTTTTGGCTAAAACCAGCTTAGAGCCGCGATTAACGTTGTAATACGATTACTCTTGTGCCACATTGTTCTGCTATTGCTCTCAAAGTACTGTTACTGTTGTTATTGTTTGTAAGTTGTGTGTGTGTTCGGATTTGTTGCTCTGGTTATTACAATTGATTTTGATATTGCTTTTGTGTGTCTTTTCGCGCAGTCGCCGGCGTCTCAGTCTCAGTCAACTCGATGTGTGCGAGTCTCTTGTGGTATATATTAGAGCCAAAAGCCAACAGTCAGCACAGTTCGTTAACAGTCCTAGTCCGAGATTCTAGGAGGTTCAACCAGCGTCCAAACGACTCTTTGTGTCGTCGAGTGTGTGTGTAGTTAGTTTTCTGTTAATTCCCAGTTCAACCAAAAACACCCAAATCCCCTTTATCCTTATCCTTTGAACGCATCGAAACGTTCGAAGTCAACTCTCAACTTTTGTGATTAAACAATTTGTGAAACAAAAATGAAGCCATTTGTAAGTAAAAAACAAACAGTGAATTAACTTTTTTCTAGAATTATATAAGTTAATGGATTAGTTTGTGAACAAAAACCAGTTAAGTGCAATGGATACGCCAAGAAAAAACATAAAATTATTGTAAATTAGATTTTATATTCTAAAAATGATATGAAAAAAGGATTTCTGAGTAATGCTTTTAATTAAAATACAAAATTGTTAAAAAGTTTAATGTATGTGATTTATTTAACCATCGCAAGTAAAATGATTTTAAGAAAATTTTTATTTTGAAAATATGAAGAAAAGGACCCAGAACAAATCTTAAACAGGCTAGAGATAATTAATAATTTCCTTGTTCCTTCGCAATTTTAAATTGTTTAAAGTTTTCCTAATATTTCATAAAAACAAAAAACCAACTTCTTAGCTTGCTATTTCAATTTAAACATGTCAGCAACATGCTTGATGCTTGTTTATTCCCTGGCAATTGTCCTTTTAATTATAAAACTACAAAGCCTGCTGTGCCTTATCCTTCAACTATCCAAACAGATCCACAGAGAGAGTGAAAAAGTCACCCAGAAATCAGAAACAGCCTGGCTGCCTGTCTGCCTGGCTGCCAAACAGACACTGTTAAAATTGCAGTTGATAAGCCGTTGACATGTTGCATGTTGCATGTTGTTTAAAGATTGTTTATGTGTGGCTCCACATAATAATGGCCTCCACGATGCAGTAGTAGCTTGTGCGGTAATATCTGCAGCGATTTGGCTAATGGCTAACAAGTATCTACAATCAAAATCAAATCAAACGTTTCACTCGACAGCGCACAGAGATACAAAGCAATAAAGAAGAGGCGTGTATGTGTGGATGGTTCGAGTCGAAAGCAAAAGTGAAAACTGACCAACTGACCAACTGACTGACAAGTGCAATTATAGCGCCGCCAGGTGGCGCTAGCTGTTACGTATCAGCATCAGGTTGCACACAGAAAAGAAACTATAGTATGTAAAAGTGAGATTAATTATTTACTTACCAATCTGCACTCTCCCATTCTATCTCTTCCCCTTTGCCTATAGTTGATTGCCGCTGCTCTGCTGATCTCGACGGTGTCTGCCTCGTATCATGCCGCTGTCTCTACACAATATCAGCATCTGGATCCACATAGCCATACCTATTCGTATGGCTATGCTGATCCCAATTCACAGAAGCATGAGACGCGCGGTCATGATGGCACCACGCGTGGCTCCTATTCCTATGTGGACGGACATGGTCATCAGCAGTCTGTGCATTACACGGCGGATCCTCATCATGGCTTCAATGCGGTAGGCACCAATCTGCCACAGGCGCCAGTGCATCATGTTGCACCCGTTTATGCTTCTGCCCATGCTCATGCTGCCTATGTGCCATCGTATGGTCATCATGGACATCATGGCATCCACATCCCAGTCCTGACCCACGAAGGCGTTCCAGTCGATACACCCGAGGTGCAACATGCCAAGGCTGCCCATGCTGCGGCACATGCTGCTGCTGCTCATGGTGCTCATGGTCATCATTTGTACAAGCGTTCCATCTATGGCGGTGGCTGGGCTTATGGTGCTGCTCCTCATGCTCATGTTGCTCTCACCCACGAAGGCGTTCCCGTTGATACACCCGAGGTGCAACATGCCAAGGCCGAACATTATGCTGCCCATTCGAAGGCTCTCGGTCATGTGGCTCATGCTCATGGTGCTCCCGTGGAGACTCCCGAAGTCCAGCATGCCAAGGCTGCTCACTTTGCTGCCCATGCTGCTGCTCGTTCCGGTGGACATGTTGCAGCTTCCCATTCCCATGGTGGTTATCATGTCCCGGTGATCCACAATGGTGTTCCCGTCGACACACCCGAAGTACAGCACGCCAAGGCCGCCCACTATGCTGCTCTGTCGCAGGCTTCCGCTCATGGCGGCAGCTCTCACAGCTCCTGGGATGAGGGACACTATGATGGACACTATGACGGTCACTACGATGGTCAATGGGATGGTCATCATGATAGCCATGCTCACAGCTATGCTTCCGGTTATGCGCACAAGGGTCCCATTCACATTCCCGTCATCCATAATGGTGTGCCCGTTGAGCCCGCAGAGGTGCAACATGCTCGTGCCGCTCATCTGAGTGCTGTGGCCGCTGCCAGTCATGGCTCTGGACATGGCGGCTACTATGGTGGTGGCCACTCTGGCCATGAGGATGATGGTCAATACCATTCCCATTACAATCACTATTGAGGAGAGAAAGTAGAAATGACACACTGCCATTGCGACAACGACAAAAAATGATGACGAGCAAAACCCTAGAAATATCTATCTATCATTTGCCTGGAAACATATCGAAGCAAGCTAGCTTCTCTTTCTTTCTATCTCTGTCACACACACACACACACGGAAAACCGACTACACACGGGAGATTTGAGCTGCTGTCTCAATTGCCCGTTTCCCTTTAAAACTCAAATATCGATCTACCATCAGTTCTTTTTTTTCTATCCCACTGTTAACTGCCAGTTTCAAGTTTCTAACTTGTTGCATTCACTTTTCGTCTCTCTCTTTTTTCCTTTCTCTCTCTCTCTTCAACTTCAACTTCAACTTTATATGATGCTATGACTATCGATTCTTCTTTGACTTTAAAGCAACGCTGAACGAGTATGTTGTAAATAATTGTTGTAAATCTCTCTATATATCTTTCACTTAAATGTGCACTCGATATATATCTAAGTATATTATTATGTATGAAACTGCAAACAGACAAATAAACTGCAAAAATGTATTTGATCACAAACATTGCTAAAGTGTTTTCTTCTTTATTCTTTAGGTAACTCTTTAAATATTTAGCTTTTCATTCAAAAATAAAACTTTTCATTTTAAAGATGCCTTAAGTTCTGGTACTTTTAATATACCTCAACTTCTCGCTCAAACGTAGCTCAATGTTAAGCTTTATTTTCTTAGAAATTCGAATTGAAATGGTTTCGTGCAAGTGGGTTGATCGAATTTCAAAAGCTATTTGGTAAATGCCTTAACACTTTTTTGTCAGACACAACACAGGTTACAATTTATCAGGAATTTATTTTCAGCTTCCAAGAAGTGCTCGACTTGCAGGTGGAAGTCGGAAATAATAAAGGTCAGGATTATTTTTTTCTAAGAATTTCTACTGCTCAGCTGGACATAATTTTCGGAAGTCTTTATTAGCTTTAATCTTTTTTTTCTGCCTTTCTACCACAACAAAAGCATGCCGCAAACGTGCAAGGTTGCTGCATTTCAATGGGCGAAAATGTTTTTGGGTGTTTTGTTATGCCATTTTGTGGTAGGGCCTCATGTCAGTTGGCCATTAATTGAAATGCAACCTTTGCACTAATCAATAAACTTGCCACCAAGGCCCGATGTCAATTACTGTCCCTTACTCCCACCCTAACCCACTTTCCTTGAACCGTTAAGGCTGTCAACCAACTAAGAATTAACAATTTACACCGCACACGCAAAGGTCATAGAACAAGTGGCCCAACACACGGTTCGATTTTGCGTCGCATAAATTAAAGTAGGGTCACAAGTTTAACAAAGATCTAAATTTGAACATGTTAAAGTTCCAAAATCTATTTAAGGGACAACCTCATCATTAATCAATGTTATAATCAAGCACATAATGATCTTAATTCGGTTTCCAGCTTTAGCTTTGGTCTGAACATAAAATTCGAATTAGACATGCATTTGGGCAATTGAATTAATTGGGCGAGAACAAATCCAATCAGTATTTGGGCCAAGTCAAAGTGACCTTGGGATCGAAGGCAGCTCTTGTAGCATGTGTGTGTGTGTGTGTGTGGTCGAGCTTATTTGATCTAATCTTATTTAATTTAATTTAATTATGCAGCTACAAGTCAAAAAGAATGTGCATTTGAAACTATATTTAAATTGCCAGAATGTGTGTGTGTGGCAGCAACAGTTAGTTGCAACAGTAGCTTGACCGTTTCTTCGTTCAGCTTGCCACAAGCTGTGGGGCGTGGCAATCAGCCCACGTCAAAAGTGAATGTGCTATATTATTGTTGTCTTTGTTGATTTTGTTATTTTTGTTATACTCGATACCGAAGGTAAGGAGTTTATTGGGTTTGTGCAATGTCCGTCATGGTGTCTGTCCATCTGTCCTTCAGTCCGGTCTGTATCAACGCATCGTTTTTGAAACACTTAAAGCTACAGACTTGAAACTTTGCAAATATCTTTTTCTATGGCCGGGACAGATAAAGTGTCTAGATTGGAATCCTACGCCTACTTGGGGCAAATCGATAAATTCGATAACTCAAAATCGATAAACATGTACACATATTTCCCAGATCCTTAAATCTAGAGTAGCTAAATTTGTTGAAATTTTAGCTAAAGTACCAGGCAAACAGAAGTCAGGAGCAGGTGGCGCCTGGTGCGCCATTTTTGCCTCAATACAATACCACCCATAACCATACCGCCCCAAGCAACTTTGCCTTTTAAAAACTGAAATGCGTGCATCTCCCACAGTTTTTGAGCTAAAGTCTAAAAATTTGCTGCATCAGCCAATTTTCACCTCCATCACATCCGTACCCCTTTGCAATCAGGCCCTTTTAAACAGGTATCGAGTATATCGCAGTCGGTTGCTTCCGTATGCAAAGGTTCCACTTGTTGTTTTTGTTGTTGGCGCAAATGAGTTTTTTTTTTTTGCTGCTAGCTTTATTATTGCAATTTTTGGCGTTGATTTGCACAAGTGGCAAGCAGACTCGCTTCTTGCTTCTTGCCACGACTTTACTTACCTTGTTCCTATACCCTGTATTGCCAGTAAAAGTGGGTGAAAAGGGTACCTCAAAGTAGT
This sequence comes from Scaptomyza montana, assembly GCA_018904305.1. NCBI lineage: Eukaryota > Metazoa > Arthropoda > Insecta > Diptera > Drosophilidae > Scaptomyza > Scaptomyza montana. The sequence goes on along the minus strand of JAEIGR010000001.1, from coordinate 21,276,865 downwards.
CAAAGAAAAATAATAAAACTATCAGAATTTATTCCTTATAGAAAACGAATTTCAAGTGAACAGAAGAAAAATGTGTCAATTTCGTTTGATATATTCATTTGTTTATATTTTATGTTTTCTATAACTAATCGTTTTACAGGGTAGCTATTAGTCAAGGTCTCACTCTTCAAAGACTCGCTTGATTTCTTGCCCGTTCATATTTTCAAACGAATCGAAGAATTTCGCTTGTGTTTGGCTCTCATTTGCATTCAGAGCAATTTGGCAACCAGTTGGCTTTTTCGCCTCTAGCCAGAAAGAACGGCGTTTAATTGGAGGGTCAGTTCCAGCCCAGCGAGCCAACACCAACCGCAACAACAACCGCTAAGCAAACAATTGCTTTTTGCCCCGCCAACAACAATTTGTATAAAATAACACAATTACTGCACCAATTTTGAGCTTAGCTCTTGGTTCTCTTCTATCTTTGGCAAATTGATATACCAATTTATTTATACATTGTATATACATACTATATATATAGTTTTCCTCATGCTTCATTGTAGTAGGCGTTTAGTTTGCACATTTTGCATACAGTTTTTGGTTAAAGTGGCATTTATGTTTTGCATCAATTTAATTTATGGTTAAGGCGTTAATTTATGGCCTAATTGAACCGTTTTGTATTTCTTGTGTTGAAATCCAGATTGCATAGATTCAAAACGTAACGTAAATACAATGAAACTTTGTCTTGTGGTTTTTTTTGGCATCGATTTTTATTGTAAAATCAAATCAAATTGATGAAAATTGTCAATGCAAGTGTCTTTGATTGAAGTGGAAAAACAACTTAATAGAAAACTTGAATATCGTCGCAGTGTGTCTGGTATTAAAATAATACCAATTATTCATTGCTGTTGTAGCCTTGCAAAGGTTATTTGTAGTAGATTTTCACCAACACGCCATGAATTTAATTGCATATAAAGACACTCTGACCTTATGTTAGGTAGAAAGTTTGACCTCCGTCTGTTTTCTTCAATTACTTCCTGGAAAAACTTTAACTATGGTAATTTGTCTGAAATGGTATTTGCGGCAAATTTAAGGAAACGTTTTTTGCCTAGCAACTTTAACATTTGTGCAAAATAAAATTTAACGTGCTAAAATTCTTATTAAGGCTCTAACATTGTTGAATAGTTTTATGTTTAGTGTGAAACTTAATACAAATTAATTTAGACAATATTATGCTTGTTTCTTTAATACTTAAAACCCAATTATCTCCAATCTCCAATAATGAACCAAAACAGATACGCACAAAATGCAGAAACTGCAACATCATCAACAACAACAACATCTAGTAGAGATAATGCAATACAATGTGATGCGGTTGCTGCTGCTGCAGCAAATGCGCTTCGAATATTTTGCGCATTTGCACAACAAAGTAAACACGAAAAGAAAATGCGATTGCCGCTAGCTGATTGCTGTCTGCCAAACAATTTTCCATGGCTCAACTTTACTTTCGCAAAATCCAAATTGAATTGAGTTCTTGCCACGTGCGTACGATGAGAGGCAGCAACATTTTCCCATAGTGTATGATACTTATTCCAGCCAAAAAGTTGTCAAGTGCATGTTAAATAATATGTATATAAAATTGTCAACTGTCTATTTGCTGTTAAAGCTAAGATTTTTGAGCTCTCACTCTCTCGCTTTCTGCTTATTGCAAATTACCTAGGTTGGTTGTCATGCAAATGCATTGTACAATTTTATGTTGCCTATTTTTAGGCATGTCTATAAATTGTGACACCGTTTGAATGCCACTCGACAGGCTGAAAGCAGGTGTCAAAAGCTTATTACTATGCCATAAAATTATGCATAACAACAAAAACAATATTTACTCGTCGAGCCGTTGTTGACAATGATGGCTTCATAGCGCATCAATTTTTTGTATTGAGCATAAATTATATTTATTAAGTATACGAAAAATGTAAGCACGCCGCATATGGATAAAGGAAAATAACAATAACAAAAAAACATTAAAGACAAAAAAGTCTCATTCGGTTTTTATAGAAACTTTTCTCGGCTAGACAGACTTAGGTTTCTTTTGAACTAGCTTTCTGTGCCACTTAAAAGTTGGCAACACTGCTAAACACACACACATATGTACGACAAGCATATTTATGGCTATTTGGTAAAAGTTTAAATTGCTCAGCAGCAGGGCACGAGTTAAACAGGGAACGGCAGTTAGTAGTAAGTTCCAGTGCAATGCCAGACAGCTGTTGTTGTTAGAGGGGTTTGGGGCCTTTGACCAGCTGCTGCTGCTTTTTCGTTGCTAATATTTGACCCACTTCATAAGGCACGAGCAAGATTTATGGCTAAAACACTGTAACGAGCCTTAATTGCATTTAAGTGCAAGAGTTTGGCACAAAAATTATTCGCTTGAGTTTTGTTTTGTGCTCGAATTTTAATATTCGCTTGCTTGTTAATATATTTTGGACACATTGTGACTAGAGCTATGGCTAAGAAGATAGAGACCTTTAAGTGAAACTGGACATCTGTCTAGAGTCTAGACCAAGGCGCTGCAAGGCACAAAACAAAATACAAGTTCAAGTTGAAGTAAAGTTCATGAAGTTCGATTCAACTTACATCAAATTGTGTTCCGTTTGCTGCCAGACGGGCGCCGGTAGAAGCACTGCTCCTGCGGGTGGTGGAGGCTGTGGTGCAGCACCGCCGGCACCACCGCCACCACCAGCACCATTGCGTGCGCCACCGCCGCCCTTGCCGCCCTTGCCACCCTTGGAGCCATCGGGTCCATCGGCTCCATCAGCTCCATCGGCACCATCTTCACCATCTGGCTGTGGCCCAGCTGGACTGGGGCCACCCGGTTGTCCAGTCTGACCATCCCCGCCGGATGTAAGTGTGCCACCAGCACCTCCAGCACCGCCTCCACCACCACCACCAGCGCTGCCCTCGCCTCCAGCACCGCCTGCGCCACCAGCTCCGCCCAAAATGCCGCCAGCTTCTCCTGCCTGGCCAGCACCGCCAGCACCACCAGCACCTTCACCACCTGCACCACCATCAGCACCACCTGAACTGCCAGCAGCCGATGCTGAGCTGTCAATTAATATCGCCGCATCTGTGGCACTTGCATCTCCAGTCGATGATTCCGCATATTCACCCTCCAATCCTGGTTGTGGCTTCCACAATCCATCATCCTCGCCAATAGCTAGCTTATAGCTACCATCGTCCTCGGGTGGTGGCGGTGGCTGCACCAGCCACACGACTTGGCCAGCTGGCGCTAACAAATAAGTGCCAGACAAGGGAAGAGTTAGTGGCAAGACATGTGCCACGGCCACATGGGCAAGTGTCACAAACAGCAGCAGCAGCTGTAAATGAAAAATATGTTTAAATAAGAAAATAATCTATCTGTATGATATTCTAATGTTTGATTAGATATCATTTTTAAAGTCTCATCAAGGTGGCTTTAAAGCGAACATGGTTCAATAAGGCTGGTAGAAAGAGTTAAGTAAACTTCTTTGTGAGTTTCTCTAAACTCTTCTCTTCAACAATTGTAAGAACCTTTGCGATAGTACACAGCTTACACTAGCTTACCGGTATGGAAGGCATCTTGTTGCGTAATAGTAGCAGCAGTTAATTAAATATAATAGTCCGATTCCGGCAGTGACTATTTTTGAACTGATTGCATTGGGTATAACCTTGCACTGTTTATATACATATCGATTTGTCTACCTACGAAATAGCATGGATTAATTGGAACTGGGTTACGAGTCTCTCTTTTTCTACATTGTGCATTGTCTATAAATGGAAGCAGCTAGTACTGCATAAATCAACTTCGATCCAATTTTAATTACAACACTTTTCTTATGCTACCAGCAACAGCAACCGCAACAACAACAGTTGTGTGTGTTTAAGTGTGGCTTGCACAAAACCCGTCAGTTCAAACACGCAATTAACTTGGCTGCTGGGTTGCTGAGCTGCATTTGATTAACATGAATGAATGAGTATTTGTTCTATTAGGGGTATTCCACCTACAGCTTAGATAAATCAAAAATATACGATGCAACCCTTAACAATATTTACGATTTCGGAGTTTTCTGTCACTAAACGGCTTAAGATTAAGCAAGGATAATGAAGAAATAAAATTATATACATTTATACAAAGTGCAAGCATTATTTTTATTACAAGGTATTTGAATAAATATCCGCCCTATAAGCTAATCCAGATTCCTGAAATATTTCATTGCTTGATCTAATAAATAATTCAAAATTTGTTCGAATTTAAATGCGCTGCTGTCAACATTTCGAGATTAGATACCATTCATGGTCAGTTCTAGTGCGTCGCGTCGAGTGGTGTTGGCGTCTCCACTTGACGACTCCACAGTGGTTGCAAATAGTTACCCAACCGGTTTTTTATACTCTTCCGGAGGGTAAAACAAGTTCGATGTAAATAAATAGAATAATTCTTTAATTTTATTAAGTATATTGTCTATCATTCTTTATGCATTCAATCAGCAAGGGCATTAAGTATTCAACAAACCAAAGATAGCTTTTGTATCTTCCATCATATTCATCGTCTCGTGTCAAATAGTGTTATACAGTGGCGGCAGAAATAAAGTGCCTGGGTCGGGTTGTGGCTGCTGTGGTTTCCTGGTCTGGGGGGGGGAAGCTACATATAAATGATGAGTAACTATTAAACTCTATGCAGCAGCGACTAAATCAATTAAGCCAACAAGCGAAGAGCAACAACATCAACAACAAGGGACAACAGCAGGAGCTGATGGCAACGTGGCTATTATCATCATCATGCTCGTTTTTTTCTTTTTCCCCATCCCTTTTGTGCTCGTCCCGAAACATTATTCACAGAAACTAGGAGGTTGGGTGGTGCGGGTGTTGCAGGGCTAAATTGTTTGTGCGTGTGTGGCATCAGCTGATAAAAAAAAGACTCAAAACGAAACACGCTCTCTCTCTTTCTAACTTTCTCTTTTCCAATCTCTCGCCGAGCAAGGAGCCAAAAGCTAGTTAGTTAGTTGGCTAGTTAGCCAGTTGCTGCCAATTAGCCAAGTCGACAAAGTTTTTGAAACGCGACTGGCACCCAAAATGATGTCTTGTTTTGCCAACGCTTTGCGCATTTCGAAGACAGAGATTCCAATGTTTTTTTCTGCTGTCATTGCAAATATTTTAATCCTCGTCTCACTCCGAGCTATTAATCAAAACAGGGAACGCCAATCGACTTAAATAAGCTAGCCATAAATGGCTAGGGCCGAGGGCCGAGCCAACCATCTATTCATTCACATTCACACGTCCTGGCCACGCTGCCTGACCAAGCAAACAGCCACAACTTCCCACGCCACTCCCTTGGGTGCAGCGCATATCAAATGAGTTTTGCTGGAGCTCCATTTGTTAGCTGACGGACAGGCCATGTCAAGTTGATAACACAAAAACAATAATGCTAACAACACACAAAGAAAAATAAAAGAATAACATGGAATCATACATACATATATAGTGAAAAAATAAAAGCGAATAACTCTGAACCTCACTTAATATTATGAAGTTCTTTCAAGTTTATTAAGTTTTCGAAATTGATGAAAATTCTAAAAATAATAGATGGGATTTTCGTTGTGTGTGGGTTTGGTAAGACCGCACGATGCGCAGATCGAATACAGTTTACAGAAATGATTACCACTGGGCGAATGCGTAATGAGCAATGTGGCGTATTCGTATTCGTTTCGACCTACGAATGCGTGGGAAATGTGTGAGCAGCATTTCAAGTACTCGCCCACACATACAACTATAAACTAGGAGATTTCATCAACATCAATCGGAATTGTGAATTCATTTCTTGCTCAATTGTAAATTCATTGAACGCTCATGTTGCCAATTAAAAAAGCTACTTTGTGGCAGGATTGGCATTTCATTTGTATCCTGTTAGCCTCAAACATGTAATGATGAAAGTGGAAAAGACAAATCGGAAACTGGCAACTTAGTTTTGAGGAGTGACAAATAAATACAGAAAGATTTCAATAAGAAAATTAAAGCTTAAGTAGAAAATTTGAAAAATCCTGTTGGATTTAAGAACGATGGATACAAAACACGTGTAGATTTTTGTTAAACAAAAAGAAAATATATTATACCCTTCTGACCCCAACTTGTTGCCCATAAGCCACTCAAGAGCTTCTTACGTTTTTAAACAAACACAATTAAGCTTTATTTTAAATTAACAAAGACTAACACAATATTGTGCTTTACTCTTATGCCCTTTTGTTCTACGTAAAAACATTTCAAACAAAAAATATGAAAAAAAAACCTTTTTCAATTATTCTTGAATATAAATCCATTTTGTTTTATCCTGACCTTTTGCGCAGCAACAGTTCTAACCAAACATAAAACATCTATGCGAAAACATTTCTCATATTTTGTTTGTGGTTTTTTGCCCCTTTCTACCTTTAAAGCTGGCCAAGTGTGATGATTTATGATGCTTGTTGCCGGGTACTCGTGCCTCGTACATGATCCTGAAACCACACAAAAATGAACTTTGACTACGCCCACCTTCAGCCAAATGAAAGCCAAAAGCCAAAAGCTCCCGGGCATGACATTTACTGGGGGCTTAAAGTGTCGTTACAGCTGTCACAATACACGGGTTATTCGAGTAGGAGGCAGTACGGGAAGGCATGCTGCAAGTGACGACAAAGCCATCAATAACAAAGCTAACATATTAAAAAGACATCGAGAACCTGCAACGCAACACAAGCCCTGTTTAATTCACAATAAATCATAGAAACTCGATGGTCGTCTGACTTTATTGCAATGTGAAATGCATGAAAATTGTGTGTGGTTTGTGTGACATGTGTGAACTCGTTCTATATGCCTCAAGTGCTTGTCACACACACACACACACACACGCAACTGCTGTTGTCATTCAACAGTTATCGATAACAGCTAAGCGTCAATCGCATGTTAAATACTAAACAACTGGTTTTTGCGACTTTTATTTCAAAAAAATATATATTTGAATTCAATTTTAACTAAATAAATATTGGAAAATATTTTATTAAAATCATAAATAAACTAAAAGCAAACTGCACTCACCGCAATTGATTGCAAATAATAGTTTGTGGTTAGCAAATATTTTTATAAACAAGCTAAATATGAAAAAAAATCTAAATTTCTTGACAAAGCAATTTAATTGATATGCACACAAAATATACAAAATTAACTAACTTATTTCGTATTTAGCTAGACTTAAGCAAATAATGTGAACATTTTGGCAAATAAAGCAACACATCAACTAAATTGAACAAACCTTATGTAAGATGACGCATCACACAGACAACTGACGAAGAAGTTTAAATTGATTTATGTCTTGAATTGTTTATTTAAGAGTAATAGTATAATATTAGTTATGCTTTTGTTTATTTGCACAATTTTATGATGCTCAATATATGTATTTGTTACTGAACAAGAAACTATAAAAGTGTATTGAAAAACGATTGCAGAGAGGGAAAACTCGCTGTTTGTGAGTGCTTTAATGGCAAGTGTTGCAATATTATTATTTATTTTTATGAGGCGTCAACAAATTGTTTCGTTGAGTCAGCGCCGTTTTCTCTTACTGTTTCTGTTTCAGTGCCTTTATTTTGTCTTTTATGTTCATATCATAACGGCATTTATTTCATTTCTATAGCATCTGATACAGTTTGATTGCGTTTGTGCGCCGTTTCGTTATGGACTAAAGGCGTTTATTAGATTTCTCACGCCAGTGCTAATGAGTTAAACATTTATGAGCAAGACGAAAATGTATAACAAAAGCGGGCAAGGTTTTCGCTTGAGCAACTTTCAGTAAAGAAACTTTAGCGCTCCTTAGAATCTTTAAGGCGAAGCTTATGCGCCATGTTGGAAAATCTAAAAAATGTCTAATAAACAAGAATTTGCTTTTAATAGTGTCTTATTAGCTGCCTGTCGCCTTCACGTCTGGCTTTCTTTCCTTTGCCAAAAACCACAGCGAAACAGCTATTCATTTGTGGCTTACTTATTCGACAGGCATAGCAATTGCTTGATCCCAATCCTCATATACCTACGAAAGGGGATGAATAGAAACTTTTTCATTGTGCCAATTATCCAAACTATACACTGGAAAAATGAATAGTAATTTTGTCACGAATATCCGACCACATTAAGCATATAGATAATTGTTTTATTTTTTATTTATCTGTTATAACTTTTTTCCCCCAACTAACCTATTCACTACACCCATGTCTGTCGTCTGTTGTTATTCAGTCATAGTTGCTGATTATTATCATAATTTACGCATAGCTCAACGACGCTCAAAAGAGACTTAAGGAGCACTTTTGAAGTGTACATAAATTGAGTAAGTTTGCAGCTTAAGCAAAACTTGAAGCTAAAACCAAGGACACAACATTTTGAAGTACTATGAATTATTCTTGTGCTTCATTTACTGCCATTGTCCAAGGCCTTAATTTCGTTTGGTCTATGGTCTTGTGTCGCATAATTGGAGCTAACAACATCAAAAGCAAAAGCAATGACAAGCTTAAATCTGATTTGAAACCCACTGCTACACTGGCAAAAAATAATACTAGCACATACAAAATAATTAATGCAAACTGCTGCTGGCAGTTGAAAGCAATCGGTAACTGTATTCTTTATAATTGAATGTATTGTTCCTTGAAATAATTTTTTAATTGTTTTATTGTGTTTTTCTTTCATGCTTGGAAAGCCTTTCGTAAGCAGCTAGCTGGCAATTTAAGTGTAGTTGGCGCCCCATTTATACAAATGTCCAGGACTAAATTAAAATACCACAGAAGGATTTGTTGTGAATATACATAAGTATTTAAGGCTGCTTGTTCTTGTTCTTGGTTTTGTCAAGCTGAAGACAACTTGTTGTTGGTATGAAATCAACACTTGCTGTCATATTTCTACATTTGGAGTAATTGTTTCAGAGTTACTTAGACATGTCAATTGCATTTAATCGATAAGAAGTTCTCGGTTTGCTGTTGCTTTTTATCGGCGCGTATATATTTAGCAATAAATCATTTGGCTTCGTTACGGCACTTGAACTTTTTGCGTATTTTATTTATAGAAACACGTTACATTGCGCACAGAATAACACAATTTTGTTCTCCGTTTTGCCAAATTGATGAAACAGCAAAGGAAAATCAAACCTCAAACCACAAAAAGGCACCTAAGGCCAATTTACATGTGGCACAAAATCACAATCACAAACACACACACACACAGTCAATCGGAAATTGTGTGTGTGTGTGAGTTTGTTACACCTGAAGTCATGTTGAGCCTCGAGGCTTGACTTTCATGTAGCGTCTGTTGATTTCTCGCCTTCTTGCCTTTGTTTCCAGAAACATCTTCAACCTTAAAACAAATCATCTTTTATTAGAACGCATTAATCATACGCACTGTGCGCCCTGCTGCTTTTGCGCTTTGCGCATAAGTGCAAAGTTCTTTTGCAAACAGCAAAACGTATTCAAACTTATCGCAAATGTTAACCAAGAGAAAACAAAGGTTCTGTAGTCGCAAAAAACTAAGACAAAAACTCGTTAGTTTTATGGTTCACATTTTGCAATTTTATGAACTTCTAGTAAATATTTCTAAATAAATTTATTTGCGATAAGTCCACAACTCATTTTATTTTGTTTAAGTGCACGTTTTTAGTGCCGTTTCCGTTTCATTTCTTAGGCCGACTTTCATCAGTTTTTTGGTATTTCGTTTTGAGCTTTTAATTTTGTTTGTGCAGCACCAAAAATTGTTGCCTACTTTTGCGCTGTTGGTCATAATTTATGGCCAGGTGTGCGGCAGCTCTAATTGCGTGATAAGTTTCGCCAATGAGCGCCTTGTACTTGTATTATGTTGTATTTTGTCGAGCCTTATGTCCCATTCAGCTGTTTCCTTTCATTTGATTGCATTTCGAGTTTTTTAGTATGCCCAGAACTTGTTGTAGCAAACCAATTGATTTATGGCTGCGGCTTATTACCAGCTCCATTGCGGCATGACACTTTGACATTTTTTGGCTGCCACAAAGCAAACAGCTCAATTGGTTGCGCTATAATTGTGTAGACCGAACAGCAATGAGTAGCAAAAAGTTTAGCTACTTGAAATTCTTGTCTCGCTATAGTTCAAGCACAGCGTGTAACAACTACCAAAAAGCCATCCATTTTCTTTTTTCCAGCTTGTTTTTTTGCGCATGCTAACAGCACAATAAAATACAATACATAGACAATGTGTCCCGCTACAACAACTATGCACAGAGAGAAAAATGTCTTTAATCTAAAAGATTGAAATTTGTATTATTTCCTATCTAAGAATATTTCTTGCAAAATCTTGACAACTACCATTGCTTTTACTCTGTAACAAGCTTGTGGCAAAGTTCGTTTGAGAAGTTCGTTTTTAGCTGGTATAGCTATTTGGGCCATTTGGAGCTTATGGATTTACGTTTTTCGTTGGTAAGCGAGCGCTTTTGCAGCAGTTAAAAGCCAGCCAAGCGGCAAGGCGACTGCATGTTTATCATGGCACTGTCAACGGGATGCCCAAAAGGCGCTTCGACATTTAGAGCGAAACCCACGAACAGCCGCAAAAAAAACACGCCACCACACAACGATACTTGGAATACATTTCGCAGTCAAAAATCCGCTAGCATGCTGGTTTTCTTGTAGGCCAATGTGGGCGTGATGTTCACCCACCGAGTACCACTGTACAGCATGTGGGCTTGATATTCAACCGGAAAAATCGTTGCAAGCTGTCTAAAAGCTAACCATACAAGACAGATTCTATTAAAAACAAAAAACTCAGCTCAGATATCACGAATGTCAAATGCCATGTTAAATTTTTGCATTTAAATTAAGGTCACCAAGAAAACAAATTAATGCGCCAAAAAGTTTGATTTTGATTAAAAGTGGAAGTAAATAACTAGATGCCTCGCAACAAGTCAAGTAATGCAAATATTGCTCCCAAAAGGAAAGGAAAATATTTGCCAACAGCTAACAGCGACATTAAAATGCTAATTTTGTCCAAAAAACATTGTCCGAAATAGCGATTAAATTAGCGAAGTAGGCTTTAAAAAATGAACAGGTCTTAAAGTAGTTAAATTTTGCTATTTGCAACTTCTAGATCAAGATTCTTAACCACACTTAGAGGTAAGTTAACAAAACACAACTGTACACTTCACAAGTAGTAAGAAAGGCTTCAGTTGGTTTTCGGAAATGCTAACACTTAAGTTACTCACAGCTGTTTTTATACAATACTAATCTACTTTCTCTCTCTAATCTGCCTCATAATTTTTGCGCATTGCGAAAGCAAGAATTTGTTTTGGGTTAACGAGGCGCACCCACACAGATCCGGCTAAGAGACCAAGTACTCGGAGTGGGAGTACCGGGCTGGCGGTGTCGGCCATTTTCTGGCAATAAACTTGCAATTAATGGCCGCCAAACGAGTTTCAATGGCCAAGGACTTGCGGGCACTTTGTGCCGTTTTTGCCCTTTGTGCGCCGCAGGTGTTTTAGTCTGTTTGTTTGTTTGTGGTTGGTGTCTACCCAACACTCCTTTGTTATCAGCGCCCTCGAGGTGTTGATGACCCAGAATCTGTGGCAAAATGCTCGTCAATTTGGGTCGCTCCATTAAACTGTTGAGTTCTGAGGTAAGCCTTAAGTTATTTGAACGAAGCTTTTGTTGCTATTAGGACTTCAATGATTTTTTTTCCAAGTTGAAATAAGCCAGAATTTCAATTAGCCTAATTAACTATGCAAATTGCGAGAACTATACAAAATATCATATATGGAAGAATCTTTTTGTATATTAAGTTTTATACACAATTTATATACATGTAAATTCTGTTGAACTGCTTGAAGCTCTTACAATTTAAGAAAGTAGTTAATGCTGCCGTTGCTGAGCTTCAAGCTTCGGGCATGTTTATGGTTGTATTAAAAATGCTTGTAGCAAGCAGCCAAACATTTCGACGGCTGTTTTTACCTTTGATAAAACGTTAATAGGGATGGCAATGCAATGGAACTCGAACTTAAATTTGAAAGCTTATATTAAACGCTATAAAAGCATTCAATAATATTTTAAAAATTTAAAAGAGTTGTGACACTTTATTGACAAAGAGATACAGTAGTAAAAATACACAAAACCCCCCACTAAAAGCTTTAAAGGAACTTATTCAAATCTCAACTTCAACTTCTTTTGCAATATCGCAGCTTTTCGTGACTTGTACACGAACACAACACGCGCCCATCTCTAGAATTTTCCAATGTCTGTAACACACATTGCTGTGCAACCACGCACCTACAAACAGCAAACATTTAAGGATGCTCAGAGACAGCTAGCAGGAGCAGCAAGCAACAGCAGGGAGTTTGGCAATGGCAATGAATTTGGCCTCCGTTTCCGCTTGTAACAAAACGCCTCAAGCAATGAAGTTAATAAAAACGAAACCTAACTTGCTTACTTTGTTTAAACAAGATTTCAGGCCGTTTACGTTTATGGTTTTTGCGAACAGCAAGCAAGCAGGAGGGCAGGAAAGTCAGTTAACTTGCATAGGCCAACTTTTTGCTCAGAGCTAATTTGGCTAATTTAAAGAAACTTTCTCGACTGCGTTTCGAAACTGCGGCGCAGTTCTTCCTACCCAATCGAGTGTCAACAACAGCGATAAGGTTGAACAGATATATATTTTTGATGTGGGCCTTGGGAAGTGCATTTGGCAATTATGTCTGACCTGACCCAAATTTATATTTAGCAAATCAGTTATCAAACTGACTTGAACGTCTGCCAAAACTGATAATCCAGCTGACAGACAGATAATCCACATACACAGGACAGAAACAACCACCGCAACAACAACAAAAATGTCAGCTCAAATACTTTTGGGCCACAAAGTATTGCAAAATGTCAAAAAAAGCAAATTGACTGCGACAGCGATACTCAGTGCACAGTGGAGTGGGTTGAAGTGTAGTGGCCTGAACTGGTCTGAAGTGGTGGTGTGGACTGAAGTGGTGTGAAGTTGAGTGGTTTAAGGATATCCGGTTAACTTGGCTCTGTTTTGTTTTCCCATAAAAGCCAATTGGATGCCATTTTTGTGGATTGGTCGCAAACAAAAAATTCGTAGCGTTGTTGTTTTTCGTTCTACATGCACACTTAGAAAAAGAAGGGTACACTTTGCGCTTAAATACTTTAAAAATGTGATAAATAAGTTTAAACACAATTATAAAGAATTTTCTTCGTTTTATTTTATACTCGATTTTATGAACACACTTATTAACTTAATATATTTTAAATGATACTGATACCTAGATACCAACAATACATGATACATGATACATGATATATTTGTCATGAGCGTAAAGTCCCGTTACAGGCGATACGCTTGGAAAATACGCTTGGAAACGCGTCTATGCAAAAGAGTGCAAAAATATTAGTGTGTCGCGCAGAATGTAGAAAATACCAGGAAACAGAAATCGTGCACCAGGCGCCACCTGCTGCTGACTTCTGTTCGCCTGGTACCTAAGCTAGAATTTCTAGTTCCCATTTAACCACGCTCAGAGTTGATTTATGTTGAGCTCGCAGCAAAGTCAAGCTCAGTGTAATACCGGCTCTAACCTTAAATAATAAAAACAAAATTAAATTTAAAATACAAAACAAGTTCTCTGGTATTCAAATGTTAAATTAACCTGAATTTAGACTTTAACAATTTTAAATTGTTTTCTCCAAGTGTAGTATATAAGCTGTAGAGGTGCACTTGAAAATGGGTTATTGAAATGAAAAGTGTCCGGGGTAAACGTGGCTGTAACCTTTTACAATAAGGGCTTAGGGTCTTTCCCAGTCAAATAGCCGAGCGACAAAAAAAAAAAAAATCATTTCAGCCCCAACTTGTCCCCCGAGAGCTTAGGCAGTGTGTTTTCTTTGCTGTTGTGTCGTTTATTTCAAGAGTGCCAATTGCTATGAGTTGTTCTGTCTGCTCTTCATTGTTTTAGTTGTTGTTGTTGTCGTGACGCTGTTGATTGCACCGCGGGCGACCATAACAATTAGACTTAAATTAAGAGAATTAACGCATTGTGCAAATTGTCAGCAAGCAGCCGGCAAACAGTGCGACATTCACAGTTGAGATATTAACTGGTAGACAGTGGGGTTAAGATGGTTCAAGTTTTGCGCATGGCAACGTATGTTGGCTCCCATTTTTAATTCGGGGGGCCATCAGTGCGGCGACTTACCACACCAACAACTGTGCGTTTAAATGTTGATGGGATTGGGATGACATTTAACTGGCTATTAAGCAGCGCATTTTATTTACCGCATGCTTAACCCAAATTATGCAATTATGTGGCGTATTTCGACCAGTTTGACATGTGCTGCTGCAGCAAATAGAACAAATATTATAAATCCGTAACATATGTTCTTGATTATTATAATTATTAAGGATATTCGGTCTGAGAGTGAAAAAATTGCGTTCGAAAAGCATTATTGAAACTACAAAATAAGCTCATGATTAAGCATAAGTTTTTTATTTTTGAACATCAACTCAAAACTTTCTTTAAATAAGGTCAGCAATAAACCGATTAACATTCAAGCAGCCAATTTCTTTTAATGGATCTTTAAACACAGTTAAATAAATAAATTTGTTCAGTGAATACAATTCGATTTTTAATGCTGCAACTTTCGTTGAGGAAAAGTTTAAAACTTTTCAACGCACAACAAGCAACAACAATAACTTAAACTCAACTGTTCTAAGACAGTAGTGGCATATGCTTGAATAAGTTTCCTTGGCAACGATTATCTCTTGACAAGCAAAATTGACACAACTGCGAAATTCGCTGTCTTTTAACGCTTCGGTAGCACTGTGCTGAACTTTCGCACAACACGTTCACTTCGAAAAGAGTGTGAACAGTTCGCTGAATTTTCCTGTTATTTCTCCCCAAAATTGTCTTTCTGCACACTTTCTTTTATTTTCTTAAGATGCTAAGATGCTGTATGTTTGTGTTGCAACAACAGCTGTGTAACTGTTCATACTTTGACTATTTCTGGTTCATTGCTCAATCGGCTTTTTAGTTTTGCTTGAGCTGAGCTAAACTTAAACGGGAATTCTGTATTGTGAATGTTCGAAGCTGAGACTTTCACCTGCCTTTCATGTTGTTATTCCAACTGTTTGAATAAAATCCTTGTACCTGCACAAGAAAATCAATTAGAGCACTCTGTTGTTAGAGCTGTGGTACAACACACACATGTTGGCTGTAAGTCAATCCAAATATTGACATGATAAAGTCAACTTTTAAAAGTTCATATTGTGGCACGATAAATGGCTGCATTGTTATTTTAGGCCTACTCTCTCTCCCCCTCAGTTTCCATCGTTTTGCTGGTTTGTATGCAGATTTGTTTGCTTTATCGATTGTGCGTTAGCATAGAGACTATTTACCTGCCCTCGGCTAGCAGCTCACAGCTCACAGCTCTCAGCTTCGTGTCCTTTAGTCATTTGTTTGTTCGCTTTATCCACTTCCCTGCCCGCTCTCTATCTACACCTTTCAAAGTAAACAACTTCCGAGCGTTGGCATCACTAGGCCAAAGCCACAAGCAAAGGAAAGGCAACCAGTTGAGGTCGTTCCACCAAAGCCACTGTATGAATGAATGGCTGCATTCCGCTTGGAGCGAGAGAGAGTTAGTATTATGCTACATTTCGTCGCATTTTTTTCTACTCATGTGAAATTCTAAGCCTTCACCTTGCCAGTGCCCCCATCTCAGCGGATTTAACTATTCCAATATTTTACTCGATACCAAAGCTAAAGAGTATTTTGGGTTTGTGCAATGTCCGCCATGGTGTCTGTCCGCCTTTCCTGTAACCTATATGAACTCAACCTTTTTCGAAACCTTTCAAGCTAGAGGCTTGAAACTTTGTAATAACCTTTTCCTATGGCTGGGGCAGATAAAGCGTCAAGATTGGCGTTCCTTACAGCTTGAGTTACCAAACGTGGTTAAAAGATAGCTGCTACTACAGCTCCCAGATCTACGCATACGTTTTTATGTTTATTTTCTTATCTCGTGATCATCGTCTAAACCTGTATAAATTCTAGCTAAAGTACCAGGCGAACAGAAGTCAGCAGTAGGTGGCGCCTGGTATTTTCTATATTCTGCGCGTCACACTTATATATATGCACTCTTTTGCGTAGATTCGTTTGTCCTTGTCTAGTGATCATCTTTTGTTGCTGTGGCGTTAATACACAATCACCACATTTAAATGTTCTCCTCTCGTTATGGGATTGGCTAGTTTTTGTCATAAGCACAAAGTCCCGTTACAGTCGATGCGCTCGATAAATAAATGCGCTAGACAAGGACAAACGCATCTTTGCAAGAGAGTGCATATATATAAGAGTGACGCGTAGAATATATACAAAATACCAGGAAACAAAAATGGCGTACCAGGCGCCACCTGCTGCTGACTTCTGTTCGCCTGGTACTTTAGCTAGAAATGCTACTGGCTTTTGCTTATTTTACCACTGACTTGAGTTAAATTTTAGTGTTGAGCTCGCAGCAAAGTCCAGCTCAATGTAATACCTCCCCAGGCACCCGCATCTTATTTCTCCTTTTTAAACAGGTTTCGTTGCATCCGACTGTAACGTTTCCACTTTTTTTTTTTTAAGCATTTATGTTGAGTTGCTTCGAATAACTTTATGCAACGCATTGCATACATTTCGTCTTGAAATACAATTATTATTGCATGCTGAGCGGTTCATAAACTTGACATGGAGATAAGTTTAGCAAACTCTTGCTATTGTGCACTAAGATTTTAATAGACATGACATTAGCATGCCATAATTCTCATAGATTTAATGTTAATAGAATAACAGCAAACTCCCCAGGAGACAAAGCTAAGTCACTTAGTATTAGTGGTCTACCAGCGCTAGACAGGCTGGAGCTGAGTTGTCCACAGAGATATCCAAAGCAGATTAGCAGTTGGGAACAAATTTGTAAAAGTTTTCTGTGTTTGGTTGAAAGTTTAGTCTAACATAAGTAGATGCTTCTATTTGTAATGTGTTTCAAAACTAAATTTTTTTTTTTTTGCTGCTTTAAACTTCCAATTAAATGTTCTCTTAGTTTTGTTTAAGAGGCCATAAAACATTCCTGCGCGAGAAACATTTATTTATACCATGCCAGTTTCTAATTTAGTTTCAGGTGGAGCTTAGACTGTTTCAGCTCTTGCAAAGTGGAATCTCATCAAACATAGAACTCAATTTGATTAATTAAATCGGTATATTTAAGACGCACTTAATCTAAATAAGTGTCTGAATGCCGCGTATAACACAGTAGAAGTTTCTCTTGCCGAACTTGGCACTCAACGGCTAAGGGTGGTGGGGATATTGGGTGGTGGTTGAAGTCCAAATATATGTATCAAGACTTCTCGTCTCGATGATAAACAATGGGATAATGTTTCAGAGCGAGATGGAGTGCAAGTCGAACTTAAATGAACAATCGATGTTATCTGGTGAAGCTACCGCCACTTGGGCAGTGTGCACGTTTTTATGGCAGGTACTTAAATGAGGGAAGCTCGGCAACTTTAGCGCCAAGCTAATGCGTTTTATCAATTGAGTTCCATCAAATGAAACACTTTGTAGCGCCTAGAGAAAGGGGAAGTAAATCGAAACGAAGCCAAATAAATTGGATTCCTTCAAACGGAAAACTCCAAAAACGTGAAGAAATGGGAAATAGGGTATGTCAAAAAAGTTAGTTATTTGCCCCTAAAGCGAATAACCCCACGACGCATAAATTAGTTGCTCATTTCTTCAGCGCTAACTCATTGCCTTAAAAGTATTTATTGCCAAAAAAAAAGAGGCTGCTGTTGATAAAAGTTGTTCGCCATTTGCAAAGTGTAATATAAGCAGGCTGTTAACTTGAAGCCATTGTTAGTCGCCTCAACTTAGTTTTAATTGAGTAGCAGTTGCAATTGCTTCGGGCAACTAAAAACCTTTCTAACCCTGCCCTTTGATGCTATGGCCTTGGCCTTCTAATACCCTATGGCACGACAAAAAAAGAAACAACTAAGAAAGAAATTGTATGTGAAGCTCACCTTACAACAGACATTGAATAAAATTATTAACACAGCACAAATTTAATTTCAATAAATTATGTTTTGAATTTATTCATAGCACACAGAATATTTAACTGGAATATGTACGTGAGAATCGTATGGTATATAATAATTAACATTTATTTCACATTTATTAATATACTATAATTATAAAGGTCAGAAAAAAGGTTTGAAGACTGAAGAGCTCACAACAATTAGCAATTTAATTAATTCCTTAAGTATTTATTTTAAATATTCATTTTTTGTGCAACAATTTTGTTTCGATTTTGGTTATAATTTGAATTGTTGTAACATTTTTAGCATAATAATATTTTGTTAAGGGGGAATTTCAAAGGTACAACTCTCTCAATACACAATTTGGCCTGATCAAATATGTATACTTATATATATATATATATTTTATATATATCTGATATCGATTAGACACACTTTTAAGTAGTTTAAGATACTGTTATTTTTTGACTACCTAAGAACAATTTTAAAACAAAACGGATCAACTTTAAGTACTTAATACTTAATTATTTACATTGAATATTTGTAGTTGTTTTGTGCTTTTGAAAAATATATATTTTTGGAATTTTACAAATTTGGGCAAACGAAAAAAGCTCAATTTTTGGTTTTACCAAATAACATTCGAAATATATATATTTAGTATTTGTTATTAATAAAAGTTGTCTCTCAATTCGTTTAGCACTGTTCTTAACTTGATCTAATGCCTTTTGAGCCTAGACCATGGCATCACTATACTCTATGCGCACTGTGCGTCTTGGCCTTTGCCCTCGCAGGGAATTGGAGCTAATGTCTGTGGCTGCCAGGCTGCGCAGCGCCAGCAGCTCCCGCGGCTACAATTGCGTCCTCTTGGCCGCACCATTGAGCGCAGAATTGGAAGCATCGCCAGGGGCCTCGACGTAGGAATAGGAAGGCGTTTCCATGACCAACGGATGACATATCTCGTAGACGGGCACCTTGAGGCTCGTCTTACGCAACCCGCAACCCAAGCTGCCCTGTGAGCTTGAGCTGGGCCCAAATGAACGTCATCTGCTCATCGCCTCACTGCCACCCAGCTCCGAGTGTGAATGATGCAGCTCACTTTCATCGCCAAAACTATGAGCTGCTGCACTGGGCGTAATGCTGGGTATTCTGCCCTGTACCCTGATGGCGGACATGTCGGAGCCGCGGCGGGAACTCTTCAGGGAGACGCTTTGTCTGGAGCAGAAGCAGCGGCAAATGATGCGCTTGAAGGCGAAACGGAAGTCCTTGGAGAAGAGAGCATAAATCATGGGATTCACCGCCGAGTTGCAGTAGCCCAGCCAGAAGAGCACGGAGAAGAGCAACGGATCCACACAATCCTGACAGAACGGCCGTATTATATACATCGTGAAGAAGGGACACCAGCAAAAGATGAACATGCCCACAATTATGGCCAAAGTCTTGGCTGCTTTGGTCTCCATGCGAAAGCGTTTCACCTGCGCCTTTATATTCCTTCTGCCCATCTTTTTGTTGGCGCCGCGAGGATGACCCATCAAGCCACCAGCCTCACTGTTGTTGCTCTGCCTTCGCCCCAGGTCAGGCAACGCCTTGCTCACCTGCAAATAACATGTGCTCCCGCCATGATGCTGTTGCCTGTAAAGCTGCGATTCGGTTGAATCGCGTCCATGCGAACCATTATAGTGCACGGCAAATAGAGCATTGTTCGAGGTGCGACGCTCATCCGACTGCGTCATCTCGTTGATGTTCTCACTGGATGGATACGACACGGAGATCTTGATCTTGTCATGCTGATGATGCAGCCGCCTTGTCGCATATTTACTCAATCTCTCTGGCGATGGTGTGCCCAGTGTTGTTGTTGTGCTTTGGGTGCTTCCGTTGCTATGCATCGAATCCTGCTGATTGGAGCCGCGTCCCCGATGTATCCGCAATGTTAAACGCTGCTCCTCGAAACGTGAGCCAATGCCCTTGGAGCCTGCCAGGGTGGGAGAGAGAGCGTGGGGAAAAACACAATAAAACATTAGTTCACGCAAGCTTTCGTCTTTTCTTATTGAATATTGCGTATACGCCTCACTGCACGCATAGCATTAAGCTCCTGCACTTGGAGAAAAAGGTTGTGCTAGCTTTCGTTAAATTCTTTCTTTCAATTCAAATTACTATTCTTGAATAAGTATTATATTATTTCGATTCTTTTTAGGAAAGTTTCTTAAGCCATGTAGCCAGAGAATAATTGCTTTGAACTTGAACTAACAACATATTAAGATTTAAAAATTTCTAGATTTATATTCTTAAGAGATAAATCTTACTCTTCGATATCGAACTTTCGACTTTGAACAGATTAGATGAGTTATCACAATTTGGCCAAGTGCTTACTGCAGTTTTATTTGCCGTTTCTTTCTTTTTTTTTTTATTGAATATCACTCATACGACGCGATGTACACAATTGAATGGCAAAGCTGTTGAATGACTGTTGCCAGTGCCAACTTGGCCTGCTGCCAGGCTGCACTTTAGCAAATTAAACGCGTAATTATGCAAATGTCTTTGGCATAAACGCGCCAAGCACTTAATTCCTTTCCCCTTAGCACCGTTCCGCCATGCAGCGGCTGGCCGTGGCAACAATATCATCCTTGTTGCTTGTCTTAGTCGTGTTTAAGCTGCCTTCAAAGCGACCTTTATTTCATTAATACACATACATTTGCATAATTTCACGCACACACAGGCATACACACACACACAGACAGCGTGGGCTTGTTCGTTTGGCATTTATTACTCATACGCACGTTTAACAGCTGCATAAATTTTCTTTACACGGCCGCGTGAATGTAATGAATAATCAGGCATAATAATGCCATGTCATTCATGCTGCTGCTGTTGTTGCCTCATGCTCTACAAACATCGATGTTGCTGTCTTTGTTACAACGAAACGTGGTCGAAATGTTCGATACTCGAAAGGACATCGACCACGTGACCCTTCAATATATCTCAAGTATGTATGTGGTCTGCGTTTCACCCTTTGATGTCCAAAAGCCCCTGAACACTAATGAGAATTCCTTACATACTCTTCCATAGCAAAGCGGCAGAAAAGTTTAATTACTTTGTCTGTTCGAATTGTCAGTAGTTAAACTTTTACTAATATTTTGTCTTGTGTCATTTGGCAAAGTAGAAAGATGTTTTCGGTGTTTACTTCAACTGTTACTTACTCTCGTCACATTCTATTCTCTGTTAATCAGCATTTAAAAAAGGACTTTATCTTTCTACCAGCAAATGACAGCAAAGAAGTTAAGCTTTAGCTACTTGTTCTTTTTTTAACATTCCTTAATATTAGAATTGATACTTTAATGTCGTAAGAGAATGAGGCTTAGTCTCTAACGTTCTTCACTAGCCAAAGTACTCAACTTTAGATAGGGCTTTATTGCTTTTGATAAGTATGAATAAACATATTCCCTCCGTTTGGGTAATATTCGAATTAATGTTGTTAAAGTGTTCTTTTGTGTGATGTTTTGTTGTTGTTGTGTTATTTGTTTGCCTATTTTGTTGAACTTTTGCCCGGTTATTGTGCCTATCAATTGTGTTTTATTGTTGTAAGTTACCTTGAATTTTGTCGGCGCTTATTTTTGGTTGTTTTGCTTTCATTTTATTGAAAATGCTGTTGACTTAACCATAAACATATACACATACATATGTATTTTAGTGGCTAATATACACACACGCATACTTATTAAATACTATATGTATACTATATAGCTCAGACATATACACAAATACACACATAATTATATACTTAGAGCTGAACTGAAGCGCATTCTGTTAACAAGAAAATGGAACAATAATTGTCAACTTAATACAAATACTTGGCTAAGTTAAGGCTTAACATTAAGTGTGTTTTTAGTGTGAATTAAGTTCTTAAACACAGTACTTAACTATAGTTTATTGATTTATATGCATTGTTGTCTAGCCTATTCTTTAAATACACGAAAATTATTGCCATTAAGTTACAACGTCGTTCAATGCGAATACTGTCTGAATATTGTGGCTGGTTTTTGTTTTTTTTGTTTTTGTTTTTACAAAAGTACAAAACCAAAATGCAAGTATTGTTAAGTACACTCAGCGAAAAGAAAAGAAAACAATGTGCCAAAGAATTCCTTTCTCTTTATTAAGTTAATGAGAGCTTAGAGCACTCGCCCCTTGCAGAAGCCACCACGTCGTTTACGTCGCTGGCTGCCCATGGTGTCGACATCGCTGCAACCTGCACCTGCACTTGCCACGTCTTGCGGCAGCGAAGATGTACGCTGCAACGGACCCTCCATTGGATCATAGCTGCCAATTAGTCAGCTAAAGTCAACACCGTCGCCATCGTCGGAGCAGCCCGAAATGGTCTTGTGGAATGTGGCAGGTGCCATCAGAGCACGTGCGGCAATCATTTGGAAATTCTCCGAGGCACGAAAGCCGCTGCGAGTGCAAACACAACGGCAAACGATGCGCTTAAACGCAATGCGAAACTCATGAGAAAAGAGGGCATAGATCACCGGATTGATGGCCGAGTTGCAATAGCCCAGCCAGAAGAGCACGGAGAACACAGTTGGTTGTATGCAATCCTCACAGAATGCCCGGATCAAATACATTGTGAAGAAGGGCAGCCAACACACTATGAAACCACCCACAATTATGGCTAAGGTCTTAGCGGCTTTTGTTTCCATGCGAAAGCGTTTCACTTGAAACTTGGCGCTTCGCTTTCCAGCTCGCTTCTTGGCTGCCGACGCGTTTCCACTCTCCAGATCAACAGCTGCTCGACTTGCCGTGTCCAGGTTGAAGGTGGTTTCGCCAATGTCGAAGAGGCTGCTCTTGAACGAGGCATGGCGTCCGTTGGAGAGACTACCCGTTCCACCCTTGCTACTGATGACGGCATAGTGGGGCGACGAAGGAGCTAGCGGCTGTTGCTGTTGCTGTGTGCCACCCAGGCGAGGCGATTCCAATACGTTTTCCGAGGAGGGAAATGATACCTTAATGGCAACCTTCTCGTGCCGCTGACGCTGAACACGCATTGAAGTCGCTCGCTTGGGTGTGCCCAGCTGAGAGACACTCTGCGATTCATCATTGCCCAACGCCCCCAGCGTTCCGTGCGTCGCTCCATTGCTGTTCACGCTCAGCGTCGAAGACATCGAGTGCACCGAGAGCGGTGTGCGTTGCGGCGTCCCACAAGGACGGCCCCGATGTATGCGCAATATGAGCTGGGAATCATCGACACGATTGTTGCCACCCGATTCACGCGGGCTGCCTGCAATAAGTCGAGTGTGTGGAAAAAAAAAGCAAAACGGAATTTGGCGGGATGTTCGACAAAATGCAACTCAATACAACAACTTAATACATGATAATATTTGGTGTCGTTTGAACAATCACATTTTGTATTATAGTACAATAACCATTGCTGTTTGGAGTTGTGAGAGTGTTGCGTGATTTTTTTGGTATTTCCTTTGGATTAGTATACAAACAAACGTTTAAGCACAGAGAAATCTTAAATTCAATATACTTTTCTAACTTATTAACTTAAGACTCAAGATACTAGTCTTTACTTTAGTTTTGAATCAATGTTTCTTTTCTCTGTGCTTTTAAAATTTTGATGGATGATGGAAATTTCGTGTTTTTGTTCATTTCGAATTTTGGTTAGATACAAACAATCTTGTGTGGTTCATATTAACATTAAGCGATGATAAAACTAGCTACAAAGATGAACATATAGATATTATTTGGAAAAATGTTTGATTTAAAGATAATTGCAATAGTTTGTTGCCTACTTTATTGACTAAGGATATTAGATTAAGGGAATTAGCTTACAAAAATTGAGAAAAACGTTCTTATCGGAATTTATGTCACAAATGTGTAATTATTATAAAAAAGTTTTAATCGGGCGTGCTATAATAAATAAAAATATATTGATTTAATATAAAAACTATGCTATATTTAAATTAGTATTAATAGGAAAACATGCCCGTATATAGAGTAGCATAATAAGTTTCGTGACGTACCAGGAATAAATATTCCATGAATAATGTATTTAATTGTATTTTTTGTTGAAAAGTTTTGTTTTATTCGTTTTTCTTTGGAACAAAAACACTTAATTCAATTTATTTGTGAATGCTTTTGGGACACAAATTAAAATGGACATAATAAAAAATTGCTTTTCATGGCCTGTTGGGCATTGATAATAAAATTACAGAAGAAACAATATATTAAACATGCATTCGTTTTAAAATAAACTAAGTTAATCGATGCTGGAGAACCTGTTAATTGTAATAAAGTATAATTAAATCACTGAATTAAACGACAAATAAATTTAATGGCTTGCTTGCAGTCAGCAGATAATTCAATAAATTAATGCCGAATACAGTTACAGCCAAACCATAACCTTTATGTTCCATACAATATTATCTGCCCACTGGCCAACAAATAAAGAAATGATAAAATGCAAATTACAATTCAATATGTATGATATAATATTTCGAACATGTGTATAAATCACAGAAAGAGGATGCAAAAAAATCCATTTGCATAAAAAATTCAAACAAGATAAGTTATTTCGCGAAAGCCAAACGAGCAGATATCCTGTAGACAATATTAAGTTGAACTTAATTGAATTTCGTATATATATTTTATTTGATCAGGATATTATTTTTGCAATCTTGCTGTTAATACTCTCATTCAACCATTTGAAAGGGCTATTCAATTAAGGCAACATAAAACATTCGCACAGAAAAGAAAAAAAATCCACAGCTTTTAAAAAAAATATTCATATTAATATGCACGTGAAAACTATTTTATATTTATTCCTTGATGCGGAAGGCTTCTTTATGCACAGCCCCGGGCATTTGAGTAGGATATATAGTCGTATGAAAGGAGAAAAGAACGTGGGCTTTTCCCACAACACACACAAACAAACATGTAAAGAATGAAGGAAAAACAAAAACAAATTGACAAATGGAATACGTTTCGGCTATGCAAATTAAAGCTTGTGCAAGCAGTAAGAGAATACACAAAAGTATTTACTAGATTTATATTTATGCAAAGCAGCATTTGAACGTTTAAATTATGCTTCGATTCGATTATTATTTAATTATCTTGTATTTCATTCAGGCTTTTCGGCAAGTCTATTAAAACTTCGTCAGCCCGCAAGCTTCAAGCTTCTCTCCTGCATTATTCAATGTTTGATTATATAAATTTGTACAGTTCTTGTATGCATTGTGTGACCTTTTGAACGCGGCTCTGGGATACACTTGTAAAAGGACGCTGAAAACTGATGCAAGTGAAAGTCAAGGTGAAATCTAAGACAGGGCTAGCGTGAAAGTTGCCACGCCTGCTGTTGACACAGGGGCCAGGACAGGGCCAATTCTAAGCCCAGAACGGGCCCATTCAAATTGAAAATCTTTGAACAGCCCTCACAGTTGCACTGCAGCGCAATAGCAACAACAATAACAAAGTGCTCAAGTGCCTCTACTGTTGCGTTGCATTTTAATAGACGACGCCATGAACCTCAGCTAGTTTTTGAACTTGAAACTTGATTACCTTGAAAAGCCACTAAAAGGGCGAGAGTGGGCCATATAAGAATGCTATGCTATGAACTATACGAAAAGCAACAATATGTATGTATATATATGTATATATATAGTACGCCCACGCATTGTGTCACGAAATGTTTTTTAGACTTTTGCGCTTCAAGAAATGAAGACACGCAAGGCAAGTGGCTCGCATAGAACAAAAACAAAGAAAATAATAATAATCCTAGCAGGAAATAAATCGTTAAGATTGAGCTTGACTAGAAGATACCCTTTGCATAACATCCAACTAATATATCGACTTAGGTGTGGATTCTCAGCTGCAGTAAATACTCTTTGTTAAGCCTGTAACACAAATATGCTCAACTTATAATGAATTTTGAATGATTTGCTGGGTATACAAAACTATAACAAACTCAGCGCCATTGTAATGCATGTGTGTGTAAGCTTGTGTGTGAGTATAGTCCAAGGCTGTCGCATGAGCGGCTGTTTCTCAAAATCTGGGCTTTGTCTTGAAAATAGCGCTAACCAAAGGACACACGCCAGCTGCAAACAACACCAACAACGAGGTCTAAAAGGAACATAATAACAACAATGTCATCATGGAATGAAAGTCATAAGTAGCAACATTTTAGTGACCCGCCTTCAATGCTAATGACATTTCAAATCACGCCAATCACTCAAATGTTTGCTCATGCTTAATGTTAACAAACCAATAAACTTCAATTGTTTTCATCGTTTTACGCAAGACTGAACTTTGCCAATTTTAAAACAAAGATTTGCGACATTTTATATCCTTTGCAATTGATAGAGATTACTTTACGAACATTCAACATAATCAATCAAGGCAAAAACAAGTCGAAAACACTTTTGTATTTATGTACCAAAAACTAATATCTATTATTTGTTATGACTTTGCGTTTAGTTCGACGTAGACTGGCGCCCAAAAATTGCATCAAACTTTTATTGCTAGACACAAATGTGAATTGTTGTGTTTCAGTGTCAATATTAAACTGTCATTAGGCTTTTGGGCAAGTTGTAGCCACATTTGAGTGCTATTTTATTTTTGGGCTTGTGGCAAAGTTCGTAACGGTGTGGCATGTTCTGTTCACAAACTATTAGCAGTAGCATAGACGAAAAGTGCTATATTGATTTTTGTTTTCATTGTGTAATCAGCTAGTTGGATGGGAAGACATTAAAGCCAATGCGTTCATTCACTAAAGAAGAGAATCGATGAGATTACTATAAGCCCAACTAGCAACAATGCTCAATGAGCTGATAAACTGGAAGAAAAAACGCTACAAACATTGGCAAAATATTCGGCAAATAATGTGCCACATATCAAAAAGAGCACAAAGCAGCATTAAAACATAATCTACAAGTAAAAGTAAGAAATGAGTTCGTAGCCGCATGTAAAATCAATTTAAACAGTAACAACTTCAAATAAAAGCACTCAAACCAAGACAACAAACGAAAGAAAGATAAAATATAAATGCATATATATATAATTCACACAACACAGGCATCGTCATTACATTCATTTCTCTGTTATTTTATTCCATTCACGCTGCCATTTTGGCATAAGCGGATTTGTTTGATGTGTGTACTCTTGGCTGGCACACAATGCCAATCATTGTTCGGATCGAAAGCACAAGAATATAATAATAAGTAACTGCTTATATAAGATGTTTAAGAGATGAAGCAAAAGTTATGCAAAAGTGTTAATGTAGATAAAATAAATATTCTTAATGGGTTTCATTGATGTGTTTTAAAGGCATTTAATGTTGGTTATGGAGAAGATTAAGATTAAGGATATCTTGATTGCTCAGGGTAGTTTTGACATTATTCTTTTAAAAAGGGTTTTTTTTTTTTAGCTCTGATTAAGATTTACTTACATGGATAGACTAAACTAGATATGTTTATACTAAAACTATAAGCTACAAATATGCACAATATTTAATTTTATATTTTTTAATAGTTCATTATATGTAAAGTAATTAATGTTTGGATTTTAGTTACAAGGATTAAGTGCCATTGATTTAATTACACAAATTGAAATTGGCTGTCGACTTAACTATTTAAAATAATTGTAATTTTTTGTGTTTTTTATTTTATTTTTTTGTAGTATTAACAATCGAATAATCACTTAGGGATCTATTTATATACATTATTTAATTGTTTCTTTGTTTTATTTATAGCTTTTAATAACGGTTTATTCATGATGTACCAAGTGCAGAACACAAAAACAAAATGCCGACAAAAAAATGTGTGTATGTATGTATGTGTGTGTGTTTGGTTATTTATAAATATTTAATCGGATTATTGACATGTTATGAGTTTTTTTTTTTTGTTTTTTGTTTGCTCGTTGACATTAATTTAATGTACATGTTGCAATTGTTGTTGGACTAATAATTCCGTTAGACACGGCACATTTAAGTACAAAAAGACGGAAGATCTATTTCGAACTCAAATTTTCATAAAATCAAGTAGACGCAATAATACTTTTTGAACACAAACTGTACAGCTAAAGGTATGGTTTTGAACATTTTATCATTATTAATGGGAAAATTTGAATTCAAAAAAGATTTTTTGATACATTTTTATGAATTTTGCTAATTGACAATGGCACTGATACGTATTTGTGTTTGTGATTGGTGTTAAATTTATACACTTTTCTTAAGTTCGTTTTGTTTTTTTGTGGTGTAGTTTATTTTAGTTTTGAAACCAAAAACAAACGGAAGGGTCAAAGACGTCACACAACAAATCTACACGTTTAGAGTTTAGAAAATTTTGATTAGCAGTCGAGATTAAAATTGATTTGGATTAAAAATATTGTATGTACTCTGAACAAACAAACTACATACGCTACGTGGATTTACATAACTTATTGTTCAAATTGAGAATGAGAATTGTTATTGATAATTGTTAGAAAATGTTAAAGGGACAAAACTTTTAGCTACGCACAAGTTGCCATACAATTTTTGTGTGAATGAGAAAGAGTTAGAAAAATGTGTCCAAATGTTATTAATTTTTTTTTTTTGGTGTATTTTCTTTTTTTGCAGCCAATCTGTTCACACTACAATATGAAGGATATATGTATGTGTGTGTGTGCATTCACTACTTACCCTTGGTCGTCTTGAAGCCCTGATTGATGGCTCTTGTGGTCCGAACAGCAGCTCGATAGATGCGCCAATAGAAAAAGAGCATCACGAACATGGGTATATAAAAGGAGCCCAATGCCGAATAGAGTACATAGCCGCGATCATTGGTTAGCTCACACTTCCAGGGACAGCTGGTGGCAACCATTGGTGTATTCAATAGATCAAAATCTCTTTCTGTGCTCGGTGATATAGTACTAGTTGTTGTTGTTGTAGTAGTTGTTGTTGTTGTTGTCATGGCTGCAATATGTATTTCAGCGGAGCCATCGATTGGCGCAAAATTGGGATCATATGGACTATAGGCATTGCCATTGCCATTGCCATTCCTTCTGTCGTCATTGTTGGCATTGCCATTAGAATTTATTGATGCCTCTTGCTCGTCCAGCTTATGCTTAATCCTATCTACATCTAATTGCTCATCATCCTGTGTGCTGGACATTGTGCTGACATAGTAAAGCGTATAATTTCCCCGTGTATAGGTCGGCTGTATCATGGCCTTGAAACGAAAAGAATTATATGAATGTGAAAACATCTTTTTTATTTTTTTTTGGTTTCAATGCTTTGTCACACGGCTAGCACATTGAAATTCTAGACTCGCAAATATTGTTAAAACTCGCACATTGCTCACAACAAGCCAATAAAAAGGCAACTTTAAGCGCTTTATTTTGAAAAAGATATTCAGCGACGTGTCGTGCATAAATATTATGCAAAGGTGTAGCATACATTTAGGCGACAAAAATGGGCTAGACTTAAGTGGAAGCGTTTGCAAATACCCAGCAATATTTCTCTTTTACTAATAATTATAATAAATTTATCATTGTTTCTTACATTTTCAGGAAAAACCAATACATTTTGCTGTCGTACAATCATGACTTTAATCGTTTATTCTACTTTAAGGATAATGTTAATGGGGATGAAAAGACCTTTCTCAAAATCAAACATACCTTTTCGCAAACTTTCAAACAAGGTATCTTAAATGCTGAAATGGATAGCGTATTAATAAAAGCAACCCCAAGCTGTTAAGAAGCTTCTTACGAATGCCAAGGGCAAGGTATAATATGTCCTGTCGTACACAGGTGCTGTCATTGAATGCGAAGCAATTTACACCTGACTCAAAATTGAACGGAGCCAAGTCAAAAGTCTGTCTCAGACAGGGAGAGAGTGAACAGAACAAGCGCCTTAATAATAATCGATGCCAGCAGGTATAAATCGAGTTTCAATTAAGCTCATAAAGCCAACGATATCAAATGGAAGTTCAAGCACCATGAAATTCGCTCAATAGATACATTCATTTCGGGGATTATACTCCATTGATACACTGCAGTTGTACAGTTATACTACACATATGTATGTCTATCCAAGTGCTGCAAGCTTTATTGCGTATACGATTGAACGATGCAATTCGATGGACAGTTAAGATTGAGGCCAACAAGCAAAGAGCATGAATTGCTCTGCTCCTTCAAGCAATATATGTATATATATATTTGTGCGCACGATGCTGTCCAAAGTTATTGGCTATACACTCGGAGAAAAATGAAGGTGCTATCTTAAAGTAAGGGTTAGAGAATGTGACAAACATATTTATGTGTATTCGGAATGTCTCTAATAAACCACAAAAGTTGCAACAATATGGCCAGCAAATTTGTAGCAACTCGACCTCAGGCACACACATTAAACAAAGTTTATAGATAGACAGATAGAGAGAGAGGGCGGAAAAGAAGAACCATAAAGCGTTACAGGAAGTCGTAATTCGTTGGCCCAGTTAGTTATCGCTGCCCTAATCTGATTACCAGAACTACCACAACGTAGAACACAGGAGACAAATATAAAGTATGCCACGCTGTCTGGTCTAGTCGGCTTTCGTTATGGTTTTGGGTTTGTTTTCTGTGTGTGGCAGCCAGCCACATCATTATCATTGACATTACATTAGGCACAAAAAACATTAATGACAACGAACGCGCCTAGTCAAGTCAACAAATATGACCTAGAATGGGGCAACATATCATATACCCTATAGCTATATAAGTAGTTGAAAGTTGATTGTTAAGTATGTACCAAATAATCACTTACTTTTAACACAGATTTTAATCTTAAAGGGTATTTTTTTTACCGAATCATTTGAACTTTCAACCCTTTTTATATATTTAACGGCCATGTTTGTATTAAATGCAAAGCCTGCAGCTCGGCTCTCAACAAACTTGCCACAGCTTTCAGTTGCGGTTGGACAAGCAGCGGTTTTTTTGGTCAAAACTTTAACTTGTAATGGTGTCAATGACAGACATTCTTATTGAGAACTTGGCTGTCCGAAAGGGTCACCATACTGTATAAATAGGGTTTTTTCTTGCTTGCTTGCTTGGTCGGTTGCATGCCAAAGGCAGTTTTTGTGGTTACAATTCGGTTTATGTGCAAACAGTTTTTCAGTTTAATTTATTGTAATTGTGGGCGAAGACCAGACCTCCGTCTTACCTTTTGATCCTTCCAGCCCACAAGGGGTGGAAAGCAAATAACAAACGAGAGCACCCAAATGCCGGCGATTAAGGACTTGGCCTTCTTCGTTGACATAATGCTTGGGTAGGTGACGGGTCGCGTGACTGCCACATAGCGATCCAAAGATATGGCACACAGATTCAATATCGATGCCGTGCACATCCAAACATCAACGGCCAACCAAATGCGGCACCAGACGTCTCCAAATATCCAAACCTGTTCAAAGAAAGACAAACAAAGTTCTAAAAAATACTGCAAGAGTTTATTTAGTTGAGACTTACCTTGAACACCTCCCAGGTGGCGGAGAACGGTAGCACCGCTAGGCCAACAAGTAAATCGGCAACGGCGAGGTTAACAATAAAAAAATTGGTAACACTACGTAATTTGTTTGAACAGAAGACGGCGGCAATGACAAGACAATTGCCACCAATGACCAGCACATTGATAAACTCGAGTATGGCCAATGAGATCAGATTCGCCGGTTCCGTCCATTTCACAGATTTAATGAGATCCTCACACTCTGTATCATTCATGGCGGTACTTTTGTGATGGGTGTTGATTTGTGTTCACCACCTGCAAAGTCAAGTAAATGCAAAAAACATTCAAAACGTTACTAAAATGCTCAATAAAATGTAAAATTAGAATATGTTCGCATTTTTGGACAATAAAAGCCGCTGCTGCGTGTCCGGCATGGCTAATTAATTGAGGAAAATAAACAGAGAAAAGGCAAAATGTGGGTGTTTTCTCCAAGTGTACTTGTAAATATGCCACACCATAATGCCGTTCAACTGAGGTTCACAATTATATTTGCAGGTTAAATGCTTGCGGAAACGGAAGCGATGGCATTTCAGTAATGGCGAACAACAAAATGGTGGGGCCGGGCGAGAGAGAATGCCACTTGCCATTCATTAAGCCAACTTAATTGCCAACATTTTAGCCATGTTTACTGCTGTTCTTACCACGATTTGTCATATTGAATTCAATGAATGAATTCGAAATTGAAAATTATATGATAGTTGCCATAGTGAGTTCAATCGGCTCATCAAACATGTTATAAACACACACACACAGTCAGTCAATATTTGTGCTCAATTTGGCTACTAATCAATATTTGTAGCCAGCCAGCCAGGCAGCAGTTGAAAAACTATTTTTGACTCTAATGAAAACAAAGCAACAACACAACATACTAAGGCCTGGGCAAACTTAATTGCTGGGGCCCGAAATATTCTAAGCACGCAATAAATCGATTAAATTATATTTGGCTTGAGTACGATTTAAATTTTTGGTAGCAATTGTCACGTTCGCCTTAATTTCTAATATACTCAATTGTTGGGTTTTGTTTGCCCAAACGATTTGTTTACATTTAAAATACTTTATCTATAACAGACGCAAAAAGTTATTGTTGCAAACCTTAAAAGGTCACTCGAGTTGTTTGTTGTAGATGTGTTGTCAGAAAGTCATTTCCCACAGCAATCGATTGGTTTTTTTTTAAAGTACTTTGTCAAGGGAACTGCTGACGTTGCTCGAAATTAATTATTAACAACATGATGGTTATTGCCATGATATCAACTGACAACTTCATAAACATCAATTACCCTTCAGCACTCTGTCTCGAAGCATAATTGAAATTTCATTTTCTTTTCCATTTAAGTTTATGTAAATTGGCAACACGAAACTACCACAAATCATATTTACATTTTAAAACAATGCATTCGAAAGTAAGTGAGAAAAAATTAAACAGCAGCCACAGCTCCAAGCTCCTAAGAGGTGAGACAAGATAAATATGTAAATATGAAAAATCAAAATACAAAAATGTAGAGTAAAACAAAAGCAAAAATTGTTAGCTACTTGTTGTTACTTAACGTTGACTAAAAATTTAACAAGCACAAAATATGAGCTATAGCAGGAATGGGTGGTTGATGTTTAGGTTGTGTTGATACGGCCTTACAATAAAAGCAATCAGTGGCACTCAGTGATTGTGTGTGTGCGTGTGTGTGAAAGCGAAATTACTCACATGACACACAACATGTATCATAGACTATGGGTTAGAAGCTTTGTTGCTTTTGTTACCAAGGCTGGCAAATATTTTCAATGGAATGAGTTATGGCATTCAGGCTAATATCAAAGAGAGAGAGAGAGGGAGAGAGGTCTGTGTATTGTTGGAAAATTAAAAGCATTAAAGCATAAAAGAGAGCGAGTTTGCCTCCTCCTTTTGCACATATTTGTCATTTTATTTTGTGTGGGTAAAAGTTATGCTTTATGGTAGAGCTAATAATGAAAAATTGCCACGCAAATTGAGTTACTTGAGTTGGAATTCGTGCAACATAATAAATAATTGACATTTAAAACGAGACGCAGCAGACGTCTATAAATCCCAAAGTGCCTTTTACACCCTTTGCGTTAACGCAATTTGGCCTCGCTCAAGCGGGGCTTTATGACCAAAGTTGAATTTCATTGCACAATGTATCCAATTTGATTACAGGCAGAGCATTAAAAAATTAAAATCACATTTTAATTGAGAGCGAGAGAGAAAGCGAGTGAGCAATGACTGCAAGGGAGGCATGTTAAATTGTTCAATAAAAATCATATCTACCATGTAAATCGGTGAACAACATGCAGCCGCCGATTTAAGCTCAAGAGATTAATGAAAAACATTTTTCAAAAGTATCAGCAGAGTGCATTTTGTAAAAGAAATATTCTTATTGTTTTTGGTAACAGTTATAAGAAGATAGGAAAAACCTGAAATATATTTTTTAAACTAAAGATATGGCTTACAGCTTTGGGTAAATGAAATAATTTCCGGAATTTTGTGTGCTAAAATTTAATTTGAACTGTACAACATTCTATTTTTAAATATAGCTGCTGCTGACGTACAGCAGGATACTGAAAAGTGCGGAGGCATGTGCCACAAACATTGCTGCAAACTATATCAGAACGGGAAAGTGAACAGAATTTCCTAGAAAAATGCGATTAAAAGCAGCAGCATTTTATGAATGAATTATTCTTAGAAAGCATATGCAACAGGTTGAGTGGGGATTAACCACATCTTGCCAAAGGGCAATTAAAATTCTATGAAAAAATAATTAATTAGTTGGCAAAAAAAAAGCTAAAAGTCAGAAAATACTGAAAAATATAACAAGAAAGCGGATACAAGAAGATGATTAGGTGAAAATTTGTATCTTCTAGCTAACGGATTATTAAGTTTCTGACTTAACTTTGGCTATGGATACAACTCTACAGTTTAGCTATTTAATAGTTGTTGCAGTTGATGCTGAAAATGAATGATATTTCCTTAATTTTCCCTTCAATCAAATCATTATTCTACCCATTCAACAGATAAGCTAAAAGAGTCTTCAAACCCACCACAAATTTGTAGTCACCGCCAATTAGCGTAACTTGCAGCGCACCACAAAATGAGCTGAATTAAGTGCAACGTTCGCAACAATTCTTTTGAGCGAAAGCGCAAAATTGGAAGCATCCTCAACGAGAGCCGGATGCCACAAATGCCAAAAGCCACAACCAACCCACACAGATAAAACATATTTTGTTGGCTCTGTAATTTGTGGCTAACGCATTTGTGTGCTGGCTCTGCCCACAAAAACTTTTTAATTTAATTCTGATAATTGCGCTCGAATTGCGAAACACGAAAAATAATATTAAAAGCCAAACAACTAAATAACTACTCTTAGTACACAAATTTCATTTAACTGCGCTTTGAGCTTTAGCAACAATTTTTTGCTGTGGATTTAAATGAGCGAAGCATTCGAGTCGAGGCAAGGGATTTGTAGGTTTACTTAAAACATTGCTTTAAATGTTAAGTAAAGCTGTGGTTGAAGTTGATCTTTTGGCTGTTGAATTAAATTCCAGAGCAACTGCAACTGAAACTTGATTTAATTTATTTAAAATAATCTTAAAAGCTCAGCTTGATGGCTTTAACTATTAACAGGGTCAAATGCCGTGCGTAAAACACAACCTTCCATCTCTGTCAGAGTGTGTTTGTTTCTGGTTTTTATGCACTCTTTACGAGCTGACCGTGCCACAGCTTTGTGGCATCAACGTACACTTAGAGAACACATTCACATCAACGAAAATAATTATGTCTAGACATTTGTGGGATAAGCAATGGTTAACTGATATCAAATATCATCAACAGTTGTTAATAATGCCATTTTGGTAATGTTTGAACAACATTTTTTTCTCGCTGCGTATACTTAATTTTTATGAGCAAAGTTACCAGCACGCGTGTTACATAAAAGTAGCGCGAATGCTTGTGTCACACTTTCATGCCACGGATTTATTGCAACACATTTGCTTAACATTAACTGCAAAAGGCATGACACAAAACCATCTCAGACAACCATCTCTGCTGCTGTTGTGTAAAACTTGACAGTTACAAAATAATCAATGTCTAGCTGTGCATTGCAAGATGTCAAAGTTGATTGCAACAAGCGTTTGTTTAGCTTGTGCAAATGTGTCGCAACTGAGACGCAAGTGCAACACACACGTGCCACAGATACACTTATCCTTCTATTTCTCTCTCTTTCTCTTTGAGACTCTGCTGCTCTGGTCCCATTGCAACTGGAGGCCTATTACTGTAGTTGTAACTGTACAATAGCTCAGGATGTGCGTGTCTTCATCAGCAGCGGAAACGTGCAACGGAAATATAAACAGGAAATGTTACCAACAGCATTTTCAACACGCCAACTTGGACTAATTGCACACTTACGTTCAGATTAAATATTTTATGATGGAATAGTGCTAAAACTATGAACCACACATTAAACATCAAACATTATTAATGCAAAAATAACATTTGGGGTGTATATGACCTAATCGAGGTTAAATGGTAATTAAATACAAAGCTACAAAGCTTTGAATTTGCTTTAGTTTTCCCTCAACATTATATTACGTAGCATGGATAATGTAGAAAAAAAATAATCATTCAACTTTTTTAGTTTTTATTTCATAAGGTCAAAAGATCTACTAAAAATTTCCATTAAAAGGTATTTTTGGTATATTTTTCATTTAAAAAATAAATATTTTCAATGATAACTTACTATAAAAACTTTCAATGATGTTAACAAAAAATTTAATTCAACCTAATTTTTTGAACTTTTTCTATGCAATTTCATAATAAATTTTTGCATTTTTTCCCGTAAACTATTTTATTCAATAAAAAAAACTTTGTTTTTGTGAAAATTCTTTCATTTGCGAACATTTGGTAGAAAACTGGTCAAAAGGTTGTTGGTTTGAAAGTTGAATAGCTTCCAAGAAGCGATGGTCAATAGAAAAACAAGTTTATAAAAGTGTTGAATGGAATTAATCAAAATCTTGATATAGCAAACGAAATGAAAAGAAAACAAAACCCAATTCTATAGAAGTTAATCTATAAACATTTGCAATACTTTAAGGGAGAACTCATCCCAAATATGTATTAGAAAATGGTTTATCCATATACTTACCAGTAGCAGCAGCAGGTTGTTGGGTATTTGTAAACATGAATTACATTTAGTTCGTTGCTGTTGCCTTATGGCCATGTTGTTGTTGTTGTTGCAGCTGATGTTGGCTAACACTCGCTAACGCTAATGCTCCAATAGCTGCAAATGCGTCTCGAGCCCCTTGGCAACCACACGTCGTCTCCATTCAGAACAGATCGAAACTGTTTTGTGCCCCAGTTCAGTTGCTTGCTGTTTGTTGTTTGTCGGGAGTTTGCCTCCTATCCGTTGTTATTTTTGTTGTGTGCTATCGAACAACAACAATGTGAGGCACGATTCACTTTGAAATGCACTTTCTGCACTGGCATCCTTGTATCCCAGCTATCCACTCACTGAGCCAACGGCACATTCATCAGCAAAATGTTTACACGAATCTGCCCGCTGCCTTTTTGGCACGGAGTGCAATGTACAAACGTGTTGCAATAAGCCGCGTTTGCTTGTTGTTCTCTTCTCTTTATAAATATGCTGCAATGAGAGGAAAGAGCGAGAGAGAAAGGAAGTATTATAATGATGTTGACTCATGCTTGTGAGAGGCTTAATGCATTTTACAGACAGAAAAACAATCAAAAGTTCGATTAAGTATACCAACAATGATATGCTTAAAGTTGGTTTTCTCTTATCCAAACATATCTCATTTGGCAACAATGTTTCATTTGTAGTTGATCGCAAATATACTTGAAATCGAGCAAAAACATTTTCGCACAAGCAATCAATATTTATAAGTTGCTATTAATAAAGTTTGTTTTGTGCAGTTTTCGTTTCGTTTCGTTATATTTATTTCCTATTGAAACTAAACTGCAAACCTTTTAGCAAACTTGCCGTTGATTGCAAAGTTTGTCAGCATAAATAATTAAATTTATATCTGTGGGCATTGACTTTAACGTTTGCTTCTTCCATTTCCACTTTAACTGCTGCTGAGTTATTTACATTGTTTAATTTGTCTTACAATAAGCTGCAATGCGGTTGCACTTTTTTTAGCCAGTTCAAAATCTTCTCTCTATTTTTTTAAATTTCACGCGCTGTCATTTTGCAGCATTCCAGCATTTTTCACAGCGCCAGTCAGTTTGTCAGCTAACCTTTTGCATCTGGCTGGCCAGATTTGGCCACAAAATGAAAATGGAACGTCAAAAAGCAAAGTATGACAAATTGCATTCCCCCATTCTTAATTTGTATGCAAAACTTGTGCTTCTTTTTTTTTTCTTCATCATCTTCGTTTCATGCAAATTACTTGCAAAATTCTTACACTCAATTTGCATACTCTTTCGATGGGTATTTCTAATTCGCCGGCAAGTGCGTGAAGTATTGAACTCATACATTTTTCATAACAAAGCCTTAAAGATTGTATGCTGAAAGGACATGCAATGTTTGGCGAGCCTAAGTTAGTTCGTTTATGTTTCATTTTCTTTTTTGCCGCTCAGCAAACTTTTTCAATTCAAGTTTGCTCAGCCTACTAACCAAAAATCAATACATAATCAATGTTAAATATTTTCTACACTCATAAAATATTTATGTGTCAATAACGGTATAGATATGAAGTATCGGGCAACTTTACTAGGCGTTATTCAAGTCGCAATAACTTCGATCTAAATACTCTATCAGCATGACGCAATAAACTAATCAATAAACTAATTACATTATCAAATAAAAACTCAAATAAAAATATAATTATTTTGGGAAAATTACTTTTTTGGCTGTCGTTGGCATAATCTAAATCTGTACAAGGCTTAAATACCATGGCGCGCCTATAAATGCCAGTTTCTAGTGTTGAAATGACGAAATAGAATCTTTTTGGACAGAAAAATAGTTTAATGATTATGGCCAAAACGTGAAGCTCTAATTCATTAAGTCAACTCTTAGCTTATAGCTGCTTAACATGAATATACAAATAGACCTAACCGAAAAACTTTTATTTTCAATCATTTAATTATTTAACGATGTCCTTAGATATCAATAATAGAAAGAAATAGCAAATAACGAACTTAATTTTTACTTGCCTTACTTTTACCATTAAAAGTTCACATTAGTTGAAAGAAAGCTCAACTTGGAAAAAAGTTTAATTTCGAGTTAAACTATTTCGAAATTTTTAATTTGTGTCAAATTTAATTGAGCTCGAACTTATGTTGAAAAGTTTATAGCATGTTTCAAGAGCAGACAAATTGAACTTGTTTAGTTTTTGTTGAAGCAAATTTCGCTTTCAATTAATAAAGCATACTTTTAGGCATATTATAGAAGTTTCTGCAGTCAAACTTTATTTATTTAAATTCACTGGCAAAAAGACTCCTCAGGCAACGCCCTTGAAGACGTCTTAAAACAGTGCACCCTATCGACTTGCCCAACAGGGTTATATAATAAATATTTTCACTTCAAACACCAAAATTAAATTGTACAAATGACTAAGTTGCTAAGCACATGTATTTTTAAGTTGAATTCAAATTGTTGAAAATTATAATAACAGAAAAATTATACGGGAGAGAAAGATTTATATCTTGGCGACTTAGAGCTAAAAAGCGAATTATAGTGAAAATGCATGTTAAAATTTTATGCCCAAAAATCAACTGGGCATTGCACTGTGGTTGCGTTCATAGGCCAAAAATAAAAAAATGTATCACAAAATATTTTGACACGATGTATACAAATTGTCTCTTAAATGACCAAACTTCATGATGGCAAACCGGTTTTTTCTGGAAATGTAACGGGACTTTGTTAAGAATTAAATTAATCCTCAAATTTTTTTAGTGAAACTAACAAAACCGAATTAATATTTTTTGTGTATTTTGTGGACATCTTTTTTATGTTTTGTTGAAGTTTTAGTTGTGTTACCCCCCGACGACCCCATTGTGTGTGTTATCATTGTTTTTGTCAATGTTTGAAGGTAATAAAAACTAAAGTTTAGCTGCAGATAGTTGCAGATTTGTGTGTAAATAAAGCAATGTCTTAAAACTCATGGTTGCTTAAAAAACTGCATTTAAATAATTCATTTAAATAAATTCGATTTTGATCAAATTGCATGTTAAAATTTTATCCAAAAATCATCTCAAATCTTTCGACTAATATTTTCAAAAGCCATGTCTTAATAACTTTCAAGGTCAAGTTTTGCAAAACACTATCAGCAAATTACTTCTTCCAAACTGACCCGATTTTCAAGTAATGTCTTAAAACTTATGTTTTGGTTATTAGAATAAAATGCATTTAAATAATTTCATTTAAATAAAATTCGTTTTTGATCAATTGCATGTTAAAATTTTATCCAAAAAATCATCATATGCAAACTTTCGACTTCCATAACTTCGTCAAAACTGGCCCGATTTTCAAAAGCAATGTCTTAAAACTCATGGTTTGGCTACTAGAATAAAACTGCATTTAAATAATTTCATTTAAATAAAATTCCGATTTTTGATCAAATTGCATGTTAAAATTTTATGCCAAAAATCGACATCATCATATGGCAAATCTTTCGACTTCCATAACTTCGGCAAAACTGGCCCGATTTTCAAAAGCAATGTCTTAAAACTCATGGTTTGGCTACTAGAATAAAACTGCATTTAAATAATTTCATTTAAATAAAATTCGATTTTTGATCAAATTGCATGTTAAAATTTTATGCCAAAAAATCGACATCATCATATGGCAAACCTTTCGACTTCCATAACATCGTCAAAACTGGCCCGATTTTCAAAAGCAATGTCTTAAAACTCATGGTTTGGCTTTTAGAATAAAACTGCATTTAAATAATTTCATTTAAATGAAATTCGATTTTTGGTCAAATTGCATGTTAAAATTTTATGCCAAAAAATCGACATCATCATATGGCAAATCTTTCGACTTCCATAACTTCGTCAAAACTGGCCCGATTTTCAAAAGCAATGTCTTAAAACTCATGGTTTGGCTACTAGAATAAAACTGCATTTAAATAATTTCGTTTAAATAAAATTCGATTTTTGGTCAAATTGCATGTTAAAATTTTATGCCAAAAAATCGACATCATCATATGGCAAATCTTTCGACTTCCATAACTTCGGCATAACTGACCCGATTTTCAAAAGCAATGTCTTAAAACTCATGGTTTGGCTACTAGAATAAAACTGCATTTAAATAATTTCATTTAAATAAAATTCGATTTTTGATCAAATTGCATGTTAAAGTTTTATGCCAAAATATCGCCATCATCATTTGGCAAATCTTTCGACTTCCATAACTTCGTCAAAACTGACCCAATTTTCAAGAGCAATGTCTTAAAACTCATGGTTTGGGTACTAGAATAAAACTGCATTTAAATAATTTCATTTCAATAAAATTCGATTTTTGGTCAAATTGCATGTTAAAGTTTTATGCCAAAAAATCGACATCATCATTTGGCAAATCTTTCGACTTCGATAGCTTCGGCAAAACTGGCCCGATTTTCAAAAGCAATGTCTTAAAACTCATGGTTTGGCTACTAGAATAAAACTGCATTTAAATAATTTCATTTCAATAAAATTCGATTTTTGGTCAATATTCATGTTAAAGTTTTATGCCAAAAAATCGACATCATCATTTGGCAAATCTTTCGACTTCGATAACTTCGGCAAAACTGACCCGATTTTCAAAAGCAATGTCTTAAAACTCATGGTTTGGCTACTAGAATAAAGCTGCATTTAAATAATTTCATTTAAATAAAATTCGATTTTTGATCAAATTGCATGTTAGAATTTTATGCCAAAAAATCGACATCATCATATGGCAAATCTTTCGACTTCAATAACTTCGGCAAAACTGACCCGATTTTCAAAAGCAATGTCTTTAAACTCATGGTTTGGGTACTAGAATAAAACTGCATTTAAATAATTTAATTTCAATAAAATTCGATTTTTGGTCAATATTCATGTTAAAGTTTTATGCCAAAAAATCGACATCATCATTTGGCAAATCTTTCGACTTCGATAGCTTCGGCAAAACTGGCCCGATTTTCAAAAGCAATGTCTTAAAACTCATGGTTTGGCTACTAGAATAAAACTGCATTTAAATAATTTCATTTAAATAAAATTCGATTTTTGATCAAATTGCATGTTAAAATTTTAAATGCCACAAAAACACTTATCCAAAAATTTTTTCATTTATTACATCATATGGCAAATCTTTCGACTTCAATAACTTCGCAAAACTGGCCCGATTTTCAAAAGCAATGTCTTAAAACTCATGGTTTGGCTACTAGAACAAAACTGCATTTAAATAATTTCATTTAAATAAAATTCGATTTTTGATCAATATTCATGTTAAAGTTTTATGCCAAAAAATCGACATCATCATATGGCAAATCTTTCGACTTCAATAACTTCGGCAAAACTGACCCGATTTTCAAAAGCAATGTCTTAAAACTCATGGTTTGGCTACTAGAATAAAACTGCATTTAAATAATTTCATTTAAATAAAATTCGATTTTTGATCAAATTGCATGTTAAAATTTTATGCCAAAAAAATCGACATCATCATATGGCAAATCTTTCGACTTCCATAACATCGTCAAAACTGGCCCGATTTTCAAAAGCAATGTCTTAAAACTCATGGTTTGGCTACTAGAATAAAACTGCATTTGAATAATTTCATTTAAATAAAATTAGATTTTTGATCAAATTGCATGTTAAAATTTTATGCCAAAAAATCGACATCATCATTTGGCAAATCTTTCGACTTCCATAACTTCGTCAAAACTGACCCGATTTTCAAAAGCAATGTCTTAAAACTCATGGTTTGGCTACTAGAATAAAACTGCATTTAAATAATTTCATTTAAATAAAATTCGATTTTTGATCAAATTGCATGTTAAAATTTTATGCCAAAAAATCGACATCATCATTTGGCAAATCTTTCGACTTCCATAACTTCGTCAAAACTGACCCGATTTTCAAAAGCAATGTCTTAAAACTCATGGTTTGGCATCTAGAATAGAACTGCATTTAAATAATTTCATTTAAATAAAATTCGATTTTTGATCAAATTGCATGTTAGAATTTTATGCCAAAAAATCGACATCATCATATGGCAAATCTTTCGACTTCCATAACTTCGGCAAAACTGACCCGATTTTCAAAAGCAATGTCTTAAAACTCATGGTTTGGCTTCTAGAATAAAACTGCATTTAAATAATTTCATTTAAATAAAATTCGATTTTTGATCAAATTGCATGTTAAAATTTTATGCCAAAAAATCGACATCATCATATGGCAAATCTTTCGACTTCCATAACTTCGTCAAAACTGGCCCGATTTTCAAAAGCAATGTCTTAAAACTCATGGTTTGGCTTCTAGAATAAAACTGCATTTAAATAATTTCATTTAAATAAAATTCGATTTTTGGTCAAAT
This sequence comes from Scaptomyza montana, assembly GCA_018904305.1. Classification (NCBI taxonomy): domain Eukaryota; kingdom Metazoa; phylum Arthropoda; class Insecta; order Diptera; family Drosophilidae; genus Scaptomyza; species Scaptomyza montana. The sequence continues at coordinate 21,233,782 of JAEIGR010000001.1, read as the reverse complement.
TGCATGTTAAAATTTTATGCCAAAAAATCGACATCATCATTTGGCAAATCTTTCGACTTCCATAACTTCGGCAAAACTGACCCGATTTTCAAAAGCAATGTCTTAAAACTCATGGTTTGGCATCTAGAATAGAACTGCATTTAAATAACTTCACTTAAATGAAATTCGATTTTTGGTCAGAATTCATGTTAAAATTTTATGCCAAAAACCACATCATCATTTGGCAAATCTTTCGACTTCCATAACTTCAAAACTGGCCCGATTTTCAAAAGCAATGTCTTAAAACTCATGGTTTGGCTACTAGAATAAAACTGCATTTAAATAATTTCATTTAAATAAAATTCGATTTTTGATCAAATTGCATGTTAAAATTTTATGCCAAAAAATCGACATCATCATATGGCAAATCTTTCGACTTCCATAACTTCGTCAAAACTGACCCGATTTTCAAAAGCAATGTCTTAAAACTCATGGTTTGGCTGCTAGAATAAAACTGCATTTAAATAATTTCATTTAAATAAAATTCGATTTTTGATCAAATTGCATGTTAAAATTTTATTCCAAAAAATCGACATCATCATGTGACAAATCTTTCGACTTCCATAACTTCGTCAAAACTGATCCGATTTTCAAAAGCGCCAAGGAATAAAGATTTATTTAACTTTTTTATGCACATATATAATGGAATAATCGTATTGCGTATCATATATTTTGGTTAAGTGTTTCACTGTGAAGTGGCGCAAGGAAGCCTTAAACAAGATATTTCAAATGTCGCAGACCCTTATATAAGATTATGTGGCATAAATATTGCCATTATGACACCGACCTAACTGCCAAGCTAAGGATTATGGCTAACAACAACAGCTCACAATTGGCCAAGTGGCTAAGTTCGTGTGTGTGCTTGGTTGTGTTTTGTTGTCGCTTACAAGGCCAAATCACTCGACTGCAAAACAGATTGAGATTTCGACTCAATGCCACTTAAGTGTTGGGCACACACTTTTCTCCCGCAAGTTGCTCCTTGCAACATATTTTTCATGTACGTCTTTGTTGCTGTTTACATTCATTTGTGCCTTATTCATTGTGTTCTCGCTTGCGTAAATATGTATAAAAATTGACAACAACAACAACAACTACAGCAAAAGGACATGAAGACAAGTTGCATGCCACTTGCATTAATGCGCATCCCCCACGAGAGTGCTGAGACGCTCGCGCCTTGCACAACACGCATTTTAAAGGCTGCAACAGCACTTAAGTATGTGTGGACTTACGTGTTATTTTGTGAGTGTGGTTGCGAGGGGGCAAAGGGAAAAGGTTTGGGTGTGTGTTTTATGCCATTCCTGCTTATTGTGCCAAAAGCGCAGAATGCATAAGGAAAAATATATATTTAATCCTTGACCAAAGAACGAAACATAAATTTTTAAGAATATTTTCTTTAGGTAAATACGTTCAAATAAAAACATGCCCTAACCATATAACAATAAAAAACAAAGTTTATTTCGAAAGTTTTAATTTATTTCGAAAAAACATTTACTTATATTAGGCTCAAGATTTTATGTTCGTTAATCTTAAATTATTTCAACAAATATATATAAATATATGAAGAGAATTATGCAACCTAGTTTAATAAAAACATATTTTGTTTGTTTGTGACTTTCGAAATTAATTTTTTCTCTCAGTGTATGTTCTACATATGTAAATGTAAGAAGTGCTGACGCGAACTGAGCGGCTACTTCGCTTCCGACCAACAAAAGGATTTATGTGCAATGCCCAACAAAATACATGAAAAAAAATAAGATGGAACAAATTTTACACCGCACACACAACAAACATACACACACACACACAGACACAGAGAGAGGGAGTGTGCGCGAGATAGATATGCATATGCGAAGCGTTGTCTTTGGGTTTGCATAAAAAATTGGCTGTGAAACTGCTTTGGGCGAAATTTGTTTTCAGTTTTGCGCACATTTCTCTGTCTCTAAGCTTACTTAGTATTTTAGCTGAGTTTTCCTTTCATGCTTGTTTCGTGTTGCGTTTCAATATTGTGTCCTTTTCATTTTGGTTGTTGAATTTCATTTTTCTCGCTGGCATTTTATTTGCCAGCTTTTATTTTATGTGGCGCACGAAAATAAATTGCCTAACCGTTTTCAACTCTAAAATTCTTATGCTTAAAGTCGTTAAAAAGGCATTTTAATGCGTTCTATAATATTGAAAAGATTAACGTTAATAGTTTTTTTTTACATTTTTTATAGGAAACGTCCCTGAGTTTTCTTTTCGTTAGTATCATTGGGGCGTATCGCCTGAATGCTTCATAAATTGGCTAATGAATGACGAATGGGGCCACAAACAGTTTAGCAATTAGTACAAATTAAAGCTGTGGTCGCAATTATTTTCATCCCATTTGAAAGCACTGCTAAAAGCACGCATGAATTACTAAAAACCCCAAAAGCAAATCAATTTTTAATTAATCCGATTAGTTTACTTATTCAAACACACACAAACAACCCACAAATAAGTTTAAAGAGTCTTTTGTTTATTGACTTATGTTGCATTATTACAGCAGTGACGAGCGCTTGGCACCGAAAAGCCAAATTGAAATTGAACTGAAACAAAAAATAGACAATAGACAGCACACATTCAGAGCGAGAGAACACAGAAGTTGTCGTGTGTTCCGTGTTGTTGCCAATTTGGAATGTCAATCAAAATGACAAAGCAGCAAAAATCAAATCCATAAATTGCAATCGATTGTTTTATTTTGTAATTCTGTGTTTCCCATTTGTTGTCATATTTAATTTGATCTACTCTAGTTGGAGAGGCATATGTGCTCAATAAAGGCACAAAAATAGTTTGATTCTGTAATGTTTTGTTAGGGTATCAACTGTTCGACTAATTCAGTATTGGGGTTTTTGCATTATAATGCAATATGCAAATGCAATTTGTTATCGCATTGGGAAAACAATTTAAATACCAAACAAACAAACGGGGCGTGGCTACATAGCGCCCCCAAAAAAGGAATTTGATTCGTTTTTGTATCTGTCTTGCGGTTGTCTGTCGCTTGACAGCTTTTACATTTTCATTAAAAGGCAAATGACTTTGGCAATGACGAAATGACAAACTGACAAATTATTAAACTGTGTGCAGAGCAAATGATTTCAAATTGTTTCCTTGGCGTAAAAGCAAATAATTAAGGCGTGACATGAAAAACTTGCCGCCATTAATTGCTTAAAAAAAGGCTTAATTATGTGTGTGTGCAGTTAATTTAGCACGTTTTGTATATATATTTAATCCCAATGTGAGTGTCATTCGTTTAGAAGGGACAACTAGAAGCCCAGGCAGTCTCTACTTCTGGCAGAGCTGGCAAAGCTCATTTCCGTTTTTATATTTAAACACTTGAGGCAAAAATGTTTGCTTTGCCCCAATGCTTCAAGCTGAAAATGAACGCACTGCGAAATCATCAGCAAACGAAAGAAATGAAAAAATAAGTAGAAACACTGAAAGAAAATTCAAAGAGAATTGTGTCGAAATGAGCGAATTTCAAGACGAGCGATTTAAAAAAATTAAACAGAGGAAATATTGCTGAATTTTAGAGTCTCTTCAGATAGTTTTAATGCAATTGATGTTAATTGAATGAAGCCGTGGAAGAAACTCTATGCAAAGTATTTTCCCAAGTGCTTTTGGTATGGATGGCAATAAAACGTTCTTGCCCAGGTGAGTAGAGACAGAGGTGTGGAGTTGTTTGCCTCGCAAATGCTTAGCGAGTGGATTTTTAAATTAGTTTCCCGACTCTCTCTCTGGCTGTCTTTCGGTCCCGGCCCTCTTGGCAGAGTCAAACTGAACTGTTCTTCAGCGTCCTTCATTCATTCTGGGCAAATGGACTTCCGAGCCATTGGCTGTGACATTTTTGTGCTTATTTAAATGAATTAAGTGATTTTTCAAGTGCCAAGCTTTGGAGCTACGAACTACGAGCTGCAAACTCATTTCCGTCGACCTATGACTACTTTAACATTCTCGATCTTCTGCTTATTTTTTGTATAATTCGTTTTTCTCTCCAACGATTCTCAAGTGCTTGGCTTTATTGAGCTTTCGTTTTCTTTTTTTTTTCTTTCTGTGTTTGCGGCTAAAACGCGCTGTTTGTTTACAGGCAATCAAAAGTTTAACAGCCGCTCGTAATTTTCCCGCCTGCCTTTCATGGCGCTGTCTATCTATTTAAACAAGCTAATAATGTTCAACACAAAAAAGCATATGAATAAAGCTGCTAAATAGACAGCAGAAGTCAAAAGTATATATACTTCTGCTGGTTCAAATGTAAGCAAACAACTATTTATAATATTTATGTTGAAAAGCACTTAAAATAGTCTTAAGTTTTAAAGCTAATTAATCCCATTTAAACAGTTTACATTAGACACTCAACTCTTGCATAGTTTTTTTATACTCTACCTTAGTGCTAAGTTTTGATGCAAAAAGTTAGATGTAATAATTGCACTAGCTCGCTCGGTTTATAACAAATTTAATGGCATGTCAAGTTCAAAATCATTAATAAACAGCTGAAGTTTGCTGAAGCTTGAAGATATTTTATCTTCTCAAATGACATATTGTGAAAGTTGTAAAAAGTTTAGAATAATTGCTCAGACTTGAACAAAATCTACAAACGTGTCGAGACAATTAATTAACAATCATCGCTTTTTCCCCTTAAAAAAAAGTAACAGAACTCTATTCAATAGGAAGATTTTTGAGACTGACTCTAACAAGAAAGCATTAGAAACACATTTGCATAAAAATAATAAAACGTGTTCATCACACAATGAACAAGTATTAAGAACAAAGTGCAGATATTTGTGCAAGCAAACAAATACTTGTTTTAGTATTTGCTATTTTTGAATAACGTTTCAAGTGCACATGGCTTGAATGAAGTTTGCAGTCTTTATCATTGTTTGTGGTCCTTGTCGGGCTTAGAGCTGAACAGCTACGAATTGTTCGTTCTTGTTCTAGATAGCGCATACGACACGTGTGCTCTGCCAGACGTGAGGTGACAACATTGCAATAAAGCTTCAAAAGTGTCACGAAAAAATGGCAAAACTGGAAACAAGCGTACACAATTCGTGAAAGGGTTATATGGGTTATGCCTTGCTTCCCCTCTCGCTTTGTTTACTAATTTTTGTTGCTTTACTCTGCTTGCTTACATTGTTAGCTTCTTTGAGGCGGTCGTGCTCGAGCTGTTTTATTGTTATGTTATTGTTATTTAATGCACACACACACACACACACACACTAACACACATTACTGCAGACACCTGAAACAGTTTTATAACCCACCCATAAATAAATATATATTTAGTTTGCCCCACTGTTTGCCTTATTAGTAAATCTCACTCTCTTTCTGATAAAGACTGCTTGCTGCCTTCGATAGCCACCCAGTCGCCAGTTATCCAGTGTATATATCCCACACGCACACACACACTGTGCTTGTTGCACATTTTGTTGCTTTTGTTTTAGCATTCAACTTGTTGCCAAAGAATCTCAGGTTTCACTACCTTATGCACGTAGGCTGAAAGTCTGTCGTCGACTATCATTGTTGTTTACTATATATAATTTGTATGCATATTCACCCGGAATGTAACACATGACGAAATTCACTGAGTTTGATATAGTACAAGAACAACAACAACTCATTTTAAGCCCACTCTCTTTTTGTTTCTAAATGAATACAGGGAAATGCTTTTAGGTTCATTATAGCATTTAGCTTATTAAATATTAATAAGATATATTTGATTTAAAATGCTGACATTTTGACCTTTTCCTTTGGTTTATTCTTGATTGTGAACCCTTATCGTCTGTCAATTAAGCGTACTAAAAATAATCACAGTGAAAGTGACATTTAAGTGGCATTTTAGCAATTGATTTTTATGTTAATTGTCTGATGTTAGGTTGGGATTACTACTATTGTCGAACTTTGAACTATGAACTAATGTGTTATACCTTTTGGACTTAAAGCTTTTATTTTAAGTTATTCAAAAGACGATCAAGTAAAGTAAGTTACAATGCAGATTATAAAGATATGCAGTTTTATACCTTTGGCAATTATTTCCTTTGTCAAAGTTTACATCACAATTATGCACAGTTTTGACAACCTTTGTCTTGTTTCCTTATAAACCTTATCGAAATCCCTTGCTCAAGTGACTGAATCAGCTTGAGTTATTGAAACTATTATCACTAAGGCAACTCACTTTTGCTTAGCTCGTCAGCCCAATAGCAACAATAATTCGGTCAGCTACCAACTTGCATTTGATTGAGATTCATGTTGGGAAAAGTAAAACAAAACTTTTGTAGCACAAACTGAACTTTTGCCAACTCTATTGTGTGTCGTCTGTCGCCTGCCCCCTTCATTCATGAAAACATTTGAATTAATTAAGCTACTGGTAATAGCAGTTGCAACTTAAACTATTGCTTTCGCTAGATGAGCACGTGCCGTACATACATATTCCACAAAGTCACATAAACAAAAATCAAGTACAATAAAATACAAACGTTTGTTTTAGTTCTTTTTTATGGCTCTTTTGCCTTGTTGCTTACGTTACGTTACAAACAAAAAACAATGATGAAATTTCGTAGATAAGGCAAAGTTGGCATACCCTTTAATAATACACGATTAAATTGCATTCTATTTGATATCATAATACAAAATTGAGCTTAGTTAAGGGAGAACGCATACGAGACAGCTATTCCCCGATCCCATTCGATAACGTTATTACAAAAATGACTTTTAACTAACAGTTTATATAGTTAAGTAGTTAGATAGATACTAAACAACATTAAAATTGTTTTCAATACCTTTTTTAAGGGAGAAAAATGTATTTTATATGCCAACGACAGACAGCAATAAAAACATATTGCAATAAGCTTTAATTGCGGATTTATGACTGAAGTCAAGTTTTAAAATTTCAAATCGTTGCACTTGAAAATGTTCACATATAAAAGACGCCTATTTTAAAATAGATCGATTTACATAGTAGTTAAAATGCCGCTGGCTTTAAATCGACGACAGAGAAAAAAAAAGTGCGTTTCTCACTCACCTGAATAAATCGTTGCTAGATTGAGATCGTGAAGGCGAAGGCAAGAGATTAGAGACGCCAAATTGATTGGAAATTCGGTCAAGTTTCAGTTGTTGTTGTTGCTGGATGCACTTTAGAGGCGGTAACCGGCTTGACAGTTTGTTTAATTTGTGAGTATTGTTGTCTCTTTTCTTTTTTGTTTGTTGCTCTAACTGTTGTTGTTATTGTTTTATAATTTATGTTTAAGATTTTTGCATATTTGTTTTTGTTTTTCGCTTTCGTTTTTTTCGTTTTTTGTTTTGTCTAGCTGCAATATAATTAATTTGTTAAACGATTTATGGCTAAATATTTATTAGCTGTCATTGCGCATTCATTGCAAATATTTGTCCAAAAAAATGATTGTAAAGTGATTAAAATTATAAGCTGACATCACAAAGTTTCAAGCTTAAAACCCATGCACAAATTCCACATCAATAAATAACAAAACAAAAATGTTTTGCCTCTTACATGCTGTCTTTATGCAAATGTTGTAACATTGAAAACAATAAAATTATTTTTTAACGATGCTAATTACAGAAACAAAAGAAATAATTGCGACACACTCAAACTTCTCACTCTCACTTTAGTAGATAACAAAAGACACGAAACACATTAAAATCACATAAAAGACATTCTTTTTTTTTTGTCACACTTGACAAATTTGAGTACATAAGTGCACTCACTCACTTCGAAACGCTCAAAAACGCTCGAATCTTTATTCGCTCAACTTTCTTACGTTTTGCATTTAGTGAAATTATTTTTTATTAATTTTTTTTATTGCGTTTTTCCGAATTGTTGTCGAGCAATTATTGCAGCCAGAAGCACGTAGCTACTCTTTGCTGCATTTGTATGTCACTTTATTCGAATATCATCTGAATGAATCATTCGAGTATATTCCAATGCATTCACTTGTGTATTATACTCTTGCACAGCGGCACAGTCCTTGCACTTTTGTTCAATGCGAGGACTCGACGGCAACTGAATGCGTCAAACAGAAACGGAAACAAATGGTTGTGCGATCACGACTTCGTTTGCTTGCTACTTCGGCGAACACACCAACACAGCAACACACACATTCGTGCGTACGTAAGCGAATACATCCACCCACACACAGTTAAATACTTAACGTATTGTACCGTTATGTACTGCTGTTCGTTTTAAAATGGCGTTTTTCATGCGTTCAACAACCAACGCGGCGGCATTTTCAACACAAACTGATTGCCAATTCGGTTCTAGTTGGCGCTTAAGCCTCATGCGGAACGTTATGGCAATGGAACACGCCACAGTCACTTTTCCAACAAGGCAGCAGAATGGCACCAACAACTGTTGCCGGCGACTGCGCTGCTTTTGCATTTGCCATACGACACAAAATATCGCATGCGAGACAAAAATCCAACATAAGGCAGAAAATTTATTAAAGTTGCATTTTAACTGCAAGAATTAATCATTTAAGAATAGGAAAAACATAACTTAAAAATAATTACATATATTTAGGTTTTACTTACGGTTTAAGCATAGAACTAGTTTCAGGTTTTTCACAGTGCATTTGTATAACAATAGTTAATTAGGCCATTTTTTGTAGCGGATTTGTTGGCGGAATTCCAATTGAGAGATTTACTTTGATACTTGTTAGCCATTTGATGAGTCGCCGTTAAAGGACGCATAATAAATTGAGAGGCGCATCGAAAAAAATTTCCTTATGACCGACCAGTCATAAGGACAGCAATAAGGAAAAGGACGAAAAGGCGCTCAAAGCACACAGCCTGCTTACTAGAGACAAATTTTTGTGTGTTAGGCTTTCCGTTTTGACGCTCCCTTTTTTATTTTTGCCTTATTTGCAAATTTCATTTGATGCCAAAGTTGACATTGTCAATTTAGCAAATTTTGTCTTTTTTCGGCATTTTATTTTTTCCTCCACCTTTTTTATCTAAGCCATTTTCCGTTTAGGTGGGGAGTGCTTTGATTGCTTGAGTTGCCCTTCGGATTTTAGCAGCTGATTTGATTGCATTAATATAAAAAAGGGGGAGGACAGCCAGTTGGCCAATAAGCGCCATTTGGTTACCTAAAACCGCTTAAGAGCATTTGGGGTAAAATATTTTAAGTGTTACTCAGAAGGTTTTAGGAATAGAGTAAAGAGTGAAGAGCTAACCAATACATTTTGTGGCTTTTGCAAAAGCTGAAAAGTTCGTTATAACACTTTTATATTTATCATCTCGAGGCAAGGAAAACTTAAAGGTTAAAATTATTACCAATCTGTTGAGTTATTTTTGTGCTTTATAACTTTATTTTAGTGTTTTGCGTTTCGGAATCAGTAAATCAATAAGTAAAGAGTAAATTGTTTATAGAGTAAATCTCATCGAACTTTTACTTTAATATCATTATTAGAGCGTTCAATCAATCAAATGCCGTGAAATTGAGATGTAAACATATTTGACGCAATTAATGTTATTTATTCGACATTTGCTCTAACTAAAATACATTAGTTACCAACTTGCATAGACACAATATATGTATGTACACATATGTTTTTGGATGGACAATTTGTTTTGCAAATCGTTGACATTTGTTTATTTTGGACACACAACTGGAAGTCTATGAAGCGTTAAATAAATGTTACACGCCAGAAGAATACTTTCCTTCACAGCAACCCACAGACAGACACACACACACACACACACACAACAACAACACCACACTCTCCCTTATAGAAGGCAGCTACAAGGATTCATCGGTAATTAGGATAAACAGCTGTTGCCAAATTAATTACATATGATGGGGCCAAATGCACATAAAAACGAGCCCGAAACTCAAACAACTGTGGCCTTTATTTAGACCAGACTTCTCTGACCCTTCCCCAACACCACCCCCTCTGTTTATTCGTTTCTATGCTGCGTCGTTATCAAAATAAAAGTCGAATAACTTTTGTATCTTTCTCATTGCTGGTAAAAAAAAAGTCTTTCAGCCAGCTATAAATCTAACAATCAAAAGATACTTTTTGTTGAATGGCCAAAAGGTAAACTGCAGCCAGATGCTTTCAAGCTCCACCTTGTAAATTTGCATAAACAGACGGCAAAGATCCACTTGGAGCTGCTGTTGCACCTGGCAGCCAGTCACTAACGCAAAACTGCTGACTGACTTTTTGGCTTACAAGGTAAACGTCGCGTCCTTGTAGTAAGTGCAGCGGGTGGATGGAGTGTGGAATGGTAAGTGCACTTAGAAAATGTTAAGAATAGGTGCATTAAAATTATTGTTGAATTTTTTATCAATATTGATTTTCTTATATTCATTTATAAGATGGATTTAACTCTTTTTCTTTATAACAATTTTAAAGTTACTTTTTTATATCATATTTTGTTTCAGTGCACTTGCAATTTGGCATATTTTATGCTGCTTGAACATCGCAAGTGTCCTAAACGACTAGAAAAGTCAAGTCGTATTTCGAGACAGCTGCTTTGGGTTCGTCTTCGTTTTGGTTAAAGAATTTAAAGCGATGCAAAAATATTTACACAAAACTTTGTGGCACACGCTTTGAACTTTAAGCTTTTGCTGTTCCAAAATATAGTTCATTGCCCTGTAGCCTATTTTGGTATTTAGTATTGTTGCTTTATTGTTGTCACAATTCTAAGAATTTCACTCAACTTTGGATCCTGATGACGATGATGATGATTTCAGGTTTTCATTCACAAATGCCCAAAATTCCACAAACTGAGAAACATTGATTTTATTTGATTTTTTCGTTTCATGGTTTCGATTTGCAACATGAGAATGAAGCGCTCCGAGTCGCAACAAGTATTTATATATTCATCAGAATCTTTTTTTTGCATCAAGCTAAGGCCTTAAAATAGCCTAAATCATAATCTTACTTTAACACTTTAATCCGGTAAGCTTTAATCAAGTCAAACGTTAAGTAAGTTAATTGAGTTTATAATGATTAATTTTTAAAGTTAATTTTGATCTTAAAACTAAGTTAAAAGCTTCAAGTTGTTCATTCTAATATTTAACTGAGATTTTTTAGTCTTTAATCTATGATGCCCTAAAATACGAACTTGAATGGGCATAAAATACGCTTTAAGTATAGATCTTTTTGTGATTGTTATTCTATTTTCTTTCTTGCTATTACTCCTTTGATTGCGTATCTTGATGTACGTTGGATTTGTTGTTTGCTTGACAGACTGGCTGGCTTTTAGCATTTTACTTTTGCTTTTTGTCTAGTATTTTGTTGTTGGTTCGCTCTGTGCTGTATATATATTTTATGGAATCCGCCCCTAATGCGACTGTTTTGTTCGGCGCTTCTGTCACTCAAAGGCAAACACCTGTAATAAATATTCGTTTGTCGTTTCTGGTTAACGCTTTCGTTGTTTCGCTCGGCTATCCTGCTCGTCTGGCTACCTGCCAGATACATTTCGCTTGATTTTCCATGTGAGCGCACAACGAAATAGCAAGAAATGGGCAGCATTAGATGAGAAAAACTGCCTCGCTGGCACATTTTCCTTTGGCAACCAAGCAAACGCAAAAAAAACTTAACTCAATTTCCATTTGAAGCATTGGCTGCTGCTGCTGCCTCGCATCAAATGCCATTGAGCTAAGAGCCCAAATAGAAAGAAAGTGCAGCCACGCACTTGATGTCAAAAACACTAAAATACACTTGCAGAAAAGAGGTGTATTAAACTCATATGCAAGCAAACATTAATAGTTATGCGACTTTAAATATTTTATTTTAAACCTTTTTTTAATTCTAGATTTAATAATATATTTTTACAGACGCTTTAATCACTCGTTAATTTCGCTTAGTGTACTAGTTTCACTGCTTTCTGCTACACCATGTCTCAGTTAATGGTGCTCAACGAGTTCAGTGGCCACATTTGGTTGCACACATGTTGCACACACACACACACACAAGATTACTGTAATACACACACACATACACATATATACGTATAATTAAATGTGTTAAGCATACTTCTCACACATTTGCTTCTTCTTAATTTAGCTCATTGGTGCAACGTTGCTGTTGCTGTTGCTTCCTTCCTGCTGCTGCTGCTGGTGCAGGATGCTTGAATGCAGGAGTCGCACTTTCCCATACGTGTCACAATTTGCGCACATCTGAGCACTCAGTGTGTGTTATTAATTGCGTAATTTGTTTATTAATACACAAATGAGCACACACACACACACGCACACACACACACACATACATGCTGCCTTGTCAACTAAAAGCTTATACTTCGAAGCGGGCCAAGGCTGTGCCTTAGCCTCAGTATGTTCTCTATCTCTGTGCGTAACTGTTACACTACATTAAAAGACAGCGCAGCTATAGCCGAATTGCACATACTCTTGCCAGACATATAGTTAACCTTCTTCACAACCGAACCGTTATAACCGAAACGAGTGAAACTTCTTTCAACGCAATTAAAGTGCTCTACTTGACTCTCTTCTTTTTTTTTCGTACAAATTTTAATCGCATTTCAACTGTGCATAACACACATACACATACACACACACACATAAAAGCTATGCACCAACTTTCGCCGTCAAGTGTTTGACTTGCAATTGAAATGTTTTGCTTTAGCATTTTTTTTTTTCCTCTGGGCTGTGTGTGGCATAAATCAATTTTAATATGCTTGCCACTCCGGCAGCCACTTAATGTGTGTGCTGGCTTGGCACTCCTCGCTCCACACTCTCACACATGGGAAATTGTAATGGCAAACACGAGCTTCACTCATAGAGTGCCAAAGCACTCTCCATCCTCGCGCACTTTAATTAAATTATAATTACCAGCGTCTTATTAGCACAATCACTGACACCGCCACAACAGCGGCAAGCCAAGCCAAAGGACACGTGTCTTTGTCCACACACACACACACACACACACACACCTCGCTCATTTCTACCGCTTTAGGCTTCAGTCAGTGACATTTTGTCATATTGACTTTATTTCGGGAATCTGATGTTACTTGATTTATTTTTAGCTTGAGTGACCCTCAGCGACAAATCAAATTTCAAATAATCTAGTTTATTGACACAGACATTCGAAAAAGAAAAACAAATATCGCGACATTTTTCCAGAAATTATTTTACCCTTGATTTGGCTTAAGTCAAATGGGAGTTTTCAACTCTAAAAATTATAATAAGAACTTAAATTAACTTTATTGTTTTGGTTCGATTTAAAGCTAACACTCTTAACTCTTAATTGGTTCAGGAAAATGTTTTTTATCTTAATACAATATACTACAGCCAACATAACCTTTTCTCAATGCCCTTTTTACAGGATACAACAAGGTAAAAGTCAAAAGCAGCTAAACTGTCAAGTGGGCAAAGGTCAAAAGGCGTCGAACACAAGAAAAACCGCAACAAAGTACAACGGTACAATGGAAATAAATAAATAAACAAACACAAAATAAGAGCTTACTTATTTATATGACATTATTTTCGATATCTTTAGTAAAATATTCGATATGATTTTGTATGAAGATAAATGCGAAAATTGCCAAACTATTATTTATGTTTATCACGTAAACAGTTCAGCTGTCGCATACTAAAAGCATTTGCATACCATCCCACACAGATTAATCAAAGCCAAGCATCGAGAGAAGCAAATAACTTTTGCCCGACTATTTGTGTCTCGCTGTTCACTTGGCAATATTGCGCATACGTCACGTTTGCCAAAGCATAGATTCAGGTCCTTCCTCAATGCTGGAAGCACTAAACACACTCAGGTCAACCCAAGCACTGCATTATGGCAGTATATTCAATTTCAGCAATTCTGTCAGTCTTCTACTTACAAGATAGCCAAGAAAAATGAATGCAATGCTCAACAAATTGGAAGAAAGTAATGGAGAGATACTCTAAAACTCCCTTAAGGTCCTGTTTGCATTACTTAAGCTACCTTTCGCACCCACCAGCAATAGGGTATTGGTAAAAAATCAAACCAATCGAGTGTTGAGTGCATTAGATGAATATTAAGAGCACTTTGCCCCAGCAGCAGCATTGTGTGTCATCTACCTGTGCAGGATCTGCAATCGTCATCATTGCGTTGCACACAAAATGAGAAAAAAAGAGAGAAAGCTTTACCAAAGTTGGAGTTGCCTGTTTCAAGCCGTGACATTTGCCATTCTTGTCCCGTTATTACAAATAACGTTAACACGTATTTGCATTTAATCACATCTGCATAATTGTGATTCATTCGATCTGACAGCTGGCCAGTACAATAGCCCCGCAACAAAAACAATAAACAAAAATTTGACATCCAGCTCAAAAAATCTGTTGGAGCTAAAGTAAAAATTCTAATAAATAAAAGAAAATTCGAATTCGAATCAATTCTTTTATGCTAAAATCGTTCTGTTAATACATATTGTTAATATTATACTAACTATTTTTTTGTTTAAGTCAAAATTTGATCAACTTGTTTTACTATTTCTTACTTTTAAGATTGTTCATAGTATGAAATGAAAATAGTCTCACAACTTTGTTCATATCAAACTCATTTTGCGTGTCTTTTCTCTTTGTGTATCCCTAAACACACACACACGCACACACACACTGACTGATTGCTTGACAATTGTGCATAGAACACCAAAATGTGTGGTTCATAATTCGCAGCGGTCTTGGCACTGAGTGCCATTGTGAATGTCACTGGCAGACGACACACAATGGGCCAGCCACAATACGCTCAACATTTAGCCTAGGCTGTCAGCAGCAAGGGCAACAACAGCCGCAAACACACACGCACACCTGTTGGGATTTATTGAAGGACAGGTGGCAAGATGGCTGTGTTGTATCTGCAACTGATAGATGCGATGAGACTTTAACTACTTTAAAAATCTGTTCAACTTACGTATTTCATTTATGTCGAATTTATATTTCATTTTGGCTATAAATTTATTTTTAGGGGGCGCCATCAACATACCACCTGTTGCCACTTCCGATTGAGGCAGCTGGCTGTTGGAAGCTTTTTCTTTAATCAAAAAAAATACACAGAAAAAATTTAATTTATTAAAACGCACCAAAAGGGAGAGAGAGGGAGACGGAGCGGGAGAGAGAGATGCCAAGGGGCATATTGAATTTGTTAAAGCCAAAACAAAACCCAGCCAAACGACATGATTTGAGACGTGATGTCATTGATTGGGTTAAGCTCAACGAGAGAGATTTTGGGGCTTCTACAAGTCGGTTGAGTAGTCGGCAAACAGCCCAAATAACTTTCAGAATAATCAATATAAGGCAACTAAATTTAAAGTCAATTGGAAATATCTAAAAAGTTGAGTACAGAGATGATTGCAATCAAAAACTCAAGGAAAAGACGAGCAATATGAAATTAAGATCTGTTGACATGATATTTGGTTTAATTTATTATCTATTCCAATAGACAAAAACCTTTATTTTTATGAACAAATTCGTACGAGATTTAAGCCAACATCCCTTTAGCAGAAAATGTCAAGTTAAACAATTTCTCAGTTCCTTAGAACTTTATACATTTTAATGGCTGTCAAAAGTCTCGAGCGTCGTGTTGGCAATTTGTTATTCATATTTTGCCATTTTGAACACAAATATCCGAGACACGTGCATCCAATGGAACTACTTTACTTAGCACACATACACATGTTGTTAGTGAGTATCCCGAGACACAAACACAAAAGCATTTGAGACTGACGTATGAAGCTTCTTGTTGAAGACTCCAAGCAATCCATGAACACTTAATGCAAACTAACAAGCAAGGCGAGAAGAAAGCAGTCGCAGCACAATCTGAGCATACACAAAGAGCGTCTAACTAGCAAGCAAGCAAGGACAACAACAATGAGCTGCCATCTGAAATTCTTAAGCTTATCAACGAGACTAAAGCCGCAAGCTGTGACAAAACATCTAACATACAAACATATTTGCACTCTATGAATGCGGCTTCTTTTGACTCCTCGCCTGACTTTAGTTGTGTGTGGAGTTTATCGTCTGCTCATCAAATTACGTATTCAGCAGACAGTCTGTCTGTCTGTCAGACAAACAGCACAAATAAACGACTAATAAAAATTCCTTTTGGCAATAGAAATAGTATTTGGCTGCACAGCATTGTAGTTTGTTGGCCAACAGAATGGCAACAACATTTTGTATGCCATAGCCTCGAATCTATTTATTTAACGGATTAAGCTAATTTTCCTTTCTATGTTTGTCTCCCAATTAAACGTTGTTGATTTTCATATATATTTCTTACAAAAAGTTCTTCAACTTGCAAATTTAATTGATGTACAGCAGCAACAAAATTGTCCTTTTAATATTTGTTGGAATTGCAATGTTAATAACTCAATGCAATTGACATCAATTTCTCGAGGCAATATCTTCATCTCCTGCTAACTTTTTTTTTCATTTGCTTTCGTTCGTCGACATTTTTCAATTGAACACCAAAAATCAATCATAATTCGATTAACACCTCGCTACAAGGCGACAGCAAGTCCTTTGTGAGAGTGAAGAGAGTACGAGGGAAAAGCGCAGTTGAATGGCACTTTTTTGTTGTGTTTATTCATCTTGTTGCTCAACGATTTATTATACATTTTCTATGAAAAGTTGAGGCAAGATTAAGTCTGGGAATATTTATAGGAATACATTTTAATGTTCTTGCCCATCTTCAATCATATTATTACCAATCAAGTATTGCTCAAGGCAATACAAAGAGACAAATACACACAAAGTAAATGAAGAAAATAAAAGTAATTTAGATTGTTGCATCAAATTTGAAGAGATTCAAAGGAAAGTTCCGTTAGAATGTCACACGAAATTGAAAACGCCTCTGTCGCAATACATTAAGCAAATAAAAGAAACGCCCAACTCTTTATAACACCGAGCGTATACTGACACAACGCACTGTTAGAATATGCAAAGAATAAAGTTAAACAAAATGTGTAGAAAAGTTCCCTGCTACTTGACAGATCAGCCCATAAACATATATACATACAGTCGTGTCTGGATATAGTGAACTAATTTTTGCAAGGCCTGTTCACTATTCCGAGGTTGTTCACTATTTCGAGACTCACATTTTTTGCTCAAAATACACATTTGTGTATGGAAATGATAGATTTAAAATTAATTAAATAAATTTGTAAACAAATTAAAAGTAAATATGTATATTTATTGACAAAAATTTGTTATTAATAATTTTGTCAGTTTGAACAAAAATTAATTTGAGGACAGCTATTTCAAGTAGACACTGCATTTTTAGACTCGCAGAAAAGTCAGTAGTATAGGCCTCAGCCCATGCGCTAGCCTTGTCAAAACTGTCTATGAGCTTACGGAAGCTTTAATAGTATTTCCATTATGCAATTCCCCTGAACATCTTAATGCAAACTTACAAGCAAGTTGCGAGAAGAAAGCGGACGCAGCACAATCTGAGCATACACAAAGAGTCGTCTAACTAGCAAGCAAGCAAGGACAACAACAATGAGGCTGCCATCTGAAATTCTTAAGCTTATCAACGAGACTAAAGCCGCAAGCTGTGACAAAACATCTAACATACAAACATATTTGCACTCTAGTGAATGCGGCTTCTTTTGACTCGTCGCCTGACTTTAGTTGTGTGTGTGGAGTTTATCGTCTGCTCATCAAATTACGTATTCAGCAGATAGTCTGTCTGTCTGTCAGTCAAACAGCACAAATAAACGACTAATAAAAATTCCTTTTGGCAATAGAAATAGGTATTTGGCTGCACAGCATTGTAGTTTGTTGGCCAACAGAATGGCAACAACATTTTGTATGCCATAGCCTCGAATCTATTTATTTAACGGATTAAGCTAATTTTCCTTTCGATGTTTGTTTCCCAATTATACGTTGTTGATTTTCATATATATTTCTTACAAAAAGCTCTTCAACTTGCAAATTTAATTGATGTACAGCAGCAACAAAATTGTCCTTTTAATATTTGTTGGAATTGCAATGTTAATAACTCAATGGAATTGACATCAATTTCTCGAGGCAATATCTTCATCTCCTGCTAACTTTTTTTCATTTGCTTTCGTTCGTCGACATTTTTCAATTGAACACCAAAAATCAATCATAATTCGATTAACACCTCGCTACAAGGGCGACAGCAAGTCCTTTGTGAGAGTGAAGAGAGTACGAGGGAAAAGTGCAGTTGAATGGCACTTTTTTGTTGTGTTTATTCATCTTGTTGCTCAACGATTTATTATACATTTTCTATGAAAAGTTGAGGCAAGATTAAGTCTGGGAATATTTATAGGAATACATTTAAATGTTCTTGGCCATCTTCAATCATATTATTACCAATCAAGTATTGCTCAAGGCAATACAAAGAGACAAATACACACAAAGTAAATGAAGAAAATAAAAGTAATTCAGATTGTTGCATCAAATTTGGATTCAAAGGAAAGTTCCGTTAGAATGTCACACGAAATTGAAAACGCCTCTGTCGCAATACATTAAGCAAATAAAAGAAACGCCCAACTCTTTATAACACCGAGCGTATACTGACACAACGCACTGTTAGAATATGCAAAGAATAAAGTTAAACAAAATGTGTAGAAAAGTTCCCTGCTACTTGACAGATCAGCCCATAAACATATATACATATATATTACCCTACAAAGCAATGAAGAGATGAGCAAAGGCAAATGAAGTGTGACGAGGAGAGGGAATGGGAGATATTGGGGTAAGATGAATGGCAAACGCGTTGCTGTCGACGCAGCAGATATGTGTTGACATGTCAGTTAGGCAAATGAGGGTAGACAGCTCTCACAACTCGCCTTCCTTCCTTCCTCATCCTTCCAAAAAAAAGCTGCTTTAAAAGTTTCACGCAAAAACCAAAAGCCGAAACACAATCTTGATGATATTTTATGCCATTTTCAGCCAAGTGTTTTAGTGGGTGTAACGCGAATCTTTAATAATCTTAAACGCCCCCAACACCAGAAACAACCGCAGCCGGGTCATTAGCTGAAAACTGCAAGGGTTGGCTGAGAGGGGGCTGGGTAAGGAGTATGGCCAATTGCCATGATGATGATGACGGCGCCTGTCCCAAACACCCCAATAATAAATTTCACTCATTTATAGAACAATCGCCGTTGCCAGCATCAAGTCTCAACTGAATTTTACAGATTTGTCAACGGGCGAGAGACATTTTTGTTGGCTGTTGCTCAGTCGACAATTGAATGGGTTTAAATTGGTAACATAAAGCGAGATGTTAGTTAGATATCTAAAAGGATTTCAAATATCTTCCTTTTCTTATTGACGAGTGAACATAAATCTTCATCCATCTTTTAAAAGTGATTGACAAGTGGAAATTGAACAACTAATTTGTCTAGTATTGATTTGTGTCCGCTTTGCTTGGAATGGTTGAAAAACAATAAAAAACAGAGTGAAAAAAAAACTTGGACTTGCTCTAACGAAAATAACTACAAAAAAAGGATGTTAAAGATTATTCTACTTGTGTACAAATATTATTAAAAAATCAATCTTAAATCTTTAAATTTACGAACGTCAACAGGATAAATTGTAGCATATCTTTTGGCATCTCACTCTCCCATTTGCTTATAACTCATCTTGTTGCCATAATGAGCGGCATGAGTCAAACCCTACTAAAGCCAAGTGAAATGGCATAGATATCTGCTGTTGTCGGCTTTAAGAGCTTTTCAGTCCCGTCACCAACATTGAGCCACAAAACCAGCCGACAAACTGCCCGCATAGCAGAAACCAATGCGACAAACGATAATGCTTGCAAAAATATATAAAAAATAAAAAATAAACCACATAAAAAAATAAACGAGATAGAAAAAAAAGAGGGAACATCACAATGCTCGTAAATGCAAAAAGAAATAATAAAAATCGATTTAAAACAGGCTTCAATTGAAATTGAAATAGAGACCGCGTCACCCTTTCCGTTTTTCTGTTTTGTACTTTATCCGCCTTTACAGTTATCCGGCATTATGTGTGGCATTGGGCTCAAAACCCAACCTTTCGCCTTGTGGCACGTTGTCATTTGATAACCCATTGTGGCAAACGTTTCTCACTCGGCGCGCAAATTGAAAAAAAACGAAAGAAAGAAAGAAATGATATAAAAAAAACTGCCAGCGAGTGCAAAATGGCAAAAAGTGAAAGGACAACGCCGCATCCTGTGGCATTTGGAGAGTGGCAACTGGTATGCGGTGAGTGGCAAATGACAAGCGACAAACGTGTGAAATCCTTAAAAGGGTAACACAGCCCATCATCCCCCTTACCCCTCCTGCAGTTGCGTGTCCATTTTGTGCTGTCATTGAAGCAAAAAAACCTAAGCCTGTATTAGGCAAAGTGTGGGGAGGGATTGAGGATGCCAACGACTTGAAGCGCTGGCAATGAAGTCTCAATTAGTCTCATTTGTCTGATGAATATTGGGAGTTTGGCCTTTCGAAAAGAAAGGTCAGAAAACAGCAGCAACCGCAACGTCAATCAGACATGAAACCATACTTTGATCGAACTTGGAAGCCAGCATAAGTAAACACTACACAGAGAAAAAAGATTAATACAAAAATCAATCAGTAAATTTATCAAATAAAACTTTCATCAAATCTTTTTCACCAGTTGAACTCAATGCTCATTTGCAATAGAAAAGAATATTAACATTTGTAACTGTGAGTGAAAAGTGCTGCTTGCCAACTTTCTTCTTTTTTTTTTATTTTTTTGTACCAAGCGTCAGTCAAGCGTTAAGATAAAGCTAAAAGTTTCTTGGCAGCACCTTTGGGCCAGAGAATTAAAGTTCCTTATTCACTGAATGCGTTGCCCGCATATATTTTCGGCAACATTTGGTGGCACAAAATGGATGCGTGCCTGCCAGAATCTGGGCCTTATCAACTGTTGTCTATGGCCGAGTGCATTTGAAAATTTAATTCAATTTCGCATACTCGGCGTATGCGTAACTGGCTTCAGTTTTAATGGCAATACAATTGTGAAACTTACTTAATTGAGTTTAACGTTTATTGGACTCAAAGAACAAGTCTCAAACGTCAGGTTAAAAACCAACCATGAACAAAACTTTAATCACAAATCTGAGGGATTAGGAATCAGCTGCACAGCATTTGAGATTTTATTTAAATATTTGAACATCAGTTCAAATCCAGCGCACATTTCAAACAGAAACAACAACAGTCAATTTTCGGTATCCTTTGGCTCAATCCTTGATGCCTCCTCGCACAACTTTGTCTAGAGTTGAGAATTTGTGTTTATGCATTAAATTAAGGACGCTTTCCTTGGTTTTCTCACTCTTTCTCTGTGTGTCTCGCGGCGGGGTGGCAGGGTTGATTGGGTTATGCTCTTTGTTGGGTCGAGCTGGGTGGAGTTGGGTGGTGGTAAGCCGCGTGCGCCGGCTGTTTGGGTTAATAAAATATGCAAATATCCAGCATCCAAAATTAGGTTTTGGTTATAGGTTTTTGTGGGGAAGGGGGACAACCCTTAACACACACACACACAGCCTAAACTTAACATTAAACACAGATCGAGTTTTGCCGAGTGAAAGCAAAAGCAACATATGCCAAATATACTATAACATATTGGATCAACGCACACATATACGCCCTGCTGTGAAAAGCCTTTTAACTAATAATCAGATTATTTGAAAATGGCTGAAAAACTTTTAAGCACTTGTCACGCCTTCAAGCTAATGGGAAAATCGTGTTTAAAATTCGTCTAAATCGTTTATAATTATAATAAAATTATTATTGTGTGTTCTTTAGTTTTGAAGGTGTGTGTGTGTGTGTGTGTGTGTGTGTAAAACATAATGATTAAGTTGTAAGCAAAAAGCAATTAATTCTTGTTAAGCTTAATAGATACAACTTTTAATGACAATGTCTACTAATCCTTTACTTTCTCAAAGTGTTGAACATTTATTTACTTTTAAGCCCTTTCGTTTAGGGTTTCACACACGTTTCCGTTTCATAGGTCACAAAAGTGATTGGCATTCTTATTTATCATAAGTGTTTATGCTACAACTTTGCTGGCTCGCAAAGGCATAAAAGAAATACGAAACATGGCCAATAATTTATATCGCATTTGCCACACGTAACAAATAACGAAATATTGTATATGCAATGAATTGAATTGTGTGACAGACAAGTGATTCGATCGACAATACAAAATCTCAGTTACACCTTGCTGCTATAACTGTGTGTGTGGGAAGAAACATATTTGTGCGCAACCGAAAAAGTTCGATAAGCAAAAAATGCCCATAAAACGAGAAAATGCCTTAAGAAAAAGTCAAATGCCATTTCATTTTGTTTGATTGTTGTGCGGCACACACACACTTACACCGATGTATTCGTGTTGCGCCTTTTGACGTCTGTCAAAAATTTCTTACCTGCCTGCCTGCAACTTGCCATGCCACAACAGATGTCGCATATATGTAAGATTGATATAAATGTGTGTTTTTGAGAAATTGAATTGTTGTTTGTGGTGGCTGCCACTGCCACTGCCACTGCTTGATGTTTACACGTGGCTTTTGTGGCATCTTTCTTGTGGTTTATATATTATATTAATAATAATAGCTAGCCCACACAAAATGAGAGGAGTCGAGAACGTGCCTATGCTCAAAATGAAGTACTTTCGATTCAATTATATTTTGCGATATTTGGCAACAGAATTCTTAATAAAACACCATCCAAAAGCAGCGACAAATGCCTACACAGAGAGAATGAAACTGTCAAAGAGCTATTCAAAGAAAATCGAATTTATATCAAGTATACGTAACTAGTATAAACTAAAGTATTTCTGTCAGTGTAGCCAAGCAGCCGCAGATGCTACTCAATTGTTGTTTACTTAACGCAACCTTTAAAGCACGACACGACACCTGCCAAACAGCAACAGGTAAGAAAATGTAACAAAAAGGAAAAACCTTTAAATTTTATTTTACTCAGACAAAAACTTTTCACATCGTTGCTGTGTTTAAGTGAATTTAATGCTTCAGCAGACAATGTGGCTGCCACAAATCTGATTTGTGGCAAAACGAGCACGAAACGAACTCAAAAACCCTCAAGCCAAAGTCTTTGTCCGAAACTCAAAACAGGATACGAAACTTAATGCTGTAAAAGGATTTTGGTTCGTTGGCATATAAAATTTATTCGTTTGGCTCGTTTTTTCGAGTGGTCAGTGACTTTGGCAGTTGGCAGTTGACAGTTGAAGTTTGTCTGTCTCAAATGTTTATTAATGATCATTACATTATTTATCAGTTCTAGTCATTTGTGCTGTTTCATCAATGACCCCAAAAACAGCAACCCCAAAAAGCACTAAGCAGCTCTTGGCTCACATTACTCAAACGCAGCTCTTGGCTCACATTGCTCATACGCCACATTGTGCGCCTTCTCCTATCCCTCTCCCTCCACAATCAATCAGTTGAGGGCTTACAGCTGTAAGCAGCTCGTGAACCAATGACCAGCCAAGTGGCGACAACAAATCCCTGCTAATGTGCAGCAGCATTCAATGACCCACAACAAAACAATGGTCAACTAACAAGGAAAATCAGCCTAGCGATGGGATATTATATATTATACCTATATATATATATATGAAACTTGGTTCTTTCTTTATTTTGAATTATCTCTATAACGATGTTGTTTCTTGTCTTGTCTTGACAAATTTACTTAAGTCGTGTTTCACTTTTAGCAGGGACACGCACCCCTGTGTCATATCACGCTCACGCAACCATTTCTAGCTAAAACCTAACAAAAAGCTGACCCCAATTCTTGACTTGGTCTGTAATCGAAACCCAAAAATTTCTAACATGTTAACGCCCCAAACATAAAAAACAATTTCGCGTCGTCTGTGAAATCCTTTGAGAAATTAGCTCAGGGATCTAGGCTCTTTGATTTTACTTCAGGCATTTATCGTCTGCTTTTTTGGCTCTTAGCGATTTAATGAGCTCGATTCAGCTGCTGCTGCTGCTGCTGCTGCTATGGACTTTAAGTTGTCGTCTGCTGCCAAGGTGTTGTCTAGCTTAATACTCGTTTACAGTTTGCACATAAATATATGTTTGCGTTTATGTATAGGCCATGATAAATAGGGCACAATAAAGTTTCACTTAAAGCAGCCGGGCGCTCTACACAAACAATCCAAATTGCTTCACAATTTCGACAAATAAAAGGAAGACTGTTTCTCTCTCTCTCTCTGTGTGTGAGTGTGGGTAGAAGGTGGCATAAAAAATCGTATATTAAAAATTGCCACACGCAACATAACGGAACTTGCGTCAAAGTTTTTCATGCTACTTGGAATCGTGGACTGGGCTATAAAAATCAATCGCCACTGACGTCAACACTAAAGCAAACCAGGCGCCTTTAACTTCTGCTTCGTCATTTTCTTTTTGGACTCTTCTCATCTTGACACATACCCAATACATAAACACACACCCCCACAGTTGTACTGTCGTTTGCAAACTTTGTCTTTTGGTCTTTCAAGCAAATTGCATGCGGTTAACCAAAAACAGAAACTGAAAGCTCTTAAACTGCAACCACTGTGTTGCAGTAGTTTGACGCTTGTGCTCTGTCTTTTGCTGTCAATTTGCTGCAGCATTTAACTGAATATGCTCCTAATGAAACACAGTCAAAGGACACATGGCGTGGCAGAGGCTAAGTTACAGCTGGCCAAATGCAATTACATTCAACTAAATAAACAGTAGTTGCATTTGACGAGGTTTCCCCCATTCTAGCTCTATTTCTCTCGATTTCCATTGCAGTTACACTCAGAACTTGCAACAAGAGGCAAATTAGTACGCAACCAACTTGCAATTTAGTTCTGACTCTCTCACTTCAGCTGCAACTGCAACAACTGGTGACTCAATTACAATTAAACGCAACATACAAAGAGCCAAGTCAACAAGCAGCAACATCTAAGAGCCAAAATCTAATACTGCAAGCAGTTAAAGTAAATGCCATTAAATCATTGAAAGCCATAAAGTGAAATAGCCAAATTGTTGAATTGCCTCAACACCTGTTAGTCTGCTGCCTGTTGCCTTTTAATGGTTCTCGACTTTAATTTAATTATCGATAAAAGCATAGCCAAAGTAATAGGGCCCTGGCTCTATTCGCCAGTCTCACAAGGTGGTCTTTGTGTGTAAATATTTAAGAAGAACCTGACAAAGAAATAATTTTAGCTTTTCATATGATCAGGGGGAAATGTTTTGAGCGCTTTATGTGTGCGTCAAGTCAAATAGAAAGTCGATAAAAAATGTGAATATAATAAGGAAGAATTAAGTTAACTTTCTTTATAACCTGGCTAATTATTGCATATTCCCAAGTCAACCAGTTAATCCCAACTGAAAATCTTCCACTTCAATGTTGTTTGGTTCTTTAAATATTCAAAATGGCACTTTAAAATTTAAATACGATTTTATGGCTAATGTCCAGCTTCCCAAAAATTGTGTACGTGTGTGTGTGTGTGTGTGAGTGTGTCGCGTGGCTTATAAATGAATTTCGTGACTTAATACGCTGAGCATTAACAAAGTAATTACGCGCATTATGGCAACAACATTTCTGTTTTCCAGTTTCAGTTCCGCTTCTATGCCCCAATTGCCATGACAATACAGAGGGGGTTGGGGGTGAGTGGAATGAAATGAAACGAGCGTCTTCATTGTTGTTGTGCAGTTGCGAAACTGAGTGCACATTACACACACACACACACACACAACACACACCCAGACAGACAACAGCTTAAAAACATAATTTGAAATTAATGTCAACAACAGCACAAAATTTATTACGGCTAGTCAAAGAGAACACCAACAACAACAACAAGAACAAAAAATAACGGCCTGAAATCTAATAAGCCAAAACTCGGAGAAGAGATACAAGGAAATCTAATTAATCAGCGCTTTTGCGACTTTTCTTTTTAAAGCTTAAGCATCATTTTATCATTTTTCTTCATTTCTTATTTTTAAGCTTAAAATTTTAAATTTTCTTAGCAAACAAACCCAAAATATCAGAAACAATAGAAGCTTAGTCCTCGAACTTAATTTAATCAGGGATTCAAGTTAAGATTGAAATCAAATTATAAACTTTACAAGACAGTTTTACCCATTAGGATTAGTTATTGACTTGACTGATTCGATTATCGGCCATGGCATTAAAATGTTGATTTAATTTAATTACATAAAATTTAGATTCGAAATAAATGTCAAATTAAGTCAACATACAAATACAAAGAATTAGAAAGGAAATAAAAAACAATAAAATCGAATTAAAGTCAAATAATCTTGCCAGGCTCGGGAAGCAGACACAATTGTCACTACACTTGAAGAAAAATCAAAGAAGAATCGAAATCCTCTAAATGTTCAACTGCCTTGAGATTAGTTAAGTTCAAATGGATTTATGTTCAAAAATATTCAATACAAAATCATTTTTAATTGACATTTTATACCGGATTTTTTCTGTGTCTGTAGTTTTTGTTAATGCCTCGAGGCACAAGCAATGTCCTGCCGCAAACAATGACGTGTCAAACCCACACAACACAAAACCAATAGTCTATTGCGCATACGACGTGTTGGCCACATTAGACATTTCAACAGTTTGTTGCCATCTAGCAGTTTCCATTCCTAGAAATGACTTCCTTTTTTTCAGAACTTCATTGCATAATAATAGAAAATTGATGTCAGTTTCAGGCAACGAAAAGACGTCTTAAATCTAAAGACTTAGAATATATATTGAAAAAGGCTGCATGAGCAGTAGCAAACAATGTTTGGCCGTTGGCTGCTGCTAGCCAACTGGCAAAGCCAACTGGCTTTGGGCCAACAGCAACCACCATTGGAAAGCCTTGCGTTCCAGGGAACGTGTTGGCATTTGCAACAGAACAGAACGAAACAGATTGGGAACACAACAACAGCAAACAATAAAAAAATGCTTAACACAAATCTAATCTTGTTTTATCTGTATAAAATTCGTAGAAACAAAAACTTGTGAATTATTTTAGTGTTGCTCTTCAAAACTAAATCAAAAACTTGTAATTTTACTTTGCAAGTTGCAAGATATAAAATTGCTGTTGGCTGTTGTTTCAACTAGTTTTCTGTGCAATCGCAACTTGCCACAAATCACCTGTTGCTTTTCAGGAATATTCGCTGCCACCAACGCCGTGAGCCTTAATTAAAGTCTGCGCCTTCTCACACAGTCAACTTTTGTGTTACTTTTGCAAAAAGTTTCGATTCGCCTGCGACTCTAAGCCGGCTTCGGCTAAACTTTGATTTTCTGTGTCCAAATGCTACAAAGTCGGTTTATGGCTAGAATGAAATAAATTACATAATCTACTTTACTGACATTTGTCAAAGTCCGAACAGGCCTTAAGACGAAAAGATATCTTAAGCCGCTACATTCGATGCAACAGCAAAATAAGTCAACTGATGTTGGCCAAAGGCAATTACCGATATTTAAAGGGAAAGAAGTTATCATAAGACTTGAGAGCAATCGAAAATAACGAAAGCTCTGCAGATTCTTCATATTCACTAATGTTAAATGACATGAAAAAGGTTTAATGCAAAGCTAAAAAAAAGAGTAGTTTGAGCGTTGTTGTTACATTTGGCCTAAATAAAGTTGGCAACAAGTGTGCCTACTACATAATCCCTTAATAAATGGCAAATCCCACGGACATTTAACATAAATGGTTTAGTTAACACATATATGGCTATAGAATGGCTGTCTGGCCATTGTTGTGCGCTAATGACACTTTTATAACATTACTTTTTTTTATAGATTTTTCGCACTTAATGTGAACTTGTGCCATTTACTTTATGGCATCCCCAACAACAGCAGCAACAACAATCACTTCTTGTAAGCAGGCAGCTGGCGTCGCAACTTTTCTTCGCCCTTTTCAATCGTTTGCTAGCCTTACTTTCTTTTCTTTTTGTGCAAACTTATTTACGAGAATGTGCGAAAGATGCTGTCGGATTTGCACACGGCTCAGCTTGACAGCCATTATGCTCTAAGCACAGATAGATATAAAGAAGCACGTAAATAGGAAATAAAAAATAAATAATTGATAACCATTTCAATACAAATATATGTATATGTATACATATAATTGGCTTTGAGAAATGTTTTTCTTACTTAAATAAAACTATTACCATGATAAAAAGTGAGTTTCACAGCAGTTTTGGCATTACTTGATTTCAAATACTAAAATACTTGACTTTTTGTCTCTGTGCGCTAAACATATATATGTATATATACACTATGTGTGATTGTTTCTAGTTGGGCTGGGCATGGGTTGTTAGTAATGCGTATACGCAACGTGGCGCATACATAACAAGCGGAAAAACCATTGCCGTTGTTGAATATCTAGCAACAAATCCCAAATGCCAGGCAGGAACCAACTTTTAAACTTTCCCCAAAAAAAACAAGTAAGAAGGCTCTACTCTTGAGAGCCCGACTAGAAGATACCCTGAACTCAGTTGCAATAAATATATTAAATTTATATACCGATTTGTTTCTTAACCGATTTGGACGAAATTTTCAGAAAAGTTCTATAGTTACCCATTATTTCAACCCTAATTTTTACATTTTCCAAATTCGATAACTTTTTGTTATCGATTGCATGTGTATATCGGAAACCAGAATAGTTATCGATAGTTTGCAGCAAACTTGTTCTGCTCATGGTATAGGAAAAATTATATACACAATCTGAAGTCTCTAGCTCATGTAGTCTCTGAGATCCACGCGTTCATACAGACGGACAGACGGTCAGACGGCTGTTGATGCTGATCAAGAATATATATACTTTATCGGGTCGGAGATGCTTCCTTCTGCCTGTTACATACTTTTGCACAAAACCATTATACCCATTTTACCAATTTTATGGGTTAAGGGTATAAAAACCAACAAACACACGCACATAATATGTTTGAATAGCGTAATGTAAGTATCTAGGCGTGCATGTGTGTGCGCGTGTGTGTGTGTGTGGTTTGCCTTATAAACATTGATGCGTGGCAATTTAAATTCAAACAGAGATAAATTGTCTCTCGAGATTTAAGCAACATCCAAAGCAATCATGTTGATATTTGAGCAGCGTACTCGTCTTATGTTTTAGTTTTCATAGCAAAATATCTAAGAATTAATTGAAAAAAAAAAAAGGTTAAAGGAACCGTTTAGCTTGATTTGATAACGCTCAAAGTATTTAGCTTGCTCATCCAAATAATCGTAAAATATTTAACACAATTTACATTTGATCTATTTAATCGATATACAATTTGATAGCCTAAGGAAATGTTTCTTAAAGCTCCTTAAAAGCGTGGATCCTGTTTAGGTTTTTCTTAGTTTTAGGTTTATCCATGGGATGAAGACGGCTTTCTGTATTTTGTGGGTCGTGAAAAAGATTTGATTATTTGCAAATGAAAATTGAATCAAATATTGCCGAAATGCCATTGTCGCTGTATGGAATTAAGGGGGACGAAGCAGCTGTAGCAGTTTCTAAACTGAAAGCAGACGATAAAGTGGACCATGTGAAACATAATATAAATCAAACTCACAAGCATTTAAAGGGAGTTGTGCTTATTGTTGACGATTAAAAACTCTGTCTTAATGGTACAATAAATCGTGCGGCGAATAAAGCTCATTTTATGGAACTTATGGAGCTTTAAAAATTATTTTTTCAACCTTTTCCTTCTCTACATAAGTTTAAGCACAAATGTGCATGTTTTATGTTAGGCCAGTTAATTATTTTAATTGAATTCACTTGCCAGAATAGCAATAAATATTTCAGTTCTTTATTATTGTAAGCCTAAAAACGCCACTTGCCTAATTGAGCGTTAATCAAATAAATAAATAGACAATTTTTCAACGCATAATTGTTGAGCTCAACTGTAGGCGGAACTTAAATGTGTGGCAAGTTGAGCAAATGTCAAAGTTTGCAACAAAACAAGGTCAACAGGATTTGCGGCACGAGCTGGCGCTGGTAATTACCGCTAACGAGCAGGCGGCGGCGGCGCGTGGGCTACATGCAACAATGCCACAGGATATTGACACACACACAGACAACAGCATGAGAACACCATCAACCCGCATTGCTGTATAAATCTGACCATTGTCATCAATAGGAGCAAAAATGCATCTTGCAAACTGGCAACAAAAGCAAAAACTGTAACAAAAAGTTCATCAAGCACATCAAGCTATATCAAGTGTATATATATATGTGCATACACTTTGAGAATTAAGAGATAATTATATAAAAAATAAAAACATTCTTACTTTAAAAGATAGCTTGGACTGTTATTGTTAATGTAGATTGAATGAAACTACTACTCCAAGAAACAAAACAATCTTGAAATTAAGTCTTGTTCTTATAAATAATGAAAGTATCTGTATTTATTTTCAAGGGCATAAAAACTATCGTTGCGGAAACACCAACACACACAGGAGATACTTGTGTGCCACAGCTAAGCCAGAAATGGGGCAACAACAATGGCAGCAACGAAGCCTGGAAGCGAATTCTGCCGCATGAATTTAATTCCAATTGAATTGCGCTCAACAACGGGGCTTTCATTCTATCATACACGTACGTTTGCGTGTGTGTGTGTCTGTGTGTGTGTATGTGTGTGGGCAATCGTGTGTAAAGGCTACTGCGGCATTTAATTTAGTCGGCAACACATACGTATGTATGTAATTTCAACCTTCTTTCTTACTTTAAAACAAATGAAAGTGAATAAAAATAATAATAATAAAAGCAATATGTGACAATAAGCGGATGTGATTTTTGCTCAAGGGCAGCTAAGGCGCTAAGCGAACAAAAACTAAACATGATTAAAATAAATGGATGAATCTGCCTATAGAACTAATAAAAAATTTCAATGTGGCAACTATTGAAAGGCCTGACAATCGAATTTTGTAAGCTTTTCGAAAGTAAAGTTTGATCACATGATTTAAATTTAAAGGATTAATCTCGATTTAGTTGATATAAATAAGCATCATAAAGACACTCCACTTCGAAGTTGCCCAAAGCAGTTTGTACCATTCTAAAAGAGAATCGAAACAAATGTTTTTGAACAAATAAAAAAAAAATGGGAGTCATAAGGAAACAAAGATTAATTTAAATAGAAAAATGCCTTGAAGGCCAGCGAAACAATTAAAAATTGCAAAGTTTTCGTTTAAGTGATATTTTTGTTTTATTGTTATTGTTGTTGTCGTACCTAGAAGTGCACCGTTAATAAATTGTACGCCCCAAATTTACTTACGCAAAGAAGCCCTCAAAATCCCAAATGCATAAATCACTCGCAAATTTCACGGCGGGATATAGTAAAGGCTTGCGGGTAAAGTTGGGGGCCACGGCGAAATAATGTAATTTCCGTCCGATTTTACGCTTTCAACTATGTCTTACAACTTTGGTCATTAGGTTTTAGCTTGATTTCTTTTATTTTTTCTTCAGTGCGCTGCTGGCTGCTGCCAAATTGCAGTTTCTTACTTCTTTTTGAAGAGGAAGAATGAAAAAGAAAAATCCTTAAGTTCATATCAGCCATGGCATAATTTATATTCAACTGTGCCAAACACACACTGTGCACCTTCCCTTTCTTCCCCTCCCCCCACTCACTCAACAACCTTATCGACCACGTGCAAGCAGCCAGCATCAGCGTTCAGAATATGGAAATTACCCAACACCAACTGCAGCCATAAATTCAACATGCATTTTTCATATTGCATTTAAAATCACTGTTCTAACAAACTTAAGGTACACATCGAGAAATATTTTGATTTAGTTACAAAATTATCACACAATTTATAACACTGATCAACACTGTGTTTTGGTTTGAGTCTTTGACCGTTCACAAGATCGCAACATGTTTTGAAACCAGTGCTTGTCAAACCAAATGCATAGTTAGCTTTTGGTCAAGCTTTCATTGAGTTAACAATTTCGATTGAAAATTAAATAAGCAAAAAGTCATTTCTATAAGTGTATAATATCTGCACCGCATTGCATAAGACAAAAAAAATAAAACTGCAAGCTATCATGTATATAATACTTACAAGTTGTTTTTCTGTGTTCTCGTTCAAGTTCTTGCTAATTGTTGTTGCTCGTTGCGTACAAGTCCTTGAGGTGTGTGGTGGGTTGGAACAGAACGGAACTCAGCAGTTGTTGTTGTAGCTCAGTGAAGTCATTTAATTTAGTCATCAAATGACTGTTAGTTATGAGCTGATTATGCATCCGTAGTGCTGCTGCCACAACTCCCACTGTTCCACAACGTCGTCTTGCCAGCCATGGTTAATGTGGCATTAAACGTGATTTCAAAGGCGGGTGGAGGAGGTTGATGGATTGTTAGATTCGCAATGAAAAACACGCCACTAAAAACATTTGCACGCGAATGTCTTTCAAAGCAGCACGCAAAAACACTTGCAACCATAACCCCCCACCCTGCATTACAACAGCAAAGGGTAGCAGTTGCTGCCCCTAAGCCAAAGTCACATTTTTATGGCATTTTTATTGAAACACGTAAAACGCAAATTGAGCAACGCGCAGAGAATTTATGTGTTGTGTGTTATGGAGCTGCCTCCGCCAGGCAGAGACTGCTATTAAGCTAACGGGAATTGAATGTTAAGGGGTGTAAACAATTAAAATTATAAATGATCTTACATTAAATCAATCACGACGAGCCTTTTACACATTTTAACACGAACCTTATATTAATGGTTGGTAGAAAACGAATCTTTAAAAATAGTTAAATAAATGTATACTTTGGTTGCGTTGCACAAAATTGTGAATTATAGTGACTGGCAAAAGCAACATTAAGAATCTAACTGTAAATTTCCATTATGAGTAAACTAAAAAAATTGCACATATGTACATACTAAATGCATTACAGGTTACTTTTGTATTCTGGTCGGTAATTAATTGATTGAAAACATACGTTAACTTCACTCTTGCTTGCAATGCGCAGGCGCAAAGTTTTTTAAAACAAACTATTTATTAAAGTGTTAGTATATTTATCAACAGCATTCTTAACACATTCGATACTTATTCATGTTCACATCGATAGCCTTGGCACGAAGCCATCGATACCTGCGTGCATGCAATAGTATCGATAGCTGCAAATCAGGGTTGAATGCGCGTTGTTTGTTGATGCTATAAATTATTGCAAGCCGAACTACATTTTTTCCCTCCAATTTACGCTTTCCCGCATTAACTGAATTGAATGCCAAATAAAACTGTATTTAATCATATAAGGATTGTAAACATTGTAATTAAATGCGATGCAAACTGCTCTAGAGAACTTTCAACGCGCCGAGAAAATCGGCGAAGGCACATACGGCATTGTCTACAAGGCTTGCAACAATCGAACCGGCCAGGATGTCGCACTCAAAAAAATCCGGCTGGAAGGGTATGTAGAATATCGCTGTCTGAAAAATTCACATGAAGTGAACGCACAGAATGAATTAGGCATAAATTGACTAAGCTCCGCTGGCAGCTGCAATTGTGTGTTGCCCCTGATGTCCTTGACGAATGTCAAATGCTTCACAAGGAAGCCCGGATCCTGTGTGTGCTGCGTTGCTTGTTATATACGTAGCACCACATGATTCGGCTTCGTCGCGCAAGCACTGTCAACAGCACACAAGGCCGATTGAATACCACAACAAATTATCTAATAACTTTTTGTTTTTGTTTTTATAGCGAATCTGAAGGCGTTCCATCGACTGCCATAAGAGAAATATCATTATTGAAAAACCTTAAGCACAAAAACGTAGTACAACTCTTTGATGTCGTCATATCAGGTAACAATCTGTACATGATATTCGAGTACCTGAATATGGATCTCAAGAAACTAATGGATAAAAAGAAAGAGGTCTTCACGCCACAACTAATCAAAGTGAGTGCACCTAAAACGAGATATATATTGTTATTATTAAATGTTTTGTTATACTTTTGCAGAGCTACATGTATCAGATATTTGATGCTCTAACCTTTTGCCACACAAATCGAGTTCTGCATCGAGATCTCAAGCCACAGAATCTACTCGTTGATACGGCGGGAAACATCAAGGTAATAAAGGTGAGACTTTACCATACAGCGCCAACTAATCTACGTATTTTTGCAGCTGGCGGATTTTGGTTTGGCTCGCGCTTTCAATGTGCCCATGCGTGCCTATACACATGAGGTGGTTACACTCTGGTATCGTGCTCCAGAAATTCTACTGGGCACCAAATACTATTCGACCGGCGTGGATATTTGGAGTCTGGGTTGCATTTTTTCCGAAATGGTGAGTTATTTTGATACCTATTTTTAGTGGACTTCCATTATTAAGCATTTGCTTTTACAGATTATGCGACGTTCGCTGTTTCCAGGCGATAGTGAAATCGATCAACTCTACCGCATCTTTCGCACTTTGAGCACTCCCGATGAATCCAAATGGCCTGGTGTTACACAGCTGCCGGACTTTAAGGCCAAGTTTCCCAAATGGGAGGCATCCAATGTGCCTTCAGCGCTACGTGAGCATGAGGCCAATGATCTCATAATGGTAACGTTTTAACTTTTGTTCGTATGACTCACAACACAAATTAACTCTCTCTCTTTTTGTTGTAAACAAAAAGTCAATGCTGTGCTATGATCCAAATCTACGCATTTCGGCCAAGGATGCTCTGCAACACGTTTACTTCCATGATGTGGCGCATGTGAATAATGTGGCGTTACCTGTAGATCCCATGGCAGGCAGCGCATCGCGTCTAACTCAGCTCGTATGACCAGCACAGAATTATCCATATTACAATATGGCTATCACGTTTTTAGTGATGATGTTTCTTAGTGTAAGTTCAAATGTCTACCTCAACGATGTGTGTGCAAATAGTGTAAATATAAACAGTCTTAGCTATACTTAAACCTTTCTCTTTTGTTGGCTTCTTGCAGATCTCAACTTCATTCATTTCACACAGACACCAACACAACATTCAACATCCCAAACACACCATCAAGAAATATACAAAACAACATAGTATTTATATAAAAAACGCAAAAGTTTATTGATGATTTTCTACTAGGCGCTCAGTAAATATATAAAACGTTGCTGCTGTCGACGTGTTTTCGTTTTATCGGTAGCACCACCCACTTCGGACTTTTGTCTCTCGAACTGATGCTGACGCTGACGTTGCCGAGTCTGAATATCGTCACGCTTATAAGTGCCAAGAACATTACGTGTGCTCTCCGAGATGTTTGTTGCATCGTTGCTCGATTCGTCGATTTCATCATCATCAGTTGCTTCTGCATTGGCTGCTTCTTCATCGGCTGCTTCTTCATTGGCTGCATTCTCTTCTACATCGGGCAGTGCGAATGCCAAGGTGAGAGGTCCCAGTGCTGTAATCTTTTTACCAAAATGCTCCGCGCTTGTTTGCTCTGCAGCTGCATTTGCTCCAGCGTAGTACGGATCATAGTAAGCGACGTGTTGTTGGGCATTGTTCTGATAGTCGTGCAGACGACGCATTCCATAATTATCATAACCACCAAAGTAGTACACTGGCTGATGCTGAAGCTGTTGCATTGCTAAAGTATTGGCACCATAATAATCATATGGATCATCTGCTTGCTCCTGCTCCTCCGGCTCAAAAGTAGGACGACGCTTTTGTTGCTTGCGTCGCGTGCGTTTACGTTTGTTGGCATTCTCGGTTTCAACGAAATGTTGTATATACTGTAGCTGCTCCTCGTCCTCGTCGTGCTGCTCTTCGTCATGCACTTCAGCTTCTAAAGGCAACGATTCAATAACGTTCGTATAGCCATTGTTAAACAAATTCACCAGCGGATTGGTCAGATTGCGTAAACTAAAATTCGGTTGGACACTGCGCAAAAAACTATTCCAAACCCGTATAAATGGTCGCTCTGTGGTTTCCGTTGATGCTGCCTTGCCCTGTCCGGGCAAACGGCGACGCCGATTGTATCCGCCACTGGGAAATCTGCTCTGGATAAACTCATAGCGAGGATAAACAATCGATTGACTGCTGTTAAGTAAGCAAAACGAATCAAAATTTAAATTAAAGTTCATATAGCCACAATTTTATAAGGATCGTTTTGCAATTGAAAGGCTGAATCGTATTCAATAACATACATAAAAGCATAAAACTTTAATATGGTTAGTTTAAATATGTTTTATATTGTTCATTATTGTGGTTGCTTTAAAAATTGCCTACACAAATTAAAACAAGCCTCCTTTTAATTAAAAGATCAACTAAAAATTTATGTTTGCAATGAATATTATTTTTTTTTGTGAAAATGTTTATTGAATTTGTAAAAATTATATCAGATAGTATTTATTCTTTATAAACTTAAAAAGAATCAGCTATTCTCTTTTATTACAATTTTGTAAATTGTATTAAACCCTAAAATATTTTCTTCTTATTTGACACCAAGTTCTTACCAAAAAATCTCGACATTCAACTTTCTTTCTCTATATATTATTGAAATAATTTTCTAAAAGCTAAAGTTACAAGTAAAGAATAGTACGTGTTTTCTCTCCATATAGTATAAAAACGATTCAATCTTTTACTTTTAATACGAACTTTATAAAAATGTCCAAATTTCGATATGTTTCCAAACTTACCCAGATTTTGGCTGTGTCTGTTTTCTCGCCTGTGGTTGCCAATACTCCATGACATTTAAATTATTTGTTCTTGCTGCTTGTGTCTGATTGGAAGTATCTTGCCACACGAGCAGCAGCAGGATTGCTGCACACAGTTGCCAATACATAATTATTATCCTTAAGTTCTAACTGTTTTCTGAACTTGCGGCCTTCGCTCGTTGCTGTTCCAATGCCAACTGATATAGAATTCAGTTTGGAGCTTAAGTTGTTAATAGAGCTTAGATTTTGGGTCTGATTTAAATGTTATTTTGGCTGACTGATGGTTAGGACAGTGAAAGCGTAAACTATCAAATTTGGCAAAATAATAATATGTTAAATTATTGTTTGTTTTGGCAAACTAGCCTCTTTCTGTAAATTGTGTTGAAAGTCTTTTGCTTGGGAATTTGTTCGGCCAATTTGGCAGCTAACAATCAACATATCGTCTATTCATATGGTAATTTATCTGTACCATTTATATCACCTAAAGATCTTAAGATCATTTTTATAATTTCTCCAAACCAGTTTTGTTTACAAAAGTGTACAAAACGATTTTTATGCTTATGTCCATAAGTGCTTTTAAGTGTGTTAAGCTCGAGTTATTTGTCAAATCGGGGCGTGTACTATGAACATAAATCAGCACATTTATGCTTATTTGCATTTATATTAAGTTTCTCAGGTCCCGAATACAGACGGAATATATATTTACATATTTATAAAGACTGACTGAGTGCAATAGTTTATCGGGTTGCAATCTGAAATAGTAGTCGTTAGCAAACGAAT
This sequence comes from Scaptomyza montana, assembly GCA_018904305.1. NCBI lineage: Eukaryota > Metazoa > Arthropoda > Insecta > Diptera > Drosophilidae > Scaptomyza > Scaptomyza montana. The sequence continues at coordinate 21,196,406 of JAEIGR010000001.1, read as the reverse complement.
TTATTGAGTCCTTCGAATTGTTTTGTGGCAAAAGGAAGTCAAACTATAAAATGGGGTTTTTAAAACCACTTCCGATACAAAGCCAAAAACAAATCGCACAAAAATCTCTAACAAGTGTCAACAGCTAAACAAAAGTTGTGGGCGTCACAGAGAGAGAGAGAGAGTCTGATTGAAAGCTTTGCTCAGAGCGTGCTTTTAGGAGAGCAGCAAAATTAAGCTTTGGCCGCTTTTTGTTGAAGGCGCGCTCAGGAATCGGTTTCAGTTGACGTTGAGATTCCTGGCCAGAAACGCACTGGGAAAGTCGTGTCGGTGCGCGCGCTTCAAAAAAAGAAAAGCTGGAAAAACGCCAGCAGCTAGAAATAAACTTAAAACTGTTCTTTTTGCCATACGACCGACCAACAAGGAAAACTAGTGAAAAAGGCAAGTTTAACTAGCAGCAAGAAGACCACAATATTTCTGGGCTCATCAGCATACCTAGGTGTATCTATGTGTGTGAAGCGCGTACGTTTATGTGTGTGTGTGTGTCGGTGTGTTGATGTGTATCTATGTGCGTGCGCGTTTTGTGTATCCGTTCAGTGTTGAGCATTTTTGAGTTGCTCCCAAAAAAAAATTATATAGAACAACATTTATATATGCGTGTGTACAAATTGAACTAAATGATAGGGGGAAAGAACATGCCCTTTCCTTTCATTTGGTATTTATATAAGGAGAAAGACAGTGAGTGCGACAAAGAAGACGAACAAATTGCGTAAATTATGTGGCACGTGTGGTAGAAAAACTGCCACAAACTGCCATCAAAAGTGCCTTAAGTCTCAATCAATTATATAAAACCATTAAACGCATCAATGCGCGTTCATAACAACAGTTTGCCACAGCGCTTAGTTTGACTTTGATATGTGTCAGGTGGCAGGTGGCATGTACTTGCAAAAGCACAAAAAATAAACCTAAGTCGCATTTGTGGGTAGCTGCTACGACTGGCTGCTGTGCCACATTTTGGTCTGAGGCGACCGGCTACCTGCGCTAAAAATTAGATAATTAGATGGTGAAGGCAAAAGGATAGCAGCAATCACACTTGGCGAAAAATGCTGTTCTTAACATAAGCTTTGAGAATTTCATTGTTGAAGTTCTTGCAAATATTCCTTATGAAGATTTTGTTGTTAGACTTTTCTCTTAGAAAGAAACTCTTTAACCAGGTTTAAAGTGCAGTCCACCTTCCTCAAAGCGAATCTCAAGGGGACAAAAAATATGGAAAATTATAAATATTGAATGGTTTTTTGATTTATTCGTTGTATGGCATAATGAAATCGAAACTTTCATCCTAATCAAACACGTTCTTAAATTTAAAATCTGCCTAAAGTCTCAACTATTTTATACCTTATCCAAACATGTCTTAGACCTAAGCAAACATTGTTGAAGTATCAATTTCATACACTCACACTTTTTGGCCAAGTGTATTATCTGTAGGCCTAAATTGAAACATCTGGCAGGCAACATTTTGAGAAGTGCGCGCTTTGTGGCATGCCATTTTTGCCACCCATTGTTGAGCTATTGTTCTTGTTGTTCTCGTTCTCGTTCTCGTTGTTGTTATCCAGGTGGGTTTGTATTAGTAGCAAATACACACATACATACATTCATCTTTTTTTGGCGTCACTTTCGCTTTTGGGGCTCGTGGCCCTCGCTCAAGCGTTGCGCTTGACCATAACCACTAAAGCTGTCACATTGCGTATACGCCGCGTTTTGTCCTCGAACAATGTTTTTGTTGTTGTAAGCTCGTTGAAAGTATATTTTTTCTTTTTTTTTGCTCAAAGCGCAAGCTCTCTCAGACGCGCTCTCTCTCTCTCTTTCTTTTACTCTCCCACGCTCGCTCTCTGTCTCAGCTGTTTTTCAGGTTTTTGTTTTGTTTTGAATCGCATTTGCATTTGCTGGGCTCGTAAACAACCAACAGCCAACAAAACCATCAACTTATGCCAAAACCCACCCACTGTCTCGACCTCAGAACTTTTTATGCCGCCTTCCTGCTGTGTTTATCAATTCAGCAGTTACCCCCCCTTGTCCCTCTTTGTGCATTTGTGCACGTATTTTGCCCTCACATCGAACATCGTTTTGTTTGGCAATCTAAATTTTATTGTGATTTCAAATGCAAACAAACCGACATAACAAACAAGAAGAGATACGAACGTGCAGACATTTTTTCTTTTAACTTTTCATAGAGCAATTTAACGCATACCAAAATGCAAATATTATTCTTATCGGATAAAGACTGCAATTATGATTGCATTCTTGGAATTGTGACTGTTGTTGAGCGCCTGAAAGCTTTATTGTCCTCATAATTGTTTACCAAAAAGTAACCACAAGTACAATCCCAACTCACAAAAAACACGTAAAACTAACAACCTCACGCTCCCCAAAACTATTATTATTAAGCAAGCATTAAGAAAGAAAGTTTTGAACCTAAATTCAAATAGGTTGAAGAGCAATAAAAAGTTATTTACCCAAAAATTAAATTTTAATACATATATTCAAAGCCTCTTTTATATCCAAACTATATAAATAGGAATTTTAACTGAAATTTCAACAGATAATCTTTTACTTAAACGGTTATCATACACAGAACCTGCTTACTGTCGATTAGCTTTGATTATCACTCGGTATTTTGGCCATTAAAATAGGCCTTAAGAAAATCAAACTTGGCAAGCAGCCAATTTGATAGCAGCCCATTGTTCATAAAATGTATTTCCGCTTGTTTTCCTTTTAGGCAACGTGGCTTAAATGACACAGAAAAACATTTTGTTGCTAATATCGCCCGTCGCCTGTCTCCTGTCTCCTGTCACCTTTCCGCCTGTCACCTGTCTCTTGTCTGCTGTCAAAGTCGCCGTCATATTTACCCGTTGCCACATTTTTGGAAAACCCACAAAAACAAAACAAGTATAAGCTTTTAAAGAATATCGTACCAAAAAGTTAAAAATAAGCTTATAACATTAAAGATCAAAAAATGCTAGTATTATTGTGAAGAAAAAAAACCGTCGGGTGCTCGATATACGACAAAAAAAATGGCAAGCCGAACACGCTGAGGTCTTCGACCGTGTGATCCGAATATCCACTATAATAATAGTTAGCTGAACAAATTTGAGCGGCCGCATGGAATTTAAGCCAGGTATACCATCCTATCAAAGCTAGTTGACTTACTCCTTGCGTCCAAAAACTATGCTTTATAATTTTCACTCATCTGAGAGTTACATACATACAAGTGAAACTACTATAAAAACTGTAACTACTCGTTAAAAATGAAAATTGTTTAAGCTGCAAATTCCATATTTCTAACATTAGCTATTTATAGTTCTAGTAAAGAAATAGTTTGCGTATTATATGAGAACGATGCCAAGTCAACTCGTGGCTGTTGGCAGCTGTTTGCTGCCGGTTTTCTAACAAAACGATCATCACGTTTTTGTATTGATACAAAGAAGGTGTGAAATGAAATCTGCAATGTAATTTAATTATTTCGCATTTCTCTGTATTTTTTTTAAATTTTTCTGTATATTTCGGAATTTTTGGTTTTTTTTTGTGTTATTTGGTTTTATTAGGATTTTTTGTATGTTAAGTGTTGTTTTGGTATTTTTAATATTTTTGGGATTTCGGGTATTTTTGGTACCATTTTGTAGTTTTGGTATTTTTGGGATATTTTTATACTTTTTTTTGTATTTCTGTTAGTTTTGGTTAAATTTTGTTATTTTTCGAACTACATATTGTGATTTTTGTAGTTTTTGGGATTTCTGTTTTTTTTTTTTTTGCATTTTTTGGTTTCATTGGTATTATTGGTTTTTGGCATATTTGGGATTTTTTGGTATTATTATATTTTTGGTATATTTTGACAAGAATAATTAACGTATATTGCCGAAACTGTTTTCACATCAAAAAATAAATATAAAAGAAACCATATTCAAGAAATTGTAACGCGGTGTTGATCTCGGGTCTGTTAAGCAGTGCTACGGCCATCTTCAAAATATGACGGCGTTTTGAGCGTAACGCATTGAGGGCTAACTAATTTGCGTAACGTTTTTTCGTGCATACAGCCTGTGTTTAGCGATTTATTACAAAGACGATGATACGTCAAAAAATGAATTATGTTTTAAATACATATATTGCAACAAAATTTTGAAAAGTGGAAAATATTGTTTGTTGTTTTTTTCAACTTAATTGTTTACACTTAGTTGTTCGGCATTACGATATATGAATCTTAAATAGGGACGAATATCCAAAAAGCTTGACATTAAGCGCTTCGTGCTTTGAATTTCGATGGTGTCGAAGAGCATACCAGCCAAATAATAGTATTGCGACTCATCCGATTTCACTTGTATCCCCACCAATGGTGAACCCACATAAAAGGCCATCGATTGTTCCTGTACACCGCAAAAGGTAGCGCTATTGCTAACCAATAATCTACCCTTCTGCATACAATAGGGTCGACTGACCGTATTCACACCGGTTTTATGCTTTAAATCATTATCAACAGGCAGTCCCACCATCATCAAGTACTGAGCTACCAGTGTCTCGCTCAACACCGATCGGGGTGGCATACAAATGGGCACCACATTTGGCGTCAGTTGCACATCCCGCTTCAGTGTGAGCACGGCAATGCTGTGCTTTAGCGTTAGTGGATCGTATTCGGGATGTATGGCGATTTCCTCTAGCGGTATATCCTGTGCGGGTAACACACAATACCCATCTTCGGCGCAGTCCGGTACGCCTGCCCGGGCGCTCTTGTTCCATACGCCCAGCTGCACAGAGTATGCATCCAAGTTTCCTTCGTATCGAAGGAAACAGTGAGCGGGTGCCACAACATTACGTTTTGATATAAGAGCGCCCAGGCAATTTTCGTACGGCAATTTCGACTCATGTCCTGATTTGAATGACCAAAAAAAAATATATAAAATATGACAACATTTATTCAATATATCAAGCTAAAATTTTGAAAATGTTCTTGAGTTTAGCTCAAACAACCTTTAATCTCTATTGACTTCAATGATGGATTTAAGAGTTTTTTTTTTTTGCTAATTATCATGTAAAATAATTCAAATATTTTAGTTTTATGATAAAAAACCTTTATGAAAAGAAAATTTTAGTTATTTGATAAAAAAAAAATCATATAATTATATTCCTCAAATCTAAAATACAGTTAAACTAATCTCTAACTATATACATATTTTATTATCTCAAGATCACAATCTGTTCGCCTTTAGCTTCTTCCTATTCACTGTTTACTCGCAATTTATATATAATAGAAATGATTATCGCTGCAGTCATGGGAATTTCTCATTCACAATTTCTTCTACGGCTGTCACTTACCATTCTCATAAGTGATGCGTGCCAGCCACTGTTGCTCCGTGGGTTGTGCATAGTTATCCTGTGTTATAAGCAAATTTTCGGCGACTTCAGGGCATTCGTTATCCTGTAAGCTGGCTGGTCGCACAGCAATTATTGCGACTAGAGCAAAAATCAAACCGATTTCTCGTTGCATCTGGAAGCACGACTGAAAATAAACTAAACTAGAACTATGACATTGGCGATGTTAATGCATCGCTAGTGCTATATTGTAGATAGTTGAGAGGGTTGCTCGACTAGTTTAGAAAGCAACCAGTTTCCGTTTTCTGTTTGATAAGTAGTATTTATTTTAAATTTTTTCAATGCTCATTCAAGAAGATACCAACGAAAACGCATGGTAATTTCTTTGTCAAAATACTTATGCCGCCGACTGTAAATGAGACGATGCCAAGTCAACTCGTGGCTGACTAGCTAACTGAATAATTAACACGGCTGACCTGATAGAAGCTGTTTGTTGCCTGTTATTTTATATAATATTAAGTAAAAAATATTTGTTTTTTTCCAACTCAGTTATTTACACTAAGTTGTTCGGCATTTCGATTTATAAAACTTAAATAAGGACGAATATCCAAAAAGCTTGACATTAAGCGCTTCGGCCTTTCAGTTGTGATGGTGTCGAAGAGCAGGCCAGCCAAATAATAGTTTTCAGGCTCATCCGATTTCACTTGTATCCCCACCAATGGTGAACCCACATAAAAGCGCATCGATTTTTCCTGTACACCGCAAAAGGTGGCGCTATTGGTAACCAATGAGCTAGCCTTCCGCGTACAAAAGGGTCGACTGACCGTATTCACACCGGTTTTATGCTTTAAATCATTATCAACAGGCAGTCCCACCATCATCAAGTACTGAGCTACCAGTGTCTCATTCAAAACCGATCGGGGTGGCATACAAATGGGCACCACATTTGGCGTCAGTTGCACATCCCGCTTCAGTGTGACCACGGCAATGCTGTGCTTTAGCGTTAGTGGATCGTATTCGGGATGTATGGCGATTTCCTCTAGCGGTATATCCTGTGCGGGCAACACACAATAACCATCCCCGTCGCAGTCCGGTACGCCTGCCCGAGCGCTCTTGTTCCATACGCCCAGCTGCACAGAATAGGCATCAACCTGTCCTTCGTACTGAAGGAAACAGTGAGCGGGTGCCACAACATTACGCTTTGATATAAGAGCGCCCAGGCAATTTTTAAGCGGCAGCTTGGACTCATGTCCTGTTTTGAATGACGAAAAATATATAATTAAAATCATTATGACAACAGTTATTCAACATATCAAGCTAAAACTTGGAGAACTAATCATATTTCTCAAATCAGATAAAGAAATCTCTACAAAAAACTATTCATTCAACTATGAATTTTCTGAAGATCACAATCTATTCGCCTTTAGCTTCTACTCATTCACTGTTCACTCGCAATTTTTATACCCTTAACCCATAAAATGGGTTAATAAGGGTATAATGGTTTTGTGCAAAAGTATGTAACAGGCAGAAGGAAGCATCTCCGACCCCATTAAGTATATATATTCTTGATCAGCATCAACAGCCGTCTGACCGTCTGTCCGTCTGTATGAACGCGTGGATCTCAGAGACTACATGAGCTAGAGACTTCAGATTTTGTATATAATTTTTCCTATACCATGAGCAGAACAAGTTTGCTTCAAACTATCGATAACTATTCTGGTTTCCGATATACACATGCAATCGATAACAAAAAGTTATCGAATTTCGAAAATGTAAAAATGAGGGTTGAAATAATGGGTAACGATAGAACTTTTCTGAAAATTTGGTCCAAATCGGTTAAGAAACACCGGAGATATCGAGTTTAATCGATTGAAGTTAAGTCAGTATACCAAAGTTTAATATAAATTTAATTTATTAATTGCAACTGGGTTCAGGGTATATTCTAGTCGGACTCTCCCAATTAGAGCCTTCTTACTTGTTATATAATAGAAATGATTATCGTTGCAGTCATGGGAATTTCTCAATCACAATTTGTGCTGGTTATCACTTACCATTCTCATAGGTGATGCGTGCCAGCCACTGTTGCTCCGTGGGTTGTGCATAGTTATCCTGTTTTAAAAGCAAATTCTCGGCGACTTCAGGGCATTCGGTATCCTTTAAGCTGCCTGGTCGCACAGCAAATATTGCGACTAGCGCACAAATCAAACCGATTTCTCGTTGCATCTGGAAGCACGACTGAACATAAACTAAACTGGAAATAATTCTATGACATTGGCGATGTTAATGCAACGCTAGTACTATATTGTAGATAGTTGAGAGGGTTGCTCGACTAGTTTAGAAAGCAACCGGTTTCCGTTTGCTTTTTGATAAGTAGAATAAAAATAATGTGAGATCCTTAAGTAAGATATCAAGTTAAAGGGATAACAATTTATTAAAGTTTTTCAAACGAAAAGGCTCAGTTTAATTGATTGAAGACGATTTATTAAGTAGCTTTCTAAACACACAAAACTATATATGTTACAATGTCAAGAAATAGCAAAACTGAAAAGCAGTTAAAAAATATCAAAGTAGAAAACAATAATTTCTTGAAATCTACTCAAACATTACCCAAATTCTAACTCTTTTTACTTCCTTTATTAGGAATGTAGATTATTTGTAGTTAAAGCAAACATAATAACAACTTTACTTGCCACCCAGCTGATTGTATGTACAATTGCATTGAATAAAATTATTTAAAAAAAAAAACCGTTTCATATAGGTATTTCCCAAGCGCAATGTATTTGATTACAGCATGGAAAAATGATTATAAAAAAATTAAACACAAAATTAATTATATAAAATGAATTTGCTTAGCGGGTATTAGCCACAATCCACTCACGGACGGGCCTAATATCATGAAAAAATAATATTGTCGTGACGTCATTGGCAAAATGTCGTATCAATAAGCCTGCCAGATAGAAGTTACGTGGCAAATCCCTTTCCACATTGATGGCCATCAGGGCAGCGCCCAAATAAAATTTGGTGCGTCTCTCTGGAAAGGCGCAGAAATGGGTTGCTGGCGGTGGTGTTGATATTTGTCCCAGACTTGTACAGTACTTCCTCGATATGGCCAAAGCTAGACCTTTGCCCTTCAAATAGTCACTGTTGTCAAAGCCGCCAAAATGAAAATTGCGACCAATCAACGACTTCGGCGGGGAAAACTCTTCCACACACAAAGGCTGAATGTAGCGTGATCGGTTGATGGGTTTCTCCAGCTTCAGTATGGCCAAATCATAAGCGCCTGTATCCTTGTCGGCCCCATGATGCATCAGGACTTCAGTGATCCTATAGTCCTCAGGACCCGGCACACAAAAACCCTTTGTATTGCATACAAGCACCTCGCCTGGCACATGCGTCTCATTCCATATGCCAAGTCGCACGGTAAGCGATTCCGGACGTTTTTGGAAACTTCGTGCACAGGAACCAGTTGTCAGGACATGCGTTTCGCTAACAATAACCACGCTGCAGCGTGTATTATTTAGGGAATTGACTAAAGTTTCTGTTTGGTTAGTAAAAAGCATAAAAATGTGAGAATAAATGTGCGAACTTACCTTGCCGTTCAAAGAGTATACCCATCCAAGGATATTCTTTGGGTTCCGTTGTTGTATCCTTGTCGTACAGCAAATTTTCATCCAAAGTGCCACAATTTGGTGTCGCAGCCATGACAATGCCTTTGAATATTTTTCGAAAAAAAAAAAAAAAAGTATATTTAAATTAAACGTACAATATTGATTGCAAAACTGCATTCACCGCTCAACGTGATGCTGATTAGCAGCACAACTAGTTTTCCTATAGCATTCATATTTTGCCTCGATTTGATTTGGTTATCCGCATAGAATTCACGCCCAACTCAGCGTTCAAAACAGAACTGAGAAGCAGCTTTAAAAAAAAACAATATTGCTGCATCTACGGCCTCGGCTTGCAATTGTTTATAACTATCAACAGTCAGCTAATCAATTCAATCGTGCAAAGTTGTTTAATCATTTTTCTTTGTGCTAAGAGGGAGAGAAATATCAAGAGAACATTTATTTATGACAATGTGACTTTTTGTTGTGCATATATATATATAAAAAAAGTGCGTTATGTAATAAAAATACATTAAATAAAGTTAGTATTTTGTTTGTTATGAAAGTAATATTCATATTCTGAAGTATTAAATATTTAAATTTCCAATGCATGCGTATAAAAATCAATAACAAAATCATTACTACAATAAGCTGCAGGCTGTGCTAAAATCCAGTCAATTATTGTATTGCTAAAAATATGTTGTGGCTTATTGCAGTTAGATCGTTAAAAAGCTATAAAACCATCGATGGCATGCCATTAATTTATGTGTTTTTGTGTGTATTTGCCTAGGTCGATGGTCTGAATAATTAATGTTTCAATTAAAATGTCATTATCGCACATTGGGCAGAAACTGCTACTAAGTTTAAGAATAGATATACATATGTATAGTGTGGCCTTCAAATTGTGAGGGTGGGTTTGGTTGGAGTCATATTTAATGCAGCACTAAAAGCTGTACAAATTGCCCCACTCAAAAAACTGAATGTTTATTGTCCACACAGACGACGGGGACGAGGACGACGATGACTTTGGCTCAACTTGACCTGCACAACAAGGCAATCATAATTCTCATTGTTGTAAGCCATCACTCCCAACACACTCACACACACACACAACATAGACACAAACACCCCCTAAAAGCACACACACAATTCAGATGATTGCAGTCAAACTTAACCGACTAAATAATACTCTGAAAAACTTGCATAAAAATGTATATTTGAGTGCGAAGTAAGGAATTAACACTTGTTTTTAAGTAATTAAACTTGTCTGGGAGCTTCTCTAGCTATATGACCATCACTTTATGTACATATATAGTCAATGGAAATCAGAGCTATCCTTGCGGTCACTCAGATGGCCATTCAACAGTGGAACGTGTCGCTTGCCTTGAGTAGCTTTTAGCTAGCTGGGAACAATGCGCGTATGCAAATTGCTCGAGTTGCGTGTTTGGTTTCTTTTTGCGAGTTTGCCCTTTGCTTGTTACAAGCCTTTTACAACAACTTATTACTGTACGTAAGAATGTAGCTATGGCCTGCACGATGGCCATCAAGCTGCTTGAGACGCTTGAAAAGCCTCGCCTTGCGTGTAATGACTTCGACTCCGCTAATCGGGGTTAACACGTGAGCTTCACGTTCCTCGGGCACAAAACCAGACATGCTCTTTAAATCACTACTCAATGGGATTGTTTTTTCGAGTTTAAATATAAGCATTTGGTTTTTAATACTAGATATTCAAGAAATTTAATAAAGCAAAAACAAGCAGAAGAAAGCTTTATCGACCCTTCACTGTGATCAGTCTAAAAAGTTGATTCCGACAATGTTTGATCGCAACAAACAGAAACTTCAAAATCGTTATAAAAATCACATCTTAACAGAGGAAAACTCAAATTTATTTAAAATTATCGATAACTCAACCCACTGCAAATATATTATCGATAACAATAAGCATTAGAATTTCCGATAGAAACACTTTCCAAAGATCGATCTTCTGTTCAAATTGTATCAAAACCGATGCTGAAGCGCAAAACCTCCGATTGTGAATATAAAAAGACTTTATTCTTTATAGTCCCTAAAGTATCTGCTAGAACATTCTTTATTTTTATACTTATACAAAAAGTTGTAATTATTTAATAGACACCAACAAAGACACTATGAACTGGAGCGGCGCTTGGCAATGATGTTAGCATGACGCGAGACGGCGAGATACCAGCGATATTTAATCCAAAACGCGTTCGTGCTCCAGCCGTCGTTGTCACGGGCGACTCCTCGTCAAATGGAGCGTTCAACAACAACAACAACAATACTAGCGTTGCAATTGTAGGCAGCACAGGGAGCGGCGGTGGCATTGCCAGCAGCAGCAGCAACATCGTTGGCGCTGTCGGCAGTTGTGGCTTTAGCAATGTGCTCCACTCGAGCAACCCGCAAATAACCCACCAAGATTCGATATCGTCGAGCCAGCAGGATCCCAATGAGGTCATTACCATACAGGCGGATACGCCTACAGGCGCACACGGATCGCAGCATAATTTTGGAGTCGATTTTAGCGATCCACAGACCCAGCAGCAACAGCCATTACACCTGGCCATAGATCATCAGCAGCCAAATGGCGTGCAAGCTGGCGATGCAGATGCGGAAGTGCGTTTTCGCAAGCTCAAAGCCTGCAAAGAGTCCTGCTGCTCCGAGCTGGCCAGGAAGGTAAGTTAAGAAAACTATTTTATTGTCACCTGGAACTAACACTTAATCACTTTAGATGTACTTTGGCGTTTGCGTTACGATATTGGTAACTGCCTCTTGGGTGGGAGCGACGCACTGCATTAAGTATATGTATCTGTATCGGCAACCATATGAAGAGGAGCTGGACGACTATCTGGATACGTCGTCGAGTCGAGCTGAGCTCAGCACCGAACTGGAGGATATATTGGCAATCAGCGATTCATCGCTGCATCATGTCGAAGACGCCACCGAGATGTTCAACATACCACCGCGCCAGCCCATCTACTTTAATGCACCGTTTTTTGCGGCCTGGTTCTTTACCAACTTCTCGCTGCTCTTCTTTCCCATCTATATACTCGGACTTCTATCCGCCCGCAAGTGCGATAAGCTTAGCGAGATTCTGGCCGATGTTCTGCGCGGATTTCGTGAGCGTGGCTTTACCATAGGTCAATAAATTTCAATTGAAACTGAAAGACTGAAAAAATTCATATAAATATTTCTACTTCTAGGCCGTTTCCTGAATCGCTGCTTATCCTTTTGCATCTTGTGGCTGGTGACCACCTATTTGTACACACTTTCGTTGCACGTCCTCTTTGCCACAGATGCATTGGCTCTATTTGCCACCAATGTTGCCTGCGTCTACCTTCTCTCCTGGGTCATTTTGCACGAACAGTTCGTGGGTGTTAGGGTAAGTATTCGAAAAACTATTAGCTAGAGTTTTCTGTTCACTTTAAAAACAAACAAATAAATATTTATAGATTGTGGCCGTTATCCTTTGTGACACTGGCATCGCGCTGCTTGCCTACATGGACGGCATAACGGAGAGTCGAACATTGGGTGGCGTTGTTTTGGCCACGTTAGCTGCTGCCGGCTATGCCGTGTTTCGGGTAAGCCTGTCAAAGCCAAGCCAAGCCAAAGCGCACATTCGTGTCTTGGGGCCATGTCGTGCTCATGTCGTTCACGTTTGTTGTTGCTCTCCATTTATTTGTTTGTTTTTTGTTTTGTTGCTGTAGGTTATGTTCCGCAAGGTGATGGGCGATCCACCGGTGGCCCAAATCGCATTCACATTCACCGCTTTGGGCCTGCTCAATGCACTGCTGCTGTGGCCCGTCGTCTTGGCTCTGTACCTGACGGGCGCCGAGAATCTGACGTCGGAAGCCATACCATGGAAAATGTTGCTGGCAGCGAGCGTGTTGCTCCTGGGTAGGCCAGACATTTTTTTTTTTTCTTCTTTTTGGTGCAATGTTCTTCAGTTTATTGTTGTAATTAATTTTGATTGCAGTTTTTCACGTACTCATGCAGTTCAGCGCCGCCGTTACCTACAACATGTTTGTGACATTGGGTTTGATAACCGCTGTACCCGTTTCTGGTGGTACGTATTACAACAACAAGAGCATGAAATACCCCCCTCAACTTTGAGATCAGACCTGATTGCATTTCGTGACCATATATTATTGGAAATTGCAATATTATTTCACATACTGTAAATATGTATATAATCCAAGCATAAATATGGGTCAGATGAACGTTTATAATTGTTATGATAAGGGTAGCTAACAAAAAAAATGTAGATTTGTGAAATTTTCCGAATATTTCGAAATTAGTTTTTATCTAAATAATGTTTTCAAAATGTTCACATCACAAATGGTTTGATTAAATTTACATAACGTCTTTTTTTTAAGAACTTCAGGAAGGTTTTTAATTTAAAAATTCTTTTTCCACTTATATTTGTTGACCTATTTAAAGGTAATGCCATTTTCTAAGTCTTAAATTCTCCATTTGATTATTTCTATTGATTTCAAGATGATTTTCTTTATATGCCGGGTCTAGGGTATATTTTTTTAGCTGTATATAACGTAGGAATTTCAAATTAATATTTCTTTTTTTTCTTAACCTCACATTTAATCTTATAATACACAAAAAAAAAAAAATTGCAATCATTACACTGTTTTTTATTTTTAAATAACACACTTAAAACAAATAAATCACACACAATCCCCCCATCCATTTAGCACTCGATGTCATCCTGTACAGTGCGACATTTGCGGGCATGAAACTGGCTGGGGTCATACTTATTGCCATCGGTTTTTTCCTCGTTATGTTTCCTGAAAACTGGCCCGATTACATAACGCGACTGCTGAGGTAAGTACAAAACTAACTTTCATTATTGTAATAATAATGCTAAATGATTTTTACACAATTATAATGCTAATTTTCTTAGTGATTAAAACTCGTGCGTGTTTTGTGTTCATAATTTATTTTGTGTATTTTTGTTGTTCTTGCAACTCTTTTTTCGATTTAACTTAAAAAATCGCATTTCGTGTGTTGTTCTCATAATTTTTGTTCATTTTGCTAAGAAAAGCTCATAAAACATTTCAAAAACATAATATAAACAACATTAAACTAAAACAGAAAAAAAAAGAAAATTATTAATCTGTTTTGCTAATCAACTTGCATAAAAATATATATTTAATTTTTATATAAACCAAACATCTTGCAGAAAGAGCGTTCGTGCCATACTCCGTTACCAATGTTGTTGTGAATTAGCCGAAATTCGCTATGCTCATTCGGTAGGCCAAATACACAAGCTAAAAACCAAAAATTTAATAAATAATATTTCCCAAAAAACCAAAAATTATTTATAGATTAACTTAGTTATACCACAATAAATAGCATATTTTTGATTATAAGGTAGAAAATTCCAGTAAAACCTATTGAGAGATCTTAAGATTGAGATGTACATACCAGAAACTGGCAGATTTTTTACTGACTGAATAGTAAAACTACACACAACAAACACAGACACAACAACAACAATACTATGTGAAAATATACAACAACAACAAAAACACCCTGGCTTCCAAAAGTATGCGCTCACCCTTTAAACAAAAGAGAGTTACTAAATATATATGAACTATAACTACTATGTATAACACCCCAAACTATATATTTACATAAACCCAACATTATATGACTTGTTACATAATATATACCGTTTACCAACACTACTACTTCCAGGCCCTTGTGCAGTTGGCCAAAAAAAAAAATAATAATAATGAAATCTTCTTGTTGTTCTTTTATTCTTAATGTGTTTTAATTGTTGTTGACACTTATTGATGATTTCGTTACGTTGCGGCAGATCAGACAACCCTTTAAATCCCCAAAAACTGGCTGTTTCAACTTATAAATATAACTTTTCGTTATCATTTCTTTTGACCACTTTTTTGTAAAAGAAACTAAAAAACCTTTGTATATGGATGTTGTTGCCAGGTTCGATTATTGTAGTTCTTACACCCACTTATCACACACATGCACAGAGAAAAAAAATGCTAAATTCAAAAATATGCTAGCTCATTAAATGGAAAAAAAAATCTATTTAATGCATCAAAATATGGAATTTGATTTTCTCTGTGCACTTTACAACACCTAAAAACTGTGTAGCTTTTGACTTTCGCTGGTGTTGCGATATTTTATTTTTATAGAACTGTTCAAGACCCAAAACTATACAGCATTTAATGATGAATTCTGTTGGTTTTAATAGCCTCGTTCTTGGTTCGTTTTTCATTTATCAGTTTTTTGGCTGCTTGTTGTGCGATCTGTTGATAGTACACGCTGCTTATACAATATCATTTTGAAAATGTATAGTTATTATAAGTTTGTTGTTAAGTTTTTAAATTTAGTGAGCAAAACTTGTAAATACAAATTGAAAATATTTTATTAAATCTTTTTCTTTCTCTCTACCCCAAAACTGTGTGCACATTTTAAACAGGGCGCAAAGTTATACAAGATATAGATACTCCAGATATTGTAGCATGAACGACTCAGAGTCGTCCCGTTGTTCAGTTTTGTATGGTTTAATCTGTGAAAAGCAATTAAGAATGCGACCTTAAATGTATATGTAATATATATGGAATATGATGATATGATAACGGCAGCACAAAAATATAATTATCTAAAACTCCTTAATAAATGAAAGCAAAATATTAAAACACAAATTCAACTAAAGTGTTAATAAAATATTGGCATGTTTTTTTAAAAAACCACATACAATAAATATATTATTTGTATTAGTTTACTACAACATTTCAACATTCGGCCACACACAAACTTTACTTTCTCGAAACTCGTGGCTTTCTGTTTCAGTTTCTCTTTGATTTTAATCTCCTGTGTGTTCTGTCTATAAACCCCTTTCTAAACTCTACTCTACTATTGCTATATACTCTACTTATTTCTTAAATAAAAAATGGTGTCGACATTTCTCAATTGTATTTACAGAAGCATCATAATGCTGGGTCACAATGCGAGGTGAGTTTCGTCAGTTGGTAAACGAAAAATAAATGTTTCTAATTTAAGCATAAATTTCAAAAGGTGCTAAAAACTAAAAGAAAGAAAAGATTTCTGTTATCTATATAGGTAAAGCATATTCAAAAACAACTCCTAAACTTTACCAAGATTAAAATACTCAACAAATTAAAAAAAATATTGATTTAAGTTCGATTCCGTTTGGTTCATAACTTGATTAGTAAGTTTGAGCTTTCGGGTTTATTTTGTTATGGGCATTTTCTTAAAACCAATAGACGCGATAACGTATTTCCGATAATAATGATAAGTATTTTCTTAAATATTCATAATCAATTGCCTTAAAAAGGATTTAAAGTTGATTTTTTTTGTAATCCTTATTATTTTTCTGCATCGAATTCCTAGCTTTAGTTTTTTCTCTTAAAATCTACAGCGTTAGTTAAAACTTTTTATGAAACATACTTTATTATTTTATTTCCTTTCGATAAATACATTGATTGAGTAGCTTTGAGTCAATCTTTAGTAGCTTAGGAATCTCGTAGTTAAAGTGCAAATTTTTTGAAAACTACAACATTTTGACAAGTGTTAAGGTAAGTTTCACAAAACGATCCAAAATTCAAGGGATCCTTAAAAAATTTTTGAAAACCTGCAAGATTTTACAAAGCACTCGTCACTCTTAAAAAAAGATCAGTCACAGCACCAAAAAAAAAGTTATTTTAAAGCATTATTAAGAAAACTTGAAATTAGGGAAAATGCTCATTACACAGAGAGAAAAATATTAGGTTTGTGTAACTTAAATAACCACAAACTTAAGTTAAGTACCCACATTTTTCTTTCTGTGTAAAAGCAAAAAAAATCATACATACTAATTTCATCATAAAAAGTTTGTAGAAAATGCAGCTCTCTAGTAGCAAATAAAAAAATACGATTCTAATTTGTATATAGTAAAACACCGCTAATCTGTACTATTGCTTCTTTTCTTCTTGTTTTCTCTTCTTCACCTCTACCACGACTCTCTCTCCCTCTATATATGACTGTCTCCCCCTCTTGAAATGCTCTCGCTCTCTCTCTATGTATCTCTCTCTTTGTCTCCACAAAATACACATTATCACAACAACACGTATCAACCTGGCTAAATTTGTAATGCAAAAAAACTATCACTTAAATATTACAAATGCAACATTTGATTCTCATCGCAAATTCGAAAAATACAAAATACAAAAACACTCTGCAAAAATAAAATACCACAAAAATACCAAGTAGCGGTAGGCCAGCGCTTTGTAAACGAGATGCTGCAGTCACCGGACCGTCCACGAGATATGCGCAACGGCACATCACGCGTTCGTTCTCGCACCACATAAGCTAAAAGTTGGAATACTCAAAAAAAAATACTAAAAAATACTAAAAATCACAGATATTCTGTACAAAATGCATAAATTTATATTTTGTAAATGATTTTCTAAAGAAAAGAAATGAAAGCCAGACCCGTAAGCCGGAAGAGTTCTGGGTAAGTACTTGAACAGTATTTTTATTGTTTTCTACTGCCTGTAATGATTGATGAGTTGAAGTTTGTAAGGTACAGTTGTCACCTTATTATTATAGTCGAGTCCAAGTGGAACTTATTGTGCGGATGCGTTTTAGTTCTTAAATGTCTGCCTCTGTTTCGCTTGAAGTCCTCTTTAAAATTATTATGTGTTTGTTCTCTTTTTTTCTCTCTCTCTCTCTCTCTCTTTCTTGTTCTCGTTCTCGTTCTCTTTGTGTTGTTTGTTTTTATTCACAGATCGCAGCATATTTATGCGTCCCATTATAAACATAAACGAAAATATTATGCGGTCAATACAAACTCATATGTTGTTTGAGCCAAAAAGCATGATGAAAAAACAAAAAACTAGAAGAAAAAAATAATAATAATGATATAAATAAATAAACCCAAATCCTATAGACAGCAAATTTTTTGTAGTGATCGTGTGCGGCTTTAGACGAGATTTTTTTGTTAAGCCCCACGAGCGACAAAATGTGTTTTTTATATAAATGTCGTAACTGTCGAAACAAAAAAAAAGGCAACCAATTTTATACCAAAAAATACTTAGTACAATAATAGTATATTTTTAAATTGAGAGGCGAACGATAACGGTGAGCGCTCTTAAATGTTTTTTCCCGAAAATCCTAGCTGTAGATATTTCACTTTTAACATCAATATATAAAAAATGAATTTATCAATTATTATCGTAATTTTTTTTAACCTAAATATGCATTTTTATTATTTAAAATAGCTGCACCATGTTTGTTAATATTGCTTTTATAGTATTTTAATGTTGGAAATAGCACAGCTTACTGAATTCTTGAATATATTTATACATATGTATATATGTATGTATTTATATGTATGTGGCACCTTAGTATAGTCTACGCTTAATACCTATAATTGCCCTCACACTCACACAAACATACAGGAACACGCGAACACATACACAAACATATATTATGTAAATAAATATATTTAAAAACTTTGACAACTAACTTAAGAAACATCAGTAAAAAATCAGTAAAAACAATATAACTATTTTAAACAAACCGCTAGCAAACAATTTTAGACGCCTTCAAAACTTAGTGTCAACCTAGTTAGACTATGTATATGCATTGCTGATCAACTAGCAGATACCCCTTAAAACTTAACAAGCTACAAAAAAATTTATTATAATTGTATCTAAAATAAAAAAATAAATTAAAAACTCAAAAACTTTTACGTTGATCCGCACTGAATATACGGCTATATATATATATATATATATATATGGTAAACACATTAAAAGCAAAAAAAAATTTAAAAAAAAACTACATGAAAATATTATATAAATTCGTAATATGTACATATAGCGCAATAGAAAATTGAACACAAAAAAAGATAATGCCAATATCAAGTATAGAAAATATATATCTTTGCTCTGTTCTAATAACTGAACTTTTCTCCAAAACCCACACAAAAACACTACTATAACATACCATATAAATAGATGGGGTCGCGGCCCTCGGAGCGGTACTTCAACAGGTCAGCATCCCACCATTATCGATTATCGGACGGGATACATAAGGTCCCATCTTCGTTCACCCTCTGGCCGTGTGAGATGACTGATCTATCGCCAACTACAGCTGGGTTTCTGCATGGCAATGCCACCAACAACGCACACCATCATTTGCAACAACAACAACAACAACATCAACTACAGCACCACCACAGTCGGCACCATCAGCAGCATTTGCAACGCCAACATTCGCACACCTCACTCACAATGATCCACCGGCAGAGCAGCAGCCACAGCGTCCATGGCAGTCGACGGGGCAGCGGTGGCGTACGTGCCCCACCCACTGGCACAGGTCGACTCTTCTCCTACTTTGGCAACGAGCACGACCATGAGCATGATCGCAAAAAGTCGGAGACTTCATTTTTCAACTTAGGTTTTCGACGCAAGTCCACAGTGGTCTATTATGCCCCTACAGAATAGTTATACTCGTAGGTGGTGCAATTCTTGCTACACTCAGAAAAATGTTAGTAAATTTCGAGGCTAGTATCAAGAGCAAGTACAAACGAGAATGGAAGGAGGTTTTTTCGTTATTAAAAGAATTATTTGTTTTGGGGTAAGTTTAAAATTTAAATTTAAACGTTAAGAACTCTTTCCCGTTTGTATTTGTATTATGAACATCTCTTTTTCTTTGAGTGTAGCTGTGCATATCAATATAGTGAATCAGAAAAGTTATCTAATACCTGTTGCATACAGTAAAAGTAAAACAATCACAAGCACTTAAGAAATTATACACACACAAATATGGTTGGTAGAACGTACGTTAAAAACATATAGATATATTATATCATTTTACTATCGTTGTTGTTGTGAAGAGTTTTATTGAAACATACACGCAGTTAGAATTTTGCTCAAATATAAATAGCTAAGTACACACAAAAAAACGATACAGTTACTTCTATACAGATACCAATATATTATATTATGTACTACATATAGCCAACACAAAGTATAGAGTTTTCTTAATGCCCATCCAAAAAAAATAAAGGAATCCATGCAAAAACCCATGCACACTGAAACCAAACCAGAACCAGCTAAGGAGAGAGAGAGTCTTTCATTAACTCGAACTCAATTATGCCCCTGAAGTTAAATAAGAACTCACTGATATCTATACGAAATAGTTAAGATCAAAGACGATAAAAGCAAGTTATCTTCGGCATGCCGAAAATTCATAATCCCTTGCAGATTGGAATCTAAATACATATTATTTACTTTAAAAATGTGTTTCTAACAAATGATAAATATAGAAAATTCTTTTCTGATGAAAAAATTAAAAGTTCTGTATTGGTAAAAGGTAACAGCTTTTGAATTCTCACCCAAAAAAACCCCTCTGCAAGGGCATTAAAACAAAAAATACCAAAAAAAAATAATTTTTAATTATATAAGATATCGAAGCCAATTGTGTTTAGCAATTATTTAGTAATTAAAATCGAAATCAAATATTAGATATTTTAAAATGAAAACCCACAACAGCGGCACACCTTGATAAGGATACTAAAAAAATTATACCGATAACGAAATACGAAACGGAAAATTAAATTTGTCTAAGAGACAACACATTAATTTTAGAGACACATAGAACAAAACTGAACCCGTTTAATTGTAAGTTCATTTTAGCTAAGTACTTAAAGAAAACCCTCAATTGAATGAAAAATCCTATGATAAGTTATATACCATATTTTATTCGCGGGATATGTTGAATGTTTGTCAGTTTTTTATTTTCAATAAGTCAACGAATATGTATTTTATATAGTTAAATGTTTGGCGTGTTGTTTGTCATTTAGATATTGTTGAGTGTTATAGTTGCTGGGGATTGTATGATTGAACCCTTAATTGCGTACCCACACAATTTTTTAAGGACTGCAAGGAGCTCGATAAAAAATTTCGCAGCTACCTAATTTGTACTTGTATTATTATTGTGTAGCCACATCCAATAATTGATTTGTGATAGTTTTTAATGATGTTTATAATACTAACCAAAAAAACAAATTGTATGTATTTAGAAAACACAAAATAAACAAACAAATAATAAAAACACTAAAACAGATTAATGCATTATCGCATTAGCTTTGAAATTTTTGTCAGTGCTAGGAAAAAGTTAAACAACGGCAACACATATTAAAGAATTTTCAGTACAAAAACATCTCTCATTCAAATTGAAACCCTTCCAAAATTTATAAAAATTCTAAAAGGTTCTAAAAATAAATCAAAGTTCGAACGAAAGATTTATTATTGTTTCTTCATATTTCGCGGATAGCTTGGGCCGATCGCAACCAAATCCTATCAGTTCAATTCGTGCACACAACCTACCGCGATATAAGAAAAAAAGACGTGACGCCCGGCGTTCTCAACGGGCGGCGATCTCAAAAATTTCATTTGGTTTTTTCCCCACAAGGCTTTGTGTTTTTCCCTTTGTGTTTTTCCTATTTATTTATTTGTTGTTTTTTTTTTTGCCTATTTTGTTTTTTCCAAAAAGACGAAAGTCCCTTTTGCAATTTTAATTAAATTTGTGTGCGTGTCTCGTGTATCGTATATCGTATCGTATATCGTATCGTATCGTTCGTGACTGTCAAATTGAAGCTTTGTACAAGTGCAAGTCAATATGAATAAATTCGGTAAGTGCTGCAGAGAATGCATTCTTATTAAATAATACAAATGAAGAATCCTTAAATATCGTGTATTGAAAACAAAATATTTATTTATGAACAAAGCATTTACAAAAGTTTCATTTTAAGATATAACTGCTTTGAACACTTTGTGGTATTTTTAAAGCTTAAATTTCTACACATTATTATTAAAAAGGGTTTATGTGTGTGTTTAACATAAAATACAAATATTGTTCAATTGTTAAGGCACTTAATATTATAAAAAGATGGACGGTCTTACAATACAGTCTAAATTATTCGAGGACGGAAATTCTTGTCCTTTTTTTTCTTTCTTATAAGGCACTTTTTCAATTCGATACGTTACTTTTGTACTGTCCTACAAACTGATATGGTTTATGAATATAACTTTCAAAGACAATAGACAAAAGACAACAAAATAATAAAACAAAAAAAAAACGCGTTTCCCGCTGCGTTATAAGTTCTCGATCCTTGTAAAAGGACGTGCCTGCAGCCGGCAACGGCACGAATGGTAATGAAAATGGAGGAGTTGCCCAAAACGCAGCGGTCGTCACTGCCCACCGGCGCCGATTTGTGTGTTGTTGTTGCCCCTGATACTGACTATGAAAAATGTGTGAAAATATTTTTTTTGTGTATGTCCACCAAGACGCACAAGTCCAGCTACCTATGGCCAATTTTTTAATGAAAAAAGAAGCGCTGGCAATAGCTTCTATATTTATTTTTTTGGTGTTCTTATGTTGCCCTGGCAGGAGACCAAGTGGCTGATAAACTGGTTTCCAGCGGCGCATAGAAAAAGTTCTCAGGGTATATAGATAATAAAAATTCAAGCGCATATGATAATCAAGCTGAATGCAGGAAAGGAACGAAACGAAAAAAACGGCGGCATATTTAATTCAGGCAAAAAAAGCTGCCAATGGACCAGCCGACGATTTAATATAAGAAAAACACGACGGCAGGCGTTTTTTCATCGTTTTTTCTACGGTTTTTTTTCTTGGTTTTTTGCGCTGACCAGGCAGGAAAGGTGTGCGTCAGGCGCAGCACAAACAACCCTCTCACTCTCTTCATAGAGGATGGGTGTAGTAGGGTACAGGGCCTAACTGGGTTTTGATGTTAACAGGTTTGCAGAGTGAGCAGCAATAACATACATACACGCATATACAGCTGTGCAACTTCACGGACATTAGCAAAGTACTACAGCAGAAGCAGAAGCAGCAGCGACAACGCTTCCGTAATCTGAGCGCAGTAGGCGCGGCTGTTTGCGCTTTTCTGTTGCTTCTGCTTCTGCTTCTACTGCTGCTGCTGCCGCTCTTTGATAGAAATGACAAATAACCAGATTCATTGTAATAGATTATGTCTACAACTTAATCGCCTTGCAGATAAATGATGACAATGTTCAAAGGCGCATCTAAAAGAATATACGTAGAATATGTAGAGAATACGAAGAACGATTTTTTTTCCTTTTCTTTCTGGGCAATAGCGCGTTTTGTTTTGGGTGTCAATTTTGTGTCTTTGAGCTGCTGTTGCTTTGTCAGTTTTTTTTGTTTTTTTCTTTTTCTTTCGGGTAGTTATTGTTTTGGAATTATTTGATGTGAGATTCGTATGGACGGAAATTGGCGTTACGCAAATATTTTTGGCTTAACTAAATCTATAGAGTAGCGTGAGTGTTAGGCCAAATAGAGAAATGACCAAACCCAACGCCGATTG
This sequence comes from Scaptomyza montana, assembly GCA_018904305.1. Taxonomy (NCBI): domain Eukaryota; kingdom Metazoa; phylum Arthropoda; class Insecta; order Diptera; family Drosophilidae; genus Scaptomyza; species Scaptomyza montana. Next base: position 21,173,045 of record JAEIGR010000001.1, on the reverse strand, counting down.
CAAACCCGATGCACCAGCCAAGCGACACTTGAACATATCGTAGCGTGTCTCCTTGTCGGCAACAATATTCTGATATTCAGCCTCAACCAGCTGACCATCGTAATAGGTAATTAGATCCTCAAAGGGATACTCGTAGCCCTGCAGACACTCGCATTTATAACCGCCCGTTTCATAGCCACGACCCATAATGGGAACACACTGAAAGACAGAAAGATCAGAACGTTTCTATTGTATTGTGCATTTTCAAGCTACTTACGTAGGATGTCTTCTCATCGCACTTGTGAGTATCCTTAAAGGCATTCGGTTCGTAATACCAGTCCGGGCACTGATTAATATCCAGCTGCAGCATATCCATGGAGACAGAAACGACACCCCTGTGTTAATAGAAACCAACAAATTAGTTTAATTGCTTCGACCATTTGCATGAGAATGGCTTCAAGTGAAGAAGTCACAAGTCATATGTCAACACTTGAAAATTAGACAATCAAATGATAGAAACACACAAAACATTTGCATGTGAATACGATATTATGGGACTGGCCCCTAAACAAAAAGGGGTGAGAGCAACAGGCCCGCATGAGGCGCGGCACGCAAGCGCATATCCAGCCGAACAGAGCCTGCCAAAACCCGAAATTGTAGTTTTTCCCCTATTTGGGTGATGGTACTTACTTGAATTCCAGTTTGACTTTAAGGCTATCCCAGCCAAAGAAGGGCACCGCATAGGTCACTAGCCACTTCTTCACATAGCCATCACAGTCGAATATTGGCTGGGTCCAGTAGCCGTGCTTGATGTTTGCCGCACGATACGAATTGGGGTAGTGTTCGTACTTTTGTTGGAATTCACCTGTCTCGTTGTGTCGTATCTTCATTTTCATGTAGAACGTTTCAAGATCATCAAAATTCGTGTTCCAACGTTGCTTAAGAAACTTGAAGTACTTCTTTTCCGTATACAATTCATGCGTTTTGTTCAAACGCGCCAGATCCTCCACTTTGAACTTGCGCGTGTTCAGCTCCGTTTTGTATGCATAGGGTGCAAAATAGGTGCGATTTGTGAACTTATTGCGCTCCCATAGCGTTGATGCCGACCAGACTTTGCTGTCGCCTAGGACAATGGCCAGTGTTTCGCCAATCATTTGATCCTCGGTCAGGGGCTTGTCCGCCACACGTTTACCCGAATACACCTCATTGGGATCCGATACCTGAATATACACACAGAGTGAGAGAATGTCAATGAGAGTTTAGTTTTTTTGTGGGGGGAATTTACTATGAAATAAAATCAAATATATCCCCAAGCGTTTTCACAATTTGAATGCTAACAACTTGTGCAAATAGATTGTGCGTGTGTTGTAGAAAGAGGGAGGGTTAAATAGGAAAGTCCAGTTTTTATTACTTCTCTTTTTGCTCTTTACTGTTTGCTGTGGCATTTAATAAAGACGACGACGACGACGACGCCTTGATGTCGAACCCGTTTTTCGTGTCCTTTTGCGCTCAAACTAATGAATTTAGCATTTTGGTAATGGTTTGACACTGAATATTTAATTCACGCCGTGGCTGGCAATTGCCAACAGCCAACTGCCAAATATATACAAAATAAAAACTGCCAACTGAAACTGGCATTGCAGGAAATTCGAGGAAGTTGAATTACGCGTGGAAAATTATAATTTACACTTGAGAAGTTTTCAAGAGGCGACGTCGAAGGCGCTTAATAGGTGTCGGGTTTATCAATTATTGCTCTTCATTTAGCGTGAAGCCGATGGGAAACAGATCGAGATTCCTGTACTGCCAGCACACAGCTTACCTGCAAAAATGCGCTAATAAAGTTAGCCAGACGCACAGCCATTTTGGCTTCATTCTCAAACTGTTCATTGGCTCCGGAGCTAACATCGCCGTTCAATATCAAATCTTGTGGATGAAAGCTGTCGATAAAGTGATACATTTAATGAATATACATATATAACAATATATTAAAATGATTGCACTCACTTTTTGCATGTGCGATAATTGACGCCGTGGATAAATTTCAATGCCTGATCAATGTTTAAATGCTCGGCGTGCAGTGATCTTGAGCCGGTTGTATAATTGCGATATTCATTATGCATATCCAAATATTTTTCGCGCACATAATACGGTGCCTTCTCCCAAACAATGGGCAGCTTTTGTATCCCTAAAATGAAGCAGCATATAAAATCGAATGCTAAAATCAAATGCAAAATTCAACTCACATCCAATCTTGAGACAATTGTATTCATTATAATACTGTTCCGCGGAGGCGCGTTCAATAATTTCACCTAGATAAGGACGACGCACCGTGTTGGGCAGTCGATAGCTTGGCTTGCAGCGACATTGATAGCCGCCACGCCTAAAGCCCCAGCCGTGCAAGGGTTCACATTCGGTTGTTTCCTTTTTACAGCGTGCCGTGTCCGCAAAATGATTTGGACCTTTATTACCCTCGCCCAGTGGACACTGATTGATATCAATACGCTCAAAATCCATTTCTAAAACAGAGACAGCGGTGTACCTAGATATTGAGAGGGTGGATTAGCTGATCTATCGGTTATATATGTGAATTTCCCACTTACTTGGGATACTCGATGTGCCGGAACTGTGTATGCCTGGGATAAATGTCAGCAATTGGAACCACTGCAGCCACAAGCCACTTGTTGGAGCGTCCACAATCGAAATAGGGGCGTGTAAACTTAATGGGGCCAGGTATTTCTTCGGAACCAGGCGGACCATGGAATGTATATGTTTCATTTGTATTATTTGCATAACGTATTTCCACCTGATACGTGATCTTGGTGTCATGTCGTTTTTCGACATTGTCTGGAAGCCAGGCACGATACCAATCATTGATTTTATACAAATCATTTGTGTAATCCTTGGATATAGAGTCGGGATGATGGGCACCTAAATCCTGGACATCAAAAGTGTTCCACGTGGAGATCTTTTGTAGATGAATGGGATCATTGAAGTCATCAAGGCGAAAGGTGCGCGGACCAAAGCGTGGAAAGGTCTTATTGAAGAAGCCACGATACGATGAGGAATACGAGCTATTTGGCGAGAAGTATATGGCCGAAGCGTTGATGCTAGGATTAGCTGAAACATCGGCGACAGTGGAGAGGAAATAATACATCATGCCCGGATCGTAGGTATCATTAATTGCCGGACGTATGAATCGCGATTGCAGTATATAACTCCAAAAGAAACTGCGACTCAGAGCCATATTCTGCAAATGCAGCAAAGCTGTGCGATTTGGGAACACAGGATTCACATTGACTTCCTTGATATCGGGCTTGTGGGAGACAGCATCCGCTGGCATAAATAGATCCGCATGATGCTGTATCGGACAGTTATCTGCATTCACCTTATCAAATTTTATCTTGATCTCATCAAACGCATCGCGAGCCTGCCATTCATGTTGAGCGAACACACCCACAATGAGTACCAGCACAAAAAGCAAATAGCTGCGACCCAAAATTGTTGAAGGCAGAAAGAAAACCATGTTTTCTGTTGTGTTGTCTCCGTCAGTGGTTGGTAGTTTACTGCCTGCCTGGGCAGTTATTTATTGATGTGTTCTACACTTTTTAACTAAAATAGGAAACTTAATTAAAAACAAATAGCACTGCACGCAGCAAAAACACACGCAACGCGGATTAGTAATACAAATTGATGCTGTGCACTTGTTGGAACTACGCCCTCAAAGCAGTGTTGCAAGTGGCATATACATATCGCAAGAATATATCGATAGCTAAATGTGTCGACAATTTAGGCAAGCCGGCTGAATTTGATAGAAATTAACCAAAATCAATGCTGCGCATTTGTTATTGGTTGAATAACAATTGATTTCTGATTCAATAATTTTCTAATAGCAGCTGCGGCCAAATATCGCAACGATATATATTGTAAATAACAAAAAAGCCATTAGAGATGAACTTGCTGGAGCTACGCCCTCAACGTCACGAGTTTAAATGCTATCGATACTTGACATGCGGCTGGCGTTTGTGTGCGTACATATTCGATTATTTAGCATTGATGTAATTACATCATTGTGAACTAGTTCGGTTTTTTTAATAACGCGCGCAAATCTTTTATTGTTTGTTGATAAGGTCAATAACTTGTCACCGCCCACAAGTAATACAAACATTTATTTATAATTATGCAGCAGTTGACACTCAATTTATTATAGCGCCGCATGGCACACGAAAAATCACTGCAGCACAAATTTTTTGGGCCACTGCCAATGGAAATAAAAAAAAAACAAAGGCTTTCTCGATGGTCGCCATTTGCATTATTCACCTAACTGGAGCACTAAAAAACCAACAACGAGGTCAGCACTGATATACTATATATATTTTTTTTGGTTTGGTCGTAAACCGCAGCCATCTCCGGGTCCTCCCCTTTCCTTTTCTTTACCCAAAAAACCCTATCACTGTCAATCTGCTGTTCTTTTCCTCTTCCGCGTTATTTTTTTTTTACTTTTGTCGCCACCTGCGCTAAATGACACGAATTAGCAAACGACTCGTTGCATTTACCCTTTCTCCCTACGTTTGCACTACTTCTTTTTTTTATATTTTTGGTTGTTTTTGACTGCATTACATTACATGGCGCGTCCTTTTTTGCTCTCCTCTTTACATTCTGACCAGTACGCTTGACTTATTTATTACACCTGTCGTTTAGCTTGTCTTTTTTTTCCTGTCTGTGTCTGTTGTTGTTGTTTTTTTGGCTCTGTTGGATTACAACGCCAATTCCCCCCGCTGATGACCAAAAAAAGAGAAGCACAAACTTAAATTTGGCACAAACATAATTTTCAGTTTGTCGACTGAAATTTCCCGTGTAAATTTACACTTAGAGAAACTATGTAGCTTAAAATAATTCAGGAAACTTTTGGAAATGATTTTTTTTAACTTAAATCCTAAACAAAGTTTTGGTTTTAAGAAGTCAAAATAAATATGGTGTTGCATTTTTCTCTGAGTGTATTATGTGGTAGGCACTGTTTATCCTGGGAGCCGCGCTGCTCGTAATGCAGATAAATCTACGCGCATTGTTTTTGTTTTATTTTGCACGTGGGAATTGAGTAAAAACCCAAAAACTGCAAATGCAACTTGGTCAAAGGAAAAAAAAAGGTTTTGTTGCAGTTATTTCGGCTCTGTTTCGGTTTCTGTTTTGTTTTTAGTTTTAGTTTTGTGTGTGTGTTCGCTTTGTTGCCCCAAACTCTTCTGTAATTGATTGTTCTTGTTGTTGGTTGTTTCAACTCGTTGTTGTTGTTCTTGTCCTAAATGGCAACGGCAATTTCTGCGTTGCGACAAAACTTTATTTCCGACTGTAGATGGCGCTGCTGGGCGTTCCGTTAGCTGCAGTTAAGCTTGGTTGAGATTAAAGTTTAATTTGAAAATTTGCCAAGGCATTAAATAGTTTTTTAAATGAAGCTGGCAAAGTTCCCAATGATGAAAAAACATGCAAAATAGTATATATGTATGTATGTAATTGTATAGAAGGGAATTTAGGATTCGAATGCAAGCATTAAAATTCCAAGCAAAATAAATTATTGCAACGAGGCATTGCCAACACAATTTTTATATTCCTAACTCAAAAAACAGAGCTATATTTCAATGTAGATATTGTTAACTATACAATAAGTAGAATACTTGATTCATAATCCTCTTTTAACTTAGCTGTAGTATATATATATGAACTTAACTTTTCTGTTTTATAACAAATTTTTGATAAATTTTATCAGGCGTCTTGAAAAAAACATCAAATAAGGCAAACTGCGCATTCAATGAAATCTTTAGCGCAAGTTCAAAAACCCAAAAGAAAAAACAAATAAATAAAAGCATTTTCATGCATGCTAATAACCAGACGAAGAAACGATCAAACAAAAAAAAAGATGCCAACAATTTAAACAAAATCAAAGCAGCTAAACATGGAAACACAACACACACACACACATATGTATATGCAAAATAAGAGCTGGTGACATTGTCTGCGATCTTTTCTTTTGGATTGCATTTTGGGCAAGCAGCTCCCCAAAATTTGGGATGCCTGTACGTGATTTGGGCGTCAGCAACAACAACAATGCCAGACACACACACGAACACAAACAAACACAAAAGCGGCCTAACACAGCGCAAAATATTTTTATTTTTTATTTTGCATTTTATTTTTTGTCAAGGGTGAATGACCCAGAATCAAAATCCACAAACGTTTTTCGCTGTCGCTGCTGCTGCTGCTGCCTGGCTGGCTGTTTGCTCTGCCTCTGTTCCTGCCCCTTGCCTTCACCCTTCCTTTTTACTCTTTCTCCTGTTGTCGTTGTCGTCGTCTTCTCCTGCTTCTGCTTCTTCTTCGTGCCCCCCACAACAACAACACCAGCAACAAACAATATTTGCGGCTCTCGGATTCGGTTTTTGCGATTTTCGGTTTCGGTTTCGGCTCCTCGGGCTGTTATGATTGCCGTTTGCCAGACGATAACCCAAACCAACACCAACAGCAACAACAAGTTAAAGTGCATTGGACGGAGAGTTATCGACTAAGAGATTCCCTGTTAGTAACTGTAACAGGCAATAAAAATGTATCTTAAGACTTAAACCATAAATGTCACAAATAAATCAATGTACACAAATTAACCGACTGTCAGATACCCTATATTTAGTTTTTCATAGGCAGTTAAACGATTTCGAAAGCTCTTAACAATCCATGTTTTATACTTGATAACTTTTGAAAATAATTTAATATAGCTTATTTGTTTCTCGTTTGATTTTCAAAAATATTTCGAGCATAAGAAAACCCTTCGATTCTCCAAAAAAAATTCGAGCATAAATTTCCATATCCCTGCAGTTTGGTTCAATCAAAAACCCATTCTATATTACAAACTTGTCCCATTGTGATTCTTCATACCGAAGTTCGACTGTAGTATGCTAATATATTTTGATTTTGTTTAAAATTGTGGCTCTTGTTTCTTTTAAGTAAAAAATTAATAGTCTTTTTATGTAAGATAAAAAAAAAAAAAAAAAACTTTTAATTCCTTAATTCCTATTCCCAACATTATTCCAAGCCTCCAAAAAAGCTCTTCTGCCTTCTGAGTATAAAAGAATGTTTCCTATATTATTATTAATATTAAAATAAATATTGTCTAGCATGTTACAAACACTACCACAACATCGTAACACCCTCTCTTTTGACATCAATTCACTGGGTATATAAAGTGAAAAAGAAATTGCGAATTTGAACATTTTGCAGCATTGCACACGCGACTCTCGCGCGCTCACACAGACATATCGCCGCAGAGATATGGCGAAAGCGAGAGAGAGGCAAGACACACACACACAGACAGAAAAGCCCCAGACTCACAGATACAAATGGTAGACTTTCATGTGTTGGAGCTGCCTGCTTTTTGGCTTTTGTGTACTGCAAAATGTTATCGTGTGGCAAGCGAAGCAGCGTTAATTGCATTGCCAACCCCTCCCCAACTTAACACTCTTACCCTTGCTTGAGGCCTTACTCTATTGCATCCGTTAGATACTTTTTGCCATGCTTCATTGGGCTTCCGTTTGGCATGACTGCTGCTGCCGCTGCTGCTGTTACCATGGCCAGCAAAGTGGCCGCCAAATCAATCTTCATTTGTCCAAAAAAACACAGAGCAAAGATAAGAGAGAGAAAGATAGAGAGAGAGAGAGAGAAGGAGAATGCATGTCGACAAACATCAGCATTATGATTATGGCCCCTGGACAGAAGAGCATCCAAGTAATTTGAGCAGCAAAAAGCTCGAACAGGCCAACAACTTTTACACACACACACAAACAAGCAAAAAACCTCAAAGGAGCAATTAAAATTGACCCAAGATGTTGTCCATTTGTTGCACAGTGGTCTTAATGCTGAGCTTTAAGCTGTGAACTTTAACTAAAGCTTAATATTTCTTTCATAAAAAGGTTCCCCTTTGTAGTATGTTATATAATTTAAGGAGCTTTCATTAAGGAGCTTTCATCGCAGTGATGAGCTTTAAGCTGTGAACTTGAATAATGCTTTATATTTCTATCATTATTGCCATCTCATAAAGGTAGTTAAATAATTTAAGGAGCTTTCATTGCAATGATCATATCTGTTTTTATCGCGGTGAGCTTAAAGCTGCGAAAGCTTTATATTTCTATCATTATTCCCATCTTATAAAGGTAGTCAACAACTGGTCCCGTTACGTAACGGATAGATAAGTTAAATAACCTGTAACGGATTAAAAAGCTCTACAACTTTAAAAGCTTTTATTATAATCATATTTATTCGTGACCTTAAATAATTTTAGTTCAGTTCCACTGTTCGGAATTGTCGTCGTTGTTTGTCGTCGAGGCCGAAAGAATGGGAAAAACCAGAATCTGTCTCGGCACTCGTCTCTTGACCTCCCCTTCGACCCAGTCCAAATGTCTACACGTCTGGGCCTGTCACCTAATTTCCGTTTTAGAAAACATGTCCTTTTGCCCGAGCCAAGGGGCCACTTGAGCCTTCGTTCCGTGAGTCTGTCATGTGTCCTGTGCTTGGCTTGCAACAGCCTGCAGCAAGTATTCGTGTAGTTGCTACGAGTCATTGCTAACTTATATTTGCCTTCGCATATCGACAAAAGGCAGCAGCAAATAATTTTGTAATTCAATTGTTGTCCTTGTCACATATGGCTATTTTTGTTGCTTTTGTTGCAGTTTCCTTTTGACCAGCATTTTGCGACAGCAACAACTTTGCCTAGATGCGACCCTTTATGCCCCAGGACCAGGACGTTTTGGCTCGCTGAGTCTCGAGTCTCGAAGTCTTATAGGCAAAGGACCCTTCAAGGACCTACGACAATAGCTAAAGTTGCCAACAGCGCATCCTGTGTAGCAATTTCACAGCACAAAAAACAAACACACCAAACTTTGGCTCTACTTTTAGCTCGCGCTTTCGTCGTCGTCAGGTTTTGCAATTACTTTTGTATCCCAAGTGGACGACAACTGCTCTCAATTTTGCTCAAGCTCTTTGGCTTTGCCTTTGCTGAGCTACTTTATTTTTCTGATTCGAGATTCGAGTGTTTCTTGTATAAAATATTAATAAACTGATGCATTTGAGAGAGCAATTGAATAAAGGTTTACATGAAAGAAAAGCTTTCCTAAGTACATAGGTCGAAAATTGTATAGCCTCTACGAAAAGGGATCATCTGCTTATCAAAATGCAGATGCATCCAGTATTGGGATGGGCTCAAAAAAACCAAAGATTTCGGTTTAAAACTAAGCTAGGGACCTTTCGAGACCTATCGGGTTTAACTGTGGGTATAAAAACATGTTTGAAATCGTACAATTTGTATTTTATAGCTTTTTCTGAACCAGGTAAAAATAGGTACAGTCGAACTAACATACAACGAAGTTTTCTATATAAGGAATTCATTTCCAGGACCCTGCAATTTGGTTCAATCAAAAACCCACTCTATGTTACGATTGTACTCTGTATCGAAGTTTTTTCTTGGCCCCTTGGGATTCGTGGATTCATGGAAGTTCGACTGCTTAATTGATCCAATTTAGTATTAAGAGAATCCTTTTCTTAATTCATCTGCATTATTCGCATATTTCCTGTTTAATTGAATATTTGAATGCATTTAATGCTCATGCAAATGCAATTATCTTTTCAACGTTGCATTTTGCGTGGAACATTAATCCGTTCCCATGGTTGCTAGTACTTTGGTCAGTTGGACATTTTGCATGTCCTTTTTAGGCTTTGCTGATTTACCGAGAGATCAACAACCAACTGGCTGGCTGTCAATGTAATTTATGCGTATTCATTTCATAGCCTGGCCTATCCCGCTTCCTGTCTGTGTCTGTGTTCCATCAGATAGCACAATGGATGCCTCGATTCGAATTCTTAAGCGCTTTGGCAATGCATTTGAGCCACAAATAACAAAAGATATCGTAAAGCGCGCACAAAAGGACAAATGCAAGCGAATCTCGAATCCTTCTTGCAATGCATTTGTGCTCCTTGCGCCATTATTCTCAATATTATAATGCCATTTTGATATGTAAATAAACAAGCAGCGATCTTCGGAGAAGGCCTCAACGCGTTCTAATTGCCGCCGAAAGGACCTGCCTCTGTTTTGTTCTGTTCTTCTCTTCTCATTTAGATTTTGATTTTGATTTTTATTTTTGCCTGCTTTGCTTTTGGTCTGTCCTGGCATCCTGCTAAGCTGGACATATGCAATTGCGAATGCAATTTCGCATTGTTTTCCCCATTTAAGGGTTGAGTTTCAAGTTCTCGGGGTTATCGCACGATTACAAAAGATTTCCTTTGGTCAACAAAAAACACACACAAAAACAACAAAATAAATCATAATGCAAAATTCCAAGAAACTTGCAGCGGAAGTTGCGCAGGAGCAGCAGCAGCAGTAGCAGGAACTTTCAACGCCAGCTGTATGCATTTTTAGCTAGAAATTGCGTTGTATAACTTGTAACTCTTGTATCTATGAGATACTTTGTTGGGAAGCAACAGCTACTAGAAACAGCTGCCAGCTGCAACTGGTGTCGACTCCTTGAAAGATATACATCAAGGAGAGCTATTTTCCTAAAGAGCTGCACTTCACACACACACACACACACACATGCAGTGAGAGAAAATGTCTTAGCATAAGTGGAATAACTCTTCAAAATTGGTAAATTAAGTTAATGATTCAAGAACAATTTTATCCTTAAGTTAAGATCCCTTAGCCTTTGTTCTTTGCTCACTTTGTTACACTTTTTTCCTTGCTATTTGGCATTAAAGTAGCTTCTTTCTTAAGCTTTTCTAGTTTTTTTTTCTTAAGTTAGTTTTAGTTCCTTAGTTTATCGAAATCAAGCACAACTTACAATAATTGCTGTTATTATAAGCAAGAGACTTTTCGCTCTGTGTGGTGGCGAAATCGAAGTCATATATCAGCGATATCCTGCAAGCATGAAAAGGATAACACAGCGAACATGCTTAGAGCATCCCTTCTAGAATAAAGTAGAGCTCGCATTCGACCTTCTGTGCTGTCATTGAACCCAGCGATGGCAGCTCAATGCAGTTCGAAGGGAGCAAAAAGCAAATGGGTAGAGCGAGGGTGAGCGAGAGAGAGAGAGAGAGAGAAGTGCAACAACCATTGCACTTATTATTATTATTATATATACGCATTATATGCTCATTATATGCATTAATAGTAGTAGTACCTTACGAAACTCCTCAGGCACCATAACTCTTTAACACGGGGCCTCTTGAACTCGAGTTTTTTTTTGTTGTTTTTTTACACACACCCTCACCCTACTGCAGAGACCGTACTGACCTATTCCACTGGAAATTGTTGTATGGGTTAGCTTGCTGGCTGGCAAAAATACAGCAAAAATACAAAAAAACAAAAACAAAAAGTAAATAGCACAAAGCGAAGTTCTTGAGACCAACTCATGCGTAAATATATTTAAAAGTTTTTTTTACTTTAGTTTTTTTATGCCCCCACGCCTAAGGCAACAACCAGAAGAGTAATGGCAAGGGTAGCAAAGGAGGAGGTGGCACAAAAAAAGCAGCAGCTGCTTTTGTAATTAAGTACTATGCTTTAGTACATTGTGGATTTAGAATTTAATGCTGCTGCTCTAGACTAAGGATAAAGTTACACGATGCTGCAGCGAAAAGTTTTGTTGTTTTTTTTTTTTGGGTTCATTTATATTAAGTGGCCTGCAGCACTTTTTCAAGTAGGAAATTGAACAAAAATTATGTTACTTAAATTAGAAACTTAATTTTAGAAATTAAATAATAATAAAATGTTGCTTGTTAAAGAAAAGAACTCACAAAGCCATTTAAGAAAAGTAAGGATGGGTCCATGCGGTAATCTTTCCTAAAAACCCATCAAGATATTACATTGAAAAACCCCAGTTTATGAGGATGGAAGTAAACAAACGAATATTAAGACTCGGCCCAATTTTATCTGTGGGTTTTCATTGTTTCCTTAAAACTAAGCTTCAAAGAAGTATAAAAACAAAGGCCTCGGAGGCCTTAGAGCTCTTAGCCAATGGGTTTTCTACTCGAACTTCTTTCCATTTCTTGACTGAACTTTCTTCAATCTTTCAACTGATTTGCCAGCATTTTTCATGCTTAAATCAACAATTTTGCAGCAAACCAAAAAAAGTGCATTCGATAATGGAGCAAATATGATCCTTTTGATACGAGGCACAAGATTATTGGCAATTGACTGCACTTCTGGGTGCATCATCGGGTGCAGTGTCGCCTTTAACAAATCGTTTTAACACCTTTCATTCTACTCGAGCTGCAGGCAAAAATTGAAAATCGATATTTGTAGGGAAGGTTAAAGGTAAAAAAAAATAAAAGAGTTGGTGGAAAAGCAACACCTTTGCCAGACAACGGTAGTAAGGGGCGTGTGGGTGGAGTTGCAGGGGGGCGGGTATTGAATGTAATTAAAAAAGGAGTTGAGTTACACGTGTTTTTTTGTTTTTTGTTTTTTGCTGGCAGCCTGGCAACACTAACAAACCAAGCAAGCAGCAGAGCCAACCAGTTGGATAGTTTGCGCAGAGTCTGTAAAGTTTGCACAAAAAATAACAAAAACAAATCGTTTGGCCTAAGAAAACAACAACGACACGGAGAGTGGGCTACACAGAGAGAAAACTTTGCACAAAAAGATCATAAAGAAATCGAAGACAACTAAAAACTACAAAAGATAGAAAAGTTAAGTTAACAAAAATATTCCTGATTTTATTTAGGATTCTGAAAAATATGTAAAAATAATTAGGGAGATTTTTAGTAAGTTTAATATTAAACCAATAGTTTACATTTTGGGTTTTTGTAACCTTTCCCGAAACAAGATTGCAATTCCAGACGTCTTCACTGCACTTTCCAAGCATTCCTTAAGTCGAATTCTCACCAATCTCAGTCTCTTGTTTGGCCTAGTTTCTCTCTGTGTTGCAATAGCTTTGGCTTTGGCAGGACTTCGCTTTGGACAGAGTTCTTATAATGCTTCTTCTTTTTTCTTTCACTTAACACACAAGTGAAGTGAAGTGAAGTAAAGCAAGAGTCGAGCAGTTTAAACAAGTTGAGGTATGAGAAATGAGGAGCAAAACGGCGAGCACACGTCTCCACAACGCAATCGTCCTCTTAAAATGCACTTTAAATGGCAGTTTCCGGTCACACACAAGCACACACACACACACACACACACACATAAGCGAGTGTGCCTCTCGCATGCATAGAAATGTATAAGCATAATACAACAACAACAACAAAACATAAAAGTACAATACCAAAACGTTAAGTAAAAGCTAAAAGGAGTCGCGCTGTGCCAGGAACAGCAATGCACCGCTTGGTACATACTGTACCCACACACACACAAACACAAACGCACACACATACATACTCAAACATAAACGCGCTGTCATGTTCGCCATTAACTTCGTCCTTCTTCGTGAGCTAAAGTTGCAGCAAGCGCTTTATTTCTTTTATTTTTCATAGGCCTACCCTTTATTGTAGACTTCTTTAGTGTGTATGCGTGTGAGTTTGTGTGTGTGTTGGTTTAAGTGTGTTGCATGCAGCCCCGTCTTTTAAGCACATAATGCAGATCAGATAGACGCAATTTGTTGAAATTCTTTGATTAAAAAAAAATTTTAATGCGTTTAATATGATTTAAGATATTGGATAAGAATCAAAATAAGAAAAGTGAAGAAGATTTTAATATTTTTACTAAAAGGGAAGAGTATTAAAAGATTTAGACAAGGAACTTTATGTAAAACAAAAAAAATATATTTATGCTTAAGTCGAGATTTAAGAAAGGTGAACAAAATATGATGAAATGATTATCGTTTCTTGAAATAATTTAAGTTTTGAATTGATTTGAACAAAAATGTTTTAATGAACAACATTAAATTAATATCAATATTTATTTAGTTTATTAAATTTGATATGTTTTATTGAAACCCATTTCTAACCCTATACCAATTTCTATTGTTTTATACAGGTGCTCACAACATTTTGCGGGAGTCGTATCGGGGCTACAATTCGGAAATGTATACCACTCGGAATAACAACTTGTCGTCGGGTCAACGTGGCGGTAAGTGAAACGAGCACAAAATTTCATTAATTCAAGAGGAAAAAACAACGCTTTGTAAATTGCTGTTTCTTCCACACACACACACACACACACACACTCACACCCACTTAAAATTATGCTGAAACTTTGTGCGGAAATGTTTTTATTAGTCGAACTTCCTTCAACCCGCCGGCCGCCCCATCCCAATCCCATTCCAATCCTGCACACCTTAACATTTTGAGGTTAGGCTACATGTCTGACGGCTGAGCAGAGGCTCAAGGACTTTTCTTGTGCCACAACGCCCCCCTCCCCCCCCCACCCTTGCATCAGGAGCTACGTTCAACAGACTTCTCCTTCTGTCCCAAACTCTTTTTTTTTTCATTTTATTTTTTATTGGGCAACCGCATGTCATCTTCCACTTTTTCTTCTTCTCCTACTTCGGATGCGGCTTCGTGGCAGTTGTTCATCATCATCTGCCGGCTCTTTGCACTTCTGCTTCTTCTTCTTATTTTTCACATGCTGCTGCTGCTGCACATTTTATACTGTTGCACACACATATTAGTTGGTGTAGGTCCAGCCGGTTATATTTTACATACATATACATATATGTGTGTATGTATGTAACTATATATGTATGTACATATGAAATGCATGGTAAAAATGTATAAGCCACATGCCCACTTTTCGCGCTGAGTGCGTTTACATAATGCAAAAATACAGCGCACATACACTCAGAAAAAAAAAGTGAGAGGAAAGACTTACATCAACAAAATATGTAAATAAAAAAATATACGTGTTAATTTTGGTATATTATTAATGATGAACAAGAAATATATGAAATTTTCTTTAAAAAATAAATAAATATATTTTGAAAATATTAAGAAAAGTTATAAAAACCATTCCTGAGTAAGACAAGCTTTATTTAAAAACAAAAAAAAATTTAATTTTTAAATTACATATTTGAAAAAAAATTGTGATTGGGATGAAATTTCAGTCAAAAGTTCTACCAAATATTAATTTTAAATATTACTTTATAAAAAATTCAATATTGAATGAGTAAAATAATCGCTAATCGTTGTTCTTACAAACTATATAGATTCATGGACATTTTTAAATTATCAAAAGGCAGTTGGTTCTTCTATTTTTATCAGTGTACATCAAAGTACAGAGCTCTTCCCGCCTTTTAGCACATGCATTACGCTTCGTTCGCACACTCACACACACACACACACATACATACATCAACGCATACAATCACCTTCGCTTTATTCCTCACCTCACCACTTCTCTCACCTTCGTTCGTTGTTGCAACCAAACTTGATGTCAGCACCTTTGGCTGCCGGCTTTTTCTTCTAGAATTTTTTTTTTTTTTTCGACTGCTGCAGAATTAATGGGTTAAGTAAATAGCTATGTAAAATGCTGTATGTGTCGTTAAGAAATGGAGTAGGGGGAGGGGGGAGGGGGAAGAGTGGAAGCTAGGCAAAGTAGAAGAAGGAATAGCAATGAAGTGCCTCTTAAAGCGGCGCTTCACTTGCAACGCTTAGTTGCCAATGCCGCGCTTGCCCTTAGGAAGTAATGAGAGGGAGCGGTGGAGGAAGGGAACAACTCCCCTAAATGGTTTGTCCGCAACACGATAATGTCAATGGGTGCTTAAATATAAGTGTGTGTGTGTGTGTGTGTGAGAGATCTTTATTTTAATTAATATTAAAATTTACTATGCAAAAATGTTGCATTTTTAGGTGTTGGGAATTTTCATGCCGCTTAGCTGCTTAATTAACCCAAAAAGTGTTGCACTTAAAAATATTTCACCCATTGAAGATTACATCTAAAGTCGAACTTCCTTATAACAAATATCAAGGGGACAAGAAAAAACTTCAAAGTAGATCAAATTCATAATATAAAATGGTTTTTTGATCGAACCAAATTGCAATAAATGTTTTCGTTATAATGACAACTTTGTTACCCGAAAGTTCGTTATAAGGAAGTTCGACTGTATAAGTATATATAATAATAATTTATATGCCTTCATTATTTGTTTTAAGGATTCCCAAAAATCATGGAACACGTGCTAGAAACCAACTCTACTCTCAAATCCCCTTTTACAGTTTAGAGGTTTGTTGAGAGCTTTAAAAGCTTAAGATGGTTCTTATAGACAGAGCTTTTTGACCCTAGGTATCTATCCAACCATTGACCACTAACTAAAAAGCTATCTTTATGACACTTTTCGTTTTTGGACAGGCTTTTAAAACAATTTTTCACATCAAAGGAACAAAGTTTGTTTTAAATGGTTTTTCCATTGAAATTTGTTGATTTTTCAAAAAACCTTTAAATGGTACACCAAGTGAAAGCAGAAAAAACTGCCAGCGTGCTACGTTTGTGCAACACCTGCCACAATAAATACTATATATGTAGGCGATGCCAGTTTCAACGCATTGAAAATGCGCATTCAATTTTTCAACTATTCACGAGAAATCACCAAAAAAAAAAAAAAACAAGAAATAAATGCAAACACTTTCCTTTATGTATAGAACCGCCATGTGTGCAGATTGCATTCCCCTCTCTTAGCCCCCTTAACACACTATCCCCCTCGTTGCCTAGATATATCCCTTTGTGTGCTGTGCCAGTTGCAAGCTGCAGTTGCAGATGCAGCCGCTGAAGCTAATGGCAACAACAACAACAACGAATGTTGCATGGACTGCATTAAGGGTTCGCTTTGAGCTTTATTTTTTGTTGCTGCTGCACACGCATAAACACACACACACACACACACACAGCGAGGGAGAAGAGGAAGAGTAGCGAAAAGTAGGCCAAGTTAAAATTGATTTAATGCGTTGATTGCGGCAGCAACTTTCCGTCTCCTGCTGCTGTTGCAGCTGCATTTACTCAGATTTATGTGTGTCGAGTGCAGCTGTTTTACTTGCTTTCTCGATCTTTCAAATGGGATCTTTACAAAACAAAATCATGCGTGAGACTTCTTTTTTTTTGCCGCTGTGACCCACTGGTGGCGTATACGCAATATTATTCCTTCTTTCAAATAGCACATTGACCCAGGACACACACACACACACACACTGACATACCGATACTCTTGTGCACATGCTAAGCCTAGGCAAAAAAAAATGACTTCGTTAAAAATAATTGCCAACCCTTGAGCAGTCAGTCATTCAAGTCAGTCAGTTTGTAAGTTTGTAAGTTTGCAAGTTTGTATGTTTGTCTGTTTGTCTGTTTGTAAGTGTGGCGTGTGAAAAGCGACTGGCAATTTTATACTTGTACTATATAGTACAGCTGCAGTTGACGGCGCTGTTTTTTCTTATATCCTTTTATATCTTTTCGAAAGTGGAGCGAAATGGGTATATTGAAAAGTAAACGGTTAGTTAATAGTAGAGATTTATTCTGAAGTATCGACCATCTTTTCAATACACTTCAGGCAATACAATCACTAACAGTCAAACTTATTATGAACTTCTCTACAAACGAAGCTGTTTTCTATATAACAAATTAATTTCCAGAATACTCTATAACGAAGCTTTTTCCTGTCTCCTTAAGAAACGCTACATGAAAGATCGATACATTCTAAAGTTCTTTTTGTCTTTTCATTCTATTTAATTATACTTTTATTTAAAGAACTTTTCTTAAAGAAGTCATTTACTTTAGAAAAATAACTTTCATAAAATAATACATTGTTTACTTTAAAAGCTTTCGATCAGGCCCCTTGCCAACAGCTTTCTTGACGCGTACAGTTTGCAGGGATCACATCAGGTTGCTATATAAGCGAAAGCTTTTAATAAAATCGTTTGACAAGGCCCTGCTACATAATTTTCTTGACATAATCTTCCCTTAAATAAAGCTTATATATTGTTTTACTCAATTTTATAATAGAGAATACATTTAACCCTTTAAAATATTTATTAGCTTAGATATTGGTTTCTTTTCCCAACAACCAATTAAATAATTTACCAAAAAAACTTCTTAAGAATAATCTTTTAACGTGGTATATCCCCATCCATTTGCTTAGGAATCAAGTATTTTATAACTTCTTCTGTTTCTTGTTAGATTTTTGGTGCTTGGCACGATGCGTCTCCTTGTTTTGGCACCGGCTCCTTCGCCTCCTCTCCTGGGATTGGGGCAGGCTGTCAAGTGTGTGTGTTTGGGGGATGCCTTTGACAGCTAATTGGCTAAAAAAAAACATAAAACAAAATTGTTTACTTTCTCGCCTTAGAGTCGTTTTGTTCCGTCGCATGTCGTCCTGCGTCGTCGCCGTCGTCCTGTGGCTGTTGCAATCAAACAAAACCCTTCAGCTGGCAGCACACACACGAAGAGAGAAGAACAAACGTTTTCTATTGTATTTTAACACCTTCATCCAATTTCATTTATTGTTGTTGTTGTTGTTGTATTCGACGCTGATCCTTTGGCTTGGTTTGCTGTCAGTTTGTGCCCCGGCTTAATTTATGGACTCTTTTGGGCCACATTTCCATGATCAGAAAAAACGTGACGACAAAACATTCCACAATATGACAAAAACAACCAAACCAACCAACAAATACAAAAAAAAAAATAGTAGAATACAAAATCCTTTAAGAAAAAAATGAATGAAAGAAAAAAAAACGCCATCAACAATTTAGATAAATTTTCCCACCAGCGATGCGGCAATAAAAACAAAAGGCCAGCTCACCACCACCCCAGCCCAAGGGCTACTACGGCTCGCTCATGGGCGAGGAGGGGTGCTCCTAGTCCTTTTTTTTTCATTTTCTGTTGGAGAGGACTCTCTGGGTGCACATCCGCTATCCTCGCTGCCGCTACCTCGCGATATCAAATGATAAACTCCAAAAAGAGCTATGACTGCAGCAGCAGCAGCTTGCCTCTTTCCTTGCCAACTACCCCCACCCCTCTCTCTCTCTCACACTCACTCTGTGTGTGCACAACAGCTCAGGCTGAAGCTTCATCGGCGCATCCTTCAGGTACAACTTACTCATATATCACAAAAGGATATTCGCCTCTCTCTCGCCGTGTGTGTGCTTTTCTGCTTAGCGTTTTTTTTTTTTTTTCATTTTTCATATGAAATTTTTTTTCTTTCGATTTTTTCTTGTCTGGTCAGCAGAGGTCCTTTCGAAGGCTCCTCGAAGGTGACACCGTGGCGCATCAACACAATGGCCTTGTGCTGCTACCCAAACCCAACGATAAAAACAAAAAAAAAAAAGATATATAAAAAAAATTATAACCAGTATAAAGAAAAAATCAACCGAACGCAAATCAAACTTAACTCGGCAAAAACAAACGCAATCTTTTTTTCATTTCTTGGCTTATTTGGTTGGTCTGCATTATAAATGCAAATGTCGCATTGAGTTTCTGTTCTTCTTCTCGAAATCAACTTCCTGCGTGCTCCTTAAGATTTTGAGCAAACAGTTTTTTTGCGAACGGCCAGCGAACCTGAAAGTGAACTCTTTTCCTACAAAACCAAAAAAAAAAACTTTACAAAGTTCTCTTCTGGGGTGCCTTGAACCCAAACCTATTTGATTTGCAACCAAAAATGTAGGTTTAACTTAACTTTAAAGTAATAATCTTTTGCATAAATTTTACAGCTTTTAACAGTAATCATTTTGAAGACTTAGTAAACAATAAATTAACAGAAAATTTTCTGCATCAAATATTGGAATATTGCAATCACAGCAAAATGTTAATTTAAATAAAAAATAATATTTTATTCATAATTTCCTTCATTTTATAAATTTTATAAAAACAATTGTATTTTCCTTGACCAAAATAATACAATGTCTAATATTTCCTTCTATGTTCTTATGAGGATGCATTTTTTCAAACTTTAAATTGGTGAAAAAGCTTTTTATTTTTATTGAATTTTCGCATTTAGTTTTATTTTTATTTTATATTTTTTTTGTCCTTCGCGCAATCTTCAACCCCTATCTACTTTTTTACAAGCCCATCGGTTTGAAGCTAACATATTTATTTGTCAACTTAATAGTTTTCTCTAATCTTAGCATAAGAACCAATTTTATTTGTATCGAGAAATCTTTTGATCTACAACCCCTATTATAAGACCTGCTCCTATTATTATTTTTCGCTTTCTGCAATCTGTTTAAACGTTCGCCAAGCTCTCAATCTTTCATGTCTCTTTCGTGACAGCGATAAAAAGCAGCCAGGACCAACAACAAGCCAAAATTATCATCAGTGCTCAATAAGATTTGGTCACTGGACAATGTCCATCCTTTTGTCGCTGGCATCGTCGCGAGAGTGAAAAAGATAGATGAGGTTCAGGTACATTTTGAGTGCCTTTACCTCTACCTATACCTCTACCTACGTATATTTGAATGGAGACAAGTCCCTGTGTCCTTTTTTTTATATTTTGCTGGCTCGCCAGCTCGCGACGATCTTCAGTCCAAGTCCTTTGTGTGGCCAAGTGCGTCGCCTGCCCCTACCCTTAATAATGCTGCCGCTGCTCCTTGGTTTTTCTGGTATCTGGGGAATGAAATTAAAAGCATGCAGCATCAGTTTTTATTATTTTATATGCGAGCAGCGAGTTGAGCGAAAAAAAGCGATTTTTTATATGAAAAATATTTGCAATGAACTTATGGCAAAGGCAAGGCAATATACACTAAGAAAAATTGGGTGACAAAAAGTAATAGTTACTTAAAATAATTTATATAGAGTTTTGGTATGTTAGGATTTAATAAAATTAAAATTACAAAAAAAATTTAATTAATTTTTTGGTATATTGGAGTTTAAATATTCATTAAAATATTTAAAAACTTAAAGTGATTTGCTTGAAAATAACTATAAAATTGACTAAAATTATTATTTATTTTATTTTATTTTATTTATGAAAAAAATTAAATGGGGCTCAATACCATATTTCTTAAAATTCATTCAGCTTTTTTCTCCGTGTATGTAAGGAGAGGAAGAGACTGATACAGAGAGACAGTAGAGAGCTTTTAGGCATCGGCATCGGCACAGGCTCATCATCGCATCGGCACAGGCAGACGCAGAGGCAGAGGCAGAGGCAGAGGCACCACCAGCAACAAGCACCACCACCGGCGCATAATATGGGGTAAGGTTAGGGTATAAAGCTTGGACTTGGTCTTCTGCCTGCGCCTCTGCCTCAGTCTCTGCTTTTGCGCACAGAAAGAAGAAGTGTTGGATGTCATCTTATTATTTTGCCTCTGCCTGATGCGCCGCTGGCTGACCAGTACCCCTAGAGGAGGGGTACTTCTTTTGCACTCGCTCTCTCTCTCTCGCACTCTCGCACTCTTTCTTGAAATCGTCCCCCGGTCAGTAGTTGTTGTAAGCTTTTGGTACAAAACTGTGGGAATCAAAACAGGATTCACAATGCTGATGCTTTTTTGCATTATCGCCGCCGCATATTTATTGTTGTTGCTGTTTGATGATGCCACCGATTTTTGATGATGCTGCTGGTCATCATCATCAACAACAACAACAACAACATTATCGTCAGCAGCAGGCGGCTGCGTTATCCTCGCGCAAATGTCCTCGATTCGTCTGCTCCTTCTTTACTGTCGATTTTATCTTCTTTTTATTTTACTGTTGCTTCGCTCTCTCTTTCGCTGACCCGATCTTAAAATCGTGATGAAACCGAAAGCTTTTTTACTTCACAAAAAACCGATAATTGAGCTTGTTGTGGGCGTGAACTTTAATTTTACAGCTAACTAAAATTTAAAAAAAATGTATATTGGAAATTTGTTAATACATATTTCTTATACGGAATGTTAATGATACCGTTAAAAGGGTTTTGAGTCAAAGCAAATGCTTCTAGAATAACGCGTGTAATAAGCAAATAACTGATCTTGCATGGCAACGTGTCACCCCGATAAATCCCCCATACAAAGATCTATAATCTACAGTTAATTGGATTGATCTCTCAATATTCATGCACTCTCGCTCTCTTCACACACAAACTCTTATACACATACACAAGCACATAAGCTTTTAAGCTGCTGCCCTAACGGTCAACGCACCTGCTGCACCAAATCAGAGCCACACACAAATTGAGTTAGCATTGAGGGCAGGCAAAAAAAAAGTAAGCAGCTCATAGAAAGAGCAGGCGCTGCGCTCTCGCCAAATAAAAAGTAGTGACAGATCTTATCGGTCGCATCATCAAGATTCTATCGGTCGGGCAGTTAATTAAACGTGGACGCCAGAGCATAGAGGCAGAGCGCGAGCAGAGTGGATCATAAAAACGGATTGAAAGAATTGCAGTTAATTGAAATGTTCGTCAGCCGAGAGTTGCGCGCATAGCGACAAAAAACGCAGCGACCAACTTGCGAGAGGGGTCAAGCCTGAAGTAACACAAACACAACAACAACAAAAATATATACAATGTATGCTAGCATGTCTGTGTGTGTGTTTGCGTGTGCATAGGCATGTTGAAATAAAAAATGCCAATAGTCTATTGCAAAAATAAAAAAAACGGCTAGAGGTGCCCAGAAAGAGAGAGAGAGCGCGTAAGTTAAAAGAGCGTGAGTGACTGTGACTTCGACTGCAGACGCGGGAGCGAGCGACAAAAATGTTTGACTACAAAACATACATAGACGGCGTCGGCATCTCTGGGTGGTTGCTAGCTGCCTGACAAACGTGTGCAAAAACTACAAAAGCCCACAGTAAAGGCATGTGTGTGTGCGTGATACGAGAGAGAGAGAGCGGCTAGACTGCAGTCAGAGCATACCAATACAAATGCAGTCGCACTCGCCGTCGCTGCTGCTGCGAATGCCAAAACAAAACAAAAAGGAAACGCACGCTGCGCTTGTATATGTGAAACTTTTGCCGGCTCAGCAGCAGCGACAGGCAAGTCTTTGAATGTGTATGTGTCTGTGAGTGTGTGTGTGTCTTGTTTGTCGCTGCAAGCTCGTTTTTTTTTTGTTTTAACTTTTGGTTTTTGTCGCTGTAGCCCAGAGTGTAGCAGAGAGACGGTCGTCGTCGTCGCCGTCGAGACTGACTGACTGAAAGAGCAGCCGGGTATCTGTATCTGTATCTGTATCGCATCGCCACTCCACTCGCAAGTATCGCGGACGCGCAAAAAGACCATGCGAAAAAATTGCTATAGCAAATCTGGAACTTTTTACACAAACGGCTTAAAATAAAATCTTCAACAGATATTTGTATAAATCTATTTGGAACAAACCAAAATTTCATCGTCTTCAACAATACACAAAATTTCTCAACTTTTGGATGCAATAATAAAAAAACAGAAACACGAAAAAATCAAAGTCCGCGCATACGTCTCACATATATTGGATAATATTCAAAACAAAATCAACAGTAACAACAACAACCAAACAATAGCAACAAAAAAGAAAACCATTTACCACATACACATACAAAAAATAGCCCAAGAAAAACAAAAAAAAAAATATTAAATTTTCTTAGTGTTATTAGTGCAACAATAATTTTGCCAATTTTTGTTTAAGTTTTTCTTTATTTGCAACGGTAAATAAATTATAATCGAAATACATATAATATAAAGTGTTACGCTTCTATAATAATACAAAAGAAAAATCATAATAATTGAGTAAAAAGTTACGCAGTCTTAAAACTTAAACTTAAGAACAAGGCAACCGACGGATAAACCAAAAAATAAGAAAAACAACTTATATAAAGGCAAGGACGTTCTTCTATGGCATTAAAATGCAGCGTCATGTCTGGAAATGCATTAAAATTAAATATAAAATGTATAAATTGTTAACAAGTGAGACAAACACAACCTGAAAAAAGGAAAAAAACAACAACAAACTAAGTGCAAAAAACAAAAACTAATTCGAGACTATTTGAAAAGTGAATTTTTTCAAGTTCGAATAATGATCATCAAGTGAAAGGAAACTGACATTTAGTTAATACAACAACGAACGACTGCGTTTCAAATTTAACTTGGATCTTAATTGGATATTTCGCAATTCACACACACACACACACGAAAACGCAGTCATCTAAAAGGAAATTTCAAATCAAAATTACAAATTGCAAGTGCCTCTCGCCGCTCTCTACAACGAAAAAAGACAAGAAAAGCTTTAAATCGAAGCTCGTAACACAAGCATTTACGTAACTTGAGATAATTGATGCAATTACAACAGCAGACATATACTCACACACACACATAAAGGAAAGTGCAGCAAGAAGAAGGGAGCTTTAAAGCCGAGAGAGCAGAGCACGATCGCAAAGCTCCACAAGCACACGATATACACGCCCTAGGGAGAGAAACTGCATTAAAGTGCAGCAGCAGCAGCGGCAGCGGCCAGCATCGTAACGAGCAGTGACATTTGTGTGCTTGTGTTCGTAACTAGTTCGTTTCTCTTGCTCTTCGTACCGACGCACTTCGTGCACTTCCTGCGCAACAAGCAGTAGCAGTCGCAGCAGTGACGACAACGACAACGAGATCAGTTTGTTGGCGAATGCAACGCTGATTGCAACGCTGCATTCTTCGCCAAAAAGTGAAAGACACAAGAGCAGCAGCGCAACACACAGAAAAAGAGAGAGCGAGAGAGAGACAGTGTGTGCGAAAGATCATCATTACACATTCGCTCTACTGTACGCCGGGGAAAAAACAAAAACCTACGCTGCGCTTCGTTGCGTGCATAACTTAAAAAAAAAAAAAAATAGTAAATAGAAAACATATTTATTAAATTTTAAGCATTTTAAATGAAGTGAAGTTTTTGTGATTCAAGTGCAAAAAAAAGTAGAAAAAAATAAATACATACACTTACATTACACAAACACACACGCCTTCACTCGCACACACATTCAACACAAGGAACGAGTTCGGATTAAATATATCTATACACCTGCAACAACAATTGGATACTCTACAGAAACACACTCACTTTGGATAAATCAACAATTCGCTTGAGTAAGTCACGAAATAACGAAGAAATCGATTCTTAACATATTTCACCAACGAGACATTCCCCCAATACGTGGCATTAGCTGCAACAACAATTTATGTAAATTCAAAAAACGGCTAGCTTATTATCAGCAGCAGCCAAAGCAGCAACACATTCGAATTAATTATAATTATGGCATGAGATTGAGATTGAGTTTGAGTTATGGGGCTGGCCAGACACATACATAAATAGATTGCAGTTCTATAAATAATTGAAAAAGCGCCTTAAAAAAAGTCTATACACACAATATATTTAAAGTTCTTAGTAGGGTTTGCGAATATTATTTGATATTCGATTTGATTAAAGAACTATTCAAATATAATTTAATGATTGAATATCAGAAGAACTTTCAGTATAATTAGTAATTTTCTGTGCCTCGCATCGTTTTTCAAATGTTGTTTCAACAAATATTCTACCAAAAGTTGCTCGAAAATAGGTTCTAATAAATAGCTTTACTATTACTTTCATAGCTATAAGAATTGCTTCAAATACAATCTTCTCGATATAATTTGCAAGCAGTCTTTGTAAAACAGTTTTTGAAATAAAAGTTTGAAAAAACAAGTCAATGAAATTCCATTTTATTCGTAGAAATTCCAATAAATATTGTTCATTGATTCTTCTAAGATAAACTTCGTCCTTAAGTTTCCTAGAATATCGCCAAAATTCACCCAATCTAAGGTTACCCAAAACTATTTTACTGTTAGGCAGCTTTCTTGCAATTCAAGCCAGGAAAGTTCCCATGGTTTCAAGTTCCAAACTATATGCTAAGCGTAATTTGAGAGCTTTTTAAACTTTTGCTTGGGTCGTGAAAGAGAGTGAAAATAAATAAATTGCATAGGAAATATTTTGATTAAAGTGCCTCTTCATGTTTGTTAACTTTCTGATTGAGAATTCACGTTCAACGCAAACAAAAAAACTGTTCAAATACCAAGAAAAGTAAAGGATTCCGCCCACACAAATAGTATTGAGCATTGCCTATTGTTATGCAAGTTCAGGTTGGGGGTGTAGGTGGGTTAACAGTTATACACTGGACAAACACATAACTTTAATAAACAATTCGATTTAAAATACTTAAAAAGAATTAAAAAAAAAAATCACATGATTTTTATTTAAAAGCTATTTAAATTCTTTAAAAAAATCGTACAAAATCAAAAATCAAATCTTCATTTCAATTACGAAAATTTTTAATTTTCCTTATTTTTATCAACATTTGCTTTTTGAATATTTAATAAGAACAATCTTAACTTACATTTTAATACATATATGTATTTTGGTATTTAAAAAGTTTTCGAAGAGAATTAACTTTTTAATATTTTGCTAGATTCAGGTTAATTTTCACAATTTTGCCCAAACTTTTTTTCTTTTCAAAATTATTTTTCCTTATTGCACATGCACAAAATCGAAACTGACCCGCCATTGGTGGGTTTGCAATAAGGTGGGTAGTCTGTGGAGAATAAATTATGGGGGGGGGGGATGGTTGTGAAACTCAACACGAGACGCAACGCATAGCAAAAAAAACCCCGCAAGTTCAAGACCAAAATGCCGCATGGGCAGCAAAAGCAACAACAACAGCAGCATCGATGGCGAGCCCACAACAGATAAAGCGTGGGTGCAGGGCAGGGTTCGGTTTTTGGTCAGTCTCGCTCAATCTCTTAATATTTGTATTTGGCTGCTTGGGTGTGGTGTGTTTGTATAAATGAAACAATTTGCGTGTGTTTGTGTGCTGCGTTCGCATTTGATTTTAACATTGCAATTTGGTTCCATATCAAAGTGGTACGAAAACTTTAACAGACTTCGATTGTTGTTGTTATTACTCTAAATGTGCGCTCATTTAACCCCTTCGAAGGAATGTTTTGTGTGTTCTTCTTTTTTTTGCATAGACGCGCAAATAATGTGCTCTCCGTTTGTGTGTGTGTGTGTGTGAGAGTGTGTGGATGGCATGTGGAACGTCGACGCTGTTTATCGTTTACTTCATTTGGGCAGACAATCCTTTTTGTGTGTGTGCTTAGCATAGTTCTTGGCAGTTTTCGCTTTTATTTATTTGGTGTGAAGTTGCGTTGCGTTTCACTTTTTCTTTTCGTATTTAAAGATAGCGCCGCGTTCCACACACACACACACACACTCACACACTCAAGCAGACTTGCGTTCCACGCGCGACAAAACGTTTGCCAGCCGACAGTCTTAAACTTTTTTTTCATCTTGTACACGTTTTTGCATTTCAAGACACAGACACGAACACAAACAAAGCGATCTTCTGTGCAGCGGCAGTGGCGAAGAGAGAGCGAGAGTGAGAGAGCGCGCTTTGTATATGTGTGTGCGCTCATGTTTTTTCGCCTTACGCTTTGGTGTGCAAATTCTGCCGCCACTCGCGCTGCTTATTCTCTGCGCCAAAAACCCGCTCTCTCTCTCTCTCTCAAGCGCTCTCGCTCCGTTCATACATATTTTTTTTGCTCGCTTTGCAAAACTTTTTGCCTGCCTCTGTCGTGCATTGTATCTGTGTGTGCATGCGTTGCCGTCTGTAGCCCAACACATTTTACTGTGTGTGCATTTTTGTAGCCGTCGCCGTCGTCGTCGTCGTCGTTGTCGTTGCCGTCGCAGTCGTCGTTGCTGCAGCTTTCGTTACGACTTGCGGCTGCGACTCCCCAGAGTTGTTTGTGGGTTTTGTTGTGCGACGCAAGTGACGACGTAAAGACGTGTGCGAAGTACCGTACGAAGAACCGGTGACGTAGACGTTGCGACCGCCATTAAATTACAACGCGGCTGCCCAACAATAATAATAATAATTATAATTATTATAATAGTAATACACTATATAGTATATATTTAAATAAAAATACATAATCGGAATAAAGCAATAGAAATTATAATCAACTCAGTGCAAATCAAAATAGAACAAAGCGTTCAATATACAAATATACACATCACATACAAATACAACAAAAATATTCATATGTATGTATGTTTGTATTTGATGCTCGTTGTTGGAGAATTCGCAATCACACATACACGCATACAAGCGCAAAATATATGTAGCTGCGTTAAGTTATGTAGGCAGATAGAAGGAAGAGCGCGCGCGGAACGGGGAACTGTGATCTCATAAATAAAACAAAATAAATAAATCAAATTTTAAATATACATATACATGCATACATACATATATATTGTATATATAAAATGCAAATGAGCTAGCAATTAAATATCTATACATAATTACAAAAATAAAAAAAAACAACGAAATCTAGTGTTGGTGAATTTTTATTAGTGCAAGCAAATTGAAAAAGGTAAATGAAGTGCAATAAAACTAAAAACGAATGAAAAGAAAAAAGTTACTAGGCGCTATTTTTGCTGCACACAAACACACACACACACAGACAAAGGTACAGACAGTCAGACAGGCAACAACAACAAGCCGTATCCATATCAAGTGCCAGTGTCTCTGTGTGTGAGTAAGCGACGGCATTTCTTGTGACAGTCAGAGCTAGAGAGAGAGAGGGCTCCACAAATGTGCGTGTTGTGTGTGTGTAACTGTGTGCAATTAAATGCAAACATTAGACGGCAATAATTTTGCATGATTGTGTCTGTGATGAAATATATTTAAAGCTAAACAGCTGACATGAAACTAAATTTATTTTATATGTATATGTATGAAGAGTGCGTTCAGGTGCTAAAAGGCAAAGAGCAGAAGCAGCAGCGGTAGAAGGCGACAAAAATTAGAAACAGCAGCAGCAGCAACAACACAACGCCCCACAGTGTCTGCGTTGTTCAACACTGCAACAAACATACACACATACATATGCTGGGACAAGCGTCATAACAAAAGCGGCCCCAAAGCACACGCATACTTGTACAAATACTTGCAGCTTTTTTTTTTAGT
Source organism: Scaptomyza montana (assembly GCA_018904305.1). Lineage (NCBI taxonomy): Eukaryota > Metazoa > Arthropoda > Insecta > Diptera > Drosophilidae > Scaptomyza > Scaptomyza montana. Next base: position 21,144,232 of record JAEIGR010000001.1, on the reverse strand, counting down.
CTGTGCGGCTCTTTGTGTGAGTTTGCGTGCGTTGAAGTGTGTATGTGTGTGTGAGTGTGTGGGCACTGCATTTAACATTGCTCACAATCGCATTAAAAGCCGCTGCCGTCGTAGTCGTTGTCGTCCACCATTTTGATTTTTTTTTTCTTGCTGCTGCCCGCCGCCGCAAATCATTAAAAGTGAACTTAAAATAAAGAAAAGTCCAGACAAAGTTTTTGCTTCGCATCTCTTGTGCTGCTCGTTGTTGTTGTTGGCGTTGTTGTTGCTGGTATGCTAAACCGGTTTGCGTCGTCGCCTTTTGCTTTGCTTTCCTTTTTTGGGTTTCTTGAACAAAATCTTTTTTGGTCTTTGCTGCTTGAAAATTTCAATTTATTTGGTCGCTAACTTTGTTTTCGCCTTGCACTTCTATCCTAATACATATATTTTGTTGCCTGGGCTCCACGTCAGCCACGTGTCAGCCAAATGGCGTCCACAAACACACACACACACACACATACTGCTCACAACTACATTTGTCGAAGTAAGCGAAAACCGGCCGGCTCCTCGTTGCATGCAGAAAGAGATACGACAGCAAGAGCGCCAAATGAAAAAAAGCTTTGCTGCACTGTCGAAAGCTTGCGAGTGCAATGCGCGCGCTCTCTATCTCTCAGAGAGCGTGTTAACCAAAACCAAAGAGAGAGAGAGAGAAGTACAGCTGCAATTATTTGCAGTTCTTGTGTCGTCTTGTTTCCGTTTCTTTTCCTTGCCGCTACTGCTGCTTGGGAGTCTCCCCTTCCTGCCCGTCACCCCCTTTTGCGCCTTGTCGGCATGTGTGGATAATTTGGCGCTTCGCCATGTTTTCTCCGTTTCTGGTTACGACGCCGCCGCAGGGAGTTCAACGCAAGAGGAGTCTCTACTCTTTCTCAGTTGGGTGTTGCATGATGCATGGGATGTTGCAACAAGGTGTGGGGCAAGTTGAGTTCGTTGCCGGCAAACACGTTTTCATGCTGCCTGCCTGCTGACTTTTTATTGTGCCGCCTTTTGTCGCCGCTTTTGGCCATTTTCCATTGCGACGTTTCATTCGGCTGCTTGTAAAATGTTGTATTGCTGATGCTTCTGCTTCGCCTTCAAAAAATAAAAAAGTTTGTCAGGCCAAAAAGTTGAGCCAAATATCATAAAATACCACAAAGCAAAAAACTTTCAAGGATATTGTAATAAATGTCATTTGTGATATAAATACATATGTGAAAAGTAATTGATTGGCTTGCTGGTTTCTAGCCAACAGAAGATTAGGCTTATCTTAAAAGTAATATTTATGTTACTTAAATTATGCACTTTTGAAATTTCATTAAGTTTTCTTAAAAATAATATAATGCAAAAATAAAAAATAAAGCAAATTCTTAAATTAAATAAAAGCTTTGGTTTTTAAGTGCACTTTTGGAAATTTTAGTATATTCGATTGATTGGAGTTTAATCATCTTAATACTCTTTTCCTCTTAAAGCTCTTGTCTAACTGTATCAAAAGCTTTAAGCCACTAAAATTATTGGAATATTGGTCACAAATAAATACAAAATTGTAACTATGAATAAGCAAATATATCTACTTCTTCTTCTTCTTCTCATGCGGTGCATTCTCTTTTGGCACCAGAGGCACTGTAATTTATGCAACACAAAGCTGAGAGTGTGGGGCAAGCAGCTAACAACAACAACAACGGCCGCTATGCAATCAGCGGGTTGTCTGTGTGTATAAGTGTGTGTGTGTGTGTGTGTGTGTGTCCTGTTTTGTGTTTGGTGCCAGGCACCAACTGGCAGCCACAATTGCAAGGCGGCTCCGCCTTTTCCACCTCCTTCTTACAGCAGGCAAGCAGAAAAAACATTCAGCCTAATTTTGTAAATAAAATATGCTAAATAAAAAAAGCAAGTCAAGTAGCATCCTCTATATACTTAGCACCCCCCCAACCTCTACCCCTCAAGTTGAATTGAGCGGCGCCTGCAGCCGGCACTTTTCTAATTCGCTATGAAAGCCAAAACTATACCCCGTTGTTGTTGTTGAAGCCAAAAAGAAAACGTGGCCAGCAGCAAGGCGGAAGAGAGAGGTTGGTGCAGGGGGTTGGGGCTGGGGCTGGTGGGAACGCGTTCTTTGGTGACAAAACCAGCCAAGTCCTCATATTTGTTTCCGGGCCAGCTCGCATTGGGTGGTCGCGAGTGGAAGCCAAGTGTAAAATGTGTTGCAAGTTGCACGTTTGGTTGACTAAGAGATTCTCTGTGTTTGTCCGTACAACAGAAGGCAGCTGACAACGTGAAAATAATAAAGTTGTTATACATTTGCTTGAACGTTGCAAATCGAATCGAATCCTATCGAATTCAAAGGATTTTAATATTGGGTGATTTTCAAATCGATCAAATTTCGCAAAAAAAAATATTTCTAGCTGTTAACCTTAGATACTTGAATTAAATATTCATACTTTATAAATGCAACTCGAAATTTCGTAAAAATTTGGTTTTCACAGATTCAAAGCATGAAATCAAGAAACTTTCTTTTAACCATTTAAAAGCAAAGTCATAAAAGTTGTCTTCAGGGCGCCTGGCTTATTCACATTCTTATTCTCTTGCATGTTTTTAGACTCGACGGCCTTATGTACTTTTGCTCGCAGCACGTTGTCCCCCTTTTTTTTTCGTACACTGAACAAATACGAACTGCGAATCGCAACATTCCGGACATGGCAGACAATGTTTGTGTTGCATGCAACTGCTGTACACTTGCTGCTGCCGCACCTGAGCCTTTTTTGTGTGTGGTCCTGCACGGCCCTAGCCGCATTGCAGTCAATATTTTTTCTACTCCCTGGCCAGTTACACGTGACTGCAAAACCCCTAACCTAACCCCACCCTAGCCACTTCATTGCTCTCGTTTTTCATTTGTTTGATGTCCGTTGGGTATCGTGAAGCGTGTCCTGCGCTTTTTGGCCACAGAATTGTGTGTGTTTGTATGTGTGCAACAAATATTGAAAGTTTTATGGCTGCCAAAAGCTCTGCTGCTGCAGCTGCTGTTGCAAGGGGACTCATCTGATTGGTATTCTTGGCAACAGAACATGGCCATAATGCAAGCGGATTTGTCTGTTGTTTGTTTGTGTTTCTGTCTTTCTGTATGTTTAACGTACGTCAGTTCCAAACAAGGATAAGATTCTGTGGATTATGGCATTTCCTTTGCTTTGGCAAGCATAAATCCTGCACAAAACTTTCCAACACTGCATAGAAATATATCATTATGATATACGATGCATTTATTTATTATGCTCGGTAATTGGGAATGGTTGGGAAGTTCCTGAGAACTGATTTAGGAAATCTACACAAAACAACCTTTTGAAATGATAATTAAAAATGTTATTCTTTTCTTTGGATTTCAATATGAATTCCTATTAATTTATTATTCCTCACACTCCTCACTTACATAGAACCCATTATTCTTGTTAGTTACTTTGGCAGCACTTTTTGATTTATTTAAATGCATTTCTACAATTTCCGACTATGCATTTAATATCCTCATTGTGTCTCGACTTTATCCTTCTTTGCCTGCGGCAATGCATTTTGTGTGCGTTTATTTAACATAAATTACAAGGAATTTCCGACGCTTTCTTCTACGATGCGCCCTCTCCCTCACCGCCCTCCTTTCTAATTTGGCTCCTTCGGGCTTTGGTTTGTCGCATTGTGTGTGTGTGTGTGTGTGGGCATTAATTTGTTCAACTTATGCGGCGGCCACATCGACCCGCTCCTACCACGAACCTCTTCCTGCATTCCTCTTCATCTTTTTGGCCATAAATTATGGCAAACATTTGCCACACTTCCGCTTTGGTATCCCTTGCGGCGCTCTGGTGTGTGGCATGTCTGCAGTTGTGTTGCAACCAGGCAACAACTACAACTTGCAGCTATTTTCGTTCCTTAAATCGGCTTATGGCACTCTCCGCTGGGGTCTCTCCGTCTCCCCCTCTCTCTCTTTTTCACTCTTTCACTTCTCGGGTGGCTTATCTGCCTTGCCCCAAAGGGGTTGCACAATGTCCAAACCCCCTCTACATGGCTTTAAAGGAGTTTTGCTGTCGTCGTCGACGCATTCATGAAAATCAATATCCATGCCTTCTCCCCATTCCTTCCGGCCTCCTCTTTTCCTTCTTCTTCTTCTGTTGTCGTCGTCGTCCATGGCAATAATATTTAAAGTAGCCACGACGTCGTCCACTAAGCCTTCAGCAATGGCGTTGTTTCCACCTTTCCTCGCACCTTTTTTCAAACACAGTTGTAGAGCTGTGCCCTTGTGATGCTTCTTGACGTTTGAACATAAACGTTAAGGCCCGTATGGACTAAGCTTCAAATTGTGTGACACTAGCTGAGCAGTAAAGTACTTTAATGCTAGATTAAAGCTTTTCTTAAAGCTCATTGAATTGTTGTTTTGTTGGGATAGGCCTAACCAATACCAAATAATACAAGTAATGTTAAAAAAGCTCTTGAAAGCGCTCAATGAGCTTTGAAAGCTCTTGAAATCTCTTAGAGCTCTTCCGAGCTTTACGCCTCTCCTCTCTAGTTGTAAGTGTAATGAACGAGAAAAGCTTAATGAGCTTTCAAAGCTCTTGAAATCTTTTAAAGCTTCCGTGCTTAACGCCTCTCCTCTCTAGTAGTAAGTGTAATGAACGAGAAAAGCTTCCAAAACAGTTTACTCTAATTAATTAATTGTAGCACTTTAATCTATGATCCTTTGGTGTTTATGAAAGCATGAAAGCACATTAGGCGATTAAATATCACATAAGATTTTATTGCATAATAACTTTGTCGCGTTGGGGCTTATACTTTAGTTTTTATAGCTAGTGTCATTCGGGGGGATTTTATGCTTTAACAACTGGCATTTGATGCCAAGCCAAGCAACCCTCAAATGTGCAGTCGAAAGCTTGCAGCAGTAGCCCGCAGTTAACCCCTTGCTTCTGCTACTTGTTCCTTCTCCACTTCCGTCTGGCAATTTCAACTGCATTGTAATTCCAATGGTAGACATCATCGTCCATTTACCCCTACCTCCATCCCCCTCTTAACGCCCATGACGACATAATGTCTAGAGCTAAAGTCGCCCGCTCTATTCCCCCCTGTTCGAAAAAAGCGATTTATTTTGCTTTATCAGCAATTTTGATTTTCTTTTGTGTTGTGTGTCTGTTATTGAAAGCAGAATTAAATTGAACGCGCAAAGCATTTGTCATATCGCTGATTTACTAACCTTACACCATATATTATCTCTTGGCCAAACCAAGTACGAAATAAAGCACTGAGGAAATAAGTATTCACCAATTAAAGGAGGATTACAAACATACATTTTATAAAATATTTAATATTTAATTTTTGTTATTTAATATTTTGGTGTAAATATTTCTCACTCAAATGTCTCGATTATTTATCAATAATTCTACCTTTTTTTTCGCTCTGTGTAAAAACCAAACAAACAATATCAGTATGTCCGCTCGTTTACACTGTTTTACTCAACTCTGTAGTTAAGGGTGCAAAACAAACAACGGTAAAAAAAGCGCATATAATCGCAACTAACGGTAACATGGCAGAAAGCGAGAGAAGGAGTTCAAGTGTTGGGCAATGTATGTATTTGTTGCGGCTTGTTTGGGCTACGTTCGTCGTTGTTGTTGTTGTTATTTACGTATCCCGAGCGTCAACATAAAATTTATTGAGGTAGTTACCAAGCAGCAAACGGGTCGGGTGCAAAAAAAAAAAAACACAAGCAATGCAAATTTCTGTTTTTCTTTTTATGCTGCATTCTGTTTTTTTATTATTACTTGTTGTTCCGACGGCGGAACAACACCAACAACAACAATCATGCATTAAAAATGATGTTCAGAGACAGGACAAAAATATATGTATGTATGTATGAACAAATTTTTGTTTGTGCAGGTCAGCAGAAGAGTGGTGGTGTGCTTAAGGGTTAGTTAGAAGAGGATTTACTATATGAATACTGTTCAGTTTTCGGTTCTGTCTGTTCTGTTCTGTTATGAATACCTATGCATGTTATAAGAGAAGCCCTAACCAAAGCGTGCTTGAATTTCAAATACAAAAAAAAAGAGACCTCGTTACGTTTGCAAGTGCTGTAATATGACTATTCGTCCATAACTTGTTACGAGTATTTTTTCCACACGTTTTTAGTTTACAAATATGTAAAGAACTTTTTTAATAAAAGCAAACAACTGTTACATAAATCAATAGCATTACTGTACGTGTAAAAAGTATTGCACAATTGATTGCAATATTAGTTAAATTTTTATGCTACTCTTGCTTTGCAGTGTTGAAAAATGCACACTTTCCAAGCTTTTGCTTTACTTTTTGCGAAATTTTATCTCTATTTTTTGGTTTTTCAAATATTTTTTTAATATGCCACTACCATAAAGTCAAGCTTAATGGGGCATTTGCGGTGCTCCATGCTGTGTTTGTGTGTTGTGCCGCAGCAACAAACAATGCGCCACATGCGGTTGCTGCTGCTGCTGTCAACACCAACACTTTTCACTTGCAGCTCGTTGCATTTTCACGCCCAGCCAATTTTCAATAGAATGAGTCTAGAAAGAGAGAGAGGCATTATTGTTATGGGTCACACTGCAGTTGCCATACATTTTGTGTGACTTGTCTCTGTGCAGAGTTGTCAAATTCTTTTTTGACTGGAATTTATCGATATGCAAGAATGCATAATTGATTATGAAGTAGGCTTTTCTTTGACATTTCTATCCTTTGTCTACTAACTAAATTGCTTGTCGGTTGTCGAAAAAATTTGCTGTACATTCGAGAGAGCTCGTACAAAAAATAAAAAAATCTAAATAAAGTTATTAAAGCAAAAAGCTAAATTTCGTATCACAATATCGGGAATTTTAAGTTGTTTTCCATTCTTTATCGCGATGATTGTTAACGTTACGCAGCAGCGTATAAAAGCTGCAGCAGCGGAAGAATCAGCAGCAAAATCGCCGCCAGCTGCTAGCAACAACAAGATTAAGTCCCTCATCAGGGGCGCAAGTGAGTAATAGCAAAGAAACACCAACAACAACGTCGAAAAGTATTTCAATGTCATGCGAAAGAAAGATAGCGCAAAAGCCAAGCAAAAAAAAATATAAAAAAATTAATTGCCAACATGAAATAGCATTAGTCAAAAGCGCAGAGTGTGCGCAAATTACTCAAAGAGAGAGAGAGAGAGAGAGAGCAACAAACAAAAAGCAGCATTGAAAATTCTACATTACTTTATTTTATTGCAATGCGAAACTGAATTATGAGCGCTCTCTACCTTACCCCCCCTCCCCTACCCTTCTTCCACACACACGCATTCGTCACTGGGACCCACGCGCTCTCTTTTGGTCATCGCGCTCTCTCGCACGTTCTCTCGCGCATTGCGATCTTTGATAGCTTTTTTTTGCATAGCGTTACGCAAGAATCGCGTTTCTCGTAGTTCTTTTCGGGTTTTTGTTGTGTGTTTGCGGCTTTATGTATGTTTGTATATTTCGCATTTGTTTGAGCAATCGCCGCGCATAAACGCCCAAATAAAAATATGTATATGATGTATGTACAAAGTATTTATTGCTTGCTGATAATACTAGATTGGTTTCTGTGTGTGCATGTGCTTTTTTTCTTTTTCACATGGCAACTGTCTTAAAATTTGCATTTGCAATTTGACAGCTGTTTTTCATTCGGCCAGTGCACCTGTACACAATGATACATCAAGCGTTTATTTGCATAATGTATGTAATTAAAATATGTACATACATATTTGTATTTCACACAAAACAAGCTTTTTTCAATACAGTAGCTCACAACCAGTTTTACGTTGCGGCCTAATGACACACAACTGTTTAACGCACACACACACATACACATGCACACACATAGAAATGTCAACACGTCACAGTCTATGACTTTGCGTTTCGCACGCGTGCCGTTCGGGTCATTCAGTGTGTTCGTCGTGTGTCCGGTATTCGGGTGTTGGGACTATTCGGACACACGCACAATTCGCGAACGCGCCTCTTTTCTTCTATTGTTTACTTTTTTTTTGTTGTTTTTGCTTTTGTCATGCTAAGCGCAAACAACGAAACTCACCTCTCTCTGTCTGTCTGCCTTACGGTTGGTTTTGCTGCTGCTGATGATTTATGTCTGTCACACACGCACTTATTTGTGAGTTGTGCTCTCTTGTGTGTCCCACTGAGTTGATCATACGCAACGCAAATTTTGTTTGAAGTCAATGAACTTATTCGCAAACTCTCTCCCACACCTAATGAGTTTTGTTATCTGCCGTTCGTTTTTTCGTTTGTGCTCTCATTGTGCGTGCGCTGGGAATTTCGTTTTGCCAATACTCGCGACCCATTTTCCATTAAATTATTTTGTGTGTGTGCTTTGTTCATTGAACTTTTGAGTCAAGTAAACGTGCGTTGACTTCAAAAGCATGATTTTTAATCTGTTTTCTCTCTCTCTCACTTGCAGAAATGGCGGAAGGCAATGGCGAACTATTAGATGACATTAACCAGAAAGCCGATGATCGTGGCGATGGCGAACGTACAGAGGACTATCCCAAGCTGCTGGAATACGGTCTGGACAAGAAGGTACAGTAAATATGGATAGTATATGAGATAGATCTATATTTTCTAATTCGTATATATCGATTTAAGGTCGCTGGTAAATTGGATGAAATTTATAAAACCGGTAAACTGGCTCACGCCGAGCTGGATGAGCGTGCACTGGACGCGCTCAAGGAGTTTCCCGTCGATGGTGCCTTGAATGTGCTTAGTCAGTTCCTTGAGTCAAATCTGGAGCATGTGTCAAATAAGTCTGCCTACCTGTGCGGGGTCATGAAGACCTATCGCCAAAAGAGTCGCGCCAGTCAGCAGGGTGTGCCAGCGACTGCCAGCACCATACAGGTGAAGGGACCGGACGAAGACAAGATCAAAAAGATACTGGAACGCACCGGCTACACATTGGATGTGACCACAGGTACACAGCTTCTTATATCATTTTTCTTTTCCTCCTTTAACTAAATCATTTGGCTTTCCAGGACAACGCAAATACGGCGGACCGCCACCAAATTGGGAAGGCAATGTGCCCGGCAACGGCTGCGAAGTATTCTGTGGCAAAATACCCAAGGATATGTTCGAGGATGAGCTAATACCGCTGTTCGAGAACTGTGGCGTCATTTGGGACCTTCGACTCATGATGGATCCAATGACAGGCACAAATCGCGGTTACGCATTTGTCACATTCACAAACCGCGATGCGGCCATGAATGCTGTGCGACAGGTATTTATGCTTAAAACCCCATTTCTTAGACTATCCAACACCACCACCAACCCTTAAATGTCTCTCCTCAAAACCTAAAAAATAAAAAAATAGATAATCTCAAAAACACTGCAAAAAAACACCGTCCGTCCATTAAAAAGCGCTTTAATATATACTCTATATATATAATTGTAAACTATTATTACTTATTGTACCACTTTTTAAACTATCTACATTTATACTATATACATCAAAATTTCTATCTATATAATAGGATAATTTCGTAACAAATTTGATTTTGGTCCACTCCAATACAGCGGCTTGCTCCAAAATTCGAAACCAATTGAGAATCAGCTGTGTACAACAAAATCAAAAGTTTTTCCCGATTTGGCGCTTTCAATAAGAGAATAACATCCTGCTTTAAACTATTTTACGAACCGCTCTTAACGCTTTTTGGCTCTCTCTTTTGCTCTGCCTTTAATTCTATATTACTGTAATTTGTTATGTATGCATGTCCTTTTTCTTATATACTAGTATTGAGCGATTCGAAAGTACTATCTAGAAGCGATTATTAACGAAATTTGCATATTTGAAAAGAGTTCTCTCTGCGATACATATAAAAAATACTGCGAAAATCCCCTCTATGAATATTATTTATTAATTGTTTTGAAATTTGTTTTCCTAATCTTAAGTCAACTTGTAGCTATAGCTATATATCAAAAATAGTAGACTATCCACTTTTTAGAAATACATTTATAACTTAGGGGTACGTTTCCAATTGTCTGGTTTTATAAAACAAAAGAAACAACAACAAAAATGCAACTCGAGCATGTCCTACAGCAAAAATACTAACCATCCAGGATTTAAGCTTACTTCAGAGCTTTTAACTAAGTAACATAACTAACAGATCTCTATTTAACCTGATTATTTCAAAATGCGGCTTTCGACGATAACGATAAAAATATTTCGAAAATGGTAATGCAAAATTCTTATTAATATGTTTTCGTTTTTATTTTCTATATTTCACTATTATTTATTTAATTTTATTAAACCCTACTCCAAAGATCTTGAACGAAACCAGCCCCAACCCAAATTTTTGGTTTTATTTTTTATCAAAATTACAATGAAATTAATTTTATAATTTATATCTATGATTTATTAATGATTAACAATTTGAATTGGTATTAAAAACATTTTACCTTCCCCCCACTTAGCTCGATAATCACGAAATAAAACCCGGCAAGTGTCTGAAAATAAATATAAGCGTACCGAATCTGCGCCTTTTCGTAGGCAATATACCCAAGTCAAAAGGCAAAGATGAAATTTTAGAGGAATTTGGTAAACTTACAGGTAAATTGACAAAACAAAATTAACTAAAGTATTTCAAATTCTTCCAAACTATGGAGCTAAATGGAAGAGGAGTGTCTTCTCTATCTCACGCCTCTCTCGCCTTACATTTAGCTCCGCAATCGGCTTTAATTCTAAACAAAAATCCAATTGGCTTACAAAATAAATCATAGTTTGCTAATTGTGCAGACCAGGCAGACGAATTAGGTTAGGGAGTTTTCTTAGCTTTAGGTTGATTTTAAGTTATTTTATTTTTAAACACATTTTTCTTTATTGCTCTCACCACCATCCATACCAAACCATCCAACCAAATCCATCCATGCAGTCAAAAAATCATTAAAAAAAAACATCCAAAAAATATAATCGGAAAAGTGTTACTCGCTTATTTTCCTTACATTCTCGAGACTCTTTTCAAATGCGTCGGAAAACAAAAACCAAAGAAAACAAAAATATCATATGAATGCACTTTAAACAAAAATTGTGTACAAATTGTATTTAGGTTGCACACAAATACACACACACACATACATACTTACACAACCCTTCACACTCTTACATACAGCCCATAGTTAGACGCCATTTTGTCATTTGCCATATGCTTTAAATAACGGTATAAAACCATTTCTTTTTTACTATTGACTTGTTTAATACCATAATCTCTCCAGTCATTAACTTTGCGTACAAAAAAAAAATAAAAAAATACCTAAATGAAAAATTAAACCAAAAATCTGTATGCATTGCATATTAATTTATATACATTAATTATTATACTACATATGTATATGTAGGAAATTTGTTTTTTTTTCATCGTCTTCGGCTATAAGGTCATCTTCTTCAATTGGTGTCTAAATTATTTAATTATGTATGAGTGTGTTTGTACTTGATAAAAAAAGGTAAGATTCTGACTCCAAAAAAAAGAAAAAACAAATAGATGACTTTTTAGCTGTAATAATCTAAAAAAATACCAAAAAACTACCATAAATCATAAATTTTGATTACTTTTATTGGTAGTGTGAACAGCAATTATAAAATACATTATACAACTCACTAAAAATATATTAGTTGAACGACAAAACTTATAAATTTTTGATAAAAAAAAAAAAAAAAATACCAAACCTAATTTAATATTTCCATAAATTCCTTTTTATTTGGCACGAAATAATAACAAACTAAGAAACCTTATTACTAAGGCTAAGTCTAGATCTTAAAAATTTATTAAAAAATATAAAACAAACACACGCACAACACCCTATACACACACACACACAAACCATAAAAAAATAAAATACCAACCATAATTATCACCCAAAAACCAAAACATAAACTATCCAAAGTAGAGAAAATAAAAAAAGAGTTGCAGTACACCACCCCCAAATGGATACAAATTTTTCATAGCAAATCAAAATTTTTCTTTTGTTTTGTGTGAACTTTTCGAACAATTGCAGCTAAATGATTATGAAATTCGGAAAGGCAAAAAGATTGGTGTTACGATATCATTTAACAATCACCGGCTATTTGTCGGCAATATACCTAAAAATAGAGATCGTGACGAATTAATTGAGGAATTTTCTAAACATGCACGTAAGTGATCCAAAACAAAACAAAACAAAACAAAAAATACCCCCAAAAAATGAGTACAGCTATAACAAACAACCCCAATCACCAACTCCAAAGAAAATGTTACCCAACACTACCCCTCCAGAGAATAATTGGTAATAATTGGTCTATAAAAACTAAAACAAGGGCGATATTTGCAGATAATTGTAAAGAAAAAAAAAAAACGACTGCAGCAATTGGATTTTTGTTTTGCAATTTGCGCTTATAAAAAAAAATTGCTTCAAAATTTAATAATGAAAAACTTCCCAAAGAGTAGCAAAGTTTTTACAGGTTCAAAAGAACTGTACAAATTTTGCTTGGGTAGTACCCCCAACTCACTCTATTCCTCTATCTCTCTTTCTCTATCTATCTATCGTACTATTTTTTCTGCTAGCAAATACAACAAAAAATTAATTGTTACACTTTACCTTATGATTTCTATATATATATATATATGTGTTTAATGTGCCCAATTTGTTGACATTGAAAACCTGTAGCTAAACAATTTGCCAAAAACAAAACTAAAAAGAAACATTTTTTTGAATATTTTTGAAACAAAAACAAGTTTTTGTTTGAGTGAAGTTACATTTATATACTACCACAACTACTTTAATAATACAAAAAGCCCATCAATTTGTTCAAGATACAACAATCACAATTCGTATATACTAGAATTCAATTCTGGCCAATCATATATAACTATGGTAATGACTGGAGAAAAACTACTACTTGCTGTAAAACGTGTTTTAAACCCACCAAAAAACCCCCAAAACTCCAAAAGAATTACAATACTCATTTTTACTATCTCTATCTCTGTCTCTCGCCCATAATTGCAAAGAAAAATTATAAAATCAAATCGAATCAGTTTCTGTTTCTCGCCTCTACTATACTCTACTATGTGTCTTTCTCAGTGTATACTATCCTATTTATTGTTTTTGAAATACAACAAAATAAAATATGAATATATTTTTTACTTGTACAAACAACAAAAGCAAATCCATTTATTTAAGTTTTCCTTCTAAGTGTGTTAATTTTTAAATACTCACTATATAACTGTCTCTATCTCTCTCTCTGTCTCTACTCTCTTTATATATACGTATATCTCTATGTGATACTCTCTCTTCATATATATATAAAAAAAAAAAACATAAAAAATTACGTTCAGCTTAGCGTATTTATTTATTCAAAAATATTTGAAAGAAAAAGGAATTTGTTGGCAATTGGTTTTCAAAATCACCTCAACGATAAACGATAAATTTTCAAGACTATCGATAACACAGAAACTTGCATAACAATGCAGACAAAAACAAAAGAGCTTCTGTCGTCGATGAAGTATTATAATTTTTTGTATGTTTTAATATTATTTAAGAGTACGGCGATTATTTGATGCCGTTATCATCAAACACGAACACACATACAGAGCCACCCCACACACACACACTAACACACACACCTACACACATTTAAAATGCTGTCAATACAAATACTTTTTTGTTGTATTTCTCTCTATATATGTGTGTGTGAAAAACAATATAATCATAACTATTTCGTAGAACTGCATTTCAACTAATTAATATAATTGAATTTTACTGATAAACTTATTTAAAATTTACTCTCTTTGTATTTCTACAAATGCAATACAAACATCATAAATGTAGCTGGCCTCTACGAGGTAATCATCTATAGCTCTCCAGATGACAAGAAGAAGAATCGCGGTTTTTGCTTTCTCGAATACGATTCACATAAGGCAGCTTCTTTGGCCAAACGGAGACTTGGCACTGGTAGAATTAAGGCAAGTATTATACATTTAAATACTTTTGAGAACAATATGGTGGACAACTAATATGTAAATGTTGTATCTTTTAGCAGGTTTGGGGATGTGATATTATAGTCGACTGGGCCGATCCACAGGAGGAGCCGGATGAACAAACAATGTCCAAGGTTAAAGTGCTTTATGTGCGAAATCTAACGCAAGATGTTACAGAAGATAAACTGAAGGTATGTTTTAAAGGAGGGTTTCTCAGGAGTTTCACTTCATACTCATGTATTTTTGTTTTGTTTATATTTACTTTAATTCAGGAACAATTTGAGCAATATGGCAAAGTGGAACGCGTTAAGAAGATTAAAGACTATGCCTTTATACATTTTGAGGATCGTGATAGCGCCGTCGAAGCTATGCGTGGCCTTAATGGCAAGGAGGTCGGCGCCTCAAATATTGAGGTAGGTCTCGAAACTGATTTTACTCGTTACTCAAAAGTATTAATCTTATTTTGTTTGGATTTTTGTAGGTCTCACTTGCCAAACCACCATCGGACAAAAAGAAAAAGGAGGAAATACTGCGCGCACGCGAACGTCGCATGATGCAAATGATGCAAGGGCGTCCTGGAATCGTTGGGTAAGTTGATTACACCAAGCACATGCACCAATCATAAGCTAGAGCCTTGCATGAATGAGAAATAATAATGTACTCGTTACTTTCTTACTCGTTAGTTTGTAAAGAGACTCGTTACATTTTACTCGATGTTTATCAAATTCGTTCTACTGAAATGGTTCGTTAGGGAGATAGTCGTTACAAAATACTCGTTACTTTATAAACGAGAACATTCATGCAAGGCTCTAAAACAAACACCGCACATATACATACATAAACGCTCCTTGTCTAGCACAACAACATTAAAAACATAAAACTGGCGCAAAATTTCAAAATACATACGATAAAATTAATGCAAATTTATTGTGTTTGCATACAATTGGGATTCCAAAATAATATGTTTGCTTTTCAAGTCGCCGAATCATCCGAATCATTTAATTAATTTGTATAATTTTTATATTTTCTTTCTTTTATTTATTGCCAATTGTCAATTGCCTCGTGATCCCAAAATGGGTGTTGAACGATCTGAACTACCTACACATTATGTTGCCTTCACCTTCACATGACAATAACCCAAAAAATCAAAACTTAAAACTCAAAACTTGTGCCATACTCTCTTTCGGTTTGTTAAGATTTGAAACATTGTCTCCATACAGAAACCTGTCGCCGACACATCCCAGCATGATGTCCATAACGCCAATGCGACTACCGGGGGCGCGTATGCCGCTGCGCACACCGATGCCCCGTGAATACGGTAAGTTGGGCAAATACGCCAATAAGTGAAACCACAAAAAATTGATAATCTCCTCATCAGTATACACTATATATATATCAAAAGATTATGTATGTGTATATATATATACTTCTCTCTGAATACGAGAGAGAAAACGAGAAAATCGAGAGCGAGAATATTGCAGGAAATTTAAATATAGTTTCTCGTTATTCGAGTACAACAAATGTTAGGTTTATGTTTAGTTAAAATCTTAGCAAATATTAATAAAAACTAACCCTTAACATTATCTATAAAGTTGGTTAACAAATACAGTAGCCAGAAAGAAAAAACTAATTGGTCTTGCAGTTAACAATTTATAAGTTATAATATCATCATTACAACATCATCAGTATCGAATATGCCAATATTTTGGTTTTTTCCATCCAATTTTATCGTTTTCCGTCTCTCTATCTAATTTTAGTTAGTTATGTATATTTAAGGTTAGAAAGCGCGCTGCCCACTTACTTGTACGCTCGTGCCCCTTTGCCCTCAATGAAAAATATTCACACACACACACACACTATCACCCACACATACACATACACACACTTGTTGTACACCAAAATGCCTTAGCACTTAATCCACAAAACACAAATACTATTTAGTAAATCCAGCTAGAATTGAGAACTAACCAATTGAAAGTTAACTAAACAAAAACACAACCAAACTTTTACTTGAACATAACCTCACTTTATATTTGATCTGTGAACATAACCTCACTCACCTTCTCAATGTTTTTGTTCTATATTTATATGCAAGTTCTCTTTATGTCAATGCTCTCTCTTTCATTATTGTTTGCATGTCCAATATTCTTTTTCAATGTTGTCTTCATTTGATTTTGTTTTTATCTTCAACTCTCCTACTAATTCTATTAAGATCCTAAAGGGTCTCTCTCCCGCTATATCTGTCTCTGTCTCTTTGACCATGACAACAAATAACTAATAATTAAATGACATAGTTAGACTTTTAACCTCTAAACGTTGTTCATAGCTGTGTTTTGTGTATAACCTCATAATTAAATGTTGCCAATTGTGTTCTCTGTGTAGCGAATGTTAAGCACCCTGTATACTGTTTGATGTTATATCACCGGTAAGTAACACCCAACAACAAAATCAAATCATCAATAATACTACTACTACTTTTACTCAATGTGTGCCACGCCCACGCCCACTCTCTCTCTTTCTCTGTCTCCTTCACTATTATCACCAAGCGTTTAGTACGCACCCAATTCGAGCTAACAATTGGATTAAAGCAGAGCTTTAATAGAGCTTCTCTAGGCTTTTCCCCATATTCACACACAAACACACACAAACACTTTTAATTGAATCAACCTAAAACCCTTAATAATCCGAAATCCTTCCTTCCTCCCACATCCTGTCGAAAAAACAAAGACTATGATTATGATTATTTTGGTTATCCGGATTTTCGCGGACCCGGACCGGCAAATTTTGGTGCTGATCCGTATTACGATGACATCTATCGTGCTTATGAGGGTGATTACAGTTATTATGATTTTGCAAGCAATGGTGTTGCCGCCCCCGGTGTCGCTGGTGGGGGCGGTGGCGGTGGCAACGGCAGCAACGCTGCTTCTGTTGCTGTCATGTCCAACTCTCCGGCCGGAGGTGGTGGCGGCTCTGCTTTAAACTCACCGCAACAGCAACAGCGTCCGCCAAGATCCCAAGCAACTTACAATACTAGCCCAATGGTTATGGTGCGTGTTTGAATCTAATCTAAACTTTTAACCTTACTACTCGCGTGTTCATACCGAAATCACAGTTACAGCAAACAGTTACACACACGCAACACAGAAACCACTTCAAACAATTTGTAGCTTTTAATAGAAATGTAATTCGTAAGTAGTTAAAATGTTGATTGGAATATCGAAAACCTATAATTTTGTAGTTTAAGGTTTCGTTTTGATTTGTTTTTTTACTATTTAGCTGAGATTAATGGGCTTTCAAAGCTTCAAGTTCCGTAAAGAGCTTTTTAATTGTCAAACGAGCTTTTAGTTTATCAAAGCTTCATTTAACTTTAAAATCTTTAAAATTCTTCATTAAAACTTTAAAGCTCAGTGATAATTTTAGTTTGTGTCACTGTTGCTAATTTTATTTCTAAACATTATTTTATTGATTTAGCTTTCAGCTTTTGTTTTGCTTCAAGCTTAAATATATTTTTAATATGCTTTATTTTTCCCACTTTATTTTTTGTTTACAACCAATTCAAAATTTGCACACTTTATGCTGCCAACAAACATTTTCGGCCAACAACAAGAACAACCACATCAACACAATGCAGCACATCAAACCTTGCCCTCACACAACACATACACACACACATACATACGCACAAAGAAACGCACAACCTTACACCCACAAGCAAAAAGGATACTGCTTTTATTTTCATTTCGCTTCGCTTTGCTTTTTGCCATGGAAACTAGCACAAAAAAAAAACTATTTATAAATATGAATAAAAATTATGCTTTAGATTTTAATAAGGCTTTAATGCATCCAATGCTTTTGCTTTGCATTTTTTATTATTTAATATTAAGCTTTTTAGTTTTAAGTTTGAAATGCGCTTTTAGTTATCCAAGCAAACAAAAAACATAGCATACTTTTAAGCATCGCCCATTTGCCTTAACTTTACGCCTACGCTTTGTATTGATTTTATTTTGTTTTAACAATTCTAAAAAAAATTAATAATTATTTAAATTTTGTAACGCAAGCCAGCAAAAAAGCTCAGTTTTGTTAATAGAATTCTTGCGCGCTGTGATTTGTTGTTTTTTTTTACTTAAGTACTATGACTTAATTATTGTATTAGAGGCAGAAAAATGTTGCATTTGTTGCTCAATTTTTGAGCACTTCGATAAAACACCAATCATTAACAAAAACACAGATAAAATTAAAAAAAAAGAAATTTACAAGCATTTGTTTTA
Source organism: Scaptomyza montana (assembly GCA_018904305.1). NCBI lineage: Eukaryota > Metazoa > Arthropoda > Insecta > Diptera > Drosophilidae > Scaptomyza > Scaptomyza montana. The sequence continues at coordinate 21,125,962 of JAEIGR010000001.1, read as the reverse complement.
CCTCGAATCAGACGTAATCTTTCATACAACAATATACGTACATATATATTTATATACATATATATATATATATATATATATGAACTTGTAAATACATATTTAAACAACATATAAAAACATTGCATATCAATTTGATATATCAATATATATATTGATACATATATACTACTACTACAACATACTTACATATATTTATTGTATGTAAATACAAGAATCTAACGCGTTTATTTCGATTTTTCTTTTCTTTCTTTTCTTTTTATATATGTTCTTGTTTATATACTCTTATATATACAAACAAATCATTTGTTTTTCGGTAACAACAAAATTTATTTACAAAACTTTGCAACCAAAACAAAAAAAAAAAATTATATATATGTTCGTCAAAACCAAAAAACAACCAAAATTCCTAACAAAAATTATATCTCTGCCAAAAACCAAAAAAAAAACACCCTTAAAATTAAAAACCAACCAAAAATCCACCAACGACCATAAAAAAAAATCTATCGACAAACTTTTCGATTCAAAAACCAAAAAAAAATCAAATATTGCTTATCAAAAACCCCAAAACCCGCATACAAAATTTTTGCCCAAATCTCTGTTTATATTTTCTTACTCTAAACTCGAAATTCGCAAACTGCATTTTGGCTCCAAATATTTTGAAAACAAAAATCCAAATCCAAAATCTACTTTAATTCGCTAATTTCTACTATGATTTGAAATGACCAACGAATTTGATAATTATCTTGGCGATCCATATATATTTAATGTATATCTACACACTATATATTTAAAAATTATAATGTTAAACTGCAAAAAAAATTCGAAAACCAAACCAAAAAACAAAACAAATCGACGCACAACAAAACCTGGAATATATTAATATGGAAACTGTCTCTTATATGGAAAACCCACGCACGACTCTCTCTGGATTATATATGAATATCGAATTGAATCTACACACACACACAAACATGCACACTCAATCACACACACACATACATGCATGCATGCCATTGACGATGATGATGATGATGATAATTAGGGGGCTGGTCGTGGGCATGGAATCACAGTCCCGCGTGGCCGAGCCGTTGGCCAGCGTGGCAGCATCAGTCGTCTGGTGGGCCAACCAACGCCACAGGCGGCGGCAACAGCGGCGGCGGTGGGACAGGCGGCGGCGGCGGCGGCTCATCGGGGGGCGGCCACCGTTCAGGGGGCGCAAACAGCAACCGGGGGGGTGGTCCGTGGGGTGGCACCAATGCGTCCCAGCGCTCATGGCACCCAGCACGTCAAGCCGCTACAAAATTTACCAGGTGAGCTCAATCAACAACAACAAAACAAACAAACAAACCAAAAAAAAAAAAAAAATCCACAACAACAACTGCAAAAAAAGCAACCAAAAATCAACGTGTTCAAATGCAACAACAACAATTGTGCAGCAGCAACAAAAACAACAACCAACAACAAAAAGCAACACAACAAATAAATTAAATAAAAAAATACTCCCGCATAACATTTATAAATTAATAAATAAAAAGCCAAGTTAAAACCTCCCACAAACACACGCACACACACACACACACTTACACACTCTCTCTCACACACACAAGCACACACACTGAAAAATATGTGGTATGAATTGGGGTTGTCTTTTATGTGTCGTGTGTTTTTTTTTTGTATTATTTAAAATTTTTTTTTTATATATAAAAACTCATTTTTGTTTTGCATATTGTTAACGTGTCCTCAATGTTGTAACGAATCAAATCATTAATTCTTCTTTCTATATATATATAAATATGTGTTTTTATTCAATCTTTATAATATTTATACATTTTCCGTAGTATTTTTAAATGCTTCTTGCTGCCTTTGGACAATTTGTTGGTCAAACAAAACATTTTTGGTCATAATTTTCATCAGCGCTCAAATGTATGCTACATTTTTGTTGTTTTGCATGCATCTCAGCTCGTGACCAATTCAAAAGCAGTAAGCAGCACAACACAAACACACGAACAGACACACACACACTCACACACACACATTTAAGCAAATCATATGTATATGGAAAGCCACTATAACAAATTATATATAAAACGCATATATCCATATATATGTGTTATGAATCGATTAGTATTTACAAAAGAAATAAAAAAAAAACTATATATATCCAAAATACCACATTAAAAATCACCCCGCCCTGACCAAGCCCCCTCTCTACGCAAGTCAAAGAGTCAGTGGAGAGTTGAAGATCTTATATATATATATTTTTATATAGCAATACCCGCCCGACCCGACCCACAAATAAATTACCAAAATTTTTGACGTACGTGTATATAATTTTTTTTTTCAATTTTAAAAATATTTTGGTTACATTTCTATATGATTAATATAAAATATATATGTTCGTAACATTGTACAGTAAAATATATATTTTTATTCTAAAATTTGTTGTTGTTTCGGAGAGTATATAACAATATATATGTGTATGTTTGTCATAAAGATTTATATAATAATAAAAACTCCAAACCTTATCACTGTGTAAGTTTCATGCTTTGCTAATCGTTCTATTTAGCAAGATATAAACAATATAAATATATAATATATGTATATAAAACATAACACATCCCCATATACCCCATATATACTACATACTTTCATATTGTAAATCATTTGATTTAATTTTTTATGTATATACATATAATTTTTTAAAACACCAAATACTAATCGATTCCGTGTCTTATTACTCACTTACACACCAAACATATATGAATATATATATATAATTTGTTACCAATAAACATTATGGCTGACTATAGAAACATAATACACAAAGAAAAAATACTTTTAGTTACTTTTTTGATACGCTTAAATTATTGTTCTCAAACCTCACACAAACACACTTATTTTCTGTATTGTTCACATTTTTGTAAGCTTTTTTTTTAGTCACGGCTTAATTCATTCATTCATATAACTATATAGATATAGATTTGAAAAATCATATATTGAATTCTCGCCGCCAGCTGCTTTATTTCTTAAACACAAAACACTCGAAAATTAGAGAACGAACAACAAAAGCAAAACCAAAACTAAAATCTGTTTCTAGCTGGATCCTCACTCAAGACTTTCATGGAGGGCAACATATAAGCGTAGCTCCAGTGACGTCAGCTCCGAGCGCAGCGACAAAGATCGCTCGCCGAGCAAGAAACTAAAGCGTCAGAGCTCCTCCTCCTCCTCACCCAACAGCAAAAAAATCAAGTCACACAAGTCCAAGAAGCATTCACACAAGTCAAGCAAGAAATCAAAGAAGGGGAGCGAGCTCTAGCTGAACAAAAAAAAAAAAAAAACCAAAACTAAAAAACACAACACTTAAAAAATTTAATAAGCCTGATTTTGCGAAATCCTTATTACCAAAAAAAATGAAACACACTCCAAGATATATATTCAAAACAGATCAGTTCAAACTCTAAAGGAAAGAATCACATTAAAATTATTCAAGAAACATTTATCCACAACACAAATAGATCAGTTCAAAGAATTCACCAAAATATTAAGGATATATTCATGGAGTAGGCCAAAAGAATATCCTTATTACCTAACCAAACAACAAAATTCAAATTAAGTGGAAGAAAAACAAACACATTTACACTTTCAGATCAGTTCAAAGCTTCAATCAAGACATATCAAGACAAAATTCCAAAAAGGAAATAATCCTTTAGTAAGATTTCCTTATCAAGACTTAAAAAGGTAAATTATTGGACCGAATGAATTCCATGTTCCTATCCTAACCATTTACTTTGTCCAAAGCAGATCAGTTCAAGTAAGAACAAGCAAGAAACTGATGATGGTACCTTATTATAAGCAAGATTTCCATAACAAATATATTCTCTGACGAGGCAATCAAGGCAATCACTCTCCCCCCCATCCCCCTCCACCATCAAAAAGGACACAGCGCTCCATTTCAAAATCGATGCATATACATTTTTTGTTTCCCCAACGACAAAAAAACAACTCTCCCAGCAAAACACACACAACAATCGAATTATGTTGTCCTTGTCCAGCGATAATATCATGTACAATGTTTTATCTACACCTGCACAAACACACACACAAACACACACACACACATACATTCATTTGTGTCCCAGTCATGTCCCAGATGACGTTCTTTGTCCAACGAATATAACACTTTCTGCATTTTGTTGTCCATTATAATGCAGGAAAAACCAAACCAAATCAAAATAAAAAATATATAAAAAAAATAAAAAAATTCAGTGTGTGTCGTCTTTCTAACAACATTATTATAACTATAAAACATTAAAACAAAATTATATCCCCTATATCAAAAAAGAAGAAGAAGAAAAAAATGAAATTCCAGATACCCAAATAGAAAAAAAACAAAATAGCTCTGTTCCATTTTTAGTATTAACAACAATTTTAACTCTCTCTTTTTTCTCTTTTTAAATCCGTTTCACAACAACAACAACAACCAACACTATCAACAACAACAACCAACAACAACACACACTCACACACACAACACAACAAAATATAATCCAAAAAACAACAAACGCTTTGTGCATTCCTGGTTTTTGTGTCGGCCAAAACAACTTTAGTAGTCGGTAAACGTAAGTTCGATGGAGGTCACCAAAATCCGGCGGATGTTAAGCGACGTTACCAGAGCGGTTTAATAGGAAATGGCGGCAGTTGGGGCAGTTTACCGCTACCACAGCAACCCTTAGGCACAAATGGTGAACAGTGGTATATGGATACGTTTCCGGCATGGAGTTAAAAACATCAACAACAAACTACAGTTAATAATAATAATAAACAAACAACACTTGGAATTTTAGAAGGCGGCACGCCAACAACAAGCCACATCAACAACCAACAACAACAACAACGACAGCCAACAATATATTCGTATCTTTTATATTTTTAAACTCTATAAACGAGAAGAAGCAATATATTAACAAATTGGGCCTTAAGCCGCATACAAGTTTTCGTTATGTGTTTTTTTCCTACTGCTTTGCACAACCTTCTCTTTCTCTTTCTCACTCACTCTCTCTTTCTCTTTATAAAGCAAATCCGAAAGGAAATAATATTTAACAAATATTTATATAGCATATATATATAAAATATAAACTTGCCGCAGCATTTTAGCAACAAATATAATATATATATATTTTCAGTTTCAATTCATGCATTAAAAAATACTAAAAAAAAAAACAAAGTATAAAATTAAAGTCCAAAAATATAATTAGAGCATTTTAAAATGTAAAAAAAATCCCAATTTTAAATTCGAAAACTAAATCGTACGTTTTTAACTTGAAATCGAAAACAATAACGAGCAAAAATATAGCAAACAAAAAAGGGAAATGCAAAAGCAAACAAAATAATAATAATAATAATAATAATAATGATAATGATATACTATAATCTATTTATATCGATATGCGTATACGGTGGCAGTTAGGCTCAGATATATATATATATATATATATATATATATGAACACTATATTGATTTTAAAACGTAAGCAACTTTTTTATAACCGGAAATTGAAAAGTAATTGACACTTAAACAAATATTAAACATTTTATTACTATTTGTATAAAAATGAATCAAAAAAAAAAAAAAGGGAGAAAATTCCAAAAACCATTTCGAAAATACTTTCCTACAACTGTAAATACAATCTAACGAATTGAATAAAACAAATTAATCAAATTGATAAAAAGTAATTCAAAAGCAAAGCTTAAACAAAGTAACATTGACTGAAATTAATAAACAAACAAAAAAGCGTAGCAACAACAACAAATTATTAAATAGAGTCTGGAGATTGAGAAGAGTTAAGGAAACTAAAAATTATATAGAACAGCAGGCAGGCCCCCAAAGGCGTTATTATATAATGTCTGGCACTGCAAAGTTGGCAAAGACTTTTCGATTAAATTGCGTACTATATATACTTTAGGTAAACTTGAAATCAATTAAACTAACAAAATCACAAACCACAAAAACGTAGAGCTAAGAAAATGCACAAAAAAAAGTAAAAATTAATAATTAAAAAAGATACAGATACAAAAATCGAGAAGCAACGAATTAGTAACAACAACAAAACACACATCACAAGCAGTCTAACAAATACAAATAAATAAGGAACTTAAAAATTTTACAATCGATAATATTATAGGGAATTTAATAACGAAAAATATTAATTACAAAAAACTAAACAAATCAATTAGCCAACGCAACGCGTCTAGCAGCAGCCCTCAAAAACTAACTACCATAATTAAACAAATTTTCCAAAAATTATCAAAAAATATACACAATTTTCCATCAACTACTTAGTTTTTCTTCTACTTAGAGTGCTGATTAACATCAAAAAATAGCTTCATAGCAAATCGAAACTGGTACCCCCCGTACCCCTACAACATACTTATATATACTATAGAAACTCTATAACATACAATATATAAGCATTATTTAACTGTAACTCCATGCCTATACAACAACAACAACAACAACAAGAAAACACACAAAGAAAGATACAAAAAATCGTGGCTAACTTTATGTTATGAAAGAAAAAGAAAAAAAAAAGAATTTCAAAATTATTTTCTGGTCTTTTTTTTTTGTTTGCTAGATCTCAAGTAAAGCAAAAAGTTAAGTAATAAAAAAAAACATGTATAAACAATTAAATTAGTTATAATCTAACAACAAACAAAACTTCCAATTTTTAACTCAAAAACAAACACAAGAAAATGATGTTCAGAAAAAGACGTGTGTGTTTTTTTTTTTTAATGTAAAGCGTATCTATATAAACATTGTTCAACAAGCGCCTAAACAAAACAAAAAATAACGGAATATATGATATTTTAAAATTAGTACACACCAACACCAACAACAACAACAATACACATACAGTTTCACACACACAGTTGCCTAAAGAAAAAAGAGCAAAACAAAAACATTTGCAACACCAGCAAAGAACTTTAATACATCTAATAATAAATAATAATAAACATTAGCAGACAACAATAAGAACATTTACTACAAATTCTAAATGAACCATAGTTAAGCTTAAATTTAGTAACAAAAGAAATACACACAACCACACACAAACACACAGTTAAACATATACCCTAACAATACAAAAGTACACCCTAATAATAGGAAGAGTAAACTGCAGCAGCAGCCATTTTCTACCATCAAAACTAAACAGTAAAAAGAATTCAACAAAAAATTAACTAACCAATTTTTGTACCAAGTTTCGTTTTATTTCAATTGTTGCCTACAAAAAATTATTATTATTTTATTTAACATCAATTTTATAAAACTGTTTCTTTTATTATTTTTTTTGGTTAAACACACACAAACATAGAAAATAAATTTTATAAATTAACCGCATCTATTTATTTTTTTTGGTTTTTACTTTAAAATTTTAAATTGTTTTTAAAATTTTTTCCCAAACTTTTGGTGACTTTGAAACTTAAACCGATTTCAAATTGCAAATATAATGTATACATATGTTTAATGATAAAGTTTTGTTTAATTTGATAAATGTACTGATTTTATATTGTTTTAAATTTGTAGTTTTATTTATATAAGTCTTTATTGTTAATGTGTTTTAATTGTAAACTAAACTCTACAAAACAAATTGGCAAAAAAAAACCTGTTACCACAATCCGTTAAAGTTTTCAAATTTGGTTAACAAACAAAAAAAATAGTTATGCAATACAAAATTATATTATAATTATGTACCGTTGCTGCCTTTGCGGTCATAATTGTGTACTCTTCCCCTTTTTCGGAAGCCTCAAAATTTTGTACACTTTCGAAAAAGTCTCTCCTTCTCCTGCCCATGATATTTGTGTTAAATATTGTATTGTAATTTGTAATTTTGTTTAATTTTTTCGGGAAAGCAAAAACGTTTGGCAAAATTAGTTTTTAATTTGAATATTTAGTTTTGTTTGTGCGCTTAAGTTTTCAATATTATGTTATATAAATAAATCTATACATATATAATACTATATGAATATTAATTTTTAGCAAAATATTTTTACGACTAAACTTAAACGAGCCCTAATGTTAAAAATATTTACTGTTTAATTGGTTTTTTTTTTTGTATTAATTTTGAACTCCATTTTTTGTGTATTGTAAAGAAGCGCAAGCAATTTTTCAAACCATTTGATCCAAGCTTAAATCTACTTACTAGACCCATCAATAACTAACTGTAAATTTCAATCCATTATAAAAAGCAGAAACTAAATAAAAAAAATTACAAACGGCGCGTGGAAACTGAGCAAAAACCAAGAAAACAAAATTACAAAAATACAAAAATCTATATAAATTAAACTTTACATGAATTGTGATGATGCAAAGGCAAGATTTAATCATAATTACACTAAATCTATATATACATAACATATATATACATATATATATATATATATAATATATCTTTCTCTATAACAATAATATGAGTATATAGTGTATATGTAGGCGTTAGGCGTGTATAATCTAACTTAACTTTTAAACAGACTGCGTACGTATTAAAAATTTTTAAAATTAATTTGTGTAAAATGTTTTAAGTTTTTGAAAAATTGGCAAATAAAGAAAACAATAAAAATTAATAAATCAAAACACAAAATGCTTTGAAAATTAACAAAAACCCATGGCGGTTTCCAAAACTTTTTCCAAATTTATGCTTTTCTTAACCCCTTTCAGCAAAACTTTCGAAAAACAAAATTGGCAAAGACGCAGCTGTTTTAAAAGGACAAAGGTATAGAGTAATTGAAGGACTTTGTTTCGTGTTCTGAAATACTATAAGAGATTTGAGAATATCAGTTTCCAGTGTCAGTTTTAAAACAAAAACCAGAACAAAAATATTTCTAGGGTATTTTGAGTTGCGAACAACTTTATAATCTATGTATACTTATAGTTTGTGTGTGTTTCCATATTGGTTTTATTCGTTTTTAAATATTAATTGTAATTGTTTTTTACACAACTCTTTTATAAATACTAATCTTTAAATACAAACATCACAACACATTTGAGGGAATTAGATATATATATATCTATACATATAGACCGTGAAAGTAACGTCGCCAATTATTTAACAACAAAAAAAACAGAAAAAACATTCAGAAATGTTTATGAAGGAGCAGCGCAAGGAAACAGCAACATCTTTTACGTCATACAAAACAAAAATATTGAAGAAAAAAAAAAACAATTATTGTTAATGAAGATAATTAAAGTGTGAGAACAAGAAGCATATTGTACTAAAAATATTTGATATACAAACATTTGTTATTATTTGTAATACAAAAATTAAATAAAATTGCATCCAGATAATAAATAAAAAAAAAAAAATTAAATAAACAATGCAAAAAACTCGACTTGTGCTTAAATTGAATTTGAAAAACAAGTGGAAAGGTTGTAGTGGGACGCAACCGACTGCGGTATACTCGATACCCTTTAAAAAAGGGATAACAAGAGGCCTGATTTCACAGAGTGCGGATGAGGTAGGGCTGCTGCAGATCTTTCTGGGATATCAGTTATATTGCCAACGAATTTGGTGACTAGCTATTAAACTGGAAGAAACACGCATTCCAGTTTTAAAAAGGCTTGGGGCGGTACTGCATTGACTGCGAGCTCAAGATTTAACTCAAATCGAGCGTGGTAAAATGGTAAAAACCAGCATCAATTCTAGCTAAAGTACCAGGCGAACAGAAGTCAGCAGCAGGTGGCGCCTGGTGCGCCATCTATGTTATATTCTGCGCGTCACACTTATGTATATGCACTCTCTTGCATAGATGCGTTTGTCTTTGTCTAGCGTCATGAGCATAAATCCCCGTTACAGGCGATGAGCTTGAAAAATACCTGCGCAAGACCAGGACAAACGCATGTATGCGATGCTCTTGAAAAATACAACAAAATCACCTCATTCTGACTTCTGTTCGCCTGGTACTGCATCTGGAGTTTGTAATGGTTTTTACCCATTTTGACCACGCCCAAGCACACAAACATACATAAAAGTACAAACATACACACATCTTGCGCCCTGCTCTCAGCAATGTCTAGTTGTTTTAACTCAACAGAAATCACTTGATTCTGACTTCTGTTCGCCTGGTACTGAAGCTAGAATTTCTACAGGTTTTAGACAACGATCACGAGATAAAGATAACAACGCATGCGTAGATTTGAATGTATTGATTTTATTGTAAAACGTTGTGTTCTTAAATACTATACATATAAAGTTTATAAGTGTGTAAATAAAATGGTTAATGCTCTAATTAAATGGTACAGTTATTTGTCATGTTTTCAGTATTATTTAAAAGCATTTGCTTCGTGAAGATGATTTGCTGCGGCTAATGGTGCTGCGACGCGTGGTCGAAGAATCCACACTTGTGCTAGCCGCATTCTCATTCAAGACTGTCTCATCAACGCTCGCATCATCTTCGGGTATTTCCTCATCACTGTTTGTTTCGTTTATCAGGGATCCTTGAGGTGTTACAATTGCATCACCGTGCAAATCCTTATTATCCAAAATACTAATGTGAAAGGCAGCGTGGCATTTGTTTGCAGCTAGCAAAGCTTTCATACGAAAGACGAGTGTTTCGAGGATTTCGCGTAGGCTTGGAATGTAGCTAATAATGCCAGTATTCTTGATCGACTTGGAATGGCAGCATAGATTGTGTAAGAACTTGGTAACATTTTTAAGCTCTTGCAGAAACTTGGTAAGGCGATCGGGATCATCACGCACAATGGGCTCGAGCACAGGTAGACCATGTTGAAGCAGCAGCTTGAGAAACAACTGCGCGTGCTTTAGGAATAATGCAAAATTACGTGGCTGCTCTATGTTCTGAACAATTTCCAATAGTCCGTTTAGTAAACGAATAGTTAACTCCCAAAGCTTGAAGCGATCTCCTTCATAATCGGCGGTACACTGAGCACTCAGCGTGGTTATAACAACCTCACACAAGCCACGAAATAGCAGAGGGAAATTGGCTCTAGGCAAGAAAATCACAATATTAGTTTAAAATTAATAGTTAAATGCGTATAGCTCACTTTTTGATATTAGGCACGGATTCTAAAGATTTGTTATTCGTTTGAAGTAGCAGACACTCCTCTTTGAGTCCACGCAATATTTCATTTTGACGCTCAAGTGTGGAGTCTTTTAGGAAGCCCTTGACCAGCTCATCCAAATGAATGTTACACTGTGCGCCCTTCTCCAGAGTGCCAGTATAGTGATACCACTTGCGACCCAGCATCGTCGTACAAAACTTGCCTGAAACAAAATCAATTTTTAATAGAAGAATATTTAAAGTCATAACTAATATTTACGTATATTCTCGCCTTGGGGCATGGTGCGCTGTGCTGCATTCTCGCCAATGCCACTCAACTTGCGCAAGCTGCGTAATAAACGTTGAAGCTGAACAGCTGTACTCAAAACAAGCACAGATTTCTCGTACTTGTAAAAGTAATCAAAGACCTGGGAGGCAATACGAGCCGGCAATGTTTTTTGGATACCTTTTTCTGACCAGCCGGCAGTAAAGCGATCAAAGATGCTGAAAATATGACAAATAATTAGTACACAAAACACGTTTTCGCACATCAAATCCACTAACACTGAAGCAGTTCTGAATGCGACTTATCGCTCCACTCGTTCCAGGAGAAATACAAAGCAAACAATCGGATGCACAGGCCAAAGCAAGCTTTAACATAATTGAAGCGTTCCTTGAACAGATCCAAATTGCTGTGCAAATGATTAACTTTCTCCAGTTCTTGATCTATGTGCGTGGCCAGTGTAGACAGGCGCGTATTGATTTCCCCGAGACACTTGCTTAAGTCACTCATAAAATGTTCCGGTTTGGCCACATGCGATCTCAGGGAGTCGGCTTCAGTTGTGTCCTGATGTCCATTGACAACGGTGTCCACCTTATGTACCAAATCTGTCAATATGAAACGCAATTCAAGCAAACCTAAATGTGTGCCAACTTCATCCTCTTCCAAGGGGTAGTTTAATGTAAAGTCTTCCTCCTTAAGCAAGATTAAGATGCCGACATCGAGCTGTCTGAAACGCTCTAGGGGACCATATAAATGCTCATAGTCGATCTTTGGTTTAATGGTCTTGCAGGAGCCCATTTTGATTGTTAAATTTGAAAGCTGTTCCTCTGTGAGAGATTCGTTGTTGATTGCTTTTGTCTTGCTTGCAGCAGGCTGCTTCTCTCGCACTGTTTGCTGAGGCGTCTGCTTGGGATTGTTTAGGAATTGACATGGCGGTGGCGAAAACCCAACCGGTGCACGTGACAAAAGTGGCTTTAACTTTTGTTCTATGCATATCAAATCCGCAAGCCGCTTGAGAACTCTTGAGCGTGTTGCTGAATCTTTTTGTGAGGCAAAGGCACAAATCGTCACACGCATCCAATTGACTGTGTGAAAGTAAATGTGTAAGATGCGCTTTTTCAAATCGTCTTCATAGTTGTCAAACATGGCCAAGTAGTTGGCATCGTCAAAAAAAGTGGGCAACACTAAAGCGCAACCAAGCAGGGCATTAATCACCTCCAAACTGTGCTGATAGCTTTGATTGTGCAGCACGCTTACTAAGTGAAAGAATGGCGCAAGCACAAAAATCGAGTCGCAGGCACTGAAACAAAAAGAAAGTTGTACAATCGCTAAGAAACTGTTGTGATTTCCTCGCAACTCACCTGCCATTTGGCATCAACACCAATTCCGATATATTAATACCAATTTTAAGTACAGCTGATTCGGTATTTACATTGGTTTCATCAAGCTCATTGATATTCTTCTGATATTCCAGCTTTATGCCACTGCAAAGATGTTTTCATAAATAACTTTTATTTATTAAGCGCTTGACATACTAACTTGATCTCAGTGGGTTCATGTTCGTTAACGAAACTCTGCTGAAAGCGGTAGGTCATCAGCTCACAGAGCCAAATGAGAAAAGAATTGTCCAGCATATAAATTGATTCGGTATTGTAAAAGCGAACAGTCAAAACGCTTGCCAACTCATCATAGAACAAGGCTAACAATTCAGCGGAATTGCCAATAGCTGACTGGGTAAGCACTAAAAGTTTAAATACAAATTTACAATTTAACGTCTTGTGATAAGTTACAAAATTTTTGTCCACTTACTTATCAGGTTAGCTGCCTGCTTGCTGCGTCCATCGGGCAATGAGGTGATGCTGTCAACGCTGGTCTGCGAATCATTTACCACTCGATTACTTTCGATGCGGGCAATAGCATCGATTAGCTGCACGCAACCAATGATGCCCTGTTTTTTGACATATTCGGTGCGATTGATTTGCTGTTTCTTAACAACCATTTCAATTTGATCCTGCAGCGGAGCACATTCGGTCAATTCGGGTTCTGGGAATGCAACGTGACAGAGTAAATCCATTGCAAGTCGCGTTTGAGGCAGCGTCAAATCGCTCAGACGATCAATCAAAGGCAACAGCAACATTGCACAGTTCTGCACATGTTTGGGATTCTTGCGTTGCAGTTCGCGTAGAAGAATTAATGCCATTGTGGTTACATGCTGCGAAGACTTGTCAAAGGTTAGTTCCAGCAGCTTTTTCAATATGCTCTTCTGTATCGAGTTGCAGATTTTAAAGAGAATGCTGCGAAGCAAACAGAAATTATGTATCAATTCAACTCGATTCGATTTTTTATAGTATTTACCTGTAAGCGGTTTTTGCAAAATCAGACACAATGCGATTCTTTTCGCGCATAAAATCGTGCAGGATGTGCATTAACGTGCTTATATGTTGCTCCAAAATATGCGGAAAATGCGCTCTAATATCATCCAATATATCAACTGTGATGTGCTCCAGTTTAATGCGGCGACGAAGCTAAATTAAAGAGTGCTCGTTAAACAGTATCAAATAATATACAACTACACTTACAAGATTCTCAATGAACAGCGTATTGTCCTCGTTGATATGTATAAGCAGCAGCAGCATTATAAAATCAAAGGATCTGCAAATGTGATCTAATTAAAACCTATCTCTTAATGGTATATTATGTTATTTAAACGTACTTAAAGCCAGTGGCAGGCAGGCCACTTATGGTTCGCTGCCACATTTGATAAAAGCGTTTGGAGCGTTTTAAACCTTGTTGTAAAAAACCAAAGAGTTCCAATTGAGATTGCTTATCATTGGCAGTTAGAGCGCCAGCAGCGTCAAGAGAATCACTAGCGTGCGCTCTATGACGCCAATTAAAGATTTCGCGCAGTGTAGAGACCAGCTATAAATTTGCTTATAGTTTATTAAAAGTGGATTTTGGCAGAAGTTTTTATTAAAACAAACCTCACGCACGACATCATCGGTGTCCTGGTTAAGACCATTAAGCAGAAGGCGAATAAGATACGGCAGAATCTATAAAAAACAAAATGTGTTTAAAACATATTTGTATACTGAAGGTGGATTTATTTGGCTTACTGCATTTGAGCAGCTGCTGTCGTCCTTAATAAACTCTAGAATACGTTCACGCAGTTTTCTTTGAGTCGCGGCGCTTAGCGACAAATTGCTTAACATTTGCACAGTGTTTAAATGGAAAAGATCCTTGCTGCTTGAGTAATTGATGCTAAATGGAAGAGTAGCTAAATAAGTAAGCAAAATAAATTCAGTTTAAGTTTATACTTACGTAAGCAGATGAACAAACTCATCATGTTTGTTTGCATCCAGTAAGAATTCAGCACTATTAATTATATCCAATTTGGACAGCTCGGAGGCATTGTTAAAGATGCGTTCAATATGGCTATAGATCTGATCACTGTGCGACAGTGTCAAATAACGCAATTGAGCCAACATAAGCGGAAGTAGAGGCACACAACCGGGCACCGTTTGCACACGCTCTAACTTGGCCACCTGCTCGACCTTGCTAAAGAGCACCTCCAGGCAAGGATCGCGCAAGAAGTCAATCATTAGAAAGTTGATAAACATGCTGTTCTGCGATTGATATATTTGCTCCTCGCCAGCGGTGTCAATGGTGCAGCCACTAAGCAGTTTTTGAGCCAATTTCGATTTGGGCTCCAAAGCAGCATTTAATCCCGCCTTAAAGGTTTCTATATTCTCGGGATATTTGGGCGAGCGCGACAGTATATCGCGTAGCTTAGAGACAATTGCAATATGATCGCAGGAGAGCACAAATGTGTCTGCTTGATCCAACTGAACGCCGGCATTGAGCAGCACCATTTCAAAGAAACTATTCGGTTGGCGCGAACTATTAATCTTCGATGATGACTGTGTTCGTCCCAGTGTAGCGGCCAGAGCGAGGCTATGTTGTGAAAGAAATCGTTGCGTTTGCTCCTGCGATGCTGGTATTTTCTCTTCCTCACTCTCGACAGTCAGCGCCTCGATTGTGTCATCTGTTTTGTGCGCAGACGAAGCACGCTTCAAGGACAAATGAAAATTTGTATTTACGATCTGTGCAAATATCAATTGCCGTGACGATCTCTTACCGGTATTTTAATTGTTGCATTTTCATCAATTGCATTTAGTGGCTTGGTACGTTTCTTATACTTGCGATACATTATGTTGAAGCGGTCGAATTTAATACAATATTACAATGAAAACAATTTTAATATTCGCCGAGTTTGAGCGCAAAATTGTTGCATCGATAACTAGATATCGATTATAATAACATAACATGTTCTGTTAGGTGGCAAAGTATTCTGTGAGTTCGATACTTTTCCGCAATTAGCTCGATACTTTATTGTTGTACGTTGGAATTTGATTTTACTATAAGCTGTTTTTAAAAGACCAAGATTAAGAAGAAGATAGCTAAAAACCATTAGACGATTTAACTGTTAGTAACTTGACATTTTTATTGAATATGTTATTATTAACCATGATATTTTTTTTATTATTGCTATTTAATTTTTTGAGAATAAATAATCGTATTTTTATTTAATACAAAGTATCTTAATATGTCTATGAATATTATAATGTGCAAATATTGCAATTAACTATCCGTTAGTCTAATGAAAAACTTCCATGTTTAATACCATGAATATTTCAATACATAAACGTGTGTGTAAATTTAAAGCCATTTTCTTTTCTTTTTTAATTCGAATACTAAATTTTGCTTAACTTTAAATTTATAGTGGCATAACCTACTGTTATTTATTTTTAAAAATGTCTTAAAATTTCATTAATGTTATTAATTATGAATGGTTTCTAAATGTTCAATGTGATTATGTCAGAAATTGACTTATGTATGCAGATTTTTTTTTTAAGCTTTTTTGAACTATTTTGTTCTTAAGTTTATAAAAAAATCACTAATTTGGCATTGGTTAGTATTGCTATATGAGTGTGTGTATTAAGTTGTATTTGATGTGATCACATCGATGCAGTCCATAATGGGGATAATATATGTATGTGTGTTTGCCTCTCAACATCTGATTTATGTGTCGTTCTTCCTATTCCATCTTAAACTTTTTGAAACTGTAAATATTTATTCGTTGTTGTTCGTCTTTTTCATGTGTGGTATATGTCAAATGTCAAATTATTGCTTTTTCGCTCGACGTCTTTTATAGCCCGTCATTTGCTTTAATAATTGCGAATTTTCATCATCCATATCCAAATGGGGTTCCCACAAACGAAGTCTTTTTGGTATGTAAATCAAGCCCAACAGAGTTATTGCTGTGAATTAAAGTTTGTTTGTTAAATAAAGTTGTTCTCTGTTTCTTTGTAACGGAAACTTACTGTTCAAGACGCATGGGAAGATAACGTAAAAGTTCAATGTGCTCGAACGGAAATAAAGTGCTTCAGTGGCATAGAATATCATGGTTAAAGCCAGAGAACAACCGCCCATGCTGACAACTCTATAATGGGAAATCATAGTTAGCATTTTGGAAAGTAGTTTTTAAATATAATTTTCTACTTACGGTCTGTAGTGTATGTAGAGAGTACAGTGCACCAGAGCGATTGCCTTTAGAAGACAGTACATTCCAATTATGCGGGATATGGTATAATCACCTGAAAATACCGTTTAACATTATGATTATATGTACTTAAATGCTCTGCGACTTCATTTATTGTATTAATATATTGCCTATTGCACTCACAAATAAGCTAAATTTCTCTTGTTAAAAGAATTTTTAAAATCGCTTGAGTAGATCGAGAGATTACTCCTGACAACCTCACAAACCTTACCTATTTATGGTATTATTGGTGTAAATACTAACTCACCTTCAATAAACTGCGTATCGCTGTGATCGCCGAGGAAACTCCTACGTTCGATATAGCTGCGAAAGGCAGTTCCCAGATCCATGAAAGCCACAAACGCAATCCAACCACGAAAGGCATAGAGAAGACGTTCACGGGGTCGACTGCCTGACTGCATTGCAGCCCTGCGAAATGTAGCACGAAACAAAAGTTGAATGACAGTATAATTACATGAACTAAAGTAAGAGAATGCCGGCCGGCTTATCAGTAATTCTGCCAACCACCCGCACCCCACACACAGGTATGTAGCTTTTTTGTTTCGCTTCTGTGGGCAAAATCGATATTTCACCCCCAGCTGACACACATTTATTATTTATGCAACAACAAATATTTATACACATACACTTGGGTGGGGGGCTCAATTTAAAATTGACGGCACGCGAACAAGTGCTATAAAAGGCCAACCGGATTCGGACCCGAATAACCCGGTTCGAGGCTATTTATTTTCAGTCAACAATATCGCCCAGAGCAACGGAATTTGTGGCAATTAAAAGTAGCGCATATTAATGCTGCACTCGCATTTCTTTTCATTCATAATTCTTACATTTCGATAGATATGTAATTAGATTTGTTTGCGAATTGAAAATCACTTTTGCATTTGTTGCTGCTTTTGGTTTTTATTTAATTAACTTTGAATTCTATTCTTCCTTTCAACACAGTTTTTGCGTGTTTTTCACGCTTTGCTATTTTTCTGCTACTCTTCGCAGCGACGCTTCGACGCAGATTAAAAGACAGACAACGACAAACGGAGAAAAGCTTTCAGGTGATGAAAGCTTTAATGGCAATTGCGCCGGCCGGCTGTTTTGGTTAATGTACCGTAACAGAAGGCAAGTGTGACAGGCTGTTTGGTGAATATACCGTAAGAGTAGGCAACGGTGGCAAGGGTGTCAGATAGAAAGTGTTATTCGAACTATTTCCAAATCGTAATAGTATTATTTATGCATCCACAATCAGTTTTATTTAGGAAAAAGTATATAAAAATAGTTTTTAACAAATGCAAAATAAAAAGTCATGTAAAATATGTTATTTAGTTCAGTTCCATGGCTATATCTAAGTGTTTCCTAGGTTCAAGCCTTATTGACTTCCTGTTCGTTCTTGCGATATTCAGCATAATCCACATATCCATCATTATTCAAATCCATCGTCTTAAGTACATAATCTATGGTCTCCTCCAGCGCTTGATCAGTATAAACGACGCCGTTTTTATGTTCCGTTTCAGCTGGATGCTCTGCAGTAGCTAAACTGGGAGATTTTGTTGTATCTTCGACTGAAATCAAGATAAGTATTAGAATATGAAATTCAGATTAAAATTACCAAAAATACTTCATTGTCAATTTAACCAGACAGAAGACATTTTAAATTTATTTGTTTTTCTTAGTGTGGTTTTTATTCACTAAAAACAGATCACTTGCAAATGAATAGCATGCGTCTATTATAAAGTAGTTTTCAATTTCTAATTGTTCCAGATGTTTTCTATAATGTATATTTTTTTTGCTTACTTTTTCATTTTTGTACAAAACAAACGTTTACACAATCAGTCTGTTCTTTTTTAGTTTTATTTGTTATGTTTTTAGCTGCTTTTTGTTGACGCTTAAAAATAACTTCATGTCGAACACATAACTAATATTATGAGAAAAAGGGTAAAAAACAATAGAAAACAAAACATTGCACAAAATATATGAGGTTCTCTCGTGCTATTCGAATATATTGGAATATGATTTTTTTTGCGAGAAGTTACACAATTTGTTCAAATGAGTTTGGCCAAATGGAATGCTTGCAGCATACAAATATTGGAAATATATTACAATTTGAGCTGGAATTCGTTTGCGCCTTAATTTCAATGAGTGTGTAGGTGTGTGTGTGTGTGTGTTGTGGCGAAACAAGGAATACGATGCGCTACAGGACAAAACTATGCTTGAATTGATTGTTTGAAACTATACAAAACTAATGTCCCGGTTGCTGCTGCTGATCCTGTTGGGGTTGTTGTTGTTGTTGTTGTTGCTGCTGCTGTTTCTCCGCAGCCTTCTGTTGTGCCTTTATGAACTCCGGATAGTCGATGAAACCATCGCGTGATGTATCATCCATTTGGAGTATGGGATCGATAAGCGCAACGAGCTCCTCATCCGAGAAGACTTTCTCCTCCACATGCGGCTTCTCGCCGTTGGGCTGCTCTTTGCTACCTTGCTCTGCATTTGTTGTTGTTGTTTTATGAGTTATTATAGATGGGTTTTGAGATGATGTTGGAGCATATGACGATAACCACAACCAGAAGAAGAAACCAGGAACCAGTCGAAACACATATGCAAATAAAAACGAAAGACAAGTCAAAACAACAAAACCAAAAATGAATTATAGAAATTAAAGCAAAACTACAAACATTAACAAATGCAAAAAACAAATGTTGCTTACCGTGCCAGTGAATTAAAGATTTAATTAGCTCACAGCCATCGAGCTTGTTGTTATTATCAGAATCGTGCATTTTAAAGTAGTGAAATTGCAATTCAGCCTCAGACATTTTGCTCGTATCGATGGGCACCTGCATGTGCTCCTGGATGTGACTGCAAGGAGAGACAGGACAAGAAGATGATGTAGAAAATAAGTATACTATAATAGTGAGTTGTAAGAAGTATTTAACAAATATTTACAATCATCTATATGCTCTTATCATAAATTCATAAATAAATATGTCAGTTATTGATAAGATAATATTGTTGTGAGCTCTTTAGTCCATATTGATTAATTACGATGTGGGTTTTAGATTTAATTTGGTTTGATAAAGGGACATGCAACTTACGCACGCTCCTGCTGAATGTTGCCTGTGTTTAGGACCTGCTGCGGCTGACCATGATGATGGCCGCCCGCTTGCTGTTGATGGTGCTGCACAGGTGGCTGCTGGTGTTGCACGGGCGGCTGCTGTGGATGCATCTGCTGCTGTTGTTGCTGCACAGGAACTTGCTGATATTGTTGATGCTGTGGCACCTGTATGACGAGTTAAGTGTGTGATTTATGCACTTGTTACCTTGGAGATTCACTTACATATTGTTGCTGTGGGACGCCGGGTGCAACATGCCCCTGTTGCTGATATTGCTGTGGCGGCGGCGGCTGTTGATGATGTTGTGGCATTTGCTGTGGCACTTGTTGCTATTTAGCATAACAAAAAGTAAAATATTAGCTTATTAATTTACTGCCAGCTGGTATTGCACAATATGCATATTGAAAATACTCACATAATGCTGCGGGTTTACGCCGGGCACAACTCGCTGTGCGCTCGCATAGCCAACTAGGGCAAGCAGTAGGACTGCTGCGGTATAGGCTGACAAATGCATTTGAAACGGGAAAGCGCTGGTTTCTTGCGAGGATTTCGAAACTTAGTGGAACGCACAATCACCACGTAGCTAGAGTAGCTAGAGAGCTATCAAAACACACACGTACACAAATTGATGCTGCTTCTTACCTTTTGGCAGTAACACAGCACGACAGCTGTTGCACAGGTAAACGAGCTATCGCAACGACCATCACTAGTATTGCAACTAGGTGGCAGCGCTTCGTACACAACCTGTTTGAGTTTTTCATTTGCTTATTTATTTATTTTGTATAGCTTAGTTAAAGTGTGAAGAGAAAACTTAAAAAAAGAAATGGTAAGGCAAAAGCGAATTAAATGGAACATGTTTAAAAAAGTATATGTTACAAATAAATAAAGTAATATAACTTTTCGAAATGCTTTCATAGCTACTTTCCACTTGAATGCATTTCCCCATTTTCAATTTTTATACATAGTTATTCTAATTTCTTGACAAATGCAACTTTCTTTTCCTTAAATGTAGGCTCGATACTTTAAAGAACAGGATATTGATGGTAATTATTGTAAAAAAAAACCATAAAACATTAACGAAATGATCTAATTCTGAAATTTCTCTTATCTCTCTTTAGAATTCCGTGAGTGTTTTTATCTATTTGCTCGTTCGGGTCAAATAAATAATTTGGACGAACTAACGGTGAGCATTACTTATCATTGTAAACTAAATGGCCAACAATAAAAATCGATATTAAAAAACAGGTTATTATGCGCTCCTTGGGCTTGTCGCCAACGGTCCAAGAACTAATTTCGTATCTGAAGCAAAAGAATGGTAAAATGAGTTTCGCCGACTTTTTGGACATTATGCATCAACACTCTTCCGTGGAGAATCTACCAGATGAAGTTATAGCTGCATTTAAAGCTGGCGATCCACATAACAAGGGCACCATATCTGCCAAACAACTGCGAAATTTACTGCAAAACTGGGGCGAGGGTTTATCTGTCAGGGAGGTGGATAACATCTTCCGGGAAGCAAATGTCAACAACAATAGCGCCGTACGCTATGCTGACTTTGTGAAAATAGCCTGTGCTCCAGTGCCAGACTATTACTAAAAAAACTATAGATTTCTTCGACTTCCCCAGAAATACTACTCTTTACATTCCAGTACTTATTTAAAACTAATGCTTACAAAGCTGGCAAAATGCAATAAATTGTTCACAACGCATATCATAGTTGAGGAGTTTTTTTTTTTTAAAATGCGAAACTTTTCAGCATAGTGAGATGGTGTTCCTCAGCCGATTTAGTTGGCAATGGTAACCTCAACCTCTACTCCGGGCTCAATGTTGATCGAGGTGATCTTCTTGACGATCTCAGATGGAGAGTGCAAATCGATGATCCGCTTGTGGATTCTCATCTAAAATACAAACAAAATAAATAATACAATTAGCAAGTGTTCAATTTACATTAAAAAAGTAACGTTGTTTGTTTATAGTTGTCGAATTCGGAGAGCCAAATTGTGTGGAAAAAAATCAGCAAAGTGGACTATGAGAATACGTTTAATCTGGGCAAATCGCTGATACTGTACAGTGGCACATAATTCAACCTAGCACGATATCTGATTTGCCCGCCATAGAAGTCTTTCTTATGGGTTAAAACTTACCTGGAAACGATCCCAGGTCTTGGAACCCTCACCGCAAGGAGTCTTACGGGTGGTGATGCGTAGGACCTTGGTCGGCATGCGCACTGGGCCCTATAATCATAAATGTATATACAGTCTATTAGTTTCGGCAATTCCAATCAAGAAATATTGCGTTTGTTGCATGAATCATATAATATCTTCACACTGTTTGGAAGTCAATGTGAAAATAATGTCCAATTCAGGCATTTTTTTCTAGCATTTAATAATGACTAGGCTAAATGGCAAACGGCCACACGAAGCCTCCAGGTAAATGCGGATAAAATACATTGAAAATCAACACGCGGCAAACATTCTTCTTCTTCTTACCTTGACACGCAGATTCTGGTTCTTAGCACCGTTGATCAAGTCGCGGCACACATTCTCCAAGGAGCGAACGTTCCTGGAGGTAAGGGTGATGCGAATGCGGTGCACGGATGCAGAATCGCCGCCATGGGGCTTCTCAATGTCCTTGGGAGCAGCAGCCTACAATTAATAGAAAACAATTGCTTAGTTTGAGGTTATGTTACAAACGCCAACACGTGCATGCATTTTGGTAAGAAATATACATTAAACAAACGAAACAAATGAATTGCTTGCACTTTAACCATATATTTTATTAATATTTACCATTATTTAGCAATTTTTCTGGTCGAGATAGTCAAATCTTGGTATTTTGAGCAGCGCTGAACCAGTTAACTTGCTGGTCAAAAACGTAATGGGAAGAGTGCCAGTCACAGCATTTCGAACATCAATTTCACTGAGCGTTGCCACCTGGTTAGAGAAATGGTGGCAGAATGATTGCCTTCGAAGCAGACATTCACAACGAACACTGCTTTTTGAAATAATTAAAACTGCCGGATTTTGGATATTGTTAGTTTTATTTTGCGTTCACAACTTATTTGCAACAAACAAATGCGACTGAAGTGGGACCAAAAGTAATGCCATAAATAGATTGTATAGTTTACAAAAATTTACAAATCAAAGCACAATGTTGTATTTAAATATTAAATCAACGTTAATTAGTTATTGTACAATAAAAATATCTGTTCGACTTTTAAGCATATAAAATTTGAAAAAGAAAACAACTGCACTTTGACAACCTTAAATACTAAGTACGCCTCAACAAACGAACATTTATGCCTGTGCAGTTACAAAACAAAATCATAATATTGTGTATGTGTTCATCATCAAAAAACTATAAATTATATCTTAAAAAAGCAATAGGCTAAAAGTTTGTGTCCAAATTGTTTGTGGTAGTTATACATATAGTCGGAATATTACTTTACGGGTAAGTTGTTTGTGGTTAGTATAGTTTAAACGCCCAGTTGGCACACACAAGTGCTGCAACTCTCATGAATAATGATTTAAATGGAGTTTAAAGCGTTTTCGTTTCTCTCGCTTGCCTGTGTTTTAAGTGTCTATGTATGTGTTTGAGTGTGTGTGTGAGAGTATGGTTAACTAATTTACATTAATTATAGATTCACGGCCTTTACCAACGCCCACCCAACGCACAGGGACGCTCAACTGGCTCTCCAAGAATCGAACATAGTTTTGTGCATTCTCCGGCAATTCCTTAAAGTTGCGTACATCCTCCGTTGACGTCTGCCAGCCGGGCAATACGGCATACTCCACCTCAATACTACCCAGTTCGCTAATGGTGCCAGGGAAATGGTCGAGCTTATCACCATTGCTGCTGCGTCGATAGCAGACGCCCACTTTGATTTCCGCCATGGTATCCAAAATATCCAGTTTCGTAATGCAAATGCAAGTGTAGCCATTAACCAGCGATGTGTATTTAAGCAGCGGAATATCCAACCAGCCACAACGACGCTTACGTTTCGTAGTCACGCCCACCTCAAAGCCACGCGTCTGCAACAACTCGCCAATTTCCTGTACAAAGGACAAAACAATTAGGTGCAACTTTGCGAAAGAACGGGGTGCATTTGCTTACATTCAACTGCTCCGTGGGGAAGGGACCATCGCCCACGCGTGTCGTATACGCCTTGACAACGCCAATGACCTCGCCAATCGTTTGCGGCGGCAAACCCAGACCGGTTAGTACACCACCAATGCTGCAATTGCTGCTTGTCACATACGGATACGTGCCAAAATCAATGTCCAACATCGCTGCATTGGCACCTTCAACCAAAATGGTTTTACCATTGCGCAGTGCTGTGTGCAGGAAACAAATCGTATCCTTCACATACGGACGAATCTTCTCTACGTAACCCTTGTACCGTGCCAATTCCGCATCGACATCCACCTTGATCGATGGGAACAATCGCAAATGTGTGTTCACAATCGATTTGAATCTTTGGTAGAACAATATAAAAAAAGTTACTCAAGATATTCAAATAAGTTTATTCAGTTGCAACTTACTTCTCGCTGAACAAGTTAAAGTCACCCAAGAGCTCACCCACGCGAATACCATTGCGTGTGGCTTTGCTGGAGTACGCTGGACCAATGCCCTTCTTGGTAGTTCCTAGCGATTTGCCGCCCTTTTCCGCCTCCTGCATGCCATCGACATGCTGATGAAAATCGAACACAAGATGCGCACGATCCGAGATAATTAAACGATTCTCCAAATGAATCAAACCCTTAGCCTCGTTCTTCAGCACCTCATCGAACAGCGAAGGCAAATGAATAACCACACCATTGCCTTAAAATAGTCAAGAAATTACAAAGAAAAATAATTAATAACAAATGATTCAAATGCGGTTGTCGAACAGCGAAGGCAAATTAATAACCACACCATTGCCTTAAAATAGTCAAGAATTTACAAAGAAAAATAATTAATAACAAATGATACAGGAACCTACTCAAGCGTCATAATAAAGAAAATGTTCAGCGTTTTGACAAGGAAATAAACTAATAGCTATTAGATTTGGTCCTAAGAAGCCTGTAGACGGCTCTGTTTTTCGGGATAAAAAGAGACTTATCATACTCACAATTAACGGGGTTGTTTAGATCTAGAGATTCTCCCCGACAAACTCAAAAACTTTACCTCTGGAATGGAACTTCAGTTAGAAAACTTCTACCAAACTCAGAATGCAACGAAGTGCTGTATCAAAAGTCACCTTATCTTTCAACCCACTATATCTTATCAATTTTTTACAGTATGTCTAAAAGTATAAGTTTTATAACAGCAGCAGTTTTACACCTTATCTTAATTGCTATCATGGCTTCGACACGCTTAGAGGAAACGTTTTTTTTTTTTTTTTAGATAATTTGCGTTAAAGTTGTGAAAAACTTTTTTTTTCTCCCTAGCAACTCTGTAACGACATTAATGATATTCCAATTGTTGACGTTAGTTCAGTAATTCACTAAACAGTTAAGAACGTTTTTTTCTTAATGTAATTCAGTTCATGAAGCTGAATGAAGCACGCGACATTATTGTTGTAGTATAATCGACTCGACTGGTAAATAATAAGTTAATTGCTTAATTAGAATAATTTTCCATATATGCATGCATTTGTGTGTGTTTGTGTTTAAGCTTTTGTTTGTTTAACCCTGAACGTTATATCTAAATTGCAAAAGGCACACCAATACACACACACACGCTTTTGTAAAGTTTTGTTACAGGTATGGGTGCGAGTTTGATTATCTCGTAAATTAGTCTTGTGACAAGCGATGACAGGCAACAGAGTTTGTTGTTTTTTGCTTTCTTGTTGTAACAACCCAAAAGCAAAACATCGATTAAACTTTAAGCAACACAAAACAAATAAAGCAAGTTAAAGAAATGACCTTGCCTGTTGCAACAAAATAGTTTTTAAAGAAAACAAAAGTTCAGTTCTCTCTGTAAAGGTATAATATATACAATAATGAATGTCTGCTCTGTTGACGTCAATAAACAAACAGGAATCGAATAATACTAATTGATTGACTTTGTCTGAATGCAATAAGGCCTAGAGATGAAACCAAAATAGAAAACAAATAGCCTTTATCTTAGGCACATTTCAAAGCCAAATACTAAAACCAACTGACCGCAAAAGCCAATGTCAATGTTGCATTAAGTCATGCCAACAAAATGTCTATACATCCTATACACAAATATATGTACATAATATATATATTTTCGTTTATATACGCTCAATTTCACTTTTTGTACCAGAACGAAAACGAGAAGTAGAAAAATCTAAAAACAAAACACAATAAAAACAATTATACTAGATCTTTATATATGTGTGTTTTTTAAAATGTTTTGAAAAATATACGTGTGCTGTTTTCAAAGTAGGAGAAAAATGCTGAAAGCATTAGACAATAAACATATAAGGAAAAATAAATATTTGCTTACTTTCATTGAAAAAAGAAAAATCATTTTGAAAAAGGATTTGCTTGATTTCTTTACTTGCAATACGTAGAATTATTTCTTGCTTGATTCATTGAAGGACGCATTGTTCCTGGAACACCGATTCCACACACACACTTACCAATGACCGAAATGCAT
Organism: Scaptomyza montana; assembly: GCA_018904305.1. NCBI lineage: Eukaryota > Metazoa > Arthropoda > Insecta > Diptera > Drosophilidae > Scaptomyza > Scaptomyza montana. The sequence continues at coordinate 21,099,304 of JAEIGR010000001.1, read as the reverse complement.
TTCTCGTTCACCACACCGCTGGGCAACAGATGAAAATCGAATTCGGTGCCATTTGCAACCACAGTGTGTCCAGCGTTATTGCCGCCCTAAAAAAACCAGATTAAATGAGATCATTAGATAATCAGAATATAACCAGATAAAACTAGATGTTTACATTAACAATAAACGCGCAATAAAGTGCCCTAATTAGCACTTAAGCCTTTTATTTTGTAAAAAAAATATTTTTCACAAACAGTGCCAGATCGTTCACTTATGCAGGACTTCATTTCAACGATCTGGTAACATTATAGCAGTTGAATTTGAATGAAAGTTAAAGTAATTATGTAGTTCATTTTAGCTAGCGTGCACTGTACACATTTTATTTCATATATAGCAAAAGCACATAGCTTTGGTTGTTTATATACAATATTAGCATGTTTGTTTTTGTTTATTAAAACTCGTGTGATAAATAAATAAATATTGTATTAGATAACAAATAATAATCTATAGCTAACAAATTGAGTGTGTCACACGCGAAAACTACTTTGAATACTCGAAAGAGTCAAAAACGAGAAGACGAAATGTTTTTGTATCAAAAGTGTGATACAAGAAAAGCGAACAAAATTTTGGCAACTGTGCAAATTTCGTTTTGGCATTCGGTAATCTCTTTTAATATATGTGCAACAATCCGTTGAAAAAAGAGAACATCAAACAAAAATTCTGGAACTATACCTCGTCAACCAGATAATCAAAAATGGTGACTTTATACAGGGTTGAGACTCTATTGATAAGATTGTAGCAGAAAACTTTTGCTAAAGTATTCTAGTCCCGTGTTCAAGAAACTTTCGCTGCGCAATATATGAAAAGCAAAAACAAAACGGAGGCGTGTGCTTTGTGAGTCAGATAATAGAACAACGCTGTTTAACTTGCGGGGAATTACATAAGAATCCACTGATAACAGATTATAAATGTAAGAAAAGGGATGATAATATTATTAATCATGTGTGTGTGTGTGTAATTAAAGGGAACTCATATAAAACACTATTCGTTCATAAAACAACAGACGGAAATCAACAAGTTGCTAAGACAGGGTCCACAAAAAATAACGGCACACGCAATTCTTATAACTACAGTTCAAATGAAATGAAATGAAAATAAAGCGGTGGCCATTCTTTTGAAGATCAACAAAATGAAATTGCGAGTACAGTTTTGTGAAATGCTTAGATGAATATATACATAGTACTTACATACATATGTATGTACATCTCGATATGCATAACGTATGTGTACACATATGACGGTTTTTTTGAATACTGCGCGGGACATTCACAATGGTTGGATTATGTAAACACAGGCGTTGTTTTGCTGAGCCAGCAAATGTGTACATGGTATTTGTGCCCAGTGGCTACATATATAATACACATACACATACATACTAGCTGTAAAACGGAGGGAACACACAAAACAACTAACGCCAGGCAGAACAGTGAACGAGTGACGAATTTGCTGAGGCGGCAGCAGAGTTTGGCAGACTGACTGACTGAGCGCACGCACACATTCATACATGCACTTAACAATGTTGATAGTTTGGCTATTAAATGCAAACGACTATAGGCAAAACCAAATATTGCATGAATTTTTATATTTATTTGTTTTATACTTCTTATGAATAGGTTAAAAATATGGTGGAGTTGTTTTTGCTGTTTTGTTGTTGGTCAATTTAGCTCATTTAGGCTTTAAAATCGGGCATCACTGTTACGTACACAATGAAGAATACACACACACACACCCGCAACATTCACAATTGATATACATACAAGCATACATGTACATACAAATGAAAAAGCGAAGCATGCGGTCGCCAGTTGCGGCGATAATAGCTAAATCTGCTGAAAATAAGTGTATCTGTTTGCGAAATTTGCAGATGCTGCTGCAGTAACCGAATAAAATCGCACAGGGATTCATTTCCGAGAAATGCCAGCGTCGGCGTCAACGAACCTGACGCACAGGCCATGTCCTTGACACAAGGATAATTGCCTCGAGCTATTATCAATACTTTTTTCCTCTTTGATTTTTTCACAAGAATTTTTTTTTTGTAATTGGTTGTTGCCTTGCTTACCTGACACCTGCAGACAATGTCCACCTCAGAGGCCAGCATGTCGACCACCTTGCCCTTGCCTTCGTCACCCCATTGGGCGCCTAGGACAACATTAACCTTCGACTTGTACATCTTGGTGCGTCCTTGATGCAATTGCTCATAGTGATTGCCGTTAACAGCACTTATTGTTGTTGACATTTCGTACCACTATCAGGGAAAAACTCTCCGCACGACCACGAAATACGAGCACACGACGTTGATCTCGCTTGAAAACGGAACACGTTCTGTTTTTATAATACAGTTTGATTTGCAGCTGTCACACCGCACAGAGTTGCCAATATGGTTTTCGCATAATAAATATTTACAAGAGCTGCCCAACTGTTTATTAATTTTAAGCAATTAATCGTATATTAAAATAAAAATAGATCAATAATATTAAATTTATTCCATTTTATCTAAGCACAACGAACAATTTGTTTGTAGTGACCACATTGCCATTCAGAGTGAAGCGCAAGCATAATCTATAAGCTGGCAACGCTGCGCAAGCATATGGAAGCTGCATTGTTGTTTTACTAGCAGTTTGCCAGAGACGCGTTTTTTAACTTGTTGAAAATGACGGAAACCAATGAATTTTGTCATTTGTACGTATATCACTGACGCCCCATATATGGTGTAACAATGTCTTTATTTGCAGTTGTAAAGCAGCGCCCTTTAAATACACCTGCCCGAAATGCAATGCAATTTATTGTAGCGTCGGTTGCTACAAATCAAAGGAGCATTTAAAATGCTCCGAGGAGTTTTTCAAATCCTGTATTCAGGATGAGCTGGCCAGCGCAACAACAACACCCGAAAGTCAACAGGATATGCGAAAAATCTATGATATCCTAAAGCGTATGCGCGATACAGATGCCGGTTTTAAGCCAGCGGATTTCGATGCCGATGGACTTGATAATCCTTTAGACTCTGATGATGAAGCAGGGGCAGGACAAAGCGAGGATGAGGAGGAAGAGGGGGAAGAGGAACCTGATGGCACAGAGCAGTCCTTTGTAGATGAAACAGAGGAATTCATTGATCTTGCAGCGCGTCTTAAAGGAATTGATATAAATGATGCAGATGAAGTCTGGAATAGATTAACATCCGAGGAGCAGCAGGAATTCCAGAAATTAATTGCCAACGGCGACATTATGAAACTGATTCCAGACTATAAGCCCTGGTGGTCAAAAAATTCCAAGATTGTTGTATTAAACGAAGCCAAAGAGGATACGCCTGAAATCCAAGAAAATATTCTCAAGTTTGCGGACATATGCAAGAAAACACCTTCAGCATGCCTGCACTATAATCTGTGGAACATCCTGAGCGCCTATGCTTGCATTGCACGCTTCTATAACGGCGAACAGCGAACAAATCCTAGCGAAGCAGTTGCCCATTTGGTTAATCTCAGTGCAACGCTGAAGTACAACACCAACTATGAGGATGCAGAAGATGCGATAATCTCTGTGGAAATGGAGGCATGCACCACAGGAAATACACCAGCTGGTGCTGGCACCAATTTTCTTGTGGAAAGTCGTGAACAATTGCAGGAAGATGCACGACAACTAATGTCCACAAGACAATACAAATTGGCAGCATTAAGCGATATTCTTCACTTACTGCAACAATCCAAGGCGCTGAGTAAAAGAAAAAACCCCGAGGAAGCCGCATTCCAAAAATTATTTGCTTTGAGCAACGGCACTGTGGAATTAAATCGCAATAAATTATGTCAATTAATTAAGAAATTGGAGTTTATGTTGTCATATGTGGCGAGGGAGGAAGTTCTTTGATTTTATTGTCAAATTAATAAAATTACTTGTAAAATATATTGTATTTAATTGCCGAAATCTGATATGAATGTTATAAAAACCAGTAATAATATAACTTTAGTTGCGCGTATGATTTTAGCTAAATGGTTAAGTGCTGCTTTAGAAATTGTCCAACCACGTGTAAGTAATTTTTAATTGAAAACTGTATACCTATGTTGAGTTCAAAGAGAATTTGTTTGTATATTCATTTAAAAGACCATTTTATTAATAGTCTCGACAAGCAATGAAACAAACGCACATGCACACACATATTTACAAGCAAACAGTGAGGTAGGTCAATGTTAGAGAAAAATGATATCAACAAGTGGTTGCTGAGAAAGAGGAAACTACTAAAATAAATACTAAAAAGTACAAAAATTTGACCAACATTTTCAAGCAAGTTTGAAATATTTGGCGCAAAGTTTGAAATTTGGTTGTGATAAAGATCGGAGTAAATGAAAATTACCTAAAAAAGACCATAAAACCAATTGACAATTTTTGCAAGTCAATTGTGAACTGTCGGTAGAACTAATAATGCAAAATATATACGCAAGAAATAGGTATCACATCGTACATTTACATTTATTTATTAAAGCGCTCGACAGAGCTGCTTACATTGTGAACTTGACTTTTTGGCTTTTTTTTAAAAATACCAAGTTTTTTCATCGCCTGACACTGTTTATTTGCACTGCTTGCAATATAAATTATAATTTCTTTACTTCCCCGATACTATTAATACAAAAATGTGTTTCAAATAATGTCATTATGGACCAGCAGGCTAAAAAACTAGATAAAATTCGATTTCTGAATTCTTCTTTAATTCTTGTTCATAATAAACAGGTGTCATCACCGCATATGAACTAGCATTCCGCCACAAAAAATCAATAGCTATGCAGCCCTCGCCAGCTCACAATCAAGTTGTTGCTTGCCAGCCCTGCTAGTTTTTTTTAGTTGGTGATTTTAGACACACACGCAAGTTGTTGTAGTGCTTTTTACGGCTATTTTGTTTTTTGGTATGTTTCAATTAAACGAAACGGCAACGAAAGCAAATTCTAGCACTTTGCCATAACATTCAGAATATCAACAAGCATTATAAATATTACATATGGGAAATGCGGCAGCAGCAGCAAGGCAAACAGCAATAAGAACATTACATAGAATTTAGTGTGAACGCGTTTCGTTTTCTGGGTGCAGACAACGGTGTGCGGGAATTGTGTAGCGGAATTTTTGAGTGCGTGTGTGTGTAAGTGTGTGTAGGTCTAACTGTCTGCTTGTGTGTGTGTAAAGTGTTCTTCTTCGCTGAGCTGCTCGCTGAATTAGTGCAAAAAAAAGGAAACAAATTAAGTGCGCCTGTGTGTGTTTTTTAAACAAAACATTAAATAGCTTGGAAAAATGTGGGCGATTAAGAACTTATATAAGCTAAACAAAATACAGGTGCAAATATAAGTTTTGAGTACGTAAGATTTTTTAATCTTAGGGGCCAGATAAACGAGTTTCAGGCCTTATCTTTTTGGACGACTCCACTCCTTGTGTGTGTGTGCTTAGTCTACCTGTCTATGTGTTTTCGGTTTGTTGTTGCTCTCCGCCTGCTTATCTATCTCGACAAATATGCGAAGTATGTGTCAACCAGTTTTGTTAACTTTCTGTTGAAAATTTCTACTTAACTGACCGCGACGACAACAACAACAACAATACAGCATCTGCAAGTGCTGCAACAACCACAATAAAAACCAAATTAATAAACAACTTGAATCCGAGAAATCAAAGTCGCATAACGTGTACAATGCTAAATAAGTAGTTATGACTGCATGCAGTTAAACTTGTATGTGTATATATACGTATAATGTACATACCCATACGTATTTATAGCGAAAGCAAAACGAATAGCAATATAACAACAACAAAATCAAATGAAAATAATACACCGTAAGCGCGATGACGGACGCCGATGTCAGATCGTTTGATGACGATGTCAAAAGCGAAGCAAAGCTTGATCCAGCCGCCCAATTGCCATTCGCATGTCACATACACGAACAAACGAACCACACGCACGCACACGCACACACATACATAGTTGCCTATTGGGGAGAGTGATGCAGCGGCGTCTGCTGGGGCGAATGGCAGCAAATGCCGGCAGTCAGTGACCGTATGCCAGTCTGCATTCCTGCTGCCATTGATAACATTTGTATGTGCATGTATGTGCGTGTACATGTAATACATATACACAACCTTTGCATTGTTTACAAACAGCTGTTGGACTTTCGTTTTGACTTCGCCTGTAAAACTCCATTAAAACTTACAAAATCGTTTAATGTATTGCGTCAAGTGTGATAAGAATGTGCCCAATTCTAAAACTGTTATCGATATGTTCTCATGTTTATGTTGTGCTTATTAAAAGCAGGTCACACAGCTCAAAAGTTCGACAATTGTCTGCTCACTCAATTCGAATTCGAGTTTAGCATTCAATTGAGTTTCTTAAAAATTATAGCAGTGACATTGAGTTGTGTTTGCGATGGTATGATAAATTGTAGGTATTTTATTTGATATAAAATTCGTATGATGAATTTGACTATTAATAAAATGCCTTTTAAGTAATTTTGAGGAATTTTGTGGTGCAATCGAATGATATCATATGAACAGGTGTATAAACTGAGCAAACAAGATTGTTGTTGATGTTTGTGTGAGCAATAAAAAATAACTGTTGTCTTTTTAAAATTCTCCCCAAGACTTCAGCCAGATGTTCGATTTGGTTGTTAGATTTTTGTCGCAGAAGAATTTTATGTTTTTAGTCCATTAACATTTTTATCAATAGCTCTTATCAAGTTTTTAAGTCTAGGCGATTTGTTTGCATAGTAATATGCATAGCATACGGGTCGGCATGACTACTATAGTATGTGGTTTTTGGTAGAAAGGTTCATATTTCATGGCAATAATCATACTAAATAATCAAAAAACTTGTTAAAAAAAATTTAAAGAATTCAAATTCCATTGGAACTATGTAAGGGTATAGGACTTTGGGCATACCAAAGTAAGCAGTTCTTTACAGCATTTTCCTGAGTCGATGTAATGCTCAGCTAGCAGATGAATTTTACTAACAAAGTGTTGCATATCAGGTTCTAAGCTGGTTTTTTTTAAAGCTGGTGATGAGTATTTTGAGCTGCGTCATTTTTGCATGCAGATTTTTCATACCTGTTACGAAGCGAATTGTTTCTTGTTGTTGCCAAACTAACTAACGACTTGAAAGCACTTGTTGGTTGGGTAATTAATGAATGTATTTTATACGCAAACAGGAAATGTCCCACCACAGCGATGATCAGCTTCTGCAGGCTGGAAGTGATTCCTTCTGGGAGCCTGGCAATTATAAACGAACAACCAAACGCATTGAAGATAGCTACAAGTAAGTTAACCAAGCAACAACAACTAATTAATCATACAAACAAACAAATAAATAAATACACATATAAAAAGATCAGCAACAATGTTGGGTCATTGCCAGCAATAACAAAAAGTGAATACAACTAAACAAAATACAAAATAACCGGTTATTAACTCTCTCTCTCTCTCACTCTTTCTCGCTCTCTCATCATGTCTCGACCCTTGCACAGACTCTGCAATGACCTACAGCAACTGATTCAGGAGCGCGCCGATATTGAAAAGGGATATGCAAAAAGTTTGCGCACCTGGTCCAAGAAATGGGGTGAACTCATTGAGAAGGGTAAGTGAATATTAGATAACCTTTGGCCCTGTTTAATAGCAAGTTAATACAGTCGAACTTCCATATAACGAATCTCGGGGGAACAAGAAAATCTTTTTCTCATATTAAATTGTGTATTTTAAGTTCTAGTCAAAAACTCACACATCTTTTTAATACCCTTGTTTTGAACCACCTTCTACCCTCAACTATAAAATATGTTTAAAGCAAATAGTAGAAACACTATTAACTAAATACTTTACATATATGTATGTTTATGTAGGAATGTATGTTAACCGTGTTATTTGTTTATTTACACATTCATTCACGCCTGCCGAACGGCCCAATGAAGCAACAATAACAATAACAAAAACAAAAACAATAACGATGACCCGTTGCCAACGTCAGAATCGTCGCCGTCGTCGCTTTGCGGCTGACAACAGACTCTTTTCTTCTTCTTATACATCACAAACTGCGCATTGTTCTCATTTGTTGTTATTGTAGTTGCTGTGCGATAAGTGGCTTAAGCTATTAATGGGCTTTTTGTTGGCACTTTTTATTTTATTCTATTTTTTTACCTGTTGTCATCTTTATCTTCGTCGTCGCACTGTGGTCCTAAATAGCATAAAAAAACACTGTATATCTTATGAGAAGTAGGTTAAAGGTCAGTTGATATTAACTTTATTGTTTGTTGTTGTTAAATAGTATAATAAACTTAAAAATAAATCTTATATTAAAGTGTTCAATTGATCAGAAGGTTTTCAAAAATCAATATTATTTTTATGAAGGGAAAAATACCTGAATATTTTTCACCTCAAGTTCGATCTATTTGATCTATTAATTTATCATTAATTGATCATTAGGTAAAAGCACAAAAAACCGTTATGGACTGTAAGCTGTTTACCACATTTAATTAAAGATATTAATCCACTAAAAGTATTAAAAAAAAACCCATTCGTCATTTAACGAGTTTTCCCAATCAAGTTAAAAAAATTTAGCGCAGCTTTTCTTTTCTTCTCGTTTTCTTTTTGGCCATGCAATGGAATGCTGAATTGCCCTATATAGTACATATATATATATATATATAAAATGTCACTGCTCCGATAATAAGCCATTTTTGGCACAATTTGCGTGCCACAGTGTGCATTGTTGTTGTTGTTGTTGTTGTTCTTGTCTCTCTTCAAATTGAGTACATTTTGCGTTGTTCTTGTTAACTACTTTTGCTATTGTTATTTCGTGTGTTGTTGTTGTTGTTATTGTTATTGCCCACCGCCACCGCCTTTGCCTTCCGCTAGCTGCCCACTTTTACAGTAAGCAAGACGAACGGACAAACAATAGCAAATAGCAAACAGATAGTGCGAATGCACTTAACAAAATTAACTAAGTGCGATTGCTTCAAATTAAAACTTAAGTATTTAAATCAAGAACTTAAAAATATAGTCAAACTTCCTTATACAACATCATAAGGGGACAAAGAAAAGTTCGTGATATTAAAAATTACCCTAAATAAAATTGTTTGTTTTTGATAAAATCGAATTCCGGAAATAAATTCGTTATACAGAAAACACATATAGTCTTTTTTCTGCAAGTGTACAAAGCTGCTTCTCTACTTTTTTTTACGGAATTTTACTAGTTGCGTCTGGCCAGAGTTATCAACGGGCGGGGGTTAACGGGGGGGCCGGGAAGACCCACTCAACCAACCAACCAACCAAACCAATTGACGAGAGTAGAAAATATAAAAAACCGGCACCAAAGCGTCGCGTAAAATGGTTTCAAAAATCAATGCGATGAGCGCGTTACAAAAAAAAAGTAAAAACTAAAAAAATAGAACGTGTTTATTTTTTCTGTGCTAAGCGCCTCAATTTGTCTTGTTTGTAAGGTGAGTGTGTGTGAGTGTGCGAGTGTAAGGGGTGTGTGTTTGTTTAAGGTGGGCGCCAATTGAGAATAGTTGAGTGGCCCGTTAGTTGAAATGGTCAAAGCGAAAAAATCATGTTTCGTGCATTTCCAATTTGCAATTATTAAGTGTTATAAAGCGTCTCGTTAATAAACTTTTTTACGGTTTCTTTGTAATTTTTGTTTGTTTAGCACATGCCAAAAAAATATGTGCCTCAAACACGCACACACATTCTTCAGCTGATTAGATAAAATGGGACATTAAAAGAAGCGTTTAGCTGAACGATGACATCATCAACGACAAGGCGACAAAATGCTTTAAAAAAAAAATCTTTAATTAATGACACTTAATTACTAACTCTAAGAGATGTGTTAATCGATTAATTGCGCTATGTTTTCAATATATTCGCGATAAAAAAAAGATTTCCGTTCTAAAACGACAACCATAAAGAGTAAAAAACCAATAAATGATACATATGGTTTGGCTCACTGATGATGCTTTGTTTGTTTTTGATTTTAGGGCCCGAATATGGCACAACAGAGGCGGCATGGAAGGGTGTTTTGACTGAATCGGAACGTTTGTCCGATGTACATATGAAGATCAAGGATAATCTGTGCAATGATGTCAACAGTCAGATAAAGACCTGGCAAAAGGATAACTATCATCACACGCTCATGCAGATCAAGGAGCGCAAAGATATGGAAGATCTGTTCAAGAAGGCACAGAAACCATGGGCCAAACTATTGTCCAAAGTGGAGAAGGCCAAGGCTGATTATCATGCAGCATGCAAAACGGAACGCAGCGCCACCAATCAAGAGCGCAACGCCAATGCGGATAGCTCACTGTCACCCGATCAGGTTAGTTAGTTAGTTATTGATAGACAGACCGACAGTTGTATGGCTTTTTTGTAAACTACATTCGTATTTGTATTATATTGCAGGTGAAGAAGATGCACGATCGCGTGCAAAAGACCAAAGATCAAGTGCAAAAGTGCCGCGAGAAATATGAGCAGGCCATTACCGAAATAACCAAATATAATTCCGTATACATTGAGGATATGACATCCGTATTTGAGAAGTGCCAAACTATGGAAAAGACGCGATTGCAATTCTTCAAAGAAGTACTATTTAATGTGCACTCAACTCTCGATCCGACGAAAGTGCAAAGGTTAGCAAATTAGTTTGTTTTTGTATTGAATAGATTTTAGGCAAAGAATCCATAGAGTACAAAAGCTGTTCAACAGTTGGTTGTCCTAAAGCTAAGATCGTATTTTTATAAGATCCTAAGCTTCATTCTTAATCTATATAGGAATGTGCATATTCTTTATGACTTTAGTATATAATCTGTTATCCTAATCGTTGTTTCTCTTTACACTCACAGCCTGCCCCAAATCTATGACGAATTCTATCATACAATCAACAATGCGGACCAACAAAAGGACTTGAAATGGTGGTCAAATAATCATGGCATCAATATGGCAATGAATTGGCCAGCATTTGTGGTATGTTTGAATCAGTTGTCAGGTTATTCGAATCACGTGTTAATTATACACACTACTTTTTGAATTGCAGGAATACACGGAGGAATTTCGTGACATAGCCAAAGGCAACAAATCGAAAGAAGCGCTGCCAGCCGCGCCCATCACGCTCATCAACCAGCGACCCGTTGCCGAGGATGTGCACGTAATTTCCCCCACCAAAGAAGCATTTAATATCATGGCATTAATTGTTATTTTTCTTACCTTAGGAATACCCATCAACAAATAGTCTAAAGAAGAACGCGAGTGCTAATAGTAAAGCGAGCGGACGGAACAGCCAGCATGAACAACAATTAAATCAAACCTCTGCCACAACAGTTGAAGCCAAATCAACGGTGTCGACAACATCCGCCGCCGCCGTCGGCGCTGCGACAACAGCAACAACAACAACAGCGGTCGCAGCGACGGCAGCAGCGGCGGCATCGAATCGTAATTCGAGCGTAACGTAAGTTGCAAACCAGTAACAAACAAACAGTTTTGTGAATTGTGTATTTGCGTATTGTCGCTTTTGGATTACACTTGAGTGGTCAACTAACGCTTATGATGTCTGCTCTATTCATTGCTCATTATACCCTGTAACAATTTATCTTGAATGCAAAGTGGGCATAATGGTTTGGGTGTAAATGTTGACAGGTTGATTGTACAAAATTGAAACTGAAGATTCGTTTGTATAAATTTCTGTTATAGCCACATTTGAATGCTATACTCATTAGTTTAGATAATGTCAAATGTGCAGCTTACAAACACTTAACTTTGAATGTCATTTATTAGTTGTGAAGAGTATCAGTTAGTCATTCACTGCATTTCCAATTAAAGCGCACTTTTACTTGTTTACATTGAACTAATTGATTTCAATTTGCATGCAACCAACATAACATCACACAACACAACAGCAATGGCAACGGCAAAGTGGAAGCCAATCCATTCGACGAGGAGGAGGAATGGGATGAAGCTGACAATGTGCTGGTAGACAACGGAGAGCCGGGTGTGCCCGTGAAGGCCTTATATGACTATGATGGCGCTGAAAGTGACGAGCTCACATTCAAGCAAGGTACTATATGCATATTTATATTTATGACAAGTGTTTGTTACTCAAACTAAATCTATTATCTATTTTTATCAGGTGAGGTTTTCGAGAAACTGGAGGATGAGGATGAGCAGGGCTGGTGCAAGGGACGCATGAATGGACGTGTGGGCTTATATCCGGCGAATTATGTGGAAATCTTTCACTCATAAAGTAGTGAATGGAATTGGGGGAGTATGCGAGGCGGGTTAAAGTAGTAGTCATAGCGATTGATTGAACTATATGACATTCGCGAAAGTGAGAGAGGGGGAGAGAGAGAGAGAGCTACAGAGATAATATTGTACTACACTCGTTGGATGAGAATTATTATCCTTATGTATTAGAATTTGTTATGAGCAATTATTGCCAATATAAACACCATGAATGAATGGTGCGTGTTTGGCATCATCTTATGTATTAGGCATTGAATTTGTATTCAGCAAAGGCAACCCAACCTACCAAGAAACAAATCAAACAAAACAAAAAAAAAAACAACTCAACCACAGTAGAATTGAAATAAAAAATGTAGTAAAAAGAAACAGGAACAAGAAAGCATACAGACAGATATAAAGTAGATAAAGAGGGAAGAACAATAAGTGTAAAACGTCAAATATTACAAACTATATTACATATTGTATTATGCTATAGCTGAAAACTGAACAAAACAAAAAAAAAGTAACTTAATTGATATAAAGTGTGTGTATGTTCTTATTGAATGTGCGCGCATTTCTTTTTTACTTGGCTCGTCTCAACTGGCAGTAAGAGCCTTTTTGGTCACAGCCAGTCGGAACGGCCTGCGTACACTCTTTGAAAAGCATATTCAATCAATTTAATATGTGCGTAGTATTTGTAATGCGTTTCATGAACATTATATATATATTATTATTTATGAAGTTTTGTGGTGTATACTTGTGTTATAAAAGGTATACGTTTATGTACATTTTTAAATGACTTAAATTATTGAAATAAAACAACAACAACAACAGAACATGCAACAAAAATTAATAACAAAATGTATTTTGCGTAAAGAAAAAACTGTATGTTCAACAGTTTTGACTGATTGATAGACAAGATTTTGTATTAAAGCTTTGTCAAAACTGAACCAACTTGGCATTCAGATGCATTTAGTTTAAAATAAAATGGTAAAAGCCAAATAAAAACTTAAAAATGCTGTTTAATTGGGCGCTACTATGTACAACTTATCTATCATTGTATGCAAATTCAAAATGTTTTATTATTGTTAATAATTGGCTGCTTAGTCAGTGTAATTTGTATGTATGTATGTATGCATGTATCATATCATTATGAACAGGTACGTTCAAACCTTTTGCTTGCCTGACTAAGACAATCAAGTTATTTTAATGACTTTTATGCTATTTTGAGAAGATGAATGATGATGCGAACAACTATTGAGGAGTCATTAGCAACGACATTGATATTGTATTGTTGTAGGAGAGGGTACTATTGTTAAGCCATAAAACAAAGTATATATTGCATAATTAAATTGATATACAAATAGATAGACTCCACAGTCTGCAAGAGTATTTTTATATTTATAGATGGCGTGCCTAAAAACTACTGCTGCCACTTCTTAGTTAGCACGTAAAGTTATCAGTTTGTTTATCTGTCTATAGCCAAGCTCAAGTTTGACATTGGTTATTTTATTTATTAAATATTCGTAGACAATAATACTTCTTCAAACAATTGCAAATTTTAAACAATTTTAATTAATTTGCATTTTATGATCAAGAAACGAATGAGTTTTACATAAACATTTATAAAGAAGTGTTATCTAACAACAAATATATAATAATATTTGTATTATGCTAGTGTCAAACAAACAAAAAGAGCAGCAATCACACTTACTTAAGACCCGACTTATACCCACAGTATGAATCAATGACATGCAGCGCGATAAAAACTTGAATATGATGTGGAAACAAACTAATAGAGAGTGCTTAGGAACATGAAGAGATTATTACACCACAATGCTAGCAGTTTTATGTGCGAAGCCATCGCGATCGGAGCTCACAAATTCTAGCGATATGTCAAAAATTAAGTATCAACTTATACAAACGGAAGTGAAACTAGTATATGGCGAGCGATCTGCTGCATATAGATTTTGTAGGCTCTGTGCAATATGTGCCACATTTTTGTTAATTGTTTGCTACACTAGTTGGCCCATCTGTGATAATAAAGTATTCTCAAATACAAGTTCCTTGCCAAGCAATTGGACGGATCTCCAGGAGTCTAAAATTGATCGGGAATATATTTTGGAGCAAACTGAATCAACGTTGGAGTTTGAAATTGCAACGGAAGCAGAAATACCAACGACTCCAAATATAACCTTGGGTAAATATGTTAAATCTATTTGTTGCATAAATATATTCATATTGTTTAATAGGTCCCAACATATTGGATAACTATTTTGTATACACCTCGCATTGTCGCATGCCTGCTTTGAATCCCTTTACAAAGGATGTGCTTAAGATCTATAATAAGACCTTGTACGAAACGTGTGATGCGAGTAAGGTCTTAGTATCGGTTGAATATGATGATAAGCTCGGACGTTATAAGCTTCATATGAATGATCCAAAAACCAAATGTTGCTATAGAAAAATTCAACGCTTTGGAACTGGAGCTCAAGCCGATAATAGCTATAAGTAAGCATGCGACTAACCTAAATGATAAACGATTTTAATTCGAGTTAAAAAATTATAGATTGCTGCGATGTAGTTATTTCCATCAGGATTTTGTTGTTCCACAACATGTGGATGCTGTTATTACCGAATGCCGTCGGTTAAAGGATAAAAAGTTATTGCAACACGATGCCTTTGGGTTTGTGCAGCCACGGAGACAAGCAAAAAATGAATCCTTTGAGAGTAAACCAAGTGTTTTACTATGGGGCATTGATTCCATGTCCCGCATGAACTTTGAAAGAACAATGCCAATGATGTTTAAGTATCTTAAAGAGGAGAATTGGTATGAGCTGCGGGGCTACAATAAGGTAACTAAAAATTTTCTGAAACTTCCCATCACGTAGTTATATTTTCTCTTGTTTCAAAGATGGGTGATAATACATTTCCCAATTTGATGGCCTTGCTGACTGGATTCAATAACACGAGATCAATGTCTGTTTGTCGGCCAAAAGTGTTGGGTGGCTTGGATGCATGTCCGCTTTTGTGGAAGGATTACAAGAAACGTGGATATATGACAGCCTATGCCGAGGATTGGGGCAAGTTCTCCACGTTCAACTACAACAAGAAAGGATTTATTAAACCACCAACAGATTATTATCCGCGTCCTCTAATGCTGGCCGCTGAGAAGGAACTTAAAAAAGTTCTTGTTTCCAGTATACCCTACTGCGTGGGGCATCGTCACTATGCGGAATACATATACGATTTCGCAATACAATTCACTCGAGTCTACAAGAATCAGTCTACCTTTGGCATGTTCTGGACCAACTCGTTTAGTCATAATAACTTTGCATTGCCTTCTTCGATGGATGCTAAGATACTGGAATATATGGGCACACTGAAAAGAAGTGGTGTGCTCAAAAAGTCGATTGTGATCTTTTTCAGTGATCATGGAATGCGTTTTGGACCATTGCGAAGTTTGGACAGTGGATTTTTGGAGGAAAGGATGCCTATTATGTACATCTGGCTTCCTCAATGGTTTAAGAATAAATATCCGGAATACGTGCATAATTTGCAATTGAATCGAAATAGATTAACTTCTCCTTATGACATTCATGCTACTTTGAAACACATTTTGGAACTGAAGACGCCACCAGCTAAGTTACCTCATCCTGAAGGGTGTCCCAGTTGTCATAGTATTTTCCACGAAGTAGCCGAGTCGAGGGATTGCAAGGATGCAGGCATTGATCCGCATTGGTGCACTTGCCACACCTTTAAAAAGAACTCCAGAAGTGATAATCATATCAAGGAGGTTGCACAACAATTAATCGATGCCACAAATAATTACCTTGCCACAAATAACTTAACTGACCTTTGTCAGACCTTAAAACTCTCAAATATTGAGTCGGTACAGCGAAAAATTGGTCTACAAGTGAAGGAATACGATTCCTATCTGGTTCGATATAAGGCTGAACCAGAGAAAGCTCTATTCGAGGCTTCCACCGATTGGTTTAATAGCACAAGAAACATCTCCATTCATGTGCCTGATATAAGTCGCTTGGACTCGTATGCTCATTTATCCAAGTGTGTTGAGGATAATATTGCCAAAAAGTTTTGCATTTGCTTAAATCCAGATTTGGTAGCTGGAACTTAATGTAGATTATTTTTCATTAGAAGTTAAACAATTCGAATAGTAAATTACACAGAAAATGATAATTCTTAGAACAATATCGAATAATTATCGTTGTGATATTAAGTGCACATTTTAAATGTATTATTAATTTAATTGAATATTTTTTATAGTAAGGTATGAAACGTTAGAGTATAAACAGGAATTGAACCTGGGTCATCTCGATAAAGAGAAAGATTGCCTAAGCTATCTCATAAGCAAAGCCAAAATAATTCTTATCGATTTTTACAATAAAAATTGCACAAAGTATAATATAGCAAAATCATTTAATATGGAACAATGTCAGAATAGAGGTTTCCTTCATAAAAAGAAAAAATCCGGAAGAAGAAGCATATCATATCAGTGAAGTGGAAAGCTTAAACTCTTGAAACATCTTATAGAACTTTGAGTTATTCGGAATATAATGTAATACCCAAATACAATTCGTAAGTACTTCTTTTTACTCAGATCCCAATTAGTTTGTAAAGAAGCACCAAGTGTCGAATATCTGTTGTGCCTGATGTTTTAATAAAGTACAATCTACCAATAGAAGAAAGTTAATATTTAATTCAAATTAAACCATAGATTGCTGCAGTGATGCAGTAATTCAAAGAACTTTGTTGTTGGTGTCACAACAGAATGCCGTTGGTTAAAGAATATCAAGTGATTGCAACACGATGCCGGATAAAAGTTTTATCATAAAACTTAGCCAGCTCAGACACGTTTTTCTGATCTTCCGTCGAATGGCAACAGATCATAAATGCTTCGCATCAGTCGAATAAAAGAAATGATGCATCTGCGGCAGATTATTATTAACCTAATCAACCCTGGCAATCCGTTGCTGTGTGGAGTACCGCAACGGAGCACAGCACAAGAATGCATCTGCATTTGTATTTCAACATTGTTCCAGACTATCTTATCCTATCTTCCACTTCCGATCTCAACCCTGCCAAATTAGTTGACAATTATATGACAATTGCAAATAGATAATTGCCACAAAAATATCAGCGATAAATATACAGCTGCAGTTGCAACTTATTAAATGTCATCAATTGTCCAACGGTTAAATGCTTTATTTTATCATCTTACTTAAGGGAAAAGTGAAATCATCAATCTATTGTTATATATCTTATCAGAACGTAAATAACAGTGTTCCTTAGAAAAAGTTAATGCTCGCAGATAAGTTATTTCCTAAGCTTTGTTTATTAATTTCCAACGTTAAGAGCATAAATATTATTAATTACTTGAGAAATCCCCTTTGATAGGCAGTTTAATATTATTTGTAGTTGAGGCTGTAGTAATAGATAAGAATAAATAATTCTAACCTTATTATCTATACTAATCTATATTAATACCATAAAGAGGTAGAGTTTGTGCGGTTGTCAAAGCTAATTTTGGTTTGTTACTTTTTATCCCGGAAAACGGGGCTATTTGAAAATACTATTTCTGCCCGCATATATGTGTCATTTGATATATGTATATTGAAGTTTGTATATCAAAAACCCCTTTCAATAACCATTTCCTTGCGTTTCCATTTCATATTTACGCTGTTCATTTAATATCGGTTAAAAGGCGCATGCGCTACAGTTTCTCCTTCTCTTGCTTGTGGCCCAAACTTGGTCCTTCGGTTTTTTTGTAGCTACTTAGATGATCGGATTATCCTGTGGATTATATGCAGACATCGATAGGATTTGCGTAAACGCATTTGCCTGGCAATAGTTAAAATAAAATCATAATCATCGTTCTTTGCTACTATCCTGCGTATAGTCACTCCCTTCCTCCCTCACTTTCCTTGCTCGTCGGCAGTTTCATTTGTAATTTGATACTATTTGTTTGCATAGTATATGCAAACAATGGGGAAAAGCGGAAAAACAAATTATTCTTGACCATGAAAACAGCAACAATTGCGGAATCGGCTTAAGGATATACTTCCCGCCTTCTTTTCACTGTCTTCCTCTCTCTCTCTCGCTCTCTATTTATTCTTTCTGTCTTCCTCCATTCATCAATGAATTTGAATTCACAAATAGTTTTGTGGCCACGGGCATCCCGAACATAATTCACACACATGATATCCTATGATATCCTTGGCGGCAAGGTCTTATAATAATAGAACCATGTGTGGGAATCAAAATTAAATATGTTAAAATTGCAGTTCCTCCAAAGACCTTTTAATCTATAATATTAAATTACCCATCTCGTTTTGTGTGTTAAAATAAATCATATAAACAAAGATAGAACAGTATATGTAAGGATATATGGCATACAGTATGCGAAAAAAACATAAACATAGAGTTGTATTTAAAGATTTCCAAGTTTATAAGATAACCCAAAAGTGTAAAAAGATTGACCTTTTGGTTGAATGTTAATATTTATTTGTGATTCTTGCCAGAATCTCTATAATATATATAAGTATATATAAATAAATACGTAATCAAACTTTTCTTGTGAAATTGTTTTATTGTTATTTTAAATTATCTAGAGCTTAAGTAAAGACATTAAATACATTTTATACAAGATATTTAAGTACTTTAACTTAGATTCTTTATTTAATACACTCGAATTTCTGTTTAATATTATAGTCTAGTTATATAGTTAACAATAAAGGTATTTTTTTTAAATGAGGACACAAATTAGTGTCATATTTTTTTTATCCCTGTTGTCTCTAGAAGAGCTCAAACAAGATAAGTTGTTATTACTCAAGTTTAAAATGAAATTTTCCTATTATTTTCTGCTATTTTTTTTATTAAATTGTAATAATAATTTAGATATTGTCATTGTTACTTAAAATAAAAACATAAATTAAAAAATAATTAATATTGTATTTACAAAAGGACGGCATTAAAAGATAAATTCTTTTCTAAAATTCACACAATCACAAGAGTTACACAGTAACAAAATTCGAGCTACTCTTCCTCTCGAGCTCCCAATTAAACAATGACAATCATTTCGGGCTCCGGACTGGAGGCATTTGATGAGATGGTGGAGTCGCAGCTTTCGTCCTTTTCCCGTTTCTCTCGCCGTTCCCGAGCACGACGGTTCTGAAACCAGATCTTGACTCGAGTATTCGTTAAGTCCAAGGATTGAGCCAATTTATTTGCATCCTCGGCGCTCAGATAGTTGGACTGCTTGTACGCGCTCTCGAGCGACTGGAGCTGAGCGGGTGTAAAGGGTATCCTTGGCAGACGTCCAGGTGTGCGTTTCGCAGGTCCTTGACGCAAAGCCCTTGGAAGTTTGGGTGGATGATAGCGAGTATACTGAAGCCAATCGAACATAGGCCCTGCCTCCTCTAGAGAAGCACTCGGACTCTCGGACTGCCTGCGCGCCGGATGCGCATATGGATGATATGGATGTGGCACACTAACTCGCATTCTTTGAATAATACCAACGGATGCATTGGTGCCCACAAATCTTTCGCCAGCTCGATTCAATATATAATCGATGCTAAAATCACACATGCTGAATAGTTCTGGTTCTTTGTGCTTGTCGAATGCAGAAGTGCTACTGTGTAGATCTCTGCACGTCCTGCTGCTATTTAAAGGACCTCAGGCCAACCAAACAACCGCCATTTTGTGCAACGTACTATGGCCATCCCTTTCTGGCCATCGTACGATTTCCATTTTAAAGGGCGAGGCAAAGAGGCGTTGCCCTTCTCATCACCATCATTCTGAACATCAGGTAGGCTGATATACAATATTATTACCCTTATCGGACCCTGATTAGGGCAGCGCAAGTAATTGAAGTTGACACACACAAACAAACACACACACAACAAACTGGGCCGCAGTTCAGATACAGATATAAATAATTTGGCATTCAAATCGCTCAAGTATCTTGTATCTTTGTATCCTTATCTCTACATCGAAGCAAATTGCTTCCGTATATTGTTTGTTAGTTTGTTTTTATTGTGGTAATCGCATGCGGTTTGGTTTGTTTTTATCATTTCGGGGTGGTGCTTTTTACCTTCCCTTGGGTTAATTTGCTTATCGGCTGCGCCATTTTCAATGGGTATACGAGTTGAGCCTCAAATTTTAATATGTTTTGATTGATTCTTAATTTTGTTTTCATAACAATCGCATTTGCGAAACCAGTTTGCATCCAACGACCCTTAACACACACAAAGTATCAATTACAACTTATTTAGAGCTACAAAATAAAAAGGCATATGGCATAAGCTAAGCTAATGCGGTATATCATGTCTTATAGTACATATGGAAAATTATGTTTAGCTTTTTAGAATAAATTAAACATTAAATATGCAAAAACTTCTATGTTCTTGCTAGATGTATTTCTTAAAATATATTTAAAAATTTTAAATAAGATTTGAATAAACATATTATGTATCATCGTAGCAAAGCCTCGTCTTGCACCAATGAAACATAAAATAAGGCGTTACGATCCCTAACAGACCCTTAAATTTGTCTCCCAATATTGCGACCAAGAAACAAACTCGAACTTTAAGTCTCTTCTCTGTCTGTCTTTCCCTCTCGTTTAAGCCACACTCATTAGTTGCAGATAATTCATGTAAATTTGTCAAATCGGCTTATGATTTGTGTTCAATGAAGGAATGTTTATGTTACTAATCTAGTCCTGTTTGACAAACAATGCGGCAATATTTATTCGAATGGCGTAGAATAAGACAGCCATGCGCCGGTCATTTCGACTGTAAATGTCCACACTCTCTTCAGGGCCTTTTCTTTTAGAGAAAAACAAAGGCTGAGCAGGCGCACGCATATAATGCATAAAGGACGAAGGACTAAACTTGCTTGGATCAAGCTAATTCCCATTTTTACATAGATTGAGGTAAGCGCAGTGTGTGTGGATTAGTCTGGCGTCAGTCAGACTGGCCTTTTTACCTAGTAGGTGCATAGGCGGATAATGCACTAACACAAGCATTACATATTCCCAAACTTAATCTGTAGGCCAAACATGCTGCATTCACTTCAGTCACTTGCATTAAAACGGCATACACAAAATAGTTCGTTTTTAAGAACGAAACTTCAAAAAATAAAAAGCCCGCCGTTTTTCACTTACCTATCTGGCAACACTCTTTTCACAAAACAAAAATGTTCAGAGTTGCACTAGTCGAGTAAGCGCCATCTAGCGACAAGGCCAGTCGATTGCTGAACGCCAGATATCGCTAGCAACCCTAATTTCTTTCTTTTCGATAGATCCGCATAAAAGTGACAAGGTGGGCAATAAGTTTTGCTAAATTTATGTTTATTTAAAAGGTTTAACCAAACAATTAATGCCAAAAGTATTGCAAATTGTGTGGGAAATGCGCCGTGCATCAAATGCCAAAGAACGCATCATGCTAGGCTGTGAAAATATCAACATAAAGTGCTACACGTGTTTCCCCATACTGCGTCAGTGGCGTAGGCTGTGAATGACAAATTAAAATTTCGTTTTTGTTCGATTCGCAGAGCACATCAATATGCAGCTTTTCGTACGTGGTTTGGAAACGATTGAGACCTTGGAGGTGTCTCAGGATGCCACCATTGCTGGCGTAAAGGTGAGTCGCTTTGCGCTGTTGAGACGGCGACAACAACAATCGTTCCCCCTAACCTCATTGTTTTGCGATTTCAGGCTCAGCTCGCCCAGCTGCATGGCTTCGATGCCGCAGAGTTCAGCCTGAACTGTGAGGGTGCCACTCTCACCAATGAGACACCCGTCACTGCTCTCAGCTCATTCGAGCTGGACATCACCATTCCCATGATTGGTGGTAAGGTGCACGGTTCTTTGGCGCGTGCCGGTAAGGTCAAGGGCCAGACCCCCAAGGTTGAGAAGCAGGAAAAGAAGAAGAAGAAGACCGGCCGTGCAAAGCGCAGGATTCAGTACAACCGCCGCTTCGTTAACATTGTACAAGGCTTCGGCCGCCGTCGTGGCCCCAACGCCAACTCGACGTAAAGTGGATCAAGTTGCAAGCAGAAATGATTTGAACAGAAGAAAGCTGAGCTAATTTTTATTGCAAAAATAATCCATGTTCATAATAGTAATTTTCAACAATTAAACAACTTATTTTACACACTTTGAACAAGTTGTAATCCGATGTGTCATCCTGTTGTGAATTATCAATTGGCAAAATCAATGTTCTGCTTTCGACTAAGAACAAAGAAACGATGGTACCAAAACTCAATACAGCTAACAAACAGTGCCAAAATGATGCCAAGTAGCAGCACCATAAAACATCCCTGCATATCATCCATGTTAACCTTGTGATTGGCTATTTGTCGCTGGACATTCCTACCGTTGCACTTGTCCATTGACGGCAAATTCGTCTTGTGCCAGCGATCAATGAAACCCATGCGAAATAACTTATCCAAATGCTGATTAATCAAATGTAAATAGGCGCTACTCATGGGCACAATCAAACCAATCTGTTCGTCCACAAAATCCTCCTTGCCCAACGCAAATCTACACTCCTTATCCTTATCAAAGTGCTGCTGCACAATCAGCTGCAAATTAATGCGCCAATCAATATTAATTCGATCGCCATGCTTAACAGCAGCTATATTCTCATTTTGCACACTATTATAAATCGCAGCGCGTTCAACGAAGCGTTTCAAATCCTGTCTGGTTGTCGTCTCCACATACTTCTCAAAGAAGGTGCCATTTCGCAAACCGTACTGCTTGATTTCCTTGTGACCAAACAATTGGCTCAGATAATCGATGCCCGGTTGGAACTTGGGGAATGTGAGGAAAGCAACTAGATTACCACAATATGTAGTGACAAGCACAATCACAACAATCCACCAAAAACCAACCACCAATCTGCCACTGTCCGCACGAGGCAGATACATGCCACCTGTAAGAGTTGAAGGAGTACTTAACAGATGATATTTGACGGTTTCAATCATAACACTACTCACCTTGTTGCAACAGTGCTCCATAGATGTACCAGAAACAATTTTTAATTGTTGAAAATCCACTAATTTGAAGTTCCTGCAGCGGTACCAAACGATTAACGAGGTACAACATGGGTGCAGTGAACATTACAATGCCCGCTAGACAGGCCCAGGTCTCAATGGTGAATGGAGCCGTAAACAAATAGATGCGACTAACTTCGTCCGGCTGCCTCAAGATAAATGTATATTTTTGCACACTTATTGGCTGAGTGTAATTGAAACGCTTCTTGTTAGGCTCATCAACGGTGGCAGCCACAGCAGCCATAAAGAACTCATTGTCCTGAACCATTTCCACAACACGATACGGTATGCGAAAGGTCATCGAGCCCATCAATTCATCCTAGGAAGGGCTTAACTATTACGAATTTGTCATTCTCTAAACTTGTCTCCCACTCACACTTTCATTTGTGCTCTGACTCAACTGAGTCTCATGATCCTGATAACTTGCATCATGCAGATAATAGCTAAAGTTCAAGGCGCGACTCAGTTCCTTAAGGATTTCCATTACAATTCCTTTGTGCTCGATGATAGCCCCACGACTGTCCTTAGTCAGGATTTGCCAGGGTGGATTCTAGGAGACATTTGAACCAATATATATAACAATTATATTCCTGGTTCAAAGACTCACATGTACGGTCACAATATCCATGGTTATATTCCGAAAGTGATGATCGATGTGGGGAAAGGTAAGCTCATGGCATATAAAACCCAGCAGCGGACTCCAATACCCAATGTTAAGAAACTCAAAGTTTTGATTCTTTGCATCGCGAGGCGGCGCTATAAGGTGATAAGTTGGATAGTGAAATTGAAAGGCAAGAAAATATAAGGTAAGTTTATTCAATACAATGACTCTAAAACTGTGGCCAAAAAATCTGATGAAGATGTGGGACAAAAGGTTTTTTTTATTCTTTGGTTGACCTAGAAAGCTGTGAGCGATATGTAAACTATTATT
Source organism: Scaptomyza montana (assembly GCA_018904305.1). Classification (NCBI taxonomy): domain Eukaryota; kingdom Metazoa; phylum Arthropoda; class Insecta; order Diptera; family Drosophilidae; genus Scaptomyza; species Scaptomyza montana. The sequence continues at coordinate 21,075,045 of JAEIGR010000001.1, read as the reverse complement.
ATCTTTAGACTAAATGTAATTTAGCTTACTTTTTTACTTTGCTAATAATTATATATAATAGCTTAAGCTTACCAGAACGAAATTTGCGATTCTCTTGACTTTTTCCCCAAGTAATCGCCGTTTCAAAACGCCATCTAGCGCAGCTTGCACATTTACTGTTAACTTTCAGATATTCCTGACAGTAATGTAAACAAAAAACTCATTTTTGAATAGAGATAATAAATAAGGTATTCTTCCCACCTTCATATATTCCAACATTTCGTCCTGCTTCTCTTGTTTAGTAAATCTTATCGATTCCCATTCTTCATCGGATATTTCACCATAGATGGATTGCTCTTCGAGTATCATGCGCGACAAAGATGTGACAAGAGCCATTGAGACCTCTGTGATGGTACAATTCAATGTATCCACACAACTTAAATTAGTTTCATTCAAAGCAAATGCAATATTGGCTCCCTCATCGAGATTAATGGTCACTGCTTTGGCATCAAAGCCGCTACGTAGATCCTCCAGCACAAAGAACATCCATTGGTTGTTCACATGAAACATGCTCATTGTCTCAGCTATCTCAATGATATCCTCATGAAACTGTGATATAACCATAAACTGTTGTCGCTTCAGTTCGTGTTTAGTGGGTGCAAATTGTATCAGCGCCTTACGAAGAGCAGTTCTCTTCTGCTGGCCATTCAAAGATCCATCGATCTTGTAGAGTATTACCGATATGGGTGGTATACTATTTGTGGTGCTTTCGTGCAAAATGGACTTGACCAACATGTGATTGTTATCAACTGAAGTTGGAAGTTTATTGAAAACAAATAAATAGAAGAACTTCCATATCATCAAACTAGAATTAAAATACCCACGTATAGCTTGATCCACAAATACTACAACCGATTTCCATTTGAATATTCCCTGAACTTTGGCGTCCAATACGATTTGTGGAAACTCATCGCCATGCGAAACCATTGGTATCTTACAAATGAGTTTGGAATATATTGAAACTCACTGTAAATAGGATCCAAATTATATAGCTTACCATCAAAGCACGATTTATTGGTAAACGCGGACAATCTGAATCCGTTATTGCAATCAATAAAATCGATGTCTTCTGTGTGGTTTTATAAAAATTCCAAGTGCTTTCACAATCCGCCACAGTAATGGCAGCCAAAAAATCTATTAAATCTCTACAAATAACTAAAACATAATTGACCAATATTTTCACTTATACCTTTCTTGATCTTTACCGAGTTCCAAGTAAAGTAGCGCACATTAATGCCACCATGCTTCATATTCTCTCGTATAACATCGCTAAGAATCTTTTCGAAATGTGCCACAATATTTTGCCGATGAGTAGCCATGTATACGTAATCAACAACAACCGCTGCAAGAAATCGTATTAAACTTTAAAGAGAATATCACACTCTGACAAGAAATCGTCTCGGAAAAGTTTGATCTTACTAAACTAGCATTTTTAAGATGAATGCAAGCGAATATAATGTTAGAACTCCGAGTTTTTACAAAAAACAATTGAATATGAATCATATTCGAATGTAATATTTTTATTCATCAATATTATCGACACTCTCTGAGTTAATTCACATTCACAAAACATATCCTGTTATTGCATTTTTAGATAACCTGCCCGAGTAAAGTATAGTAGTATTAATGCGTATTCTCACCGATTGATGCATTTGCGCTAAGAAACGAGGAAAAGTCATTGGCCTGAACCGGTACAAAAGCGTACAATTGTAAACCACATAGAAGTAGTACGCCAATGGATAAGGCCGATAACCTCATGATGCCGGAACCGCCGAAAGCGAACTGAAAAGTGAAAGTTAAATATACTCACGAAGTTGCCTTTTGTTTTTGAGGATATCAATATACCAATAAAGCCAATTAGAGGGGGCGCGTGTGTGTGTGTTGAAAGCTGAGAGTCGCATAAAATATTCAGGGGCAGGAATAGCTGGTGGAAAGCCCGTATCGTCTGGTCTGTCCTTGCTGATTGACAGTTTGCGGTTAGGCGTCGGTAAAAATGTCAGTTAGTTAAAATTGTTGCAGGTGTTCAACGATAGATAGATAGATTCCGGAATAGAAGCGTGAAATTATTGTGTTTGCGGTGTTAACTTCGTTTATTTAATTATATTTATATGAAATTGTTCATCAAAAGGTAAATTACATTTTACATTTTTATAGCTAGGAGGGGAAAATTGGGTGGCAATGGGAATTTTAAACTATTTTGAGTTACAATTCACTTAGGATTATGGATTTTTATTTTTGGCTAAACTCTAACTTAATTTCTATGAGCATAGTTAGGTTTTCTGTATGTATATATATATGTTTTTGTTTGGTTTTTATTATGTTAGTAAGTTGTATGTTATGCATTATTTATGTAACTATTGTTAATGTATAATTTAGCTACTTCTTATTAACTATAATACAATTCCAAAAATGCTTTCAAATATAAATGCATACGATTCGACTGTAAACGGTACTTGTATTATAATATGTATATATATATGTATGTATGTATATATAAGTTTATGTGTATGTATATGCATATATTAATGGGTTTATCATATAACCTGTGCGTATATATAGTTTTTGTTTTTTTCTTTTTATAAACTTCTCGACTATGGCTACTTTTCAAAAGTTTTCGAAATGAAACGTTTTATTTTAATGCACTCCACTCCTTCTCACAAAACTTCTTTACATACACTCAACAAAAAAAACTTGTTTTAGAATTCAGAAATTCGCTTTGAAAAGGCCGAAGTTCATTTCTTATTTACTTCAACTTTTGATTTCAGTCCCAGCATATACTTTCAAAGGTTAAATGTTCTGGAAAATAAGGCAAACTTTTCTGAATTTTAGTAAACATATTTTACTGTTGAATGTAGTTTCCCTCAATCCAAATCCAGTTGGCCAGAATACGTATTTGTTGTATATGTAATTATACTATAGATTTGGGAAATTTATGCTTTGCTGGTCCAAACTGACAACGCGACAATCTCTAAACCCATTCGTCTTGGGTTTACAATTTTCCTCATTCATTCAAAATGGCACTCAGACGCTCCTCGACAGCGACTTTGCGTGACTTCCACACAAACTCGCAGACAGCTATGACGCAGGCCACGCCCATGCCGCCCATTAGGACCACAAATACACCGCCCACATTCGCCAAACCAAGCTCATTGGCCGCCGATGATGACTTTGAGGTTTCCACACGACACTTGCCACCACCGCGTTTCTCCTTCCACCACTTTGTTTTCAGTATGTGCAACTTGCCCTCCTCCTGTAGCTTCAATATGACACTATTAATGGCAGTGCGATAAGGCGAATCTATGAAAAGGATATCAATCAATATTACAACAAGTCTAAAAGTAGTGTATATTATTATTCTATAATATCAAAGCTTAAAACTCACTTGGCGGCGTTGCAATGCCATAGCTTTTGGTATCCAGCATGCCGCCAACTTGGGTTAGTTCACAATTGCGTTCGGTAACATATTCAATGGATGTGGATTCCATTAGAAAGGCATAGGAACCTTTGCCTTTAGCCACTCGATCAACACCCTCACCATTGCTGGCCGTAAAGACCGAAGGACGAGCCGACTCCATAAATGACCACATGCGTTGATATGTTGAGATTTTCGAGTCCTGCAAATTGGAAGTTATTAACGAGTGAAAATAGACTCAGTGAAGATGCTCGACTTACTCTGAAAAATGCAGTTGTGCTGCCACCCTTGAGTGCACCATATTTGATTCTTGTTTGCTTGGCCAAATCTTCAGCACTCTCAATAGGCGAATCCATTCGTTCAACAGTCAGAAATGCAGCCAAATTGGCAGTGTATGAAGAAATCATTATCAACGTAAAGAACCACCAAATGCCAGCAACCATGCGAGTTGAAAGCGCCCTAAAAAGATATCAAGTTTGAAGTGAATCTATTTTTCATAACAACTATTTGACTAAATACTTGGGCAAAAAATCGCATCCCTGTTGCATTAGGGATCCAATGGCAAACCACATGCAATTGAGCAAAGTAAATTGACTCTCGATCTTTTCGCCATGTGCGTCCGTATAGGCAGGCCACTCATAGGGTGTGAATCTGTTTGAGTAATAAGTACACTTAATAAATCGTTGCTTTAATAAGGATTGAAAATCATACTTGGCCAAGATGAAAAGCAATACGGAAACGCCCAAATATGCTGTAGCCATATAGATCCAAACATCCAACGATAATGGTGACAAAAAAGAGAATAAATTGGGTGGCTGTTTGATGGGCTTGCGATAGAGTATGGAAACGCCCAAGTTCATAAATGGTGTGGTAAAATCGACGGCTTGTTCACGCTCAAACGTAATCGTAAGATCAGCTATAGCCAGATCTGCACGTTGTTCCAATAGCTCACGTATCATGCCATTCCATTCGCTGAGAAGCAAAAGGAAACAGGAATTTTTCGACCAATTTAACTAAGTTTTTTTTTAAGAGTTAAAAGTTAAAACTTACCCTGTCAATTTATTCAGACTGCCATAGCTGCCATCTGGCACTAGCTGTATCTTATAGTTAAAGCCCAGCGATCGCGATATCTCATGTATTAGATCCACAGCATAGCCTTCAAATTGATCGTTGCCCGTCAGAGGAACAGCTGATTCTTTGCGCATGCAGTACGGATTACTCTGGAAGAAAAGAAGGATTATCACAATTAAATTTGAATACATAGAAATTAGTTTTTGTTAAATACCCACCAATATGGTTGTCACAACCAAAGTTTTATTCTTTAAATTCGCTTCGATTTCTTGCTGTTTCTGACTGAAAGTTCTTGTGAAATTGATGCCCTCGGGCAGTGTGGAGTTCCAGGTGCCAATCTTTCGTATACCACCTGGCGTAAGCTCCACAATGTCCAGCATAAAATCAGTGCGAAAACCTTGATGATCGAACTTGATGACATTCGTCAAACCCTTCATTTCGACAATCTTCATGTAGTTAATCAAACTGAAACCATGTTGCCAAGTGCTCTGGCCATCACAGCTTATCGGATGTATATCGATCTGTTGCGATGTGTCCAGATCGTGCAGTGCCTTGGCAAACAGATGCACTGCATCGTACATCAACGCTGTCTCCGAACGTATTGTTGTTAGATTCGCCGAACGCAGCATGCCCTTCTCATCGATGCTCCATTGGCGCACCACATCCGAAACGACTTTCTCGTTAATCAATCGAAAGCCCGTTATATTTGTGCCACCATAACGAAACTCATCCAGATTAACGGTATGCAAATCGAGTGAAGTGACCAAATAGCTATGATAATCACTCATCATTCCAATTTGTTGTGCCTGCTTGAGCACCTCATGAATACGTTCCGTCGAACAGTCCAGCACAATGTGCGCCTCTGCCGAGTTCTTAATCTGTTTCAACAGCGGTCTACAAATATATATTTGGGTTACAATGTGACATAGTTTTTTGTGAAATAATCCTACCTATAATCACCGCTGTCGCTTAGTTGACGCACTGTAATTGGAAATGGTGTCATGCCATGAGCCTTGAGCAGCTCCTGGAGGCGCACAATGCCATCGTTGTTCTCATAGATGATGGTGAACGTTTTCCAGCCCCAATGGCGCACAATATCCACATAAGCCTTAAGAGTTCACAAAACAAACATCAAGTATGTTTAACAACAACACAACCGGAATAAGCAACAAATTACCTTTGAGAGCGTATTAGGATGAGGATAAAGATTCACCAGGCAACTTTCCCTTCGCAAGCGATAATCCCAGCGATTCTCCAAATGCGGTATCTAAACAAAAATTGTATGTGTGTGTTTGTGTGTGTGTGTGCAACAGTAACAGTTGTAATATTTTACCAAAATCCCCTTATCCCCCCCTACTTACCTCCATGTTGTCGCAAATGCTCTGCACATGGCTGGCGGTGTGGGAGGATTGTGGTCCAAAAATGGCTGCAACGCCAATGTTCAACAAGCCACAAACTGCAAAAGAGGATAAAGAACCGACCGCATTCAGACAGTTATTGGCCAACTTTGTGCACTGGAGCTGCCAAAAGTCTTGAGCTGATTAAAAGCACTGTGCAAAAATCATATGCAACTCTGCAACTTATTCCCCATCATGGCAAAATGTTTATCCACAAACCAAAAGCTAATGATAATAAAACCAACAAAACTGAGCCGCACAATAAACGAGCGTAAAAACTATAAAAAAAATGTGTGTTTTGCAACGAGTATATAAATAATTGTTTGTTGCTTTTCATTTTATTAGGATGTCAACAAATAAAACTTAAGATTTTAAATATCTTACTCTATTAATATAAGCACAAAAAAACTATTTTTATGTCTGGTAAAAAAAATAGCGATTTTAAACAAAAATTTTTCAAAAATTGAATCTTAATATTTCGTAAAGCTATATATACTTATGTACATTAGCAATTTTGGCACTTTAAACAATTCGTTTATAAAAGTGAAAATGCATTTAAGTCCCCAAGTCTCAAATAGATTTTCAGCTAATACGCCGCTGCCAATTCCATTTCACCCTACAACTGAGATTATCGCAGATGAAATCCCTTGATCTCGAGAGAAAATGAGCCCAAGTAGCTGGTAGGCTGACTGCAGTTAAGGCATTAAGGTAATAAGGGTATAAGGGTATACTAGTAGCCTGATAGTACAGTAATGTTTGTCAGTTCAGTTCGCCTCGTTGGCATATTTAAAATGCACTTCAGAAAGACATAATTCCATTTTGCTTTTTGGCTTTACCTTTTTATATCATGAAAGGCAGTCAGGCAGGCAGGCAGGCAGCCAGGCAGCATCATTCTTTTGGGCTCATCAAATTACTGAGCACGTGTAAAAGTGCAGGTGTATTCAGAGGAAGAGCAGGAGGAGGAGAGGAGAAGGATGTGCAGAAAATACACACTTGTGTCTTGTTTGTTTGATGTAGGTGGTTGGGTGGGTGGATAGATTGTGCCCACCTTGTGGTAAATAATGCACTTGTGTGTGTGGGTTTAGTGTGTCCTTTTTAAGCTTGTTATTACTGGCGTGCTAAAACGTATTTGGTTTGGATTTCGGTGCCTTGTGCCTCAAGCTATTTCTGGCCATGAGACTGAACTGAACTCGACTCGGCGAGGTCCAAGCTGGAGGTCCTTTAACGAGCGAAGTGCACCTCATTTATCACAATCACACCATTTTGGACAGGTTTGTTACAGTGCATCGAATGATTTTTATAGTGCCTGAGCATCATTTGTCTTGTGGCCTTGCTGAAACTCTATTGACTAAGGGAATTTAATGAAAAGGAGATTTTCCCTAAAGATAGTCTTAACTCGTTTTGGTTGGCATTTAAAATGATGAGATGACACTTGTTTAAAACTGTTAAATAATCAAATGTTTTAGATTCCATTATCTGAAGGTATTTTATTTTTAGGCAAGTTTAAGCAGGTCATTTAAAAGAATTTTGTGATACAATTTTAAAATACTTTTCTGCCCATTTATAAAGCACTTGCAAGTCCATCATATAAATACAAAAATGTCTCAAAATATTTTGTCAACGAATCTCAAGAAAAACATTACAAATGCCCCAAGGGCAAACATTGTTTATTGCCCCACACTGCACATAAAATTTATGTTTGTCAGCTAGCACATTACTATTTTTACTCAATTTAACAGTTGACACAAAAGCTTTAAGGTTTAAAATTATATATTTTAATCTGTAACTTTATACTCTCTGCTTTCTTCTGTGAAAGTTGTTCAAAGGAACATTTTGGTAGAACTTTCATAGATATACTATCGTTAAAACATTGTAAAGCATTAAGCAGGAAATAGTTAAGGACTCTATCGCTGTAAGGTTTAAAAATAGTTCATAAATATAAATCAAACAAACCTGAACAATGCAATTAAACTAGCAGCAGTTGTTTTACTAAATCCTAAAACCATGAATAGAGAATGAAACCCCAAGCTGTCGCTGATTCGATTTGCATAACAATAGTTATTCAAATATCAAACAGAATCTAATGGAGCATAAACAAAAACAAAAGCTCAACGTTTCAAATAGAGAGGTAGAGAGTTAGAGAGAGACTAAACGAATTATGGCGGAATGTAATCAGAACAATAACAGATACATTTGTGGCTGCAGGTTCGAAACTATTATTCCCCTCTACCCTGCACATCACATTTGCTTACCCCGTTTGCCGGCATGAAAGCTGTCATATGGCGAAATGCGCTCAATTTGGGCCACCAATTTGGAGCGGGGCAAAATTGAGCGGTCGGCATTTATGCGCTCGACGGCCTGGCGAAAGGCGAGCTCCTGATGGTCGTCCGAGGGATGGAAGAGTCCACCTGCATGTAGACAATAAAAAGCAATCTTATTAATAAGTAATGTGAGAACGCCATCAAATATGAAACGCGGAATTTTGGAACGGCAGCGAGAGCAAAAACAAACAAAAACACACTAACACACACGCACACGGATTTCATTTAGTGTGTACGCGATTATTTATAAGGATACACACACACAAGCGCGCTTTTATGTTGTGTAAAAAATCGATACGAGTTGAAGATGCCGTCTTAGAATCAAGCAATTATTAACGATTAAATACGAGAACTTTATAACATAAACATGTGTGTGTATTATTGTTGTTCCACTGACGACTGCTGGCAAACTTACCTATTTTAATGACATCGGGCAAGGCGATTGCCATACGCCAATTGAATGCTACCTGCAGCATCAGCAGCAACAGAAATGGCAGTAAACCGTTATTGCCGACAATTGGCTGCATTTTTAGCAGGCTTTGGTTAGATTTGTATGCCTGCTTTTCGTGTTTCACTATTTGTTATTATTTATTGTATAGTACACTGCCTAATGTTTTGCGGTATGTGCTTTTTTTTATAGGCGCGCACTACAACATTTTATTATCTGTTTACTTGACCTTCTTATCGTTTATTTCGCGCAGTTGTTTCGTCTGCAGAGATGTAACAACTACTGAGCAAATTCAAACTGATTTTCGCTCTTTTAAATGCTGCCCTGTTGCCGCCGCATACAATGTGAGCTCTGAGGGTGGATAGCATTCAAAAGCCGGGTGACAGCTCGAAACAGCTGCTGCGCCCTGGTTGTGGATGCTGTGAATGCAAGCAATGATGTTGAGTTTATTGTTAACGGTAGTTGGCGCCTTATTGGAACTAACCATTGGGGGTGGGCAACAAATTTAAAAGTAGATTTATTCGCGATATGGATCCAGCCAGAATGTAGCTATTTAACGCAGCATTAATCGTGCACATTTAAATATGAGATGGGATTACTTACGCAAATTTACATAACGTTGAAATTCACCTCGAAACGATTAACGTGTGTTTGAAAATTCAAAAAGTATTTGTGACTTGAGTCAGCAACAATATTTATTTTAAAAGACATTAAAATAATTAATAATAATAATGCCACGTGCCACTAAACCAAAAGCAGCGTCTGCCAAAAAGCCTAAGGGTAAAGTGTACCCCCGCGCCGAAAAAATAGAAGAGGATACAATTTTGACTGATGTAGCAATGGGGCAATGGCGCATTGGCCGTTCAATTGGCAATGGCGGCTTTGCTGAAATCTATGCGGCTTGCCGCAACGGACTGAAAACTTATGATGTGGCAGTAAAATGCGTAAGTCTCTATCAAAACTTGTGAGATTTTTCGAACATTTTTGCACTTGGCAGGAGCCACATGGCAATGGACCATTGTTTGTCGAGATGCATTTTTATTTGCGCCATGCCAAACTAGAGAATATCAATGATTTTAAGGAACAGCATTCCCTCAAGTCTCTTGGCATGCCCCACATCTTGGCTAACGGATCTGCGGAAGTAGATGGCCAAAAGCAACGATTCATTGTGATTCCTCGTTATGGTAGCGACATCTCAAATTATGTGCAAAGCAATAATCGATTACCCGAGGGAACTGTCTATCGACTGGCACTACAAATGCTGGATGTATATCGATTCATTCATGGCACCGGCTATATACACGGAGATCTGAAGGCGACAAACATTGTGCTTGGCCTGGGCAAAGGCGGAGGTGAACAGGCATATCTTGTTGATTTTGGATCTGCCTCGCATTATGTGACGGGGGATTTCAAGCCGGATCCGAAAAAGATGCACAATGGCACCATCAAATATACATCACGAGATGCACATTTGGGAGTTTCCACACGTCGCTCGGATTTTGAAATACTTGGTTACAATCTAATAGAATGGTTGGGCGCTGAACTGCCTTGGATAGAGGAGAAACTCTTGGCAGTACCACTAAAAGTCCAAATCGCTAAGGAAGCCTTTATGTCAGATGTCGGCGCAGCATTGAAGTTAATATTTCCAAGAGGTGTGCCAGCGCCCATTTTAAAGTACATGAAATATGTGGCTAAAATGCAGTACAATAAGGCGCCCGACTACAAAAAATGTTGCAAATTTTTTCTTATTGCGCTTAAGCAGTTAAAGGTTGCCAATAGCGGAGACTTGGATATTTAAATAAAGTTAAAATGAAAACATTCGTTGCCCATTCATTTTTTGTTACGCGCGCTGCGTTCAAAGAGTTGCCATCTTGACGAAATGCGAATACACGTGAATGGCATAGCTGCAGTGCATAATGGCGCGTTGAAGATGCTTTGTAGCGGCATTTGTACATTGATTTTGTTTAGAAGGGGTGTCGTTATTAAAGCAAAGTTGTGATTTGTGCTTAATTTGTGTAATACATATTTTATTTTAACGGTACAGCTACAAAATGCCGCGCGCAGCTAAACCAAAAGCAGTGCCGGCTAAAAAGGCCAAAAGCAAGCTGTACGCCATGCCCGAAAAACTAAAAGAGGGCACAGTTCTAACCGATCTTGCCAAGGGGCAATGGCGCATTGGCCCCTCGATTGGCATTGGTGGCTTTGGTGAAATCTATGCAGCTTGTCGCAATGGCACAAAAAACTATGATGCTGTTGTTAAATGTGTAAGCCTCGAAATCAGCTGTTGGTGCAGTTGTTTTGTTAGCTTTATTTATCGTTTTGCAATTTTCAGGAGCCACATGGCAATGGACCATTGTTTGTCGAGATGCATTACTATTTGCGTAATGCCAAATGGGATGACATTGAGCAATTTAAACAGGAGCATTCTCTCAAATCTCTTGGTATGCCTCATCTCTTAGCCAACGGATCTGCCGATATAAATGGTCAAAAGCATCGGTTCATTGTGATGCCACGGTATGGCAGCGACATCTCTAAATTCTACGCCCAGAATGGCAAACGGTTGCCCGAAGCGACTGTCTATCGGCTGGCTATTCAAATGTTGGATGTATACGAGTTTATGCATAGTACTGGATATGTTCATGCTGATCTGAAGGCGGCCAACATTCTGCTAGGCTTGGGCAAAGGTGGTGGTGCGCAGGCTTATCTTGTTGATTTTGGCTTGGCATCGCACTTTGTGACAGGGGATTTCAAGCCGGATCCGAAAAAGATGCATAATGGCACTATTGAATACACATCGCGGGATGCACACTTGGGAGTTGCTACACGACGTGCAGATCTGGAGATACTTGGCTACAATCTTATTGAATGGCTAGGCGTTGAGCTGCCTTGGATCAAAGAGAAGCTGTTGACAGTGCCACTAAAAGTCCAAAAGGCTAAAGAAGCATTTATGTCCGATGTTAGTGCTGCACTGAAATCACTCTTTCCAAAAGGCGTTCCAGTGCCCATATCGGAGTACATGGTGTACGTTGCCAAACTAAAGCACAATGAGGCGCCCGACTATGACAAATGTCGCACATATTTCCAGAATGCGCTCAAGCAGATGAAAGTGGCCAACAGCGGTGATTTAGACTTCAAGCTAAAGCCGCTAAGCAGCAACAATAACAATAACAGTCCACCGCCAAAAAAGACAGCTGCATCGCGTGCCAGGGTTAAAAAGGAAGCATCACTTAAGATTGATTCTTCGACCGATGATATAATCCTTGCTAGCGATGAGGAAGAGGACACGCCGCCGCGTAGAAGGTTGGCAACACCCAAAGCATCACCAGCTGCCGTTCGTCTCAATGGCACAAAAGTAACGCCACCACGCAAAGCTGCAGCAACCAAAGCAACATCAGCTTCACCCAAAAAACGAGAAGCAGCGCCAGCCTCGTCGCCCTTACGGACCAGTCCAGCAAAGCGACATAAGTTGGATTCGAATGCTACGCCCAATGCCAGTGCTAAGATTAACTTCAGCCCGGCGCTCTCATTGCGCGGTCGAGCTGGCAAGACAGTTATCAATGATGATTTAACGCCACAGCCGCGATCCAATAAAACATACGAATTTAATTTCGAGCTAGATGTCAGCATGGATGCCAATGTCATTGTAAACGTGAAGCGCAAAAAGAAACCTAAGGCAAAGACACCATCGTCGCTCAGCGCTCGAACGCCACCCCAACGAGATTCACCAGCCACACGCGTCAATCTGCGTAAGGTCAACGGCGATGATAGCAACAGTACGCCAACTTCAAATTCCGCACGTAGTCCAAGAACGCCTGCGGTCACTGTGCGAAAATATCGGCGTTAATCGTTCCACTTCATATATTCATTTTTCAACTTCAAGTAATACTTATACACACATACATATGTTTATCGCATAAAATTGTTTTTTTTTATATAAATGACAACTGCGATTATAAAATTCATTCATTCATGCTTTTAAGTTTATATATCTCGAAAGTATTCGTTAGCGATAAAAATGGATTCAAGTCGATACTAACTATTCTTTAACCCAAGCTGATGTTTGTATCAGAAATATTATAAGTTCCATTAAATAATAGTATACTGTATACATTTAATTATATCAAAAGTTAAAAAATAGTTGTTCCATCTATCCCACTACTTGGATCTGCGTTTGCTGCTGCTGCTTTCGTGATGCTTGCTTTTACTCGAACTGGATTTTGTGTTGGAGCTGCCGCGTCGCGAAGAAGAGGAGGTGCCACTGCTGCTGCTGCTGGTGTGCTTCTCTGGTGCGCTGATAGAGCTAAGTGAGTGTGCAATAGATTTACTAGAGCGATCCTCCTTGTGTGACTTGGAGGATGACGAGGAAGAGGATTTGTGGCCATGTTTGCTGCCGCTGCTGCTGCTTGCATTAGTGGAGCTGCTCACCTCAGGCTTGTAGAAGGGTGACGATGAGTTGGAGGATGTCGATGAACGCGACGAAGGCACAGATGATTTGGGCTTGCTTGCCACTGGCATAGGATCGTCCGGAATAACAACAGTGGGTGTTAGCGTAGGCGTTGGAGTAGGAGTGGGCGCAGCAATTGTGGTTGTGCCAGCTGCACGGCTAGTGGAGGGTTTGCTGCAACAGTTGTCGCATTCCCATATGTGCTCCTGATCATCACTGGCTTCTTCATTGCTAATAGGCGGCTTATGGCATTCCTGGTGATAAAGTGCACCACACTTGGAACACTCAATCAAACGATTGGTGGCCGTGAATACCATTTCACCACAAACACAACAATTCAAATCACCAAAGTCGCCGGTGTCACCAGTATTGACGACACCACTCATAGCCAAGCCACCGGCGCTGCCATCATCCGAATCTGCAATGGTATCCGGCGAATCCGAGGGCACCTTATCCGGTGAATTTGTAAGATTGATGATCTCATCTGTGGCCATTGCCTGTGCTGGTAGCTGTGGTGTTGCGCGACCCGGAAAGTTCGCTTCATCATCCATCATACGCTGGCTCATATTTTTCGATATCATTTTTTCTGGGCCAAAGCGCAATTTGAGAGCTTCATCAAGCAACAAACGGAGCTCAGAGGCAGAGGTTGGATTAGTTGAATGTAGCAATTTAATTGCTTTCTTGAGCATGGGATCAACTTCTTGAGCGGCAGCAGCTGCTGCGACAATATTTGCAGCCATTTTTCAATAATTTTATAACAATTAATGCTAAACTTGAATAATTATAAGTGTTGTTACAAATGTGTGTCTTTATAAACGCCTCAACTGTGTTAATATTTTACCAACACGTACTTAAGCAACAACTTCTTTGAAATGATACAAAACAAAAAATTACAGCAAAAGCCGCACATTGAACAGCTGTTTATTTTCGTTATTAAACACTGTTTTTGTTGCCGCCCTGGATTTTCTTCTTCTTAAATGCTGTTGCTGTTCTTGCATTTCCCACCTTCACCGTTACAACTCCGCAGCGACCAACAACCGTGTTTGTGTGTTTTAATCAATTTTGCAGCGCTTGCAAAAATTTGCAGCGTTCCTTTAATTTAAGTAAAGCAAACCAAAGTGTAAAATACAGCGGGTGTACTGTATGTAGACTTGTGTGTGTTTATCGTTCGTTGCATTGCAAGCGCGCTAATCAGATAAGGCTCGACGGTCTTTGAAAAATCGAAACAATAATAATAGTAACCTAACCGTGTCTAAATAAACAATTGAAGTGCGAAACAGTAAGAAAGTGGTGGGCTGATAAGTCATATCGAATTGGAACTCGATGCGCAAAAGTATTAAGTTTTTAATTGAGCAATAATTGCTTTGTTTGCTGGCTCACAAATATATTTATGTAGAAATAGCGGTATTACTATTTGTCATGAGTATTATGCGCATTAAAAGGATTTGTGGCGCCGCAAAGACGCTGCTGATGCTGGCGCTGCTTGCGCTTGTGTGCAATGCAAGCGCTGAACATGATGACAATCAGCTGGTAGGTATTGGGTTGGGGATGGCTGGGTGTCTTTTTTGCTGTTTGTTTTTGTTACCATGTTTTGAGTACATGCCTGTTACTGGTTGGCTAACAGCTGTAAAGATATTGTACTGCGCACTTGTTGCCAAGTTAACAACACGCTAAAAATTGGTAGGCCGTAATTTTGGGTTAGTCATAATCGTTTGCAAATCAATCAACAACAATACCATTTTTAACAGAACATTAACAGTGGCAGCTAATTTTATAAATACCCCATACCCATTAGGACTTTATTAGTGTTTTAACATTGACAGTTACTTTTAAAAATTTTCCTTACTTGCAGGTCAGTTCAACAAGCGGATGCTCGCTAACTGAGCCCGTCTACGGATACAAATTTGACTTCAGCAGTCTACATTCGGATCTGGCTCACGTGGTGCGCAGTTCGAGCAACGATATTTTTGAGTTTAACATTTGCGGCAATTTAACTCACAGCTGCAATAACGACAGCAATGTTGCTGCCTGTCTCAAGAAGGAGGGCAAGGAATATGTGCTGGGTAAGCGAAATTTGATCACTATTCAGTCAGGTTGTCTAAGCAAATTTCTGCGCTTTCAGGTCACCAGCATAACCTGAATTATCGCAATGGCCTAATGTATCTAAATTTTACGAGTGGAGCCAAATGTGAAAATGGAACTGCTGATAAACCCAACTATCAGCTCCATGTGATTCTTAGCTGTGATTATACATTGGATACCAATCCGCTGCATGTAACCCCTTATGTATGTAGATACAGTCGAACTTCCACCTTATAAGTACAAGCTTAATATTTATACTTATATTTGTGCAGGCTGATGATGCTTGTTCCTTCTATATTACCTATGAGACACCGCTGGCCTGTTTACCCATACCAGATGCCATGCAATCGAATAGTTGCAATGTGGCCTATACGAATACCGGCAACAGATTCGATTTGATGCCACTTAGCGATGTTAACTATAGAACGACAGACCGTCAGGGCGCGTTCTTCATAATCAACGTATGCAAACCGGTGCTGTATGGCGAGGGTGCTATGTGTCCAGCCGGCAGCAGCATTTGTTTGTTTTCACCAAAGATTTCAGATAACAAAAAGCGGTACGTTTTGCTTCGATCAACTTATATACAAGTAATAATATTTAAATCTTTGATTTATGCTTGCAGTTTCATTAACTTTGGCAATGTTCAAACGCAGCCAGAAATTAAGGATGGACAGCTATTGCTGCGTCATGAGTCCTGGACACCTTGTGCCACAAACGCGAGCATTAACTATACAAGCATTGTTTACTTCTATTGTGATCGTAGTATTATGGTTTGTGCCTAGGAACAAAGCATCTAGAATATTTTTACTAATTTTTTTAATCTTATATAGAACGCTCATCCGGAATTTATGGGTCTTGACCAGAATAGTTGCACCTATCAATTTAGTTTTGTCACCCCGCTAGCCTGCAAGGATCTTGACCCCTGCACAGCAGTCACTGCAGGCAATGAGCTGTAAGTAAACTTGGCTTTTGCCTTTTTGTGTTAAACACTCAACCCTTTTCTATTTACGTTTTTTTGCGACAGGCTGGACTTACGACCGCTCAGTAACCAGACAGCGCGCAAGTTGAGCAAGGATGGTAAAAGCTATACGGTGGCTGTTTGTGCCAGCGCCGGGATACCAGACTTGGCGAATGCTGGTAAGTCGGTCATTTGTTGTCTGAAATATTAATGTAGATTTTAAGTGCAGTCGCAGTGGCAACTTCCACCAAGCATGTGGCACGTCACATGAGCGCCAAAAAAAAAGAAGAAGTTTAATTAATATTTAACGGCTTTATATATACAGTACATGGCGCATATATGTATATATTTAAGTGTGAGAAAAAAAAAGCTAATTTCTATTTGACTCTTGCTGCTTTAAATTGCTTGAAAACTGTATAAATTTTAATGTTAAAAGCCGAGCGCTGTTCGCTTAACATATTTGCACGCTTTAAGCTGTGTTGTTGATGATGATTCATGTATGCAATGCGGTCCTCATTGACATATTTACATATTCTATATAGTCTATATAGATAGATAGATAGATAGACAAAACACTCACGTGCGCATTAGCCGAGTCCCTGAATTTAAATTTTGTGTTTTTAAATTAGACCCAATGTGTGTGCAATTATACCATGCTGAGCTCATCGAAGCTTTGTTGCTCTACTTGTACAGTAGTTGCTTGATAAGAGGAAAACTATGGTAATTAAGCTAATTCTTGTTTAGAATAATCTATCTATTTTTTAATTATATATATATAGTTCCCAATGAAAGCAACAAGTTTAAGCATACTCCTTATGTCCTGAGCTGCAAGAGGCTTCTTGAGCAACTATTTCGGATCAACTTTCATAAATTACTGCAGTTTCCACCAAGTTAGTAGAGTACTTTCATGGATTTTAACCAAAATGCGCACGTAAAATGAAAGCGAATGCATGCGAAAACAGTAAATACCAACCAATGTGGGCTTTGTGTTGGCATGGCAAACGTGCCTGGGCATAACCATGAAATATACAAAAGCGCCAGCATATTCGCAACAAACACATATACACACTTTAAGTATGTGTGTGTGCCTGCATTTCTAGTTGACTGCAGACGCATTTCCGTTTGGCGCGTCCTTTTTTTTTGCTTGAATGCGCCAGCTCGCGGCTCACGTTTACAAAACCAAAAAAAAATGTAGGATTGGGGCATAAAATCATGGCCACCGCTGGGCCTAAACAAATAAATAAGCTCACTTGCTTTTGGCAACTGACATTGGTATCCGGCCCAGACACCAACATGGCCTACAAGGCTTTGGCAAAAGAGAGTGGAGCAGGAGGCGCATCACATTTTCCGGCATACAACACGAAAATTTCATTTGTTAAGCAAATAACAGAAAACAGAACAGAACAGAGCCGCGAAAAGCGTCGCGTAATGCAACTCTGTGGCTGCTGCTGTTTCCTCGGCGCACAGATGACACTGACAGACAGGCATTTGGTCTCTTGTTGCTGCTTGCAACACAGTAAAAGGTATGCATTACAGTTAAAAATGTTGCCCTTCAAAGTGCACTGAAATAAGAGTTTTTTCCCCAGTTCTTTATTTATATTTAATCAGTCTTTGATTTCGAATGTAATCTAATCTTGTTTCTTATCTAGGGTAGCTTTTAGTCTTATATATTAGTCAACTGCATGTTTTCACTGACCCGCTGTGTTTTTGGGCATTTGGAATCAGTTGTACAGTTGTTGTTTTCTTCTATTACTGCTGCTGCTGCTGCTGACGTTTGTGGCATGCTGCAAGTTATGGCCATGGCAAACAACAATAACAGCGTGCAGCAGTTAAATGCTGTTAATTGGTTATGCCGCACACGTTGCACGTTGTCATTTCATGCAATTTGCATATGCAATGGAATATTTGCTTCTGCTGATAAATGATGACAAAGATAATGATGATGATGATGTTGTTTATGCTTCAATTGTATCAATATCACTTTTCAAATTTCGCGTGTGTTTTTGGCATATGTTTTTTGATTGGTCAACATTGCGTATGATATATTTATGCATGCAAAAAGCCAGCAACAATTTGAGATTTAAATAAATGTACTGATTGAGTGACAAGCAGCATCAAATGCCTAAAAGTCATAGGCAAACAAAATAGTTGCACTATCTCGTTTTGTTCAGTAGATTAGTTTGAAAGTTTTTTTTTGTTTTCTTTTTGCATCACTTTGGGTATTTGGTTGTGGATGAAACGTTTAAGTTAAGCTTTCCTTTATTAGGAATGTAAGTTTAAGGCTGTTTTGCAAGGAAACTTCTTAGCAAACTATATTAAGGTTAGGCGTTTTCGAACAGATATCGCTAAACGGCAAAATTCTGTCGGTTAAAAACTTGTTGACGGCTCAAATCAATTAGCTTTTTTATGCTTTGTCAACGTCGCTGCTTAAACTGCATTGTTGCAATAGTTTGTCGTATGAATGAAGGCACGGAAATGATAAATAGCCAACTTTTCGGCTCAAAAAAAAAAAAGTTTTATTTGACTAACGAGACGCTTTTTCGATAAGAGCCTTAGTCTCTCAACTTTATTAGAGCTGCATTCTAACAGCAACAACAACAGCTGCCTAAAGTAGCCCTGAACATACATACAAACACACATGTTCCTGTGTGTGTGTGTGTTTGTATATTTGCCAGTTAAAGGCCAGTTGTTTATGACTTTCAATGTCTGTGTGTACCAGTTGTTTGCTATGTTTGCTGTTGTTGTTGCGCCTTTGGGCAGATTCAATTTAGAGAAACGCCCCATTCCTGACACTTGCCAGCAGCTGTTTTGTGCCAGGATGCGCCAGAATACGCGCCAGCCAAGCAAACAGCAGCAGCTACTAAATCGTTTATATATTTGTTTTTCTCATTTTTCTTTCTTTTATTTATTTATTTATTTTTTTGTTGCCGCTGAGCCCTTTTTCTTGGCGCTGTTTCTTGACTTTTTTTTTTTGTTTATAGAAATTCAATTTGCAAGAGTTTCGTTTCGCTTTTTTTTTGCTCGGCTTTCTTTATTTATTTATTAGATTTTTTTTGTTATGTTTTCTTACTTGCCCTGTCCGTTTTAATGCAATAAAGTATCTACATCTTGGTTGGCTCTGGTTATAGTTAACTCTTTTATGCAATTTAAACGATTTGCTCAAGAGATTGTTTTTTGTTTTAACTCAATTCCTAGCCGTTGGCCACATATACTTTTCTTGAGACCGTTTCGGGTTCTTGGCCAAGCTGTGATTGCATTGAAATTGAATTTGTGATTGTTTTTGCTTTCAGTTTATAATATACCCTTGAAGTGGATACGTTTACGATTCAACATTGATATAACCAATGATTGATTGTGTGAATAACTTGACAGTTTATTTAGTTATCCAACGACAAAAGTTAACTAACATTTTGCCAGACACTTAATAACATTCTAATTGAATCTATCTGCAAGGGTATTTAATCTTCGATGTGTCTAAAAGAATTTCACTTTACTCCAATTTGCTTTTTTGTTTCTTGCCTTATCTGGCAGCAGATCAATCTCTTTGGCTAATCTTGACAAGAAAATGATTTCACATCCAGAAAGTGGTCAACAGTTCGATGCTTCAACCAAACCAGACTCAATTGCATGCTTCCGCAGGACATGTACACCACACACACACACAAACACATTGATACTTATATAAGCATTGACACGCTGCTACGAAATTGTCATTTATCAATTTAGTTGACAGTCGAGTTCTATTCAATTCGAAGCCAAATACCTCAACTTGAATTGACTTTTTGCATTCTTTGTTGTTGCTTGTTTTTTTTTTTGGGGTGCAACCTGTGCGACCAAAATCAAAAAGCCAAGCGACATCAAAAGCTGTTTGCGTTGTTGTTGCTGTATTTTGTGGCATGTGCAATAAAGTACAAAAATGAACAAATGAAAAGATAGAGCCCCATGGGCAACAAAGTGATAGCTACACAGGGGGCGAGAAGGAGAGAGAGAGCGAGAGTCAAGGAAAGATAGAGAGAGGGAGAGGGAGAGAGAGAGGAGTATATGATGGAGTGAAATTACCATATTCAAGTCAAATCACAATCACAATGCTGTCCGTTCACTCTGTGTTCGCTTTTCAATCAAATCCAGGCATTGCGATTGAATGCATTTTCTAAACAGAAATTACAAAAGCTGCTTGAGGAGGGTGAGAGGAAGGTGAGAAATAAGTGTATATATACAAATATAATTTGTAATGAAAATTCTGTGGAAAATTTAATTTGAAATTCTTGTTGAAATTATATTTTTTAAAGAATTTTAAGCTGGAAAGGCCAACTTGATAAACGAATAGCTATAAAATGATGATATAATTACATAAAATTAGTTATAAATTCATCTAAATATTATAAAAGTTCGAAACTATAAATTCTTTATTCTTTGCGCAGTTCGATCGACTGTTTACGTTGCTTGTCGATGACGGACTAACTCTTCCTTCATAGGCTCGTGCTAATGTTCACATTATGTTATAGTTATAGAGTGTTTGTAAAATGTTAGTTAACAGCTCGAGCTGAGATCAATAATAATCTACAATTTAATGTTTTCTATACAAGCCATTTGATTGAAAACTCTTCAACAATGCCAAAATACATAAAAGATTCAGCTGTTAAATTCTTTAAACTACCAGTTTTGTAACTTTTATTTTTAAGTCGAGTCAAGCTCAAGCTGAGGATGATGACGATCGCTTACCATTTAGGCAAAGCCTCTATCATCAACTCGAGCTTGTCGAAAGCTTGCCAAAAGTCAAGAACAGAAGCAGTTGATTGTTAGAAAGAAAATGCCGAACGCAACAATTAATTTTGGCTTTGAACAGTTTGATGGACGATGCGATGCGTTGCGATGCGATGTGTGCTCCATTTGGCTGCCATTTTTTTTTTTTTTGGGTAGATAAACGGGAGTGGGAAGGTTACCTCGCACAGTTTGTCTCGATTTTTTTTTTAGTATTGTGTGTCTGTGAACATTCTCTGATAGCTTCTTTTGTTGTTGTACACTTTTGCAGGCGCCTGCTATGAACAGAACGGTCAGACCTATAACCTAGGCAACTACAATACGCATTTACGTTTCAATCAGAGTGGTTCGCCGTATCTGCTGTATGAGGATGGAACGAATTGCGAAACAAGCGGTGGACGTCGCTGGTCGACTAAAATCGAATTTGTGTGCGCGAACAATGCAACAAAGGACATCAATGGCACCAAGCAAAGCATCGATGCTGTCCAAATAATTGAGGACTCCAATTGTCAGTTGTTAATTCAATATCAGACGCCGCATGCCTGCCAAGAGCAGATTAGTTGCAAAACCAAAGTCTTTGTGGAACACTCAACCGATGGCAGCGGCTACGAACAATTCGATCTAACTCCACTGATTAACGCCAATGAGAATTATGAGGCTCGTGTCCAGCTGCCAGCTAACCAGCAGCATCTGCTAACCAAAAACACCAAGGTGAGCAAGCGAAGCTGTTGTACATTGATTTCCCCATTGGGATGTTGGTTCTAATTTGCACCTTTTGTCTTTTTGCAGTTCTTCCTCAATGTGTGCCGTCCATTAGTGCCGAAATACCAATTAGGCTGCGCCGGGGGCTCAGGTGCTTGTATGGCCAAAATGTCGGCAGCTGGTGCGCCCGAAGAGGAGCAAGTAAGTAGTACCAATCCCAAGCGGCTTATATGGCTAAAGTACCTTCCTTTCTGTATGAGGGTATTGATGTGTTTCCTTCTAATTGGCGGCAATTCCTTTGGCTTATACACTTAAAGAAAAAGGCTATGTCGATTATAACATCTCATCAAAAATATAAGCTATACTTTCCTTTTTAAAAATATGATTTATTTAAAAAAAAAAAGCAACATGAGACCGATCACACGTGTGTGTGTAAACATATTGAAAGCATCTTTTGCTCATCCATTCTAAACCAGCTGTTTCAACTTGATCTTGAAATTCAGTTTTCTGCAGGTTGTCAACTTCATTTTTAGTCAAAATGCATGTTCAATTTTATGGCAATGGTAAAATCTTTCGACTTCCATAACTGACCCGATTATCAAAAGCGATATCTAAAAAGTCATGGTTTGACCACTAGAATAAAACTGCAGTTAAGAAACTTTCAAATTAAAAAAAAAATTTAAATAAAATTAGATTTTTGGTCAAAATGCATGTTAAAATTTTATGCCAAAAAATTCGACTTAGGCATTGGTAAAATCTTTCGACTTCCATAACTTCGGCAAAACTGACCCGATTTTCAAAAGCGATATCTTAAAAGTCATAGTTTGACGTCTAGAATAAAACTGCATTTAAGAAACTACAATTAAATAAAATTAGATTTTTGGTCAAATTGCATGTTAAAATTTTATGCCAAAAAATCATCTTGGCCATCGGTAAAATCTTTCGACTTCCATAACTTCGTCAAAACTGCCCCGATGTTCAAAAGCGATATCTTAAAAGTCATGGTTTGACCTCTAGAATAAAACTGCATTTAAAAAAAATCTACAATTAAATAAAATTGATTTTTGGTCAAAATGCATGTTAAAATTTTATGCCAAAAAATCGAATGGGACAATGGTAAAATTTTTCGACTTCCATAACTTCGTCAAAACTGACCCGATCTTCAAAAGCGATATCTGAAAAGTCATGGTTTGACCTCTAGAATAAAACGGCATTGAAAGTTAGCAATGTCAAGTCAATTTAAGTCGGGGGTAACCACCAAGCAGTGTTATTCGTTAAGTATAATAGATCAGCTTGTTTCTAAGTTTATGTTAAGTTAAGTTCACGTTAACTTAAGTTGGGGTTACTGAGCTTTAACTGTGCCTTCAGTCGGCTGCTTCTCTGCATCTAGGCGCAAACAAGTCGAATGCAAAGCATTGCTGTCATAATTTTTCGAGCAAAAAAAGATAGATAGGTAAAATATAGCGCTAAAATATCTATTAACCTATACCTTTAATAACACTAATACCACTGGACTCATACAGAAGGAAGCTTTATTTGATGGTCCTCTGTAATATATGAAAGTTTTTCCCGCAATCGTGTTTTGAAAACAGTCAGATCTAGCGGGGAAAAATGGCAGCACTGACAGGTACACATCGTGTAATGTTCGTTAGACTTAGTTTTTTACGACAACACTAATACAATGGCAAATTTTTGGCCGATTTTGTATGCAGTGAAACAATATTTTTACCCCTCGAGCCTACAGATGTTTACACATCAAAAACGTTACCAGGTAAAAAGTACTTACTTCCAGCATTCGTGTACTTCTACGCTTAAGTTATTAATGTTTAAGCTAACTTCTTAATTTAAGTAATCAAGAGCTTGATTTAATACTGGAATTGCTCAATATTTACACTGAAAAAATCATTCCTGTCGAATTTTTCGCCTCCTTTCAGCTATGCTTGGATACAAATTGCTTGCTTGCTTTTTCCGCAGTGTAATTGAATCATTTTTATGGAACTGTCTGTAAATGCTTAAAATTTGACCATTAAGCCATTTTGGCCAAATGCCCAACAAAAATGGTGACGCCAATTCATGCATTAAATATGCAGCAACAAATCCAACTGCTAAGCTCCACTTTACTCCGCTTGCTAGATGCTCTTTGGCTCAGTGGTGGCCACCACACTGGGCACTAGTGAGTGACCAGTGGATTTGGTTACTTCATTAAGCGTAACACCGAATCCACCCAAAAAATCCCCCTGTTCTAGTGCCCGCCCTTGTCCCTCTCTCGCGTCTGTCGTTGACAGTTGAAGAGCCGACACGAAGGCCACTGTCTAAAACTTGCCTAATGCCACAAATTGTGTGTTCTCTTTTCAACATTTACCCACAGAATACATGTCTTTCTCTGTGTGTGTGTGTGTCTGTCCTGCTGCGTTGGCCTGCGCTAAACGAGTACTTAAGCCCACAAAAGTATGCTATGAAATTCGCTTGAAATGAGATTTCCAGATCATGGCTACAAATTGGTCCGTAAACAATTCGTGTGGGCTTTATTCTCTTTTTCCTTGTCCTTCCTACATTAAATGCGATAATTGCGATTGTAACATTTGCGGATTTTTTCTTTCCAAATGGATATGTGCCTATAAACAAAATTAATGATACATAATACCTTTTCAAAATGTTTATTTTTATTAGTTCTATCTGTATGTATGTAAACGAATTTAGCAACATAAATTTCACTAACTTTGTAACGTCCGATCGACTTTAAAATTTTTCACACTTTTCAAGGATCGATGACAATACTATAATATCATAATTTTGGCCAGGATTTCCAGAAAAAAAAGGAACAAAACTGCTTGTGTTTGATTAGTAGAACTGCTTGCTTAGCAAGATTTATTGAGTTCAGCGAATTATTTCGCATATATTTTTTTATCTACTTGAAGAGTTTTAAATCAATTCAATTGTTTTACTCTTCAAGTTCGATAATTCTTAGCTTTATTTAATTGCCAGGTCTTCAACTTTTGTGTACTTCCCTTGGAGGAATTCTTGTTATAATAATTATATTTATATATATATATTCTAACTGATCATTGACACAGCGTATGCCATAGAAAATGCCCCTAATCCCATTCAACTTCACTCCTCACCGGCTTGTGCCTATCGGACCATGGGGCAACATAACTTTTATCATATGCCTGAAGCAAGGAATATTGTAAAAATTGTAAAAAAAAAATTATTTAAAAAAATAAAATGAGCACGTACGCAGCTGAAAATGACGTGGGAAACGGAGGGAGGAGGATGGGGTATTGCAGGACGAGCGAGAAATGTTTGTTAACGTAACGGCGCAAGGCCAATAACAATAACAACAACAACAAAACGCAACGAATCGCTACGAAACGGAAGGATATGGCAAAAAGCGGCTTTGGCGTTGACGATGGTGTAAAAATATAACCACACACATACATATACAAGTACTTGATATGAATATATACATGTATGTATGAGTGTATGTGCATATATAACTGTAAAAACAGCTTTTAGCGGCCAACAGCCATCAGTGGTTGCCCCACTGAAAACCAAAATGGGGAGTTGTGGATATATGAATGTAAGTGTGTGTGTGTGCCCCATGCGACGTGCTGTGCTGAACATTTCCGGCTTGTGGTGTGGCAAGTGAGAAGAAGGAGGGGTTTGCAGATTCTGTTGTCGACTGGGGCAAAGTGCCGTCGGCTTTTGTTTGCATGCCACTGGCCTAGAAATAAACGTAGCCATGGTTATATACATATATTTATTTATTTTTTTCTTCTAAAAATTTATATTACTTTATTTGCACACATACACACACACACACACACTGAAGGAGAGAGAGTGTACGAGAGTCTCCTGCTTCTGCTGTTGACATTGTGCCACGTTTTTGCATTTTGGAAAAATGCTCCGGTTTTTCAGCGCCGCATTTCGTGTGCGGAAACGGAAATGTGCTGCTAGCTGTTAGATGAGCGCGCACTTGGAAGGCAGCAACTCTTTACTAACCCCATCCCCAGCTCTCTTTCTCTCTCTCTTAGACTCATTGACAGTTGTCGAAATGTCGTTTTAGATTCAACTTCTTTGAATTTTGCACTTCGGCGTTTCAAGTTAGAAGATATACATATATTCAATGTGTGAATAATAATGTGCTGCCAGTTGCACGTCTTAAGCCATAGGAACCTTGACTTGGCGCGTTTGATTCTTCGCTGCTTGCATTGTCATGCCACATCTATTGCATACGTTGCAACCTGTCAATATGCACAAAATGTCGCTTGTTGCAAGTTTATCGTCAAAAATGGTTGAGCAAAAAACATTTCACAAAATGAAATAATGCCTTTAAGCCGACTCTGAAACTTAAGTTTCTAGCTAGAGTTTGTTATTCATTGTCATTGTGCTATTGTCCAAAGCAAAAGGAAATAATACAAAAATATGATGTCCATTGTTTGTGAACCAACATACATACATACACTTGAAAAAAGGTTTGGGTCACTTTGAAAAGAAGTAAAGTTGAAATTCGATGAGGTAGTAGAATTTGATTGCTTGGAAAGCTTGTTCTTAAGTTCATTTCACACTTTTTCTCTGAGTGTAAATTGCAAATAATACCGCTGTCCATTGTTTGTTACCAACACACACACACACACACTAAGAGAGAGGAGAAAGATGTTGGGGCGTCTATTCGGCTAGCCAAAGGGACATGGCCTCTGTGTCGCCACAGGACATTTGATGCGTAGCGCTTCACGCTGTTCCTGTTTTCTTGTGTACTCTGTGTCCTGTATGCCAGCTATCTCACGACAAAAAAAAAAGAGCAAAATACACCCAAACGCTGAACTTGCACAAATCTTTATTGCTTTTCAACTGGAAAGCATTCGCTTTTGTTTAATTCCTTTCTTGTTTTCGACTCAATAAAGTTTGTGTCCTAGCAAGTACACGCACAGCGGGCCACTTTAATCTAAACACACTGACCAACATCGGGTAGATTTGTTTGGTGGTGGCCGAAACATAATGATCCATGTTTAACAATGATATCTGCAAAACTGAGAAAGCTTTGTTTAGAATGAATAAAATAAGATTAAAAATGGAATGTGTCAATAAATAATTTTGTTTTGTCATCAATCCTAAGCACGTGTGCAAATTTTGAAGCCAATTAAACGTTTTATAGTTTGTGAAAATTAGGAAGCAAGATTCCGTTACATGCATTCAGATGAAACTTGAGTGTTAAGAAATTTGACTACAGTATCATAATAAGTATTGCTTAATATACCCCAAGGGGGTAAGAAAAAACTTTGTTATAGAGAAAATGGAATATTTTGGAAACGAATTCGTTATATAGACATTTTCCTTACACAAAAGTTCGTTACAAAGAAGTTTGGCTGTAAAAATATTGAATGCAAGCTCTTTAAAATTATGATTTTGACTTCTTATTTCAAGTAATCTTAGTCACAATTTCGAAGCTAAATTAAAGTGCTTAATTATTTGTCAAGTAGCACTTACTGCTCTCAAACACCTTTCTAAGTATTCCTGTTATATTTTATTTCAAGCTTGAGTGCATTGTGTTTTCAATTAAACTCATTAAACCCAGACATGATGTATTACAGTTGAAGTATTTGTTTTTAGTGCTCAACTGATTTTCACCAGACACAACTCTTGGTATTGTTTTTATTTTATCGAAGTTCTTTCTTTATTTGTTGTTTTGTATAGGATTCTTGGTACATATCTGCAAACAATTAAGCTGGCTATTTCTTTTATTTTGTAAGTTTTTCTCAATTCTGGTCAACGCTTTCTACTTTGTGATAGGTTTCTTTTCTCTATCCCTCTCTCACTTTTATGAACAAAAAGTTCACGAAACTTGAAAGAAAATATAAACAAGCAGCCAGGCAACGTAGACAAACGCCCAACTGCCTGCCTGTCTGTCTGGCTGGTTGGTTGGTTGGCTTGTACCAATGCGATAAGAAAAGTTTTTCAATAAATTTTTGGGGTGGGGCACTCAAAACTTGCCGTCTACCCAGCCAAGCTAAGCTGATAAGCTGGCGCCAGCTGAACTTATATACAGTTCCTATATACCATATATATATTGTACATAGATATATATTTACAGTTTCTATAACTACATATATCCAATGCTAATGAGCTATCCCTGTTGAAGGACATTTCAAGATGCTGTTTCTGTTGATGCCAGATTTGTAGTTTTTTCATTCGATTTCCATTGGATATTGAAGAATAAGTAGGATAAGAGGAGTATGAGGATGGGATTGGGAATGAAAACTGCCAGCTAGCGTAACGGTTAGCAATAAATAATAGAGCAAACTGCTTAAACCTTGCCTGAGCTGCATACGAAATGAGTTTGGAGTCGGAGTCTGGATTCGCCAGTGGCTAATACGTTTAAGATGAGACGACAACATGTGCAACGTTTGCCACCAATTCGACATCGCACTGACCCGGGGCATAAATCTTCGGCCATTTGAGCGCCACATTCTGGGTGCTCCCGTTCGTGCAACTGCAACTGCTCCACTTTTGAAGCATTAAGCGCACGTCCGCAGTTTAATGTCCGCCCCAACTGACTAGCTACACTCAGAGAAGAGCCAAGCAACTATTTAGAAATTGTTAGCTATTGTTCAACATATTTCCAACTAGATTAAGTTTCTTTTTAGGCCAAAAAATGTTTTTGTTGGTTGCCTGAAAGAAGTCAGCTGCCTTTAGTAATTTTCTAAATTCATTTGTATAGCTATTTTTTTCTAAGTGTAGCTGCCCAACTCTGCACTCTAGTCTGCTCTTGCCTCAATTGCTGTCCCGCTGCTGACAATGTTTAAGCTGTCTGATTGCCAACAACAACAACAGCAGCAGTATCACCAGCCAAAGGACGAAAAGGAAGAGCTGCAGCAGACGGAGTAGCATCTGGCAATTGGCGCGTGCTGCATGCATCCGTTCCGTTTGTGGGAGGGTGGTTGGAGGTTGCAATTGAAGCGCCATTGAACAGGCGACAAAAAGGTCGATTATCGAGCAATTTGCACACACAGCTAACACGCTTTGCAAAGCACAAACTCTCACATCCCAATTCTCGCCTAGCTGAGCTTAAGCTGTACTTTGAGAGTGCTATTGTTGCAGTTGTAATTGTAGTTGTTGTTGTTGCTGTTGCATCCACAAACAATTGACTTGCAACTGCTTAAATATTTCAGTATTAGTCGAGTGGATTTCCATTTGATTTGTAATTGATATTCTATTTATTATTGAGTCCAGAAATTGGATTGTTAAAAAAACAGAATTAGAAGAAGAATTTTGTATAAAATCGTTCGAAGCTTTGATTGATTTGATAGCATCGATTAACTAGCTAATAGACTCTTAACACACACTTAGCACACACACACACAGACATTGGCTGTACTTTATAGCTTTTGTCGGCTGTTCGTTGGAAATGTTCTTGAAAATGCCATCCATTAAATTGTCGTTTTGTGCTTCTTCTGCTGCATGGACTGACTTTCTGTTTGGGTGGTGGTGGTGGGGTCACTTCTGTATGGACGCTTAACGTTTTCAACATTTCAACGACCTATACTCAATCGATATGTGAGGCCACTTCAAACGCATGTCCTGTCAAAAGGAGAAGAGAAGTGAAGTGCGAGAAAACGCAATCGTGGCTCTGATAGAGAGATCTCGAGTTATTTGCAGCAATCTCAGTCATAAAGTTGAATATGTGTTTGACCATTGGATATGTTATCTTTCTCTGTCGGTCTCTGTTTTTATCCTTTGAAGCCAGTTGCTTCAGTTGCGCCTTGAACTAAGATGCTAAATAACTACTCAATATAACTGAGCTACAGGGCATCTTTTAGTCTGTAACTCTCTCTGTCTTTGCACTCCTTTTGCACACTTTTCTTTCTAATGTTTTGCACCTTTTCTTTGTTTTTTTCTTTTGCGCAGAGCCTTGGTTTCCCGTTGGTAAGTCTTTCGCCCATCAATCGCACTGTCGCTGAGTTGATGTACATGAGAGGCGATCCGTGTGCCACAGACAAGGCGTTGAAACAATCGACGCGCATTCACTTTAGCTGCAACATGCGAGCCGGTCGTGTAAGTACAAAGCAAAATACTTGAGGCCAGTTTTGTTGGCTTTGGTTTCTTTGGCAAAAGCTTTACGATTGTTTTACATTTTTCCTTTCATTCTTTTGATGGGTAGGGCCAACCGGTGTTGAGTTCCATTGATGATTGCCAATACCGCTTTGATTGGGAGACTAGCGTCATTTGTCCGCCGCACGAGTGCATTTTCAGTGCGGATACTTGTGAGATTGTGCAGGACGAGCTGAATATGCGTTTCAACTTCAAGAACGCATCCTTCGCCAAAGAGGGAAAAATTGAGGTAAGTTTTGCCTGCAACTCCTAGCTTTGCTGGAAGACCTAGCTTTACTAAATCTACTATCTCCAACAGATCGACTATAAGCAGAGTAAACTGGAATTGAATATTTGTGGCTTGCATCGCAAGGCTGTCACAGATTATTCACAGGATCTGGTGAACTTGTTCTTCACACACGACCTGCCCGGATGCGGCAACGAGGGTAAGTTTTGATAATCGAATTAGCGTAAGGCTACTTCTGCTTCTTCTTGTTCCAAAAGTTGCTGCTTGTCGCTTCCGTTTCCGTATCCGTATCCTCTACTGCTTCCGCTGGCGCAACACGCGCATTTCCGGCCACGCCATTTTGTTTTTGTGTCGTCGTCTTTTGAAGTGTTTTTTTGGTAATGACAAAATCGCATTAGAATTGGCGTCCAGCCCAATGCACTTCCTTTTTCGCTTATCTGTCAACCCTTAGCAACCCATATTCTCCCATCTTAAACAAACACACTGACTACTTGTGTGTGTGTGTGTATTTTTTGTTGCGTGCTTTTCGGCGCCATTGCAAACGAGACTGTTTTTTCGCGATGCGCTTTTTTCCCCTCCGGTTTGCTATCTTTGTGCCGCTGAAAAAAAAGCACTTGAAATTAACAGAATAGGCAGGCGCTAAAAAAAGTACAAGCTTTAGTGCGAGCAAAAACCAAAAAAAAATAAAACAAGAATAAAATTGTTCACAAGATAATGCGGTAAAATAATCTTGCTGCAAGCGCGAGCTTCCATTTTTCTTTGCAATACCCTGTTAACAAATTGTGAAAGCAAGAAATGGGTGTGATGAGTATGTAAATAATTAAAAGTTCAAAGCTAAAAAGATATTTTTGAACCTTTGTTATCAACAAGTATTCGTTTTTGGCATAGAATCCCAGCTATTAATCCGTTTGTCCTTTCTCTTAATGCTTAATTAATGATCAAGTTATGAAAAGTAAACAAAAGCATTTTAAATCATTTCGTTTTAGTTCTAAAGTTACAGAAATCTAAAGTTATTTACAGGATATTTCTGAATCAAGTATTTTGGTATTTCTCTTTTTGCCTTGTTTTTCATTTCAGTTCCCCTTTATTTCATTTTAAGCTACCGCGGCTGTTGCTTGCTTCATTCAAGCCATGAATATTTAAAGGAACACACACACACTTATGCAGACATGTATAAAAAACGTTTTCGACTTTTGTGGAGTGTTGTTTTTCGTGCATGGCAATGATTTTTATTGGCACCATCAACCGCGTGGTGTGGCACTAAAAAAGCAAATAACTTTGCCATTAAATATAACTTTGTGTTTGTTTATATGGCAACGGGCAATAAAACTGACAATTTAATTATGACAACGTTCCCGCCGCACTCCCCAACCAAAGCACACAAAACACAATGCCCAAACAACTAAGTATTATAAAATTTCCCTCATATTTTTTGTTTGTTTCTGTGTGTGTGTGGCTGACAATCTGTAAGCGATCAGACAATTCTAATATGCTTACTGACATGCACAGCCAAAATGCATAAAAAGGGTTACTTGTGGGTGTGGATTGTGCGGTGTGCTGGTTGTTTGACTGTGTGGCTGAGCCCAAATCCCACAGCAGTTTCTGCTACTGCGCTCATCGCTTCCCCAAGAGAAAGCACTAGAGAACAAATGATTTAAATTCTATCATGAAGTGGTTCTAAAGGATTTAAGGAAATTTCCTTGATCCCATCACAATCTCTTGATGGATAAGGTAGCCTTAAAACATTTATAGTCTTTTCTGTCTTCTCTTTCTCGATTATTAACTTTTTTGATGAGTTGTGGAAATTTTTCATATTTTTGCTGACTTTTTTAACAAAGTTTCGACCAAAACTTTATACAAAACCAAAACTTCTACATTAAAGATCTTCTTTCCTAGAATCTTTTGTTTTAGAAATTATATATTTATCCCACCGTGTTTGGCTCAACTGTTAGTGTGCAGATTTTGTCTGACGCACAAACACACACCTACACACATCCACACACACCTACACACATGCATACATTGCGCATTTGAACGACAGGCAGCAACCACAAAAGTGGAAACCATCCGTTCGTGCTCTCCGCCTCCGCCATTTGCCCTCCCTTGCCACTCATATCATGCGGCTTTTGTTGTCGTCTCCAGTGATAATTATTTTTGGCTTTTATGTGATAACTTTGCAGCGCAACAGACCAGGCCCAAACCCGTAGTTTTCGCCAGACTTTTGCAATATGATAAGGATTCATTTAAGCCCCAATCCCCATCCACTTTGGTTATTTTTGTTGTTGTTGTTGAGCTTGCGTGTTGCGTTGTATCTCGGTCAATTAAAATAAAATGCCGCTTTGTTTTTATGTATGGGTTCTCTAGTCTGGTTTTCATCGCATTTTATTGGGGTCAAGTTTGTTTTTGTTTTGTTTAAGCTTTTGGTTTTTATATTCTTAAGAGGCTTCATTAAAGCTTATTGAAACCCTAATATCTGTTCCATTTTCTCTATCCGTATTACAGGCAAGATGAATGTACAGATGCGTTTGATATGCAGCAACAAAACTGAGAGCATCAGCAGCATTACGAACGTAAGTATCAAAATTTATTCCATTTATTTATTTTTTATATATATTCAATAGACAGGATTGTAGCATTATCGACTCATTCACATACTCTGACTAAATACTTTATAAATGTTATCAAAGTCAACTAAAGATCAAAGCTGTAAAATCAACTTTTTTAGAAAAATAGTGTAGCATACTTTTGTGCGCTGCAAAGGCGACAAGCCCCAAGTGGATTTAACACACACACACATTGTTGCATGACGTTACTGCGTGTCCTGGCTGCGGCAGCAAGTTTCTTATGTAGAGTCTGGCCAAAGGGTCCCATCGTCGCGGTCTGCTTCAAAGTAAAAATGTATAAGAAATATGCAAAAAAAAAAAGGCCGCAGAACATAATACAAGAGAGAACAGAACAGCGTAAAACAGGGCAAAAAGGGAGCGTGTGGCGCAACTGGGCGCAAAACAATGTGGCAGGTGTCCTTTGTTATGCTTGCCACTTGGCAAATCCGCTTTGCCAGCCGTTTATTGTTGTTGCTGTTCTTGCTGCTTTCAGCAAAAATGTTGCCTACCAACCTGTGCGGCTTTTACTTTGTATTTTATTTTTTTTCGTTATGTCTGTTCTTGTTGTTGTTGGTTTTGTTGGTGCTTTTAGCCGGCGGGTGCGCTATTGTTTTGGTCCAAAGCCTTTGTTGTTGTCTCCAACAATCGCAACAGCTAACAAGAAGGTACAAGTATTTAAGGCATGCCAAAGTTTAGATACACTTTTACTGAACGGAGCTAGCTTTTTTTTGTGTGTTTAGCAACTATAAAGCATTTAATGCATAGAATCTTTTGTTACTAGTTACGATGGGTCCAAATACGTTCGTTCAAGAGTCAGTTCACTTAAGGTTGCTGTCAAGGAATGTCTACATAATGAGCTTAAAGAAGTTTTCTTCCGCAACCAAATAAACATACCTTATGGAAGTGTATCAAAAATGCACGTGCTCTGACCTGTTACAGCAACTGTTGTTGCCCCTTTTTCTTTTGGGGTTGTGGCCTTTTGCTTTAGATCCCAGATACACGCGGTTTTCTACTTTAACTCTCTCTCTCTCTCTCTCTTGGCCATTGTTAGCTATTTTGCCTGCCGTCGACTGACGCTGACCCTTCTTCAGCATTGTCATCTTCATCAGCATCTGATGCCCTGCTTTGCTCTCTGCTCTGCATTTTGCTTCTCATCCAAATAGTTGTCATTGTTCTTTGCTGCAGGAGCAGGTTGCATTTCTTACTTACACCTTTAGCCCAAAGTAAAGGCTCTGTATAAAATGCAATCTTAATTTAAGTTTGCTTCGCTTGCGGCACACATTCCAGCCAAAAGCCCTTTGTTTAGTTATTGAATGTTTAGTTTTTGTGCCAGAATTTTGGCCTTATCAATGACCAAAACAATTTTAAAAGAAACCCTCGACTCTTGTTTTATCCTTAGCCCATAAAATAAATGTTAAGTTAAGCTTTGCTGCAACACTTTTCTGTGCGTGTTTGCAAACCAATCTGTTAATTGATTTTGCTCTCTGTTTTCATTATGTTGCTATATATGTAGATGAATAGATAGTTTTGTATATGACAGTCAACCAAAAAAAACCGCACGTTGCAGCAGCAAAATTGTCAATTTGCAGCACGTTGTAATTAGTGGTTTTTGACCGAACGATTGGATGCCTGGCTGGCTGGCTATCAACTTTATTAGCCTGGTACGAAAATGCAGCAATTAGTGCCTGAGGTTTAACACACACACACACTCGCACACCACCGTCCTACTCCATTACGCACAAATTGCCAAAAGGAATCGCCGTCAGCAATTGAAAATATTTGCCTGTCCATTTTGTGGATAGGCTCGTCGTGTTCTCATTCTCTTTGTTGTTTTTGCTTTCGGTATGTTTGTTTATTATTTTTTGTTCACTCTCTCTTTCTCTCTCTAAATATAGTAGAGTTTTTGTGCTTGTGTGCTTAACAAACAATGAACCAAGCGTCGTTTTGTGTGTGCTATTCAAGCTTAGTTGCAATATATACAAATGTATATCTGTATATTCACTCGCATGTGGCACAAACCAATTGACCCAAATTTAAACCAGTTCACAAATAGCTGCAAGCAGTTTGCAACCAAAACATTGTCCCTTCACTGCCATACAGATTGACATAAGTGCACTCAAAAAGAAAGAGTGTACGAATATTAAATATGTAATAGTATAGAAATGGAACATAGCCAAGTATATTCTGTTAACTAACATAACATAACATATTTTTGAATTTCTAACATTAATCGAACATCAATTAGTATTAATCGAAAGTCTCTGCGACAATTGCAATTTATGTCTTTGCAGCCCTGGCTTACATTATTTGCTATTTCTCTATTCACCTATTTGCTATCTTTGGTATATTTTAATTTCTCACTGTGTACAGGGTTAATAAATATACCCACACACACCTATAGAAAGGGAAAATTGGTCGTTCAACCGTGTGTTGAGGTAGCTTTGCTGTTGTTTGTCTGATTGCCGTTAATTGCATTACACACTTGGATAGGTGAAGCAGTAGCTGTAGCTGTAGGTGAAGTTGTAGTTGTAGTTGTTGTTGTAGTAGATATTATTAATTTCATTTCTTTGTCAAGTGAACGTAATGGCATTTGGGTTCACACCATTGAATCATCTATATGTAGTATTTGCTTCTCTCTCTTTCGCTCTGGCGTCTATTTGACATACATTTCATGCTCAATTAACTGAATGCAAACAGGTTGCAAGCACCTAAGTTGCAAGCTTCAAGTCCAGCCCAGTAGACAATTAAACTTAAATAAGCACTTTGCGATTGTATAATTTGATAAATTGTATTTAAAACTATGTTTAGCTTATCGGCATAACATAAAAATAAATTGCAGCAATTTTTAATTAGACTTTGCCACAGATACAGATAATGAATAATTAACGGTAACAAGTTTTACATAAACTTTTATTAGCTCAAGGCTCATTTTCTAGCGTGTCCCTTTGGGCTAAGTTTAGTTTAGTCAACAGCAAGTTTAATTGCTTTTTTGTGTTCGCTTTTGCTCTCTTTTACTTTTGAGAAAGTTTTTTTTGGTCAATATGTTTCTTATTGAAGTTTGGGACATAAAAACAAGAAATGAAGAAATTTATTATTTACTATTTAACATCTAATTAGAACAAGCTATAAAAAAAACTTATTTTTTAACTTGTCAAACTTTGACAGGAAAACAAGAAAATGTGGCTGAGCAGCTGGGGGAACAGCTGTTTTCTAGAAATATATTTTACAAAATAAATTAATGTTTTATTTTTGTTCAGCACCAAACCTCTTGTCATACCAAAAGCCACAATGTGTTGGGCAACTAAACTTTTATACTAAAAAGCAAAACATTTAAAGTTATCAAATTACATTTTTGTTAAGCAACTAAAGGGCGGGCCACAAATGTTGATTTCTAAATTAAGCACAAAAATATATATCGTTGCGTTGATTACTTTCCATCAGCAGCTTAAACGCTGTACAACACAGCGGTTATTTGTTCAACTTTCTATTGTTGCCTCAAAATAGCGTTAACTACACAGACTAAAAAATACAACAAAATGAAATTTAGTGCCACAACTCCCAACAACATTGAGCGGTAATCAAGGCTGCAACTATGTTTGAAACGTCCTTAAATATTAAAATACAGATTGTACAGGTCGCATTTTCAATTTTTGGTATAAAATTTCATAACACTAAACGATTCAATGAAGTCGCCTAGCAATAAATCGCATACAATACTTGTTTACAGGGTATTCCCGAATCCTCCATTAGTTGTTTTATGCATTTTTTTGGCAAACGGGGAAAAACAGCGAACGAAACAAACGAACAATGTCTAAAAAGGACCTTGTCTGGCGACGCTGTCGGAAAATTAGCGATTCAATGAAATGGGATTTTAAATGGCTGCAAACTTTTTAATGCTCCTTTCGTTTATTCTGTGTCCTGCGACGCTGTTTTAGTTCGTGTCGAGACCCAGGACCCCAAAAACCCTTGGAACCCCCGGGTGCCCGGTACCTGGTGCCTGGTGCCAGGCAAAAGTTGTTGCAACGAGCCGAGTTGCGTTTTTGCCACTTGCACAGTTGCCAGTTGCAGCCGCCGCAAAAGTTTTTAAATTATGCGCACATTTGCAGCGCCTTTTCTCTGCTTCCCTGCTGCTCTGCTGCCCTGCTTCCCTCTCTCTCTCTCTTTACTGTTATTTCTGTTGCCATGTTTCTGCTTGTTGTTGTATGCTTTTGTTGCTGTTGCTGGTGCTGCTGCTGCTGCTTGTTGGCCGCGTCGGAAATGGTCTTTGGCCGAAAGTGTTACACGCAGCGTGCAGCTTCAACGGATGCCGTGCAACGTTTCTGTAAAAGAGAAGAACGGGTTGTTGATGTTTGTAAAGGCGGCGTAGATGGGATTCAGGGGGCAGAGATTCTGTGAAAACAGTTGTTGCGC
The DNA here is from genome assembly GCA_018904305.1 of Scaptomyza montana. Taxonomy (NCBI): domain Eukaryota; kingdom Metazoa; phylum Arthropoda; class Insecta; order Diptera; family Drosophilidae; genus Scaptomyza; species Scaptomyza montana. The sequence goes on along the minus strand of JAEIGR010000001.1, from coordinate 21,038,062 downwards.
CACAATTTGCAGTTCTTTGGTAATCGCCAAAGGGTCGTGCCTACAGACACTGCAAAAAAATTCTCTATTTTTGAAGATAAAATATATTTTTTCAACTTCAGGTTTGTTTAGTGGCGAAACCCAAATAAATATATTTTTTTATTACATATTAATTTTTGTAATTAAGAGTTTTGTTTTTTAAAGACACAAAAATCTATATGTATTTTTGTAGGTTTTTATTTTATCAGAGTATTTGTTTTAAGTGTATTTTGTAAGTTGGAATTTATGTATTTGCGTCGCATATCAATTTATTTTATTAATTGTTTTTATTCTTTGCGCTTAATGAAGAAAGTTTCTAATTAAAAGAATTCTTTTGATCCTTGTCTTCTCCTCCAGGACACACAATGCAGTTTGCTTTATGTGCAGCGTACGCCAAGTATTTGCCCATTCCTCGGCCTCAGCAAGCCGCCACAGGAGCAAGAGGAAGGAGATAACAGTAGCAGCTCGAGTAGCAGCAGCACCACCACCTCCACAACAACAACAACAACTCCGAGGAGCACAACGGGTAAGCAGCCAGCTGAGGCAGCAACAACTGCTGCACCGGAAGCTCAAGCGGAAGCTGTTGCCCGCCCAACGGCATCCGTAGGCAGTAAGTGTCCAGCTAGCCAAGATTCTCCCTTCTGTTCAAACAAGTTCGTTAACAACTCTTCTTATTCTTTATTTGCAGCAATCCTGGGGATAGTCCTGTCGGTGACAGTCTTTGTGGCATGCGCTGGACTTTTAGCCTTCTCACCGGAACGCAGGCGACGTGTGCGTCGCATCTTTCGTCGCAGTAACTCAGCGGTGCGATATTCCAGGGTAGCTATACCATAACCAACTGTGTCCTTAAGTCCTATTTTCAACAATATTTCAGGTACAATCGAATGAGGAGGCCAATCTGTTGCTTGAACCCAATGGCGAGTTCACTGAGAGCGATGATGATATGCTGCTGTAAAGGACATAGAGGATATACCACCCCCCAGTAAAATCCAGGCTGTTTTAAGTATAGTTAAATGGAGAGTAAATTAATAATCAACTACTAACATTCAACACCAAAGAAGAATACCGAGTCGATAAAAATGTGTAACTGATTAAAGAGCTAAGGGGAAAAAAGAAACAAGAACAGAAGTAATCAGTTTTTGGAGTGTTTGGAAGAAAGCTTACTTATTGTACAATACGATATCGAGAAAGGATAACAACAAGAACAGCAACAAGCCCCAATTAATGGAACTTATTATGTATATGCCTAAACAATATTATAAACATTTATATACATATATATATATTTTATATACTACCTGCACTTATGTATATGTAAAGGCAACAAAAGAAAACAGTAGATAGCGGCTATGTACCATATAGTTTTTGAATTCAGAGAATTGCCATGCGACAATTGTTTTTTAAAACTCTATACCAAGTATTTTTCCCAAAGCATCAGACTTTAAACAAGAAGGTTTAGTTTTAATAAGTATTTATCTATAATACAAGCCCACAATTAGCATATTCATAAACTATAAAAGTTTTTGTTCCTAATTTTGTTTACTATTTTTGTTTTGCAACATTTTTATTTTTTTTGCGTGATATGAGACTGGGCTAAATGTACTTAATTTTGTTTTTTTTTAAACCATCCTTACTTTGTTTTTCTAAGCTTAAGTCGAGTGTGTAAGAATTGTCAGTTTTCTTTTATATACGACGTAAATAAATGGAAATATATATATGCTTTGTATAAAAATCGGATTTTGGAAAATATAAGCGATATTAACTTTCCAAAAAAAAAAAAATGTGTGTTTTTGTTAGTGTTGATATTTTTCTCTCCCACAGCAGCCAAATTAAATTTTGTCATTGTCCATTTTCGGGTCTTTTAGCATGCAATCGCCAAGTGAAGTACCAGGCGAACAGAAGTAAGCAACAGGTGATTTTCTTAAATTCGATCAACCAATCAGGGCTCACGTACAAAGCCCAAAGCAAAGAGCGTGAGAGGAGCATAACGGTGAATGCGCTCAAGAGTACGCTGAGCTTTGAGTTATAAGACGCTCACTCTCTCACTCTCGATGTTAATCTACAGCTCAGCTGCTGTTAGTTAACATTTCAACTTACTGATCAGCCTGCTGCTGATTTCTGTTCGCCTGGTATGCCAGACGGAATTGAATTGAGAAATTTTACCTTTGCCAATTGAAAAATACTGAAAATTCAAAAATAATTGATATAAAGAACAATTCGTAAAATCATGACAAAATGCAACAAAAAAAAATTAATTTTAAAAAATTAAATTGAAAAATATAAGCGAAATTATTTTGCAAAAAATGTGTGTTTTTTTGTCATTGTTGATATTTTTCTCTTCCACAGCAGCCAAGTTAAATTTCCTCATTGTCCACTTTCGGGGCTTTTAGCTTGCAATCGCCAAGTGAAGTACCAGGCGAACAGAAGTTAGCAGCAGGTGATTTTCTTAAATTCGATCAACCAATCAGGGCTCACGTACAAAGCCCAAAGCAAAGAGCGTGAGAGGAGCATAACGGTGAATGCGCTCAAGAGTACGCTGAGCTTTGAGTTATAAGACGCTCACTCTCTCACTCTCACTGTTAATCTATAGCTCAGCTTCTGTTGGGCAACATTTGAACTTACCGATCAGTCTTCTGCTGACTTCTGTTCGCCTGGTATGTCAGACGGAATTGAATTGAGAAATTTTACCTTTGCCAATTGAAAAATACTGAAAATTCAAAAATAATTGATATAACGAGAAAATTCGTTAAATCATGACAAAATGCAACAAAAAAAATAAATAAATTTTAATTTCCCCATATTACATATATGGACTAAATACAAACTGTTGATTAATTTTTAAAATATATTTTTATTTGTATTTGTTTTTGTATACTTTACACACTGGTGTACACAATTACGTTTTGTATTCATTTTTTGTATAAGTAAATGAGTGTTTGTCTGCATAAATTTGTAGGTACCTTAGGCAATACATTATTTCTTTTTTTTTATCAGAGACAGATGACATAGCTACTTATACAATACAATATGGATGTATGTATTTAATGCTAATTACAATATATTTAACATATCGTTTATGCGTATTAATTATTGAAATGTGAAAAATTAAGCAAAAACACAGTATATACTATACGTTTGTTTGTATGTATGCGCTAGATTGATAATTTGATTTATGCATGATAGTAAATAGGTATGTTGTATGCCGTTAATAGAGTGAAATCGTTGTTTAATGATTACTTTTAATTAATTGCGTCATAATTAAGAGAGAGAAAGAGTGAGAGAGATGTATATTAAACATATATAAGTATATATATTGTGTGAATGAGATTTTGTTTCATTTTTCATATAGCTTGTATGTACATCGGGTATAGTCGTACCAAGAGAATCATAGGATTGTTTTTTGCTTTTTTTTTGTAGTAACATTCAGTACACGGCATAGTTAAATATGCTACTATTTGGAAACGTCATATGTATGTATGTATGTTTGTATGTATTTATATATTGCATGCGCATTCATTTTGTTATCTTATAAACAAATCATGGATTGTACATAAACATAAAGCTCAATTTGTTCAAAAGTTCTATAAGGAATTTGAGATTCGTGCTGGAAGAATATATAAAAACAAAAAAATTAAACTGTGAGCTCTCTTTGTTTTCTCTTAGTTTCATTCTTAGCGTGGGTTTTTTTTTAAACTTAAACATAACATTTACAATATCATAAGTAGTATAATGTACAATATAATTGAGTTTGCTTAAGCTTAGCTTAAAACTATTATTATATATTTAACATTAAACAGAATGATAAGCTCTTAATTAGCCTAAGTTTTGTTTGTTTTTTCTTCTGTTTTTTTTTTTTTTTTTTTTTTTTTTCTTTCGTCAACAAAGGCCACATATGAAATATTGAAAATTCCAACATTTTCACCAATCTCTTTTCTAGTATTTATTTTGCGCTTGCGATTTTTCGTGCAAATTAATTCTACAGAATTTCAGCTAGACAGAAAACTAAATGATACAAACACACACTCAGTCACACACATACATTCAGATACACACACACACACATACATCGAATGATATTTTATGATGAGAGTTGCAAAATTTGGAAAATTTGTTTGTCTAGTCAGATTTTCGTCTATATATTTTTTTTTATACATTCAGCTTCAGTTGTTTGGTGAGTGAGAGGGCAGAGTGGGCTTGGTGTATTTGTAGTTGGTCTTAGCAAGGATTAGGAATTTTTGCCTCAATGAAACAGGAGCTCCTCCTCGTCGGGCTCCGTGTTACGCCATTTCTATACATCGCTTTGCTTGGCATTCGTATTGATGATGAAAGCGCCATTGATGTGTCCGTTGCCATGGTGATGCGCTGCCTTGCCATTGGGCGGCGCGTAGAGATTCGTCAGGCCATTCTTGCCGTTGGCAATCATGATGGCTGTGTGTGGAGTGCCTCCATTCAACTGAGCCACCAAGGGATTCTTTGTGGTTTCGCCAGGTGGCGTTGTGAGTGGCGGCGTTACTGGCGATGGCTTAATCAACTCCAGCTTGTCATCTGTGGATCCTTTCAGAGCCGATTTGATAAGTGAACCATGTCCATTGCTCTGGCTGCCAATGGGCGCACGATGTGGCAGAGCATAACGCAACTTGTCCCAGAACCAAGGATCACCCCACTTCAGATAGGTATTCATGCGCAGGTATGCCTTCATCTCATCGTCGAGTTGCTCAATATCGCCAATATCCGAATAGATGATAACTATGACACGGGCACGTCCCTCATTTAAGGCTGCACGGTGAGCTGCACGGAATTCCATGCGTGCCCAATCGGATTTAATGAAATTCGGACTCAAGACAATTATGGTTCTTCGTGAATCCGCCACAGATCTGACAATATTCTCGGGTATAAAACCACCCACAAGCCAATCTCTGACATGCACACAGAGTGTAAACTTTTGTGGTCCATGCTCCAGTTGTGGCACCAAGTGCTTCTCCACAAAGCTCTGATCCTTGTGCGAATACGAAATGAATGCATCGAATTTCTTATCCTTATCCAGTTCGGCTTCGGTGACAAGACACATGCACAGATTGTGAGCATATAGCCAGATCTTGATCTCCTGCTGATATTTGTAGTAGAGAGCAGCAGTGATGCCCACAAGGAAACCAGCCAGAGAGATGACAACAATGGCAGCAATGAGCGCACTTTTCTGTCTCGGACATATATCATTTATGTTTAGCTCCATCAACCTTGTTGGCATTTCGGCATCGCTGCAAAACATTTCCGTATGATCGGGAATCCTTTCGTATTTCTTTTGGGTGAAGAGCAATAGTTCCCTTGCACTGCAAGTGCAGACCCAAGGATTCTGGGAGAGTCGTAGTGTTAGACTATCCATTGTAGTATTCAGATAACCAAGAACCGTAGAGTTAAGCAACTTCAGCTGATTGCGACGCACATCCAGATACTTGAGATTAGGCGGCAGCTGATTGACTTCCAGTTGAGTTAGATTATTTCCTGCCACATGCAAACGGGTCACATTCTCATAGCCAGGAGCATTGCTCGCAGGCAGCTTGAGCAGCGTATTGTTCTCCACATACAGTTCCATCTCTAAGAGGTTTTGTGGCAGACGTGGCAACTTGGGCACCTTGGTCAGCTCTCCATTCGAGCAGTTGACAATCAGCGTGGAGTCAAAGGTCCTCACCAGGCACTCACAGTTGCGAGGACATCTACGCTCACTGGGATCCTCGGCCTGGTCAAAGTTGCAGACAAGCTCCCGGGGATGCACCGATTTCATTGGACGACTCTCGAGCGCTGTCGGCGCCTGGCAATTGAGCCTGTCCGTATACGTAACCAAGTTCTTGGCATAATCCGGTTGCATGTCTCCACGCACCACCTGCAAAAATCTTAACAGTGTGCAATCACAGACCAAAGGATTATCATTGAGATCCACATGCACCGATTTCACTCCATGCACCAAACGCAATCCCTTATCCAGGGGCTGGAATTCTGTCTGCTTGTAGAAGTGAACCGTGTGGATTTGATTGTGACTCATGTTCACAGTTAGATCAAAGGCCGAGACAAAGTCCAGATCCGAATAGTCCAGCCAGGTGAAGTTATTATAGCTTAAATCGATTTCCTGCAATTCCCTCATTGCATATTTCCAATCACTGAAGATCACCATCAGCGAGTTGTTCCTCAAATTGAGTGTTGTCAGATTACGCAGATGAACAAAAGGTGATCCCAAATCCACATCAACTCCATGCACCGTTAGATACTCATGCAGATTAATCCGATTGTTGGCCATGTTCAGTTGACGCAGCAAAGTGTTGCCGGCAAATGCTTGAGGACGTATTGTGATCAAACGGTTGTCATTCATTCGCAGCGTCTTCAGGTTCACCAACTTGCTAAATAAATTGCTAAAAACAAAAGGAGGGAAAAATAAAATTAAACTCAATGAAAAAAAGGAATATAAATTTAAAGAACAGAATATTCATTGAAGGAATCTTTTTCCCCAACTTACCTTGAAATTTCAGTTAGTAGATTTTCCGCCAGATTCAAGCTCTCCAGCTTGGTCAAATGTTGAAAGATGGTATCGGGCAAATGACTTAAGCGATTCTTGTGCAAATCCAAGTTCACAAGATTTATTTGATGTTCGAGGAACTTGGCAGGCAATGTGCCCAAACGGTTATCCATTAGTGATATGTCTGTTAAAGCCGTGGAGTTCTCAATGAGATCCGCTGAGATTGATTCAAGTTCGCAACGTAAATACAGCGTGCGCAATTCAGGCAAGTTGGCAAAGAGTCGAGCAGGCAGCGTTGGTAAAGGAACTTTATTATTTTGCAGCTTCACCTGTTGCAACTGTTGATTGTGCTCGAAGAGTCCTTCGGGCAGCGAACGAAAACTGTTGCCATTCAAATTGATCTCGGTGACATTGGTGAGCAGCGAAAATACATCTGATCTAAGTTGAACGATGCCATTGTTATGCAGATCCACATCCTTGACCGATGTGGCACCCTCAAAGTCATGCTTGCTGAGATTATGCAACTGATTGCTCCACAGGTTCAGGTGCAACAACTTGTGCAAATTGTGAAAGAGTCCACGTGGCAGTTGCTTCAAATTATTGCTGCCCAATTCAAGGAACTGCAAATTTTCCATGTTGGCAAGCAGGCGAGCCGGCAGCTCGCCAAGGTTAGCAGCACGCATATCCAACCAGCTCAGGTGATGCATATCCCTAAGCAGATCCTCCGGTATGTAGGGCAAACGTCTAGCTGCAAATCTCAAGCGCTGCAGATTCTGTAGTCTTTCCAAATGCCTTCGCGTCAGATTCGTGCCCAGATCATTGCCCTCAAAGATGAGAACTTTGGTATTCTTAATGCCCAAATGATCCATTATACCGGCAATGGGTGTGTGAAACGGCAGGGGACAACGTCGGATCTGCACCATATCAATATTACCAATATTCAACTGTGGCATCTGTTTGTATTCCGTTGCATCTGTTAGATTGCATTCAATTTGCACCGTCTGGCCCGGTCGTATGGTTATCTTGAATTTAGGATTGTAACTGTTTCCCGGACAGTTGAGCTCGTATTCGGAGAGCGAGGGAGCACATTCACAGGAGGATATGGTAAGATCTCGACAATCATCACGACCAAAGAGTGCTTCACCCAGCTGCCAGTTGAGCGCTTGTAAAACCAACACCAGCAGCAGCAAAGGTAAAGGCGCTGCTGCGCTTAATCCCAGCATCCTGTTCCCTGTTATTGTTGTCCTCTTTGGTTAGCTGTAAATATATAAATGACATTTGTTTGATAAGTCATGTTTTTTGCAAGATGTTTAGCATAAAAAGATTTTAAAGAAGTTATTCCTAGTCCCTGTTAATGTTTTAATTAACTTTTCCCGACGTTTACGTTTTTTGGAGACTTTTTAGGTCACTTTTTTTCTTCCATGATGCAATGAAAAAATGAGCATTTATTTAAGAACCATTTTAACACAAAAACTTTATTACTTAAACTGTTTTAAAAGTGCTTTTCAATTAACAAAAAAAAAGTGAGCAAAAGCTTCGAATAAAGTTTTCATGAGCGGCTTTTTAAGAAGAAAGGGAAAAAGAGTCTGTGGAAAGTAAGTGTGGAAGTGACAGAAAAAGTTTCTATAGGAAAAACTCGCATAAAAGAGAAACAGGCCAAAAGGGAGAATTTTTCATTTAATTGTGGAATATACATGATGGATAGAATGACAAGCGCGACAGATGCAAATGACGCGTCCAGTAATAACTGACAGCGAAAACAACAATAAGGAACAAAAAAAAAAAAACAAGTAAATTTGAGGAAAATATGGGAAACCCAGCTAAAGCTCATGTGCGTTTAAAAAGTAGAGAAGGGAGGAGAGTGAAAGGGAGAGAAACTGCACTGAAAGAAAAGCATGATGGGTTTTAATATACAAAATATAGAGTTTTTGGTTTAAGGAAAGGGAAATAGTTTTACTTTAAGTTGTTTTCTGGCTGGTTTGGCTTAAAAAATCCATCCTGTAGGTACTTGATATATAAACTTAGACATTGTTTACTACTTAACTTTCTCTACTTATAGTCCTAGTGTACTCTCTCTTTGTACATTGTCTTTACCAACTCTCCCTCTCTCTTTCTTTCTCTGAATTCCTGCAGGTAATGTTGCATTATGTGTGTGTGTGTGTATTTGGCACACCTCGAACGGACTCGGAGCTCCACTCACGCACATCCTTTCAGCAACCAACAACAATTTGTGGCTCCGTTCGATGCTCCATCTAGCGTTTCACGAGCTCTTTGGCCAGCTCTGTGGTGTAATTATGGTCAAAGGGAGTGCTTTTTTCGCTCTCATTTTTTGTTGTTGTTGTTTTCCCCAATGTTCTGTGGGACGTGCACTTTACGGGCTTTGTGCATTTAATGAATTTGTCATGCACTCGAATGCTTGAGAGCTTAAAGCTTTAAGAGAGTTGAGCGAAAAACACAAAAACAAAGAAGAAGAAATTTTAGTCCTAGCTGACAATTTAATTGTGCCCATTAGGAGGGCAAGATTTTTGAATGGAATTCAATTAAAACTTTTCGTTTTGCTTCTTGAGTTGCATTATGGGGCAGGCAGATGGCAGGGGGCTGGCGGTTGAAGGTTTGGTTGGCCCTAAATTTGGTTGCCTCTCTCTTTCTCTCTGCTGACAGCTGCTTTTGAATGAAATTTTGATAAGGCAATTAAATTATGCGCTCATTGTAATTTGATTTCCAAATTTCGTTGACTTTTCAGGCTCGACTCGGCTTGAGAACGTCACGCCTGCAGGGCGTGAAACAAAAATTGTACAATTTCGCTTGCCATTCGGCCTTAATTAGCCGACAATAATAATCAAATTATCAGCATTGATGAATTTTTGGCTGCAAGCAATATTATTTTAATAATTATATGCATTTATTTCAATGCTCGGTTGGCATTTTTAAACATTCTTAACTGTTGGGAATTATTTATTGAATTATGAGAAGAGTAGAAATGCTTATTTCGACAGTTTTATAAAAATTTTGATTACATTCAACCAACTATTTTATTTGTCGAAATCTTTTCAAGCCAACATTTGATATAATCTCATGTCTTAGCTTCTATTTAAACGTAACGATCCGTGGTGCTCAAAATCGATGTGGCAGAGGCAAATTCAATGCCCAAGTGTCATGTGCCAAAATCTATTTAAATCTCAACACCTGATTTTGCTGTTGGCTTGGCTCAGCTATAAATACGTTGGCTATATATATATAGAGATATTTATGTAGCTATAGCTAAACGGCTGTTGCAGCTTACCCTCCCCCTTCTCCTTCGCCCTACTTCTCTCTCTTTGACTATTTGTGTAGCCAACTTCAATTTCGCATAAAACTTCAAGCACTTTTCGCCCGTTGGCGGCCAAGTTAACCGTGCAATGGATACAAAATAACAACAACTACCTCCCAAAGCTCCCCAAGCCAAGCAACCTCTTCGGTTTGTTACCTTCTTGTGTGTTGCCTCATGCCACATGCCCACATGGCAACAAGGCACTGTGTTTTGGCTTTTAAATTTAGCTTGGCTTATCTAAACAGGCAACTGGCGTTGTTTGGCAGGCCCAAGCGACCAGCAAAGTACACCGGAAAAAACATAAAGTAAACACAAGTTTCAAGTAAGTATTAGAAATAAGTATAAAGTTTTTGTTATAGCAACCAAATTTATTTTTCTCCAAGTTAGATTTTGATTATTTAAATAATTTCAAATCGTTGCATTTTTTCTCTCTCAGTGTAATTGTGCTAGTTTATTTTCATATTGTTGTCAAGATCTAAAACATTTGTATTCACTTAAGAAAATTACTTTTAACTTTTATGGCAACGCTGGCCGTGTTAATAATCTACTTGCAATGGCCAGAAAGAGAGATTCCCTGATGCTGCTTCTTCTTCTTCCACTGCTGTTTTTGCATTGATTTACTTCAATGTTTGTTGTTTTCCATCTGCCAACTAATCTAAACGAATTGCTGTTGACATGTTTTTGAATGCCAAAACTGGCAACAAGATGCGACGCCTGCCTGCCGTCCAATTTCATATTCTGGGCCTAAAAAACTTAATCAGAAAACATAGAATATATATTTAATGGCCCACAATTTCCACGTGTGTGTGTGTGCAAGTGTGTGTGTGTATATTTAGTGACTTTAGAGTAAATTGAAATCCTACTTTATGGCTGGCTAATTAAGTGGGAGAATGAAGCTTTTACTGCCTCCTCCATTGGCACCTCATTTTCTGCTCCTAAGCCTGGCAATTAAAAATAATTCTTAATTTTAATCGACCCATATCCACACACACAGACACTCGCACACACACACACACGCTCGCTTATTGCTCGGCATTTGTCTGTTTTAATTAGAAGCCAACCTCGCTAACCTAGCCCTACAACAACCCCAACCCAACCCAACCCCACCCACCCTCTCTAGTCGTTAATAAAGGTTAACGAAGTTTTGCCAACGCGCAGATTTCTCACATATTTATGCACACCCATGCACACATACGTATACGAATTCCATAGCTAAAGAGTGCGCATTTTTGCACTCACATGCTCTCTCTCTCTCCCTCTCGCTCTCTCGGTCTTTTTTCCGGTATGTAACGGTACTAAATTCATTAGGCACACTAAATTACAACCGCAGCGAACTGATGATGTTAAGAAGAAGAAGTAGAATGGGGGTAAGTGAGGTGAAGGTAAAAAAAGTTCAGTGAAGGTGAGTTTTGAGTTTGAGGTGAGAAGAAGAAGAAGAAGAATGTCTGGCCTTTTTTCGTGGCCTGGTGAAGCCAAGAACGAGCCAAAGACTTGGCCTTTTCTCAAGCTCCACAACAATGTATGTTGAAATTTATATATACGTATGTGTGACTGTGTGTGTGTGTGTGTTAGCTGCTATTAAATAGTCGCATAGCTCGCAGCGCACTTTTGCAAAATTGGCTTTCGCATGCCTGCGGTGTGCGTTTTATTACTGCAAGCGAAGGCAACAACACCAACCTTTATAGCTGGGAGAAGGTAGAAATTGAGTTGAATGACAGGAAAATGTACTAAGAAATACCCTGTAAATGCATCTTGACGTTAAATGTAGCTTGAAATATTTAATGTGCATTGTAAATTCAATCACTTCAGCGATTATATAGATAGATAAATGTATTTTAATCTTGTCAAAATTCTTAACCTTTCCACATTATCTTTTGCACCCATGAAATCAACACATATTCAATATTCATATTTTTCTTTTGTCTTACTTTTTCACAACTATTATTTAATCAACTCCTTCACTTTACAGGGTATTAAACACAACAACAGTAATTTTGCACATTTTAAAATTCTTAATGCCAGCTTCAGTTGGATTAATTCAAAAGTGTTTCTATTTTTTTTAATGCTCGTCCCGTCGTTTTTAATGAAGTTGACATTTTCAGTTTGTGTGTGGAACGCTTCACTGAATTTTACAATTTTCCAATTTCTTGTCATGTTGTTTTCCCCTTCCTACCCGCACCGCAACACACCTCCATCAAACTCCCTCTTGCTTCAAATAAGTATGCTATAGAAAATATTTGTTGAGACGTTGGAAAGTAAAAACGCAAAAGCAATTCATCAATCAAGTTGACTAATTACCGCGATTGCAGTGTGCAGCTTGTTGAAAATGTTGTTGAAACGCCCACACAAACATATACATACCATGCAACTCACTCACTTGCAGCTGCTGCAACAGCAACACACACACATAAAATTAAGCTACATGCCAAGTTCTTTTAATAATTTCTTATTAAAAAAATTTGAAAACAAACTGCAAAACAATAAAACACTTGCTGAAGTTCTTAGACACACTTACATACACCGCTCTTGCACAGAGAGAAATTTCACTGAGAAAAATAACTCCTAGTTTTGTTGGAAGAAAATAAATTCTTGGTTAAATAAAAACAACTTAATTTTCTTGAATTTCTTTTATATTTTCAGTGTACTTTCTTACGATTCCCACATGCGTTTTAAGTTTGTAGTTTCTTGTTTACTGTCCAACTGCTATTTTGCCTGGTTTGTGTGTGGTTTTGTATCTTATGGTTGGTTTTGCTTCTTCATTTTCTCTCTCTCGTTTTTGTGTGGCAAGAGATTTCAATACTTGGCAACTTTTTGGTAAAGTTTGTGAGCCAATGTTTATGGCGCCCAACGTGGTTTACAACGTTTCTCCGACAAACAATCTACACACACTTACACACACACATGCCCCTAAAACTGTGTGTGCACAGAAGTGCCAAACTGGCAGCTGGGACATGTTTATAGAGAATCGAGTTGTTGTTGTTGAGAGAGGGTTATAAGTACAGTGTACTAAAGAGTGAGAGAGAGAGAGAGGAGAATCCATTCGGTTTGCTAGCTCAAGCCCTGTGTAAACATGCGGTTGTATTGCTTATTGCTTTTCACATTCGAGTATTGGGCATCGTTGCAACTCTCGATATTGGCAAATAGTACTCTAGATGCGATTGCTTCGACTTGAGGTGCGGCGGGTGCGGAGTAAATTGGGTAGGGGAAATGTAACAACTTATATTGAAAGGCGTTGCAGGAGAACAGGAACTATAAACATTCAATAAACAAACAAACTTGCTCAAGTTCACAAAACGGCTGCGACTTAAGTGCCAAAAACAAGTTTGCACAAATTTAAATATTGAAGAACGAAACCGAAAAACTTTAAGCTCAAAACTGTTTTCAAACACTTAAGCAATCTATTAAAGATGAGAAATGTTCACGAAAGTATTTATTTAATGATCTAAGTATTAATTTATACCTTTTAATATATTGATAAAATTGGTTAGGTTAAGAGTTCTCTTTATCTGCAAATACTTTCCACGCTTCATTTAGTTTCTCTTGTTACTATTTTTAGGGTCTGTTTTACACACAGATAAATAATTATCTTTATTACATGATCAACAAAAATTAATCCCTGACATTTTCAACTTGATTATAGCCAAGTAATTTTAATGGCGGAGGCAAACCAAATATTCGCTAATTACAAACAAAACAAAGATACTTAATCTGCTCTTAATTATGTATAAACAATATGTGTGTATTGCATTTATGGCAGTGGGCGTGTGCCTATCAATCAACCTGGCTTATTAATTCCATTGAGAGGAAGAAACAAGTAAATATTAAAACCTCCTTCTTCGCCATCGAATTCTGGCTTAAGCCTCTTTGGCTTTGGTTGTTCTAAGCGAAGTCTTGCCGAGAATCAAGACACGAGAACACGACTAAAAATAGCTACAGGCTGATTACGCTATAACGCCTCCAATAAGTCCAAGTGCAAATTGCATTTAAAGTCGGTTGTTGCTGTTGCTGCTGCTGCTGCGGTTTTGCGAAGCGTTCGAGCGTAACAGAGCTGTGGGGTGATGAAGAAGTTGAAAAGCATATCTTATGGAATGTTTTTCTTTTTTAGGATGAGTGCAAGTTTGTGTTTTGTGTAAGATGCCCTGCTTTACACTGTAAATAGGGTTGTACTAATGATGACTTGATTATAATTTCATGTTTGCCAAAGAGTATTTAAAAGTTTATTACTTATTACATAGTTGGTAATTTAACTAGTTTTTCATTATAATCATTTGAGTTTGCGCCAGTTGTTAATGAGAAGCAATCGCAGTCGGAGTAGGAGGAGAAGTCTTCTAATGAGCCAAAGCGAAGCACAAACTTCAAAGAGGCAGCGACAAATCCAAAGAGATACTCGCACCAGACACCAGACTCATTACTCTAACCAGCTGCAACAGAGCCGAGAAAAAGAATGGAAACAAAAACATGCAATGAACAGCCCAACAAACGACAAGAGTTCAAGTTGCATGCAGCAGCTGAGCAGATGAGTCTAAGCAGATGCAAGAAGGAAAAAATAGGGTTAAGACCTGATTTGCGTATGCCTGAAAGGCAGCCCATTGTCTATCTAAAGGAGAAGAAAGAAAGGGCACTCATAGATAGAGAGAGAGAGAGAGATAGTTAAGAAAGCGTGAGCAGTCGGCAAGTGAAAGGCTTTTGTAATGTCATTTGTCTGTTAATCATGTTTTAGTCTATATATATACTTATATATATATAAAAGTTTTGTGCAAGTTTTTGCATAATGCGCTCGTGCGCGAAGCTCGAGACAAAGACAAAGAACTTGTTGAGCTAGAAACATAAAAAAAACAGTGGGAAAACCTTTCATCACTCCACTTCTGTGCATACTTTGGTGTGTGCCGTGTGCGGTGCGTGACACATTCAATTTTAATGGCTTACTTTATTGTTGTGCCGTCTTGATGTTTTCATTATTACTTGAGTTTAACCAACAGTTCTTCCTTTGGTCATCGATATCGAAATTGTTATTTACTTTGTGTAGCCAAGCAAAGTCACTCAAATGGATACTTTGTGGTCAACTTGGCTAGCGACCAAAGCACGCCCCAATCTCTTTGTTAGTGCTTCCTGTTCACGCACTACTTAGGCTTGTTTCCTTTTGTTTGTGCCTCCTAGTTTAGCATTTGATGGCAATGCAAACATTTAACAAACATTGATTTCCTTTTTTACTTTCGAAAGGTGCAAATACAAACTCAGTCAATGTTTAATACTAAGTTGAAGTTTTATCCAAGTATATTGATTTTTTAAGTTCATGTTTCGAACTTTAGAAGTTGTCTTTTGTATGATCTAATCTATCTTTTATGAACATCAACTTTGCTGTTTATTAATCTTTCAATTGCTATTGAAAATTCTCCAGTTGAAAGGGCAACTCAACTTAACTCGCTCCACTTAAGCAGCTTAACGCTTGTAAATTTATGTGCAACTACCACACAGTCAGTCATTCACATAAATAAGCAACTTGAAAACTGTGCAGCAATATAGAAATATAAATAAAATAATAGACCTGCACCTAGATATAATAGAGAGAGAGAGAGAGAGAGAGAGAGAGAGAGAGAGAGTCAGTTAGCCCCTTGTCGCTGTCCAGTTATTTATCCTTCTAGTGAACAAATGAAAATGTCGCCCATTGGCTTGAACAGTTTATTATGCAAGTGTAGCCAAGACTCTTGAGAGATAGAGAGCGAGAGAGAGCGAGAGAGAGGGAGAGAGTAAGTAAGCGCGTATTGTAAATAATACAGCATAATGCCAACGTTGCCAAGTGAAGCCAACTTGGCCCTGATTGCTAAAGGGGGCGGCGACGATAAACGCAACGTGCCACACAACTAACAACTCACAACGCACAACTCGTACACTTCAATTACGAGTGCCACAAAAAAGTAACAGAAGCAAAAGCACAGAACGAAGACGACGACGACGACGATGACGATGACAATGTTGACGACGACTTTTTGCGAAATGCCGCCTTTGGGCGCAAACTACACAGAGAGAGAGAGAGAGAGCGAAGAGCTAGCTAGCTGTCTTCAATCTTCAGGGACTGGTTCTACAACTACTTAATTTTTGTTCAACAACGACAGCAGCAGCAGCAGCACTGGACACACACTGAATGAGCTGCACATTGCGCAGTCAGCTGCCTCAGTGCGTTCCTCAGCGCATTTTTATGCTTTCTTGAGTTCTGCTTATTTAAGCTATGCTGTTGTTTTTTATTTTTGTTCGTACTGTAGTATGCCCTGTAAATTGTGAAGAAAGGTTATTTTGTACGAAGCGAAACATATTTATTTGTAACAAGAGCTATAAGTAGAGCAAAGATTCAAGTAAGTCGTATTCAAAACTTAAGATTTTCTGACTAACTGCCTAATTCACTTATGTCGATCTTTGTTTATGTAAAGTTTTCATTGAATCAAATAGAGTTTTACTTGATTAAAAATAATTACTAAGACTATTTGATTAATAGAACGAAGACTATTAATGAAAGCACTTTAAGTAATGAAAACGTACTAATATTTCCTATAAAGTTTCCTTTTTACTCAACTGGTTCAAAGTTTTTATAAATATATTCATTTGAATTATTTTCCGTTGGAG
This sequence comes from Scaptomyza montana, assembly GCA_018904305.1. Taxonomy (NCBI): domain Eukaryota; kingdom Metazoa; phylum Arthropoda; class Insecta; order Diptera; family Drosophilidae; genus Scaptomyza; species Scaptomyza montana. The sequence goes on along the minus strand of JAEIGR010000001.1, from coordinate 21,021,611 downwards.
AATTGTTTAATATAAATGAATCACAATTCAAAGAATATCTCCCAAGTCTCTCATCTCATTCTCAACAAAAAACCTTCTCCGCCGATATGTTTGTCTTCCACAACCATTCACATTGTCCCATTGTCCGGCCCTCATAATTTGCGTTGTGTTTTATTGCACGAGTTGCATGCTGTTTAATTCGCGGGCCCAAAGCAAACAGCAGCTTATTGTTCAGTGCAATACATATAGATATATATATTTATATACAAGTTCCTAGATATGCCCGTTGGTTGTTGAAGTTCTTAGTTTTGTTAAAAATGGGAGTCACGTTTAAAGTTTTGCGTTCTGTACTTAGGCATTGGGTCCCATAAATGGTATTTTGTGTTTTTATTTTAACTGCATCTGCAGCGATTTGCTGCTTTGTTTAGTTTTTCTCCAGTTTCTTGCTTGGAAAGGTCTCGAGGCACCATTTATAGCGCTAATTGTGCGCATTTTGTTGCGCTTGTTGTTTTGTTACCATTGTTGTTATCGTTGGTAGACGAGTGGCAAGTGAGTTAAGTGTATCCATCGGTCATAATGCTTTGGGTTGTGTTGCTAACTTGTAATGGGCAATAACAGTTTTTGGCATCTGTTTGAGGGCCATTTGTGTTTTTGGGCAATTGCCAATCGACAATTGCAATTTTATTGCAACTCGTTTTCAGCTTAAATTCTATTAAGCCTCGGCACTTAAAATTGAATTGCTATAAAAAAATATAGTTAAAGTTGCACTTAAGTCATTGCATTGTTATACCCTGTAAAATGTATATCAATGTTCGTGGGGCATCTTATAAAACTACTCCTCATTTAATATTGATTATTTTCGATAACTTTTCTAAAGCAACGTATTATTTATGTACTTTCTATAGCATATCTCAAGTCAATCCTATTAATTTCCTTGCATATATTTATGTAATAAACGTACAAATACATATATAACATGTATATTTTCAATGCCAGAGTTTTATGGATTATTTATGTGTTGCCTTGGATAATATATATATGTATGTGCATATTTGCGTTGATTGTGCCCTGCGGCGGATGTATAAGTGTCTGTCTGATACACAAAAACACACATCAGAGACACACACACATACATACACATGCAAAAACATGCCTGTAACCGCTTCCGGCTATTTATATTCGAGCAACACCACAAACAGCAAACAGCAAACGAAACCATTTTTGTCAGTCGCTCAAAATCAATGCGAGATAACAAAAAATAACCGAAAAAAATTTGTTATTTTTTGCAACTATATTTTTTAAAGAGCCAGAGAGAAATGCGCTCTCTTTATGGTTAGCGTATAAAAATCTGTATTGTTTGTGCATTAAAAATGCATAAATATGCCGCAGTCTCCGATCTATCTGCATATAGTATTGTTTGTTCGTTTGCGCTGCGAAAAATAAAGAAGTGTTGAAATATGAGTTACGCATTTATATAGACATTAACATTAATCATTGCAGCTCGCCTCAAATTGGGTGGCAGCTGCTTAACATATCGCCTCCAACTCCCCCGGGGCAGCCGCAGTGGCAGCCATGTCGAGCGAACAGGCAGCGAGACAATGCGGCATTGCCGCAACGGCGATAAATAAAGATTAAAATCTCTGAAATGTGCACAAAAGTGGCTGCCACTTCATTTCAATTTATGTATTTATATGCACAAAATGGTCGACACACACATACATGCATAACTTGTACGTATAGGCATAACAAGATATATACATAAATAAAAAATCGTTGCATACTTTTTTGGAGCCGCTGCTCCATGTTTCAATTGCCAAAAAAAATAAATATATATTTTAAGCGGTTAAATAAATAAAGGAAACAAAGAGTAAGAAAAGACTCCTAGGCAAGCCGAAAATTACATACACTTCAACTGTTTATATTTGTAAGCTGTATAATAAAATTTCCTCTCCTTTCTCTTATCCAAAATGTTGTCGGCACTTGAAGAAAACTCGCAGTAAAGAGTATTGAAATTGTGTAAACACATTGTGTTTGCCATGTGTATTGAAATTCAGCGCGTGCATTGTGATTCTTTTTGTTGAATGTCACGCATTTTTCCTCCTTTTTTTAATAGCCATTAAATCAAAGTACAAATAAAACCAAGTAAATAAAAAGAAGTTATATAACATTGACGAGCAGGCCGTGAAAGGGGAGCCAGAGTTGACGGTAACTGGAAGTGTTATATGGCTTTTGGGCTCAAATGAAATGCTGAAATTGTGTCATAAAAATGCGAAAATTCGTAACGTGTACTTTATGCGCCTCACAAAAACATCAATTTTCAATTCAATGAGGACTTCTGATGAGGAAGAGAGAAAGTGAAAGTTATAGAGTGAGAATGAAAAGATGCAAGCTCAAAGACGCAGCTAGAAATGATAAGATCTTTATAATTATAATTGTGGAAAAAGTAACAAATGAATACCACAACAAATACGTCAGTTTAACACATTGGAAAAATGCGAAAACTGCGTGGAAAATTATGCAAAATCACAAAAAAAAAGAAAAATACCACAAATGTTTTGTCATTACGTAGCCTAAATAAACTAAACAAAAGAGTCAATAGAAATACTAAAAATACAAACATAAAATTTCACGCTAAAAATACTTCAAATATTTTGTGGTGTTATTCAATAAATTAGTCCTTGAACTATTTAAAGCTTTAAGTGGGGAAAAAGTGATTAAATTTGGAATTTTAATATATTAAATTTCAGTTTGGCTTATTAAAGAGCTTAAAAATCCAAATGTTTTGCAAAATTTGAACCAAATTTTAATAGCAAACAAATAATTAATATATATTTTCAAAAAGGAAACCATCCTTCACATCCTGTCGCTCATCAGGCAATGGCCTTTTAATTGCATTTTAATATTTATATATACATACAAACAAAAAATAAATATGTAAAATGCAGTAATGTCATAATCGCATGCACATCAAAAAATATGTGTATATGTTTATGCATGTTTATGCAAGTTTATGCATGTATATAATATAAGCTAGCACACAATTTGGCCTAATTGGTTGCCACAAAATGTTCGCTAGCCATGTTGCACGCTCAGCTGCTGCTGCCAGCGACACATTTGATAGCCCTTAAATAAAAAAAACTATTTATATATACACAGAGCGAAATTGAGACTTTAAACTCAATACTAATGTAGAAAAACTGACGTTATAATTATTCTTTTTTTTTGTTAACTATTTTTTTCTGTGTATATTTATTGCGCATATGTGCATATGTATATTATGTAAATACGCATAATGCATAATAAAATGCAATAAACACACACACACAAGCACACAGCTAAACATTTCAGTTGCAAGGATCAGCTATACAGTTGCATTAATTAGTTGTTGTAAAAACGGGTGGTGTGTGTGTGGCAAGGGTTATGGGTTAAGGGTCCGTTGCGTGTTGAAACTATTTCATATGCAAATGTAAATTTAATGAGTCGTTGAAACTGCTGCTGCTGCTGTCCCCAAAATGCAAGGGCGTTAATTCTCTGTGCATGCGAGTGTGTGTGTGTGAATGTGTGTGTATGGCAAATATTTTGTTAATTTTCAATTTTAATTGCAGTCGCTTGTTTGTAATTTTTGCATAATTGCGCGTGGGCGTATTTCAAGCCCGACTCGAACTAAATTATAATGTTTATTGGACGGTTATTCGATATGGCCCAAACCCAACACCCTCCCCATTATCTATTTATGTTTCAGTGGGTTTTAATGTGGCGTACACGAAATTTAAATTCACATTTTATTATCCATAAATAAATAATAAACAACTATTTATAATGCATTAAGTGTTTTGGGCGTGTGGAAAATCAAATTTAAACAGCATTAAAAATCGTTCCAAAAAATGTCAATCGGATATGTAATTGCATGTTTAACAATACTAAACATCCTTTTATTTTTTATAAACTGACCAGCTTGTCAGTTCGAACTGCAGTTTGTTGCCACTTAATACCCTGTAGACACAGAAATCCACTTTGCGAGGGTATAAAGTAAATATGCAAAAGAATATTACGCTTAATCTTCAATCTTCAAGGACTAAAAGTGAAACTTAAGATAACAATTGCTGAAGTTGAGGATTCCGTTCGATTTCTGTGGTTATCTAACAACTCTTTAGTCTAAAACTTGCTACAGGGTATCTGTTAGTGTAGCACTTAATGCCCATTGCAATGGAGCTTGTTTATATTCTGGCCTTGTACAAATTTAATTAAATTCCTTAGCTCTTTTAGCCGCAGAATCGCACTTGACGCATAATTTGTCTAGCTGTGGTGTTGTTTTTGTTGTATGTGTAAGTGTGTGAGTGTGTGTGTGTGTTGCCTGTTAAGAGTTTGCTTGCCACAGGACCCTGCCAAAGAATATAAATTGTTGTGCAAGTTTATCTCACAATTGCAGCGCAAGGGAAAGAATTATTTTTGTTATTTGTTCATTCAGTTTTTGTTTCGCACCCGCACGCACACACACACACACACACAACACGCACACAAATATAAATAAAATACAAAATGGTTGCAGTGTCATTTTTGCATTTGCCTTTTTGTATGTTTTTCTCACGCGTTTGCATATGACAAAAATATAAAAAACTACAACAAAAAGGCTCCTATACGTATGTGTTTGTGTGGGTTTTTGTGGGTGACAGTGAGTGATAAAAGTTATGGGCTCTTTGGGGCATACATTGCACAATTTGCAAATTATATTTGCACACTTCTATACTCTATGGAAACTATAGAGTTAACTTTGAAGTTATAAACTAAAACAAATATAATGAAAAAGTTTGAGGCAAAAGCTTATAAGCACGACATTAAAGACATTTTTATATGTCAAGGAAAAGGTTATGGAAAATGGTTTTTTGCTTATTACATTATGTTTATTTAGGGGTTATTAATAGATTTAATTTTTAAGTGTGTCGAATTATTGCCATTAATATTTGAACGCATTTTATTATTCATTTAGGTTTAATAAATAATGTTTGGACTTTTTTATTTTACTTCTCCCACGCGGCCGATTTAACAAACAAACCACAAAAGTTGGTAAACAATGTGAATGGAAATATATATATAAATATTTATCTGGTTTTTGCTTTGCTTAACATTTATTAATTAGCATTTTTTAAAAAATATTTATCTAAAACTCACCTTTTGATTTTGTTGCGCTGTCGCTGTTAACCTTTTTTTCTCTGCTTTTGTTGTTTTGTTGTCTTCTAGTGCAACTTTTTGTACATTTTTAATGTATTTTTAAGCAATTTACTGTAACGAGAAAATAAAAGAGGCGTGAAATATATGCAGAATATTCTCTGGGTTATATATGTTGATGATGGCATCTTATTAACATTTCAAATGAGCGAAAACACGAGGAAAAAAAAAGTTGCGACTTTTCAACTTTTTGCACACACTTTTGAGTTAGAAGTGGCTGTGTGTGTGTGTGTGTGTGTGTTGGTTTTTATTATAGCACTAATTATGTCATACATATGCAAAAGTGGCAAACAAGGCGTGGCACACGCCTACCATACCACATTTCGGCTCAAGTGTGTATACATGACACGCTCGTCTAAGCCACTTAGCAATTTTAACGCATACCTAATGTCTATTCATAAGAGTTTCTCTACGCTTGTGTGTGTGTGCATTTAATTTAATTAAGCTTACTGCTACTTGGCATTGCAGAAAGCAGAGAAAGAGAGAAACCATTTGCAAGTCAAGTGCGTGTGTTTGCATAATGTTGCAAGAAGGGTCTTTCCTTCAACTAAAGGCTGCAACATGAACTGATATGATTATGCTACTCAAAAGCAGCATGATATGAGATGAGCTAAAGATGCCACTTGCCGTAAGCCAAAGTAAAGTTATTTAAAGGGTTTGAAATTAATCCTTCATTCAAGAAATCAATAAAAAATACTTTATTTTTAAATAAGTAATTCTTTCCGTTTGAATTTGTGTCATTTGAACTCTTCGAAACGAAAGGAAGAAATATAATTAAAAAAAATCCACAAGTAAATCAATGAAAGGCCAAAACAGAAAGAAACCTTTTTTGATAAATAACAAATTTATCTTGCTCACAAATAAAAAACAAACAAGTAAGAAGGCTCTAGTCGGGAGAGCCCGACTAGAAGGTACCCTGAACATTTATATAGGACTTTGGTAAACTGACTTAACTTCAATTGATTAAATTCGATATCTCCGGTGTTTCTAAACCGATTTGGACGAAATTTGCAGAAAAGTTTTATCGTTCTCCAATATTTCAACACTCATTTTTATATTTTCCAAATTCGATATTTTTTTGTTATCGATCACATGTGTATATCGGAAACCAGAATAGTTATCGATAATTTGAAGCAAACTTGTTCTGCTCATGGTATAGGAGAACTTATATACAAAATCTGAAGTCTCTAGCTCTTGTAGTCTCTGAGATCCACGCGTTCATACAGACGGACGGACAGACAGACAGACGGACGGACAGACGGACATGGCTAAATCGACTCGGCTATTGATGCTGATCAAGAATATATATACTTTATGAGGTCGGAGATGCTTCCTTCTGCCTGTTACATACTTTTGCACGAAACCATTATACCCTTATTTACCCATTTTATGGGTTCAGGGTATAAAAAGAGGTCAAGCTCTGTTGTAATTGTTGAATTCTTGTCTTGTGTTGCATTTGAAAATCCAATTAAATGTACTGCATCAATTTGAATATACAAATATATACTTCAGGGCTCGTCCTTAAATATGAAATCAGCAATATTTTTTTTGTTGTTTATTTTGTTTATTTTGTTATGCACATACAAATTGGTATGGCCAGGCCAGCATTTCCTTGAAACATTTCTGCATCTCTTTTTTTGCTTATAAATTTACGAGAATTTGAGTATTTTTATATTACAAATAAAACAAACAAGCCAGAATGCTGCCTAATTGCTGGGCAAATGCAAATTTTGCAGATAAATTTGCCGTTGTTAGTTTTATTTGTTATAACGAAAATATCAAACGATCTAGAGAGTTTTATAAGATTAAAAAGAGTTGAAGAGTTGATATTTAATATGTTACTTGTGACAAACTTCCTATAGGAATGTCGATTTCAATATAATTCTTCAATAATCAATTTTAAATGGTGGGGGAAAAAAAAACGTTGTTTGGAAACTTTTCTATATATTTATTTGGATTTTTGTATGCTTTTAAAACAATGCCACGATTATTATATGTGTTTTTGCCACATTACATTGCATGTTAATAAAAAAATTAGAATGAATATAAAAGCAGAAAAAGAAAGAAACAAATGCATTTTGCATAAGTTGTCTGGTTTTGAGCATAATACAAATTGCAGAATGCAGCAGACTTATTGCTAGCAATTAAATAGACTGCAACACACACACAAACACACACTAGCAGTCATTTACACTCGTATGCTCTAAAAGCCGCAAAGTATATTGCTGCTGTTTGTTTGCTGTCTTTTGTTGCCACATAATGTTGCAAATTGTAGCTGCTGTTGTTGTTGTTGTTGTTACACTCCAATTCAGCGATGCATGCAGTTGCTGTTACACTCCCCAATACAAAACTCCACCCTCTGTTTGTCTGTCGCTGTCGGCTGTCTTGATTGTCTGTCAGAGCTCCCTTGTCCCAGGCAATGCATTTTCATATTGAAAATCACTCAAGTGGCAGACCAACAACAACAACAACAACATATGTGTGTGTGTTTGTGGCAATTTCGGTTCTTTAGCAGACATATAATAAAAAGCAGAGAAAGAAGGAGAAAAAAACCAAAACAAAAGCAGCTTCATGTTAATTTTAATAAACGACGCACAGCACAGTGAAGCCGCATAATGAGCGCTGTTTAGCAGCAATTCTCTGCTTTCAATGTGTTTGTTGGCTAATACAAATCTTCGGCATACATTATTTGAATAGACAATAGCAACAACAGCTGCATTAAATACACTGCTCGAATGCTGTGACATCGCTCAATATTTGTTTATTTCTTTTAATTAAAATTTATCAAAGCAAAATCTTTCAATTATTTATAGCAAAATTTTAACATTTTACTTATTTTTATTTTTTTGAGTGTATTTATAAGTTTATAAATTAGATTAGACACTTCCTAGTGGATTTTAATGTATTTTGCTGTATTTTTGTATTTTCTTGTTTTATAATGAAATGTGTTGCCAGGCGAAACCAGCAGTTGCAGGTCCAACAAAACCCCTCCCCTGCCACTTTAAGCCCCACCTTTTACTATATTAGTCTATATATGCACACACACATATGTATGTGTGTGTGTGTGTGTGTGTGAATTGTATGCCTGCACGCGCCCTACATTTGTTCACAATTCCATTGCAGCCCAGCTTCTCTGTTGTTTTTTTCTCCCTATTTATTCACAAACAACAAGCAACTGGGCAACCCTTTCCTCCCCTCCACTCACCCATACCCCCTTCTTTGACTACACCCCCTCTGGCAATAGCACTCGTCGTTTGCAGCCACTTTGCTTTGTTTTTAGTTTAGTTGCTAATTTATTTGAGTCCATGCCTTTGCTTCCCTCTCTCTTCCTCTCTCTCTGTGTCTGCCTTTTGTTTGGCATTTTAGCAGTTCCCCAACTTCCCTTTTTTTTTTTTCTATGTTCCTGCTTCTTTTTTTTTTTGCTTTTTGGTTGGAGTAACAAGTTTAAGCGCATCTGCCGGATGCATTCAGCACCCAATCCTCAACCCAAACAGCACATTAACTTCTTTTTTGCATTTAGTTTATTTACTTGCAACATTTCTAGCACTGTATATGCCACTTGCATATTTATAAACTGCAAACAAAAATATTCTCTTGTAATTACATACGTACACTGCATATATTTGCACTACTTTTTATGTATGTTTTTTTTCGGGTGCAACAAAATGTATCTTTTACAGCATGTTTGCTGCCTTTGCTGCATAATTTGCGCTTGGATGAATTTTATATTTTTTGTCTCTAACAATGCTTCTGTTCTGGCTGCTAATGAAAGAATAAGTACAAAAACTAACACACACTAACACACACGCAGCCAATTGGCTTTGTTAAGGCTTTAGGCCATAAACCATTCTTTGGTTACCAACTTTTGAAGCGTTGGCTGTTGTTGCTGCTTTCTAACTATTGAATGGCTGGTGGGTGTTCATGCCTCATATTGCTGCTGCTAGCTACAGTTTGTTGTTGTTGCGGCTTCGATTTCCCATTAGGTAAACTAGTTTTTCAGTTCTGCTTCGGCTTCAGCTGCAACACTGAGCACAAAATTGTTGCACTTTAAGTTGTGAGTTTAATAAACATATATTCTTGTCTTCTTTTCTTGCAGTGTACTTCTGCTGCGGTCTTTTGCATTTCTTTGCTAATCAACTTGGCAACCGCAGCCAGCGCATTGAACCAGGAAAGCAACTTAATGCATTCTTTCTCATTGTTGTTGTTGGTATTACTGTTAACTGTTGTTGTTGTTGTTGGCATTATATGTTAGCCATGGTTAAAAGTATGTGCAGCGTGTTAATTACATATTCTGCGGTTCTTTGGTCTTGGGCCACAAAAGTCAGCAAGTAACTCACGCACACGCATATACAAAATGTAATTTCTGCTTTATTTTATTCACATTCTGCGCCTCTTGCAAATAAATCATTTTTTTCATTAGCTCACGCATGGGAAGGTAACAGAAATTTCGTTTTGTAGGGGACAGGTCCGAAATTCTTTTCCTTTCTTTATGCTTTTGCATGTTCAACTTGAATTGAAATATATGACTCGACCTCAAAAATTAACTAAAATAAACAAAAACGCAGAATATAAAGATTCCCTGGATAACAAAAAACACGCAAAGTACAGAATCGTGTTATATATACTTATATAGTAGACATTTGCAGGTTCATAAACTGTTTCGACTTGACCTTTGTTTACTTTGCTTTTACTTAACCTGCACAACAAACTTAGCCGCATTGAACCTTGAAAGATTGTATTTTATTTGACGTCCTACTTGCGTAAAAATAAAAGAAAAAGGAGAAAGAGAAAAACAAATTTATTCATTGCCAAGTAAAATACGAAAATGAAACCCGGCTGGGGCGATGTTGAAGATGAAAACGAACTTTTTTTGAAAATTAACCTTATTTTGTTACTGCTACTTTTCCTGACGATTTGTATAACTTACTTCTACTCATAGTCGACAAAAACGTTGCCATATAAATACTAGACTGCTCGATTTGAATAGCCAGCGACAAATAACTAAATGAAAGGTAAGTCAGCTCCTTTTGACTAAGGAAAAAACTTAATGCTTTATACTTTTGTTACCAACTTTATGCCACATTGTCTATACACCCGTACGAAAGGGCATTCTTGGGTAAGGCGATATTTGTTAAACTTGTGAACGTCGCATTGTCATTATATACAACAAAAGCAACAAAAAACAGCGAGAACGAATAACAACAATGCGTTTGGGCGGCCAACTGAAGCGGGGAATTCGCAAGAGCTTTAAATTAACAGCAATTGTTGAAGAAGAACAAGAAGAAGATGCGAAAAATGGGTGGAAGGGTGGTGGTGGTGATGGTGATGGTGATGATGCGGACGTTGTCAGCTGTCATCGTGCGGACTTCATTTTATGTGCCGACAATTTCTCATTATAAAAATTACGGCGCCAGCATCCAAACGGGACAAAATACAGGACAACAGCAAACAAGGAGCTTCGGATTCAATTCAGTTAAGGGGGCAGGAGGCAGAGGGCGTGGCATGACGAACAATTCTGCATAAATGTCAACTGCCATGCCTGGCGAAATTTGTTTGCTGTTGCTCAGAAAAACTCGCCATGCAATTTATTGTCAGCTGCAAAAATGAAAATGAAAAAAAAAGCAAACGAAAACAAATTAATAATAACTTTAAATGAAAAAGTTTTGCCAAGTAGTTTTGGACCCTTAAGCATCTCAGCTCATTAGCGCCCTCTGGTGGCAACAATCAGTTGTTCTTGTCTCTCTCTGACTGGCGACATTTTGTCTGTCTGACATATTTGCAATGGCAGCGGCCGCAAAACATAAATCACAGTCGCATGTCATTAACTTGCGATAAAGCTGTCATAAACAATGCAACACATAAATTGCAAGGCAAGGGGCAGGGGGTTGGTGGATGGGGCAGGGTTGGTTGTTGCAGTAGGCCGTACAGTTAACAATGGCAGCGGCAAAACAATGACAAATATGCAAATCAGTTGAATGCGCAACTGAAATTTGCAGCAGTTTGGGGGAAAACAAACTCGCGAATTCCAGCCTTTTGCTCATTTATTTCTTATTGTGCTGTTTATGTGTTGTGCGTGTGTGTGTGTGTGTGTGTGTAAAGAATGCGTAAATTTTGTTACTGGCGTTTCTGCATTTAAATCTATAGCATACTTTTGTGCTGTCCGCATTGTGAAATGCCTCAAGCAGTTTTAAATCCTTTCAAAGGCAAGTTTAAGAATTTTTGTTGTAAACTTTAAGCTGCACACAAAATGGCTTAAAGTTTGGTCAATCAAAGTGTGCAGTAAATGCAAAATTACTGAGAATTCCAATCATTTGAACGGGAGAAACATTCGATTGAATAAATAACCAAACATCGGACTTAAGCAAAGCGAATGCAATTTAATCAAAACATTTAGTATAACTTTAATCAGCTGCTTGGCTAGTTGAAAGTAAAGTTATTCGGCGATGAGTTCGAAACAGGACAAGCTTTTAATATGAAATGGAATGAGATAATTTTTCTTTAAGTTACATTTAAAACAATATTATTCGTACAACAATTTGCAACATTAATGTTAAATGTTGTTAGGTTTTTGACACACTTTTCGTTAGAGAAAAAAAAACCTACAATATTTTTCGTGCCTTTAATGACTTAATTTTGTAAACGCAGCCAAAAACAAAGGGAACAAGAGTTTACAGGCAAAAAACACGAATATACTGTATAGTATTTATATAAGTAAAAAATCCAAAAAGTGCCATAAAACTTAAAATGAGTGGGCCAAGGAAGGGCACTTAACAAATTACAGCGCTGTAAAAATTACAAACTGCAAACTTTACTTGGATTTTTTTCTTCATTCTGTTAGCAACAAAATGCAATGTGGTAAGAAAAGAGTGCGAAGAAGAAGAGAGCAACAAAAAAAGAGCAGAAATAATAATAGCTGGGAACACATGCAAGTGCCGTTAAGGCTGAGACTGGGAAAGTTGCTAAGAATCAAGAATTAAAAATAAAATAAATGACGTGCGGCGGGGCGAGGGGGGCTTGTGGCTTGAAAGAAGTCAACATCAAGTTGGCTAACATTTATGCGTTGTTGTGGTTTTGTTGTTGCTGTTCGACTGACTGCATTGACATGTAAATGACCTTTAATTGATGGGCTTGTGAATTGATTGAGTGCTAGCCGGGGTCGCTGGCCAAAACTCATGTTCTGCCACTACAACAACTAGCAAGTGTTGCACGATAGACGTGGAGGCACAGTTGAAGAACTTGATTTGCATTTTGCTGCAACACACAGACACACATACACAGTTGCACAGAGTTTGTAACTGCCACATTAAATGGAACCCTCTTTTTACACCACTCTCTCCCAGCCTACGGCGCTTCGGAATCTCTCCTCATTCGCGTCTGGCTGTTAAAATATTTACGTGCATGTTGGATAGCTTCACATCTGATTGCCATATAGCTTGGCTGCTTCTGCTTCTTCTGTTGCCCGGGCGAAAAAGCGCAGTTCAGACCAAAAACCAAAATTTATCGCAAAACACATATTAAAAAAAAAAAAAATAAATAAAGAAGCAGAAGAAGAAGAGAAATGTACAAATCCGTTGCTTCAAACTGCGCCTTTCCAAAGCTAATGGCTTTTTCATGTGCATATGTATGGGTGTGTGTGTATGTGTGGGTGTTTGTTATTCGGGTGCACTTAGGAAAAGATTTTTTCTAGCATTTTGAAAATCGTTCCAAAAAACATTTTCTTCATTTTAGGTAATTTAATTATAGTTGCTAAATAAATTGTCTATAAACTCAGCAAAGAGCTCTTTAATTATCTATTCATTAGCGTCATAATCTTGTTTAACAAATGTTGTCATTCTTATGCGTATTTTTCTCTCAGTGTCGATTTGGCTGTCGCTTCTGCACTTCCGGCTTGCTGCGGAAGTTTGCATGTTTCTGTATCATTGGCAAAAATCTAAAGCGCGCTAAAACCCAGCGCTTTAAAATGGATGCAAAAAAAATCACCCAAAGGCAAAAGGTTGCGCATTATTGTTGTTTGAAGGAGGGAGTGAGAGGGTCATGATTACGCCGCCTAACGGTAATTTTGTAGCCACTCACACACACACCACCACACACAGCAGTTCTGTGTAGCTCTCCTCCCGAGGGGCTCAACTCAAAAGTCGATAACATGTCATTTGAGCTTCGCTAATGTCTTCATTTATTTTTAGTATTCTGCTGCCACGCCTCGTATCTAGTATCTTTGTGTACTTGTGTGTATCTGTTTTGGCCCGGTCGCTCAGCAGTTGGCCTAAATGACCCGCCCGTCGGTGGTGTTGTTGCAACTGACCATAATTGGAAGCGAGCGCGTTATGCGTTGTTTGTGTTGTTTACACGGTGCACTTTGATGACCGCTTTTAACCCGTCACAAATTTGTGCGTTCTGGCCACATTTGATTTGAGGTTAATGTGGCGGGGCTTGAAGCTGACCAAGTGGAAGCTGACTGTGGAACATTCCATGGACATTGAAACGGATAGAGAGAGAGAGAGAGAGAGAGTGGGAGAGAAATGGGAAAAGGTAAGTTCGTTTGAAGTTCTTCCAAAAACAGAAATTGAGAATTGCTTAACTCCAAATAAGAACAATCAACCTTAAATGAAAAGTTCAAAATAACTAAAAATAAGTATTTAATAGTTTAATAGAAGTTCTTATCTATCCCAAGGTATATTTTTCTTGCTGCTAAATCATATATTTCTTTTCTTTTCACTCTCAATTTCTTTCTGTGCACTTTCTGCTCTTTGGCTCTACTTTATGATGTTTCATCTCAAGATTTTTGTCACGCACTCGACGCATAAACTAAACGTTGCCAACTTCATCAATGCGATGGCTTACATGTGTGTTTACATATATATATATTGGAATTTGTTGGTCAAATGCGACGCGTCGATAAAGCCTAAGCATTAATGCTTCAATGCACGCGTTAAGACCAACAATATTAAATACCAAAATAACGAAGTAAAGTTTGTGGGCCAACAAAAAATAACTTTTGGCCACAAACTCTGTACGAACAATTGTCACGCACACAACAAGTTGGCATCTTTGGCTTATGGCGGCTTTTTTGTTAGCCACTCAACGCAGCTGGCTGGAAATGCGCTTTAAATGAGCCCAAAATGGACGCACACGCAATCTTCACATTTATATCGAAACACACACACACACACACAGAAATGAACAGCAGCAGCGGCAAGCCTGACCATAATGAAGCTTTGCCCTTTGAGCGTTCTAATGCCGTACAAAGTCCTGCGCTCTAACTGCTGCCTGCCTGTCTGCTTGCTAACTTGGCTAATTTCTCAATCAACAAACGAGAAACATTTCACGACCGCCCAAAATCCTTCTAATTGCGCTCGTGTCAATGTGTGCATGTGTGTGTGTGTGTGTGGCTTGTGTATGTTTGTGAAAGATGATTAGCAATTCGCCAGACATCCGTTTTGGTGAGCTGCCATATATCCACATCAAAGTTATGAGAAACTTGGCCCAAAGGCTCTTAAGGCTCAAACACAGATAGGTCGCCGGCAAGCACAGAGCTTCCACACGAATTACTTTACTCAAACTTTAAACGATTTCCATGCGGAATGCCGATTTGCTTGCACAGTTTGATCATCTAGATAGAATTAGAATTGTTTGTGATATTTTAAGATTTTTCTATAAGTTTTCGTGAAAATTTTATTGAGTTGAGGTCCAAAAAATACATATTTTAATATATATATTTTATTTTATCTGTTTGTCCTTGAGAGTAGCTAAATTTTGAGAAGCTTTTAGTTTAAAAGAATTTTTTCGGGATTTTATATATATTTTGTTTAAGAAACATTTTCTAGTCTAGTTATGGACAAATCTATAAAATACGATTCGCATGCGAATCAAGGGAAAAGGGAGAAAACTTGAGTTAAACGATTCTTCCGCAAAATGCCACAAATAAGATGCGCCATATGGTTATTTACTTCGTGTGGTGTTGCAAGCACTCCGCACAAACACAAACGCACACAAGTCAACCATCTAAGCTCTACACCATGTGTAGAGTATTTTAAGTAAGCTCCACACACATTACTGACAGTTTAAAAGGGCAACAAAGTACTAAAAATAGTGGAAATTACCGCAGGATATTCAAATTTCCACATACATATATAAAAAAAAGAGTGCTGCGCTGAGTGTTTAAATGGAAGAAAAAGAAGAACTCCTGCTGTGGCATATAGCACATAAGGGTGCAACAACAATGAGGGGGAAGGGGTAACGTGGTTGGGACATGCACATGGCATGCAAGTGTGGAAAGTTGCGCCATAATAAACCTCAACCTCGAATGCGAAATGCAAGCAAGGAAAAACAAAACAACGAAAAAAGCGAGAATGCAAGAAAAGAATGGCAAAGAATAAAAGAAAAGTGCTGGGGAATAAAAACACTTTGTATTGGCCATGGCTGGCAGTTGGCAGTTATTTGGCCAAGGCTCCGAAATGCTAAGGATCAGCATGGCCTTTGGCCTTTGAGTGTGTGTGTGAGTAGAAGTAGAAAATAGAGTCGAAGCGATAAGAATCGAATCCTTTTTGCATTGCATGTTAACACATGCAAATTGAAATGTCTAAATCATGCACATACCACACACACACACACACGCGCACACACACACATACAGCTGCAAGCTGCATAACTCAAATGGCAACTTAATTGCTGCCCTGCAGACGTTTTAGCTATGCCACAAGAAGTTGCAAAGCAAAAAAGAAGTTTGAGCCTTTAGAAAAAACCACTTTGATTCTAATGTGCTTTGACATATAATGCACATTGCTAAGTGCCTGAGTGCCACAACTCACACCAACACTTAACCGCACATAAAATCGCTCAACATAACCTGCAAATCTTTTGAGGCATCATTTTGTGGCTTCTGCGGTCGCCGGTTTTGAGGGGAAGCGCAAGTCCTTTAAAACGTTAAAATGGCGCGTAAATTAAATGAAATACTTGTGGCATAAACTTATAAATTCACCTTACAGCTGACCCCCCCATGCGGCTACACAGAGAGAAAGCAAAGCAAGTAAGCAGAAATCTTTATATCGAATAGCTTATTTTGGATTCCAATGTTTTGATCAGAGAAGATACTTCTAAAAGGATTGACTTTAATTTTTATTTTTATTTTTTTTGATAAAGGAAACTAACTGAAACGTTTTATTGTCAGTGTTAATGCGCCAGTGTTGGTTAACGCTTGATAACATGCAATAACCCATTACCTTAACCTGGTCACACTTAATGAAGGTTAGTTTAGTTAACAGTTCGTTATAGGACAAAACGATAGAAAACAACATATTTTTGCTCTGTGTTTTATCCCATTCATTTCCCCTCATAACAAACCCATCCCATTTGTACCTTGTAGCCCATACTCAGAATGCTTGGCATGTAATTAATTATTGTCGCAACATCATTTATCAGGCTATGCAAGGACAACACATTACGTTACTCTGTCTCTCTCTGTTAACATTTAACTGACTATTTCAGTCTTTCAAGGATGAGAAAAGTTTGTTGTTTAATACAGTTAAAGAGTGTTGTTGTTGTGCAAGTGTCTGTGGCAGATTATGGTCACACTGTGAGCGAGTAAAGCTCGAGTAAACACTTAAACGAGCAGCACTAGCAGAAACAAGTAGCATCGAGTTAACCAGCTGACTGATGACTGTCATGTGTGCGTGTCCTGGCATTCATGCTTCTTCCTACTTGGCACTTCCTCTCTCTCTCTCTCTCTGTTTGCTTATGGCGATGAAAAATGATTTTTTTAATAAACAAGTCCAACTGTGCGCTAGTCTCTATTTCTCTTACTCTTTCTAACTGTTGCCAACTTTGGTAAAACTGCCATTTAGATCCAATTCATTTAATTTGCACTTAACCAGATTTTTCATGAATTAAATGCGACATAATAAATGATTATGGAATAAAGCCAACATTTGAGACTTAACTAAGAACGATTACAAACAAAATTGATGCAAACAAATGATGGTTAAAATGAACAAAGTTAAGCAAAAAGCAGCGAAATTGCGATGAAAAGTTAAAAAGCATTTACAGATTAATTACCATTAAAAGTTACGTGAGACATTAAGCTGCTTTTGTTTAACCTCAATGGATTTATGTGAATCTGAATTAAATAATTTATAAACAGGCAATTAAAATAGTTCAAAACTTGATGATGTTGTTGCATCTTTGGGCCACATTTTGTGCAGTTAATTAAAACTGATAAAAAATAAAAACAATGATCAAAAGCATTCAGAAAAGTTATTTATTTATCACGTGCCAATATTCTATAGTATGAAAATTAATTGTTTAAATGCAGTCAATGGCATTTTTGGCAATTAATTTAAAGAACGAGCTGCAGCAGCAACAACAACAACAAGACAAACAATATTAAAAAAATGATAAAAATTTGTATACAAGTACTTTTATCTCTCTGGATGACTTTTAATGAAACAATTACGCCAACGGCTGATAATAATAAAGGGGAGAGATGCACAAAAGTGTTTAATTGCTGCATGTTGCATATGGATACATATAAAGGACTCGTGCAACAACACATTATGAACATTTATCACCAATTAATTAGCCTGCATAAAACCAACGGCCGGTTATTAAATATCTTTAATGATTTCTTTTGATAAGTGTAAATATTCCAACGTAGGCTGAAATGGGCGTGGCATTATGAAAGTACTCAGATGTCGTACTAACTAGCCCTAATTATTTGGGGCATGGCAATGTTTAACTAATGCTACGAATTGAGGGGCGTTAAAGAGGTGTGGCATGCAACTAATAGCAATCGCTGGGCGCAGCGGCAAAAATCAATTCCACTGTTGACCAAAAGTCCAAGCATAAATATTTCATAAAAAGCAAAGGCAAAAGTAAGTACACAGCGAAAAAGACTCAAGTAATATTTTTACTTAGCATAAACTAAAATTAAAACCTTTTTTTGTATTTTTCCGAATCAATTTGGTTTTCTTTCTGTGTACAAACTGCAGAGACACAGAGAAAAGCGACCGAATGAAAGATAAACAATACGATGGCGAGCCAAGAAGGTCCTTGCCATAAGGATATATATACACACAGCAGGACACAGCCACAACGAGAGCCCCAAACAGACAGACAGACAGAGAGAGAAAGGGATATGGGAGTGAGAAGGGAGGAGTGGCAGGACACGGGCTGTCAAGTCTCGGTTGTCTCTGCATTTATTATTAAAAAGTAAAACAGAAATGAGAGAAAGGAGGAGACAGGAGCAAAGGCAATAGGAAAGCAATTGAAAATCAGCGCAAAGTCAAACGAAATGAAAATCCATAAAATCAGATTTCAAAATCGACAAACAGATAACGCAGCAATGCAACCAAAGACGCAGAGAGCAGGATATAAAGAGAGAGAGAGAGAGAACTTGACGCTGCCAGGGCGCACAGGATAAATGTCTGTCAAGTGTGTGCTATCTCGTCTCCCCTTGCCTTAGCCCTACCCCCTGCCCGACACAATTTTACTTTCTGCTGCTGGCTTTGCTTCATTTTGCAATTCATTGTGGATTTATTTCTTCTTTTTTTCCACTGCATTTCAAGTTGTTTATCGATAAAAACGCAAAACAGAAAGAAGCCTTTTGGGTCCGGCCAACGTAAATCATATTGAAAACGGATATTTCTCCATACAACATATTATGTGATTGTATGTATGTGTGTGTGTGTGTGTGTGTATTCGAAGGCGTATAAGTGTAATAAAAATAACAATAATAACGATGGCAAGAAGAACAACAAGAACAGTGAACAGATTACTTGTTTATTGAGTGGGTTAAGTTAGCTGAAGGCCGTTTCAAGGATTTGTCAACACTCTTTTCCAGTCAAGGGAATTGGATTTAATACTCGACATCTACTAGCCATACAAAGGAGTTATATTCATTTGATCATTAATATATATATATAAAACTATATCTTCAAATCCTTTAAAGAAAGAGAACGAAAGTATTCATCAAGTCAAATTCTGATATGTTTCCATTTTAGAGAACGAGCCTATTTTTACATTTTAAGCGACTTTGAAGAGCTTTTAATACTGTTAACCAGTCAAAGATGGTTACAGAAAGAACTGCAATTAATCTATGTTAAAGCTTTAATGAGCTTTTTAATCAAACTCTTGCATTTATACAGCAATTTAAAGCTATTGAGCCTTTTTCGTCAAAGCTTTAATGAGCTTTTAAAGCTTTTTAATCAAACTTTTGTATTTATAGAGCAATTTAAAGCTATTGAGCCTCTTTCTACAGGCAATTCTTTCGAATGATTTTTGCTGTGAGCCAAGTCCAATCGCATTTATAGTTTTCCATATACTATTTATGACTTTGTTTGTAGGCTTAATATATATTCAAGTATATTGGTTTAACGAAACTATTGCTTGTTTTGTGCGTTGTAAATTTTTGTTGTTCTGTGTTTATTTGCGTGCGGAAATGGGAACACATGAAACCGCACAAATGGAGAGCATAAAAACGCAATTACGCCCACTTCCACATACGATCCAAACACACACACACACACATACACAGGACGACAACATGAGATGAAGGCCGCACACAACAATTTTCAATGTAATGAAGTTTGGGCTTATAGGTTGGGTTTTTATAACGAAGAAAAAATAAATAATACACAATACTTAGCAAAACGAAATGTCATAATATGTACTATAATGTTTGAGAGGTATAACAACTGATACATAGTATATAAAACAACCGCCTGAGGACACTCATCGCACAGCAGGAGCCATAAACAATGCGATATCAAATGTTTGCTCAGCAGCAGAAGCAACAACAAGCAAAAGCTTCAAGTGTCTGCCGCCATCACAAGTTGCCCTAGGCGCATTCGCTCTGACAATCAAAACAGCGAAAGGACGAGGAAGGGAGAGGAAGAGAGAGAGAAAAGAAATGGATGCTAAGAGTGGCGGTAATGCTTCTGATGAGCTGCTCAATGACACGTGCAGCCTATGCGGCGTATGTGTGATGATAATTTGTTATCGCCTGCTGCTGACGTTTCGTCCTTCTATGTTTTTGCTCATTCTCTCTCCTGCGCAAGCAATGTAATAATTTTAGGCTGTCGTCTGTTTAATATTGTCGCGCCTAATCAAAAGTAGATCCTTTCTGAGTGAGGCATTTACATCATTTGTAACGACTCAGCTGTTGTCAGTGCACAAGGAGAATAATAAGCTCTAATACGCTTGGTGCTTCAATTTACAAGAATATTTCTTCAACCTTATGAATTGTGAACTAAGTTCAGTTATGAATCATAACTTATGATACAACCTATAAAGAGTTTTTTAAAAATCAAGTAAATTAAGAAATCAATTGCTTGATTTAAGTGTTTCTAGGCTTGGACTTTGTTCGAAAAATACATTTAAGCACAGAATAAGTACGAAACTTGTCGCTAAATATCATTGCCAAATTTCTATATTTATGTATTTTTTTCTGACTGTAAGTTCCCCACTCATACTTTCCCTCATATGGGATTATCTTTCCGTTTATATATTATGTTTTGTTTCTTTTTTTTTTTGGTTATTTTTTATGTTTGTGCCTTGTGGCAATTTGTTGTGCGCTGATAGCAGATAAGCATTTGATGAGGTTTATTATTAAATTTGAGATTGCTCTTTAAGCGCATAGAAACAAGGCGCAAAATACACACTGAGCTTTTTTAAGCTGCTTACGCAACCCAATCGACCTTCTACCTTTTCCCCTCTTTCTCTTTTTTGTTCCTCTCTCCACATGCCCCCGCTCACTTTGTATTTTTTGCGCATTTGGCAATCAGTGCAGACAGCGGCTTAAATATGAATTACTGCGCCAAAAAATAATATTCAACTTTTAAAATTAAAAGAAACTTTTGTAAAGAGCATTTATAATGCAAATGCATCGACACACACACACACACACAAACACACACACACGCACACAATTATTAGCACACAAAGTTTGATCCAAAAAATATTATAATGGGTATTGTTTTGTTCGAGTGCAAAAGAATTAAACATAAAATATTAACAGCGAAAAATTATATTCGTGACAAATGTTGTTGACACAAAGTTGATGAAATGCAATTAAATAAAAAATCATGAAAATATTTAGTTTGATTGTCAAAACTTTCTTTCACATGTCAATGTTATGGCACAAAACCATATTTTCACAACAATTAACAAGCTTTAAAAAGAGCAAAATTGCCTTGTTTAAACTAATACAATAAGCTATTTAGTTTAGTTGGAATTTTGAATAGTTTTTCAAACAAATAACTAAATTGAAATAAATGTAAATTTTCAACTAAAATATTCTTATTCACTTTACATCTAACAAAATCTGCTTTAAGCTCGAAGCAAAATCAAGAGTTAATGCCGAATTATACTCTGACATGTGTCTTAAGATATTATTCTGTTTGATATGCTACAAATTACAAATACGAAATTCAATTAGAGGTCCAAATAAATCCACAAAAAGGATTCAAGTTTGACATGGCACAAAAGCATCTGTCTCTCTCTCTCTCTCGCTATATATATCTCTGTGTTTGTTATAAGTGTGTTTTAATATTTTAAAATACATATTGCCACAAGCAAACATATACGAAGAGATATATATTTTAACCACAAGCAATTTAAATATTAAATGACGATGAGACGGGCTAAAAAGGATCCAAATTGGGAAAGAGACGAAGAAGTGAAAGACGGACAGATCCATGCTAACAGTTATATCTGTTTGTATGTTGTGTGTGTGGATGTGTGTGTGGGTGTTGAGTGTGTTACTCATACCAAAATCCATGGCGGCCTGCTGCAAAAATCCCAACTCGCAATCTCATCCACTTTGCCTACACTTCAGCTTCCTCCTTCCAACAAGTCACTTTCTCATGTTATTCTGATGTTTCTCTAGCAACCGCATTTCCTCCATCTCTTTCTTTCTCTCTCTCACTCTCTCTCTCCTTCTCTCTATTCCATTCTTTTCATTGCCTTCTGTGTGTGCGCACGTCAAGTCAAATAAATTTAATAACGCATACACACATAAGGCAAAAAAGCAACACACACACACGCACCCACACATACAAACACACACCCTCACATATGTATGGAATGTTACGCATACGCCAAGTGGGACCAAAACAGTTGCCAACTCAGGCGCTTCTGTTTGCCTCGTTGCCTCGTTGCCTGTGCCTCATTGTTTGGCTTCCTTGCTATGAATGGCATGGGGAATGGGAGATTGGGGCATGCCCCCAAGACGCGTCAGCGACCGCGGCTCGCGTAGCTAACGCACCGCTCTCTTCCTCTTCCTCAGATAACAATGCAAATTTGCCCAGTACTTGTGCGTGCACTTAAAGAAAATATCGAGCTGTTCGAAACTTCTTCTCTAAAATTCAAATACCTGAAATGTTCAGAATTTAGTTGGTTATATTGAAAGCTTAATAGATTTCAACCTCATTTGGATGTGATTGAAAATAAAAGTTGCTCATTTTATTTTTCAAAGTGTTTTTTTTTTGAGTTGTTTCCTTTATTTTTTGGCATTTGCATTTGGTTTAACTTTGCATACTTTTGTGCGTTGTGCGGCGCTGTTTACAGTTTTAAGCACTTTGCCAAATTGATCATAAATATATATGTAAACATATACATACATATTATATATGTATATATATGTACATACACACCTTTTGTAAGCTTGCCCCTGCATCGATTTTATAGCCGGCCTTTTGCCAATTTTACGTTTTACCATTTAACGAGCCGCTCACATGTTGCGGCCATAAAGTTTGCCTCTCTGATAGCCTTACAGACATAAACTTAACGCACACACACAAACATACACACACACGCATATAACAATTTTCACATCATTTGACTTGCGAGCCGTTTCAATATTATCAATTGCATCATTAAACTTTTGATAAGAGCTAAAGGCTCCTTTAATATTAATCCAGAGAACCTTTAGTGCTTATCGATTGCCTGGAAATTTATGATAAAATATACTTTTAGGTGGTTAAGTAAGAATAAAATAGAAATTACGCATTGACTCGGATATCTGAACCTTTTTTTGTGTTGGAAAATTGTCATTCGATGGCTGAGTCAAGCATCGAAAAACCTATTTATAATCTCAACTGACAAAATGATGCAAGGAATGCTTTAAAAAGTAGCTTGAAGTAGATTTGTTTATTAGATTATTACCTTGAGAGATATTGCAATGATTGTCCTTATGCTTTATACAGATGTTAAGATCTAGAAAATAAGACAGAAAATTGCATTTATTTTAAAATTAACAGATTAACAACTCTTGTTATTATAATTATATCTTCAAGTCTATAAAAAAAAAGACAAAAACATTTCAGCACATTTGAATTTTCGCTTCTTTTCCATTTACTTTGTGGCGCCACATTCTATGCCAACTTTCAGTCAATGTGTTTGCGTCTTTGTTGAGTAGTTTGGTAAACGCACAACTCTGGCCACAAAAATAAGCCAAAATTTATACAGAAAGGGGGGAGGGGGAGCACAATTGTAGTGTGCATCATTAATTTTAGTCAAGTTACAAAAAAGACAAGCGCGCATTGTGTTACATTGAAGCAAGCTCAACACACAGACAGAGAGAGAGAGAGAGAGAGGGGAGCTGGGTTGATTTTATGGATTTTCAGGGATCTCAGTTGCAAGTATCGTTCCCGCCCCACACACAAGGCAACAAGAACCTAGATAGATAGATTGAGTAAAAGGCATTCTCGTTGTCAATCCATCAATTTTTCACACACACACGAGCCAGAGTCAATTTCATGTAATCAGCGCCACTGCATTTGACAAGAGCAACAACAACAGTTGGCTGCATCTTAATCATCATGGCGACTGTCTGCCACATGATGGGGTAGGATAGAGGGACAGTTCTGCTTAGTTATGCATGCGCATATCTATGTGTGTGTGCGCCTATCATGAATATGCGAATGTGAATTGCGAATATTCGTTGCGCGAGTTGCAAGTTGCAAGCTTGAGCCAATCACAATTGTGGCAAACATTGGCAAAAGACGAAGTCGATTCACTAGTCGCGACTTTGTTGCTTGTTAACTGTGGCTGCAACGTTTCGTTTGTTTTGCTTTTTTTTGCCAATTGTCTAAGCAATTTGGTGCTACACCAACAGCAACAACAACAACAACAATTGTGGGAAAGGTTACGCCAAAAGTCATGTGAAAAAATGTAACAAAATGTAGCGAAAAAACAAACCGAAACGAAACGAAACGAAACCACAAGAGACGCTGTTGATGTTATTGTCACGCTTTCACAGCAGCCAACAAACAAATTTATTAGGTAGTACACTGACAGACAAGAAAGGGTTACTAGTTATTTTTACTAAGATTGACATAAGTGAAGTCAAGTCAAGTTAAGTTTTATGACTTTACTTTAATCACTTTTTTTAATAAAGCATAAAACAAAAACTAAGACTAAAAGATTAAGAAAGACAAGACAAATATTAGTTGTAAATATATATCAACAAATAATCAAAGTTCTCCTAGAATTAAACTTGATTAAGAATGTTTGTATTATTAGTTCAAGTTCAATTAGCTTTTAGTTCAATGCCTTTTTTTACTACAATAACTTTTGAACCTTAATTAAAAATCTGCTTTTTCATATTCCATTTAAAAAGAACATTAATCTTAACTTGGTTTAGTTTTTCCAAGTGTAATCTAAAGCTGCTTTGAGCCCGCAATGAGTTCAGCTCAGTTTCAATTCAACCATTCACTTTGTGGCTAAAGACTTATCAGCTGTTTGTCATCGCACACAAACAAACACACACACACAAGAGTAGCGCGGTGCCATAATCAATAATTAAAGCTCACCTAGCTGGTATCAAGATAGGAACATGAGAAAGAGATAGAAAGAGAAGGAGGGACAGGTAACATTTTCTATTAGCCATGCTCGAAAAGTGACATAAATATCATGTCAAATGGGTTTTTATGTGCGCGCGGCAAGCAAACACGATGGCAAAGAAGGAACTCATGTGGCACAAAAAACACGTTGCAACAAAACTGTTGCCTGTTGCCTCCTGCCTCCTGGCAGTTTCGTTTGCTGTTTCTCGGTTCCCTCAGAAGTTGCCTCTGTGTGCAGCATATGTTGCAAGTATTTCATTCATGACGCTTGTAAATCTTCTTTTGATTGCACTTAATACTTGTCGCAGCAGCAACAGCAACAACAACACAAAATTGCATCACACTCACCACACACAAACACACACACACACACACAACACACACACAACTGACAGTCAACAAACTACTACTAAAAAAAAAAACCATAGAGATAAAAAATTTGCCAACGGTAGAAGGAAATCATAATAATCCAACATGTTTGCATTCAAATTGAGAATTTCTATAATATCAGTGTATGTGTGTGTGTGTGTGGGCTGCTAGTATGTGTATAAATGCATGTGTGTGTGCCTGTGCTTATGGGAGATATGAGGCACAGTAGTCACTCGGAATTTATGATTTTTATTGCATGCGAAATAAAAAATTTGATTTTCCATGCCAAATAATTTTAATATGAAAAACTGTTTTTATTTTTCAAAATACCATATGTAAATAAATATTCAAAAATTATCTTACTTTTTTCTCAAGCAAATTAGGTAGAGTAATAAATTTTGAGAAAAATCTAAAAATCATAAAAAAAAACTTGTCATACTATTCGTAGCCACTGTTCGTATGTTACTTTCTATGATTGTGTGCGTGCGCTATCTGTATGGAAATCTCATTTCATTTTCCAGCACGCACACACACACACACACACACATATGTATGTATGTGTGTGCATGGCGAGCCTTTTGTAGTCATGTCTGCGCCATTCAGTTTTGCCAGTTAAAAATCAGGTTTCTCAGCGAGTTTTATGTTATCAGACAAACAAATCCACACCATACAAATACACACACACACATACAGATATAGCACACCCCTTTTAAGATATATATCTGAACGAATGAGAGACACCTTTTACCACAATTTATCGTTCTGGTAAAATCTGTAATCTTTCCCATTCAAGGACTTTGCCTTCTGTGCATTCAATATTTGAGGCTTTTGTATGCAAACAATCCCTTGTATGTGTGCATGTGTGTGTGTGTGTGTGTTTGTTTGTTGCCTTGGCAATTCAAATGAATTGATGTTATGTGTAGGAATTTGCATACAACCAAAACTAGAATTATTGAAAGTGAAAAGCACGCAATATTTGCGGCTGCGAATTTCTTATCTGCGATTTCATTGGCTTGTTTTGTGTGGTGTAAAAGGATTGAAATAATCTTTCGTAAAGGTATTCGGTGGGTATTTTCATTGTCAACAGGTGTGTGCTCTTTAACTTATTATCAACTTACTTTTACTTTTCTTTTCTCTCAAACAAATCACAAAATTCTCAAGTAATTTCTTCTTTTTTTTTTAGCAGTCACCGCGAAATATTCAAAGTGTCTGCTTGTTAACAGTTAGTTCGTTGGAGTGGGGTTTTGGGTAGAGGGATTGCTGGTGGTTTTGGTGGTTAGGGGGGGAAAAAGGGTAAGGGAGCTGCCTCAAAACTTTTCACATCTACTACAAATTGGTCTCGCCTCTAACCGCAAAAGTGCAAAAGAATCTTTTGACTTCTTGCAAACATTTCTTCATATTATTATACTCTTTCTAGGTGAGGGTATTGGCATTTTGTTGAAATGTTTTGTAAAGCATAGGAAACGAAAGCTTAGAAATGTTCGTTCAACATAAAGCTATCTTAATAAGGTTTAAAACAGTTTTATATATCTATCACAGGAACAATTATCCCTTTTTAAATAACTAATCTCAAAAGGACAAGAAAAAACTTCGTTCTAGAGAAAATTCGTCATATAGAATGTGTTTTTGAGGGGTTCAGGAAATGAATTCATTATATTAGAAAACTTCGTTACATGGAAGCTCGACTGTATAAGCAAAGTTCTGAAAGGGTATGTTATTTTCGTCGTGCCTTTGAAAGCTTAACATTTCCGTTTTCCTTTCTCTTTTTTCTTGGCTTTTACTTGCTCTCTCCAAAAGAACTTGAACGCATTTTCACTGTAGCAAAAATGAAGCATAACAGGGCCAAAAAAAAAGCAAACAAAAAACTAAAGCCGAGAAGAAAATGTGGCTAACAACACTAATACCCCAAGAAAATCCCAGCAAACAAAGCGACAAAAACAACTTTCACAGTTCAGTTTTTGCAAAACTTTTGGCGACCTGCGCTTACAGTACTTACAATACTTAGACATATATACTATATAGTATATCAATAGACATACATATTTTCCTGATTCCACACTCCAACTCAGCCCCACAAATGCCTGCGACCCTTTTTTTGCGACAAACAAATCCAAAAGCCAACTTTTGTGTAAAACTTTATGCATTTCACCGCCCGATGAAAACGCAAAAAGTAAACATCCAAAAAAAATATATATATAGAATGTTACGGTAACTTTAGCTTGATTTAAATTTAAAAAAAAAAGCGAGAAGAAAAGAAAAGAATCTTTTGTCAGCCGGTGTTGCAGAACATGTGTCCTGCCTGCCTGCCTGTCTGTCTGCTTCCCCCCCTTTTTTCTCCCTTTATTTCGCTTTTTATTGTTCGCACTTTTGTTTTTCTTGCATCGCCTTTGGCTATGGGAGGCAAAAGGATATGCGCAAAGGACGCAGCGAGGCATTTGTGATAACATTTTGATGTTTTACTTTTAACGGTTGTCAGTCAAGCTGTCCTTCATATCAAAATTATATTATGCGTTTCTCTTTCTTCCCCTTCAACGTCCATCTCCAACTCGCTTTCACATCGTTGTTTTCTCGTGTGTTTTTGTGGTTTGCGGCTTTTTATAAGTTCTGCCCATTGATTTGCATATAAAAATGTTCACAAATATTTTTCATTCTTATTGAAAAAAGAAAAATCAAAATAATGAATAATAAAAGCAGAATGAACAACAACAAAAGACGTCAAGTGACAGGCAAAAAGTTCAATATGTTTTTTTTTGTTCAGTTGACTTACAAACAAAGAGGGGCACAAGTAGTAGTTAAAGTTAAAAGTTATTATATTATACCAAAAAACTTCTTTGATGAGTTGAGGTGAAATATCAACTAAGCAAATGTTTATTAAAGATGGTGAAATTTCGTATGAACTGTGAAAATTGCAGTAAAAGTGATTTGTGAATGGTAAAAGTAACCCATAAATGCTTTTTTGTCAATGAGCGACTCTTAAAACATTTCAAAACTGATGTTAATACCTTTCGATAGATATAATGCAACTATTATAGCAAGCAAATTATAGGAAAACAACATTATCTTTTCGGATTTTAATGGGTCCTTACATTAAATCAGCGTCTTGAAGCATGAAAAAACCCATAATATCAACAGAAGTTATTCAATAAAAGACAAACAAAGATTCGAGCAGCATTTTGTGGGAGGCTGAGGGTATGGACGGCAAACAAGAAGTCCCTTTATATATTTTATGTTTGTAAGTTTGTGTGTTTGGCATATAGTATATGTATTTGTACAATAAAAAATGTATACAAAATTCAATTTGTTTGTGGGAATTTCTTGACTCGCGAATGCTGCAAATAAAATCTACATAAAAATGCCTCCCACTCCCTTCGTTCCATATTTTATCCTTTTAGCTGCTTCCACAAAATGTTGTCGCTTGATTTTGTTTGCACTGTGGGTGGAACAAATTGTGTCCTTATGCCCCGCCCAGCCTTTGCCTCTCTCCGCCTTTTGACACTTTGACTTCTGCCGAGCCAAACACAGCCAGGCTCAATATATAAATAAATAAAATTCTTTTGCGGCTGCATTTTGCGGTACTCAAGCCCGTTGGCAAATTAATTGAAAATGCTTTCTCGTTTTTTCTTTTTTGATCCAGCCTGCAATGAATTTTTCAAACGCAAAGCAATTTCAATTATAAGCAAAGAAAAGGAGCACAAAATCAATGGATCTGCGTTTGATTGAATCAAATGTGGAGCAGGCATTGTGTGCTGCAATTAAGGCGATCTCTGTGTGGAATAAGATAAGCAAAAGAAGTTAAAGGAAAAGGTTGCCTAACAATTTAGGTAACACTTGAAGAAAACGAGGGATAGTTGATTGTAAAATCGAAAATATTCATTTTCAAACCTTGAATCTTTTGAATCTAAGCAAAAACAGTCTCAGAACTAACAAATTCGAGTCAACAAATTATTTATTCAATTTATTTTGTGCTCTTTTTTTGGTTTAATATATGCTCTGTATGGTTTTTCTTAGTGTACGAGTCTTTTTCAGGCATTCCTGTCACGATTTTCGTTTTGCTTTGCTTTTAAGATGTTGTGTCTGCATGTGTGTGTGTGTGTGTGTTTAGATGCTTATACACAATCGATTGTGCCTTAAGACGTATTGGGCTAAAAACTTTTTTTCAATAAGCTTGCCGCCGTACATCTTCCCCCTCTTTGGCAAAAATCTTCAGAAACAAGCGGTTAATTTAATTTATTTTTATCGCTATTTTCCCATGTCGTTTTTTAAGTTGCTGTTGCTGTTGTTGTTGTTGCCTGGGCACGGAATTGTTGCTCATTAATTTTGTTTTATTTTATTTTCGAGCCCGCTTCAATTGGTATTAAATGTTTTCGAGGATTACTAATGAGGCCAATCCCAAAGACAGTCAGCAAAATTTTCGGGTTGCTATTTAGCTTTGAGTTTTATGCAATTCACGTTTGCTTTTCTTTTTCTCAACTGTCATCAATTGTTGTTGGGTCAGCTGGGAAAATTTGGTGCGTTTAATGAAAATTGATATAATTTTCCAAAATCAATAAAATATTCTTTAATGCGTCACAATTTCAATTGGAAGCTAGAAAATTGTTATTAGCCCAAAATGTGATAATAATCTGAAAACTCTTAAAGCTTTCGAAATACTTCCTTGTAATTGTTTTGTGTGGGAATAAATATAGTACATATATATTTCTGAACTTGAAGCAAGCTTAATTCCCACTAATAGAGAATAAATAAGAAAAAAAGGTTCGCTTTTGTTGAGAGAAAAGAAATCATTTGGATAATGGGGCATCAAATTTCAAGCCGGAAGCTCTCCCTTTTGTCGAGTGGATCAACACAAAAAGCTTACTCCATTGTTGTTGTTGCTGTTGCTGTCATTTTGCTTTCATCAAAAATGCTTACCTGCAAATAAAAGAATTAAAGAGTGAGTGAAAAGAGTGAAGTGGATTAGTAAGTAAAAACGGACTGATTGATATGAATGTACAAGAAAAAAATATGGGTGTATTGTGTTATGATAATTGCTAACTGCTTCTGCTGCTCCTTCCAAGGATACAAGAGAATAGTGGATAACGAACAACGAAGGTCCTTCCTCCGTCAACCTTTGCCCGTGCGGGCCATAATTGATCAATATTTAGCATGCCAACAGCACAGACAGTTGGTTGAGTGCCGACAGGCTAAATAAATGGCAGGACATGCAAACAACTCATAAACTCTTTAAGGTTTTTGCGTTGGATTCGCAAGAGTTGAAAAGAGTTTATTACGCAAAGTTAAAGTCGAATATGAACACAAATGATAAAGCTGACTTATCGCCGGACTTAATCTTGTAAGAAGCTTTGAAAGGAATTAGCTTAAATCCCAACCATAAACAAAAAACTTTTCTTTTTAAGTAAATATTTGAAATATGACTTGAATAGATTTGCTGTTGAATCAAGAAAAAACCCAATTAACTTTAGCATTTTAAGTTCGTTTTACTTTTGTTTATTGCCTTTGGCAAGGAATCATTTGGGTTTGTTTAGTTTATGACACAATTTTTGAATGAAAGAAAAGGAAATCAGTTTTTGCTTTTCAATTTATAGTTTGCATTTGTGTGTGTGTGAAGCAACACAAACAAGGAATAATCATCATAATTATCTTTTAATTAACTTTTGCTAAATGACGAAAACTTCTCTTCTCTTCTATTATTTGCTTTGTTGTGTTGTTCTAACTCTTTCTCTCTCTCTCTCTTTCACTGTCGCTGTCGCTGGAGTCTGTTTTGTGTTTATCTTGTGATTGCTTTTAGTTTTCCACTGACAGTTTTCACTATGCCAAACAGAATTTTCCTTTTCATTATGTTAATTTTCGTTTCGGGTAAATAATTACATGGCGAAAATAAAATAGCAGAGAGACAAACGAACGACAAATGTTTAAAAGTAATTGTCAACATGGCGTTAAATACACAAAACAAATAACAAAAAACGGATAACAGTTTATCTCAACTTTTTTGTTTGTTTCTCTTTTCGACTTTGTTTAAGCGGCTTTTCGCTTAATATTGCGCTTGTTGTTGGCTTTCCCACGCCGACTCTGACGCTGCCTGATTGAATGATTAACATAATTGAAAAACCAAAATGAATTTCCAAATCAAAATAGAAACAATATAATTTGTTCATTTGGTAAGCCACAAAAGTGGATTTAATCAACAGACGAAGAAAACAATATTCTAAGCTTCTTTCTTTCGCGCCTAATTGAATTATTACAATGATTTTCCAGCCGGCTTAAGGTTACAAATCGAGGGAGAAACTCGCAGGCATAAAGAATAATTCGAATTACTTGATTTACTTGCTTGTTTCTCATTCTGCGTTCTTAAAGTCATCACGATCGGAAGGCATACTGACGATGAGTAAGCCGCAAAGTTATTTCCAAGTGCATCGTGTGGTAACAATTTGAACTTCTTCTAGCTAGAAGCTAAGCTTAGAATTTGTCGGTTCCCAAAATTGTCAGACTTATTTTATAAGCTGCAGGTTCATTCAACTTGACTGCTTTCATGGGCCAGCATTAAATACAATATAAGAACTTTGGCATTTTTGTGTGTTTGTGTTCGATTTCGGATAGTGTGTTCCAAGTATTCTTTGGTCATTAAAAAACATGAAAAGGCGCTTTTGTTCGTTCCGCGCTGTGCTGTGATAATATCAGTATGCTGTTTGTTTAATTATTTATGCGCATTGTCCAAAACGTAATAATAACTGTAATTAATGCGATAAGAAATTGAATACAACGCACAGTCAAAATCAATATGCCAAAAATACCTGTCGCGACTTCTTCTGCCCACGCGTCTCTATACAAAAGTTAAACGCTCAAAACATAAGCTAAGACGAATAGTCAATACTCTTATGGATATGTTATGAAAATATCATTGAACACGCCGTTGTTTTCCCTCTTCCTATTTACAATTTTATTGTAAATACTTTCTACCTGAATGCGTCACAAAAGTCGTGACGTTTTTAGAATATCCCCAGTTCTAGGTTTAAAAAAAAAAACACAGTCATTAAAATAAGTATATGCATGAGATAGAAACGACATGGTAAAAGTAGCATGAGGGTAAAAACCCATTTGTAAAGCAAAAGCTTAACAACAAACAAAAATTAAGAGCAAAATAACAAAGTTTTATGTTTATGAAACTATTTTCTACTTTGTGTTCCTACAATTTATTTGTGTATTTTATGCTTTTTTACTCTTCTCATTCTTCTTTTAAAGTCGCACAGCGAGTCAATGTTCTTAATAGGCCCAATAAAAAATGAGTTTGAGAGAAAGAGCAAAGGTATTTGTGTGTGTTTTCGATTATTCTATTTAGTTGGTTTGGTGGGCGTTCTTTAAAACGTAACGGGGTCATGACTCGTAAACTATCCCATCGACGTTTTTAATAGCCTATGGATCTGTTTACATATGCAAGTATGTGTGTGTGTGTGTTAATGTTTAGGCACATTCCAAATGCTTCTTGTCCATGAATCACATATGTTGGTATTAAAATTGCAGACAATTCAACTTGTTGGGCTAACAAAACTGATTGCCATATAATTTTAGCTGTCCCCACAGATAATACAGTCATATCATTATATATGTATGAAAAAGGCCCATTAAGACTGTGTGTGTGAAGGATCTGTCCCTAACAGCTAATGACATTTAAACACCCAGAGAATCGAATAACAAAAATCCTGACAATCCCTTTCTTAAACTTAACAACATTTCTACTCAAAGTTAAATATTCTTTAACACCTTAGAGAGAATTTTCCCTGAATCTAAAACGAACTTTTAATCAAGAAATTATAAACCAAAGTGATTTAAGATAATTTTCAACCATTCCTTCTTTTCGACTCATAACCTTTGCACTCATTTAATATGTTGGCTGTAATTACAAGTTAAAACTGACATTACAACATTTTCTCAGGCTACAACATTTGATGGATATCAATTATGAATGAGAAGGTGGGCGAGGCGGAGTAATAAAGTCATGGCCAGAGCCAGAGCATTGAACATTGAGCGCGTTGAAAGCCGACACTTGGGACTTAACTCTCCTATCATAAGTTGGGCATCAGTTTGATGTCCACTTGTTCCGCTAATCAGCAACTTCCATCTCTTCCTCTCTCTCTGTCGAGGCAACACACACCTCAATTTTCACCAAAAAGGTTCTCTCCCTCAAGTGCTTTTCAAGGGAACCGACCGAACCGACAACCCGACAGCCCAATGAAAACTCATCACTTGGTCAAGCATGACGTTTGTCTTTTTTTTGCGCCGTTGTTGCTTCTGTTCCTGTTGCCCCCACATATGACCGCTTGAATGCACCTTGAACTATCCGACAACTATCGTAAAATACCCATCAAATTCTGTTTCTTTTTTCCTTTTTGTATACCGCTTAAGTGTGTGTTGCACGATATTTAAATATGATTTAGTTGAGGTTTTCTATGGTTTTACTGCACTTTCTTTCTTACATTTTATGGCTTATCTTGGTTTTATCGCTGGTTTTTAAGTGTTTCTTAGCATGAAATCTTTTTTCTGATACCCTGTGGGCTTTCAATTTTCATTTTTTAAAGGTTGTTATGGTAGAACGTCACTTAAAAAGCATAGATATATTCATTTTCTAGCACTGTTAGGGTATCTGTAAGTCGACTAGAGTTTTGTTTGATTATTTACCTTGCGTACTGGACTTAAAATGCAATCATGCAGACAGGCAGACATTAACATTCTTTTTTTTTTCCATAATTTACATTTTCTATTCTAGTTGTTCCACTTTGTCTATTGTTCTACTTAACGAGAAAGTATTTTTGGCTTGCATTAAAATGAGTTTTTAATTTAAATTATGAACAAAATAGTCATAAGGCGCCGAAGCAAAAGGTCAAGCTGCAAGCTGTCGTCCTTCGTCTCGGTTTGTCTTTCTGGCAATAAAGTTCAAATATTTAGGGATTTGGGGAGCAGAAAGTGGAGCAACTTGAGAAAACCCTTAAGCATTCCATGCTAATGACAAATGCTTTTATCTTTGTTGCAAACTGAAAAACAGCAACAAAGATTAAAATAAAGAGCAGCGTACCTGTAAGCTGAAGCTGAAACTGAAAGCTGTTTGCTCTACTCATGTAATTATACCCTTTGCGCAGGTCATCATAAATACTTAATCAAGTTGGCAAAGTGTACCATGATTGGGTGTACATAGTAAGGCAAGGATTGACAGAAGTTAGGTAGTTAGGAGAAGGTCGACAACTCTTGAACTTTGTTGTAACTAAAAGCCAACAGCATCGATCTGCCTTTAAATGAAGCTGCAGTTTGTAACGTGATTTTGACATGATTTTGATTTAAGAGTTGAGAGAAAAAAATGAAGCTTTCAAACAGTTAATTAATGTATTATTTAACCTTCCGAGTTGGTTGATAATTCAAATACTAGGTGGAGTATTTAAGAGTCGTCTAACTAAATAGTTATAACTTTTTTTAAGTATCTTTTTCTGGCTACTTTGTGCTGACTGACCCTAATCATAATGCTGGGCCTGGGCTAGCTAGCACAGCTAGGGGAATGGTAGTAGGCGCTGGGGCGGGGGGAAAGTGTCAGCTTGGGACCGTGAAAATAACACGTTTTTTATTTTCTTCCGTTGTTTTTTTCTTTGTGCTTTGAGGTTACAATGCTACATGCCAGGTGGGCGGCCGTTAGGAAACCGAGGGAGGGAGGGGGGGAAGAGGCTTTGCTTAAATTTATGCATTCTTTTTTTATGTTTACGTTCATGTTGCTTTAATTAAATTTCTCTTTTTGTGTTTGGTGGTTGCTAATTTCAACGTTTAGGCGCGTCTAATGTTCCTTGTGGTTTTTCTTTCTTTTTTTTATACTTTGTTTTCACTGTTTACTGTTACTTCATTCAAATGAGCAATGAGAAATGAGGAAAATATGCTCGGAAAAATGCAGGAAATTTGTAGGCGTGCCAGCTAATTGCCCCAGCCAGAGGTTTATTATTTATACAGTCTGTTTTTTTTTTGTTTTTCCCGCTTGTTTCGAGGGTATAATTCTCATATTTTATGTCTTATTTAGAGAACGGGAACAAAACCATGTGACAATAGCTGCGGGGTCAGAGTTTAATTAGTAAATCGATTAAAAACGCGGTCACCCTCAGGTAATCAAGAATGTGCACTGAGAGAAATGGTACGTAAGTTTGGGAATCGAAAAGAGTTCAAATTTGTTATTTGAAGTCATTTTTCACCCCATTTGCTGAAAGTTATCTACGTAATGACTTGTTTTTCTCTCAGTGTTGAGTCGGTTTCAGCTTCGCTCAGGTGTGCATCGCATCGCTGCACAAAATATCATTCGAAAAGGGAACAAACAGGCAGGTAAAAGATAAGGAACAAACAATACAGCCCTAAAGTCAGATCGAATAGAAAACTCGAATATTAATGAGATTTTCCCTTTGATGAAGGCATTAGGGCAGTGGAAAGTTGTAAATAAATAAGAACCCTGCCAACATCATTAAAAAAAAGTGTCTTAGAATGTCGTCTACGGGGTTTTGCCCATAGTTTTTATAACTAAATTGAATACATTAAAAAAAAGTAAGACTGTCTCTTAGTTTAATGATTGTCTCTTTTATGAACGCTTAAAGATCATTCGGTTCGACAAAGCTCTTTGTATAAGTACAAGCTTAAGTCAAGTGTTAATTGAAAAACAGAAAAGAGAGGCAGACAGAGAGCGTCTACAAATATGGCGGCCAACTTAAATCGAAGCGTATTTGGCGCGTTAGAGAGCGCAACAGGCGCCTTTTTATTTTTATTTGCTGTATTTTTTGCTTGCATATATTTAAACAGCTGCTGAGTCATCTGCAAAAGCAACGTTAAAACAAAACAAGCACTGTGAGAAAAATACTAGCAAGCAGCCATTCAAAATTACTTCATAATATTTGGTTTGAAAATTGAACAAATAAAATTAACAAATAAATATGGCAAAAGCTGAACCCAAAGGTGAAATTGTAACCTGCGATTTTGAGATCCGCGGACATGTGCCCGATGAGGCTTTTAAACAGTTTGCCGCTGCTCAGGCCAAGATATTGGGCATACGTGGCTATATCAAGAAAGTCGGCGACGATGTCTACAAGGGAACATTGGAAGGTTCGGGCAAGGTGGTTGAAGCCTTTAAGCAGGTTCTACTCATGGCTGGTGAATATGTTGCTGCCATCAAGGAATTTATTATCAAGAACTTAAAAACGATTGAGAAATATAGCTATGAGACTTTCGAGGTTAGAACGTAAGCAGAAGAACATAGGTTTTCAAATAATTTAGTTTGAAATTTAAAAAATTAGGAAAAATAAATAAAACAAAAACAACTTTCTACTTATATTTTTAACAGTGCAGCTAACAATTACCTTTTGCCAGCTGGCTAATTTTCAAACACATGCGAAAAAAAACGAGTGAAAACAATTGGTGGAAATGTTGTTAAAGCGTTGAGGCGGTGGTTTTGCTTTTGGTTTTTTTTTTATTGATTTTGAAAGTTTTACCTAAAAGTACTTAAACAACAACACAACCCAACTAGTTAAAGCCAACAAAAAAAGAGTCAAAGATAAACAGTGTCATAAACAACAACAAATACAATATTCAAAGTGTCATTGTTGCAAAAATAAACAAACGGAGAATAACAAAACTATATACAGAGAAAGAGAGACAAAAATAATGTCATGTCGATTTGAAAAAAGATTTTTTTTAATTTCTAGCTGACAAGAAAAGTTGGGTCCGCATTTTGGCCATAGCTATAAGCGTAAGTGGCCGTAATTGTGGGACACTTTCTAACATGGCCCTAACTAGATCAAAAACAAAATCTTTAACTGTTCTTGTGCTCAGCAGACAGTTAAATGACTTCCGCGCAAAAAATACTGAAACTTGGTTCATCTTCTTCTTTATCTTCTTTGTTATATATGTTTTTTCACCCATGCCATTGTCCGTTGGTTGTTGTTGTTGACTAACTTTAATTTCCGCGCCGCAAAGGAAACCGATACAGAAAATGACCCAAATTTGATTCAAAAAACAAACAATGGCAAGCTGGATTTGGAGACGGACTTAAAATAAAAATAATCTAAAAACTTATTTATGATCATAATGAAGAATTAAACATTAAAAATGCAGTTTAATCTTCTTGTTTGACGGACAATATATACTTATACATATTCTTAGCCCAGCAACTGATAAGCTCTGCTTGAACTCTCTTTCTCTTCTCTTTCTCATTCTCTTTCTCTCTCTGTCTTACCCTCGCTTTCTCGCTTCCCCGCTTATCGCTTATTTAATACGTTTTTAAGTACATTTCATGGTTAGTTTATTTATTACTCTCTGCATTGATAACATTTAAGAATAATACAATCTTCAAGCCGTATTAGAACTAATGAAGATATCGTTTTAAATACTTGTTTTAAGAATAATTGAAAAATAAATTAACACGTGCAAAGCTAATATGTATGTAAATTTAACTTGTTTTGCATTCCCTACAAAATTCATACGAAATATATTACCATAAAAGTGGGAATTTTATTTTCGAACCAGTTCTTAATACATAACTTTATAAAAGTACAAAAATCGAAAGAAATTCATTTTAAAACTTTATTTAATATTTTTTTTAAGTAACATAATTATTATTTATATATAAAATATCATATTTCAGTGCTCTTAATTTTTTCAGTTTCAAGACTATATTTATTTTTGTTATTATTTATTATCAAATAAATCTTGATTCAATAACCGCATTATAATATTCTTATCAGTTCGGGTCAATGAAAATGTCAATTTAATATTTTTTGAACAATTTTTCCCTCTTAGTAATATTCTGTACACAGTTCGTACGTATATCATATGGATTTAATTAGCTTGAAGCCAAGCTGCTCACTGTCGATAATTTAACTTAGAAATTCCCAGCTTAAAAATCAACAACAACAGCAACGAAGCTTTGTGAGTGAAGAAAAAAAACCTGTTGAGCCCAAGCTCTTTTTTCAAAGCAAATAAACTTTTTTATTATTGTTGGTTGGCTCCACTGTTGTTATTTTATTGTTGCTGCTTCTCTTAAACTGGTTCTGCATAAACAAACACACGCACACATATATACATATATTAAAAAAAAACAACAGTGATATGTTGAGCTTTCAGCTAAATACAAAGCAAACAAAAAAAATCAAGCGGCACTTTTCTGACTTACGCTTCAAATTGTGTGGCTCAAGAAGAGATGCAAGGCACGCGTCAAGGCCAAATGCAGTTAGATTTAAACACACACACAATCAGAGCGCACAGTGTGCACAATTAAAGAAAGTCACGGAAATTATGTAGAAAATGCGCAAATAAAATATAACAAGTGCTTGTGTTTGTGCAACTGTAACAACAGTTTTAGCTGCTCTATAACAGTTATAATGAAGATTGGCGATAGAGCAAAAATGTAAAGCGCAAATTAACCGCTTAATGGCGCAACTGATCTGCTTACACTCAGGTCGAAGCGAGATAGCTAGCTAAACAGAGCTTACGTTGCGCACCTAGCAAGTAGAAGAAGAAACGAGCGCGCCAAACCGCAATTTAAAGCAACAAAAACAACAACACATATGAGACAGTAGGAAACAGAAAAAAAAAGAAGAAAAATTACAAGCAACGGGTTCAAAGTGTAATGCATGAAATGTAAAATTGTGTGTGTAATTTATTGCTAGTCTGTGTATTGCTTACCGTTTTTTGAAAGTTGCTCAAAATGCTAATTGTTGTTTGTTCTGCTGATTGTTATTGTTGTTTTTTGTCTCACGCACGTTAGTTGTTGCTGTTACTTGGGTTTTTTTTGTTATTCTGCTTTTGGGCAAAATTTATTTATTTATACAACACTTTCTCACACATTTACATTCAATTGCGTTACTTGCTTTCATTTGTTGCTGCGGTTGTGTTGTTCAACATCTGGCATAAATTGTTGGCCACATTCAACCAACTAAGCTATTACCAATAATAATTGCGAAAATCACACACGGAACGAACGAAAGTTCAACTCACACGGGTTTTGTTTTCGAGTTTGTATTTACGTATTTTATATATTTAATTGTGAAGCGCTCTGCGTGCGAACACGACGGCTACTCTGAGAAAACTGAAGCGACATAGCTGTTTGACTGTCTGATGACGATGAGCAGCTTGGCAAAGCAGCCAGCCTCTCTCTTCTTTCTATTCGAGTCCCATTTGCATTGCAAAGAGAGAGGGAGCACAGTTTTAAGCATTGTTTCTCTATCGTGCGTGGGTGAATGCACAATTAAGAGAGTGTTTGAAGAGAATGGATTTAAAGGAATATATTTCTTTGTTTATTGTTGTTTTGCCGCTTAACTTGGACTCACATGAACTTAATACAAATTATATTGACTTAAAAAAATTTAAAAACTATTTTTATAATTTATTTAAGCGACATTTCATATAAATCAATAAATTTGTTTAAGTTTGTTTTTGTAGGTTTCGTCAGTTTTCAACATTTATGCCTACATTTTATTAAATTTTGATAAATTTTGTAATTAAATAGCACATTTAAGTCGCGAACAAAACATAAACAAAGCAAAAATAAATATATTTGAATTACTCTTAAATGCAAGTTGCATTCTGCTCTTTAGTTGGGCAACAAATACTGGTTTTTACTTAAACTTATACGCTCAGTATAAGAGTTGCCGAGGCACACTCTACTTGTGTGTGTGTGAGCAACTTGTTTTGTTTTGGGGAAATGCCGGCCGTTGTTGCTGTTGTTGTTGTCGTTTAGCTTAGTTTCTTGTTATGTTTATGACCAAAATTCTAACTAGCTGGCTGCACCCAGAGGCAGGAGCAGCAGCAGCAGCAGCGCCTGCCTGATTACAGTTATTATGGCATAATTGTGAATGGGAATAATCCCCCACTGAGAGAATTTCGCTGCCGCTTTTAATACAATTTACACTCGCGCTGCCAATTTGTGTATTAAATTGAATGCAATTTGTTAGCAGCTGTTGTTGTTGTTGTTGTCGATTTAGTTGTTGTTGTAAATTGTAGTAGTTAATGTGATTTGCTTAAGGTTAAGTGAGTCATTAGCTTTTGTTTTAGTTTTGTTGCAACTTGATACAGGTTAAAATACTTAGACAGATTTTTTAAAGATAATTTTGTGATAAAAACATTTAATGGACTGCAATAGAATTTAAAGTTATAATGCTTTTTTAAGTTTAAATAGATTTTTCTAATTGAAATCCATTCAAAATCTTTAAAATAATACCTTAAAAAAACGTTTCAAAAATATGCGATCCATTCAAAAATGTTATTAAAATCAAATTGACAAAAATAAATAAATAAATATATATCCAACACTCACACCAAAGTATTAAAATGAATTGCAGACAGTTTGTCTGGCGTTCACCCAAAAAAAGATAGAAAAAAAAGATACACCCACAAGCAGAGATACAGATACATAGATACATTTAGCTGTGTGTGGCCGTAACTAATTGCTAGCAGAATGTTATATTGAATATTTGTTGTTGTTGTTGCTGTCAACATACACTGACAAAAACTGCCAAAATAAAAATTTAAAAAATAATAAAAGATACCAAAAATAATTGAGAGCACAACCAGAAAAGGAAAGTAAGGAGAAGAAACATATACACTCAAAGAAAATATTTAACGCTCAAAATAAAAGTTTCAGAAACTTTTCAACAATTGTTATGGATTGTAAAAATTAAAGTTATATAAAAACTTTCTTCAAATAAAAATAAACATTTTCTCACTGTGTACTAGGGTGGTGTTCACATATAAAAAGGAATTTCACTTTGAATTTGTGCCGAAAATTTAATTTGATTTCATTTTCATCAAATAGTGCAACAAATGAATTTTGTACGTGCCACAAATGCCAAAAAATGTGCTGGTTGCTGCGTTGAGGTAAGGACAAAGGGGACACACAAAGGGTAGGGGTAACAGGGAGGGGGGGGTAGGCTAGAGGACATCATGTGTGTGGTGGACCCACATGTTGAGGCTGAGATTTGTGACCATTTTCAACGTGTGTGAGCGTGTGTGTGTGTGTGTGTGTGTGTGTGTGTGTGTGTGTGTGTGTGTGTGTATGTGTCGTGGCAAGCCACGCAACAAACGCGCCGCGTGCGATGAGTAGATGGAGAAAGCAGAGAACGCATGTGGCACGCAGAACCATAAATTCCAGCCGCTCAATAAACTAATGGCAATTTGTATCTGAAAGATCCCAAAAATATACATACATACATATACATACACAAACATACATACATACACACATAAGTCCGAGTGAAGTATTGAATGCGTCTGTTTGAATGCCTGTTTTATTCATATTGTATGAAATACACAGTGAATGCTCGATAAGAAGGATAATTTGAAAAAGCATTGAGCTTAGAAATTATAAAATTTTATTTTTGTTATGTTTTAAAAGATTTTTGTATAAATTTAAACTAAACTTTTTTTGGGGTGGTGTGACTTAAATGATTTTTTGAGTCAAGAAAAAAGTAGCAAATTTTCAAAAAGTGAATTTATTCAACGAAGTCATACGATTTTTAAGCAAGTGGAAAATATTAAGAAACTATTTATTTGTTACAGTTTTGATTTATTTTTGTAAGGATTATATTTTACTCTTTATTTGAATAAATATATATATTATATATTCTTATTTTACCCTATTGATATGAAAAAAAACAAATCAAATCGAAATAACTTTTTCCGCTTTCTCATTATCGAACATTTACTGTAATATCTGTTTGTATGCATTGCATTATTTGGTTTTATCTCTCTCCTTTCATTCTTTTCTCCACTCTTAAATTGGAATCCTTGTGACACTTTTATCACACGCACGTTCGACTCATCAAAAAGTTAACGATGATAATGACAAACATTTCAAAAGCAAACACTTTGAGAACCGAACCGAACCAGGCAGAGGCATACATACATACATACCCACACAAATACACATACATATATGTATATAATGTGGTTCTTCTTACAAACAGAAAACCAGAAACTTCCCTACGGTTTGGGTATGTTCTACTTGCTCAAAACAGTCTAACTGGTCCATTGGTAAGCTATAATGGACGAGTCAAGGGCCGGTCTAACTAAACTGCCTACTCCATGTGGAACTAGTTCCTGGATGTATCAGAGTGGATGCCGAACGTAAACGAATGTCTTGACTAGTCCAAGTGGCTGTAGAAGCCTCCGAGTAAAATGAAATGCTATATGAATGTGGACTAGTGAAAACCCTATGTTTGGCCTAGTCAACATAGCTGCAGGGTACTTCTTCATTATCCCCCGCTACTCTTCCCTTACGCTTCCATTTAACTATCCCATTCTGTTGCGTCGTTTGTGTCCACTGCGCTTGTTGCATAGATAAATATCTCATTTATAAGGTTCTGTCTTTATTGCCATATGTTGTTGTTGTTGTTGCTGTTGTGGGCAAACACCTTAATTAACTTCTTTTTTTTTTCTTCTTTATTGATATACCCAGCAATATAAGAAGACATGATAAGGAGCGTTTGGTTTGTTAAGAAGTGTGTGCAACAGGTGAAAGAAGAAGCGATTTGGATACATAGAATATAAAATATTATGTTAAAATACGCAAAACAAATTTATTAAGATGTTTTAGTATTTTTGCACTATAGAAATAAGTTAATATCTTTCAAAATCCTTGCTGCAAAAGCCCTTTAATTCGTTTAGAGGGTATTTTTAAGTCTTTGTCCATCTCTTTGCTCTTTGTTATCCTAAAATACCTCCTTGTCTCTTTCTAGCTTAGATGACAACAGCTTTGGCCTGTCAGGCATTTAGTAGTAGCAAGTCGAAGTCATAGTAAATACTTGCCCCAAACTGTTTGCCACAAATGCTAGTGGTATTAACCTGTTTTAGCCTCGACTTGACTTATTTATTAGGGTTATTTGGCTAGTTATGCTTTGGTATCTCTCTCATGTGTGTGTTTCTGTCTCTCCTAACTTGCCCCGCTACCTGCTCATTTTCACCTGAGTACGTGTTAATTTCATCTATTTATCTTTGCGTTTTCCTTTTTTTTCTCTGTTATTTGCTTGAAGGGGGAAGAAAGATTAAATAAATAAAGCCAGATGATATTGTTGTCAGGGTTGGATGTATATTGAAATTCTAATTAACAGTTGTGCACCGAATACAGTCAAATGTATCTGTGTATCTTTAAGCTGTACCTTAAGTATCTGTATATTTTTCTATTTCTAAGCAAACAGCTGACATTTTCAACTTTGACGTTGACTTTGACTTTTACTGAGAAGAGTAAAAGACTTATTTTTTTTGGCAACGTGGGAAATGCAAATGTGAAGATGTTCAGAGGAAAGAGAGAGAGAGAGAAAAGGTAGTACGAGTGAGTAAGACAGGAACAAACAAAGGCATCGTCGATTCGTAACTCAAGTGTTGTTCAAAACGCAACTAAAACAACAGTTTCAGTCTTTGTTTAGACATTTCCCTTTCCCTTTTTATATTTTTGTAGTTATTATTTAGGTTTTTCCTGTCTTTTTGGTTGTTGTTGTTGTTTCTAAGTATTTGAGCTGCTGTTTGTTGTTTTGTTTTGTCTGCCGCAGATATCTGATATGATTTCGAGTTGGCTAAACTTATTCACTTCAAAATATGATGCTGCACTGGGAGAAAATCAAATAATAATAAGGATAATTGAAGTTTAATAAAAACACTTGAAATGTTTTGGGTATATACATATATATACGTTTTATATATTCAAAGAGATCTGGTCAAGTCTAAACTTAATACTCAGCAACCTTCTTACTGTTTTGTCTCATCATAGAACTTATGGAACGAAGAGGTTAAGAGAAATGTAAGGATTAGTATTACAATTGAAATAGTTATTGATATCAGAAATGATATTTGTTTTTAACACCGCATTTTCGCTCAGTGCACACTTGCCAGTTGTTGTTTTTGTTCGTTGTTATGAGTCGAGGCGTCGA
Source organism: Scaptomyza montana (assembly GCA_018904305.1). Classification (NCBI taxonomy): domain Eukaryota; kingdom Metazoa; phylum Arthropoda; class Insecta; order Diptera; family Drosophilidae; genus Scaptomyza; species Scaptomyza montana. The sequence continues at coordinate 20,977,279 of JAEIGR010000001.1, read as the reverse complement.
CGATTTGTGCCACGCCCATTGTCTCAAGTCTCAAGTGGCCGCTGGGTTGAACGAAGTTGAGTTGATTTTAGTTGCGAGGCTGCACAATATGCGTAGCATGTGGCATGTGGCAGCGCAACCAGTTAGCAAAATTGTTGTTGCAAGTTGCCAATTGTGTGTCTGGCCGGAAGTGGTGCATCTTCTTCGCAGTTGCAAGCGCACGTTTCTTGCCTCATGTTGCAGTGTAGCTGCCATAGTTGCCATCGTAATGCTGCATGCCACAAAGCTCTTGAATTACTTGAAAATTTATAAATAATCTCTCTCTGTCAGTGCAATGAATGCTGGGAAATATGCAGAGTGGGAGCAGCAAGCGAGCGAATCGTGCAACATCGTGTTGCACATACACAGACAGACACCGGCTGCAGTTAATTCAGCGGCACATGCAAATTGCCCAAAGCAGTTTCTCAGTTCATTTTTTTTCTTGCTGTTGTTTCGGAAAATTGTTGCCAGGTCATGTTGCATGTTGCTCGTGTATATGTGGGTGTGAAATGAGGCGAGTTGCTTGCAGATGCTGCAAGTTCGTAAGTTAGCAAGTAGTTTGGAACCATTCCATTCAAGTGCAGTTGAAGTTGCTACTAAAACTGGTTTTAGCCAAGTTTCAAAAGGGCTAACAAACCAACAACATTGGGCTAAGATTATTTAGGTATGCTTTTGACTATTGCCAGTTGCAAGTTGTAAGAATATTTCACGTTTGCCATTTGTTTTGATTACTTTTGGTTCTAAATTAGATTTTTCCAACCTTTGACCTCAAAATTAAACCCCATGCAGTTGCATTTCGCTTAAGTCCAATGTAAGTGTTCAACTACGATCCAAATGCTATTATTTAGCGCTTAAATTAAGATGGCTATGTCTTTCCGTTTGGGCTGTGTGTTGATAGCAGTCAGTCAAAAATACCTTAAATACCTTATGATTGTCCGCAAAAACAATTTAAAACTTTTTATTTCATCTTCAGCTTCACTTAAAGAAAATTATCTCTCTCTTTCTCACACTCTAACCTTTGACCTCAAAATCAAACCCCATGCAGTTGCATTTCGGATAAATCCAATCTTAGTGTTTAGCTACGATCCATATGTTAATATTTAGCTCAAAAGTTTAGATGGCTATGCCTTGCCGTTTGGGCTGTGTGTTGATAGCAGTCAGTCAAAAATACCTTAAATGCCTTATGATTGTCCGCAAAAACAATTTACAACTTTTTATTACATCTTCAGCTTCACTGAAAGCCCATAAATCTCTTTCTCACACCCTTGACAAATCTCTAACGCCGTGTAAATTATGTAAAGAACAGCAATTATAATCAAGATAATTGCTGAGAATAGAGAATTTAATGGCACAAGCGCTGTTAGTTAGTTTCATTGAGTGTCCTCTAATTTTTAATGTGAGACTCATAAACATCCTGTCGCGTGGCAAAGCAACATAATTTACAGCAATTAGGATCTCAATGCTGACAGACATAAACAGAAATAAGAGGAAAAGAAACAAAAAAACACAAATCAAGGCAACTTTTTTTATTTACAGTATTTGAAATTGCCATTTCATAAATTGTGAAATGCCTAATTGATGTTTCCGCCTCGCACCGAGAGGCGCCAATTATAATATAAGCATGGAACAGGAGCAGAAACTGCAGCTGAAGAGAAGGAAAGTAATAAGGGGAACGGGTTTTTGTAATTTACATTAAAATTTATTAAATCAAATTGTAAGGCATGCCTCATTTGGAAAATGCATTCGTTTATTCGACTGTGTCTGTGCCACAGTTTTTAAAATAAACAAAATAACTAAGAAAATAATCTTTGGTAAGGTGAAGTTGAAATACTCTTACGAAATGAAATCTGCTGATGAAATCTTTTATTCCTAAACGATTTCAATGGAAAGAAATCTTTGCTTATCTTGCGACAGATGCGTGTATAGTCCAACAAAGATTATTATTATGGCATTGCCCCAAGGATCCTAAGACATCTTTTTGTTATAGTAATACCATCTTGCTGAACATAACCTAGGTTCTTTCTCTTGTGAAAATAAGATATATTAAGAATGCTTGAAAAATAAGTTAGTTTACATAGTTAGGTAACTTGATGGATAGTTATTCAATGTCTTTATCAACTTAGCTTATTTTACAGACCAAAAATTGTAAATACCTTTCCAACCTCTTAACAAAATCACAATACTCTCTTTCCCTCTTCACAGGAGTATTAAAAATAAAAAGCAAAAACCAACACAAAACATACCAAAAAGAAAGGGCAGTTCGGAGGCAAACAGCAGCCAACTGTGACACAAATCCGCGTTGACAACATTTGTGCCACATGTGCGTGCAACAAGCAACAGTTACAACAACAACAACAACAACTGCTAAGAAGATTCTGCGTTTTTCCAAGGAAAAACTGCGACCAAAGAAATTAAAAATAAAAATGCGCTTTAAACACGTGCGAGAAGTGAGAAGCGTGGGCGGAGAGGGGCGAAATGTGTGGAGCACGAATCCACTGATCCGTTTAAGCTGCAACCAAGTCGCATCCACCCTCCTCCCTTTTGCCACGACTGTGTTTGTTTGGCGCTGTGGCTGCCACTTTGACTGACAATTAATTTCAATTGCGCATTCGCGTTAATCGCTCTAAACAAAAAAGAAGGGACGACAGCAACAACAACAGCAACAACAACAAGAGACAATGCAACATCTTTGATCATTTTTGTTGCATGCCCTTTAAAGAGAGAAAGTTTTAGTTATGTAAGAAAATGTTTTAAACAAATTCATTTTTTTTATATGTTATGACAAACTAATTTAAATGTTATTTATGAATTTCCAAGTAAGATTTTTAATTAAGAGATTTTCGTCTACTCAAAAAAATTATTTTGCATCAAACTTATTATTAAATAAATGCAAAATATTTTGTTTAAAAATAAAAAAATATAAAATAAATATTTATAAATATATAAAATATATTTTTTTCAAACAGGATTTTTCCCCAGTTAAAAATGAATTGGTTGAATAATAAAAGTAACTCTTAAGACATTATTTGAATGAAAACGATCCAAATACTATAAATCTTATGAAGAAAATAATGTTTTAAAGACATTTTTTAAGTTTCAAGGCAAAGTTGCATTTTATGCAATTTTCATAGCACATGAGATTTTTGTATTAGTGTAAGCTATTTCATCATAACTTTTAAGACTGAAAAATTATAGAATTTTTATCGAATCGTTAAATAGATTTAAATTATATATAATAACTGTGAAGCTAAGATCAGAAAAAAACTTATTTTTTTGTGTTTTTAAATAGATTGTTCAATTTAATAATAAAAAAAAATGTTTTTCAAGTCGCAGTTTTTTACTGGGTGCTTCAAAATCTATCGTCCAAGCTTAACACAGGGCATTGCACAATCGGTTAACTTGCAGCTGCCACATTTTTACTTTTCTCTTCATTTTCGTTGCTGCACGCAAAGTTTATTTTTCTACCCAAGTTTTTCTCTCGCGCTGCTATTTTTAATCATCTTTTTGTCTTTCATTTTTATTTTATTTTTTTCTAGACATATTCAGTGTGTCATCTGCTGCTGCATAAGATTAAAAATATAAGTGACAGGAAAGCCCAAGGCAAAGATCCGACAGCAGCAGGGCGAGGTAGCCAAGGGGCGATAGCGATTCTGATGCGTCGGTCCCGAAAGGAAAATGTCAAGTTCAAGAGTCGTTACAGCTGCTGATGTTGCTGCTGCTCCAGTTGAATGTTGAACGTTGAACGTTGGACACCCAACTGTGCGACGTATGGTGACGTGCAGCATTAGATGAAGACGAGGAAGCAGACAAAAGTAGACTCAAGGCTGAAGATTAGAGAGACAAAAAAAGAAGTGGGGGAGTATGTAGAGAGGGTGTAGTGGTAGGTGGAAGCACCAACAACTGCCAACTGGCAGCTGAAAGTGGATTAATTTTGACATTTATGACGTAGGCTTAAAGTGTTTTAATTGCTTTAACGTACTTATGACAAGGACTGCGCTGCACTGCGCAAGTAGCAGCAGCAACAAGAACAAAAACCAACAGCAAGATGATTTTGAAGAGTGATAATAATAATGCAACGAGTGGGGCACGTGTCTAGACAATGGGGGAAATCCAAAACTAAAGTCAATTGCATTAAGTGCATTGGCCGCATAAAAATCACGCACAATTCACACAAAAAAACACACACGCAGCAAAGTGCACTGCAATAAATACAATCGAACTTCCATAAAACGATCTTTCTTTGCAACGAATTCATATTCAGAGCCCTTCAACTTTGTTTAATCACAAACCCATTCCATATTACAAATTTTTGCTATAACGAAGTTCTTTCTTGTCCTCTTGAGATTCGTTGGATGGAAGTTGAACTGCATTCCATTACATTTTGTTTCGCGCCGTGTAATTTGAACAAACAATCGTTTTGTTGTTAAGTCATTGGCGTTCAGGTGTATTCAGGTGTACGTTTCTGATGTGTGTGTTTTTTTTTGGTTTTGGGTAGTTTTGGGAATAAAAACAAACGATGCCGATGCCTGCAGTTGTTTGTTTTGTATCCTGTTCGTCTTTACAACACACAGCCTGTGTCCTGCTGCATTGGCATGTCCTTTCGCCGGCCTTTCACTCACGTCGCAACGCGTCGAATACGCCATCGGCAACCTCTTCAGCGACCTGCAACCTTCTACCTCCCTCCGCTCTCCTTCTTGTCATTGCGCGACTCTCACGTTCCGCGCTAAAGTCACGTATTTTCCAGGTAATTTACGTTGGGCGAAACTGTTGCCACCAATATTTTCTGGGCCTGTGTACTATCTCTCCCTCTCTCTCTCTCTTTCTCTTGTGCACTCGAAGAAAAACAAACAACTCTCTTGGAAATTCCCAAAAAGCATCGTGGCAGAATGGTTAACATTTTACTTTGAACGTATACAAATCTTTTTTTTTGTTATAATCACGATCGTTATTGTTATAAGGAAAGTAGCAAAAGCAGGGAAAATCCAAATTTACTCGTTGGATATTTAATTTCTTGATGTGAGACAAGTTTGCCTTATCATCAGATGAATAAATTTAAGATCGAAACAAATTTTCATAGTTTTTGTTTTTTTGTCTATCATTTTTGATTGTGTCTCAAATGTTGATCACATTTCTAATTGATTTCTCAACTTTTGTATTTTTTCAAGTGGTTTTTGCTTTTGTTTGCTGCTGTTGCCAACGTTGCGACGCGTCGCAGTTGTTGTTTTTGCTTGTGCTATGCATGAAATGCGTTTTTTGGCCTTTGTACGTGCACGTTGTCCTTTTTTCGTCCTCGACTCTCTTCTTACCGCCCTCTCTTTATATTTCTGCAGCCACAACGCTTATTGTTTTTCATGTCTTTTAAGCCTCCTGCTCCTACTCCACCTGCAACATGCTGCTCGTCCTTGTTGCATGTCCGTGGCGCAAGTGCAACGAAATGTGAATAACGTGACCGGGTTTCTTAGTTGGCTTTTATCCAGGCGAAAGTGCTGGCCAACTACTGAGTGCAAAGTGCATATCCACCCCGCTCCCACACCATCCTATCCACTATCTATCTAGCTTCCCCATTCCCCAATCTCCTTTGCACCAACTCTTAGTCATTCATTCGCCCGCTGATATTTCACTTGGAAAAGTTTTCAACAACTTTCTGGACAACTGCAAGGGATACACGGATACGTATACAACAGATACAGATACTTTTGAGGTAGTTGTAGCTGTTTGTTTGCGGTAAATTAAGTTGCAGCCATTGAAACTCCACTTGAGTTAATCGTTTAATTAGTGCCTGCAAAAGAGAAGTCTGCCGCATTTCCTTCACCCAATATCTTTTCCCAAAACACAAACAACTTCAGTTTGGAAATACTTCAAGCGAGGAATTTTCTAAAAAATGTTTTCGCAACTAGCAGGTTCTGGTTAATTTATTTTTATTCGTTGCGAAACTAAATCATGAAAACTTTTTGTGAATGATAGAAAGCTAAAGTTTTTGACGGAATAGAAAACACATTAAACTAAATTAAAGATTTTGTTTTGAAAAGGTAGAAAGTATTTTAAATTAATTTTGTTTTTATGCAAACTTTAAGAAAATGTGTCACAAGAATATTTTAACACATTTTCTCTTGCTCGAGCAGCTAAAAGATTTATCATGCTCATTTATAACCCAATATACTGAAATAGAAACACACAGAAACTTTTCGGTTTGTGTATCTGCATCAATCTTAATTAATGTTGCACACACATACACTCACACTTCTCTCGGTATGCATGTCAAAAAGGCAACTCATAAAAGCCAGAAAAAATTGTCATTTTGTTTGGCCAAGTAAAAATTAAAATTTATGACCTCCATATATGTATTATATATGTTTGTATGCGTTGCTCTTGCAACCAACAAAAGCAACAACAAAAAATCGACAAAAAATAAACACTGAAGTGAAATTCATTTTACGAGCATTGCAAATAAAAAATAAATTAATATTTCATTTATTTTGCAATTTTCCAGCCACGAGAAAAAAATCCTTTTGCTCTTTCAACTAACTTTGTTTTATGACCAAACTGATGGCCATCCAGACAGCCTCCTGTTGTGTTCGTTGCTGTTGTGGTTTGTTGTTTGCTGCTGTTTTTATGATGATGGCAACGTTATATTTGAAAATGCATTTTATATGAAGGTATTTATGCTTTTGTTGCTGTTATTGTTGCGTTTCGAGATGGCGCTTAAGTGTTTTTAATACCCCAGCAAACATTGCTGCCACATAACGTGGCAATAGCAAAGGGTAGAGAGGAATGGGGGCTGTGGCATCCACTTTCGATCGGAAACAACTTCAACTCCTTGCTGAGGATTACGTGCTGGAAAACAATTACGCTAAAGTATTGCTACCAAATATTGTTTTGTTGGCTGCTAAAAGTATACTTAACATGAGAAAAGGTCATAAATCATATTTTTTTTATTGATAACGGGCAACTCAGTTGGGGTGAAGATATTTTTGGAATGATTCTCTTTCGTTCTTAAAGTGTTTTGTTGAGGGGAATGAAGTCGAATGGGAATTGTTATTAGAGAGATGTTTTTCATTCTGAGAGGTATTTGAGATAAATAGTTAGGAAAAAGTTTTTTAAATAACAGATATACATATTATGTCTAAGTATAAGTAACATAATATTATTAAAGGTTCAACCTACATTTTGTCAAAATTCAATCTTAGTTTTTGCGCACGGCTTATCAGCCAGCATTTTGAGAATAATTTAGTTCGATATGCCTTACAGTTTGGGCTGTGCAGTGATAGCAGTCAGTCAGTCAATCGTTTCAAACATATGGCTAAACTAAATTCTCTTTTCTTGAACCTCCTACAGTGTACAATATATATTATAACCAAAACTAGTTCATTTAACAAGCAAAATTCATTGAATATGCACTTTTCGTTTATGACAGCCCATGAAAAGCCACAGCTCGTTACAAAATATCATTTATCTGGTTAAATAAATATATGTATCAAAAAATGCTGCAGTCGAGATTGCCTTGACAATCTATAGCATTTTTAATAACAATGTACACACACATACACACACACACTGACACACCATCAAGGTGACACGTAGGTGAACTTTTCAATATGGTATATCGATATGCATTATACAGGTGGCAAGGAGTTGAAGCGAATGGCAGCTCCTGCCATCTGGATATCGCATCAAATATTTAAACAATCAAACTGCAAGTTCTGTGGTTAGACTTGGGGAAAGGGAAGGACAGAGGCCTAAGGCGTCTACGTGGGCGGGTTGGGCGTGATGGGCATGGTCTGAGTTACAAGAAAATGGGATTGAAGCTGGTTTAATCATTGTTTGCACTTTTGCACCTGCCAACTGCCAAAGCACTAGTCCTTTGGTTCAATTCTCTCTCCGTCTCTCTCTTACTCTCTCTCTTTCTTTATTTTTTGTGATGATGCACTGTGGGAAAACAGGTTAGAAAGTAAGAAGACTTAATAGTAAACAATAATATTTAAAAAATATATATTTGTATATTAAAAAGTTTCTTTAAGCATTTTGTCCTTCAATCTTTTCACATTATTACTTTTGCTTAATGCTTTTTTGCTTTTGCTTTTTTTACCTTTATTATATTTACTGAAGCTAAATGTAGTATTACAACTTTCACTTGTCTTTAACATTATTCTAGATTGACCAAAAACTCTTTTAAAGTTGAAGTTTACTTTTCAAGCACTTGATTCGAGTGCAAAGCAATCTAAATCTTAATCCCATCAATTTACTTTTCTTTCAGTATATGTTTTTGCTTGTGAGTGGCAACGTTATTTAGCAGTTTCCGCTTCCGCTATCAATGAACACAGCTGGCGCATCCTGGGGCGCGCTTCCTATCTGCCAGGCTTCTGACTGTCTTTCTGTCTGTCTGTTTGTCTGAATGGCTGGCCTGACTGAGTCAGTGTCTTGTGCAAGTTTAATGCATTTAACTCGCTTACATTGTGCCACGAAATTGGCTAAAAGAAGTTTTCTGTTTTCTTGTTTTTTTCCCATTTTCGTTCGATTGCATTCGGAGCATCAGGTAAATTTGAAATGCACTCGAAACGTATTAAATTCGAATTGGAAATGACTTTAACTTAACAGCTAGAATTGAAAATTCGCTCACAGTTTGCAGTTCATTGGTTTTGAGCGCAACTTGCGGCTAGTATTGTGGCACCATTGGCGGCTAGTATCAGTTTTTTTTTTTTTTGCCCCAAAAGGACAACCGCTGTCATTTGCCATTGCCAAAAATTGTCACAGCCTGTGGCCACATTTTGCGTGTCCCTTCCCCTTCGTTTCTGTTAAGCAGACAAGTCAAAGTGGGCGGCGAGGTCATTGCACGTCTACTATAGCCAGTCAGCCAGACACAAACAACCAGCTGACTGAGACACAAGAAGAAGAAACATCATTCAATTCCAGCTGTTTTTAAAATACCCTTTAGGTATTGCAAATTTATTTTGGAGAGTGTTTCACGAATATCAAGAAACAGGCAAAGGAAAATTAAACTTTTGAAGTAAGAATTTTAGTGAAAATTTATGTTAGGCGGAACTGAAGTTCCTAATTATTAGCCCTGAATCTAAAGCTAAAGAAATCGGAGTGTTAATTATTGATTTGCTCAACATTCAATCTATGAATCTAATCACTAAAGAGTTTCTATGAATTTTTATAGGATATTTTTAAAGTTCAAACCTTTTTGACTACGAAGCGAATTCTTAACTATGCTTCCACTATTTCAGTTTTCTAATCTGCTAATGGAAACAGCTTGCTGCTTCGTTAGCTCACAGTAGTACTTCACTGCCATTATTTCCAATCGGTTTTGTGGCATCTACTTTCCAATTATGTCCATTATGCAGCAGCAGCAACAGCAGCAGTAGCAAACAGCCTGTCTCTAGCCTGGCTAAGGACATTTGTCATTTTCATTCACATCGTCAAACTCGCCCGCGTTGTTTAGTGCAATTTCATGCTCCACGCTCCACTCCCATCAGCAATTTCATCAAAATTGTCCAAGACAAATAATGTCGGAAACGGAACCCCAACAAATATGTTATATATAAAAAAAAAGATTTTCTCTTTAGCCGCAACGACAACAACAACGGGAAGTGAGCGGAACTTAAACGATATTTTCTTCTTTCTTTCTTTTTGCGAGCAGCTCAAGCAGCGGAAATGATTTATTAAAAGAGGAATGAAAGAAAAAGTCAACCGAGGAATAATACATAATAACAGAAATATGTCAAGAGATAAAATTTGCGATTGTCAAACAATAAATCGTATGGAAATCAAGGCATTTAACAAATAGCTCACAAATAAATAAAAGATATACAGAAATACAAATATATATACTAGAAGTAAGCAATACAATTACAGACAAGACCAGTTTGTGGGCGTTGAAGGGAAGTAAGGGTTCGTGGGAAAGAGTCTTTGGCAGCTTGGTGATTGAGAAACAAGAAACTCTGCTTTTGACAGTTGCCAGCATGCAAACTAATAGGCAAAGTTGACGAGCTTTTGAACGAGAAAGTGAACGACTAACAATTACTCATTAGCCACAAGTTAAAAACGATGATAAAATTCAGATTAAGCACAAAATATGACGTTTTGAAAACACTAAACTTTTAACTAAGATTATTATCATAAATGTATTAAAACTGTATTTAATAAAATCTATATAAAACTTCTTACTTCGTGGAGTATTTAAGTGAGAAAATATATTCATGTCTATAAATCGAATGATAAAATGCTATATATATATTATTTCTATATACACAGGGTATCAACTTAGGCAAACTTTCGATTTATGGTACTCTTAGGAAACGTAATCTTATAGCTTAGTTTTGAATGAGTCGAAAATTCATGAACTTAGGGAAAGAGAGGAAGCTTAAGCAAAACTCAACAAAGTTAAGCAAAGCGCACAGAGGAAACTTTTGCCCCGCAGCAGCCAAAAAGTGTGGCAAAGGTGCAATGCATTGTAATTTATAATGCATGTTGCAGAGAAGCAAGCACCTTAAACTTAACCAAATGCATCAAAAGAAGATGGGAAAAACTGATGGAAAAGTGTTGGGAAAACCTAAAAACAAAAACAAATGAAAATGTAAATGAAAATGAAAATGATGTGGGTGCTTTGGGAGCTGTCTCTCTAAATAAAGATTGTGTGTAAAGTGTGTGCACACTCGAGTCGACTCGAGTTGAATGCGATTGCATCAATTAATATATTTAAGCGGCATTTGATTTGTGATTTGGCCAACTTTGACTTCCGTGAAGTGCATTTTCGAATTCATGTGTACGTAGGATTATGTTTTATCAATTAAGTGAGTCTTGTCTGCCTGCATAGCTTTTGTAGGTATTAATTTGTGTGTGTGTGTGAGGGGGCTTTTCAACTTCCTGCCACATGCCACACATGTTTTTACTCAGCATCGAGCTAGCGAGTGCCAACAAATGTTGCCTGCCACTTTTACATGTTGCTTTTGTTGTTTTCTCATCAATTAGTCGGAAGTGTATTTATCATTAATTACTCGTCGAGCTGAGGCAGCAGCAGAAACACAGATACACAGAAATGGAATGGAATATCTCCAGATTGTTTTTTTGTTTTGTATTTTCTTTCTCTGCTTACTGAACAAACACAGCATGGCAAGTGGCACTGAAGTTACAATGCCTAAGTAGTCAACAAACCAACTGAAAATCTTTTTCAACCGCTTCCAAAAAGTAAAAAACTAAATTTATCTATTATTCTTTTAAGTTGAATATTTTGCTATAATATTAATTAGCCTACTTTAGGGTTATAAAATATTGGAATTACTATTTCTACTATGAATGAAACTTGGAATCGTCCTGTGTGAATCCTGAATTCATGGAATCTAATTAGCAGCCAAGTTGTTGCTGTCTTTGGGAACAAAGTCAAGGAGCACTAAAGAGTAAAGTGAAGGGAAAACTGGGTGTCTACTAACATCAATGCATTTGCTTTGCTTGCAGTGTGTGTGTGTGTGCATTTGCCAGTTGCAGTCATAAGGCATTTAAATGCCACAAGCCTCACACACACACACACTCACAGACAAGCTAATAAATTTCACTATAATCTGGCATTGTTGCACTAAGTACTTTGCATATTCATACAAAATATATATATGTATGCTAGGTACGAGGACTTAACCTCGCTTTCCCCTCTCCCTTCCCCTCCTCTCTCTTGCTGTCTACTTGTGTGTGTGTGTGTGTAGCTCATATGCATAAACGCAAAAGCAAAACGTCGTGTGTCCCCAAAACTGAAAGCCTGGCCAAGTGTATAGTTGAGGCCGACAGCCTCATGACAAATAGGTCAGAATAGGAAAGACGTTGCCGTTCGCAAAGCTGCCTCAACTAACTGTCTGTCTGTTTGTCTGTCAGACTGTCAGTCTGTGTGCCTGCTCGACGTTAACCACATGTGAAAACAAAACTTCCGGCGACATAAACACTGACAAGAAGCTTGCTTAGCACTGAACAGAGCCCCAGACGGCAGCAAGTAAGTAAATGCAGCTAAAATATTCAAATGAACAACGCAAGGCAAAAATTGTAAGCCACTCTTTGCCACACAAACACACGCACACAGAGACACTGAGCAAAAATATATGAAAAATAAAACGTATATTCTAGAAGTTAATTTATTTAAGAATAATTTTTAATAAATTAGTGACTTGATTGCTTTAATTAACAGATGCAGTTTATATTTAAATTAACTAAATTAAATGTTTCTTACTTATGAATTGAACTAAGTTAAGTTAAGTCAAGAATAATTCACACAATATTGCTTTACGTAAGAGTATAAATATCTCTTTTACAATTTTCAGAATCAATTTTCTTGCTTTTCTAAGCACAAATCACGACGATTTACATTCGAATTGTAATTTAGTATAAAGTTTTTTCTCTCAGTGCATAGATTGAATGTGGGTGCAATGAGTTGACTTTATGGCCACAAGCAGAAAGAACAGTTGACTGCTGCGTGCGCCTTTTGGCCAAGTTTGCAGGCTACAGCTGCAACAAAATTGTTGAAAACAATGCGAAGTGTTTTCGTCATCTTTTGCCACTTGCTGCTTGCCGCATCTTTCTTATGCCCGTCAACCTGATTGTTGCCACTGTGCTGAACTTTTGAACTATTTTCGTTTAGATTCAGGACATTCGCACGCATCACAAGACACAACAACAGCAACAACAACAATCACTAAATTATTAGCGCACATGTTTCTGTTGCCTTGTGGCAGAGGACTTAAGTAGAAGCAACTGTTGCCCCAAGCAACGAGCTTTTTGACAATCAGCAAGTCAAGTTTCACTTGGCTCAAAACTTTTGAGCTGTGTACAATGGAATGAGAACATCTTTTTCTGCTTCAAAAATTATGTGTAACATTGCATTTAACGTAGAAATACTTTACATTACATAATCTAATATTTGGTATGCTGAGCTAAAAACTTTAAGTTCTTAAAAAACTCTGAAAATATTTCGAAAAAAAATTCAAACTTTTTGTAGGATTTTGTGATAACATAAGCCCTTTAACAAGACTGCTGTAGACTCTGATTTAAAATCCAAAAATATGTCTTTTGTCCCCATAGTACGCTTACTCATATGCGTTACTCATACGCCACGTTATCATTAACTGTTGATTACTATTCAAATAACACCAAAAAAATAGAGATGCCATCTGGCTGGTGCATATTAAGCTGGCAAACTTTCAACTTGCCACACTTGCAGCTTGTGGAAGTGCAAAGTTTTTTGCTTGCATTTTGATTAGCATTGAAAAGGGTTAGAAGCGAATTGAGCCGATTTGACTTTATCTTTATCTGGGCAATAGTCAAATGCCAAAATGCCAACACGCCATGTGGCAAGTGGCAAGCGGCAAGCGGCATGTGGCATGTGCGCTTTGGGCTTATAGGTCACAGCTATTTATTAAGTCATTTTGGAGGATTCAGAATTAAGTCACAAATACAGTTTCATACACTTTCCGCCGAGCATCTTGGCCTTCTTTAAGGCGTAGCGACGCTTGCGAGATTCATTGGCGATGATAAGTAGGAGACAAGGGAAAAGGCAACTGAGAGTTAAGAGAAAGGGTGAGAGCAGTTCTGAGTTGTTTGTTGAACACAAGCTGAGTAGAAGATGCCCTGTAAGTGGCTATAAGTAAAAACTTGAGGGTTATTTGGTAATCGATTTTTATCGATTTGATATAAATTAGTAGACTTAACTATTTTCTACTTATAGTAAGCGGGAGTTATATTCATTAACTACTTTCTCTCGCTTTTAATTTAAAGTTATCTAAAATCAATCGATAATTATCGATAGTTGTTTTGACTATGGACAAGCAAAACTTCCCCTTATCTGACCATTCCCAATAAAACACAGGGTATATATATGAAAGGTTTCCCAATTTTTTGTTTTTTTTTTGCCTGTGTCACTTTCAAGTCATTTGGGCCAAAAAGCCGCTTAGCCGTGCGCCTCGTTGCGTGCCACGGCTGCTTGCGCCTCAATTTGGGGCTGGGCTGCGTGTGTGTGTGGGAGTGAGGGGTGCTGAAATTGTTATTCCGAGACGCCTGTCGTATTTGTGCCGCCTTACCGCAATCAAAATTGTTACTTTCTAAGCCAATATGTTTTATGATGTATGAAATTTGATGTTGCGATAACATTTTACACGCTTGGATGACATTTTATATTTTGTGTGCTGCCTGCCCGTCGACGTCTTAGACCGACCAGTTTGGCCAACAGCAGTTTGATCCTTTTTCGTTTTGCTACCTTTTATTGTGTGTGTTTGTTGTAACTTGTTTAAAAGGGACCGCTATTAAAGTGTGCTTTAAGGAGCTGAACTTTTCAGTGCCCAAAAAAGCAGACAACGGATTTTTTTCCCGTTACGATTCTCTTTTTTGTTCGTGGCCAGTGCCGCAATCAACAACGGAGTTCAATGGGCCAAAACGGCTGCCAAGCTGCAAATAAATTTGCCTTTTGCCAATGTGAAATATTGTCAATTTTAAATCTGCCAACTTGTTTTATGTGTCTGTGAGTGTGTTTAGGGATGAGGAGAAAGCGTCTAGTTCAATTGCAATTGCTGTTATTGTAGTTGCTGTTTGGTGTGACGATTTTTGTATAGAAAAGAAATTGCAATGGGTTTAGGCATGTCAAATAAATCATTCAGCTTGCAACACCAAACAAGCTGACAACAGCTGGAAATATTACGAACGCAATTCAACAGTAACAAACTGAATGTGTCATTTTCTACTATAGCTTTTATTCCGCACATTCCACATGGATAACATTCTTAGCACACATTTTGCAAACGTTTACATGTGAGTGACAAATTGCCAGGCAGTTGTAAGACTGAACAGTTGAAAATTTGAAGATAAATTATAAGATTTGTTGGTAGTTTTTCAAACAGATTTTGCTTTAATATAAAAGATAAATATTCAAATATAAAAGAATAATGCCAAAACTTAATATAAGAAACTAGCTGTCTCGGTACGCGTTGCTGAATTTTGAATTGCCTACTGCCATATTTAAAAAAATTCAACTCACAATGAGATGCATCATCATTTGGCAAATCTTTCAGCTTCTATTTCTTCGTCAAAACTGACCCGATTTTCAAGAGCAATGTCATAAAAGTCATGGTTTGGCACGTAGAATAAAACCGCATTTATATAAAATTAAATTTTTGGACAAAATTCATGTTAAAATTTTATGCCAAAAAAATCGACTTGGGCAAATAAAATCTTTCGACTTCGATAACTTCGGCAAAACTGACCCGATTTTCTAGGATAAAACTCATTTAAATAATCAAAAATTCGATTTTTAACTTTAGCAAAATGACCCGATTTTCTAGAGCAATGTCTTAAAAGTCATGGTTTGGCATGTAGAATAAAACTGCATTTAAATAATTTCATTCAAATTAAATTGGATTTTTGGTCAAAATTCATGTTAAAATTTTACGCCAAAAATCGACTTGGGCATTGGTAAAAATCTTTCAACTTCGATAACTTCGGCAGAACTGACCCGATTTTCAAAAGTGATTTTCAAACGTGAACATTTGAATGTTCTTAGCCGTTTGAGGGAGAGAGCTGTGTTAAAGTATTGGAAAAGCAGAAAACATCAAAAAAATTACTGATTTTTTTTAATTAAAAAATTTCTCAAATTAATTTTTATACGGCTGCAAAATGTATATAAAAAATACATTGAAATGTAAATTTAAATGAGTAAATCTTTATGGATTTTATACTTGTTTGGCATTCAAAAACGTGAACATTTTTGTAAACGTGAAATGCCTTGGTTTTCATTAGGTCACGTTATTGAGCGTGCGCTGTATTTGCTATTGTTGTTGCTTTAGTGTGAATGGCAATTGAAAAGTGTGACCATTTGGTAGCTTTTTATGTGCATCGCCTACGGCTATAGCTATAGCTTTATACTATAAAGTTTATAGCCTTGATCATACGCCACATACTGCCATACACAAAATACTTTTATCATCAAATTTTAATCCTTTTTTTTGTAGTCTTGCCAAAAGCATTTAAGCTTAAGCGACTGCAATCTCGCTCTTTTTCTCTTTTTGTTGGCTTAAACGATTGGCGGGTATATATACATATATATGTAAAGATAGGTTTTTTTATGCGCTTATGGCTTAAATGCGCTTTGGCCAGTTTGATTATGCGCTCGCCGCTGCTCTGTGCCATTTTATTTGAAATTCATGAAGCATGCAATGCAGCCAGCGGTTTTGTAAGCGCCCTCTTTTTGCTGGGACTAGACTAGAAGTGAAACTGCTTCTGGCCAAGTTATTAAAACGTATTAAATACAGCACTTTAAACCATAACAATTAGCACAAGTGTCAAAGAGAGCAAAGACAATTTGAAAGCATTTAAACTTTAAATTAAGGCTGCAAGTCATGAGAAAAGTTTCGGTGTGGCTTGATTTTAGCTACTCTGCTTTAAGTTAACTTTATACAATTTTAAATATGCCAGGGAGCATTACTTGTTTAACGCTTCGATGCGAGTGACTGCAAAGTGAAATGTCCTTGATTCGATAAGGATAAAGACGTGGCAGGCTGCTGTCACAGCTGCTTTTGCTATCTATCGCCTTCACCTGCCAGTCTGTCTGCCATTGTTTATTTATGTAAGGCAAACGCGTCTTTCTGTCTGTCTAACTGTTTACTTGTATGTGTTTGTGTGTGTGTTTGTGTGCTCTTTTCGTGTGAAAGTGTCACGTCAGCGGCAAGCTGCGACCGAAAGAGACGGACAGAGAGACAGGCAAAGTCAAAAGTGTGACAAAAGCGAGGTTAGCAGCAACAGCAGGTGACAAGTCTTTTGCCATTTGATGTCTGCGCCTGGCTTTGACAAGAAATCAAATTAACAAGCCACACACACACAAACACACACACACATACATATACGTAAAGAATGCGGTCGAAACGTTTTGCTTACGCTGCTTGACTGCTTGACTGGGACAAGGTTGCCAGATATGCCAAAGCTGACACCGCTCAAACGAAATTTGTGCAGTCAAAGAAAAGATTAACAAAGATTTTTTTTTTAATGATGTTTTTTAAATTTCGAACTTACGAAAGGTTGTTTTATACATTTACAAATGAGTTGTTAGAATGGAATCTTGATTTTTTGAATCAAGTAGAACATATTTTCCTAAGTGCATAACTTGTGCCAGTCACTGAAGTTACTCATACGCCACGTGCTCTTGCAAATAGCGCTTGAGTTTTGCTGCTACTGCAATCAATGTGTGTGTGTGTGTGCATTGCAATTGACTTGTGGCAGCACGCAAAGTGCCACTTGGCCAAAATGCTGAGCACTCAGCGCCAAGCACTCAAACCAGCACAAAGAGAAAATGCTGAGTCTAAGGCACAAAAATATGCGTTTTTTTTTATATGTAAAATAAATCAGTGGCAAAAGCTGAATCATTTGTGGCTTTTATGTTGATTGAGCGCATTCCACGAATTGCCATTTAAAGCATTAATTAATTTTAATCAGGGATTGAATTGGATTGCAAGCCCATAAGTGATAGATTATGAAAATATCACGGAAATCGCACAAACACAACGAATTTTATTATTCATTTTGGTTTCTGATAAAAATTTAATTATGATGTGGATAAAAAGATATTTGTAAGTGGAAAAATCACAAGCAATCAAAGTATTATGTTTAAAAGTATATATTTTCAACAATTTTCAATGGAAAAACTTAATCCATAAAACATATCTGACATTCCTAGAATAAAGTTTGATTGTTTGCTTCGCTCTCCAACTTTTAATTCAATTCGATTTTGTAAAGCCTGTTTTGTCGGTTCTTATAATTTCCAAACTATACATTTTTCAGAAGCTTAATTCACTTAAATCTGAAAATAAAGTTAAAGAAAAACTGTTAAACAACTTTTTTAGTGCACCTACTGAGCTTTGACGAGTTGCATTCAATCAATCTGTTAGCCATTCAGGCAGGCAGCTCTAAGCCAAATCTTAATGGACATTTTTGGTGACTCTTTGACTTTTCAATGTTGTAGTGTCTGCTTTTTTGGCCAATTGCCAAACAGGCACATTGTTAACTTTACATTTTAAGCAGATTACAAACAAATGGGCGAGGCGAATGTTCGTTGAACACGTTGACCAAGCCGAGTCGAGCTGTGATCTATGTCCTGACGGCTTTCAATTTTTTGTTTTTCTGTTAAAACCATGGCACATGTCAACCGTGTGTTCTGCCCATCAGCTTTGTGTGTGTGTGTATTTTCGAGTGTGTGTTGGTTGTATTGAAAAAGCCTGTAATTGTTTTGGCAGTCACAGTCAGTGTCATGGTGGCTTCAATTTATTTACTTATTTTTTTTGTTTCGGTTTGGCAAATGGCTTAAAAATAGAGAGAAAGGAAATGCTATGTTGTGCAGCTCGAAACTTAAATACACTTTCATAAGCTGGACAGATCTACAATTTATAGGGAATTTTTAAGCAAACTTTTCGTGGTTATATGAAAAAGTAAAAAGATATTACAAATACCATTGAAACTGACATAGATTTTTAGTTTTCAGTAAGAGTATTCAAAATAAGTGTCTCCCAAAAGGAACTTAATCCGAACGTCCGAATGATTAAAAGCTCAAAGGTCCTGCCAAACACAGAGATTCGTTAATAGTTTTTGCCAAACCCCAAAAATGGTTTTATTAATGCCGGCATTTTTTTTCTGCCATCCTTTTTGGTGTTTTGTTTGGTTTTTTGGGTCTAATTTTGGCTAAACCAAAACCACAGCAGCTGTAATTTATCATTTTATTTTGATTTTGGCCTTTTTGTTTGACATTTTGCGGTCGAAACACTAAAAAATAACAAATAATAAAATCAAATCAAATCGAATCGATATAACCGCAATGGTAAAATCCAAGTCACAAAATTATTGGCATACAGAAAACAACCGCAAATAACTGAAATTCTCGTTTCTGGCTTATTTAAATGCTTACTTACATATATCCAATTAAATAAGCCAATTACAATAATTGCACTTTGTGATTTGATTTCCATTGACAATTTAATTGATAAAAGCTGCAAACTCATAGTTGCATTCGAACTTCGTTTAAATACACTGTTAATATTTATTCGAACAATCTGCTAGAAAAAGTCTCAAAAATTCTAAGTAATTTGTAATAAAAAATTTCAAGTAAAAACTGATTTTTAAGACATAAATCATATATAAGTATATTTGGTAAAACTTCCTTAATTTAAAATCATTTCTGGAAAATGTCTTACACCATTACTTTCTTATCTATTTCTTCACATATCTATCTATCCACTTCTATTCGAATTATGGACATTATTAAGTCCACCCTTAATATACTGAATAACAATTATTTTGCATTATGCAATTTAATATTTCATAGCATTCATCGCCTGTCATTTTGTTTGGTGCCGCTTATGCTGCTTTTCAGCGACTGTCAGATTGAATATTTGCGCAAACTTTCAATTAAATATTTTATGCACAATTTATACATTTTTGAGGTAACATTGTGAGCGCGTGAGGCAGCGGCTAGAAGCGATTTAACCGATTTAAAATCCGTTGATGAAAATAATTTATAATTTCATTTCAATGCATTCAAACGTCATGAGTAATTTAATTATTACTTTAGTGAGAGTGCTGTTGTCTGTCTGTGTGTGTGAGTGTGTGGCATGTTTATTTGTCTGCAATTGCTGCCAATGGCAACGCTCGCAGTTTCCATTTGTAGATAAAATTCCCCTTAACATATCCGACATATTCCACATTGTTTTGGTGTTTGGTTTTGATGCCGTTGAACGTGCGCATCATTTAATAATTAGTGGCTCTGACTAAATTGGATAATTAAGCAAAAGCTGAACAAACAAAAGCAAAACTTATTGGACTTTAAAGTGCCCTATGAACTGAAACAATTACTAAAAAAATATTATGATTTTTTCTAAGAAAATAAACTTGAATAAAATTGAATCAGAGCAAATCAAACTAAATAGATAATATCAGTAAGCTTTAAAGCCTTGTTAGAGAACTAAAGTGTATAAAATAACAAAAAATTATTTGCATACCAAACTAGTGTAATGCGCATTGCACGTTTAATAATTAAGTTACTGTTGTTTGACTTGTAGTTATTTTTTTTTTTTTTCTTATGTTGTGCTTATGTTGCATGCAAATTATAGCAAAGACACAATGGACGCAACAATGCATATTGTTTAGTTTGAAAAGTAAAAATTAATCAACATGTTTTTGTCATTTTGATTATTTGAACTATTTGTATGACTTCTGTCAATAGTGAGTCAATAATAAGACAATTGAATTTGATTAATTAAATATAATTAATTTTGTGCCGTTGCATGAAGGTATTCGAGAGCAACGGCACATCAAAACTTGTTGCGCTTAAGCCAAAGCAATTTCTGGTTTCAATTTAAGCCAAAAACAAATGAAAATGGAAAATTAAAATGGAAATGTAGCTGACAATGGCGACCAGCAACTGTATTTTCCAGCGTTATATTGCACAATTCAAAAACAAAATGGCGCCAGTGCGTAAGTGAGCGTGTGTGTGTGTGAGTGAGTGTGCTGCAATAACTGCCCGCATAAATTCAACTTGTGTGAGTTTCGAGCTGCGAGCAATACCAGCGATTATTGTGCGGCAGCATAAAAACAAGGAAAGAACTGTTATTTTTGGGCATGACGAAGTTAAGATACTCTAACATAATGGAAAATTTCCAAGAATCTTGTCGTGCAACAAATATTTTTACACTTTGACTGATTTCTCCCAAGTTTGCTAGCCTTTAAAGTTTATCTGTCGAATTTTCTCTCTCGTTATTAAGCTTTGCCCTTTGTTGCCTATAGGCAACATTATACTTATAGGTTTGTAACTCCTACTTTTTTTGAGTGTTAACATTTGAAAATGAAGATTTTTTGATTCATAAAGAAACGGCTATTCAATCAAGCATCTCAATTTTATTGAAATGTTAAATGTTTTTCAACTAACTTTACAAAGCGTGAATAATGCCGCTCTTTCGAAGGGTATAACCAAAGCAATACGCTATAAAACGACATTGCCACGCTGGTCGCTGCCACTGCGGCTGTGGCAACAACAACAGTCACATTGCCCGTATACACTCCTGCTCTTGCCACCCCCTCTATTTGCCACGGCGAAGTGCAACAAACGCCAACGGCAGCTGTATATTTGTGTTAGCTGCAAGTGTGGCTTCTATACGCATGTGTGCGTGTCCCTGTATGTGTGTGTGTGTGTGCAGCCAAATATTGGTTCTGAATGGGTAACACTATGAAAGCTGTCGCATAGGTCAAGGCAGGGCATGCTAGCCTTAGCTTTACTTTATAAATAAACTTAAATATTCATAAATAACTCAAAAATTCATTCATAAAAACTCATCAAAATATATTTACAGTGTTATCAAAATATTGTTAGTCAAAGGAGCTGAGCACCCTGTATAAATAGTCTTAACATTATATGCTATTCAAGCAAAACTTTCGTGCAACACAAACTTGATGAAAGTTTCAACAGATTTGTGACGAGTTTATGTTGCGATCTTAAATTTATGCGCCAAACGCAGAGTTTTTACTCAAAGCTCGCAGATTTTATGACTAAAGCGGGAATACAAGAAAATCTGTTTTAAAACTTGTTCAAGGCTAAATTTAAATATTCAATTAAATCAAATAAATATAAATTCATATAAACTAAATAAACTTTTCAAGTGCATTTTTAGTCTGTGTATTCAAACTAAGTATGCAACAACGGTTGCTTGCCACAACACTAAATACTTGAGGTTGTTGCTTGAATGCTAAATCATATGGTACTTAATTGCACTTAAAGTGTTTCCAAGTGAAAGTCAATGAACTGCTTAAAAACAAAACCAACAAACTGCCAACTGGGCACGTCTGCCACATGCAACACACACACACACACACACCCACCCACGCGTACATATAAACATTTTTGTTGCAAGCAATTTACTTCAGCATAATCATATTAAATATTTTCCACCTACTCGGTTAGCTACAGTTTTACCTTTGTGCTTGCTTCCTTGCCACATACTGCCTTCCTTGTGCAACATCCTCGGGGGCGTGCTCATCTTTTTGTCTAGCATTTTGTACCTGTTCCTGCTTCATTCCTTTCCTTTCTCTGCCCTCCCACTCTCCACCTGGCTGCACAAAAATTATACTTAAAAGCTGGGCGCGTCCTTTTTCTCCACACACATAAAACTCTTGGGCGGAGGCAGAAACAGTCAGGCAGCAGTCGGAGGCAGCATGCGTGTAAATGTCTACACACACCCAACTTTTTAAGCTGCAGGCAAACACTTACACATACACTCAGAGAAACAGTGTGCAAGTGTTAACTCAAGAGTGGAAGCCGTGTACGAATCGAGTTTCCAGCTTTTAATCTCAAATTCTTATTAAAGCACGTTTTGAAACCTCATTTTTGGTCATTTCAAAAACATCTTTAAGCACAAATTGCTTTAAAATTCTTGATTTTATCTCAAAACAAAACAAACAACGCTTTACATTAACTACTTAGGCGTGAGAATTAAATTCCAGAATGAATCAAATTGTTTTGTAAAACAAAAAGACATAAAATCTTCCTTAAATTGTACTTTTACTTGAAAGTCAAGTATTTTCTCTAAGTGCACCCACACATAGTAGTT
Organism: Scaptomyza montana; assembly: GCA_018904305.1. Lineage (NCBI taxonomy): Eukaryota > Metazoa > Arthropoda > Insecta > Diptera > Drosophilidae > Scaptomyza > Scaptomyza montana. The sequence goes on along the minus strand of JAEIGR010000001.1, from coordinate 20,954,657 downwards.
AGTTTTTACTGCTGCGGTGATGATCCTGTGTGTTGGCTCCTTTATTTTTCTTGGTTTTCTTTATTTTTATCATCAGGTCGTTGGCTTTTTGCTTCACATGGGCGTTTTTATTTTCTTGGCCCTGCTGTCTCTGTTGGCCAAGACTGCAAAGGCGTTCAAATTACATACAATTTCTCTCATAATGCACTTATGTGTGTGTGTTATTGTGTGTGTGTGTGTGTGTGTTTGTAGTTTAAAACTCCCAACTTGCCAAAGCCCACATGTTTTAAACCATACGTTGCGGCATTTAGCTGCACTTTTCACATTAACCTATGCGGGCGTATACTTTTCTATGGCAGTGTTTGTCTCCATGTCTGTTTGCTGCGGCAATTATATTTTTCTAAAGGCGAAGGCTAATTACATTTCTAATCAGTTAAAAGGCCAGACGCTGTCTTTGACTTTAGATATGCTTGAAAATGTTAAGTTTTCTTTGCACTTTTGGCAACCAGAACAATTTCAATATTGCGAATTAAGTGAGGTGAATTCATGCTCCAAACTTTCTGTCTATCGATATTTTATCGATTTGTTAAGTTTTGTTAATTTCGCATTCAGTCAAAAATGTAAAAAATGATGTAATAATTAATAATTAAGTGTATTATCGGAGCAAAGGAAGCAATCAGTCTGATTGGCATTGAATTGATGTTTCAATTGTCAAACAGTTTGGCAAACGCAATCAATAAACTGTCAATGCATTTTGTTGCCAATTGTGCATTTATCAGTTAAATTAATTACCAAAAGGTTTACGTTGTTTACAACTGATTAATGCACTCACACGCACACACAGAGACAAAGGGATACGCATACAGTTGCATTTCCTTACACACACACACTATACTTAAAGGGGGCGTGTCAGCACTGTGTCTGCGGTCGAACAACAGCGTACAACAAGCATTAATATCAGTGGCATTTAATTTAAAAAACTAACGACTTACAACATACCATGTACAACAAATGTTAATAGCATTGAAGATATATAAAAGTACAACAGATTTTTATGGAGCTTGAGAATGAAAATGCCTTTGCCCCAGCCAAATGGAACAACCACACATTGAGCTCATAAATGGATCAATATTTATTGCACTTTATTGAAAAATTGGCGGTTTTCATTCACACACAAACACAAAAGCTGTGACAGCAAACATTTCTGGAATTTTGTGAGCCAGTTAAGCGCTTTAATTTCACACAAGAGATGCGAAAATTTAATGCGCTACAATTACTTAAGTGCGGCATATGCGGTTAAGTAATGTAATGTAGTTAAAGGTTTGATTTTTATCCTTTAATATCATTTATGAAATAAATGTTTTCATTTGTCAACAAAATATTCAAATAATCAAGCAACATCTAGACAAAAATATACGAACATTTCGGCGACAATTTGGCTGCTTGGATCAATAAATTGTCAAAATTAAATTATCTACAAAGCAATTTTTGACTACGAATGTTGCGAAACGTTGCCAAATTTCAAGTGCATTGCAATTTGGCAATGTTGGAATTTGTTTAAGCGTATTAAGCTTGAAAATAAGCAGCCAAATTTTGCCTTTGTCTTAAAAGTTCCCTAACAACTAAGATTAGATTTAAAATGTCAATTTATTTGAGCTTTGCTTTAATTTGAAGAATGTCAAGCAAAAAGTTAATCTGCCAAACTCTAAGAACTAACAACAAACAACAACAATTTATGTTAACCGGCTTTACATAATACATAATAATAAACAACATATCCTAAGAAGTTAATGTCCCAATAAACTTAAACAAATCGTCTGCTCGAGCATTCTGTTTCCAGCCAAAAGATGAAAAAGGTTACTGAATCGTGAATCGTGAGCAACAACTGAAGCATTAAAAATACATGTGTGTCAAATGCGGCAAGCAATATCGATTCAACAATGATTGATAAGCTCCATTAAGCTGAGCTAGTATGTGTAATTTATGCGTCTATAAATCTACACAATGCTCAATAAATTTCGCTAGAGCATTACCCACACCAACCAAACCGACCAACTATTATATAGCCATCCGATTCCCTTTCCTTTTTGTTCTTTATAGTACTTTTTTTTTTTTTTGATTGCCTGTTTTATTTATTTAACATTTTATATTTGTGTTGCCGCTGCCTGCATTTTATGACCATGCAAACACACACAGATATACGTTTGTAAGGCGCTTGGGCTAGCAGTAAATTAAGTCGTTAATATCTTGTTTATCACGGTGTGGTAGTTGCACGCTCATGTGGCAAGTTGGTTGCACTGGGGGCCATATGCGCATGTTAATTACATGATTTATATATTGATTTATGAAATAAATTTAAAATGCATTTCAGTTTAAAAAAAGTGTTGCATACCCAAAAGGCGCACATGCAAATCGAACATAACGAATTACAATTATTAGCAGCGAATAACGAACAAGAGCAACGCACATTGAAGGCAATGTTAATCACATTAACATGCATCCATACACACTCTTTCAAACACACACACACACACACACGCGTACAAACATTTGGCTTGCTAACTTTTATGAAGATAATTCTATTATATTTTATTGAGGCGTAGTTTGGTTGGCTCTTCAACTTGTTATGGCGGACTCGTTATAACGGATTTATTCGCACGCTGAGTGCTGGCAATACACTCAGAAAAAGAGAAAAAAAAACACATTTTGCAACAGTAATTGCGCCTACTTTGCCAACATGGTAAAGATTATTAGACAAGTGTATTTTATGAAATATTATTATATAACTTTACCGCTCTTTTTTTGCCGTGTAACGCGGCTTTTATTTACACTAACGCTGTCTGAATTACTTTATTAGGCTAATTAAATGCGCCACTTGTACGCAAAATGGTGCGCGCCTGGCAAAACTAAACAAAAACAAACAAGAAAATGAAGCAGAAAAAATAATTAATGAAATTAGCAAAAGTGTTTTTCTTTTTTTGGGTTGTTTTTTGGTGTAAGTTGAAACCATTTATTACTTACAGTCTGTTATAAGTAGCACTAATTAATGTTGCCAGACTGTGTGTGCTCGTTGCCTTTACAGGGCCATTTAATAGTGGAATGCGTACAGTATGAATGCAAAGCCACATGCCACAACACATTCACATTTCAATGGTTTTACATCCTTTTTTTTCAGCTCTCCATTTTTTCCACCTGCACAGTTGATTGAAGCAGACAACATACATGATGAAATAGTACGCTCATTGCGGCTAGATATAAATCCCAGCTATAGCTGTACTACAAGCAGAAGCAGCTGCAACACCACAGCACCACCACACCACACCACACACCACACATCACCACTAGTGTAACCCACTGTTGATAAAAACAATGTGCGACGATGCGTTATGCACAACGCTTATGGCACTCGCCAGATACCGCAACCTAAATGCAACTCTGCCATAAGCAGCAGCAGCAGCAACAGCAGCAACAGCAGCAACGGTTCGGCTTGTTGAGGTACAAAAATATATACACACATACATATATATATGCAATAACTGGTGCGGATTATGTCTGCACTATGCAATCCCCAACTGTCAGACAGCTTTGGCTTCGACTACATAGACCAGGGACCAAGCCATCGGCAACAGCGCGAAAGCCGCAAAAGCGCAGGCAAAGTACAGAAATTTTTATATTGTGTTCCTGTTTTGCTATAATACCCTGTAGTACTTCATATCCTGTAATGAAGTAAGTGGAACGAAAAGAATTATGAGAATACTTTGATATTTGAAGAGCTTGAGATAGTTTTTGGTTTAAAAATCAGCACAGGGTATGTTCTAGTCGAAGACTTTCGAGTACAGCATTATATCCTTGCAGAGTACCATTTCAACATTTACACATATTTTCAAAAAGGCAGGGCAGGTTTTGAGTGCACAGGAGCGGCTGGTAAAAGCGAAGGAACAACAGGTAAAATAAAACTAAAATAAACTTTAATAAAATTGTTAGCGAAATATCTGATTTATGTTGTTTGATGTCGAAATATAACGAAGTTGCTCTTAAAAAATATACAAAATTTGTTAAAGTTTTTTTTTTCATATTTAAAACTCAGCTTTCTTGGTACAAGGCCAATTTGGTCGGTCGATTAAACAGCCTCCGTACTTATTTGCGGTTGCAGTAGAAATGTGTGTAAAAACATTTCATTTGACACACAGCAAGCCGAGTTTTATGAAAGAAAGCTGCTTTGGGCTTAGGCTGAGGGAATTTATGCACATGCTTAAAGGCGCAGGTATTTTTGTGTATTAAAAAGCATAAATATGCAAAAATACGTTGCAAATCTTATAACTTATTGAATAGAAAAATTGTGAGCCAAAATAAACATGTTTTTGTTTCGTAGCTGAAAGTTAGTTTCAAACTCCATTTGGCCCTTTTTAACCTGCTTATTAATTCAACACTTGAGAGTACGTTAAGAAGCAGCTGAAAGCCAGCGTTAAGAATTTATAAACTTAAACAAAGGCAGCAACTGTTCAAAGCATAAACTTTTGGCTTATCTGCGAGAGAAAGAGTAAGAGGGAGAGAGTGTTAAAACATTTAAGCCACACACACTCTACACCACACGCACAGACACACTGCGGCACGAGTTGCAAGTATTAAAATACATTTTTGTTAAAGAAAAAACAATTTTTGCAGAATGCAGCAAAAAGGGACAACAAGCGAAAGAGAGAGATAGAGTGCAGTAACTACTGTGTGTAAGTTGGTTAATCCTATTGATTTTGATTTGCATACAAATTAGAATGTGTGCAAAAGGTAGCAAAAACTAAAATCTCTCTCTCGCTCGGAACTTCGCTTCAGTCTGCAATATGCCAAAAGGATTTTAAGCTAAAAACTAGGCAAAGTTGGCAAAGGGGCACAAATGTGTTTAACATGTGTATGACCCAATCCCATGGATTATTCTTCCGCATTAAATTTCAATTTAAGCTACACAAGAACTGAGAAGGCGTGACTGGAAAATACACAAACAAACACACACAGAGTGCTTGGGAAGCGACGAAGTGCGAATGCCTTCTGAAACAATTAGCATGCCGCCTAATTGTTTGTGGATGGAAAGAGCAAGAGAGAGAGAGAGAGACGTTGTTTGGTTTAGAGAGGCAGAGGGAAAGAGAGAGAGAAGTAAATTGCATGCGTGTAGAAATTGTTTTAGTTTTTGTGCTGAATTTTAATATGTTTTAATGAAAAATAAACTGAGCTGTTGCTGCTGCTGCCAAACGTAGAGGTGAAAGGTTTCTGAAATGCGAAAAAAAATAAACCAAAATGAAAATGAAATTTGATGCCGCTCGCATATCTTTTAATATGTTAACAGGGAGGGGGATGAGGCGGTCTTGATACCACCACACACAGTGAAAAACAAGTGGAAACGTTGCAGTCGGACGCAACCGACTGCTGTATACTCGATACCTGTATTCAAACCGGTAAAATGTGGCCTGATTGCAATGGTGTAGGGATGCGGGAGGGGTTTACGCCATCTAAAAGATTGTCTGATGCAGATTGGGATGCCAAATGCTATCTTCCTTCCAAATTTGGCAACTCTAGCTGCAAAATAATAATTATAACACTCAAAATATAATTTAATCACTTTATTTGTTTGTGCAAAACAAATTTGAAAACGAGTTTAATGAAAGTTGATTATCTTTTTTTCTATTTCTTTATCTTTAAAGGCGAGTTGGTTATCTTTTATTTCATCTATACTCTTTACCTTGGGTATCGAGTATAAAAATGCAGGGCATATTTTTGTTTTAGTAAGAAAAGCAAAAATTTAAATTGGAATTCAAAAAGTTTGATGCCAAGAAAACAGTTCAATTTACCAATTGGCTTTGATAGAGTATTATTTAGTTTTGTTAAATAAATTTGGTAAACACAATCATGAGATAGATAAACTACTCGTTAAACTTATGCAAATTAACATCAACTTAAAAAGAACTTCATTAAAATTCGGATCAAATGAATATCACAAAAAAATTTTCGGTTTGTGCAATCTTCTGAGGCTCGAAACATATTTGGCAAGGACTAGCTGTGCATTCGTGTGAGTGCGCATTTTAATTTCCCTTAATATTTCATATGTATATGTGTGTGTGTGTGTAAGTAAGTAAAAGGCATATGGCGAGCCAAAGAGTCGTGCGGCATGGAATTTTCAATTAAGATTAATTCGCGCATGTTTTGCCAGCAACAAACTGGGTGGAATTGTTGGGTGCCTGTTTATCTGGGGTGGAGAGAGGCGACAGTTCGCACAGTTCACATTTTGGCACGTAAAATCCCTCGCTCCCTTTCAATCTAGCACTTTGCACTTGGCAGCTGCGGTTTATTCACTCAGCTGCACTCGGGTTGACGCTCAAGCAGCGATGCGTTATGAAGATGGAGAAGGCGATGGAGAAGCGACGCGACGCGACGCGCGACGCCCAGGTGGAAAAACTTGAGCGCCACAAAATTGTGCCACTTAAGAGGTAGTGCAACAACAACAACGACAACAACTTTGTCGTCGCAGCCAGCAACAAATTACAACAAAATAAACTTTAATCATGGCTTGGCTAACAAAGAGCAGTAACAAAAAAAAAGAAAATTTATATAAATATAACAGAAGTAGGTTTAACAAGTAAGAAGGCTCTAGTCGGGTGAGCCCGACCAGAAGATTGTCTGAACCCAGTTGCAATAAATATATTAAATTTATATAAAACTTATGTATAATGACTTAATTTCAATCGATTAAGCTCGATATCTCCGGTGTTTCTTAACCGATTTAGACGAAATTTTCAGAACAATTCTATCGTTACCCGTTACTTTAAACCCTCATATTTACATATTTTTTTTATCGATTCCATGTGTATATCGGAAACCATAATAGTTATCGATAATTTGAAGCAAACTTGTTCTGCTTATGATATAGGAGAACTTATATACAAAATCTGAAGTCTCCAGCTCTAGGACAGACAGACAAATGGACAGACGGACGGACAGACGGACATGGCTATATCGTCTCGGCTGTTAATGCTGATCAAGAATATATATACTTTATGGGGTCGGAGATGCTTCCTTCTGCCTGTTACATACTTTTGCACAAAACCATTATACCCTTATTTACCCAATTATTGGGTTCAGGGTAAAAAAAAAATACAAAAGTGCTGTAGAAGAGGTTGCTGAACAAGCAGATACCCTGCTCTCAGGGCCTGTTACGCTCATAGGTCACACATATCGTATACGTAATTTTTTTTAAATTTATGTTCCTTATGGCAATCGAAGTTGTTGTAATGAATTAAATAGTTGATTCTATTGCCAAACTAACTAAAGCTTTGTCGAATATTACTAACTTTGGCATATTTTGATTAATATCGATATCGATAAAAATCATTTTTCCGACAAAGATGATCATTTTGAATAACACTTTTAATGCTAACAGGGTGTTGCAACGGTAGCCTGCTTTTGTGGGGCAAAAGTATATGCTAGTGCATTAAGTGGCGCATTTCATCATCCTTATGACTATTTTCGTCCTTGTCACGTCAGTCATCACAGAGCTGGCTTTTTCTGCTTGCTGTTGGATAACTGAACCCTTGACGAGCAGTAAATATTTTTATCCAAGTTAATAACGCTGCACTGCTGCACCAACCAACCCATTTAAACCCCCCTCACTCATCGTCCTCGAGCCAGTTGGCGGCCAGTTGGCGCTATCATTTATTTGCCTCTCGTTTGAAGTTTATTTTTTTTATATTTTGCTTATACTGCATAGTGCGCCACGTGTAAGGTGGGGGCGGGCGGTGGCTCATCTATTTGCCAGACCAGCAGAAACATAGCTTTAGCACTGCTTTTCTCTATTGCCGTTGTTTACTGTGGCTTCCATCATCCGTTCTGTTTGTTCATTAGCCGGGCCAAGGCGAAACGCCAGCGTTGCCAAAGCAGCAACGGCTACATTTTTTTTAACTCAACGCTTGTTTTATGTGGTCTCAAATAAATTGGCAACATCTACATACACCCTAAGCCCCTCTCGATTAAACATAGTTATTTTCACTGCAGTCTCTAGCTGCGCTCAAAATAAACTACTTTTGATACAAGATTAATAAGGAAAAGTTTTCTCAACTTTTTTGTCAAATAAAATTTTGCTCTGAAGAAATGAGGATATTAAATACAATATCTTAAGACATTAATAAACATAAATAAATTAATTTCTTCAAGTGTCGTTTTGTATGCACCCTTAGAAAAGTTGTTGGTATTTATGGGCAACACTTTGCTGACTTGACCAAAGGGATTAATATTGGCAAGTGGGAAACTAAAAGTGCTGAGCTCAACTATTAAATGTTTATTTGCCTTTTTCTATTTTACTACTATTTCCCTAACGTTTTAATGATGTTGCAAAAAGCGGTTTGTCGGAACTTTAAACAACTAAAATAATAACCAAAAACAATTAGACTGAAAATTCAAGCCGCAATTTATATCAATTTTGTGTGTTGTTTTGTGTAAAAACATTTCTTTACCTTTATGAATACCTCAACCTACATACATCATAATTAGCGCCTGCTCCACTGACTGAGGGTTGTAAAAGGAGCGGGGGATTGTAGGTCAGGTTCTCTGTTAGCTTCTTCTTTTCTAAGAATTTATATTTGTTTTGGTTTTTGCTTTGGTTTTTCTTTGGCACAAAAAAGGTGCAACCATAAAATTTACATAGTAGTCAAAGTTGAGCAATTTAATGTCTTTGTCTTTGGCTTTTGTTTAAGGCCAATTCTTTTGTGGTCCATTCTCTCTTCCTCGCTCTCTGCAATACTGATACTCGATGTCCCTTCTTTTTTTGCTGTCAAGGAAAGTGGCCTCGTTTGCATAATTTTCTAGTTTGTGCTTTGGGTTTTCCTTCTATTTGAGATTTAAGTGGTTTTATTTTGCCCATGCTTTAGCTGAGGGTATTTCAATTTTTTCGTTAAGCTTGTGACACATAATGAACTAAGGAATAAGAAGATTTAGCTTTAACTTGCTCTTAGACAAAGGGCATATTATAATCGTCTTTCCTTGCCTTTTGCCCTTATTTCTTGATTTGTCAGCAGCTCAAATGCGCTAATATCTTGGCCTTTGAATCAGATCGAGCTACAAAGGACCTGATTTGGCAATTCGTTTTTAGGGGCTTTGGCATTGTTTAATGTCTTTGATTTATAAGGCGACCGATCAATAAATGCCAAGCAGTTTGGCTCAACAGAATACACACAGATGCGTATCCTATAATGGCAAACATTAATTTTAAACTATTCGACATGTCAAGGATATTGCAAGTATACTATATGCATATATCTATATATGCATTCAAATGAGTTGAACAAACATTTGACTAACTGGCTGAATGGCTGAATGGCTGCTGCTTGACTAAGAGACAGATAGAAGAAGCTCATCGAGCTGAAAGGTGAGCGAAACTTTTGATTACGCAATGGAAAGCTAAAGCAATCTCATTTGCAATTTAAACTTACCTGATAATAACCTGAACAATTGCATAGCTACACACATACACGAGTGTATTTGTGTGTTTGTAACTCCCAAGACGTTGATGAGGTTATTGTCACATACGTGAGTGGGTTGCATAAGTAAATAGAGACACACACACACACGCTAACCTAATGCATACACACACACATGCACATGCAAACAATGAAAAGCAACTTTCACTACACTGCAAGAAAATTGAGGTTTTTAATGAGCCAAACTTTAGATTTACTCATTTTTACCACTAGAACAAGTACAGAAAATCAAAGATCATGCAAAAATGTTTGATTTAGGTTACATAATAAAAATTATTATAAACAAGTTCGACAGATTTGAGCTACTTTATATTGTAGAAGGATAAGTATGCATAGGTGTACAAGATATACATACACATCCCAGTCATTATATAAAACAGACCTATTTGAGTTAAGTTCATTATGCTATTTCGATGTAAGTTGATAATGTTATTCTTTAAGACTGTTACTCATAGACGAATAATGTAGTTGGTCTATGCTGTTACTTAACACTGTTAAGTTAACATTAACATAGAGTCAGTCGGTCTTGCGCGCTCAATGTGAGTAGACGTAATAATAAAGAGAGCAAGTAAGGAGACCTTCGACAATATAAGACAAAAACTTAACGACTAAAAAGCTGATATTCAGTACAGAATACTTGTTTATTTCTCTCTGTGTAATCACAGTCTGTGAATATCTCTCCCTCTCTTTCTGTATATGTGTGTAATTTCAGGTGCTCGTCGCTTGCTTTGCATAATTGCTATTATGTTTGTATTAGTTGAAACTATTTTGGTTTCAAGCCCAAATGCACTAACACATAAGCATAATACAAATGTATGTACAAATATGTATGTATTAAAAATGATATTTTTGTTTAATTTATAGACAAACTCTTTGAATTTTCGACAACAACTAAGCCTGTGCAATAATTTCGAGCTCTAATTGCCAAAATCTTAAATTAAACACAGCAAGCATATTTTATGTTGTCTCCTGCAGCAATCTAATTGTGGCATTATTTGGTTTTCTATTAACAAATGTAATTATTTCTAATTGCAGATTGAAATTTAGTTACAATTAAAAGCATTTATGTAACTGCTTAACCTTCTAGTTGCAAATGGATTATTCCATTTGGACTTTGTCATGTTGTCATTTACATTTTGTTGTCATAATCTTAGGTTTTTAGACTCTGTTAACTTAAGTTTTATGCTTTGATTAACTTAATATAGTCAGCCTTTGTAGAAAGTACAACAAAATGCTATTAAAAGGCATACTAGTATATGTTTGGAATTTTATATTTTACAACATTTGATTTAACTGTTCGAAATTGAATTTTGTAGTTGATAATAAAGATGAAAATACAACAAATTTGCTTTAAGAAAAATATTTCTTAACATTTTTAATACTTATCTTATTTTATATTCATTATTTATTTATCTTTGAAGTAAAAAACATTTATTCATGTTTAGACTTTTTCACTTATCTGAGAATTTCCCTGCACATTGCTTCAATAAAAGTTTCAAAGTTTTTGTTTAGCCAAATGGTCATAGTGGCAGTTGTAGTCAAACCATGTTAGCCTTAGCCTCTCCACCAACCCACTTGGGCACCTGTTTACAAGCGTTTCAACTGTGCAACATCTGCAACTTTGGGCTGGGGCAACACTTAATGACCGCAATGAGCGCGGCCATTAGTGAAACATATGGCCAAGGCGGCGGCGGCGGCGGTGCCAGGCGTTGGGCATTTCTTTAGCCAAACTTTTTCGCCAGGCCAAATGTAACTTAATTCTTGGTCTATTTGTGGTATGGGTTGGGAGAAGGAGGCGTTCAAAAACGCCCAAATTGTTACCTGGCCGATGGCCGTTGGGGTAATTGCTCCCCGGAGTGTTTTACCTACTTAGAGTTCCAAGTTTATGCCGGTTTTTTTTCACCATTTTCTAGGCTTATTTATGGCTTAAGCAACGACGACGACGACGACGATAAAAAAGGCTAAGCATTTTGGTGGCTTATGTAGCGTTAAACTGGCTAAAACACTAAAAAACAAACTTTTGTTCCAACAGCGGGATATTAGCGACAGTAGTTAAGTTTATTTTCATCGTTTTACAACACTTAGCCGAGACTTTAAAAGTTTTGCGCTTAAAGTTCAAAGAGCTTCAAAAGCTGATCTAATCATCTAACCAGCGGGGCGGCTAAAAAGTAAAAGAAAAAGATGCCCACGTGCGTCCATGCGTAAGTCCCACGTGTGTGTTAGCTTGTGCGTGCGTGTGTGTGTGTGTGTAGGGCCTTAGCCAAGTCAATTTAACGCCCTGAAGGCAGCCAAAGTAGCAGCACAAATAAAGGCGCACTACGCTTTCCAGGGATTGCTAGCTCATAAATAGTTAAGCAACCAAAATGAAAGGCAAAAACATGAAACAAGAAATAAAATAGGCAACTACCTCAAGCCGTCGTTAATATACTCTTACCAGAAGTATTTTAGTTGGCAACCAAAAAGCCTATTCGATTACAAAGATATTGTTGAGTTTTTCCGGATATCTTCATACAAGTTGTAAGAATTCTAAGAGTTCTAAGGTTAAAATTTCACACTCTGTTCCATGTTTCAAATCTCAATAGGAATACTCTACAAGACGTTAGTGTATATTCCCAAAAAAAGGACACAAAACACAAAGGTGACCCAAATATATGAAACCAAAAGGTGTACTGGCTGCTAACAAAAGGTTCAAGCGCATTTTATGTGCCTGTATGTGTGTGTGATTATCAATAAAAAGCCAAAGCACAAAAGCGCAAGAAAATCAGGCTAAGTGTAAGCATATTGACCTTCATCACAAGACCTGGTCGAACTCCCAAAGGGCAAGCCAGTAAATGCTTAGCTAAGCAGCTGTAACTCCGCCCCAAGTGTGTATAGGTGTGTGTGTGTGTGTGTGTCCTTATCAGTAGTAGGTTAGTTAGTATGTGTGCGATTTGTTACCACACCTCCCTTCACCCCTTCCCCCCTTTAGCACAGCTGTGATTTAGTGCGCGTTTCATGTGCTTCGATTGCTTTGCAATTAGCGCTACTTCAGCAAATTTTCGTCCTCTGCTTTCGTTACATTATTCCAAGCTAGTTGCTGCTGCTGCTTCTGCTGTTGCCCGTTAATCTAATGTGCTCATTGATTTGTAACAATCGACGACAGTTTCGTGTGTGTGTGTGTGTGTGTGCGTCGAGAGCAGCCATTGCGCTCATTAATATTTTTTGGTTGCCAGCTGTACAACGCGTCGCATACGTAATGCGATTGCCATGAGGCTCTTTATGTGTATTTATACCAAAACACTGCTACAAAAATTGTATATTTAATCTCATTTAGTCTTTGAATGGCATGAACAAAAATAAATTTGCACTCAAATGAATTCTTAATTCATCTTTTTAATTGTTATATTCATTAAGGAACACTAAGAGGCATTAAGCTGAAACGTAACCCAAACATAAACTTGTCCACATATGAAGTGTATGTCCTCTGTATGTATGTGTGTGTGTGCATGTGCATAAGAACGTCGGCTCCAATTAGTCGTGTTTTCAAGTGGCTTTTACACTCGCAGCTAGCCTTGTGTTGTTGTTGTTGCCACTTGTACGTGCCATTGCAGTCCTTGCATGATGGCCGACTAACGAGCTAAGCGCCAACAATAGCTATACAGTATGTGGCACAATTGCTGTTGTTGCCACTGGCGTTGCACTCTGCAACACTGCAACACTTGGCGTGTGTCAACACTAAAACATTTAAACATTTCAGATTCTCACTTTGTTTTGCTTTCATTCTTTCATATTCTTGGAACTATTTTTTAATTGTGTCCTTTCGAGTGCAAGGAGCACATACTAAAATGCAAATGAGGCGCAAACTTAGTAAAACTCATAAACATTTGTACACATTAAAGCACATACACACACTCAGCACAACACAAAGCACAGGCATCAACAAAAATTGTTTATAGCTTTGATGGCAATAAATGAACAAATATGAAAATGCGCCACACGACCCCTATTTTTATGTTGATGACCGCTCATTTGGAGCCTGCGTGACAAGCAAATGCCCAGCGGGCACAAATTCGAAGCTGTCAACAAATTTTCGCATCTAATTCAGCCCTTTTTTTGTCGTTAACATTTTACGCCCAATGCAAAATGTCCTGCTGTGCGCCAGTTAATGACAAAAATCATAAAAAATTTCTAAATGTTATTTGAAATAAAGCTAAAGATTATTACTTACATGTTTAAATAGTTCATGGGTAATGAGATAGCTGAAATTAAAAGTTAAAATGGATAAATTTATTAAAGTTTTATTTATTAATGAAAGTTAGATTTTTTCACTTTATATTTAATTAAACAAATTATTGGTTTGCACTAAAATTATATTTATTTTTTTAAGGCTTGTTTCTGCTTTAAAAAAATGTGCTTTATAAATTTTAATATTTTTTATATTTACACTTTTTGGCAGATTTAAAAATAAAATTCAGCTCTGATGATAAAATGGCATTTTAATTTGATTCTCATGCCTACGCCGCAACGCTGTTGCTATGTGGCCCACTCTGGTGCTGTCCAATGTGGAGTATGCGTAATTTGCTTGCCATTGATTGAAGAGCAGCAGCAACAGCATTTTATTTATAGATTTCGCTCCATTTTTTGTTGTTTAAAAATCAAAAGCATTTTACATGGCTGTTGTTGTTGCTGTTGCTGCTGCTTTTGACAAGGCTTCAATCGAAAGTATGGGTTGTGCTAGCTGCCACGCCCAGTGGCGCTCAGCAACGTGGACGCCCTTATATATTGATTGCTGGTGCATGGCAACATTATTGTTGCATACTTTTCGGCATGCGCTTAATTACATGGCAGTTCCAGGCATGTTGTGCGCTGTGTAATCGACATCTATTAGTGTGCGTGTGTGTGTGTGTGGCAAATTATGCACGTTAGAAAACGTAACACACAGCACAAAAAAGCTAAATAAAAAAAACAAGCTTGCTCGCATTAATTGAACAATTTTTTAGCGCAACTTTTTTTTGCTACTCATTTTCTAGATTATTATCGCTTGGAGGGTTTTAAACATTTTGTGTTGCTAGCGCAAAAACAGTTAAAAAAACGGGAATAAAAAACACGCGCAACGCTTATTAAACGACACCCCGTGACAGCCTTTGCGTGTTTATAATTCACACTTCCGCTGAATGGTAAAAAGGAGCAAGGGGAGTGAGTAGAAACTTAACTGAAAAATAAAGTCATTAAGTGCTGAAGCTTTTGGGTTTGGGTGGGTCGCTTATCAGCAGGTTTAAATATAGGTTTGCCTGTTGCATGACATACTCTTGATACGTTTACAGTTAATTACTGCAACTCAAGCGTCGTTCGTTTGGTTACTTATTAAAGGATTAAAACATTAAAAATAATTCTCAGGCGCTAGAAACTTAAGATACAAATCGATAGCTAAACCAAATGCTTAAAGCATACACAATCAAAAAGATGGATCTAAAGTGAAACATAATACAATCAAATATGAAGAATATGAATTAACATTTTGAAAGCCAACTCAATCAATTTAGAATTGATTTGTAAATTAATTCAATTTCGTTAAGTGTATGCTTACTTAAACATATATGTTGTTATGTTGTTATAAACCAATATAAGATTCGTTATTGCACAGACACAATGTTCAAGCACAGATGAAGCAACAAACTAGCCCTAAGCGGCATCTGGCAGCAGCATTAGCTAACATTTTTGAGTTTGGTGTTGCAAGCAAAATTTTACATCATCTACATCTAACCTCAGGCCATTACTGTACTAAATAATTGAATATTGTTTCAACGTGCGGGCCAAAAACTTGTGCTGTGTAAGTGTGTGTGTTGTTGCTGCTGTTGCTGCTGTTACTGGTGATTTAATTGCTGATGTTGCTGCTGTTGTGGCGCAGGCAACATCAAAATACAATTGACTTTTCGCTATATAGAAACTTTGAGGTTTTTGTCATGGCAACTGAGGTTGAGTCAAGTTGAGTGTGTTGATTACACACGCACACTCACACACACAACCAAATACACACTTAGCGAAAGGTGCTGCACATTTAAAGTGAAGCTTTTGCTGACGTGTTCTAATATAGTATATACAAGATATTCGAATACTTTTTACAAAATACTCTTCAGACTTAATTTCTTGCTCTTTATTTTAGCAAAGTTCTTTCAAGTACCTTATTATATCGCATAGTTTTTCTCTGAGTGCATTTACTTTTAGAGTGCCTGTCTGCATTTCCGTTGCAGCTGCTCGCTCGCAGCTCGACAATATTCGGGGTAATGTTGTCTGTTGGCGCCATTTGCTGTGGCAAAAGCAATTGTTGTTGTTGTTGTCTTTGAATTGCGAACTTTGCAAGTGACTTCTGTTGCGGCGGTTGTCGCGACATTGCACCACACCAGAGCACTTTGGATTAATTTAGCGGATGCAACACGCACAACACACAATTCATACACACACATAGTATGCTGGCTGTGTGTGTGTGTGTGTGTGGTAAAAGTTTTCATTTATTGTAGTTTTCTCAAGTTGAGATCCGATTCTGCGTCGCTCGCTTGGCAATTGGCATTTTAGCTGAAGCTCGAAGGAAAATGAAGCCATTTAGCGTTAGTCACATCTTGGCCACATTACACACACACACACACACACACACACACGCACACATGTTTTATGTTTATGCAGTGGCATTGCCAATGCGATTTCAAGCCAATTTACTTGGCCAAAAAAGTCATAAAGCTTATTCTTCTGCATGACTGCTGGCAACCCTACAACCCTGTTACCCTGCAACCCATAATCGTTATTTATGTGCGCGCGTGAAATGTATAAAAAATGTTTCCTCTTAACAACCACATAAAACTCAATAATAACACAACAAGAGAAAAAATTAAAGTTGTGTTGAATTAGACGAATATCGAATACACTTTAAGTTGTTGCGTTTTACTTACTAAATTTAGTCACATAAAAGACTTATAGATCAATATACAACCCTTATATCACTTGCCACCATTTCTTTTCATATGAAACAAACTTAACCACGAAGTTTGTATACCCTTTTTGCAGGAGCATACAACAGAAGTCAAGCAGCGAAACTGCGTGCAACCTTGCGTATGTGTAATTTTCTGTTCTCGCTCCTGTTGTTGCAATAACCCGTTTTGTTCAATGATTGTTTTTGGTATTTAAAAAAAAAAAAAAAGGAAGAAAGCTCCACCCGAAAAAAATAAAACCGCTTAAGGTTAAATTGCCACGCACACAGCCAATTTTGCTGCTGTTGTTGTTGCTGTTGCTATATACTATATGCTCGTTTAGCAACATTTATCGCCATTTTGACACATACATACATGTGTGTGTGTGCCGACAGGCAACACATGCTTGGCAGCCATTTTCACATTATTTTGTAAACAATTTTAAGTTGAATGGAAAATGTTTATGTTGCTGCTGTTGCCGCTGCTGCTGTATTTGTTGCTGTTTATTTTTGCTCTTGTTGTTGTTGTTGTTTATTGTTGCTTTTGGTCCCCCGCTGCTTATCGCATGCTGCACCCTATTTAACTTTTTTATTATTGTCGGGTTATTTCTTTTTCGCTGCTTATTTAACTTGATGTGCCACATGTGTGTATATGTGTGTGTGTGTGTGTGTGTGTGTGTGTGTGTTTAAAGTTTGTATATGTGTTATTAAATGAAGTTTGCTTAAGCGGTTAAGTTAAGTCAACGCTGAATAATATTACTTAAGGAATACGGAAAAAAAAAACAATGCAAATTCATTCTCGAAACTCTTTGAAAAAGAAGCTTACAAACAAAATTCTAAAACCAGTTGTGTTTTTGTTTAATAATAATGAAAATATTCTTGGCTAAAATTCATTTCACGTTTTGTACTTAAAAAAAATATTTTTAATCATTTTTTCATTTACTAAAACTTATTTCATTACATTGTACTTGAATTTTATGCATAAATTCAATTGAATATTTTGTCAATGCAAATATTTAAATATTTGCACACAAATCTAATTTAAAATGGCTGCCGACAAATGCCAAAAGCGTTAAATGTTTTATAATCAAATTTGTGAATATCATTAGTCAATAATTTGCATCCGAATTTAACACTCGATTGGGCATCAAACGAAAATTGAATTGCATAAATTACCCTGAAATTATGAGTAGCAATAAATAAAAACCACAACAAATACCAAATTTGTCAACTATTTATGCAGCTATTCATATTTATTGGTAAATAATCAAAACATCATTTTGTTATGACTATTTCTAATGTTTTTTGTAGACACTTTATGAACTCAATTATTCCCGTTTGCTTCAGTTGCTTCTCGTCTCAACACCTTGGCAAAAACAAACAAAAAACTTTGCTTTCAAGTGCGACCAATTGGCTGAAACTGCCAAGCATCTGAGGCAAGTTTTCAGTAACAATACACAGAAGAAAAAACTAACTAGCGAAAACATTTTTCCCTTGTAAAATTAATGGAAAATACTTTTAAAAAATATATTTTTATGGTTTTTTTCTTAATTCTTTTAAGAAAACCTTTTAGTTGAGTCTTGATTTTTGTTTTGCTTTCGATTTCTCTTAGTGTACTTAGTACATTCGGCTCTATTGATGCATGTCAACCAAAAATGTTGCTCTGCTCTTTTTGGCCAGCACGTGTTTAAACGAAAAACGTGCTTCAGCAGTTAGCCAAGTTAGTTGCCAGAGTTACAAGTTGAGTCTACTACTACTACTACCTGTAACCTGTTGTAAACTTGCACACTTCGGCTTTTATAGAGTCCTTGGCAATCATGATTGACATGCAAAATGCACACAACCTCAGCTCAAGTTGCCTTTGTTTGCCATTCATTTCGTTTTCATGCAGGCAAAACCTTGCACTTTCCTATTTTTTTTTTTAGTTCAGCGAGCAGAAACTAATTTTGAAGAATAAAAAATGTAAGCGACAAATTTAAACTAAAAAACATTGTTTGCCATGACTCAGCATAGCTGAATAGTTAAAAAAAAAACAAACCTTTTCATATAAAGAAAAATGCATAATCCAAATTTAAAGTAAGTGAAACTTAAGCCTTTAAACAATGTCAAAAAAAAACAAAAAAAAAATTTATATAAAAATATTCTACAAAATTAAGTTTAGACACAAATGGAAATAATCGCCGTTTTTCCCTAAAACTTAACTCAATATTTAATTAAATAAAATTCATCAAATGCATAAAAGTTTATTTTATATAGAGAGAATAATTATTTAAAATGCAACTGTTGAAAACGAAAACTTGTCCCAGAACTGTAAAATTATTTAAATTTCATGCTGACATTTGAAGTTTTGCTAAGGAAAATTCTCTTGTTCAGTGTTTTTATCATAGAATTAAATTAAAAACTTTTACGCCTGCCACAGACAAGCAGAAGGCCAAATATTTAACAAACTACAAAACTCCCCAAAATACACTTGACTAACGACCGACATGTAAATGCTTGGCGAACTTAAGGCATTTCGGTTAGATTGGGTTAGGGGCAAGGGAAGGTGTAAGTTCTTATATTGAAAACAGTTTTTGCTTGAAGACTCAAAAACAAAGCTTGGGCTGTAAGCAAGATCTATTTGTTTGCAACTTTTTTGACAGCGGTCAGCAACAAATTTCCTGATCAAAATTTATTGCGCAAATTAACAATGACACATTAATCATACGCTCTGTGCGCCCAGCTCGACTTGAGAACATGACTGGGATATTTTAAATTCATTTAAGTTTGTCTTCATAAAACCCACACCTGTCGGACACGGAGAGATAAAAAAGAAGATGCTCTTGCCTTTTGCTTTCTGTGTTGCATTATTCTGTGCGCCAACTTGACTTTATTCCACCCGAGTTCATCGCATTGTGAACTTTAGCTGCAGCCCACCTGTCAACTGCACTTCCTGCTCTCTTTGTGTCAGCTTTAGCTTCAGTTTCAGTTTTAGCTTTTGGTTTTGCTTCAAACTCAACACAACTCAACTCGAGTTGTCATTTTTTAAGCAAAAAGAGTTTTCTCTTTTTTTTTTTTTTTTTTTTTTTGTGAATTATTGGCAGCATAAAAACGTTGACAGCCAAGTGCGTGACTTTGTGCTTTGGCGAGGGAGACTCGAGGAAAAATTGCATTTTATTTTTTCATGCGCTGCCTGCCTGGCAGCCTGTCTATCTATATGGATGGATGGATGGATGGATGAGGCTTTCCAAGCGAATTGCTGTCCATTCAATCAGTATTTCAAGCATTTGAAGTGACAATCATAATGCAGATATTGCCAATGCAATTGCAATGGGCAACGTTCGTTGCCTCTGAATTCTATAAAGACTGGGAACAACAGAGACAGACGCCGCTCCTCTCTTTTTCGCTCTCCTTAAGGTAGCACAGACAATGCATTTGGGTGGTGGGGCACTAAGATTGCCGTTTTATATGGCATGTAATTGACTCACAGCACTTGGCGCTGTTTAACTAACGTACTTACTTACAACACTGACAATGCTGGCCAGGGCCAGGGACTATGGACCGCAACATGCCACAAAGGTCCAAGCAATGACAGCAATAATAGGGTGACTCAAGCGATAAAAGAGATAATTCGATTTAAATATAATATATCCATTAACGAAGTATAATATGTGTAAGTTTCATAATGACTTGGTTTCTTGTTCTTAGTATTTTTACATTGTGATTTTATAATTTTAACATTTTTCATTTAAAAAGACATTAAAAAATCGTTTACCTTTCATTTAACTTTTAACATTTGTTTGAGCTTAACACAATTAAAACTTAATTCGAAAGTTAAGTGGTTAAAATAACAAACGTTTAAACTTATCCTTTCACATTATTTTCAAAAGTGCCTTTATTTCATTTTATTACTTTCTTGTAGAAAGTTTCTTCACATGTCATTTATATTTTTGCCAAATTAAGCTCTTCGCTTGAGTAACCCTAATGGTGTGTTGCGCCCTGCTTCAACAGGCAAAAACTTTATGACCAAAAGCCGCAGCCCACACACACACACACGCACACACAAGAAGTAGAAGGAGGAGGATGAGAAACCTGACAGCTCAAATTGCACGTAGCCAAAAGTTGTTCATAGTAGTTGCTCAGAGCAGAGAGCTTCTACTTCTTGTATTTCTATTTCTTAGTTTTACTTTATGTTTGCTGCTGCATGCTTTTTTTTTATTCTTTTCTACTTATACGATACTATGTGGCTTTCGACAGGCTTTTGTGAATTTTTGTGCTTTGGCGCTGTTTATTATTTGCTCTGACCAAATTTTTCTTTTCTTTCTACTTTTTGCACGTTCTCACTTTATAACCTTACATTTTCTTGTGCGCCTCCTTTTCCTTTCTCTTATTATTTGTATTTGTCAGAAGGGGAATAAGAAGTAAAAGATACTCGAACAACATCAGATACAAACAAACTGCGGTCTCAATGGTCAAGTGAGCCTAGGTTCTCTATCCATCTATCTGTCTACTATTTTGCTCCCTGTGCAATTTCTAATTTTTGGGTGGCACTTACAGCAAAATACAATAAAAATAACGTAATGTTTGTTCGCCCAAAAAGACCACAACAAAATGCCAATAACACATAGATAACTTAACAACTTAATGGCAGGCCGCAAACAGAGAAACTGTCTTTACATGTGTTTGTGTGTGTGTTTGGGTCAGTGTGTGTGTGTGTTTGGGTCAGTTGAGTAAACAGGATATAAAAACAGAACCCAAAGTTTTCTACACAGACAAAAAACCAAAAATCAGACAACAACACTTTGCTACACATAAATCAAATTGCCATTGCTTGTAGGTCAGAGTGAAAAAGAGTGAGAGCGAACGGAAAGGTAGGGACATGAGTGTAGAGAGCGAAAGAGAGAGAGAGGAGGGCTTGTCTGTAAGTTGGGGTAGATTACTTATGTCAGCACAATACAGAGTAGACCGCACTCTCAATAAGAACGTTGCATTAGCTGCATGTAAACAAAAGAGCCAACAATGGTAATGCAACAACAATGCCCTCTTCTCACCTCCGGAGCACCTACGCCCAAATACACTGTGAGTAAAATATGGCGAAGAATACTAGAAATTGTTGCAGGAATGAAAATTTTGGATAGGGAGATTGTTTTGCGATAAGTTAGGCTTAAGTTAATATACCAAACTAATTAAACTTGTCATGTCAATAAGTTCAAATAACAAAATTTCTGGTCATAAATCATTTTTAGCAATATTTCTATTGTTTTCTTTTAGTGTACCAGTCGCTGCACACATTTGCAAGTCAAGTTGTTGCAGAGCCAAGTGCAATAACAAGTGTGTGTGGCAAAAGCAGCAGCAGCGGCGGGCAAACAAAACTTGGTCAAGTGTAAGCCTTACAGCTTAAAAAGCCCATAAGACCCAGAAAAACTTAGTCGACAATTGGTCGAAACAGCAGTTAGCCAGCTGCTGCTGCTAGTGGCTTATGAGCCATTTGGCTTACACTATTCGGTTAGAAGTCAGAGTAATGCATTCTGCCGCCAAATCAAAGTCCTTGTTTTCATTGTTGTTGTTGTTGTTGTTGTGGGTGGAGCGGATTAAAACGAGAGTCGAATGAATATTTTTAGTGAAAAGTTCTTTATGGTGTCGTGATTTATGAACGTTTCAACTTTTTGCCGCGTTATCAGCACAAAACTTTTGTTACCTTCATGTCGTGTATACACTGCGAGAAAAACTAGTCCAGTTTATCGAGAGAATATACATTTTAATATTCGGATATGAAAACATGTATAGGAACTCTGTCCAAAATATTATTAAAGGAATTTATTTCAATTCAGATCTTATAGCTTAAGTTTAATAAAGCGAAAGAAAATAATTTAAAGTTGTATAAAAGTCTTTCTTAAAGTATTTTTCAACTAAAAGTTTGAGTTTGTTTTTTTTTTAAATTTAGATTTTTGACAAACTTGTTAACTTTTTCCAAAGTGTACCACCGTTTATGGATGTCCCAACGGTAGTTTGGCCAACACTCGCATCGGCATTGGTAAAAGAGGTCCTTAATATCCGCACACACACACGCACACACAAGGACAAGTTGTGGGTTCAGGGCATATTCAAAACTTTACATACAAGACAACAAATTTATCCAAAACATTTTATCGTGTGACGCTTTCAACTGGCCATAAAAATGCATGCATAACCTGTCTCACTCCCTGCCCTTCGCTTCTTACCTGCCCAGCTAAGTTTGACATGCAGCGCGTCTACAACACAAAAATGGTGGGGTGTTGAGAAAGGAGAGGGGGACGACTATTAAAATAATGCCCTATTTCTTGCGCTGAAATCGGCTAACAAAGCAAAACAGCCAACAGTTCGTTGATGTTGTTGATGGGGCGTCCGTGTTAGCCCTGGTTAAAATGGAAGAAATAAAAAACCCAGAGCTGCCATATACTTCTATGTATGTTTATAATGCATATGTACAGTGTGTGTTTACCCTTTTCAAGCGCGCTGACAGCTCTGAGCTGTTGAAGGCTCATTGGTTTTTAATTTAAAATCGAAGCAAAATTGCTGGCATTGTGCGCTTCTTGTTATGGGAAAAATACCGTACCAGAAATGCAGGTTGCATGAGAAAGCAAGCCGTAAAAGCACATTAAAGCTTTGAAGCGAATCAAAAGCTTTAAGTTCGGTTTACTATTAAGTGGTTAGAACAAGCTTTTAATATTTGTGTCGATGTAAAATCTCTCTTTTCGAGCAGTTAAAGACTTTTCAATGCACATTAAAGCCTTCAACATCTTAGCCTCCGTATGCTCAAAGCTGAATAAATAAATTAATACAGAATTTTGCTACCTTTTTGCTTAAAAAGCTTAAGCAACTAACAAGCTTTATGCGATTCATTTGGCTATTCATATTTATATATGTTTAAATAAGCTTCAAATTGCTTCATTCATCGATGCTCAACTTTTCAAATGTAATCCTATTAAATATCTTCATAACCTTGCAATGACCTCGTGATCTCACAAATATGGCCTGAAAATGCATTAAGCCAATTTAAGTATCGAATTTTATAACGCAATTAAATCGATTGTAAAGCATGCCCAAAATGGAATGTAAATGTGTTTTTATTACAAAGTTTTATAGTGAAATTTTGCAAACACAATTACCAAACTAAATATTGCATGCGATACAATAAATAAAATATCAAATTGACACCAACAACAATATGGCTTACACACACACACACAGAGTTCAGTTTCAGGCCGCAAACATTTGTTGAACAAATGTGCTCGAAGGGGAAAACAAATGTGGACACATGGCGATACAAGAGCCAAATAATTGCAATATTCATGACAATTGTAAACAAACACACACACAAACTCACACACACACACGCACACATATGAACAATTGGCAAACAAAGTTTGCATTTCCTTTGCATGAACTAAAATGATATTTGGCCAAGTCAAGCGTTCATAAAAAGAAAAACCTTATGCATACAATATTTAATTTCATGCTTTATCAAATTTTACAACTCACACACATATATATATACTCTTGATTATATAGATATTTAATATTTATTCGCATTTCGAATGATTGTGGCAAAATTACATTAAGTATTTACAAACTCGTTTCAGTTGCATTTTAAACTTATGCAACATACAGAGCCAAATGTGTCACGTTTAGGTATTAAATTTCTAATAAAATATTTCTCAATTTGTGCAAATTGGAAAATATTCTAATTGCAATCTCATCTGCAATTTAAGTAAATCAGTTTTAACAATTTAAATTGAGAAAAGGAAAGTACATTTTACATATGCATTAGAAGAACTTATACTTATGCAATGAATATATTCACTGTTCAACGGGTTCGCTTTAATATCTGTGATTATTTCTAAAGACAAAAAATCACAGACATGATTGCCGACCTTGGTTTTGGTAAAATCTATCGACTTCGTCAAAACTGACCAGATTTACAAAAACAATATGCTCAAAATCCATTAAACAACAACGCGATTATTAGTGAAAATTCATGTTCAAATTTTAGGCCAAAAAATTGACTTGGGCATTGGTAAAATCTTTCGACTTCCATATCTTCGGCAAAACTGACCCGATTTTCAAAAGCAATGTCTTAAAAGTCAAGGTTTGGCATCGTAGAATAAAACTGCATTTAAATAATTTCATTTAAATAAAATTGATTTTTGGTCAAAATTCATGTTAAAATTTTATGCCAAAAAATCGACTTGGAAATTGGTAAAACCTTCGACTTCCATAACTTCGGCAAAACTGACCCGATTTTCAAGAGCAGTGTCTTAAAACTCATGGTTTGGCATCAAAATAAAACTCATTTCAATAATTTCATTTAAATAAAATTCGATTTTGGTCAAAATTCAGTTAAAATTTTATTCCAAAAATCGACGTCATCATTTGGCAAATCTTTCAACTTCGATAACTTCCAAGATCCGATTTTCAAAAGCAATGTCTTAAAAGTCAAGGTTTGGCAGTAGAATGAAACTGCATTTACATAATTACATATAAAAAAATTGATTTTTGGCCAGAATTCATGTTAAAATTTATGCCAAAAATGACTTGGAAATTGGTAAAACCTTCGACTTCCATAACTTCGGCAAAACTGACCCGATTTTCAAAAGCAATGTCTTAAAAGTCATGGTTTGGCATCTAGAATAAAACTGCATTTAAATAATTTCACTTAAATAAAATTCGATTTTTGGTCAAAATTCATGTTAAAATTTTATGCCAAAAAAAAAATTTTCAGAACTTTTAAAAGTAGCAAAATCTTAACTGGTAAAAACTTTCGACTTTCATAACTTTGGCAACACTAAGATGTTCCATGTTCATGGGTTCGCCCTTAAATCTATAATTATATATCCATACAAATGTTCACAGAGAAAGCAGTGATTGACTGAAATAAAAATAAACCACTTAACAGACTTGACATCCTTGCTTAAAGCACAAATAGGAAAACCTCTCAGAAGCAACAAAAAAACAATCAGCACACATTAAGCAAAAGCAACCTTCGATGGTTACCAATATAAATTAGCTAATTCAATGTGCAAAACAATAAATATTAGTTGACAACGATACTTTTGTGGGTTGTAGGTTGTTTGCTTGTTGTTTTCCCTTTTTGTTGTTGTCGTTGTTGCCTCACTATTCGATACGGTAAACAAGTTTCTGACAAGGAAGAGAAGCAGTAGGAGTTGAAGAAGGCCTTGAAAGGGAACTTTGGAAATGAGTTTTGCTTTGCTTTGCTGTGCTTTTGTTTCTGCCATCGAAGATAGAAAATAGAGCTGGTGACATAAATTGCCTTTAGTCAGGTGCAAATTGCCAACAATAAATTGTAATTAATGATTTATGTGGTGTGACTTTCAATATACACAGAATAGTACATACACTATGATGTGAATATTCTGATGGAAAGAATTCGTATATCACCAAATGAACAGAAAAGAGCTCAATTTAAAAGTAACGAGAAGAATTAGAGCGAGTCACAAGTAACGAGAAGTTCAAAAGCGAAATAATAGTAACGAATGACTGAAGAAACAGTTGATGAAAAGTTGAACTCTAACTAATAAAATTTCTCTAAAGTAACGAATTTACAATAGCTAGATGACTGATAACTGATGAGAAGATATGGGCGAAACATTATTTAGTTAATAATTTTTAGCAACCTTTTGCTTCTTCAAATATCTTGCTTTTACATAATAGAGTAACACCCAAGGCGACTTTACACCCAAGCCAAAAGTCTTACACTCGTTCGTCGTGCTTGTCTCGGATTGGAAGAATAATGTTCGCTTCGCTACACATAAATAACATAAATATTTCAATTAAAGGGCGTGATTTCCATGGCAACAAATGTGAAATGTGAATTCAGTAACACCTGCAAGTGTTTGGCGCCACATTTTCGATAAGATTTATGTTGCAATTTCTTAAATGTAGTCGTAATTTGTGGCTCTATTTCAATTGGTGTTTAACATTAGTTAGGGGGAAAAGCTAACGACGCTGTTGTCAACTAAAACTAAAAGCCGAGTAGCTTGTGTAAATATATACTGTGTTGAGATTGCAAGCAGTTTTTTGGCTTGTATTTTAATTAAGGCGCATACGCTCGCACTGTTTGCTTATTTAATTGCACAATCGGTAAATGCAGCCAAAGTTGATTTCGTTTTCTCTCGTTTTCTTTTTCTCGTGCTTTGGTGTTTGCCTTAACACGACGAGCTGAAAATATTAACTGGGCAGAAACTGTGAGGGGAAACATGGTGCAAGAGTTCTGAGCCAAGCCAACACGAAATTCAATTTCGTTAAAGCAAACAAATGGATAAAGATGGGGGAAGAGTGAGCGGGAGAGCGAGCAGTACGAGACAAAAATTTGTCAGCTTGCTTCTTCAGCTTGGTCGTTGTCAACGTTGCAAGCCCGGCAACGGGCAACAGGCAACAAATTGCAGCCTGCATTTTATATGGCCTGAAATTACAGGATTCTATATGTATGTACAATACGGATGTACAAAAATATCAGGAGACATGCACTGCTCAAATATCAAAAATAAAAAAGAAGAGCAGAAACGAAACGGGAACCAAGACAGGACGGGACTGGACGGGACAGGACAGCATCCAAGGCCCGGTCAGTGAATGACATGCGACAACGTTGCAAAGTTTTCGTTGTTGTTGCTGTTGCATAGTTGTCGCTGGCATCATTTTACGTCATTTATCACAATCATGACATGCCTGACTGGACATAAGAACTGAGCAGCGAGAGGGGGGGGGGGGGTTTGCACATCCATGTCCTTGCAACTGACCAAAAATAAAAAAACAGACCAGATCAGAACCCAACCAAAACAGACAGTCAGCTTCAAACCAGAAAACGTTGCAATTTTTATAAACCAACACGGCGTATACTTCATATGCTTGCTTGTCCAACTGGCAATCAATGCCGATGATAATAATGTTGTTTGCCCTCTGCCCAAGTCTGATGAGCAAAATGCAATTACAAGCAAATGCCTGTAAATGTTCTAGCAAATTGATTTTTACTTGACGCGCACTGCCAGATAAACGTTTCAAGTTGAATTGATCCTTTGATTGTTATTTAATTTAATTTCCATATTGTTGTTAATGACTTGATGTATTCACATAAAAAAATAGAACTCTTGTTGCACATGTTAACTCATCTGTTATTAATTCAATTAAAATTGTCAATCTTTTGAAATGTAAATTTATTGAAAGATCTTCTTTTTTGATTTTTTGAATTACAAAAGATTGATTTGGCTTTTTTGTGTTTCAATGACAGCAACACAAAAAGACAGAGCAAGGTTTGAACAGACTTTTTGATACCTTTTTGTTGAGTGTCGCATAATAAGGTAAAGAATTCAGCTTAGTCCTAGTGTTCCGATTAAAGTCTAATCAACTTTTGAGTATTGATTTCTTCTACGTATATTGAAAATTCTCTGATCCGCATCACAACACAAAAGTTTTTATTTCTAGGGTATCAAAATCGAACAACAAACTGGTTAAAGCAAACACAAACAGAGCAATTGAAGTCGATAGACTCAAATAGACAAGAAGAAGAACAACTAATAGTAGAACCTACTCTGACTAGTTTTTGGCTATGGACTATGCAATTTATGTATATCTAAATAAACAGAGAAACACATGCAAAAACCAAACAATTTATGAGTGCTTTTCCCTTCTCTCTCTGTCTCTCCTTCTTTCTCTCTCTTCCCTTTAGTAGGTTAGTTGCTTTGGGGTCTCTTTTTGTGTCCACAGTACGGTGCACAATTTAAATATATGTTTATACATATGTGTCTACTTGTATGTGTTTTTCAGCTGCTGCAGCAGCAGTTGCAGTTGCAACAAATGCTTTTAAACAGAAACTACAGTTATTTGCTGTGTACTAGTTGTTATAGTTGTAGTTTATATATATATATATATGTTTATAGAACGAGCATCATAATTGCTGGTAATATAACCAAAAATGCAACTCGACCTTTTATCTATCTGTGTGTGTTTGTGAGCTATGCGCAATTCCTGGCAACAGCACAAAATTTATTTAACCATGCAAAAGGCATATTCTTCGCCTCTTGCCCGAGCAAGGGGTGTATTATATGATAATAACAGCCGTATGCTATTTCGTTGTCTGCTCCATGTGGTATTAAATGCATTTGTTTTAACCCATTCCTGCGTGTAACAAAATTTATCATTACATGTTGCAAGCTGCAAGCTCCCGTTTCGATTGTTGGTTGTGTCATGTTTATTAGGCACAATCAACAGCAATGTTTTTTGATTAGAATATTGCTTTCCCAAGCAGCACAATTTAAACTTTTGCATTTAAGCAAATATTTCAGTGGCTGCAATTTACACAAATATTATTTACAAAATTGTGCTTTTATAGCAGGTCAGGAAAATTGTGTATTTAATTGACAGCCTAAAAGTAGGCAATAAAAATTTAACTTGGTCTAGATGATTTTTTTCTTTAAGTAATAACTATCTTTGTTGCTTTCCTTCTTTAAACTAGCTCTCAAACATAAATCCAAATGTCATATATTCAATTATTATACACCCATTTATCACATAAACCATATTCATTATCAACCAAAGCAGTCTACAGACTACAAATATTGTTATGCAATTTTGGACACTACAAGGCTGTCAGAACTTGCTTTCAGCTGGTAGTTGGCCGAGTTTAATGGGAAAAGAAAAACTTTTGCCATTACTTAAATGCAAATTATGACAGTTTGCATACTAATTGAATTTTGCGTTGACCAAGAAAATTCCATTTAACTTAATTATGCAGCACAAAATTTAATAGAAATTTTCATTTTAAACAGCTCGTCGTACTATATTAACATGGGAAATGGGCTAGGAAATTGTTGTTATGTTCTTGTTGTTGTTTACTGCAATGCACTTGAGCGCTGCTCATCAAATACGACTACAGCAAACGGTTTATAACTGTCGAGTGCCTTTGTTGTTGCCTTTAAATCCTTAATTAATAGCCAACATGTCAGTGGCTTGCAACTTTGCAAACTCATCTACGTTTGTACAGAGCAAAAAGTTGTGTAAACTAAGTAAACCACATATTAAGTATACGTATTATTCAATCTCAATATAAAAACTTTAAAACTCAAGTAATGTTAGTTAAAATAATAAATGTTACTGGAATTCAGTTAAAAATACATTTAAATTGTACAGTTGACAATATTCCTCATAACTCTGCACAATATTTTTATTTAAAGCCCTTAGTACTGTGGAAAAGTGCAACAAACTCGCTTATTTCTCTCTGTATACACTACTCGTTTGTGGCTATGTGTGCTCCTTTTCAGTTTTTCTTCTGCAAGTGCTAGCCCATAGTTCGATTAGCACACACAGGATGAACACATTTTTGGATTGGAATGCTTCATTATGAATATTTTTACGTGCATTCAACAAAACTATGCATTGAACATAGCAAGAGAGAGCTGAAAAGGAAGGAGAGTGTAAAAGACTTGAAGACTTTCGCACATATAGCAAAATTTGTTATGCATGCCAAAAGATTGGCCAAAGGGGGAATCGAAACTGGACAGCAATGTGTTTACGAAGGAGTTCTATGAGAGTGGCAAGGAAAAAGGGGCAAAAGTTTAGGAGTTGTCTCTGCTTTTGTCCTTGTTTGATATTTGGCATAGGACTTTGGTGTTTAATTAAAACATCCTTTGCTGCCAGCCAGCAGCTTACAATTTGAGCTGCAATTGTGACATTTTGTCCCATGCATTTTGGAACGGCAGAGGCTTCAATCATTAAATTCTGCCTACTGGCGCATTGTGACCTCAAGTGTAGCTTTAATTTTAGAGACGACACCGGTGCACAATCCACCCGCAGGGCACACTTGGCCTGGCCCGAATCTTTTCCTCTACTTCCCTCTCTCTCTTGTTGAATTCGTTGGCTGCTGAGCTTTTTAATTTTAATGAGATCTCACTGCCAGGCAAGCAAACAGGCAGGCGGAATACGTGCCTGTCCTTTTTCTAGCCTGGCTTGGCCAGAAAAAGAAACGTTGTTAGCCACGCCTCGACCCTCTAATTGAGACAGCTGAGAATGTTTTTTAGTGCTGACTTGGCGCGCTTTGGCCAGACAATTTTAATTACGAAAAATTTATGCATATTTAAAGATTTAAACGAGCTACGAACAATGCCTGACGGAAATAACTTAAATTAAGAAGTGACCAGAACAACTGCTATGAATAATTATGATGCACTGGCAGAAAAAATCTATTTAAAATGAAGTATTTCAAATTTAAAGTTTAAATAAAAATATTATTTGATATTATTCTAAATCAAAAATCTTTTAAATGCTAAAATAAAATATTCATATACAGTTGATTGGCTAACAAAACTTTTTTTTAATAACGAATTTAACACTATCTGGTTTGAAAATTCTTCAAAAACTGATTAAAATATCTTTGTCTTGAGTAAATGTTTTACTTGCGCTTGATTTAAGTACTTCAAACTCAATATATACTCACTGCAAGCCCTTCAAACCTGAAAATATTTCATGAAATAACTTTCGGATGTCCCAAAAACACACAAACGAATCAAAAACCATGCAAACTTAATAGGATGCATCCTCGGCTAATACAAAAAACCACCACTCAACTCTTACCAGATTTTTCCGGGACACACAGAAGTGGCAGAAGAGGCAGGGCAGTTAAGGGTTGATAGTAAAAACCACAGAACAGATTGATACATTACGTGTGCAATGTATTTTCAATGGATGCGTTTGCAGTCCTGTTGCTGCATGAGGATCTGGACGGGAAGCGAAGGGACCAACTGATTGATATGCTGAATTCGCTGCTAGCCAATTTCGAATTTCAACAAATTGGGTTTTTTTTGCATTTTAATCAGATAAAAAGCTTTAAATATTTTGTGAAGAGAGAGAAGGGGGAAAACTGTATGCATTTGATTTTATAAATTGCAGCTGGAATCTGGCCAAAGTGTTTTGTATTTTATTTTAATGAAGTTTTGATTGAATTTTTCAACAAATGTGTAAAGTAAGCAAGAAAGTGCAAGCAAGACATATTATACCCCAATATTATTTTCAAAAGAGCTTAGTGAAAATAAGAAACCAAGCTTAAGAAAATACATAAATACTCTATAAATAAACAGACTTGTTTGTTTCAAGATTCAATTTACAGTTTGGGGTTAAGATTGAGCACTGACCTTATCTCAATGTGGCTCAAACACACCCCACTTACATATTTACTTGCCTTTGTCAAATATCACAAAGATAGCGCAACAACAACAACAGCAAAAATTAACAAAAGTGCAGGAAAATCTAAAACCAAATTCAGCACAACGGAAATATTTTGCTACCCAGCTCTGCCAATGACAACAGCGAGGCGAACAACAACAACAACAACAGCAACCACAAGAGCAGTTGGCTTGAATGGCGGCCAACAACTGAAACGCAGGACAATGGCGTTGCATTTCCGTTTCCGTTTCAGCAGCCGGACGCAAATGGCGTAAATGAAAACTATTTTTCCGCGCTCGCCTTTTTTTTAACAAAGTTTGTTTTAAACGAGAGAGAAAGAAAAAACTCTTTTTGCTTGCCTCTCGGGTTGCAAATGTTTTTTTATTTATTCGCTTTTTTCATCTTGACCGCTACACAAACAGTTAGTACTTTGAAGCAGACGAAAAAAAATACAGTTGAGTTTAAGCTGCAGGATAAAAGAGCGTTAAGACCATTTCAAAAGCGCAAACAGAAATACAAATGATGTGTGATTAAAAATGTTGTTGCTTGTTTAGATAATTGAAAGAGTTGGTGATGATAAGCTTCTTTAAAAGAAAAAATAATTAAAAAATTGGTTGCCTGTAAAGTTGGTTTACGGACGACAGTCTAACATTGATGAAATGATTGCATACGTTTATGATTAAAATTGAATCATTTTCATTGAATTATCACTTCTTTGTACTGTAAACAAAAGAAGAGTAAAATTACGTCTACTAATTCAATTTAATTTTTCTGTATTTTTCAGAATTTTCCTGTATTTTTAGAATTTTGGATATTTTTGGCATTTCTGGTATTTTTGGTAGTTTTGGAATTTTTTGATATTATTGGTGTTTTTGTATTTTGTGGATTTCGGTATTTTTTGGTATGTTTGGGATTTCTGGTATTTTGGAATTTTTAGGTATTAATTATTTATTGATAATTTTGGTTGCTGGTATTAAGAATTTGGTGATTTTAAATATTTATTATATTTAAGTAATATTATAACAAGAATAATAAAACTTTTTGCTGAAATTGTGGTTTCGCGTAAAAAAAAAAAAAAACAAATTCAAAAAATTGAAACGTGTTGAATTCGGGTAATAAAAAATCAAATCGAACTAGCTGATTAGCAGCGCCACGACCTTCTTTAAAACATGACGTCTTTAACTTTTACTTGTATTGAGCGTAACGCATTATGGTAACACCATTTGTGTTAAACTTTTTCGTGCATGCAGCCTGTCTTCATCGATTTATTAGACGTTGTCACGTCAAAAGATGCAGATGGAATGCATTACAGGAAGGTACAAATAATATAAAAGTAATAATTTACTTTAACAAATTTTCAAAATACATAATTGAAAAACGGTCTCTTGAACAAAAAGACTGAAATATAATCAAAAGGAAAAGACAAAGCATATTCTCTACATACAATGAATAAGAAGTACAGTTGAACTTCCATGTAACAAAATCCGTATAACGAAAATTTCTATTTTACGAATTCATTTGCACTGCAATTTCGTTCAATGAAAACCCCTTTCTGTATTACGAATTTTCTCTATAACGAAGTTTTTTCTTGTCACCTTGGGATTCGTTATATGGAAGTTCGACTATAGTTGCGTTAAGTACTCAGTTAATAACTTAACAGTCGCTCGCTGTTGAAAAATGTCCGTGGCATATCAGTAACAACAAGTGTAGCATGCGTTCAGTTGCTGTCTCTTCTTTGTTCCTTAAAACAACAACTGGTTCTAGCATTGACAGATAGGTATGCCAGCTTCAACTCACCATCGTGCTGGTCAATAACTAGCTCAATCTGATCATTTTTGTTCCTGGCTGCTTCAAAATGCTGTCGTTATTAGAGCTGCAAAATCATCGATAGTCAGTACATCGATGTTTTCGTTATCGATTTTTAAATATCAATACAAATTAAATTTGCTTCAATGCACTTAAAACTAAGATGATCAAATTAAAAGCTAGATGTTTAACAACAACAGCAGCAACTTGGCCAACTGCTGTGTGTTGTCCTGCTTGCTTGCTGCCTAAAGTTCAGTACAGGTTTTCCCAAGCGTACAACATTCATCCACCTAAATCCATCCATCCATTCATCTATCTACCTTTGTATTCACCTTTTTGACCAGATCTAGGCCTAACCCCTCGCAACACCTTTACGTATGTGGCGTACTTACTACGTTGTCCTTCTCTATTATGCCTTGAAATTCTCAACTGGTTATAGCTCTGCCAGAACTGTATAGGGCCTCCTGGATTGGTTTCAATTGCTTTTGACAGAACCGTGAGGTCCTATGTAGCCAAGTTTTTTTAAAAACTAATTTTATTTTATTGTCCATATTGTGGATTTATCCACTGTTTTTTTTAAAATGTCAGGTTGTTTTTTGTACAAGCCGTTTTTTGTTTAACGTACCCTTGGCTTAACTTTTGATATCTGGTTGAAGTTAGCTCTAAAAGTCTTTTTAGATTTTCTTCTTCCTTTATTCTTAATTTTATTGCAGGCAGGTTGCTACTGCCTTCTTTCTTTTTGACTTCTGTTTGTAATTTGAATTTTAAATTTACACACAGTTTTAAAACTTTTTTACTTACCTTATTCATTATTTTTTTTTATAAAAAAAAGGGATTTTTATGCTATGTTCAATCGAACGCAAAACTTAAAACTTTCGATGGCTTCCATCCTGTTTTCCAGTTCGGCCACAAAATTTTTCGTCGTTCTAGCTCTTCAAGAGCTTTCTTCTTGGTATTTCCAACTCTAATATCATTTTTTTGTAGTTTGCAACAGCTCAGTTCTATAACACTAATTATTTTGTTCTCCTGTTCATGCAGCGTTTTAAGCGCCGGTAGGTGCCTCTTTGTGTAAACTGCAGCATCATTTTATTCTAATCTATTCATTGCTATTCTCCTCATCCTCGTCCAAGTCGACGATATCTTGAGTGTTTGGATCGGTTTCGATGGCTTCCATCCTGTTTTCCAGTTCGGCCACAAAATTTTTTCGTCGGTCTATCTCTTCAAGAGCTTTTCTCTTCGGTATTTCCAACTCTAATATCATTTTCTTGTAATTTGCCATGCTCAGTTCTTATACACTTATTATTTTGTTCATGCAGCTTTTCAGCGCCGCTAGGTGCCTTTTGATTGCGTATACTTCTAAAAGCATCATTTTTCAGATATTGTATTCATAATCATTCTAACCTCATTCTTCCAAGTCTTCATCCTCGTCAGTCGACGATATCTTGAGTGTTTGGATCGGTTTCGATGGCTTCAAAACCTGTTTTCAGGCGAGAGAATCCAGTAATGAATAGGCGAAAAATAACACACGCGGCAAAAAACAAAGAAAATAACTTTTCCAAAAAGCAAACGCGAAAAAGAAAAATATAAAGCTGAGCTCTACCAGGAAAAGAGGTTCAGATAAATGAGTGAGGCTGTGAGGAGTAAGCTGCATTAAGGAAGACACCGAGTACAGTAGCCTTACTAGAAGCGCCTATTTATGACCTTAAAGTTGAACTCTGTTTAACTTCAGAAGCGAGATAAATTCCATGACAGTTTTGATGTTAATTTAGAATTTATTTTGTCTTTATGCTAAGATTTTTAATACTGTTTTTTTTTTTCAAAAACAAGTTATTGCAATAGCCATTTCAACCAATTTTTAGGCTGTAGATTGCTTGAACAAATGACGACATCTAAAGGCCAGTTACCCGCAACTGAATTGAATTGAATTCAACTTGAATTGAACTTGACTTCAACTTGAAATGTAAATTCTAGCGATTACCCGAACTCAATAAAACGTGAACTTAACTTGAACCTAACCTGAACGTGAACGTGAATCAAGTGGGCTGAATTACGAAACAGCTGTTTGTCATTGTTTGATATAATCTGAATAGCGCAAAATTGTTGATATGGTGGCCATATTTTATATGTACTTAGTTGCAAATGGGCATTATAGCCAGCCAATGCCAGAAATCAACGTAGCGTTGGCAGTTCGGCCTATTAATGGGGTTGGAATGTAGCTGGCACTACAGAAAAACGTTCAGATGGATCTTTTAAAATTTTTCTAGCTTTATTGTACAATAATTCATTTCTCTTGCACCAAACAATTAGCGTGCTCATCCATTTTCAATCAGCTTCTGAACAGGAACATGAAAAGAACTCACAATTAGAAATTCTGTTTTCTGCAGGTTCAGAGTCAAATATAATCAAAAGGGTAACCAGCAAGCAGTGTTTTCCGTAAAGTTGAATAGATCAAGTAATTTTGTAAATTCAATTCAATTTTATTAATACTAATTCGAGTTACCAGAGGCCTTAACAACATCAAATTGTATTATATTGGGTGGGCTTTTAACCGCTTTTAACTACAGTGTTTTGATCAACTTCCATTTCATCCGCTGACTCATCTGCAAGCGTGACGTCGGCTTCTGGATCCTCACTCTCCAGCTCATTTGCGAGCACTTCAAAACGGTTCGTCGTAGAACATCAGTTGCAATTTTTTTGCCCCTACATAGATTTACCAGCTATTGATGGAGAAGGAATTGCATCAACTACATTAATTGCTTTGTAGCTTACTGCTAAAGGAGTTGACATCACAGATCCGCATAAAAATTTTGTAACTGTACAAGTTGACAAATGAGCTGAGGTGGTTGAGGTCAAAGTACATGTTGTGCTGCAGTCAGTTGCAGCTCTGTTGTTGACAATGCACCGAGCATTGGACATGTTGCTGTTGGATCCTGAAGATGCTATTAAGGCAAAATACTTCACTAGTTGAGCCCTTAGTTCCTTTGGATTTAATCCAGCTACCGACATCATCGCTTGTCTTGGCGGTTTAGAGTGTGAATGTGATTTGTCATCCATATTTTGATACCTCAAGCATAGACGAAGTATACCTATAGACTGGACAAATCGCTCTGAGTAAACTCGAAAATATATGCGGCAACATTGGGTGTGAAAGAGATGACTTCAAAAGCACGATGGCAAAGCGGAACGATAACACAAAGCAATGTTCGATGTTTCTTACTTATTGTCGTGCAGCTGTGTTTCTGCTCTCCAAGAGACGGCCAGCTGATGAAATAGAACAAAAATGTATACTTGCATGATTTGGCAAATTTATTTCTTCATTTTTTATATTTTGCTTGATTTTTGATTTTTGTTTCGGCTAGCTCCTATAAGCATGTGTGTGTCCCTTTCTGTATACATGTGCATATTTTAACGTATGCGTACCATTTGCCTTGACTTGACTTCATTGATTTGCTTAAGCCCATTATGAATTTCGGCAAAATTTTGAACAAGCCAAGTGCATATTTGCAGCAACCAGTTAATATAAAGACATGTTTACAGAATTGTTGCCGGCTTTCGAATATGACAGAGTCAGAGCGAGCAACCGTACGAGAGAGAAACAGAATAAGCACCAGCCAAGACGATCTGCCAGGCTTGAGTGGCGCTCTGCAAGAATATGGTGGGTGACATGGATGGTTGTTGTGTGGGGCTCACCACAAAACAATTTTGATTTCCTTGGGCCTCTGGTCTCAATTATTAATGAGCCACAGATACGAAAATTACTTTGCTTGCTAGACGCTTGCTGGGCATAACTTAAGCTCTGGCACACAAAAGGACGAGTTTCACTCTTAGCTCAGCTTTGTGAACAACTAAAAATTTTATTTTTCTCGTTTCTAAAAAAGTTTTTTCGAACCGAGTTTTGAGTTTCTTTTGGTCGCTGACAAGTTTTTCTAATTTAAAAATCGTTTTCCGCCGCGAGTGCTCGTGTAAAAACAACAGGAATTTTTCGCAATCGTCACTGGATTCGGCTCAAGAATTTCCTCTCCTGGACTATAAAGATATTTTTCAAACAGCGCTGGACACATCTTAAGTTGGAATTTCCTGCATCTCTTTTCTCTTTTTCAACTCGTCTTACCAGCCAGTAGTGCATGCAAGTATTACTTTTGCAAATTTACATTGACCTTGTGCTTTAGACACG
Organism: Scaptomyza montana; assembly: GCA_018904305.1. Taxonomy (NCBI): domain Eukaryota; kingdom Metazoa; phylum Arthropoda; class Insecta; order Diptera; family Drosophilidae; genus Scaptomyza; species Scaptomyza montana. The sequence continues at coordinate 20,917,054 of JAEIGR010000001.1, read as the reverse complement.
CTTTTCTCTTCGCTACACTATATAATTTTTTGACAATTTTCTTTTTCCTTACGCAATCATTTGAAAATTTTGATGCAACAACCAGTGAGTTTCTTGCGCTTATGCCTTTAGATACCGCCTTTCAGCATATCCTCCATCCTGGTTTTCTGATGTGTTAGTCTGGTTCTCTTTAGTGGGTGCAATAAACTAGTGAGTTTCTTGTCCTTGAAGCTTATAGATATAGCCTGACTTATCACGTCTCGCAATCTGGCATGGATGGTTTTTTAATCTGTGTTTGGTATTGTTCACACGTGTATACAAAACTTATCACTTACATGCATTGTTTCATCTGATCCTTCACTCAATTTACTCGGAGTTCACCTAAAAGTACCACAATCCATCATTTAACTGAATCAATTCATCCTTAATCACACATACTGCCTCACAGCATCACTCTGTTCGAAGGCACTTAAAGTATGTATGAATCAACTTCTGAGTTCTGCCTTATGCTGACGACTATAGACTTGGCAAAATAATGCGACAGTGTACGTCCTCACTATAATGCTCTGCCTGTCACTTAATTTGACCATACTTACTCAGCTATCTAACTCTCTAGTTAGTCCTCAGTACCATCACTTAAGTGATTTATAATCAATATCTAACCTATCAGCCGCATTAATATATGCAGCGATCTGGATCTAAAATTTATCATATATGAGCGTCGCAAACTACACGAGAATGCAATCAGAGTTAGAAATACCGAAGAGGAAAGCTCTTGAAGAGATAGAAAAACGAAAAAATGATGTGGCCGAACTGGAAAACAGGATGGAAGCCATCGAAACCGATCCAAACACTCAAGATATCGTCGACTTGGACGAGGATGAAGACTTGGAAGAGGAATTGGAAGAGGATGAGGAGAATAGCAATGAATAGATTAGAATAAAATGATGCTGCAGTATACACAAAGAGGCACCTACCGGCGCTTAAAACGCTGCATGAACAGGATAATTAGTGTTATAGAACTGAGCGTTGCAAACTACAAAAAAATGATATTAGAGTTAGAAATACCGAAGAGGAAAGCTCTTGAAGAGATAGAAAAACGAAAAAATGATGTGGCCGAACTGGAAAACAGGATGGAAGCCATCGAAACCGATCCAAACACTCAAGATATCGTCGACTTGGACGAGGATGAGGAGAATAGCAATGAATAGAATAGAATAAAATGATGCTGCAGTATACACAAAGAGGCACCTACCGGCGCTTAAAACGCTGCATGAACAGGATAATTAGTGTTATAGAACTGAGCGTTGCAAACTACAAAAAAATGATATTAGAGTTGGAAATACCAAAGAAGAAAGCTCTTGAAGAGATAGAAAAACGAAAAAATGATGTGGCCGAACTGGAAAACAGGATGGAAGCCATCGAAACCGATCCAAACACTCAAGATATCGTCGACTTGGACGAGGATGAAGACTTGGAAGAGGATGAGGAGAATAGCAATGAATAGATTAGAATAAAATGATGCTGCAGTATACACAAAGAGGCACCTACCGGCGCTTAAAACGCTGCATGAACAGGAGAACAAAATAATTAGTGTTATAGAACTGAGCTGTTGCAAACTACAAAAAAATGATATTAGAGTTGGAAATACCAAAGAAGAAAGCTCTTGAAGAGCTAGAACGACGAAAAATTTTTGTGGCCGAACTGGAAAACAGGATGGAAGCCATCGAAAGTTTTAAGTTTTGCGTTCGATTGAACATAGCATAAAAATCCCTTTTTTTTAAAAAAAAAATAATGAATAAGGTAAGTAAAAAAAGTTTTAAAACTGTGTGTAAATTTAAAATTCAAATTACAAACAGAAAGGCAGATGCCGAAATTAATACCGCAGACAGTAGCAACCGGCCTGCAATAAAATTAAGAATAAAGGAAGAAGAAAATCTAAAAAGACTTTTAGAGCTAACTTCAACCAGATATCAAAAGTTAAGCCAAGGGTACGTTAAACAAAAAACGGCTTGTACAAAAAGCAACCTGACAATATAAAAAAATTAGTTTTAAAAAAAACAGTGGATAAATCCACAATATGGACAATAAAATAAAATTAGTTTTTAAAAAAACTTGGCTACATAGGACCTCACGGTTCTGTCAAAAGCAATTGAAACCAATCCAGGAGGCCCTATACAGTTCTGGCAGAGCTATAACCAGTTGAGAATTTCAAGACAGAGCATGATTACAAAACTGCTGAAAGCTTGCTACTGCAAAACGCCTCACAGTAATGCTATCTAACATATCACATCCAAGACCATTAATTATGCCTTTTATGACTTTTAAAGATTAACTGAACGACAAAGTTGCAAGAACCTCATCAATAATAGAGAAGGACAACGTAGTAAGTACGCCACAAACGTAAAGGTGTTGCGAGGGGTTAGGCCTAGATCTGGTCAAAAAGGTGAATACAAAGGTAGATAGATGAATGGATGGATGGTTTTAGGTGGATGAATGTTGTACGCTTGGGAAAACATGTACTGAACTGTAGGCAGCAAGCAAGCATGATAACACGCAGCAGTTGGCCAAGTTGCTGCTGTTGTTGTTAAACATTTTGAAAAATATTTTAAACAAGGTCGTAACGTTTATCCAATATTTGTATGGTAAAGTTTTTAGACAACTTTTTTCAATGATTCGCGCACATTTACTTCAAATAGGATTAATCTTTCCGAAAATATGTCCTCATGCACTTAAGCTATATGTATAAAATATATATACCATGATTTGTAATACCAATTTCTGTTAGCTTATCCCGCAGCAGGACAAAATGGCCAAATTTTTATTTTATTTTATTTTTTTTTTTTCTTCGGTGCATGCCAAGCTGCAACGTGCCTGAAACTGTGGCAAATGCGTTTGCATAAATTGGTTGCGGCACATAAAAAACCAAGTGGGCAGAAGAAAAAATTCAATTTGAATTTGGGGCACAAGCCATTTTTTACTTACTCTATTTTTATTTCTCTGTGGCAAGCACGCCTTTCTCATGAGTGTGGCAAGGAAGCTGGAAGGCTCGAAAATTCGAATTCGACACCAAGCCCGAAGCCTGCGCCAACATAAACAGAATGCTAAGCTTTGCTGCTGCAGCTACAGTTACGCCCACAACTTATGACCAGCTTTTATTGGGGGGCAGGCACAATTGAAAATGCAACTGAAACTGAAACTGAAACTGTAGCGAACGCAAAGGCGTTTTTAACCAATTTAAGTCCAGCTAGTTTAAGTTGACAACAAAAAATGATAGGAACTTCAGAGTTCTGTTGACTTTGCGATGACGAATAGTGCATGCCCTTCTATCTTAGACAATGAAAGCTTTATAATAATTTTGTAGTATGAATTTGGTCGAGTTATCCTAGTAGTTCTTTTGCTATGATAGATGTACAATAAGTTAAGGTTTAAAAGTGAGTAAGTTCACAAAGTCTGATAGATTGACTGCACGTTAGAGTTTGGGTTGAGGGTTAAGCTATTTGATCATACTTAGCATCTCCCTGCAGAAATACAAAATACAGTTTAATATGCTTGCTTTCAAAAGGGAACCTAAATGTGAACAGAGAGACAGACAGTCGCATGTGGGCGTGGCTGGCTCTTTGGAGCACAGGCACAGCAGGAAGCTTAGGCTAGCAACGTCAATGACAGGTCAGGATAACGTTTACACGAAGCAAAAGGCAATACTGTAAAAGTCGCAACAAAAAAATTGCAATGCAGCAGGACGTTAAATATGCATACATTTGTATGCGTATGTGTGTGAGTTACTTGTTTGAGAGATACAAAAATCCCACTTTTATGTGCAAAAGCCCAGCCTCCTCCTGACACTCAAAGTGGGCTTTTATAGTTTGGCAGCAATTAAAAACAGCACAAAGCCATAAAAAGTAAGCAAATGTGAAGAGCAGGACGACAGAAAAAGCACGAAAATAGAAATAAAAATCCTGAAGAGCTGCATTCATGCGAAACTAGGTACATATGAAAATTGGGCTCAGGGCATAGGATCGTTTTTTTTTTGTCACACAAAATAGGAAAGGTCTTAGAAAAGATATTTTGTGAGAGTGTAAGCTAAGTCAGATAGTTATCTAAGAGTTGGAACTTAAATTTTATGACTTTTAATGAAATTGTATGATTATTGGCTTAAATATCCGAAATAATCTCTATAGTTAGGAAACTATTTAACGAATTTAACAAAAATATGCAAAAACATTTCTCCATATTCAATGACTATCTGGTGTTGAAAATCTACAATAAGATAATTTTAATTAAGGTCATTATGTTTTCAACACCCTCAAACAATGAAAAAACCAAAATGTTCAAAAACTTCTGTTTGTTGTTGTTGCACTTAAAAATTGGTGCTAAAATTTCGTTTAGCAAACACAGCAAAATGTTGAAAAGCCGCTGAAAACTTTTCGCTGCAAAAGAAAACAAAATAATATCGATTATTAGCACGCGCACGCAGCACACAAAATAAAGTTCAAACCAAAAAGCACACACATAAACAACAACAATTACACCAAAACAAAAACAACAAGAACGGAGCCAAACAGGCAAGAGAAGAAGAAGAACAGCACAGTTAAAACAGCACCACCAGGCAAGGAAGTCAAGCGAACGAGCAAACAAACAAAAACTGCTCCACGGCAACAAAACAGAGCTGGGCAACCAATGTTGTAGTTAGAGGAAGTGCCCCAAAGGCGCTAGGGGTGGGGTGGGGGCGTGCCTGCAGGCTGGTAAATTTCGTTAGCCCAATTAAAGCTATTTTGACAGCTCAACTGCGCGGCCAGCAGCTGCAAAAGATGCTCCAAAACAACAAAAATCGTTTGGGTCAACAAAGTTGCGATTTTAAACTTCTCTCTCTGTGTAGTCACACTTCTGCTAACTAATGAAGAAAATTTTTAATTAAACATGAAATTAATAATTATTAAAATTAAAATTATTAAATGAGAGCTCATTAGATATGTTAAGTAAGGATGTAAGCCCCGCAAGAAATCCCTGACAGTTGAAGCTCAGACAGACTATTGACGCCCGAATGCGAAGGGGAAGGATGTTTGTTCCGCTAGCTTACAGGATTAGCGGGTGCCGTGGCAACCCTAAGCGGATTATCATTCGCAGCTGGAGCGAGCGGCAGCGTCTGAGCCAATCCGACTAAACAAGCAAAAACAATGCCAAACACTCACACACACACATAGAAAGCCAATGCTGTCTACATTGTCTGCCAGCACCACAAAAGCGTCCATTGTTGGCACTCTACAAAAGGCAGGCAACGTGGAGTGAGAATCAATAGGAGAGAGAGAAAAAGAGAGGAGGCGGACAGAGTAAGAGTAGAGAACAACAGTTCTGTCATGTGGGAAATAAGTTTCAAAACTTGCCAGCATTAGCATTTTATACCCTGCACAAATATTGGCAAACGTAACATGAGTTAAACTTAATTCGTTAATCAAGCAAAACACAGAGTATCCCTTCATCAATCATTCTCATTCTCATCATCAAGATTGATTGCAATTAATACCTTATAGCGAGTTAGCAAGTCCTTAAAATGCAAGTGAGCTTATTAATTATGGCAAAGTATAGTTTTAGCAAACAGCTCAGTTTACCAAGCTAAAAACTTTTATAGTACTTTGAATTTAAAAGACCATGCAAATATAAATGTCTCTTTTCATGTTTATTGTTGTTGCTGTAGCTCGTTAACTGATGCATGTTCAATGGTTAAAATTATTGTGTACACGCAATCAGCAATGTAATGAAAGGCGAGCGACGTGTAATCAACGGCAAAGGTAAAAGCCATAAATCTGTGTTGGCCCACTCGCTTTATCTTTCTTCAACTCACTCCCACTCTCCTTCCTTCTCTCTTTTGCTTATTCGCTTGAGTGGTCGCTAATGATTTATGCGACTGCGAGAGACAAGAAGACAAATGGCCAAGTAATTGAATTACAAAGCCAAAAACGTAGATAACTTTGCTGACTAAGCCACGCGCTCTTATGCAAATTGAGCACGGCCAATGAGCAGGCACAAGTGCTGATAAGGCTACTTGGCCAAAACAGGCCAAGGCAACAACAACAGTAACGAAATGCGCTGATTGCAAAATCAATGGCTCAAAACAGGCAAACGCAACAAAGCAGCCAAAAGTCAGCTTAGCAGCATTTGATAATGCTTCTCAAGCCACTTGCTGCCCAAGTTGACCAAGTTAACCAAGTTGGCCAAGCAACCCAAGCAAAGCAGTTCAAACAGTTTAAAATGCAAGGCTTTAAGCGAACACAGCGCACATAAGTATGCTATGGTTTTTTTTAACCGTGCTCACAGCAAAAGCGGAAGTGCATACACCGCAAGAAAGTATATTTTATTTGATATAAAGTGAATAATGTCAAGTGTTAAAACACTTAATTTAAAAAAAAAAAAACATATACTAGTTAAACTTGAAACTTTTTTTACTTTTAACTTGATTGAAAAATAATTTTGGCTTTGCTTCGAATTATTTAAGTATTTAGTCACGGTTTGTTTTTTTTCTCTGTGTGCACAAGGGCCAAGGGAAACGGAAATGAAGCGAGAATAGAGTCATGGACATTATTTGTGCAAAATTACCTTTAACGAGGTGACTAGCTGGCAGTCCTGTTGCAATACCATTACCGCAATAAACTGTAGCCGGGAGACGCCTCCGCGGGTGTCGAGTTCGTAGTTGCTTGCTTGCTGCTTGGTGCCTGGCTAAATTGCACTTGACTCGAATGCCAATTACATGGCCCTGCAGATGTCAGTTGGCAGACTCGAAACTCAAAGTCAGCACAGAAAGAAGAAGCAGGCGGCGGCAAGGACACTTGTGCCAGTGTGGCAGAGGGTGGCTACAGACACAGACACAGACACAGCAGCATCAGCTTGGTCTAAGAGCAAAGCATGAGTAGAATTGGCATTAAGTGGATTAAATATGAATAAAAGATATTCTCGCAAATTGCATTAGTGTGGCATCGTGTGGCAAGTACCAAGGCAGCCAAAGAGATTGATGGCATGATAGGAAAAAGCAAAGAAACAAATGTCAAAGATTCTCATTGGTCAGCATGGACTGTATCAACTCATTGCATTAACGCGCTAAAGAGTTAATGTTTCTAAAAGCCAGCGGTTAACTGGGCCAAAAAGAACGAAAAGAACTTTGTGAATATTAATCCGATTCTCTTTCAACTGCATTAGCTGTAAAAAATCCATTTTACTTAATTAAAAACGAAAATTTTGGTTTATTATTGCAACAGTTTGATGTTCAGTTCAATATTATTTCAATATAACTTTCAATGAATATTCCTGCATTATTTGAAGTTGGCAAAAAAGTTAATCAATATTTTACTCAATAATTTCATCATCTTTCAAACAAACGGCGTCTGTTTGCAAGTATTTCATTAAATTTTTAAAACACACAAACGCAAAATCGTGAAAGCATTTTTGAATAAATGAAAAATGTGAGCTGCTACAGTGGAAATAAAAACGAGAAAAAAACAATTTGACCAAAGCGCAACCACAAGGACACCCATGCATACACTCTCTGTGTGCTTGTGTGTGTGTGTGTGTGTGAACGTTTGTAATTAAATTCCGTGCCTGCAAGTGTAATAGCAATATTTGGTTTTGTGGCTAACGATCTCCGCCCAACCCTCAGGTTCATGCACCACTGCCTTTTTCAATGGTGGGCGCCGTGCAACAGGATATCGCGTCTAATTTGATTACGCTGTTTTCATATATATGTGTGTGTGATTCCTTCCTCCCCTCTCTCTCCCTTTTATGAACTGGCATTAGCGAATTTTTTAGCTTTTGGTTGAAAACGTAACGAGCTAAAGGTTTGAACTTGGCCAATTGTTAAGAATAATTAAAACTGCTTTAACAATACACATTACGTATACGTCCGGTGTGCAAAGCAGTTGAAACATTCAAATCGAATGTGGTTTGAGGTTTAAGGGATTAATTAGTTAATCATCATAGAGACGGAAAGACTTATAATGGAAATTCAATGTTTGTTTGTTTATTTCATAAATCAAGGTAAATCAAATTAATTAGTCATGTCCAAATTGATTAGAAAGAGCTTTTCAGCAGCATAAATTATTTCTGCTAATGGCAGCATTAATTATTAATTAGCAAGCATTTTAATCCCTTCAAAGTCATTAACAATAATGATAGAAATGGTGCAATAATGAATGGCATAATAAACTCAATATGGTTTGTTGAATGCCACATGCTGTAAATAAATCTTTGAATCGATTAGGATTCGAAATGTTATGGTGTTTATAATCAAGTTTTCGAGTTCATTAAAGATATTTTTGCTTACATAAAGTAAATAAAGTTAATTAAAGTTGTCATAAGTGTGCAGGGTATCTTTTAGTCAAGCACTTGCTACTCCACTTATCTAATGCACATTTTATTCCATCAAGCTATTCAAATTATTATTCTGCGCATCAATTTCAAATAAATAAATAGTACGTCAAAAGTATAGAGAATATTATAGTTCTTACCTGAGTGCACTTAACAACACACACACACACACGAACACACTCACATGCATGTACTATGTATATATTAAAATAAAAAGTAGTTTGCAGCTAGCTCGCACAAGTGAGCTTTGCATTTGGCAATCACTGCCTCTATTAAATCTAAAAGTTGGCCAACAGTTAAAGCATGATGCTGGCTTTTACTATATATGTACATATATATATTTATGGTATAGAGGATATACATATACATGTTTGCGGCCGTTATCGAGTGCCACAGACATAGAATTTTCCACAAAGTAGTAAACTTTATGCCGACACCGTCGACAAGGCTCACACATAACTAAATTGAGTTTAGTTGGGTAGCCAAAAAAAAAAAAAAAAAAATAAACTATAAAAAAAAAAAATGTATGAGAAGGCAGTGAGCGAAAAACTTTTTCATCCACTTTTAGCTGCTGTTGTTGTTGTTGTTGTTTTAGGGTACATGTATCCCTATATTTATGGAACTTTTTCAATTTGGAAATAAAGTTTTTTCCGCGCACATTTTTATTATTATTTTTTTTATTTTATTCATAACAAAGCAAAACGTGACCAGCCGCAAAACAAAAAACAAAACACAAAAATGCCAGACAAACCCGCATTTGAATGCAAAATTCTATGTATCTGTGTTTGAGCATCATAAATTAATGGTGTGATATTTATTTCCTTTATTAAAAACTCATTTAAGCTGTGTAAAAATTTCGATTTATTTTATGTTTGCCAAATTTTTTTGTATTTCTATTTAAATATTGAGAACAAAGGAAAAACACACACACATATGAAGCGTCATTTGTTGAAGGAAATTGCACAGCACACATGGCGTATGCTGGATTCATTAATTATCATCAAGCGAGCGCGCTGGTTAAAAACTCAAACTTAAATGCTCAACAAATTCAGTGGAAAACTTCAGCAACTAGCAAATAATTTGCAATGTTAATTTAAATGAGTTTTCTGTCAGTCAACTGAGTAGAGTAATGAAAAAGAAGCCAGCCTTCTACCAAAGGGAAAGTTTAAATACCCTAGCAGACATTTAGAGTGTAAAACATGATGAAATAAACATTTAAGAGAGTTTTTTCTAAAGGCATTTTATTATATATTTTATTTCATTTCAACTAAAAGACTCCAAGCAATGCTTTTTCAACTCCCTTTGGGTCACAGATCAAAAAGAAACTCTTCATCATTCAAGGATAAAGTTGAATATGAACTCTGACAACTCGCTTAAGCTCATTGACTGGAATGCAACCTTTTGCTATCAAAAGATCGCAACATTTAAAATACTCTTTACATATGCGTTGAATGTGTAATGTGATAGTCGAGACTCATGTCAATGGCTGTCATAATAAAAGCATAAAAATGCAGTTGCATTTTAAAGCAGCAGCAGCAGCAGTAGCAGAAGCCGCATCATCTCTTTGTTAAATGGCTTGTGCATTTAAATGCACTTAAAATAAGTAGATGCAAGTTTGCAATGGGCAGCCATCCAGCCAGCCAGCCATCCAGCCAAACAGACAGGCAGCAATTAACAAACTGACAGCCTGAACAGCGGCTTTTTACTTAATGGAATAACGCCAAGGATTTTATGGAATGTCGTCTATTGAATGATCTGCAAACTATAAGAGTCTGATAATTGTTTAACAAATCTATTTTTGAATAATAAATTTGCTTGAAAAAACTGAGTTTATGTGTTTTTTTTGTCTGATGAATATTTTAAGGATGGAAATTACTTAACTTTTAATTATAATTCCCAATATTGTTTTCGTACAATAAAGAAAATACTCTTAAAGTAATTTTTTATAGGGTATTTGACATAAATAATAAGAAAATAAAAATCGATCAGACCAATAATAAGTTTCAGAATTCCAAAAACATTTGTCTTTAAGTGTTCTTAAATCTTTAAAAAGCATTCATATTTATATCATGCCTTAAACACACATCGTAAGAACTCTAATTAATTAATTGTAGTTAATTGATCAACATGTATAAATGATTTAAACAGTAGCGATTTGGCTTAATTGATTTTATTTGATTGATATGAAGCATATTATGATGTGATAAATAATCGATTTGTTTTAGGCTTTGTGGTTGATAAATATTGTAATTATTTTTGGTTGACCAATTAAATAGCTATAAATTACACTGTGCTACGCAGCAACTTGAGTATGTGCTTGAGTGTTCATTAGGCCACAAAACACTTGTTATCATTAAGAATTGCTGCTTACACACACACACACACACACACACACACAGACAGAGACACCTGTAATTCAATTCATTGTGAAGCGTGTGAAAAGCGCGAATGTGATTGAATTTTGCTATCTTCGTGAATATGTAGGTTGGTGTGTGTGGCATAAGCACTCATTAGTGCAACTAACTAGCTTCATTTACCAAGAGAAACGGAGAGAGAGCGGAAGGCAGATGTGGATAATGAGTAATAGTTACTACTAACAACAAGTAAATTGAAGCCCAATTTGTAGCTGCAACATGCAAATTATTTGCGGGGTGCCACTCAATTTAAATGTTACAGCATTGCTGATATCCATATCTTGCACTTGATTACATAAACACATTGAGTTTAGAGAGAAAATCATTCAAGCATTAAGCACAAAACAAATATTAAATCGAAGACATCTTTCCGATGTCCAAACCTTAAGAGATGTATGAAAGTTAAGAGAAAATTTATTTATTATTATTATATTTATTGAAAAGAAACATAACCAAAGACCAGGTAAACACCAAGAAATGCACAGCTTCATATTTAAGACAAGTTCAACTCTCTCACTTTGGTGCTTATCTCGATTATTGTTTGCCATTCAATATAATCTTGTTTTTCCTCATTTTGTATTCAAAAATCTCTCAGCTCGTTGAGTTTTAGTTGCTTGGGAAGTGAAGTCAGGCGTCAGAAACAACAACAGCAGCAGAAACAGGGCCAACTAATGCAGAAATAAGCCAAGCAAAAACGTAACACTTAAACGTAATTCTCCATTGTTGTAATCCCTATTAAATGTTAGATCTTAAGATGTGTGCGTTTGTGTGTTTGCATCTCCCTTCTCATCCTCCTCGCGTTCTCATACTCATTTGCATGTTAATGCGCTTGCGAATCTGAATAAGATTTTACTTCTACTTTTGCTTTTGCTTTTATGTGTGTGTTTTTGAAACAAATCGGATGCGCCTTTCTTAAGTGTTTAAATTACAGATTTCATCCATTTTATACGCTTGAAGACTTCATGCGTTTGATGTGCTGCTACACTGACGAAAAAATGCACCAACAAAAATTCAAAGAAAAAAAAAATAATCCTGGTTTGCTTTTAAACTCATCATAGCGTGGAAAATAAAAAGTTTGCTAAAGATTCATTAAAATGCATTTAACATTGATATTTTTCAGATATATGTGTATGTATTTTTTTTCTCTCTGTGCACGCACATTTTGAAATAGTCGTTCATTTCATGGTTATATTTGCATGCTGCCTCATTAGACGCCAAAAACACAGAGCTTATGCAAAATGGCAGCTGAGCGCTTTGCAGAAATTTTACATTATTTATTTTCAATGCTAAACAGCTGTGAATAGGTTGATAACGCCACCCTCTTCAGGCACTCTACCTTCATGCACCAACTCATTAAACGCACGTTGATTCAATAGACACGCACATGGTGCGTATGCGTAATGTGGCAAGCACACGCACATTGCATGCATTTGATATGCAAAATAGTTTTGTTTGCCACAAAAATGGCTGCCGCATAATTGACAAGCGCTGCTCGGTTTGGTGGCAGCAACGTATGGCACATGTCCATGCATCATCGCTGCTCCTTTCAATGAGAGAGCAAGCAAGAGAGAGAGAGGGAGAGCGAGAGATAGTGTGACAAGCATGAACATTTATTTATATTTAGCTTTTCTTTCCCTATTAACATTTCTTCGGCATTTAAATAATGCTTGTTTTAACTTTAGGCAAATTCTGTTGGCAATCGAAAACTTTAAATTTTATACAACTAACTAATTTAATTCATGTTAACCCTCCCTCTTGAAAGCAAACTCATTTTAGCAATTCTCATTAGGCTAATGTTGAAATAAATTATTTCTCCCTTTAGGCCTCACCTCCAACACGAAAAACGAAAAACACTTCGGAGCGCATTAAGTAAATTGTACAAAGTGCCACTTTAACTGAAAGTTAACAACATTAACATTAACAACAACAAGGACAAGCGGCGCACAACTCAAACACAAATACAACAAGTTACAAAATATAACAACAACATTTACTAAGCCTCTTCGAAGAGGAAAAAGTATTACAATTTATCCATCTTTTTATTTGCGTTTTTGTTGTTTTTGTTTCTGTGCAAGTCGAAATATTATTATTTATATGAACTTTAAGTGAAAAGTTTCTTTAAAGTGTTCTGTTGTTGTTGGCCCTTTTGGGTGGCTCCTTTGCCCTCTTCTTCTTCTTTTTGGCTGCTTTTGCCCTGCCATATTGGCCCTGACAAACGGCTGCGTTTGTCATGTGTTAGCCTGCGAGCAATATTTTCTAGCAGACGGCAAATAAAAATCCCCCAAACTTATGTTGTTGCCGACTCTAGCAGACATCCTCATGCCTCTTGCCTCGTGCCTCATGCCGTGTGCCTTGTGCAGCTTTCGCTGAAGTAGAAGCTGTAGCAGCGAGCTGAAACTGAGCTGTCGCACTTTCTGCATAGTGTGCTGGGAATTAACAGCACATTGAAGTTTTTCTCTTTTGGAATTTATTTTTGTACTTTTTTGTTGTTGCCAGGAAACATGGATGCAAACGATGCTTTGGAGACATTGCGACGTTGATAAGTTTGCATATAAATTGTGACACATGCTATAAGGCATAGGCAAAGGCAGAAAAACACATTCGAAAACTGCCGGCTACACAGAGAGAAATATAAATGCAGTTGAGCTTAGTATGATTTATTCTTAGGAAGGTTTGTTAATTTATTGCATTCGATTTTCAATCTGAATTCTTTAGCACAATTTTGTTATTAGCACCCTTTTTTTCTCAGTGTATCAATTGCATTTAGGGCAAGAAGAGGTAACGTGCCAAGGCGGCAGCATTAAGAACAACAGCAGCAGCAGCAGCGCCATCAACTTTATTTATGCCTTGTGCCAAAACTATTAGCTGAGATTTTCATTAAATTTATAAGTAACCCCCGAGTATATTGGAAAACTTTTGCGTAAAGCTCTGCCGAGCTATTTGCCATAAAGTTGCTTCAGACTGCATCCCACCCCACTACCAGTTAACCCTCTGCCCAGACTACGTTGCGTATGAGTAATGCATGCCGGCATACAAAAAAGTCAAAGGTTTGAACTTTGCCACACATTTCCACAGCAAATTGTGACAGAGACAAACACAACAACAACAACAAAAGGGCGGCAGGCGACGCCGAGCCACGCCTCCCTTTCAAAGTCTGCAGGATGGATGCTGCTGCTGTGACATGCCCCAAAGTCCTCCCAAGTGTCTGGTCTATCTGTTGTGTCGCATTGAATTTATTGGAATTTTTGTTGTTTTGTTTTGTTTCCTTTTTTTTTTTTTTTTTTGCTGCACGAAAACGAAGCGAGGACAACGTTTTGCTATTATTCGGGGTGTCCTTCGGCCATTACCAGCTATTGTCCTAGCCAAAAAAAAAAAAGCGAAATATATATATACATTTTTACTCAATGCAACCTTTTGTTAATGTCTCGTTGGTCAGTCGTTTGACATCGGTCAGCCGCGAGCTAACCTACATTTAAGAGAGACAAATATACTTCAACAATATGTACAATAAAAACATACATAAATATTGTATAAGTTTTATACCTTTTCTATTACGTAGGTATGTCTGTCGGTCAATTCCCCCGTTGATGTTTTTTATTTACAATCCTGGCTATTCAGTTATTTGCAGCATATAATTTTTTCCCTTCATGCATTATTTATATAGCATTTAGGGTCTCGAGTGAATTGGGGGAATAAACTTTAAGGCTAACTATAAACAATAAGCTATTAAATCATAAACACTTTTGGACGTTTTATATAGTTTTATGATAGATAGTTTTGATTATTTTGATGACTTGTTGAAATCGAGAAATGTATTTAAAGTAAAGTCAACTTTGATACTTTCGTTAGCTTCGACTATCCACTTTTCAGCTTCTACCATCACATTTGAGGTCTTATTTATGCCCTCCAAGCCCAAATAATTCTATCCATCATGTAAGTCAAATTTCACATTGCAGAGTATATCAATTTCTGTTGCTGCAGGCTTGAAAGCTAATACAATCGCATTTATTTTAATGTCCACAATAAATTAATAAATATCGATTGTAAAAAAGGTAAAGATAGATAAAACGTTAAGCAAACATTTGGAAAAGGCCTGGAGCACTTAGTTGTCAGCCGTGCAGGACGTGCAGAAAACTTTATGCCGCAGTGAATTAGAGCGAGAAACTCCCTCAGGCCATTAGCCTGGCCAAAGCTGTGGTCCGATAAGGCTAATGCCTCTGCTACTGCTTGGCTAATTGAAAAAGTTGCCGTTTTTGTGTCAAGCGCAGGCAATGTTATTACTGCAAGTAAGCAGATAAAGTTAAATACATATAGCAAAAACTAAATTAAAGGTAAATTCGCGTAGTTTTTATGACATATTTTGTTCTCAGTTAAAGATCAAATACTAGAATACATGAATTTTAGACATATTTGAAAACATTTTGTAAAGAAAAACTGAATTTAATCTGCTGGAAAATTTCATACGATTTATGTGCTTAAAAATTGAATGCAAAATCTAACAATAAATAAAAAGCAGAAAGAGAGAAAAAAGTATATGAAATAAGGATATATTATAAATTGAATGCAGTAATGCAGAAATTCTTAGTTCAAATGCAGCTTACAGACAACCAACGAAAATAACAAGACAGCACTTGGCCCGAAAACTCTATCTCTGGCCACATTGCGTCTTGGCTAAATCGCATTAAAGCATAAAATTGTGCAATGCCTTTTGTTGCTAGCTGCTTTTGGAGCTGCATTTAAGCCTCGCCTTGGATATCCTTAGACTATCTCAGCAAACACTACTTACACTACGACAACAGACAATGAAAATGCTGCCAAAAAGCGTCCCAGACACAAGTACTTACCAGCACATGCTGGCAGACGCACGCACACAAAAGAAACTGAAAGAGAAGGAAGACCAGAGAAAGAGAGAGGGAGAGAAGTGAGATAGAAATTACCTTACTTATAAATTGCATATCGAATTTTGTAATTTTGCACATTGTGTGAATATGTTGCGTTGCCTTAGGACCGTATTGTTGTTGGCTTGCATTGTTGTGAGTCACTGTACACTGCAAAAAAAAAACTTTTGAATTAATTTCTTTGCTTAATTTTGATTAGTTACATAGATGGTTTTATTAAAATGTTCTTAAAATAAACTTAATATCTTATTTTAAAAAAATAAAGATATTACTCAAATTAAACTAAAATTACTTTAAATGAAAAATATAAGTACTCAAAACTATTATTTTTAGTGCATATGTTCTTAAATTAGACTAAAATTCTTACAAAAGTATAAAATAAATATTCCTAAAGTTAATTCAAAAATTGATTTAAGTTAAATTAAATATTTTTAGAGCAAGTAAGAATGCATTTGAAAATAACTTTAAACTAGTTTATATTCAGGTATCATTTTAAGACTTTAATACTTAAAACAAGCCAAATAATACTTTTTTCAATATGTCGTTGTAGTTTTTTATGACATTGTAAACCTAATACCGATTTTTCATAATTTTTTTAACATTTTGATTCAAATTTTAAGAAACTTTTCGTCAATTGTTTTAAGTATACCATTTATTTTGTCGAGTGTGGTATTGGGCTTAGATTTGTCTGTTGCTTCTGCCGTGGATTGCTGCTAATCATGCAATCGCCTGCTGCATTGTTGACCACTAGTATAGAGTACCATAGCAGTAGCACCGTCTGGTATACTATATCATACTCTTTACCATAGAATATAGTACATTATTATTCCCTGGTCAGTAGAAGTCGCTGACAGGTTCTGTGCGCTTCCTTTCATATATGTAAGTTACGCTACTGCTGCACAATTTTTCATTTTTCATTTCTCGTTTTCATTTAATATTTATGATTTATTTATGTGCGGATGTTTGTTGGCTGTTCTCATATCGTACGAGAATTTATGCTTTCCGTTTTGGCTTAAGCTACTTTGCTACAAACTGGGAGCAGTTGGGTAGACAGTTACCCCAAAGGCAGAGACAAGGGGGAGGAAGACAGTATCTAACCTAAAGGTAGCACAGCAATTTCATGCACTGCTTCACACTGAAAGAGATGGAGAGAATCGTGTGTCCATTCACCAGGCTTATTATGCAAATGTCTGGACAACACAAAACTTGACCGCAATCGCAGCATTGTTGTTCTTATTGTTGTTATTCAGGATCCATAGAGAAGCAGCAGCAGCAGCAACAACAAATTTGTAAATCCTGTACCCAAAGGATAAAATGCTAAGCTAAGCTTCTTTGAATTTATGAAAATGATGCAAAAGGATGCTCAGTCTGTGGATGATACGGTCTAAAGACATTAGGTCAATTGTTTGCAAATTAAACCAAAACTCAGAAGTTTCAAATTCGATTTACCAAATAAATTCTGATTTGGTTTTTAAAGTTGTTTAACAAGTTTCGAGATTTAAGAGTGAAATTTGGTTTGGTATAAAATTTAAATAGTTCTAAAAAACTGCATCCATCGGGCATGCTTCGACCCACCGAACCGCCTTGCCACAAATCCCGTTTTGGCCATTTCCTGCTTGCATTTTAATTTAAAGCCCACATAAAACATTTATGCACAACACAAAAACCCAAACTCAAACCCAAAAACCAACAACAAGCAAGGAAAATAAAAGCACAAGATGATTTAAAAAGCGTTAACATATTTTCAAGCGCACATTTTGCCAAAAGCCACCCCCCATCTACACTCTTTACCACCCCTCTCTAGCAGTTCAGTTTGGTAACCGCAGAGACGCACGCAGTTTGTGTGAAAAATAATCATTAATCATTTTTTTTTTTTTATTATTTCTTTTTGAAACATTCCCGACGACGGCATTGGCCGCCGCCAATTGGGCCAAAAAGTTCCGCTCTGTGTGAGTGTGCGGGGGATGGTTGGGTGTGTTGCAGGTCAGGGGTCATAACGCATTAACTTGGCGCGGAGGCACTTGTTAGATCCGCATGTGGTGCTTGCTAACTGTGATATAACAACTTGAAATGCGACCGCATTCAGCAGCGCCACCATGCCACATGCCACGCCCACTTTCTCACTCATCCCACTGTATGACCGCGACAAATTTGAAAAATGGCCGCCAAAGTTTTACATGGCCAAAAGCATCGCAACTCCACCTGCACCTTTTTGGAAGCTGGTATAAATAATTTCCACTGGCACATTACAAATGCTTTGCGTCTGTAGTTAAAAAAGTTTTTGTGTAAGTGTATGGGAGACTTAAGACCTGTAAAATGGCCAGCTAAAGTTTTTAAAGGTTTCAGCATTCGTTTTGAATAATGCAGCAATTTTTTAGAAATTTGTTAGTTGAAGTTTTATAAATCTGGTTATTGTACTCAAAGAACAAGAAAGTTTTTGATGTAAATTTTACTTTTTCTGAGTATTTTTGAAGAGGAATAAATCATAAGAATTTAAATTTAATGTTTTTTTTTTCTTAATGACTTATCACAAATCCTTGCAACACATTTCATATGATTTCGCAAACCTTTCTCTTTATCTGCATGCCTTTCTCAACACATTCACAGTTGTTGCCTGACTATCATCAGCTGTTCGCCGTCTGTTATGCTTAGCAAGGAAGGAGAAAGGGTTACCGAAAGGGGGTGTTTGAGTTACGAATCTGAATTCGGCTTCAATGGAAACTCTTCGCCATTCGTCGTGTTGTGTATTTAATGTAAACACAACCTGCTAAATACTGGTAAGCTTACTAAAGTCTCAAAATCCTCTTTCTCTTTATTTTACGCATTCCTATTTCTCTCATTTTTACTCTCTCTCTCCGTATAAGAGAAACTAGCGCATGCGCTTTATTTGTGCGTTGCTGTTTTTAACAGTTTCCGTTTGCGTTTTATTCACATGTTTTATTTATTATTGTTTTGGTGTTGTTTTTTTTATTTCACTGACTGTCTTGTTTTAGAGTGAATTCAATTTTAGATGTGTTTGCGGTTTGCATTGAAAGTGCACTGTGTGTACACTAGACAACATGGCACTCAGTGTGGGGTTGACAAAAGATAAATAAAGTGCAGTCAACTAAATGAATGTTGACGTAGGTTTTAGACAAATGTGCTGGTCAAGAGAGTTTGTTTTTGTTTTTATGTTTTCTTGTAGGTAATTAATTGAGTTTTTCCGTGAGAAGTTGTGTTGTACAGTCTTCTTTTAAGGGGATTATATTTAACATTATTTAAACCTTCTTCTTACTCAGCGAAATCAAGCAAATTAAGTCTTCTTAAGTACCTTTAGAATATTTCATGGTTAAGTTAATGTCCTTAGTTTACCAAATATTAGAATGAAAACAGATATCCTTAATCTCAATAATTTAAATGTTATGTTTAAGGCATGAAATACTTTCTTCGGTCACCTTTTGGTATATTTTGAGTTGACACAAAAATCGATTTTTAGATCAAGAATTATATATTTTTGAATGCGACAGTAAAATTGTATTTTTCTTTTCTTCACGCTGTTGAGTTTTCCAACTTCGTGGCCAAACATCAAATTCACGCTGATTTTTGTCATTAGGGGAATGCAAAAACTTTTTAAGAGCGCAACTCTCGACAGCAACAAACAAATGACAAGCTCACCCGCCTCTAACTTACCCCCTCCTCCAATAGTAAGCAAAAAGCGAAAGAGCAGGCCATTGGGCACTTGGAAATTGCGCGTTTTTAATGGTCCAAAGTTTTATGTTTATTGTTTATGCGTTGAAGCAAAAATTTTCATGAACTTTTCATTGTTCCGGTTTGGCGGCACAGCTAGAAAAAAAAAAAACTTTTAGCATACAATGCACTTTAATTTTTTAAACCCTGGCCCAACCCACCCACAAAACACTTCAAGAAGAAATGCGACAAAACAATGCGAAGGCAAATGTTGCAGCTAAACTTTATGCCCTCAAAAATAAGAAAAACTTTGCCAAATGACAGTGACATGGTCAAAGGGCAGAAACGGGAGGGGAAAAGGCCATATAAAAAGCAGAACTTCAACTTTTGTCGTAATATTCTCATTTCAACTTTGCTTGATGGTCTGCAAAATGAAAATTTTAAGTTGCAAAATATTATTTTTCTAATACATATTTCTTAAATATACCTAACCCAGCAGGCGTTCAAAATCAAGTCCATGCAACTTGACTTCAGCTCATTTTTTATACTCTCACTGCACGCTTTTTGGCCTTTTGTTCGAGCAACACAATGAAATCGCCTTTGAAGTGTGTAGTTTCCTGATCTCCAAAGAACTAACTCTCCTTCATGCTAGTGCTTTTGGGTACTTTGCTCGCAGTCATCTTGTTAACATTTATTTTCTGTTCGCTTTTTTTGCACTGCATTCGCAACGTTTTTCTTACCGAGTTACACTTTTTTTTTGAGAACTTCACCTAAACTTTTTTTTAGCATTTTCATTGTCAGTAAAAAGTTTTGGCTTTTTCAAGCAGTTTGTTAGCCAATTTTCGGGCAACTTATACTGAACGATTTTTTTCTGTTCACGCATAAATTGTATATTTTTTATGCGTTAGAGAATTTTTTTTTTTTTTAATAATGTTTGAAAATAATTCTTTTTTTATATCAACTTGTATAATGTTCCAATAAATATTTAAATTATATTTTTATTTGCTGTACTTTTTAATGCAACGTTTGAATTTTCTTTAGGGAACACATAAATCCTTAACATATTACCATATGCACACATATTTTACACATTTTTCTCGAATCAAACATAAATTTAATCCCCAAAAGTATGCAACAAATTGTCATTTGATGTGCCACAGCTGCTGCAGCTTCTCCTGAGCTGCCAACAGCATTCTTTTTTTTGCTAAGCCCGCCTTGTCTTGTTTATTCCTTCTTAGCATATTCGCCAGAAACACATTTAGCATTAACTGACATAATAAATTGCTACAAATGTCGACACGAAAACATTGTTTTACCTCATACTGAGAAAACAATGCGATTTTTTGCTGTTTGAAATTTTTTGTGCTCTTTTTTTTTGTGTGACACTTGAAAAATATTTTGCACAGCTAAAAAAGATTCTAAGCTCCATAAAAATTCATAAGAAGCATTATTATTATTAATTATTATAAATAAAATATATTAGTATAAATTGAGGGATTTGATAACTTATAAGGAAATCTATTGTATCTTTTCCCAAAGGAGTATTTTGCTACGGAATTATAAGAAAACAAAGCGAAACCCTATTTAAATCCATTTTATTTTCGACCCACCTTGTACGACCTTTGACAAAACTTGCACTTGAATTCAATAATAAGTTTGTAGTACTTTTTCATAATAGTGCAATGTAAGTGGAAGTGTGAATATGCCCCAAAAGTGTGTGTGTGTTGTGTAACATTAGCTGTCACTGTTCTGATTGTTGTTGCTGTGGTTGTTGTTGTTGTTGTTGGTCTTGTTGTTGTTGTCACTGTCATTCACACTTGCTTACTGCTTCTGTTGCTGTGTTTGCATTTTGCTTCAAAAAATCATATGAAAGATTTACAAAAAAAAAAAAACACAAACTAAGCCCGATCACACGGGAGATATGTAAACATCTTGAAATTAATTATTTTGTTTAGTTGCAAGATACTTATGCATTCAAAATGTTTCTTTACAGTTATCATATTGACAGCTGATCTGCGTGGCTCGACAGTCTCAAAGCTCAGTTTCCCGAACTTAACTTAACGTGACTCTAACATGTTTTGACTATAAAAATAAAACTGCATTTAAATATCTACCTTTAAACAAAATTCGATTTTTGGTCAAAATTTCTGTTAAAATTTTATGCCAAAAAATCGTCTTGGGCATTGGTAAAATCTTTCGACTTCCATAACTTCGGCAAAACTGACCCGATTTTCAAAAGCAATACCTCAAAAGTCGTCGTTTGGCTTCTAGAATCAAACTGCATTTAAATATCTACCTTTAAATAAAATTCGATTTTTGGTCAGAATTCATGTTAAAATTTTATGCCAAAAAATCATCCTCGGCATTGGTAAAATCTTTCGACTTCCATAACTTCGGCAAAAGTGACTCGATTTTCAAATGCAATGCCTTAAAAGTCATGGTTTGACTTCTAGAATAAAACTGCATTTAAACATCTACCTTTAAATAAAATTCGATTTTTGGTCAAAAATCATGTTAAAATTTTATGCCAAAAAATCGACTGGGCATTGGTAAAACTTTTCGACTTCCATAACTTCGGCAAAACTGACCCGATTTTCAAAAGCAATGTCTTAAAAGTCATGGTTTGGCATCTAGAATAAAACTGCATTTAAATATCTACCTTAAAATAAAATTCAATTTTTGGTCAAAAATCTTGATTAAAAATTTTATGCCAAAAAATCATCCTCGGCATTGGTAAAATCTTTCGACTTCCATAACTTCGGCAAAAGTGACTCGATTTTCAAAAGCAATACCTCAAAAGTCGTCGTTTGGCTTCTAGAATCAAACTGCATTTAAATATCTACCTTTAAATAAAATTCGATTTTTGGTCAGATTGCATGTTAAAATTTTATACCAAAAAATCGACTTGGGCAATGCTAAAATCTTTCGACTTCCATAACTTCGGCAAAAGTGACTCGATTTTCAAAAGCAATATAGTAAAAGTCAAGGTTTGACCCCTAGTATTAAACGCACCCGAAACTAATCGGAATTAACCTCAATGTAATGAGAACTGATCTTTTATCGAGTGCAACGCGTTTTCATAAATTATGCTATCGATATATGATAAGATATAATATATATGAATGTAGCCAGATAGCTTGCATGTAAGCTTACAACATTAACACTAATACAATGACAAATACACCGATTTGATCATACTTTTGACGTAAGATTCTTTGTATGTATGTATTTTAGCCAAGATTTTTAACCCCCGAGCCTATAGATGTTTACACATCAAAATGTTTTAAATAAAATAAATATGCATTTACTTCGTATGGCTTTTAGCTGCCAAACGAACATGTCAGTAATTGAAAAGTTGCTGAAAGCCATTGACAACAAAAAATTTTTCCTGGCCAAACAGCTGCCACAGAGAGAGAAAGAGAGTTTTTAACCTACAAGATGAAAATTGGCCTCCATTCTGACCTAAAAGAATTTCATAATAATGCCTTATGGACGTCGCTCGTATCATGTGCAAAGGAAAACGACAAAAAATGTGACACAAAGTTATGACAATGACGAAATGGAAACGACATAGATGAGGGGCGAGAATGTCATCAGTTCCTATCCATGATGCTGATGATGATGAGGGGGAGGGATAGGGAGTCTATCCAACGTCCTCCTCTTTCAGTGTTAGCCAGCTGGTTTGGTCGCGTTCGAAAGTAAGACATTTCGCTCGCTTTTGGTGGCATGTTTTTCACTTTTTGTACTCTTCGAACCCACGCCACAAAGTACAATTTCATTTTATATCCCCTAGATATGTGCATATCTATCTGCATACGAATGTGTGACGAAATTTTCGCACATTTACATAAAAAAGATGTTGAATATGTGGGCAAGAATAAAAAGCGAGAAGCAAACCGACAGACATACCAGCAATGCAGTCAACTTACATGGCTCTGATGCTGAATTTCCCATAAAAACACACACACAAAAACGGTTGTGTTGTGTCCTCTACAGAAATCAGGCATATCGCATTTCACAAGTCATCAGATAAATGTGTTGAAAATAGAGTAGAAGAATATTTTACATCAAGAAAAAGTAGACTGAATTTCCAAGCTAGCAATTAAGTATTTTAATTTTTTAAAACAAAAATCAAAGTATTTCCCTAAGAGACAAAACTTCCCTTGTTTCTGGGTATGCGTCTTATTTATTTTATTTAAAAAGTAACAATAGATTGTTAATTAAATTATTAAATCATTTAGTTAGCTATAAATCAAGTATGATATAAAACTATTTTATTGTGAAAAAGTTCATAGAACTCTTATAAAAAGCAGCTCATAGATAGTTTTCTCTAACTCCAACCTTGTTGCAATCACTCACAACTCCCACTCGCATATTTCTAAGACATTGGCACATTCCACCCTAAACCTAGCCCCCCCTGCTGACTGCCAACTGCTCTGCTGACATTACATACTTTCACTAACTGAGCTCAAGTCAAGTCGTCTGAAAGAATTTGCATGCCAATGCAAAAGGGCGCGCAGTCATTCCCTCAGTCAGTCAGTCAGTCGCACGGACGGACAGGCAGTCATATGTGACATTGCATGACATATAAAAGTAGAAAGACGAAAAAGCAAAAAAGAAAAAGGAGCAAGAAAAACTTTACGAGTAGCAAAAACACTTAAAAAGTAATAAAATATTTTATTACAGCGCACAAAATGCGAAACAAGTGCCACAAAAATGGATGCAACTTTTTGAGAAATTGCTTTACTTAAAAATGAAGACAAAAATACATACTGACATATGTGAACATAACAATTTTATATATTTTCACAGCTGGCTAGCATAAATTGAAAAGCAGAAACGCGTTAAAATTCGCTGTCAAAATCTCTGAATAACATATACAAAATATTTATTACAGCTTAAGTGTGTTTGATTGGCGCTTGCATTCATCTAAGATACTTCAGTGATAATCAATAATTGCGTTTCAAGCGCTTCAATAAGTTAATAACATCAGGCGTAGTTAAGTGGCCGCAAAGTCAAAGCAGCCGCCGAACCACTGCCAAACCAATGCCTCTTTGTGTAATGTGCTTGTCATAGTGGGCTATTGGTGGTTTGGGTTTCACCACTCAACCCAATTCACAATGGCATCACAGCCAGTTTTATCTGGCAAAGCAGTTCATCAATCAAATCAATGGCTGTTAGTCAAGCAGTCATGTGATTTGATTGATTCACGCTAAAAATCCCCCCACTCAAACACAAACCTAAAAGAACACAGTAACACTTGTCTATAATGAATGAAACCGGAAAGTGAGCAAGAATTTCATTTTGAATTTAATCTGTTAAATGATATTTGGTTTTGGGATTTTAAGCAGTGGCAAGGCAAAGCATTTATTGAATTATTCAAGATGAAATGGAACAACAAAATTGTTAAATTTAAATGAAAAATCAAACAAGAGAAAATGCTATTTAATCAATCTTACTTTGGCATTCCACAGCCATTGCACAGTTCATTATAGTGCATTTCAACTGTTTAATGCGCTCTGTGGCACCAAAGAGAACATCAAGCAAGCTAGGCAGACAAACTCGCCAAACCCGATCCAGCCCGAGTCAACCAAATCCGCCATCCAGCGAGCCAATTCATCCTTGTCGTTGGTTGTTTAGCGGCGCTGCTTTTTGCATTGTTTATCCGCAGTCAGCAGACTGTAGCTAAAACTAAGATGAAGATGGAGCTGGAGAAAGTGCAGCAGCAGTGGCAAACAATGTTTCAACCGCAGCAGCAGCTGCCACTTGCATTGATTTCACACAAATGCGTCTGGGCGTGTGGCAAAGCCAAAAAATCGATAGACGATGCAAAAACTTTTAGCTGGCGACAGCTACTTAAGCAGATCCTTGCTCAACACAACTTGGCTGCGAGCGAGCATTCATTCATTTGTCACTTGGCCAAGCAAGCATTATAAATTATATACACAAGACAACAATATCAATGGGCTTAGCTAAAGCTCTCTCCGGTTGCCATTTACTTGGGCTAAACAAAGTTTTTACAACAGCACGTCAATGAAATTGCCCAATTTTATGTTCAATCAATAAATGTGCCTCGTATGCATGTTTGTTGTTGCAAGATACGTGTTGGCTGCCCCAATTTATTTGATATTCATGCAAAATTAACATGGATTTTTATTAGTATCATTTTTTGAAAAGGGTTGCTACCCAAGGCACAAAGTTATTCGAACTTCAACTAATAAAAAAAAAAAAAACTTGCCTTTGCCTTCGTACCAAAGGCTATGCGAATTTATATTATGCCAACCTTTTTGCTATCAAATCAATACAAAAACAAATGAAAGGTGTGTTAAACAAGGTATTAAACTTGAAGATGCTCTTTAGTTAGGGTAGGCGAAAGTTTTGTTGCATTTAAGGCAACGTAAAATATGGTTAATAATATATTATATCTATAGAATATCATTATTTTTGTAGCATGATACTTTTCTAAGCCAAAGGTATAATAAATTTTTAAACATAATTTATTCAAAAATTTTTGCATATTTTAAGTTATAAAGTTGCTTTAATTTCCCCAGATATTTATATTGGCCAGTTGAGACTAAAGTTCAAATTACTTGGACATACTCAACCCTTTTATTGGTTTAGGGTTCAGGGTATCGCAACGTAGACAGACAGGTGAAATAAAATGCAAGCTTGAGCTTCAGGGAGTGTGTCAGGTGTACGTGACTGTTGCCAGGGTGCCCAAAAAATACAATAAATAAAAACTCAGAAGAACAAACAGCTGTTGTAGTAAATGTGTGCCAGGCATAAAAAGCAGCTATTCAAAACGACACATTGATTGGCAATTGAAAATTTTTAGTGTAAAAAGGGGAATTTTTAAGTTTGCTAAGTTGACACTTAGGCAATAAATTCGTAACAATCTTATTTGAAATTCAATTATTTACTCACTTTTCGTTTATTAAACTAATCTGAGCTTCATCTTTAACAACTTCTTTGTACTTCCCCAAAAGACACCAGCTGCCAAACAAATTAACTCAATCTTCAGCTTTCAGTTGAATTAATTTAAGTTCCCTTGTAAAACAGCTGAGGGCAGATTTTTAACTGTAAGGTTTAAACAGGCCCTTAGCTGCTACCCTGAAATGACGCTACCAAAAAAAGAGGGCAACATAAAGTAAATGTACAGCCAACAAGTGTCTCAACTTTAACTTAGAGCTTAGCGTTGGCAACCTCTAGCCCTCTAGCTTCTCTCCAATATTTCGAGCAGTTAGTGCGAACATAAGCGATCCATTTTGGCCGGGGCAGTCTTAAAATGTCTCACGTTTCAGCCACTTCTCTGCCATAATTAGAGCCAAGAGCAATTTAAAAAACACTTGATGCCTGGCAATTATAAAGTTGAACAACATTTTTTCTCTCTTTAGCTCGATTCTGTGTTCTGTATTCTGGCCACTAGACCGCCTTCCTTCCGCTTGTTGACCTCCCTTCCCTTAACAACCCTTACTGCTTCCGGCTGCAAGTGTAATTAATTAGTTTTCAATTTCACCCAGCTAAATATGCATAATTTATGTGCCGGTGACTCTCTACAAATAAACAGCAGAAGTACAAAAAGAAAAAAAGAAAGTATCCCACTAACGGCTAGCATCCTTATGGTCATAACAAAATTTACTAGCTATTACTGGAGTATTAGCTGTTAGCTGCAAACTTTTTATTTGTATTTCTTATTTTTTCCTGTATACCCTGTAATTATAAAAGTGACTTGGAAAGGTATTCGAACTAATGTAAATGTTTGCTAGAGACAAAAGAAAAGTAAGTTAAGTTTTCTACGTTTCATAAGCAATCAGTTCGAGAATCTAACGGTCATTTTGTCTTTCCGTTTGAGCTGCGCTTTGATAGCAGTCAGTCAGAGTTACATGGCAAGTGTTGTTTTTGATGAACAGGATGTCTGCTCGTTGAGCAATCACTGTTTTTTTGTTACCTATTTACTCGTTATACTTTACGCGAGCAATTTGTGCGCCAATTACTCTGTTTGTTTGTACGCCCTGTGCCGTGCGACAATCGCAAGGACAAATAGTACAAGGGGAGAACATTACAGAGAGAGATGCAGCTGCATTAAGCGGGAGAGAGAGGGCGTTTTCGCTTCTATTCTATTTCCGTAGCAAACATTTCCGTTTCGCATTGCTGCAAATTTATTGTTTCCTTGCGGTTTTCGACTTGACTTGAAAGAAAGAAAAAAAACTAAAGCATACTTTTATGCGCTGCTTGAACTCGGCAACATCAAAAGGATATTATTGCCAGAGCAAGATAGACAGCAAGGATTAGCGAGACAGAGCGCGCTATCACAACGACCGAAAAAATAAAACCGAAAAGTAAAAGATGACAGTCAACCGGATGTTGATGCCTTCTCCCTTAGCTACCCCCCACGCACTTCCGGTGCGGAAATACGTATTTAGTTGCATGTAGAATTGTTAGGTTTTCTGTCAGCAAGCAAATTATAAAAGAAGCAATGTGTTTGACTAAGGAAAAAATATGAAAATGCCGTTTCTAATAAATCATTTTGCCAAGGCGAAATTCCCAGTGACTTTTGTTTACTTGTTGTCGCCGCTGCTGCTGCTGCTGCTGTTGCCGCCAACTGTTTGTACTTATTTCCGTTTCCGCTCGGCTCTCAACGAGGCGCCTATTTTGCTACCCCATTGTGGCGACACTTCAACAAAATTTAGTGCTTGTTTTAATGTCAAGCATTAGATTGAGAGTGAGATTGAAAAGTTGAAAATTTAATTTTCTTGCAGTGTATTTATGCAAAATATGTGTACAGGCAGTATTTTGTGCGCCGTCATTTTAACGGGCATAATTAATTGCCAGAGCGCCCGTTCAACGTTTCCCAAAGGCTTCGGCGACGATGTCCTTGCGTGTGCCACATGCGGCAAAAGGGAAATGGCAAACAAACGCTGCGCTATCCCCTAACCTCAATGCCTCTCACTTGACAATCAGCAACGCAGAGGGGAGCATAGGTGGTCTAAAGGGCAACCGGAAATGTGGCACGGACTCAGGTGCGGCTGTTTTGTTGACAGCTGCTTGAGAGTTAAGCTGAAGAGAATATGAAAAACTGTACAGTAATTGGATGCCTTTAATTATATGAATTTATTCATAGCGAGCGATAACGTGGAACTTGGGTAGACGCCTCAAACAGGGAGTGGCAAGCCAGCCTTATCATCATCATTGATGTTGTTGTTTTGCTGATCGAAAAGTTGATTAAATGCCTTTTAACTGCTTGGGCAAGCAAATCGCATTAGAATCTTAATTAAATTACTTACATTAAAATAATAATGAGCGTGTTTGTGTTTTGCTTAAAGTTGAGAAGAAATCCTTTGCTTAATATTTTTTTAGAGGAATTTAAAGAGAGAGTTTAAGAGATTAAATCTAAATATTATTGGATTGAATGCTATAAAAATTTTTTTAATTTAATTGTAAAAAGCTTTTAATATTCATTAATTAAATGTATAATCCTAAATGTATTTATAAGGATTATACTTATTAAAAATTATAAAAAGCGGAAGTTGATCCAGCATTAATATGTAAGTTTGTTAATTAACACACCGTGGGGCAGTCAGCTCAAACGCCTAATATTGATGCATGTAATTTTGCGAATACCCTTTAAATGTTTAGATGCATTTAATTAACCGAAATGCAGGCCACACGGGAAGGGAGGATGGAAGCTTTTATGGAGAGGGGGATTCTCTGTGTCTCTGTGGGATAAATCCCAAATGTGCACAAAAATGCAATGCAAATTGCAATGGATGCAAATGTTGCAGGAACGACAGAGAAACACAGAGGAACGGAGAGACAAGGTAGGGAGAGTAGAACCTGAGCTAAAATATGCGTGAAATGCAAACAAGCTGAGGATGGGTATGTGTGTGGCTGTGGCATAAACCCATTTACAGGTGTTTACCCAGAGTCAACAGGAGTCATCGTCATCGTAGTCGATGCAGGCGCAGCCATTCGTAAAACATTTGTCACATTTACATTAAGGGCAAAATGCAGTTGGTAAAGTAGGTTTTGTGGTTGTTCAACTAGCATACATACATACATACACACACAGACTGTATATGCTTGTCATATCGCCTGGGTATGCAATTTATTTGCGCACTGCACTTGCCAATTAATTCTTATCTTAGCAGCAGCAAGCCATGCAATGGTTTCGCTTTCTCTTCGCCAACTGCAACAACTGCATAAATCAATGTGCCCAAGGTGATAACTCATCTACGAACGGAGCCAACTCACGTCGTTGCTCCATTTATTTCTTCTCTCTACCCATACACACACACCCACACACACCAGCACACTCATTGAAGTATTGGTAGACGAGGCAGCTGCAATAAAAGCCTCTATAGCCTGGATTGTCAAGTCATGCGGCTAGCAAACGGCAGCTCACTCAATTTCATGGTGTCAAATGTGCACACCACACACACACACTTAAGCATACACTGAGAGATGAATATATGTACATATATTAAGAAAATATAGTTTTTAGTATGTTTATTTCATTATATATTAATAAATCGAAAATTTATTGAATGATTTCTAACTACTTTGGCTATTGAATGTATTTCTTTTTATAAATTTCTTGCTGTTCGTATGTTTAACTTTAAGCCCACTTATTTCTTTAAGCATTTTGCAAACATACTTTATTTTATTTATTTCCAGTGCTACAAGCTATTTCTCTTTGTGTAGTGCGCTCAGGCACCAGCATATTGCATCGAAACACTCGTTTCCTCGTGCTTGTAACTGAATGGTTTTTTGTGCCATGGTTCACCCATGTCCTTGTACCAACTACGGCGAAACTGGTCAACCCACGGCATCTAATTGAATTGCATTGCAATAATGACTGACAGGCGCCTTAATCATGTGTGTGTGTGTGTTTATGTGTGTGTTTGCCTAATTGAAAAGTGTTGTTCGTTGAAAAGCGCCAAAAGCAATCAGCTAGTAACTTGCTTGATATCTATCAAATAAAATTCCGTCACGCTAGATAACGTAATATTAAATTAGTTGCACTTGTTATTTTTCTATTTAAACAGCAATAACATTTAAATTTAACTTTATATCAAACCTAAATAAGCCTTGTTATGCTTATGTTTATTGAAATTCTCACTTTGTCATGCATAGAAAATAGAAATAAATAAATATAATCTATTTAGTGAAGCAATTTGCAAGCTTATAGAGACTGGAAGTTTTGAATTTACCTGCTGTGAATGGCAAAACTAACAGTTCCAAATTGAGCATTACAGTTCAACCTTTTCTAATTAAAATACACGGTCACACTTTTCTTGAAGATCTCTCTCTTACGTTTGTGCATCCAAAGTGGAACGTTGTGTATTGAGCTACATCGGCTTGCATTCTTATTTAGACTGCGTTTTACAACAGGAAGTTAATATCTTGTTAAATGATTTTTTAAGTATTTATTGTTGATTTAAAAGTTCTATTTATTGATTAGTACATTATTATACCGAATAATACCACTTAAGTTCAGTACATTAAACATTTATTTAATGTACTTTTTATTATGCATGCTAAGTTAAGTTCTTTTCTTTTTCATAAACTCTATTTATTGCTATTTTATTTAGCATCCTGCTGCGCAATAAATCTCAATAAATGCCACCACAGAACATTGTTTTCTTTTTTTTTTTGTTCAACACAAATTCAGGCCAGTCCCGAAAACGGATCTTAAAGAAAAATATGCTCAATTACATTATCAGCAAACTTGACTAATTTTATTAAGTCTTTCCTAACTTTATCCACTATTCAACATGCTTTTTGTGACAAATTCTAGATAATCTATTCGCTGATTTTTTTTTTTTTTAAACTTTTCTTTTCAAAAAATTGCGCACAACGCTAACAAAAAGAAAAAAAAATTAACAATGAACGACAGATCATGGGGCATGCAACCCAGTGTCGATTGGCATTGGCAGTAATTTCCTGGCCAGGTGTATGCGATCAAAAGCAGAATGCAATTTCCGATTAAACGCGCTTCTTTTTCTTTTCTCTTCTGCTTCTATTTTTTTATGCCACAGCCAGCTGGTAGCTGCATGTGTCCCGGTTTTTACGGCCAGGACACACATAAATGTAAACGAAACGGCAGCTGGAAAGATACAACAATTGCACACAGAGATACCCATGATGTGTATAGAATGGATGACAAAGTAAAAGTGCGCATTCAAAGCCAAAGTCCTGACCAAACTGACCGCAGCTGTCAGAAAGGACTACGAAAGCAAAGGTGTAAGGGATTTAAACATGGTGGACCTTCATTCCGCCAGTATGTATGTAAATTGGCGTGTATTTTAGCTAACTTGGCTCTGGCGTATATACGCAAAACTTTAGCTCAAGTTATCTCTATTCAAATTGAGATAAGGTCCTAAGCTAGAGCTTGTCTCAACAAATCCTTTGCCTTTACTTTTATCCAATGCATTCAATAGAAAAGTTAAATAGAATCTCTTTCTTTCAGTTATGCATATAGCAAACGTAGCTGCAACTTTAACATTGCCATTAATGCAGTCACTTTTATGCTCAGAAAATGGGACGAGTACTAATAGACTCGAAAAAGTCGTTAAGTTAATTCAAGCACGTAAAAAAGGTAGTTGAAAAAAGTGCAACTCAAAGCGAATGAATGAAAAATGTATGTCAAATATTTATAAGTTTTTTATTAGGTAAGAAATAAAAAAAAATTATTAACTTTATTTCTAAGATCATTTCAGTCAGATTGCTTATCTTATTATGATGAATCATTCATTTCAAGATAATAATAATAATAAAAGTAAAAGTGCAAAAAACCCAATGTGTATTAATAGTTAACATCACGTTTTGCTTGCAATAAAAATCCCAATTGTAATTGCGATTATTATGAGTTCGTTTTAGTTGTGTTGTGATTTCAAAAATAGGATTCACATTGCAATTGTCGTCGCCAGTTTGGCCAGTCTGCACAGCCAACTGATTGAATGAAACCTTTGCCTGGGGCACAATTAAGTAAAAGAGGTGTGGCATCAACACCCGGGCACACGTAGAATTGATTCGGATCCATGCTGGCCCATGGCTGTTCCTTTGCACTCAGCTCGCTGCTGCAGGTCTTAGTTGTGGTGGAGTTGAACCTACATGCTGGCCATTGGTCGTAAGGCAGGCAACCGAGATAGCCGAGACCCATGAAAAATCCACGTCCCTGAGGGCAATGCAATTGCAATGGCATTTGGTCCACCGCGGAGCACACGTAGAATATGTTGGGATTGGGATCACCCCACATGTTCGTGGCATGTTTGCATGTTGCATTTGTGGCCGCAACGGATGCGTGTGCAACAACCTGCTGCTGCTGCAGCAACAACATCGCCATCATCATCGTCGTCATCAACAGATCCAGCTTTATGTCGAGTAACAATCGCCGCGAAGTTGCATTCCACACATTTCTCATGAATAATTTCATCAGGCACAAGAACAAACAACACACAACGTCACTTTATGACTTCTTTTTTTTAGTTTTGTTATTATTTTTACGATTCTCCCACATAAATGTATCAATCGATGGATGGTGGAACGCTTTAACAGCTACGTTATTATTTGTGGCACCACAAAAGCATTGACTGATTGATATGGCGCGATTGTCATTCATTTTTATACTCATTGCAGTATTTTTATTGTTACTCTCACCCTCTGGGTTTCTCTCTCTCTCGCTCTCTCTGTCTCTTTCTCGCTTTAATCTATCTCCTGTTTTATTTATCATTTCCCATTGGATATTCCCATAGTCACAAAGAAAATCGTAAAATTTGCTTTTCATTGTATGATTTTTACTTATTTTATGGGTGTGAGTGCATTAGTTTAAATATATTTGATTGGATAGTTTAAACAGAGCTGAAAGTTTGGGTTTTTTGGACTATTTAATATTAGCCACATGATAACAAGCCATTTTATAGCATTTATATTAAGAAACAGCTTACTAAAACCTTTTGAAAATACAGAAAAATGGTTTTATTAAAATTTTTAACTAACTCAAAACTAAATTTATAACAAAACTCTTTTTGAAAATATTTTAATGCTTGCAAATAAATGAATGTAATTATTTTTGTTATTATCTGACTTATAAAACTTAAATAAAAATATTTGCCCAATTTTATAATTATCTTTTTTAGCCATTAACTACTTGATGTGCGTCAATTTATGATTATTCTAAAAAGTACGTCGTGATTCACAGTCAAATAAAATTGAATTGACAACCACCAAAATATAAAACACACAGCATAAAAAGGGCGAGTCGAAAGACAGCTAACAAGTGCGTTATCAATGCGATAGATAGGAATAACATTAATTGCCTTTCAAATGAAGATAAATTGGAAATAATTGCTGCAGGGGCAATCAGACCAAAATTTAATTACAAACTTCAAGCTACATGACAAACGCGCTCTCTCTTTCGCGCTCTCGCTCTCTCGCAGCAGTACAAGCTGTGCAGGTGCAGCTGCTGTCAAAAGTTCTAATTGTTACCGTGCTGTTAGGCAGAGAGAGAACCAGTGGCGGACTTGGTCGTAGGCCATATAACCTGGTACTTTATGAAAGTTCAACATCAGCTTTCGCTTTGTTGTGCAACGTCACGTTGTCATTTGGAACTTCTTATTCCGGATGCTTCTTTAGAAGTCTACTATTTTACGCGTACGCCCAAGTTTAAATAGGAAAAAGTTTGGGCAGCAAAAGTTGACAACATAATCGACATAAATTCCAGTAGGCATGTGGCCTGAAATTCTATTAAAACTTTTGCCAGACGCATACTACAAATGCAATCCAATGAAATGGTAAAGACGCATTAAATCGACAACATAGTAGGAAATATTATCTTGAAACACTTTTACTTGATTTAATAGGAATTCATCAGGCTACAAAAGAACATAATAATTAGGAAATCAAGCCCAAATAGACACTTATCTGTCTAGTTAAGCGATAATATAGACAAGAAGCGGACCAAATCATATTGCGATGGCATTGTCAAAACAAGCCATTGAGCATGTGTGAGATATGAAGTAAGGTCCAGATAAGTCGGTGTGATTACCTTTTCCAACAACAACAAAAAAGGTTATAAATTACCAAGCAATAGCTAAAAATCAATTTAGTCTATTTTCAAGTGTGCAAAACGTAAGAGCTAAATTGGATTTGGAAATGCAAAAAGGTGAAACTTATATAAAAGCGTGACAATATTGACAATATTTATTTCTTATTGAAATAACGCAACGTACCTTACAGCTATCCAAGCAGCAGCATACAGCCGCAAAACAACAACACTTTACACATCGTTTAGCTAGTTTTTTCACATAGTTACACTTATAACGCACGCAACATACATTTATTAATACCGCGCGCAACTCTCTTTTATATATTTGCATTGTTATTTTGCTTTTTTGCTTTTATTTCACTATTATGCAAATGCAAGCGTCTTTTCTTACTCTTCTTTGTTTTGTGTCATTCGCTGCGAAGATCAAAGAATTAGCATTGCCACCTGTTGTGAATTTAATACCTTTGTGACGTCACAGCATCTTAACCAATTTGAGTTTGCTGATCTCAACCGCTTCTTCCTTTTCAATGTCCTATGCAATTCTCCTGGAACAATAACATTTAGCGCGTACAACTATGCAGAATACTAGTAGGCAGAAAACGCGCTCTTGCTTCTTACTATTTAATAGTAATGTAATTTATAATTAAAACATTACACATTATTATATGCTTCGTTACAGCCATTCTGATATTCCTGAGCCTATTGGCGCTCAGCACGGCATTCTCAATTTATGCAGAAGACGAAGGCACTACGACTATTACTAATCCAACCACTAACGAATCCAATGCTCCAGTCGAAACCACACCTGCATCAACTGTTTCTTCTGGTCCAGCCGAAACCACACCTGCACCAACAGTTACACCTGGTCCAGCTGAAACCACACCACCACCAATTGTTACATCTGGTCCAGCCGAAACCACACCTGCACCAATTGTTACATCTGGCCCAGCCGAAACCACACCTTCACCAACTGTTCCCACAACTGTTGCACCTGTTAATCCAACAACTGTTATAAGCGGTACCACTGAGCAGGAAACGTGTTTATACCAATCAGAAACGTGGAGCTTGGAGGATCCGCGCATGTATTACTGGTGCTTGGACGATAAACCCATTCGGTCTGAGTGCAATGAAGGATCCTATTTTGTGAATAATGCCACAGTTTCTGGCTGCATACCCGAAGTGCAAATGGATCCAACCTGTGTCAACTTGGACGTCAAAGTGGGTCCCTGTGAGGGCATCAATCTTAAGCAGCCGCAAGCCAGTAAAATCCTAACCAACTTCTGGCTCTGCACTAAACCCAATTCGCAGCCCGTTGAATTGACTTGTCCAAAAAACATGGCATTTGTCAAACGGGATGGTTATTTGGGCTGCTTTGGCTGGCAGGCATGGAGATCTTTTCGCGGTTGCTATAACTAAACGCTATCTAAATATACTTAGCTTGCGTGATAAGGTCCAGCATTTTAATTATGTTCAAAATACTTTTGAATTGACTTTATCATGATTTACTGAAGTAATGAATTGCGTGGAAATTCATTGAAAAATTGATTAAAAAGTAATTAACCCACCTATATCTTATCTTTATTCGTCGACAATTTGATAACGCAGCACATTAAATCAATGATCGAAAAATCCTGCTGCCACAGAGTGAAAATTACAGTAGCTTGGAAAAATGAAAACTTTTTGCCAAGAAATTGCACAGCTGCCAAACTTAAGAGCAAACATGTGTGTGTATGTGTGTGTATGTGTGTGTGTGTGTGCTTGTGAGCTAGAAAAAAGAAGAAGAGAACAAGAAAAGCATTTAACTTAGCCAAGGCGAAGTTGTAATACCCTATCCGAACGGAGTTTGCCAGAAAAAAGTTGAAAACATTTTGAATTAAAGCTTAAAACATTTGAAAATTAAACTTATTGGGCTTATAAGCCCATTTTATTACACAACTAATAAATATTGATTTAATTAATTTTATTATATTCTTGCTTAGATTTTGCTCTCTAATTTTGACTCTAATTAGAAACATTTTTTAGTTATTGTTCTAAGTTGAAGTTTATGTTATATATGTATAGCTTAAGTTGTTGTTATTTAAAGCGTTACGAACTTTTTCAGAAAACTATAGTATCCTCTACAAGGCATTAAAAGCGCAAAAACAATTGTCACCACACATTTTGTGCTCAACAAAACAACAAACATAAAATTGGCAAATTGCAGAGAGGACGATGAAAGTTCTAACCTGACTTGGTCAGCAAACATATGTTTAGATGTGGTATGGTATATGTATATACATATATACATATATATATCTAACAAAATTTATTGGTTGTTGCAGTTCCATTTGCTTGTGTTTGTGTGTGTGTTTTTTATTTTCTTGTGTCAACTGCCAACGAGTTCAAAATGAGTTTAAAGTTCAGCGTTAGTTTCGTTTCCCCCCGAACAAGACCAACAAAATAATGTCGCACATATTGCTTTTTAGATTTTATTTTTCGATGTCGCCTCGAAATATATAAGCTTTTTAAGATATTATAACTATTATTAGCTTTAAGTTCCGATAACTTGAACATTACTTTTGCACTGCTTGCACTTTTCGCACTGCTTGCTTTAATGCACCTAATTACCCAGAAAGTGTTGTTTGTGTGTTTTCTGATTTTGTTTTTATCTCATATGGCATTTGCGCTGCAGTCAAGTACCACTGAAACCTCTCCCAATTTCTCTCTCTCTCTATATATAAATCTGTCTCTGTCCGTCTGTTAAGGATAGTTACGCATTTAGTCACACAGTGCCGGACACAAGAATAATTCAACCGAACGCTAAATGCTGTCTACAATGCGGACTCTATTGCCTAGGTAATAAATGTCTGAGTGCAATACAGTTCAAGGCACACTCGCACACACACACACACACACTCACGCCAAAGCTGCACAGAACCCCTCCCAAATGAGTTAGTCAGGAAATTGCATTATTTGTCTTTGGTTGTTGTTGCTGACAAAAATGCTTCACTATGCAGGACATTCCATACCCTTACCTTTTGAAACAGAGTGAGAGAAAAGCCGATAGACTAAATTAAATATCAGCGTGATTCACGAAGTCTTGAATGAAATATTCTGTTTTCCCAAAGTTGCAAGTTAAAAGACAAGGAAACTAAGCTAAAATAAGTTGAGAAGAAACTTTTAGCCCATGAGATTAATCCAAGAAATGATTTTCTAATTTTAATCAAACGAAAATTCGGTCTATTCATCTGTTTTTTCTAAGTGTACCTTACTTCTAAAAACTTCTCTATAATTTTTTAGCTGTACATACTACAGTCGACATTTGGCTGGTATGTGTGTGTATGTTTGTATGTATGTATGTTTGTATGTTTGTAGCCACTATCAAATGGCGTTTGGCTATCTCCGTTGCGACACTGTTCTGTCACACATGTGAAATTTTCTACAAAATGCTCCTCCAAGTCACTGCAATTTTTCTGCTCCATTTCCTGACCCCCAACTTCCCCCTCTCAATTGCTGATGTTGCCATTTGCTGCTGCTGTTGCTCTTCTTCTTGCTGTTGCATTTTAATTGCTTGGCTTGGTGTGTGTGTGTGTGTGAGTGCCGCTTGGGCCATTAATCCTGCACAACTTGTGCACTGAAATTACGGAAAAGGGATTTTTAAAGTCACAATTGTCGTATGTTATCAACACACACACACAAGTACACACACACACACGCTCTGGGAATGTCTATGAGTTCATGTGCAGAGTTGATTGCGTGTCGTTGCATTTGTAGCAAGCAGCTTGTGACATAGAGCAAAAAGTTTATTTGCGGTGATTATTTGATCGATAAGTTA
This sequence comes from Scaptomyza montana, assembly GCA_018904305.1. NCBI lineage: Eukaryota > Metazoa > Arthropoda > Insecta > Diptera > Drosophilidae > Scaptomyza > Scaptomyza montana. The sequence continues at coordinate 20,878,882 of JAEIGR010000001.1, read as the reverse complement.
TCGAGTTTGTATGATCATCACTAGCTAAGATCTGTTTGAACAACGAGTACATAAATATTTAATTTATATTTTTAAAGTACATATTGATAAGAAAATTATATTATTGAAGTAATAAGAAGCATAGAAGCGAAATTGATTATTTTAATCGATTATTAAGATCGCTTTTACTTCTCATTAAACAGTTTCTATTGCAAATTTAATAAAGTTGCGTGACACGAAAACACTCACGATATCAACTCAATTGCAAAAAGTGCAAAGACATTGCCTTCTGCTTGGCAGCAGTCAACGTGTTGTCTGTGTGTCGCTACGTCCAAAACTTGGCCTGTAGTTAAGGGCCAACATGAAGCTGTCGCAACGGTGCTCAGATTTAATTGAGTTTGCAATTGTTTTGCGGCCGAGCGGAGACACAGAAATAGAGAGAACTCGAGAGATTTGCTAGCTATGCATTTGAATGTGAGAAGTAAAGGAGAACTTTGAAGCTGTAGTCTCTTGGTCAGTTGCACATAGCTTCCGTTTCCGCACCTTTTAATCGCAAGCAACAACTGTCATATCTGACATAATGGCAGGGACGTTGTCGTATACGCAATGCGCACAAAAGTATGCAACAATATTTTGTTCAGTTTTCTTATTTTTCATAACGTTTTTCTTTCGGAGCTATTTGCGCTCCGGCACTTCCTGTCGAATAGTCATAATTGGTATTATTTTTTTTCTCTTCTTTACTCCTCTGCCACAAAAACCAACAATTGCCTCCTCCGCCGCGCCCCTGTTCGCTCCTGCATCACACAGCAGGAAGTATCGCTCATTGGGTCCTGTGACTCTTTGGGTAGATTTTTCAGCTTGCGTTCAGCTTGCTCTTTGGGCTCCTCGGGCTTGCCGGCTGTTAAGTTGGCTTAAACTTTTCCACTTGAATGGCAAAACGGAAGGTTTTATGTACGTTCCCCATTGTTGTTGTTGCCGCATTGTATTGCAGCGGCGCATGAAAGTATGTAGCATGAACAATTTGGCTCTGCGCGCTTGCAACAAATAAATATTGCGACATGCAGTCAGAGAAAGAAACGATTAAAGGTGAGGATAAATTTTACTAGTAGTTATTTTATGCAAGGATTTTGTTCATATTTTAAAATTTTTTTTGTTTTTTGATATACCATCCCAATCAGCATTTTAGTACTACAAAATTTCTCTCAGTGCCGTCTCTCTCTGTGCACAGCCTAGCTGCACCTTTCACAGCCGCCTTGCATTTGTATTTTATGGCGCCGTTGAATTTATATTTGCACTTCACAAGCAAACAACAACAACTGCAACAATTGTTTGCCACAAAGTTTGTTTGGCTTATTTTTCGGTTACAAATCAAATCGAAAATCGCATTAAAATTGCATGCAACAAACAGTTGAGAAGGCTTATAATACATACAAACATTTGTAGCTTAAGGTGTTGCAAGCGAAACAAGTCACAAAAGAGCCTCACTCCCAAACCCCAAACCCTTCCTTCCTGCTGTCTGACACGGCGCATTTGATTTGTGTAGTTTTGTTAACATTTTGGCGCATTTCAATTTTCAATGTTCGTGAGACGAAATCACTTCAACGCCTTCGATTTCAATTTCCGCCGTATTTTGCTATTTGAATTTCGTTATTGCATTTTCGGCATTGTTTTGTTCGTTTGTTTGTTTCACTGTTTACTTTATTGCCATTTCAGTACGATTGTATTTCCTATTGCAAAGATATACGTTTCTTCGGTTCTTCGATTCTTCGATTGTCATTTCATTTCTTGTGGCCTAGTTTTAAGTTTCTTCCGACTATGCCAATCAAATAAAGTTGATAACAAAGAAGCAGACACAGTTTGACTGTTTTATAATACAGTCAAGCTTCCATTTCCATTTGGTTCAATCAAGAGCCAATTCAATACGAAAAAGTTGGTTTACAATAAGGTTCTTTCTCTTAAGAAAAATTAAATATATTTCAATCAACATCAAATCAATTGCCTGGACAAGCTTGAAAAGTGTTAAGACACAAAGACAAACAGCTAAAAGTCTGATTTACTGCGTTACAAACATTGCAACCAAGTTAAAATACTCTCTCTCCCCCTCTGTCTGCAACTACTCTTTCTGAAAGAATAATTCTGCTTTTTGACACTTCATAATCTGAACAGCTGGCAACTTCTTTCTTTATTTGAATTTAATCCCAAGCGCTTTGACACGTTATTTTTTTTACTTTTCTTTTTTTTATATTGTTTTAAGTCACTTTTATGTTATTTTTTGCCACCTCGCACTTCTGTGTGTATGTGTGTGTGTGTGTGTGTGTGTGTGTGTGTGTGTGTGCCTGCAGCTGCTTTTTCACTGCTTCTCTTCTTCTTTTTCTTCGCTTTACACTTTGTAATTTTCTTTCATTCACCCAACTTGCCAACATTCCAATTGGACACGCACTTGGCATATCTCTCTCACTATTTTTCTTCTTTTTTTTTCGAGCTGCTCATTTTGCATTTTCCATTTCGTTTTCCCTTGCATTTTTTTGCATTTTTTGCTGCATACCTTGAGGCCGTTCGCATTTTAATGGCGGGGCCTTCAAAACGATTACTGGCCAACTTTATGTAGAAATGTACTGTGCACTGTGAGAAAATGTAGTCTTATACTCTTACTTAGTTAGCATAAATGAAGTAAGAATTTTACTCAAGTTTAAATGCAAATTAAGCTCAGACTCTTATTACACTAGGTATTTGCTTGTTTCTCCCAGTGTACTCAATATCAGTGGCAAGTGTAACAATCTGTTTGCCACGCCCCACTTCTCGCTAAAAAGGGGCTGGCCAGTGTGCCCATTCTGTAAGCATGCATGTGATTTGCTGCCTTGTCTTGATGTCAGTTTGTGGAAATTCATGTCCTTCTTGCTGAAACTGAAGCTGTTCTTAAGCTTGTTGTTCCTGTTGCTGTTGTTGTTGTTGCTGTTTCTATTGTGGTGATGGGGCATCAATAACACATTTGTATAACATATATCGCCAGTCAATAGCAGACACGTGTCTAAGTATCTAGTACTGCTGTAGTAGTATCTGTTTTCTATGTCTTCAGTTTGAATTTGAATTTGAATATGAGTCGAGCCTAAGCTGCGTTGCAAATGCCATTGTAATGGTATCATGTTGTAACAGATTGCTGTTTACCTTGATTTACATAAGCACACAAACACACACACAAATACACTTACACCTTTGTTAGTGGAGGTGCAACCGCAGAGCAAGGCAAACAAACGACACGAAACACTTTGTTGAGCATGGAGCTGCACGGTGTTAAGTATGTAAGGTTAGAACTGAATTAGAGATGAAAACTAATGAAATTTTGTATATAATACAGTTGAACTTCCATATAACGAATCTCAAGGGGTTTTTGATTGGACCAAGTTGGAGAGTTCTAGAAATGAATTCGTTATATAGACATTTACATACACTTTACTTATAATAGTATACTTTAAACACATTCTTTGCAAATCTTAATTTCTCTTGCATTAGATTTTATCTAAAACTTTATTTAACAAGTCAAGTTCATTGGCCAAAATATTTATTTGGTCTACTTATAAAGACTATGAAAACAAGCAGCAAGATTTGTTGTCAATATTTTATTATTCAGTCGCTTCCCAAGTTCAAAAATTATTCTTATAAAAACAAAACAAAACATATTCAAACAAATACCAACAATCCTAACTCGTGCTGATTTCGTGTCACGTTAAAAACAAAAGACACAAAAGACACGCTCTCAACTCTGACGAGTGGCAAGTGGAATGGAGAATCTATACTCAAGCATGCACTTAGTCTTTGCGCCTTTTACATCTCCTTTCTTTGGTTCGTGTCGATGTTGACATCGATGTCTGAGCATGGGGCGTGAATAAGCACGTGTGTTAGTTTATCCATACAAACATATATACAATATATATATATATGTATATGTATACGATCTACATATGCAAATTTTTGTTGTTTCTGCTTTTGTCTTTTGTCTTGGCTTATGGCATAAAATGAGGCAATGCCGCCTGCCTGACGTTCCTTTTGTTAACAGTTTTTTTCACGTTGAGTTTCTTTTTTATTTTCCCAAGCACCCACTAAACAAATAAAGCTATTTGCATGCGCAACTAAATCGATTTGTGTTTCGTATCAAAAGCTGTCTACTTGGCCGCAGCTGTTACCTCAAATCAGCACAACCAACTTGGCCCAAAAGTGATATGCAATGCAACTAGCATTAAACTGTCGTCAACAGATAAGCAAAAGTAACTCAACAAAAACTTTGCTTTAACTTTACTTGAAAAGACTGCAAGTGAAAAATAATATACTTTTGAACAGAGTTTTAATCATAGTTGAGCCATAAACTCACTGCCAAGATGCAACAGGACCTGCAGCTAATATTCCTTTCAATATAATTTTTCGCTGGAAAAATGTACTTTGAGATAAATATTATAATATCATCTTTTGATTTGTTCTATGGCTTTCAAAGCAAGTTAATCCCCACGATTGAGCCAATTGAGCCGCTAAGTGCTAACTTGGCTAACAGAAAGCAATGCGTTAAGTGGGTGACTAGGCCAAATTGATTGTCAGCCACAAAACCCAAATAATTAAAAACAAAAACACCTTTTGGCAATTTAATTAAAAACAATTTTTTTGGAATGCAATGGAATTTGGGAGGAGGAGGCATGGCTGGGGGAGGCGGGACTGTTATAAGCCGCTTTGGGGACACAACGTGGACATCGAGCATGTTGGCCATGGCCAAAGGATTTGCATTTGTTTTTCTATTGTCCCTGCACAAAATATATATTTATACATATATAGATGTCTGTGTGTGTGTGTGTGGAGCAATTACGCAGAGTGGCGTTGGTCAAAATGGTCAGCGGACCGTAAAGCGTGAAGCGTGAATCGCGAATCACATTTTGGTCCAGATGAAACTCTGCGGTTTTGCTTAAATCCTACTCCACACCATCCCCCCGCGCTCTCCATCCACTCTATTGTTTGGGCAATTCGAAAAATAATATAGCAACTGGATGTCTGTATATTTTGGCTTAGAGGCATTTTAGTTGGCCCTGTTTTATTTTTTTTTGGTAATTTTAATAATTATTAATTAGCTGGCCGCTGGCTGACAATTTGGGTTTTTAACGCTTTGCACAAAATTGGTTTTTAATTAAGATTCACTTTCCATTTGGCCTAATACTATAAACACTTAACAAAACAGATTCCTGTTTGGAGTTTTTATGTTTCTTGGTCAAACGAGATGAAAATGTGTTGTGAATTTTGAATGCAATTTATTTGCCGAGAAATGTTCGAAAAGCATTCAAGCTAAACATGAAATGACTTTTGTGTTTTTCTTATCCTAAAACAATAGCATCAAAACCTGATGTTTTTTTAGCTATGGCAGTCTTATTGACGTCCAATCGCCTTGGCAAAGCCCTGCCGTTTAAGTCGCCTTAAAGGACGAGCAGGGAGTAGACCTCTTGCGAGTAGGCTGCGGTGTCTTAGCAATCTTTCGATGTATCTGCTCAATCTGCTCTTCCACTGTATGCAGATTGAAGTCTCTACGAAGTGTGGAACCGCGTACGTACCAGAGACAGTCTGTTATCTATCATAGTACGCGATTCTATAGCACCTATTCAAGTCTATAGTTTGATTTGGCTGCGATTCAACAAATCTTTATTCTATAAAGCCATATTGGAACAATACAGTGAGCATAAGCAGCCCAATTGCATCTCAGCGGTAAGCTACATTTATCAAACTTTTAACTTCTTTAACACCCAGACGTATATTTAATGAAAATTCATAGACTTTAACGTGCTTAGCAATGAGTTTATTCTATCAATTGCCAGATGGATCAGCTTCAATTGAAACATTTATTTATGCAGCCGCAGCAAGTGGTTGAGTTGGTGGCAAAACCGTTGGTGTCCAATACCATTCGGAATAATGGACACAAGCCTTGGCATCATCCAAATAACCGTTGGCAATGGGACAGCGAGTCAGCGTGGCAGGAGCACCAAGCGTTGTACAAACCCAATAAACATTCTTATTGGTAAAGTGACGATAGTTTCGAACAGTGATTTCCTCCGCCGTCTGACAGCCTGGCTCTCCTGTAGGCTTATCCCAAGCAGCTGCACTGCAGCAGCTGACAAAAGCCAGGCATAATGCGATCAAATAGAAAAAGTTCATGATGAGAATTCACTTTCAAGACTGACCTATGGCAAGTAGCAAATGCTGCTTTTATAGGACTTGAGTGGGCTTGCTAGATTATTCTATCTTATCAAGTGTAATGATGTAAATAAACTGGAAGCATTTGGCTAAGGCCTTGTTGCCATTTGGCTGTAAGTTTATGGCGCTGTTTGTTTGTTGTTACTAGTACTTTGAAGGGGCACGTTTTTGAATATTCATGATAGCAAAACTGAGAGCAGAGGAAGCAAAAGAATTACTGGCTGTAAATTATAGGCAGAGATAGGCAGCCACAAGCACAGCAGCTAATTAATTCAAAGCGCTGTCTTTTGGCCAAAAAATGCGAATAAATTTCACCTGGCAAATGAGGCACTTTTCGCTTGGTTGCTTGGGGCCTGACTTAAGGCCCATATTACGACCTAAACACACACACACACACACTTGAGTAATTGCCTATGCCATTGCACTGAGGCTGCATTTTGAGCCTCAGACTTGTGGTGAGCCAGGGAGAGAGAGAGCGGCGGGGTTGGAGTGCTCGCGTACTTGGCTTTGTTTGCTTTTGGGCCATAAATTAAATCAGGTTATTAATGTCTACCATTAAATGAAGCTACAGGCAGCGGCAGCAAGAGCTAAAGGACAACTACAAACATAGGCCATGGCTTTGGGCTGTTTTATTATCCTTGCACTTGCCTCAAGTCTCAAGTCTCGAGCCTTGAGATTTTCTATATATGTACATATATATATTTCTGGCTGATTTATGCTAATTCGTGCGGCATTTCGCAGATTTTTCGGCAAAATAGCAAAATGCACTAAATTCTGTAGAATGCAATTTCGCCATTAAGTTTTTGGCAAGAAGAATGAGAGCCTAAAAAAGGAACTGGACTGAGTTTTCAGAAGGTAATTTATTGTTTCGAATACGAATTCCGAGAGAGTTTGTCTTTATGTTGTAGTTGTGGTTAAAATTTAATCGTATCATATTTATGTTATTTTTCTGTTTTACAAACATTTCGCAGTTCATGAAATTCTTTTCACTTTCAACTCTTCATTTTACCTATGTTTCTCGGTCATTCATATTAATTGCATTATTTATGTATCATGCAGTTGAACATCTCTTTTTTTATTATTATTAATATTTTCCAATTTACAGTTGTTGGGCAAATGGTTATGTGCCCCTTTCTGGTTTTGTGGCCAATTTATAATTAATACGCGAATACAAATATCAATACGAATATGTTTTCGACTATATTGCGCACATGATGCAATTACAACTCGCAGCTTACCGTTACATTGGTAATTCTCCCCTTTTCCCCTACCCCCACCACCATTCAAGTTCTTTTACATGCAAAAATATTTTTTGAATTTTTTTTCACAAAGACATTCGACAAACAAAAACGAATATGAAATAACTGCGAATTGCCCGTTCGAACAAATTTTCACATTTTCCAGCTCGTTTTATTGACGAGTGCGTGTTTGAGGACTGACAAAGGACTTGACTGATAACTGGCAAAAGGCTATTCGCTAACAAATACAAATAAAACAAGTGGAAACGTTGCAGTCGGACGCAACCGACTGCTGTATACTCGATATCTGTATTCAAACCGGTAAAATGTGGCCTGATTGCAATGGGGTACGGATGCGGGAGGGGTTTACGCCGTCTAAAAGATTCTCTGATGCAGATTGGAATGTCAAATGCTATCTTCCTTCCAAATTTGGCAACTCTAGCTCAAAGTTTGTAAAAGTAATAACTCATTAGTAAAATCCTGCAAAATAATAATTATAACACTCAAAATATAATTTAGTCAGTTTGTTTGTGTGCGCAATACAAATTTGAAAATGAGATTTATTTCATATAATTAAACAGAATTGGTTTGATGAATGCAAAATTGGGAAATCTTTATACATATATAAAAATCTTCTATTCGTGTATTAGTGATTAGTTTTAGTTGTTTGAATCAAAGTATTAATATATATAACATTTATGAAAAATTTGATTTCGGCTTTAAAATAACAAAATTCTTTACATTTTCAACAAAAAGAGTTCGAAGATTGACACGTCAATGGGATATTGGCCTTATCATCTGTTGGACAAATTTCATTGAATTTGGATGCCAATCTAGCCAAAAGATGCTTCTAGGACCATAGTCAGCAGTCGTCGTATATCTTCCATTTAAATTACTTATAGACAAAAAATAGAGAAAGCATTTAGATATATTAAACTTGATATGTAAAAAATAATATTTTGTATATTTAATTACCTCCAGAAACAGGATTTAAACCACCCAGCAGATTCATAAATATTCGCACAACTTCTCTTATTTTTATCATTATTCCGATCTTTTGTTGAAAATTTCATTTTAAGATGATAAATCAAAGAATTGCCAGCATTTCCAGAATATTCTCCGATCTCTTTTAACTCATACGATTCTGCCTCGCTGCCAACAACAAAGTGACTGTATCTTGCATAGCGAGTTTCGCCTTCGAAGTCCTCAAGGTGGATGTACAATTCGTGGGGTTGGGATTGTGTCAATAAGTGCAGCTTTTCCATTCCCATATGGAATTCTCCGCGCGAATCTCCAAAACCTTCTTTATATTCATCCCAGTTGCGGTAAAAGTCAACACTGCCATTAATGCGTCGCTGAATAACAGTCCAACCGGAGCCTGCCAATGTGGAATCACAGGAAACAGAGAATGGCCCAATATTGGGTAAAGTCAACGTATACACATCGGTCGATTTACCCAGACAGTTTGAAGAGTTAGAATTTAAATGAAGATCAGAGAACTTTGATTCAAGGTATTTGATTTTAACAGAATTTAAATCGAGTTGAATATCTTTGTTTTCTATTTGTTTATCTTTTAAGGCGAGTTGATTATCTATTTTTTCTATTTCTTTATCTTTGTTTTCTATATCTTTATCTTTTAAGGCGAGTTGATTATCTTTGATATCCATTTCTTTTTCTATTGCATTGACATAACTGAGCAATGGTTTGACTATTTTATGGCAATATTTTCCACACATTTCATCCTCTTCCCCAAATTTCGCAAAGCACTGAATAAAACGCAAAATAAGTATTGGAAGAAATAATACTTCTTTTTGTTTTAAGCACTAACCGATTCACTTGTAGATCCATATCCTGACTTTAATGTTAAAGCCATCGATAGAATTGTAAAAAGACTGATATATAAATCCATTTTAAACAGTTCAGCGATTTAATTTTGGCTTGTTTCACAGCTCTTCAAATTTTGTACTAATTTAAACAGATTCCGCAACGAAAGAAGAAACCTCGTCTTTTCAAATTCTTTGCGATTTAATAGCATTTATATATTTGATAGGAAATGAACTTTGAACGATCTGATGTTTGTTTTAGTATTTTGTTTCTATGCCCTGCTATGTATATAAATGTTCTTTCTAAATATAAGCCTGCCGTCGCCAATTGTCTGATGACACTTAACCTACCTAATTCGTTCTCTGTGAAAGCTTATCAGCAGCTCTGACAACATAATCTTTTCCAAAATATACTTAAAGCATTGTGAAAGTATTATAAGTTTTATACATTGAATAATTTTTTGGATGTTTTATATATTCTCAAAGTCATTATTAACAAAAATAAAGCTTTACGCTTTTTCAGCATTGCTGGCAGAAGACTTTGTGTTATTTATTGATTCTACATTTAATTCTCATAAATAAATGAGAGGCATTAAACAGAACGACAGTTTTTAACCTTTGTGTGGGAAACATGAAGATCTATCGATATTGAGTTATCGAATTTATCGATTTGCCAGCCAGATTTGCCAGTAATCGTGGAACACTAATCTTGAGACTTTATCTGTCCCGGCCATAGATAAAGATATTTGCCAAGTTTCAAGTCTCTAGCTTAAAGGGTGTCGAACAAAGTTGCGAATGTACAGACGGACAGACAGACTGACGGACAGACGGATAGACACCATGACGGACATTGCACAAACCCAATATACTCTTATCTTCGGTATAGAGTATAAAAATACTTTTTTGTGCAATGGAAAATTAAATAATCACAAAAATTTTGTTTGTTTTTTTCATCCGTTTTTGTGTTTAAGGCTGAAAAAGCTCGAAGTCAAGTGTATATTGAAATGCACAGAGAGAAATTAAAGGCACATAAATCAAATAAAATAGTTTTGAACCAACTAAAAAATTCTTTCCTCATAAAATTCTTCAAATAATTAACTCCAAATGATTTCAATTTGTTTTATTGTGACTTAAAAATGCTTTTAAAATAAAGGTATAATTTTTTATTTTTATTGAGGTAATAAAGTATTCAAAAACAATAAAAAATTCTTTCTAAAAATGAGAATTTCATATTCTAAACATTTTATTTTTCTGTGTGCAAAAATGGTTGCCAAAAATGGTTGGAATATTGATTTATGACAGATGTTTTGTTGTTGCCGTCGAACATGCAATTTAATTTTACTGTCCAAAAACGATCAACACTTGCGGATTTCGTAAAGTGGGCGTGTTGCACGTCAATATGGGCGTATCAGCTTAATTGCTGCCATAAGTCAAAAAAGTCAAAAAGTCCATTGCCAAATGCCAGATGCCAGATGTCTCTGTTTATTTTTTTACTTTTTTATTGTTGGCTGACAACGTGTTTGAGTTGTACACTGTGAGAAAAACACTTCATGAGTCATCATCATTTAACTGATAAAACTTATCGCCAAGTTGCGTCTAGCCCTTGACATTTGTATATATATAAACAGTTTTTTTTATCGTCGTTTGACTTTCCGGTAAAAGATGACTGATAAAATTTTATGACGCATTCAATTAACTTTAATCCAGTGAACATAATGTCGGAAGTGCTTTACTTATCTTAATCAACTTGTAAAAGTGTGGAAAAACAGTGTTGTAAAAAACTTCTATAAATTGTTTAGGCTTTAGAGAACTGCAACGAGTATGATTAAGTATAATCAAACAGTCTTGCCAAAAAGACAATCAAATCAACTCAAGTTACCTGACTCGTTGCAGTTATCTGTTGGGCATATAATTTAATTATCAAAATGCGCTTTGTTATTATCTTAATACATCTTAATCAGTTCAACAGATGCATGGAAGCTTAGTTATATTATAATGCAATCAGAAGTGGAAAATATTTAGGAAGATTTTTTTTTTAAAGCAATAACAGCTTCCTGCTATCATTAATTAAGTGTTTATTCATATGTTGATGTTTTTTTAGCACTGCTCCCAACCCGTTGGACGACTTGGTGGCTCTCGGCATGGTTTCCATGCCCAAACAATCCAGGGTATACAAGTGTTCATTTCCTGATTGAAACCCGTATTCGGCTGACACTTTCGCAGCTCTGCCTTTGCATTAAGTTCTCGGCATATCCAATATTTGGTGGGATCGATGCAATGACGTTGCGGATTTCCAATCTCTGCTAGCAGTTTGCAGCCTGGCTCATAAGTATCGATGCATTGGCTCATGCCAACCCCAACCAGGCAAAAGCAGCTGGCCAAAAGCAAAAGTATAGCTAGAATTCGATATTGAGTTAAGCTCAGCAGAAGTATCGAAAGGTTTTCAAAACAAATCCTTACCAGAAATTCTCATTATGTGCAATGTGAACCACTCGAAAGCAACTGTTGGTGGTTAGTCTGTGGTGCAATGGCTTTTATAGACTGATACTTAAAGTGTTTAAAGTTCATCGAACGATGTTGACAGCAGTTTTCTTGTATTTGCAAATACTTTAGCAAAAACAAGGTCAAGATTTCTTTGGTTTGTCAGAGATAGTAGCTGGTCTTTTTTTCATTCCGATTGTTTTTATTCTACAACAAATGAGTTAATAATCTACGCTAGCACCAAGTGCAACACATGTAGCATGCCACTCACGCATGACAACAAGAACGAACAAAAGAATATTTCCCATTTAAAGCGGTGGACAGCAAGGAATGCGACAGCAAGACAGAAAATCTTATCCAATTTAGTTGGACATCACAAATCCATTCTATGCCCTACACACACACACAAACATACGAACTTTGTCAATTGCGCTTACGTTCAACATGGTTTGGACTGATTTTGATGCTTCATACAAAGACCCTTTAAAAACAAGATAATGCAATTGGTAAGAAAAGGCTTTACAGTTATTTCGTCTCAGGGTTCCGCTCTCAGAAATAAAGAGGAGCGCGATAGCGTTTTTGTTTCAGTTGCCTTTGCACACAGCGGCCCGTCAAGTGTATGACAAGCGGCAGGCCAGCAGCAACCAATAACGGCATAATTTGTGCCTAGTGTCAATGAATTAAATAAAAGGAAAGAGACCAGCAATCTATGCATATGCAGCAGCCTTCAATGTGAGTGTGGCAATTGTATATCGTTCATTGACCATTCTCAGCTACATATACATATATATAATTTGACTATTTATGAAAAAGTTGGAGAAATTCAGAACAATTTTTTAGAGATTTCAATCATGAAAATATTTGAAAAGTTCCAATTAAGCATTATACTTGTCTTTTGAAAGTGTATTGATAAGTTAAAAAAAAAAAACAATTTTTATATATTGCAGCAATTTAAATTATGTATTTCTTTATCTGTATTTTATAAAGGGTGATTTATTAACAGGGTGATCAATGTAATAAAGAATATGCAGAATGCACTCACCGTTAGCAGCAACAACACACGTACAGTTCAATGCAAGAGCTCTCTCAATCTCTCTCTCTCTCTCTCTTTTTTTCACTGAGCGCTTTCACAAAAGCAAAAACACACACACACTACAAAAATTAAATGAGATGCATTTCATCTTTTATTTTCTATATACATATGTATGTATATTAATTATTTTATTCTCATTGCACTTCACACACAAGAAAAAAATAAAAACAAAGTAAATCAATTAATACTATCTTCAATGCTTCGCTTATTATGGAGATTTTCAGCGAGCTAAACGCAACAACAACACACTCGTTTGGGCGCTGTTATCCTCTCTCTTTAATTTTTTCGCGACCCGACAAAGCAGCAACAAAATGGCGCAATTTTCTCAACCTTCATTTGCTTGAAAACACTTTAAAAAGCAATTACACGGCGATTCTATAATGTTATAAGCACTTTGCGTATGTTCAGTGCGTAATATAAACACAATTTGACTATTAATATAGGGCGTATCAATTTAAATTTAATAAATAAACGGACGATAAGCTTCCAGCGATGTAAAGACGCGCAAAGTTCCAGGCTTACTGCCTTTGCGAATAAAGTGGAACAACTGGAATTTGTGCACTTGCGGAGAGTGACGATCGCTCTCTACAGTTAGAGCAGGACAGTTCTTTTTATATGTAAATCTATTCGCGAAGTTGATGTACATTCGTGTGCAGCAGCAACTAAATAGGCAAACATTTTTGTTTTTGCATGTATGGTATTTTAAAATTACATATTATTATTTTATATTTCTTGCTTTTGCCACATTGCATTACCTTGTTATTAAAGGGTCTTGATATAAATTTAAGTGTGCTGCCAGATCGTTACATTTTGACATTCAAAGCGAACCAAATGCCGCTAACAACCACAAAATATAAAAAAATTTTATGACATGTAATCCTTATTGGTCATTTTGCTTTTTTATTTTTATTTTTTCAAACTACAACTACAAATAACTTTACGTCGTCTGTGTAGAAAACTGCATGCCACTCACGCTCAATGAAATGGTCAAGTTGAAAAGAGAATTTTAAGCAACAACAACAACTGTCAAGTGAAAAACTTTCACATGCCCGCTTCACCACTCCTCTTCACCATCACCAGCACATTGCAACTAAAAGAAGAGAAAAAATAACAAGACGTCTGTCCAAATACGTAGAAAACGAGCTTTAGCACCAACTTCATTTCAGAAGCAAAACGGGCAACGAACAAAGGATTGCCTTCGGCCAATTTTGCAAGACATGTGAAATGCATTTCCGTTCACCGGCATAAAAGCAGTCAGACATGTATGTGTGTTCAAACATACATACATACATATGTCAAAATTCAACTTGCTACGAAATAAACCAAATACCTAGAAAATTAATTTTCAGCTCAAGACATATTATAAACAATTGATTATAATGTCGTAAATTTGTTTAAATTATTCACATATATGCAGCTAATTTTATATAAAATAGAGACATTTTTTAAAAACAATTTTAAATTGATACACTAACACGCGCCCAATTGTTAAACAAAGTTAAAGGTGCAGTCGTGCTGCCAGATCGTATTTATGCAATGTAAACAAATGTTTCGTGCTGCCAGGTGACGCATTAACAAGGGCTACAATGCAAACATCTGTGCGCTAGTGCGCAACATTGCGAGTCACTTGAAGTTGGCTGCGCTCGCTCAAATCATTTGCGGTCGTCTATCGATAAATTAATAGTGGCAACCAAGAGAAAATAAAAATTCCGCAACAACAACACACACGCAGAAATTTTAAAGTGTAGTGAAGAATTTAATCTAATTATAACTAGCAACGCGCAAGCATTAAGAGCACACACAGACACTATAGCCGCCCGTTAATTAGTGGCGCACGAATAAAAACGAACTTAACGATTTTTGAAACAACACAAAAGGTAGGGCAGAGAAGCAGCGGCAGGTAGCTTAAACACTTGCGTGTGTGTGCTTGTGTGCAAGTGTAAAGGTACGCGGCATGGGTTGAGGTGTGTGTGTACGTTTGTTGTGCGTGTGTGCGTGGCTGTGTGTGTGCGTGCGTGTGTGTGTGTGTGAGTGTGATGCAAGCAACAACAAAAAGCGGCGTGTGTAACTAAAGCTAAAGCGAATTACAACACACACAAATAGAGCCGAAAGAAAGATAAGAAGAAGAGTAAGAGTGAGAAGAAGAAGAAGACGCCTACGTAATGGCCAACCAACTGGATGCCAATGTCAAGGACGATCTGAAAACGCAATTTGTAACGCGCGAAGGCACGTATCGCCTGCTCACCTTATCCGAATATTCGCGTCCAAATCGCGTCGGCTATAGCAACAATCAAAGTTCGCCCCAGGTGCGCGTCTCATTTGTGACCCTGCCCAATCCCACAAATAACAAAACTAACAGCGAAGTGGCAACACCACCAGCAGCAACATCATCAATAACAACAACAATAGCAACAGCAGCAACAACAACGAGTGATAAACAATCAAATGGCGCAACAGCAAATGCAACAACAACAACAACACCTGCTACACCAACAGCTGCAACAACAACAACAATGGCAACGGCAACAGCAACAACTTCCAACGGCGGCGCCGGCGGTGATAGCAACTTTAACGGTAGCAGCACTGTGGACGCCCGCTTGGGCGGCGGCATTTCCATGCATTCGATGACAAATGGCGGCGTCTTGGATCAAAATGGTTTGCCAACAAATCAAATTGTTGGCGGGGATCGCATTTGTTTCAATTTTGGACGCGATCTCTATGTCTATGCGTTTCGTGGCGTTAAAAAGGTGAGCTAAGCCTCAAAAAAAATATTACTTAATCAATTTGCATAATTGAATTATGGATTTCTTTCTATCTCTATTTCTCTCTCACACACACACACACATACACATATACGAGGTGACGTGGTGGAGTCTTGAAATAAAGATCTTCTCAAGCTTATCAACTTTTTGTGTGTGCGAAGCTGATAAGCGCGTTTCCTTCCCCCTGCCTTGCAGTCATATAATACACAACTCCCCTCTTCCTTTCTCTCTCCGTCACCTTGTAACAATTGGCTACACTTGAAGAAAACAACAATACTTAATGAAAAGACAATTGGAATACATTTCCTATTGAATTGCATACGATATTTTTGCGAGTGTATAAGCCTACCCTAAGTCCATGCCCATGGCACACATTGAAAACATCAAAACGCTGCCCCAACAAACACACAATCGCTTAATTTGTTTCAATTCTGGCAGCGCTTGTTTGCTATTATTTAGTTGTTGTTTTTGTTGTTGTTGATCAATTCGCTTGCTAAGCTTTTATTTAAATGTGTTTATTGCGCTTGAAGGCAACTCTGTATATTATTCCACTGGATTATTGCAATACTCTTCTTCTAATTCTGAGGCCTTTGCATTTTGTGACTTAAAAACTTATCAAAAATATTCAACTTTTCTTAGGAATGATTGATTCTAAGCTTTAAATTGTCTTAGTGTGAGAATAAATTTAGTTTAAGCATTGTTTCTTCAGAACTCTTTTACATACTTTTAGTTCTTTCTCTTATTTGCCAAAGCGATTCTTGTGTCTTTTGTTTAATATAAATATATTGGCTATAACAGCTTTCATTAAATTATTTTGTTTTAAGTTCCAGGCAACGTATGCAATAGGTTCAATCCATCGGCTGCGTCAGTTGCTTTCCATGAACAAGCCGCTAATTTTTCCAAAGCTGTGCTAATTTTTATACCTTCCTGTATATAAATACAAAGAGTTGATGCGATTAGTAATCCTACGTTAAAAAAGTCTCTGAAAAACTATGATTAATGTTCGACTTAATCTTGAAAAAATTAGGGCAAATGATTTATAACTAAGCAACTTTTAATGCGAGTACTTAAGACTCTCCAGAACAAGCTTCTGAACAAAGAATTACATATTGATGTTGTTGTTTTATAAACAAAATGCATGAACAAGTGCAATGCTTTTTAAGAACTTTCTAACTCGTCATTATAGGGGCATTTATATTAATACCTAATGGTTTTTTAACTATTACGTCAGCCGACGAAAATTATTCACAAAAAGCAAGCTAAGTGACTAATAAAAATGTTTTTGTTACTTTTATTAACAAGGGCACCGAGATGAGTAAACCCATCGATAAGAAGTTTTACAAAGGCACAAATCCAAGTTGCCATGATTTCAATGCGAATGCAGCGACGCCCGCAGGAGCACCACTTCTTGTTGGCTTCACAACGGGACAAATACAATTGGTATCACCACAACAAGGACCAAGAGAATTGCGCAAACTATTCAACGAGGAGGTTAGTAGTAGTATTATAATCAACGAAACAGCATCAGTTAGATATATATATATATTGTTGTTTGTAGCGCCTGATTGACAAGACTAGAGTGACGTGTTTGAAATGGTTGCCAAATTCACCGCATCTATTTCTCGCCTCACATTCATCGGGCCACTTGTATTTGTACAATGAGGAGTTGCCATGTGCAGCAACAGCGCCCAATTATCAGCCATTCAAAGTGGGCGACGGCTATACGATACTCACCTGCAAATCCAAATCGACAAGGAATCCATTGTACAAATGGGTCTTTAGTACCGAGAATTGTTGTATCAATGAGCTGTGCTTTTCACCGTGCGGCACGAATTTGGCGCTCGTTTCACAGGATGGCTTTTTGCGTGTCTTTCATTATGACAGCATGGAGCTGCTGGGCATTGCACGTTCCTATTTTGGTGGCTTCCTTTGTGTCTGTTGGTCGCCGGATGGCAAATACATTGTTGTTGGCGGCGAGGATGATCTGGTGACGGTGTGGTCCTTGCACGAGCGTCGCGTTGTTGCTCGTGGTCAAGGTCATCGTTCCTGGGTCTCAGTGGTGGCCTTTGATCCGTATACAACATCGTATACAACGTGGGATGGCGGTGATTTCAGTGACGATGAGAATCAAATAAATGAATATACTGCTACGCGTGAGGAGCGCTTTTCGGGCGATTCGACAGCCAACGGTGGATTCGATGGATTCGATAAGAACTCAACGCCGTTGCATGCGACTCGAACGCATCCGCATTCGGCATCATTTCGTTCGGATGCATCATCGGCGGCGCTGGCGCCCGATAAACTGGCAATAAGCTATCGCCTCGGTTCAGTGAGTCAGGATACGCAAATCTGTTTGTGGGACATTACGGAAGATGTGCTAAGGCATCCGTTGACGTTGCGACAACGTGTCAATAGCACACAATTGAACGATAGCAGTTTCATAAACGGTGGCGGCGTCGGCGCCGGCAGCAGTGGCCTCGATGCGGATGGCATCAAAGTGATACGACCCGTTGCCATTGGTCAGGCTACTAGCAATTTAGCGGATTCGGGCAGCTGTAGTCCCATACGGGAATCAGCTTTGCCCGCCGAACACAGCAACAACAGCAGTTCCAGTAAATTCTCAACGGCCAATTGTACAATATCCTCGCAATCATCCAATGCCAATACACCGCCCGATGAACCGTGTGATACGGAAGCGCCGCTGCCATCTCCAGCAACAGCGGCAGCAGCAGCAACTGTTGCACCTACAACCACCAAAAGCACCACTAATAACTCAACAACAAAAGCAAATAGTCGTTCGCATGGCAATAATAGCAATTCAATAAAGTTTCCCAATTGCATTAATACAACCAAATCGGATAGCATCGATAGTGGCAGTGGATTGCGTATGAGCACCAATTCCAATTCCAATTATTCCACATCCGGTTATAATAGCAAGAATTCCAATAGCTCAACCAAATCCCATTCAAATTCCAATCCAAGCAGCAGCAGTTTCAGCGCCTTCAATAGTCTAACACAACGTTTGTCGAATTTTAGTTTTTTGAGCAACTCGGAGAAGCATCGTTCGTCAACGATTGGATACGAGGGCGCAACGGGAACAACGACGTCGACGGCGACAAATCATCGACAGCATCGCAAGGCTATGAGCATGCTAAAGAGCTATAATCAACATAATAATCACAGCAGCAGCAATCACAACAACAATAGAAGCAACAACAACTTCGCCAACTCCACAACGCTGGAGGGAGGCGGAGCAGTTGGTAGCAGTGTAACGTCGCATAGCTTTGGCTCCTTGAAGCTAAGTAAATCCTCGCATAACTCTTCGCTGGCAACAGCAGCCCAATCATCGACCAGTGTCGCCAGCTATGATCCCATGAAACTTATCGGTACCCCAGCGTGTCCGCGCTTCGAGGAGTGTCCGCTGCTGGAGCCGTTGGTCTGCAAGAAGATTGCTCACGAGCGACTCACCGCGTTGATATTTCGTGAGGATTGCTTTTTGACGGCATGCCAAGATGGTTTTATCTATACTTGGGCGCGTCCGGGACACACAACGGTAAGTATTTAAAGAAGTTTCTAAACGGGAAAAGTTTTAATAAACATATTTTTCTCTTCTTTTTTTTAGCACGTTGCTCAGCATTTGTCGTCGCCGAGTCAAGCGGTTGCGCCACCGCCTGGTGGCACGGTTATATAGTTCGATTAAATGTGAATGTGATCAACTATCAAGTAGCAGCGGCAGGTGTCGAAGGCGCAGTCGGTGATTTAGGTTATAGAGCTAGCGATTGATTTCAAATTGTGTATTTCCCATTAGGCAGAAATTTTTTTTTTTTTTTTGTCAAAACTTTGTTTTGTTGCAAACACATTTTATTTTTTTTTATTTTTGTATTCCAAATTTAAATGAAAACACATGAATAATTCATTAAAAAAAACAAAAACTATACGAGATACAGTTGTGTAAAACATAACTACAATTTATATATATAAATATATACATATATGTATGAACATGCAACTGCAGCAGGCAAGAGAACAAAAGCAAAACAAAACATTTATACAAATACGAAATATATATATATATATATATTTAAATTTGGATTATTATTATTATTATTAGTTGTAAATGTATTGTTTTTAATAAGTGGAATTTGTTAAAAACAAAGCAAAGCATGTTTATAACTATTTACTAAGCGCTAGCATAATAAACATACAATACACACATTTAACAATAAAAACAAAACAACAACAAACACACTTTGCATTAGTCAAACCAAGAACAACAACAACATTTAAACAAAAATGCTAAAAGCTAGCGACAAATTTGTATGCAAAACTTTTCACATTTGTGCTAATGGAACTGAGTTGCAATTGAGGCCCCCAAAAAGAAAAACAACAACTAACGAACTATACTTATACTAAAATAATAATAAACTAAACATTAGTATGCATTAATTATTTAATAAATGAGAAATGAGAATATGAAAATGAGATAATGCAAAAACAAACGAAAACTAATACCTTAATGTAGGAAACTGTTATCGTTATATGGATTATCATTAATTATAATTATTTTTCAATGCTATTCGAGTGCAAAGTCAGCCACACACATAATTAAAATTTAATACATACAACAACAAAAAACACACCCAAACAAATTAGACTAAATGCAAAACAAAATAACAAATATTTCATACAGGCCTATATAATATATACACACATATATATATTTTATAAAAATGCAAAATCGTTACGCGTGTGAGTAAAACTAGTAACAAAATTTCAAAGATCAACAAAAACAAACTTAGACCATAAGTCAAAAAAGAAAAACTGATCTAGGCAAAAAATCAACCAACCAACCAACAACAAACACGTTACAGTAATGAAGACTAAAAGATTTCAATAAAAACTATAATAAAAACAAAAAAAAAATTCAATGAAAACATACATCAAAATCGTTTTATCATTTGTTTTGTTTATTTATAAAAATTGTGTTTATTTGTGGTTAACAAAAATATGTTTTAATGCATTCACAAAACTGCAAATCTCAAAATTTTAATGTTCGCTAACTCTTAAAGTAACTTTTAGTCGCCTAACCAACCGCATAAACTACGAAGAAGTTTTGAAACATTTTGGAAATGATTTGGAAACATTTAACACATCGATTTTGAGAGTTCATTATTATATCATTGCCCCGATTAATTCAATGAGAGTTAATTATACTAAAGAATATATATTTAGATCGGTTTTATCGTGGCCAATGGATCCGTAGCAACCAGATACAAATGCTTGGAGAGCAGATAAGCAAACAGCACCTGACCGGCAACCACAATGAATAGAAAATAAAGCTTGCGCTTACGTCCACCGCTACTATAATCAAATTGCTGTGGATTTCCATAAGGATCATAGTTAATAGCGCCACTGGGTGCAGTTGGAGTGTTGTCCTGCAACAACTTGGTTCGCAGTGTGCGCAACTGTTAAAAGATTACAATAATAAGTAAATTAAATAAGACTCTATATACTACTAAGACTCACCAAAAAGAAACCAAATGAGAAACTGGTATATGCCAAAGCCATAAAATATCCAGATCGAAAGAAGAGCGTGCTCATCATAAGACAGACGACAATATTTACATATTTATAGCCGATAAATGCTAGCAAATCTAATGTCTTAAGACTCGTCTTCACATTCATCACATACAACGCTATCGAATAGACGACCAGCTCAAAAATGCTGTATGCCATAGCGCTGGATGCTTGGATGCCCAACTGTTCCGGTGAGAAACGATTCTGCATGCCCAACAACAAACCGGCAACAATCACATACGTTATATAGCCCATCGTTGGCAGATAAAGATCCGGAGCATTGATATCATAGCGTGGCTGTACTGGATGCTCCTGATCGTACTTGAGAGACCAGTCCTATCAAATAAATTGAGAAGTTTTAAACAGACTGTTAACAGAGTCTAATTGGAACTCCTCCTTGCTTACCTTGTGTACATAAGGGAAGAATAGCAAACGTAGCTTGCGACCAACATAAGCATTATCAACGGCAAAATAGTATTTTAGTTTTGCCACCGGCACCCACTTCTCAAACTGATTTTCCACAAGCTGTTTGCCCTGATCCGCTAAACGTTGACCATACTGCATTGCCATGTCCTGCACAATGGGCTCTTGAAACATGGCAAACTGTGGATATTGGCCGCCGACGACTCCGCCGGGTGGAGGAACACCACCGGGTGGAGGAACTCCGCTAGGTGGAACCATGCCATATGGTGGTGGTGACTGTGGTGCAGCCATACCGTAGGAGTTTGGTCCAGGTGGTTGCATTGCCTGTTGTTGTTGCTGTTGTGCTGGTGGATAGCCATAGTTTTGCTGTTGTTGTTGTTGTTGTGGAACCTGTGGTGCTGCATTATATCCAAAATTATTGTTGACCGGTTGTTGGGGTTGTTGTTGTTGCTGTTGTTGTTGGGGTGCCGGTCCAGAATATATATTGGGATCAAACATTGTGGGTGCAGAAGGCATCATGGGTGCTGCCAGACCCATGGCATTTAAATCGCTGACACGTTTTAATGGGACGAACCCGTCCTTGCGTGCCGCCCTGAGCTGTATAAATAGTGAGACAGACAGAGACAGGTGTTTATTGAGGTGATAATTTTTTATGGGGTGTGGAAAGAGAGGTTGTGAGTGGAAAGTGCCAAAAAACAAGCTACAAACATACGCAGCAAACAAACTAAACAGAAACAAATGCTCTAATCAACAAACAATTAACTATAGCGAAGGCAACACAAGATTATAAATAATTGTCGGCGTTCTGAGTTTCTCTCATCAGCATTCGCATCATTTGGTTTTTTGTTGCCTTCGTGGTGTAAATTCTGGTACTTGCGTACTGGCCATAGCTTGGTTCCTTACAATTTTCCCACTTACGATTCCGCATACCCGCATTTGGATTGTAGTTCATCTTGTCGATGATGTGTGGTTTTCAATTAAGTAAAAAGTCTTGTTATTATTTAAATAATCACCAAAACTTTTAGTTTATTACACATCACCACTCGGGCGAAACTCGATAAGTACACGATTGGCTGCTGTTGCTAAGACATCGATATATTGGCGTGAATATATCGAATATGCTAATCAGCATTGATCACTCTGCATTTTTGAAAAGGCAGTTCAAGTAATACACAAACCACACTTTTCTTTATTTTCTTAAACATATTTGCCAAGCAATACATATTTTATTATTCAGTAAGGTGTCATAACGGCACCACCAAATTTATAATACGATGGCAGCTCTAAAGCACGAGTCGCACGCAACTGATATCGCCTATCGGCTTTACTAATCGTGGCTTGCTCATATCTACCTGCCACTTTTGTTGAGATTGTGCCTAGTTTTTGTTTTTATTTAATTCACGTATAATTTTCAAGTGTTTAGTGTGTAATTTATGGACAATTGGCTAGTGCAACAACTACTTAATGAAAACATAAGTTATTCATTTAATTGAATGCAATAAGTGGCTTTTGTGGCCCACAAATTGGTGGATCTGAATTTTTAAGGTGTGGTTTGAGTTTTAGGTGTTTGACTAAGCGCAGCTTTTCTCAAAATGGGCGAAATTGCTTCTAAGTGAAAATGTGTTAAATGTAATCAGCAATTTTAGGAAATATATTAAATCCATCAACAGAGGGTTTATCTGGATATTTTTCTTATCATTTTTGTTTGTTTTAATAAATTATTTTGTAATTAAACAAACTTTAGACCACGCCTAACTTAGTATACACACACACACACACACATATGTTGTGTACTTGTGATTACTAATACAGACAGTGTCGGCTGGCTAATAAGAACATTTGAATTCAAGTGATGACTCAAATTTTGAAATAATTCAAAGTTTTCATACTTTTAATTGAAAAAACCTTGTTAAATGATTTTGTACATTATAGAGTTAAGTGATAGAATTTTGAAATGTCTCCTTACCGAGTGTCCACTGTACATCTGTTGATCAACACCATTAACTGACCGTCTTGGACGCTTTGTTTATATGTTTACAGTTTATAATTTGAATATTGATAATAAACAATAGACTATTGTATTTTGTTTTCTAATTTTAGACTCAACGAATTTACTCGAATATATTGAAAATGTGCCTTTAGTATCGAACGCAACGCCAGCTGGAGCAATTCTCGCACACATTAACTAAACTAAACCAAGTCACTATGTCAACAAGGAACAGCGGGTTAATCGCCTGCCTTTTGCTCTTAGCAACGTCTCAAGCTCAATTGCCAAGCGACCCGCAACAACAACAACAACAATTGGGCCAACCACAATTGGGCCAACAACAATTGGGACAACAACAACAACCGCAATCGTATCAGCCCAGTTATAACAAGGATTATACGCCACGTTATAATCCTTTGTATACGGGACAGCAACAAAATCCGGAGACAACACAATACGAGAATCCATTGCTGGACTTTAACAATCCGCAAAACAATCAAAATAATCAAAATAACTATAATAATTATAATAGTTATGACAACAACAATCGCCAGTTGTTGGGCGCTGGTGGCAACAATATTGGTGGACCGGGCAGCATTGGAAACGCAGGTCCACAATATGATCCCTTCAATCGGAATGCGGTGACCAATAGCAATACAGGTATCGGCTATAGGGATATGTTCACCGATGAGGATAACTTTTGTCCCGAACATTGGGTCTCGTTTCGTCAGAGTTGTTATCGCTTTATACGCTCCCCCAAACGTAATTGGGCGGAGGCAAAGAAGATCTGCAAAGCATACACAGCGGATCTCATCAATGTGGACAATGTGGAGAAGCATGCGTTCATCTTGAAACATCTAATACTGCAGAATCAACGACAATATCGCTTTTTTATTTCTGCCCGGCAAACGGGACCTCAGAACTGGGTTAATGATGATAATACGCAACTGGTGCAGATCGAGGATTCCTTTGCTTTCGACGAGGCACAGGCTTTAGAAAATGAGGATCTAATCGACAATCGCTTCTTGGTTCAAAACGATCCCAACAATCCGAACTTTAATCGCAACTACAATAGTAATAATAATAATCCTAATCAATTTTACAATTCCCAAACAAGCAATCTCAATCAGCGCAATCAAAATAATTTGCGGGGATTTTTCGGTAAGCATAGAACTATTATTTATTCTTAACTATTTGTATAATATGTATGTTTATTCCACGTTAGGTCCCAATCAACCTTTTGGCTTGGACAATGGCTATAATCGGGATCGTGTGGTTTATGCGTATTCCAAAAAACGAGATCGTTGGATGTTTATGCCAGCCTATGAGATAGAATTGAATTTGTTTATCTGCGAATCCAAAGCTCTGTACAGTCCCGATAATGTCAACATTAAGCTGGACGATAAGCGTCCATATACCTATGGCTTGGATATACGTGATCTGGAAAGGATTCCACGTGGTCCATACTTTGTGAAGCAACCAAATGACACCACTTTCGATGTGAATAAGAATCGTCTGATCAATGATGTCTCACTGAGATGCCTTGCTGGTGGATATCCTACGCCCACCTACGAATGGTATCGGGAGGTGTATGTTAATGATACCTTGGAATACCATCGAATTGATCCTTTGGTCGTAGATCGTTATACCATCTCTGGTGGCAATCTAATTATCTACGATCCCAAACAGGCATTGGATCAGGGTGCCTACCATTGCGTTGCCCAAAACAAATTTGGACGTGTCCGATCGGAGAGTGCACATCTAAACTTTGGCTTCATCATGGAATTTAATCTGAAGCGTTCGGCGGAGACAAGCGAAATGAATTGGGGCAAGTCCATCTTTTGTGATCCACCACAACATTATCCGGCCATTAAATACTATTGGGCTCGAGACTTTTTCCCCAATTTCGTGGAGGAGGATCAGCGCGTGTTTGTCTCACACGATGGTGCTCTTTACTTTTCCTTCATTGAGACTGTGGATCGTGCCAATTATTCCTGTACGGTGCAGACTCTTGTCTCGGACACAGGCCGCAATGGACCCTTCTTTCCGCTGCGCGTAACCCCAAATAGTAATTATCAAGCACTGATCTTTGCCAATACCTTTCCGAAAGTCTTCCCCGAGGCTGCAGTCGCTGGCGATGAGATTCGTTTGGAGTGCATGGCCTTTGGTTATCCCATACCCTCGTATAACTGGACACGCCAAGGGCAACCGCTTCAGAGGAATGCCTACACTATAAGCTATGGACGCGTTCTGATTATCAAGAATGCCACGACCAACGATAATGGAGAATACACTTGTAGTATCACTAATCCCCGCAAGACGCTCGAGAAATCCATCTATATTAATATACAAATGAGACCCGAATTCACCATTCCTTTAAAGGACATGATTAAGGACTACAATAGCGATGTTACCTTCATTTGTGAGGCGTTCTCCATACCAGATGCCAACTATACGTGGTACAAGAATGCCGAGCGTCTCGATCCGTTGACCATCAATCGGGATCGTTATGTCATCCAGGATAATGTGCTTACAATCAAGTTTCTGGAGAAGGACAAGGATGAGGGCATGTATCAGTGTGGGGCACAGAATCAGCTAAAGACATCTTTCTCATCCGCCCAACTACGTGTGCTCTCCATGAAGCCATCGTTCAAGAAACATCCACTTGAATCCGAAATCTATGCCGTCTACAACGGTAATACGACCATTGTGTGTGATCCCGAGGCAGCACCTCGACCCAAATTCCAATGGAAAAAAGATGGCCAACTGCTCGGCTCGGGTGGACATCGTCGCATCTTGCCCAGCGGCACGCTCATCATATCACCCACATCCCGTGACGATGAAGGCATGTATTCCTGCATTGCCTCCAATCAGGCGGGCCAAGATGAGTCCCATGCTCGAGTCATTGTGCTGCGTAAGTTGTTGCTGTAGCTTTGAAGATATAATGATCTTAATTTTTCTACTTGAAACTTTTCTACAGAGGAAATTCGTTTTATTCAAACGCCACCACAACGCATTGTCTCCCGCGAGCATGATCTAATCTATTTGCATTGCGAGGCTGCTTACGATGAGCTGCTGGACATTGCCTACGTTTGGAAGCACAATGGCGAGATTTTGCGCAATGATCATGATGGCACGCAGCGTATTGTAAGTTTGTTTTTTAAAATAATAATGAAACTTTACTTAACCTTCTCACTCTTTCGGCAGATTGTTCAATGGAATAGTTTGACAGTGCATAATACAACGATGCGTGATGCTGGCGATTATGAATGTGTTGTTCAGTCCGCTGTCAATGAGATAAGCACCAAGACAAATGTGATTATTGAAGGTGCTCCAGGTGCACCTGGTGGCGTTCAAGTGATTGAGATTGGCAAGACAAAGGCCCTCATTGAGTGGGTCGATGGTGTCAACAATGGGCGACCCATACACTATTACAATATATTAGGACGCACCAATTGGAATCGTACGTGGGTGAACGTTTCTACGCATGTGCTGGCGCGTGAAGTGGATCGTTATACATCGCGTCAGCAGGCAGAGGTCACAAATCTTACGCCCTGGTCCTCGTATGAGTTTAGTGTGACGGCTGTCAATGATTTGGGCATTGGTGCCCCATCGGCTCCATCTCCAATTTATAGCACATACGATGATAAGCCATATATTGCACCACGTAAAGTGGGCGGTGGTGGTGGCAAGATCGGGGACTTGACCATTACCTGGCAACCGCTATTGCCGCAGGAGCAACACAGTCATGGCATACACTACAAGGTATTCTTTAAGCTTAAAGGTGCACTCGAATGGAACACAGAAATTATCAAGAAGCAAGAAAATGTTGGAATTGCTGTAGTTAATATTCCCATGAATAATTACTACACCGAGTACGAGGTTAAGGTGCAGGCCATTAACAGTATTGGCAAGGGTCCCGAGAGCGAAACTATTGTTATACACTCAGCGGAGGATATGCCACAAGTGGCGCCACAGAAACCATTCGCCTTGGCCTACAATTCCACATGCTTCAATGTCTCCTGGAGTCCCATTGATATGTCACGTGAGATTATTCGTGGCAAGCTCATAGGACATAGGGTAAATATTTCAGAAGCTATTCTATCGATTCTTTAACTCTATAACTTCTGTAACTTGTAACAGTTAAAGTACTGGAAGACAGAACATCAGGAGGAAGATGCCGTTTATTATCTTTCGCGTACGACACGTCCTTGGGCGCTTATTGTGGGTCTGCAGCCGGATACGTATTATTTTGTTAAGGTCATGGCTTACAATGCAGCAGGCGAAGGTCCCGAAAGCGAACGTTTCGAAGGTGCTTTCAATATTTATTATGTTTTAATCTTATACAGTAAATTTATATTACATTTATTTCATTTCTTATTTAGAACGCACATATCGCAAGGCGCCACAAAAACCACCATCATCAGTACATGTCTATGGCATTAATCCGTCCACTGTGCGTGTGGTGTGGCGTTACGTATCGCCAGCACCAGATGAGGAGCCCATTGAGGGCTATAAGGTAGTGTGATATGATTCGAATTTGACTCAAGCATAAACTAAAACTCTTTTAATCAAAGGTTCGCATTTGGGAAACTGATCAGAATATGATAACTGCCAATAATACCATAGTGCCTATTGGACATAAACTGGAGGCTTATATAAATACATTGACGCCTGGGAAGAGCTACAATATGCGTGTTTTGGCCTACAGTAATGGTGGAGATGGACGCATGTCCAGTCCCACGCTGGTCTTCCAAATGGGCAAAACCACAAGGAATGCAGCGAATACGCGACACGCTCACAACATTAATACGGCGTTGATATTGAGCGCTTTACTGTTTATTACCACGTTTTTCTACAACTAGAAACTCTAAAGCAGCTCCATTAATCAGCTATTAATTAGGCAATAAGTTTAAAAAAAACAAACCGTCCGGCGCACAGCTTTACAAAAACACACACAAACTTAAAAGAGTCTCGTTTAGATATAAATCACAGCAACAACAACATTCCGTCTTTACTCAAGTAATCTCAGCGAATTGAACATATGCAAAACAATTAAGAAAGTGACCTTATATATATTATACAAAGTAAGTAGAGCATATGAATTGAAAAACATATTAGCACACAAAACTTTATAGATATTTTTCGAACATAGTTTATATATGTTTTATATATTGGATTTACCAACGAATTAGCCTTAGTTTGAATGTCTGTACATGTAACGCCATTATCAGTTTGTGTTTCGTCCCAATTTTTTACAATGTTTTTAATATTATTGTATCCATTATACAAAACTATTTGCAGCTATTTTAAAAAATAAAGAAAGACAAAAATAAAATACCGCCTTACTTTTAAATTTGTTGTATGTCGTTAAAGTAATCGATAACTTATGCAAACTCGAGCAACACTGAAAGCTTAAACAGCTGTTCGCATCGGCAATTTCCTTACATGTATATGCAGATCTCTATGTGTGTTTGTGTGTGTGTGTGGAGAAACCAATGATGATGGCTCATAGGAAAATTCAGTGAAAACGAAAGAAGCAAGCAAAATTCATAAAATGCATTTATAACGCATAACTAACGCACACACACACTGAGTTCTTTAACGCGCAACAAATCCGCAGCCAATATACAAAAACAAAAATACAAATCCAATATGGAAATGGCAAAAGTGAATGGCTGGGCAGTTGTTTGCAATACAACAACAACAGCTAGTTCCGTTCCAATATATTCAAAATATACGCGCTTCACAGAACTGCGACGCGTCGACGACAACGACATCTATAATTTGGCCCAATTCCTCGATGTGAATGGCTGCTGGCGCAAACTAATGTCCATCATACCAAAGCGCCTGGATGCGCAAGCTTGCAGCGCGCCCGGAGCACTCAATTATTTGGAAACTGCTGCCAATGTGGGTTTAAAGTATACCAGCCAACAAATAAGTCTGATCGATGGCACCGCTGAACGTTTACCGCCTGGCCAGAGCATCTCACAGGTCATGATCGATGAGTGGAAAACTTCTGGCAAACTAAATGAACGCCCCACTGTTGGTATTTTGCTACAGCTGCTGGTTCAGGCTGAGATTTATAGTGCTGCCGATTTTGTGGCATTGCATTTTCTAAATGGTGAGTAATAAAAATTTAATTAGGGCGAGAACTTTCTTATGAACAAAGTTGAATTATTTAGAGCCCAAGCCAGAACGTCCCAACGATGGACCAGCTGCTCACATCAGTCTGGATTTGTGCAGCGAAGATTTGAGTGAGAATATGATGGATGTGGATGATATGGCCAGTAGCTATCAACCCAATACATCCGCCTTGAACGTTGCTGTGGCACAAGCACGTGGCACTGGCATGAACCTAGATTACTTTGACAAGCATATGGTGAGACGGGATAAAAGTGTGCCGCAGCAGCTGGAAAATGGTAGTGATGGAGTTGCTGCCTCGAGACCCATAGCGCCACCTCGAACTGCACGCAATTCGCGTCTTCTAAAAGCAGCAACAGGAACAACCACTGTGGAAAGTTCTGTCGCCTCATCTGCCTCAAATGCGCCCAATATGCCAATGCTTTCAATTCTCAATGCAAGCAGCGAACAAATGCAGCAAACACAACAAAATATACCACACCTGTCCATACTCTTCAATGGTGTCTCTAAGGAGCAAAATCTAACCGAAGCAACGACATCGACAGCAACAACCATTCCAAATGTGCCGCTGATAACGTTGCTAATTGAGAATTCCAGCAATGAGATAAGCAGCAGCAGCAGCACAACGACAACAGCAACAACAACGAAAACCGCTTCCAATTTGAGCTACAACAATTTGCCAGCGATAAGTGCATTAAATTTAAATACTGCGGAGACAGTTGGTAATGGAGCTGGCGACAATCAGAGTAATAACAGTAGCACAAACAGCTTGAGCAATGACGAAGACGACGTCGACGAGAATGATGATGATGATGATGATGACGACTCCGACGAGGAGGATGATGTGTCACTGCCAAATCTAAGCAATTCAGAGCATCAAACATCAAATAATGATTCAAGTTTAACGACTGTAACTGGCACCAGTGGCGAGAATAGTTTTGAATTAACCAACGATTCAAGTTCAGCCTCCAACGATGATAACATTCCCAATCTAAGTGAACTTCAGCAGCAGCAGCAGCAGCTTTAGTGGAAAGGAGGATTGAGCCGTCCATTAACATGCACTAGTTTATTTTCCCAAACAAGACACATTCCGTTAAAGTACTTGATATGTTGTATACATAGAATCGGATGTGGTTTTTTATAAGTTATGTATATAAGAAAACGCAACATTTGTTAACTAACTAATTTAACATATCATCGCTTCCATGACAACAAGCAACATGACGCAAACAAAAAAAGAGATTTCATATAGTATTTGGATTTTGTTTTAATACCAAACGTTAGCAAAAATCAAAAGAAACATTTTGTATTAATACACATTTTACAAAAACAACAAAAATAAACGTTTAATAAAACAAAAGTCTCGATTATAATTAATTGATATCTGTGGTAAACAAACAAAAATTCAATTCGGCGCGCATTCAAAAGCCATTCACAACGATAAGCTAAGAATGGAACGGATGCAACTCTGCGTATGCGACACATCAACAAAATTGTTGCGCATCTCTAATATAATCCCAGTGTATTATTAATTACTGTTATATTAGTTGTCTTTTATTTTATTGAATCTTTTCCAAATTTTTCGCAACATGGATGAGTCGGAACTGCTCTTCAATTTATTCTACTTTCTGCTATGCATGTGCGTCATTTATCCGCCCGAGGAGTTTCAACGTCTCGGCTTCACAATCGAACAGTTATTCTCGCGCTTTCTAGGCGAAGAATATCTGGACTTTGTGGGCTACCATCTGCGGCGCACCTCTCTTAATCTCTTTGTACATAGCTGCCTGCCCGTCACCTACTTTCTCATACATCGCGTCAAGTTCTCCGTCTTTGCCAATCAGGAGCCGCTAGAGGATAATGAACTTGATCCGGATTTTCCAATGCCCCAAGAAGCGGTTGCCTTTAAATCGCTCACATGGAAAATGGCACAACGTTTTAGCGTATTAGCTGTGTTAGCTGTGCCAGCGTTAATCTTCAATTGGCATCAGCAAAATTGGCGCAGGCATCCCATTAGCAAAACACTAGCCAAATACTCAAATACGCCGGGCAGCTACAGCGCCGTGGCAAGCGACATTGGCAACGAATTTCGTCGCCAAGATGTTTACAAAAAAAAACTCAACTCCATAAGCACTGTGATTGCCACAGAGAACTGGATCATCAAGACCACAATGTACAGTGTGAACTTTGCACATCAGGCCAACACAGCGCTCAGTGTGGCTAAGGTATGAATAGAATTAAAAAATGTTCAATATATGTTAAATTTATTATTATTTCGCTGGCAGGCGGAGACTTATAATATATCGCAGCATGATCAGAATGATACATTGCAAATGATAAGCATTATTGTGCGGCCAATGAGACAGAATGTTTCCGATTTTCATATACGCATCAATGCCTTGGAATTTCGTAGTCTGGAGGATCGTGTAAGACGACCAATAGCCATACCCTCAAACATACAATTCCATCGGAGCGTCATCGATCGTTTTGTGGACGTATTTAAAGCACAAGTAGCACTCAATCCCATCTTCAGCTCGGAGCCGATTACGGACAAATGCTTTGCCTGCATGCTCGCCGAGCCGAATATAAAGATAAACAAACAGTGTGTCGATGTTAATCGTGCCGGTGAACCATTAACAGATGAGGCATGCTGTTCCAATTGCTATTGTCGTCCCATGTGGTGTGTAGAATGTTTGGCACGCTGGTTTGCCGCTCGCCAAAGTGATGTGGATCGGGAGGTATGGCTGGAGCAGAAATGCACCTGTCCCATGTGCCGGGCCAAATTCTGTGTGCTAGATGTTAGCTATATAAGAGCGCCAGTGGTGACACCAAACAGTGAGGATGCCACATAATCAACTTGATTAATTTATACTATGGACAAAAAGCACAAGATTGCAGCAGATGATGTTTAAAATGATATCAAACCTTATGCTTTATTTATATAAGTTTTAGGCATTCAAACTTTTTTTTTTTTTTACTATTTTCTACAAAATTAAGACAGTTTATTTATGATATATATTTAGTGTGTATAGTTAAAGATATGCATATATATAATTATGCGTTTTAGTGCAATTATCACGTTTTTAATACTTGTACAATCTAAGCATGAAAGAGATACAAATAATGTTAATACATTTACTTTATGTACTACTAACAAATATCAAATATATATATATGATATATATGTAAGTACAATCGGTCTATATATAAAAATATATATTTATAGAGTGCCTAAGCTAGCGCCCTATCTGTTCTATGCTCCACTTAAACTAAATAGCTGATAACAAAAAAAAATAACAAAAAAAGCTTTATCATAAAAAAATAACAAAATTTTGTCTTCCCTTGTGTTATTTGTTTTACCTTTTTTTGTTGCAAATTTGTGCAATAAACTTTTAGTTTAATTTAATAAAGCGCAATATATATATACTTGTACACTGTATATATATATAGATGATGTCTGTTTAAAGGCCCCGATCTATTATTATCTATAAGTTTGTTTCGTAGAAACTTTTATAGCTGTCCATTTTGTCACGTTGATTTCGCATTGATGATGTTGCTGTTGCTGTCGCTGTTGTTGCACTGCCGCTCATTGTATTTGTTGTTGTATTATTTGTGGCGTAGGAATTGGGTTTGGACATGGCGCTACTTGTTGTACTGCGCGCTGAGATCTGTAAGCAAAAAAAGAAGATGAAATATTGATTAGGAATTAGTTCAACATTGTTAAAATTATAAATTCCTATCAGATCAACATTTAAAGAAAAAGAAAGTGAACAAAAGACATGTGCCAAAAGTCATATTTTGTGATTTATTACCTGACTTTTTATATTCATACTAACTATATATGAACAAGTATAATTCTCTGGCTCTTTGTTAAGCCACACAACAGACGAAGCGTGCACAATCGCTAACCTATATATAACATATATGTATATACATATATAGAGGTAAAAACGTGTGTTATATTTTTTTTAAACCTATGGAAAATTGGGTTCGTCTTTGTTGTTGGCTGATAAGGTTTTTGTTACTTTGTTGCTAAAACGCAAAGAAGAAAATTATTGCAATATCTGATTGCAAACACGGCGTATACACAATATTGTTTAGAGTGCTTTTTAGTTGGCCAAAAACCTTGGCCATAATTCATCCACATATCACATTGATAGATAATTAAAGCGATGAAAAAGAAGGGGGGGCTTTTGTTTTATTCTTATACCACATAAGAGCAGAGACAATTGAAAGCAAAATGAACGAATGAAAGACATTAAGCAAAATACATAATAATAATACTTAAAAGTTTCTTAATTGAAGTACTTTTGAAATATATAGAATCCATGCGACATGTGGCATGATTAATTTTATTATCATAATTCATAGACCTCTCTTCAAAGGCATCTTGACCGATTTGAAAAAAGAAACACTTCAAGTATCAACAATAAATCCAAGTTCAATGCGCCAGACAACAGTGAGAATGACGCAGCACACAAGCAATCGATCGGCCAATGCATTTGCATTGCGTAATAAAAAACAACACACACACACACACACACACACTCTCTTCCCTTGGGTAACTTCCACCTTTGTTTTACTGCTGACCCGGCTTGCCAAAAATTAACAAGATTCGCGTGCCGACGAATTTAAAAAAAAAAAACGGATGAGTTGTGTTTTTTTTTGGTGTTGGGCTTTACTTGTGGCGCCCCCTTTTTGTTTTTGGCAAAAAAGTATTGGGTTTCGTGAGTATTTTTAGTATTATATGACATGTTTGGTGAATTTTTGGTTGCTTTACTCACTTTACAGACAACCCCCTTCCTTCGCCACCAACAAACAAATACAGGTGTATAAAGTTTCCCAGAAAGGTGTGTTTGTCGGTCGCTTGTCAACGTTATACAAAGTACTATATATATATATATGTTTGTGATACACATTGATCTTACTTATTTTTGTGAGTTTTCTTTTTTTATATACACAGCCCTTTTACAAGGCGTTTTTAAAGCAGCCATAAAGAATTTTGTTTGCAAAAAGAGTAACAAAACCATTTTTTTTGTTTCGTTTCTTTCTTTTCTATATTGTTCTTTGAGAAGTAAGCAACAATGATTTGCTAAATACATATGTACGTAGATAGTAATAGTACTTAACAAATGAAAAAATTGCAGTCAAGGCCAAGTCTTTTGATAGCAGACAAAGTTGTACCCTTCGTAATCTTATCTATATTATATATAAATCATTGCAAAAAAAGCATAAAGATTAAAGTTTTATAGTCAAAATCTATAAAGTTGCATTTACAAGAAAATGCGAAATTGGCAAGCTTTTAATTTTTTATTAAATCTTTCATCATATAAATAAATCAAATAAATATTCTTCTAAAAATATTGTGTTTGTAGTAGATATAATAAAGAGATGTTTAAAATTGGAATACTTTATTCAAAAACTTTCTATTTCATGAAGGGTTATAAGCTTCTTTAAGGCTTCAACTTTATTTTATTTATCTCTTTCTTAAGAAATAAATCATTTATATTCTGTTGTTGACGGATATAACAAATTGCTTTTTAATGTTTGCTTTTGTTTTTTATTTATTTATAATTAAATTTTGAGATCATAAACAAGTTTAAAGCTCTTTATTTTTATCACAATTACAATTCTCCTAATTGTTTTAATAACGAATTCGGCATAAGTAACGTTAAGAGGGTTTTATATCATTTCAAAATAATATCTTTATTCACATGTTAATTATTATATAGAGTGGAAGTTTTATTACTGTGAATTTTGATTTCACTTAACTGAAATTAGAGCTATATATAGAAAAGCAGATATCTTGCAATCGTCATAGAGTTTATTTATATTATGCTTCTGATGACTGCATAAAGTCTTATCTTTCTTTGCATTGAAAAGGCAACTTCCGTTTTTTCTTTTATATTAATGAGCATTTCCGTTATTTGCTTTCCTTGTTTTTGTTATTGTTGGTTCATTTCGTATGAAAAAAAAGCAAATCAATCTGACGTTTGAACTTTTGAAAGAAGAAATAAACAAAAGACAAGTTAAGACCCTTAATACCTGTTTCATACATAGTAGAAAATGATTTTAAATTTTATTCCTTATGGTTTCTGCATTTTGTTGTGCACTTTTTTCTGTCAGTGTATCACAAACGCAAACAATTTATAATATTTCGATCGCGTTATTGTTGTCATTGATATACTATTCTATTCTTTTTGAACTGCTGATAAATAATGAAGTTATGAGAACTGGGTTAACAGCGAAAGCTGAGAAAGAGAGAGAGAGAGAG
Organism: Scaptomyza montana; assembly: GCA_018904305.1. Classification (NCBI taxonomy): domain Eukaryota; kingdom Metazoa; phylum Arthropoda; class Insecta; order Diptera; family Drosophilidae; genus Scaptomyza; species Scaptomyza montana. The sequence goes on along the minus strand of JAEIGR010000001.1, from coordinate 20,842,885 downwards.
AGAGAGAGACGCACCTTTTCGTTTTCCTTGCTATTGGAGCCATCGAATAGCTTGCCATCGACAACATCCCGTTTCTTATTCTTCGATCTGAAGCGACCCGAACGAGAAATTGTGAAATTGCGCCATTGATGTGAATATTGATCACACCGCTTCTCCTCCTCATTCAGGATGCTATCCAGATAGTGTATTGTGGGTTCATGTGCGGCACTCATATTGTAGGATTGGGATACTTAAAGCCTTGTTAAGTTGTATTGCTGTTGTTGTTGTTGTATCTGTTGCGCGTTTCCAAATGTTTATAATTTTGAATATACGACAACAGCTCGGATTTCAGTTCATTTTTTATTATATTATATTTTTTTGCAAGACAAAGGAATCCCAAACGATACTGACTATGCTATATATCTATATATTATCTTTACTACATATTTGCACTTTTGTGTTTTTTACAATGTATATATTTCGCTTATTGGCGTGCTTTGTTTTTTTTTTTTTAAGTATTTATCAGACAAAGAGAACAGATGCGCGTGCGATGCGTTTCGTTGGCCGGTGCCCGTCTGACTGCGGAGTTGAAAATACAACGCTGTTATTAACCGTATTCTCTCTCACATACAAGTGACACAACGGCGACAACAACAGTAACAGCAACAACTACAACTACCACAACAACAGGCAGTAACAAGCAAGTACAGCAGGGCGACGACTTAATGCCCTTACTTAATGCTCTTAACAAGGAGAAAATAAATCAAATATTTGCATTTGCAAAATAACTTATAAATGTTGAAGTAGAAACTCAAATTACAATTAATAACCTTTATACATACAAAGTCAATAAGATTTATAAGGATTTTATAAAACAAAGGATATCTAAATTCTAAGACTCACTTTAATTACAAGTTGAATTTTTCGAAGATGCTGGCTAATAATTTTTTCAAATTTATATATATAAACTTCATTTAATATTTTTACTTCCTGAGGAAATGATCAAACCCATCGGTTAAAAGTGTATAACAACAGAGACGACAAGCAACACGATTTCCAAGCTTCAACGATTCGTTACGTTATAGTATGTATGTTTTCGTGCCCCCCTTTTTGGTCACCAACAAACCGACGTTCAGTCACAAAGAACAAACGCAACCCGTTGGAGTTGCTGTTGTTGTTGTTGTTGTTGTTGGTATGACGGCAGCGAAAGAAAGCAGCAAGAAATCTTTCAACTGCTGAACTGAACGCAAAGTAAGCAACCAAGCCAAGAGCGTGTGATTGCTCCTGAAAAAGCAAAACAGGTGGGCTCAACACACACATGCACACTTATACATATGTATAAAAACTAATTGTACTTACATACATATGTATGTGTGGAGTGTGCAAATTTTATATATGCATGTACATATGTTTTCGTGCTTGACTTTGTCGGTAAGAAGGTGAAGCTTCTAAGACAAATTTAATGCTCTGTAAAATGAAGAGAGAACTTAACAAATAAAACTGGCTTTGATAAATTCAATTATTATAATGGTGCTTATAACTATTTTTTTAACTTCTTTGATAAGCTAAGAAGATGTAAGATTTTCTCATTATTATTATTATTTTTTTTTGTAGCAAAATACATTGTCTTTTTTTACGCACTTCAAAAGTCATTATAGCCGGCAATGAAGTTTGTGTGTATTGTTTTGGTACATACATATGTATTTTCTATACGTACACATGAAGATAAATATCATCTAGCAGGAGCAGCAACCGCAGCAGTAGAAGCAACAGCTCGTGTGTTGTCGATGATAAGCGCAAATATACAAAACAAACACTCATGTCGCTAACAATTATAAATGATTAGATCGCTTTTTGGAGCATTCACTTTATCCGGGTCTTTAACTGTAAAATTTTGTTAAGTGTCTCCGTGTGTGTGTGTGATAGGATGAGATGATGATGTAGCACCTTCTAAGCATGTTTGAAGGGCCGAATGCACCACATAAACTTTTGCGCAAAATCCTTATGTGTGTTAGTGCGTCATACAAACATTTGCGCAAATCGAGACTGATATCAAAATCGTTTTAATTTTTTTAGGGTTGTTTGCACAAACTTATCGTATATTTGTTTGGTGAGTGTGCGATTTGCACAAATTGTGCAAAACGTGTGAAACTGCCGTTTGCAATCATGGAAAGAGGAGCGGAGCAGATTTTTATATTGGATTTTATTAAAGTATACCGTTCTTTACCTGCTCTCTGGAACAAAAAAGCGAAAGAGTACGCCAACAGAGACGTAAAGAACTCCCAATATGAGATTTTGGTTAAGAAATATCAAGAGCGCTACCCGAATGCCGACAAATCAGCAGTAATTAAAAAACTTAATTCGCTGCGGACGAATTACCGCCAGCATCGAAGGAAGCTTAACGATTTTGCAAAAAGTGGCATCGCCGTAGCAGAAGACAACTTGACAACAGTATTTTATTTTGAAGCGCTGGAGTTTCTGTACGATGATGAAAAATCAAAGGAATCACCAAGTTCTAATACAATAGCGAAAAAACAAGTAACTATTTGAATTCATTTATATTTTATGAATATACTTATTTTAGCTTATTGCAGCATGTCAGAGTTGCCAAAAAGGCAAACAAAGATTCTGCTGACGCTATGCCTGAGCTTGCGGCTCAAAAGCTGCGGAATCCTCCGGACGAAAGCATGAAGATAGCGGAGACTTGGGCAATCAAATTGAAGAAAATGACACCAGAGCAGCAGCTATATGCGGATCGTTTTATAAACGAAATTTTATTTGAGGGTCAATTGGGAAATTTGCATCGAGACTCAGTAATAATTAATCAAAGCCGTCTTAACTCTTGACAGCGATAAACGCTTTACATTTAAATTCGGCCAAAATATTTCGTTACCAATTCAAATTCCCATCGGTCAGGGAATAGCACCACGGCACAGTCATCAGAAAGCGAATTTATATGTTTGCCGGCTCAAAGCCGCCATTTGCAGCAGTTCTCGTGTGTGTGTGTGTGAGATAGGATAAGGTGATGGTTCAGCACCTTCCAGTCATCTTTTAGTGCCCAACACTAACATATGTGTATATGTATGTAATGCCGGGTTGGTCACTTACACAGTGCGCGATGGGTACATTATCTTGATGAGTCAGACTTTTGTCGTATTTTTAATAAGAAATTATTCACACTTTCTGCAGTCGCGTAATAAAAGGGTGGCAGCCTTATCTAATTTACATACACACATATGTATGTATACTTTTAGCACTTGATCTTAATGAGTAAATGATGTTATAACAATTGGCATGATTAAAAAAAATCCCATCCACGGCCAAGTGTTTTTTGTTTATATATATTTTTTTGGTTTATTTACATAGGCAATTTTGTCGTAAGTATTTGTTTTATAGTTTTACAAAAGTGGTAACATAAATTGAATTGCGTTTGTGTTTGTGTGGAAGCATATACATATATAAATGTAAGGAGAGGGAGAGAGTATTACAGTTAATAGCTAAATGGGACTGTGCAAATTTAATATACATATACATACATACATATGTATATTACTTTTAACACATAAATTTGGCCAAGCAACAAGGCAGCTGCTTTTATTGTATGTACAATTTTTTCAAAACTCATTAACAAGAAATTTTTTTTATAATGTACGCTTTTAAGGCATTTGTTGTTTGTTGTCTGTTTTTGTTTGCGTGTTTCGGGGGTTGAGATAAACAAAGTTAACTTAAAACAAAACTGAACTAGTTGAACAATAAGTATACATATATGTACATATGTATAATTTAAACAACGCTATCCCGATCTCGAGCAGACGCCAAACGTGGCACGGCCAAAACTGGCTGTTCCTGTTGTTCCTGTTGTTGCTGCTGCTGTTGTTGCTGATGCTGCTGCTGCAGAATTTGACGAGAACTAACAGCACCAGCAGCAGCACTGTTACTGTTGCGTTGCATAAAAATCCGAATATTCTCCTCTGTATAGTCGACAATGCGACGCTTCTTGCGGCGTGCATACTGCTTTTGTTTTAAATAGATTTTCAGCATTCCTTTGACCGTAATGAAAGTCAATCCGCCAAGCAGTGTGCGATGCAATGTATTCTCTACAGACTCAAACAATATGCGACCCACAATGCAAGAAATGGTGGGCAACAATAAAGCACCACAAAATATGCGTGTGGCCGAAACGGGATCGGATAATGCAGGCGTTGCGGGATTCGATGAAGTCGGCAGCTCCTCCTCCTGTTGCTGGTTGCTGTTAAAAGTGCTTTAATGAAGAGTTTAACCAAACAAACGATGATGCTCTACTTACTGGCTTGGATATAGGAAATTAACAAATGGAAATTTACGCATGACTGTGCCACGATTGCGTATCAAACGCAACAGAGCATCCTCCCAGCGAATCAGGCGACCCAATACCAGGCCAACTGGTATAGCAGGCAGACCAATGAGCAATATTAATGGATCACCAGCTTCCATAATGGACATGCCATTCTCATGCCCAACAATCTGTGAAGCGAAAAAAAAGATTAATATGTTTTGTAAGTCACAAATTTACGCCTCGATCTCACCTGTAGAAAGGTGACAGCGCCATAGGTCACAGCTGTCCAGTACAGTGAGCCAACAAAGAAGCCAGCAGCCAAAAATGGGCTCAAACGCTTGACCAGATTATCCATAGCCTCGAGGGCGCCACAAAGTTTACCCATTTGCGGGAACACAATAATATATTCGGTTTGACATTGCGGACAGGAAACGGTGCGCAATGCATTGCCCTTCTGTGTCTTCTCATCGATCCAGCGATATAGACAACTTTGATGTACCCATTTGGTGGTGCCACGGCATTGACACGGTTGCACCCATGCTGCCAATCTATTATCCTCATCCGTTGCAAAGCATATCCAGCAACAACGTTCTGCATCTGCATCTCTTGCTGCTGATGCTGCTGCTGCCGCCGCTGCTGCTGCATTCTCGGCTGCAATCACTGCTGCTGATTTGGATGTGGTTGGCACATTTGATGGCTCCACTATGACAGATGTGTGTACTGCGGCTGCGACTGATGATGATGATGCGGATGTGCCCAATGAAATATCATCCATGTCAGCCTCTGTCTCTGTTGAAGCGTCGGCCATCGGCACAGCAGCTGCTGTTTTATCATCCATAATATCGCTGCAGAGTTTTACTGCATTAAAAACATACAAACAATTTCAAAGCATTTTGAGCAGACTTACGTACTTTTTGTGGAAATTTACTCGTTATGTTCAATATTTTTTTGGCAGCCAGAGTATACAAATCTATGATGTACTTATTTTCTTTAATTTTTTCCCAACTTGTTCTGAAATAGTGTATATATATATGTGAACTAGAGATGTGAACGTGACTATGATTTGTTTGTCAAATATAACACTCACGTTTTGAGCTAACAACATTCGTTTGCACAACTCAGCATAATGCATAAGCATATAAAAATAATTAACACTTAGTAAATACAATCAATAACTGTTGATTCTCGCAAGGGAAATTCAACAAATACATGCTGTGAGAAATACCGCATGTGGCAACATACCGAAGAAAATACTTGACATTCCAATGGTGATGCGAACAAATGCGAACGGCATTTGCAAGTTTCGATGACAGCTGCATCAGGCTGGCAACAAGCCCTGCATAAACAATGCGGCACTAAATTTAATGTTCCGCTATAAACATCTACCCAGTTTATGGAAATGATATGTATGTATTTGTATGTGTTATTTCAGTTGCTTGTAAAGTTTTAGTTGTAGCAAATATACATATGTATATGTATATATATATTTATACATAACATTACAAAGAAAGCCCGGTTTATGTCTGTATATTTATATGTATATAATTATATCAATTAACTCCATTTGATCCCACTTCACGGTGCTGCTAGTCCAATTCACTGTTAGCATTAGATCGTTGTTGTTGCTGTCGCTGATGTCTGCTTGGCTCCTCATCGTCATCATCATCGAATCCCTGCATCAAATGATTGAATATATCGCCAAACATGCCACCCAGCCCAGGTGGACCTGAGTGCACCGGTTCCGGTTGCTCATCAAACGATATAACACCAATTTTCGTTAGATATTTGTTAAAAGAAATGTCACGCTTCAAAGATGGTTCGTAGAGTTTGCGTAGTGCACGGAAACTTATAACACACTTCGTATCGATGAGTCGAAATAAAAAGTACAGGAAATTAAATAACGGCTCCTTGTAGGGAAACTCGTGTCTAAGTATCTTGGGATGGTAGCGTGTATACTCGCTGAACGTAGCATCTGCTGATTTGCGATCCCTCAGCGAGAGCTGTTGGAGCACTGCTTGCACCAGAAACAGATCCACCTCACTTTGGAAGCCCTTGCTCTGACTGATCTCGATGAGGACACGGCCACAGAGACTGCCATCCTGGCAGAGCAAATAATGGTGACGTGCCGACTCAATGTTGCCCTCGGTCCAAAAAACATGCGCAATTAGCTTGTGAAGCACCGGATGACCAAAATGTCCATACAAACCAATGCTCCATTTTACAGCGCGATGCTTAAGTAACAAAAAAAAAAAGAAGATAATGATTCGTGATTAAAATTCGATAGAAATTTCGAGAATTTTAACCTACAATTAGCGTTTCGCGTTCCACTGTGCTGGCGCTCAGGCCACGTATCAGGGCACCCAATCGTGGTATCCATTCGAAATTATCGATATCTTCCGTTTGTGGACGATTCTCCAGTGTGTCCACGAGCAGCAAACACAAATCTGCAGCACTGCCTTCCTGCTCCTTCTCAATTAGTTTCTGTGCACCATCAAAGAGCAAATTTAGGCAATCATCAAAACGCTTCTGGGCCGTATATCGAAAATATAACGTTCGATACATCATGTGGGCCTCATAGTACTCTCCCTCAGCTAGGGAGTGATCGAGCTTGGCGAGAACGCGACTGACACCCCGCTGATTGGCTGCAGTTGAGGTGGTGCTGCTGCTACCGCCGCTGCCAACGGCACGTTCGGCTTCGGCCGTGGTCATATTATTGCTTGTTATGGGAAGAACACTTGTTGTTAAAAAAATATGTGTAAACGTATGTTGACCGCAGATGTTTCTAAATTTTTTTCTTATTTATAGATATACTTTATCGGCTAAGAGCCGGAATTGCTATCGATAACAACTAAAATAAGCTGCGTTGCCACATCAATTAGTTTTGCCATTCAAATTATCGGTAAACACAGCAAACAAGCAGCTGAAATCACAAACAAAACGAAAAAACAAATGGAAAGCGATGGTGGGCCAGAAAATGCAAGTGGTATTGTTGCTGTATGTGACACACCCAGCACACGCAATTACCCCACAAACAGATGGATAAAACTAAATGTGGGTGGCAAAATATACACAACAACAATCGACACACTCGTTGGCCGTGAACCAGAATCAATGTTGGCAAGAATGTTTTTGCAGGACGGTGGCATGATGCCCAGCGAAAAGGATGAGCAGGGTGCCTATTTAATAGATCGGAGTGCTAGGTATTTCGAGCCAATTATTAATTACCTACGTCATGGCGAATTTGTGTGCGAACAACACATCAGTTTAAAGGGCGTGCTGGAGGAGGCGCGTTTCTTTGGCATTTACTCATTAGTTAGTCATCTCGAGGAGAAGCTCGGCGAACTGGAACAGCCTCTTGATGATAGACCCTTGACTCGTATGGATGTTATCAAAGCAATCATACAGACATCAGCCATTACAGAGCTGCGATTTCAAGGCGTTAATCTTGCTGGAGCAGATTTGCGTAAACTGGATTTTCGCAATATTAATTTTAAGGTGAGTGGGATGAAAAAGCTGGATCAAACTTCAATAACACTCCTTTTTTCTCTTTTATAGTATGCCAACATGTCGCGTTGCAATTTATCCCACACAAATCTTAACTATTGCTGCTTGGAGCGTGCAGATCTCCAATATGCAAATCTTGAATGCGCTCAGCTTGTCTCAGTGCGTGGACTCTGTGCCAATATGGTAAGTGTGTCACATAAATCATTCAAAAGTATCGTTCACTAATAAGCAAACGAATTTTTAAGGAGGGTGCCAATCTGCGTGGCTGCAACTTTGAGGATCCAACTGGAGTGCGTACCAATCTGGAGGGTGTTAATCTTAAGGGTGCATGCCTGGAGAGCAGCAATATGGCTGGTGTTAATCTGCGTGTAGCCAATCTTAAAAATGCCAATATGAAGAATTGTAATTTACGTGCTGCCGTTTTGGCTGGTGCGGATTTGGAGCGATGCAACCTATCGGGCAGTGATTTACAGGAGGCCAATTTGAGGGGTGCGAACCTCAAGGATGCAGAACTGACTCTTATGGTAACGCCTCTACATATGTCACAGGCAATTCGCTGAGCAGGTGCATCATTTTGGTGAAAAAGGGACATCACAATGTGCAATTATTAACCATGCTACGAAAAAAAAAACTGCGGTCTTAACTTAATTATTGTAAATAGTACTACAACAACCCTTGGACTACGGGCCTAAACGGTTAAAAATAAAACAGTATTAAATACGCCATTAACTGCTTAGATGGGTTTTTGAAAACTAACATAAAAGTATGATATAAAAATAAATATTTTTTTTAAGTATTTAAGGATTTTTAATAAAGAAGTGAAATAATTTTCAGTTAACACATTTTAATATACATTTTTGAATAAATTGTCTCCCATCACCGATTAAACTTCTCGATAAAAAAATCGAACTCAACTTCTGATTGGAGCCATGCACAAAATGAAGCAGTTCATTTAGCAACTCTTTCTGTTTGGTTCGCACAAGCTAAATTGGGAAGATTTGATCAGAAGATTTTGCGGCAGAATCATGTCGAAAACGTGTCATTTAATTGTGCCGATTGCAATTATATGTCTATTGATTGCAACGCAATCGGTGAACGCCGACAAGAAGCACAACAAAAAGTATAGCAAAGAGGCAAATGAGCCGCATTTCAAGCAAATCGTCAATGAAAAATATGAGCCAGAAATTCGCAACTTACAGCGACCATTTCGTTTGGCCAAACTGAATCTGATTTGGGCCAAGGCACAGAATGTAAGTACATAAAGCTATAAATAAAACTGCAATTAATTTTCGCATTATTAGCGGCTGACCGAAAGCAAAATCAAGTCTTTGTACATGGAATTGAAAATCCATGATAAAGAGGAAATTGCATGGAAACAATTGAACTCGCAACACAAAGATAAAGATGGACTCAAAGAGAACGAATTGCGACAGAAATTAATTGGTATAATGAGCAGCTATGATTTGCTAGAACACTTTGAGGATACTCAAGATGTAGAGAAAACCAAACCCTATAAGGTATGTCCCAGCAACGATCAAAAGCAACAGGTTTTAAATGAAATTCCCTTACAGAAATTCCATGACCCAGAGGAACGGCATAAGAACAAAAGTCTATTTAAGGACAAGAAACTGAATCGATTGTGGGAGAAAGCTGAAATCTCTGGTTTCACCGCTGATGAATTGAAAGCCTTAAAACAAGAATTTGAGCATCATCAGGATAAAGTTGATGTGTATTACAGTTTACTCGATAATATAGGCACAATGGATACGGATAAGCATGAAAGTAAGTTGGAAGATTGTATATGATAAGATTCAAATTACGAAAGAAGATTCCTTCCCACAGATGCAATAAACACTGAAGATTTAGATACATATAACCTCATTTCGAATGATCCTAATGAAAATGAGATCACAACACATGAACAGAATGTAAAAAAGTTTGAGAATAATATGAATGCATTGCGACAACATCATGTTGGCATCAAGGATCACTATGATCGCCTCGAGCGCTTGGTGTCCTCCGGTCCGCATAGTCAGGACTTTATTGAACCCAAAGTTCAAGGTTTGTGGCGTGTGGCGCAAGCTAGTAACTTTACGGACAAGGAGTTAGCTTCCATCAAGACTGAGTTGCATCATTTTGAAAGTCGCCTTTTAAAATTGCGCCATTTGCATGCAGAGCATGCTTTGCACAAAGAGAAATATAAGGATGAAAAGCACAAGGATAAGAGCAACCGTTTCGAGGATATGGAGGATCAATTGAAGAAACAAACTCGCAAAGTGGAAAAACTTCAGGAGAATATTGAGAAAACCATATTCAAACATACTGAGCTTTAAAACTCGAACGCCTTGCAACATGGTTGTGCCAAATTGAGCAAATTAGTTATAATCATATATTGAGAGCAATTGTTTAGTGACATTGTGACATTTTATACCAAAACTTAAGCAGCTACTGAATTATTAAAAATCTCATGAAGTTTATTTTGTTCTCTGTGTATTTCTGTTAAGCGTTGCCACTTAGTTTGGCATTTGCTTTTGCTTGCGTGTGCACATTCCGCGTGACTGGCAAATGGAAAAATCGTAAATAACATTGCAACTGCAAGCAGCAAAGCAGCGAAAACTATGTGAAAAGCAAAAAGCAATTGAAATTGTTTGTTAATTGTTAACCGCAATGCAATGCAAGGGATGTGCGCAATGTGTTCTAGTTATTATTAAGCATACATAGTGCATATTTATATATGTATGTATACGTATTGGTGTAGGCATGGTTGAGACAACAACAAAATTTGGCAATCTGGAGGCCTACACCTATCTCCTTGTGACGCTAAATATAACACTCACATTAATTGTAATGTTCTTCAATTGTCTGTGCTGTAAAAAGCAAATACCAAAGTAAGTAAAATCATAATGCATTTGCTATGAATTTGCTCTCTCGTCTGTCTAATGCAAAAAAATTTGGTCAATGCGCGAGTGCAACTTTCACCTTCCAGTTCCAGTTGGATGCGCTCGCGCCAAAAACAACAAGCAAGAGAAGTAGTTAGAATATGGTCTGCAAAGACTAGAAATAACTTTATATACTTTATATACCCTCTCTGCACGGAATACATTCTATATTATATTTTTTAATTACATTCCGTGCACAGAAATGATTTACTTGGCCTGGAGGGCATGGTAAAGCTTAAGAATCCCGACGATGTCATTGTTCTGAGCAACAATAATCCCAACAACGGGAATGCAAACACTAGCAACAGCCTTGTTCACAACAGTGAATCACAAGCGGAGCTAAATGCGTCCACAGTCTCAAATGCTGACTCAGAAAAGAGGTAACTAATCATGCTGTGTAATTGACAAGCAACAATTCAATTTAATTCTCTCTCTCTCTCTCTTTTTGTTGCAGATCAAGCACAGCGGCGCATCGCAGCTTGCCGGACATTCCAGTGGCGGAGAGCAATGATAATGGCTCGGAATTGTATGAGACTGTTGCGGACAAGCAGCTGGCAAATGCGCATAACCAAAGTCGTATGTGAAAACTTCCACTTTGTACCTTAAACAAAATTTAATTTTATTCATTTCATTCTTCTAGCTCAACCGAGTCTAAAGAAACAAGCCAGCGTTTCACAGCACAGCTCTATAAGTCAAGCGGATGATGTTAGTTCACCATATTCGCGGGTTAAGGGATTGCCGCACGATTATGCCAAAGTTCGGGCCACCGAACATCCGTATGCACAGCTAAATGCACCGTCCTCATCCAATTCAGCGTCTGCTGCTGGCTCATCGGCAGCAGCAGCAAGCTCAACAAAAAATTCTGGCAACAGCAAAGTTTCCTGCCTGCAACATGGCACCGATTCCTTGCAACGTGGCTCACAATTGAGCAGCAGTTCCAACCAGCATCTGAATGATGAATCTACATCGCAGGTAGAAATTCCAGCTGCTTCGGCAATAGCTGGCATGATATCCGCTAGCCAGGATTTGCCTTACATGACGCCACCGATTGCCAATCAACATTTTAGTGGCGATTCACAAGACTCTTCCAGTTAGTAGACACAATCTTTCGAGTCTTTATCAAATGTTTTCATATTTTATCTTCACAGAAGGCTATACCAGCATAAGTGTCCGCGAGCCATTGGCTAACATTCTGGCACAGCAACCGCCCAACAAATTGACAGCCAGAAATGTGTCATTAACGCGAGATGTAAATGATTCGCATTATGCCACCGTTTCTGATGATTCAGGTGAGCATTAAATTGACCATTCGAAAGCAATCGAACTACATTTTCTACCCTTTTTTGTAGATGAAACTTATGCAGCTATTGAGGATCCCAATAATCGTCACATGCCAAACGCAGCCATCGATATTTATACGAGCGGTTCGGAAACCTATGCACAAATTCAACCAATGCCTCCTAATCCCATTGTCGTTGCCGTTGAGATAAATAATAGCAGCAGCATAATAGAGTCTGGAAATCCTCCATTGAATCACAGCACAGGTAGCGGATCGATGCAAAGAGCAAGTAGCAGCAGCATGGAACAGCATATGGTGCCCGTGCCTCCAAATGTGGACAGTTTGCGGGCACAAATGCATTCGCGCCAAGCATCTTCCTCATCCTCCGTATGCAATCTGGGCTCACCCAAGCCAGAGAAACGTCAGGCGAACTCCCCATTGCCACCAACACCAAAAGCAAGTCTTGGCCAAACGCAGGCACAACATCATCTTCATTCGGCGGCAAGCAGCAGCAATCTAACCTCGGGTCGCAGCTCAGTTATTTCCGTTATCGAAGCAGCTGGTGGCGGAGCTGAGTTCAATAATGATTCCAACAATGATGCAAGTGATACATCGCCGCAACGCAAGCACAGCAAAAGTCTTAGTCCATCCAAAGATATTGTTGAGTTGGGCAACAGAAATATTGAGGGCATGTATGCCAAGGTAAGTTTGAATTATAAATCCAATTGCAAATCTTATCAAAATCCTCATTTGCAGGTCATGAAAAAGCACAAATTCTCCTCACATCAGCCCGAGTTGCTTGGCATTAGTCCATTGGATAGTGCTGCAGCGGCGCTGCTAATGGATACACCGAAGCTAACAACATCAGCTGCTGCTGCTGCTGGTGACAAGAGTCGTGTGCGTAGCAATAGCTATACAGCGAAAGATCATGGCTATGAGACGATACCAGCCGATGGACAAAAGGGGCAGTCACATAATCCAATGCCACACGAGAATCGCAAATCGGATTGTTATGCGGCAAATATGCTGCAAAAGGAGCGACAACAGGAAGCAGGTAAAATATAATCACTGCCATTTACTTCAATAGAAGTAAAAGATATAAACCAAAGATCCCAGCTCTAACCACCTAATATGCCCAAAATCTGTTTCCTTTTGTCTCTCTCTCGTCTCTCCTTGTATTTATATATGTTTTTGTTTAAACCTTGTGTAATTTAGTTATTTTGCCAAAATGAGAAATTTGCGCCTTTCGACAATTTCGTCAGTTTTTATTTGGAACTGGTAGCGGTTAGTATGTTTAACACTTAAAAACACGCTGATGCTTTTTTTCATGATTTTTAAAACAAATTATCTTTCTATTGTACTAATAAATGTTTTTATTTTGTTATGGTTTAGCAGCGTCCAGTCACAACAATAGCAGCAGCCAGGCTAAAACTATAACGCCCAGCATAAATAGCATTAAGCACTACGAGACTATAAATTGCCCACCGTCTAAGGAGAATGACAGCAGCAATGATCCTGGCTATGAGCAATTGCAAACAGCAATCAACAATGATGATGATGCAAAAAAATCCGATTATGATCCCAACTATGAGGTGTTAAAGAGTCGCGCTCATTCGGATGATGGTTATGCCAAGGTGCTGGAAAAGAAGTGTCCAACATCTGGCATAGATGCTGTTGATGCTACCGGTGGCTATAGCACCATACCAGGTGCGGATGCAAATCATAATTATGCCAGCATATTGGAAACAAAGGCAGCAACAGCAGCAACAACAACAGATCATTATGCGCGCATTGCAGAGAATACGAACACAAATGCAACGATCATAACGCCTGGTCCATCACTCCTCATCTCACCCACCTCAACAGCATCATTGGTCAATAGTTTGTCCATGATTACAGTGACAACCACCAACAGCAACAATAGCATGTTGAGTAGTTTAAGTTTAAGTTCACAACAGCAATATGAATCCCTAACTGGCACAGGCAGTGAAACGGATCCCAATTACGAATCCGTTTGCTATTTAAACAATACAACAACAACAACAACAGCAACTAATAGCAACAGCAGCAGCAACAACAGCAGCAGCAATATTACTGACCAAAATGCCTATGAGCCTTTGGAATCGGGCAACAATACCCAGGCGAGCAGTCCATTAAGCACGGATCTAAGTACGCCCAGTGAACAGCAATTGGTGGTGGATGATTACTTTCAAGTGTAGCTGTAAACAAACAGTGGCTACAAACACTGATTGTAGTGAGCTGGATCTCGTTGAACTCTGAAAACTGAAAAATTAACAAAGAAAAGAGAATCTTCTAAAGCAAAACGCACATTTTATATTAAATGATTTGTTTTGTTTGATTTTGCATAGCAATCGCAAATTTTTTAACGCACATATCACAAAAACACAAACAAACAAATAATATATTAATGCACAGCAGTTAACGTAGTTATATATATCGGCTATATAGTATATTTCGATTAGAGTTCATAGACCTTCCCCCCCCCCTACCCCCTCAAACAAATGAGATTGTTTGCTTAACTATTTAGCGGTTTTTTTGTGCACTTTAGCCCTAAGTTATTTATATAAAATAACAAAACAAACAACTTCATGTACAAAGTATTTGTATTTGTTAAGCTCGATAATTAAATTCAGACAGATAAGCGTATATGCTTTATATATATATATATATATATTAAATATATAGCTATACTTAAATACCAGTGCGTCCTACTTTAATTGAACAAAAGAACAAAGCATGCGATTTGTTAGTTTATCTTTTACAATTTAAATTAATATTGATAAAAAAAAAGCTAAAGTTATTTTTATGGCATTTGATAAAGCGAAAGAGAGATATTATTATAACACAAAGGAAAAATCGATATAGATTGTATATTTTTTGATATGTTGGCATTATATTGCTGCTTTTTTTTAAACTTTATTGATGTCGCCTGGACATAACCATTACATATATTACATTACATGTACGATAACTGGCCAATGTTAAAACCAATTACAAATTACTTGCAAGTATTCAAACATCAAATAATAATTAAGCTAAAAGTTGAATAAATTATTGATGACTGTAAAAAAAAAAGAAGAAAATTCAGAACTGTTTTTTTTCTTCACCCTTTTAAAGAAAAGTCTCATAAATCGTATTTAAATTTACTAATATGTTTAGTTTATATAGTATATATGTATATTTTTACGAGCATAAAATTGCAACCACATCGAGCACAATAGTAATATGTATATATTTATATGTATGTATATTGGAGATTATTTTTGATTTAGCTAAATGCAGTCAATTGTTGCCAGTTGCAGTTGCAACAGCTGTCTCCATTGTTGCCATCGTTGAACGCTGTGCCGCTGTGCTGCCGCCGCTTAAGCGCGATCGCGACATCATCAACCAGATATAATAGATTAGCGCACACAGGACAAACTGTAGGAATATGTATTGATAGTCGATAAAGATCAAGCTACATCTATGAAATGTAAACGATGAAACGCGCCCGACAAGCGCCGAAAACGCCGCTTCCACGTTTCATTCATTGTTAACAAACGGTTCGATCGGTTGAGCCGCTGCGGCCACCATTTGTTGCTGTGCTGGTGCAGCAGGCATTGCAACAGGAGCTTGTTGCTGCAGCTGCTGTTGCATTTGAGCAAGAAATGCCGCTGGCGGTGGTGGTGGTGTTGATTGATTGTGTTCACGATTTAATAACGCTATATTGCTAGCTTTCATGCGAGCTATGTTGGTGGCAAGATTGCCAATTCCATTGCCGTTGCCGCCGCCCATAGCCGAAAGACACGGTGACATACAAGGTGTTGAGCATGATGAATTGCTGATTTCACACTGGTCAAGCAGGCGGAGAAGTTCGTTAGTGTCGGGTCCGCCTGAGATTTTCTGCTGCGCCACATCTTTGTTGAGCAGCGCCAGTGCTGTTGTCAGATCCCACATTTGTATGGCACCATTGCAATGGCCAGTTAATATAAATCTCGAACCCATTCGCGATGAGACTTCACATTCGTGTACACAAAATGCCGATATGGTTGAACCATCCACCGAGCGTATCACACACACCCGATCTCCATTGGACGCTAAGCGTACATATAATTGATTTGTTTCCGGCACAACTTTCTGTACAAAGATCATGTCATCGTAATCGCCATAGGGTCCAAATTCGTTGCCAGCAGCATAGCTATAATTGCTATCAGTTGCCTCCAGCGAGACAATCTTGAACGATGCTTCCGGTGTGGAGCCAGGCTGTGTGGAGAGCATGCCACGAAATCTGGTTAAACTCCAGGTGCGCACATGATGATACTCACTGCAAACAGATACCAAATACTTCTCCGATAGCATGACCTGGGGTTAAGAAATATGTTTATTACTACAAAAATGTTCCGTTTTTAAATCCAAAAAATTTCTCACTTTAGTAATTGGACTCTGATGCACAAAGAATGTCTCAAAGAGATGCGGTCCATGTCCAGCTGTTTCCGGATGTTGCACAATAATACGCACTGCACCCGATTTGGTGCCATAGGCAATCTCAATCCAATTGCCACTTATGCTCGATGTCTTTGGCGTTAGATAAACCGATATGGCTGTTATGGGATCCATATTAATATCCTTATATAGTTCGGTTACCAGCAAATCGTTATCCTTCATGCGCAATGGAAACTTTTGCATATCTATGAGAGATATAATAAAGAAATTAAACTGATTTGATAATCGAAACTTAAACTTACCAATATAATAAATAGAACCATTGTTACAGCCCAGCAGCAAAAAGGAACCAGCTGAATCGAAAGATAAAACTGGCACCAAATCCTGAATTTGCCAATGTTGAGTCATTGCATGCCAAACGCCAATCTTGCCGGATGAGGATAAGGCCACAAGTTGACTGCCTATGAAGAATAAATACTCGACACGCACATGAAGATTAAAGGTGCCAATATCGGACTTATTGCCGCCCTCCTGAATGCTCCACAAACGTATTTGGCTGCCATATGAGATGGCAATCATTTTGCTGGGCATCGGTTCGGCTGTGGATGTATTCACCTTGGAATTGATGGCAACGCGCTCGATGGCAGCATCGATGTGTGGCGAGGTGAAGACCTGTTGCCAACCATTGGAGTCTTTGACGCGATAACAGGTCACAAAATGGGCATAGGCAACGGCTATCCAATTCTGATGCGCCTTGATCAATTGCACCCGCAATGGTGGTGTCCAATTCGAGCTTTGGGTGGGACTAAACACCATACCCACCTCATTGCGTATGACCTTGTTTAGATCTGCGGATGAGTTGCGCGAGTGTCGCATGTAATCGAGGGAAGCATTTCTTGAATGTCCAGCGGCTGCGTTCCAAGCCGGGCCGGCATTCGAGCTGGAGGCGCTGTTTGCCACGCGACCGCAACGCAAATCCCATGAGGAATTGCGCGAATGTGTCGAGGAATGACGCGACGAGGCTGAGGAGGATTCAGGCACGCGTACCATAGAACCGGGACGTGCTCCAGCTGCATTGGATGTTGTGGGTTCCATCGAAGTGGCAGCCTCCATCGATGCAGACTGCTGCTGCGGCAGTGCATCATTTGGTGGCATAGCTGGTGCTGCCAAAAATCCATAAAAAAGCACATCGCCACACGACGAATGATTAAGATCCTCGCACAATGCCAGACGCTTGGTAAGCGGTGTTACACCATAATATTCAGCTTCATGGCGCAAGGCACGTATTTCACAATTTTTGATATCAATATCCTTGGTTCGCAAATAGTTCAATATTATTGAAAACAATGTCGGATCTCGATCAATAAAGATGGCATTGTGTTCATCTCTTAAACTCGATATTCTGCCGCTTAGCAAGGCCGTAAAGAACGTATCCGGTATCCACGTAAGCGTTTGACGTGACGTTGAGAAGCTGCAAAGCAAGGGCAGAGTGGGGAGGGGGGGATTATTGGTTTTTTATTTTTGCATGCGTCATCAAAGTTAAAGTAGATTCCCGTTATATGTATTTACCGTTGACCGCCCACATTGAGATTTACTAAATCGCTGCTTGCACTGTGCATAAAGTAGGACATGCCAAACAATTTATTACACAGCTGCCAAAAGGCAGCACCAAATCCAAATCTACTCAAACTCTATATATAAATGTGTATAAATTCTTTTGTGGCTTCTTTCTTGTTGCTCTTGATCCGCTGCTGCGGCTGCAGATGTTTTTTATTGTTGTTGACCCGTTGACGACTGCAACTGCAGTGTAAGTCGGTTGTGCCTGCTGTTCTGTTTGCTGTGCAGCACTTGATTCGTTTAAACAGGCGACCACTTTATTTTTGGAATAAGGTTTTTTTTTATTATTTATTTGTTTCACAGTTGCATTGTGCTACACATACAATTTCTGCATATATATAAGTGTTTGTAAAATGCGTTGTTAGTGAGTGTTTTTGTTAACGTAGTGTTTGTCGTTCGTTGTGAATGGCATGCAATATTATTGTGCAAATCTGGCAGGGCTGCTTACGCGCTTTCTAAACACAGTGCTGCCATTTAAATGTTGTAATGCAATACATTTGGACTTGGAATAACAAAAAAGCACTTCATTCAACCTGCCAATCAACTGTCGTTTGGTTTTAATAATGTTTGAAATGTATTCAAGTCATTTAAAATATGCTGTATTGACAGGCTTGGGCCAGCCAAACAGCATTTGAGTTGTGGCACATTAAAAAGTTTGTCAGGTAAGGTCAGTTCTGAAATAACTGTTTTTATTGCGAATTATGGGCAACATTCGAACAAGAATAAGAAAATACAAAAATTTGTGAAGTTCTTGTTTATTGTTAAGTTAAAACGTGTAAATACAAGAAGGTGAAGTTACGTTGCAGTTAAAAAAGCTTCAAAATAATAACAACATAATTGTATAAAGTCAGGTCAGTATATGCACCTGTTGTGCTTTCATTTCGAATAATGGCCCAACATTTGCCGACATTTTGTTTTTTCTTGTGCCAATGATATTATGATTTTTGCGCAAAGTTTGCGCAAGAGTAGGAAAATGTTTTGAAGCACTCGAGTTAGTCTGCAAGAGTATTTAACTCTTGGTGTTACTACGAAAATGTTTTATTCTGTTTTGCAAGTGGTTTTACTGGGAGCCTGGCGGTCACAAGAAGGGTGCTTACAAGAAGTGCTAAGTCAGCAAATTTTTATGTTCTGTGTGTGGGTGTGTTTGTGTGAGGCGATTGCACGGAATTGGGCAACCAAAGAAGCACGGGGTGTAACCCTCCCGAAGTGGAGAAAGAGTAGTAATGCACCATGTGGCACAAAAACTGCACAAAAAAAATATCAGAAAAGACTATTGAGTTTTTTTTTTAAACATATTTTCGAAATCCACTACTTGATTTTGAGCTCTTTTTTCATTAACATAGATTGTTTTTAGCTGATCTAAAAATCTGATAAAATTAATGGCACTTGTACTTTTCTCTGAGTGTATTAGCACATATGGCGGAAACAAACCGACTAATGATAACGGCTTTCGAGCAAATAACAATAAAGGAAAATCGAGTAAATGAATGAAATGATGGTGGCAAAAACGTGTAACAAATAACAACAAAAACTTACGCACACAAACACAAATGCAAAAAGACAAACAAATACATACACACAACCCAATTCCCTTATGGGTTTGTTGGTGTCTGTTGTTGCTCCGTTAAAGCATCGCCAACATCTTACCAAATTCGAACAAATGTTTGGCTTTGTATTGAAAGCAGCATATTAAAGTGAACCAATTTTGGCACGTGTTCCTGGCTAATATACATACAAACATATTTATATTTTATATTCGCATTTTGGATTCTCTCTCTGTGTGACTGGGATTTGCACGAGTCTTGGCCTCGACCATAAATAATATACTCAAACATACATACTTATATGTACATATAAGCACCTGATGAAGTAAAAACGTTGTTCGCTTAAATCGCATAAATAGCTAATGCCCCTTCCCCACCTTTTATACTTTTGCTCTGTGTAAGCTTTAAGCTTAACTTAATGCTCTTAAGCACGCTTTCTCTCTTTAATCTCTTAGCCTCAAGGTTCATAATTTCAAACAAAGTCGATCATAAGCTTAAGTGCAAAAAACAAGATTAAAAAGTGAGGAGCGCAAAAAGTTTTCAGCAGTGAGAAACTTTAGGTCCTTCCTAATCGAACTTCCATACAGCGAATCTTAAAGGCACAAAAAAAAAAATTAGTCAAAAAAAAATAATTAGTACAGAACTGTATGCCGAACAGTTAATACCCTTGCATAGCACTCCGAAGTTATAAGAATCTATTGCTTAATGAAATATTATTCTAGGGTATCTCACAGTTAATAATGAACTAACTCAAAACTTAACGCCTATGTTGATTGCAATAATCGTAAGCAACTAAACAACCGTGATAAAAAAAATGCAATTAATTTCTTCTCACACTTTGTCCTTACTGTATGTGTGTGGATACACCTTTTTTTGCGTTCGGGTGTTAATTGCTAAGCCTTGTTGACACAATTTTTTATAGTATATATACATATATATATATACATCACTTTTGTCGGGCTGAAATGGTGCTCTGGCGCCAGGCTTAATTTCTTAAATGCCATCCGGTTCTTATCTGGCCTCTTTTGTGCGTTTTGTAATTAATTGGTCCTATATAAATATATACAGGTGCCTTATGATTAATTTCAATTTAATTTGTTTGCCATTTCGTTTGCTCTGGCTTTCATTTTTCCACAGTTGCCACAAAAGGCACGTTGGGAAAAATGTTTTGATGACACAAAGTTTGTGTGAATATTATTATTAAATTACATGCAAAGATTACTGAGAAGAAAATGGATTATTTAATAAGCCATAAGAACCCTTGTTATTATTTTTCACATAAATCATTAAGCCTTACTTACTCCTTTTTTAATATTGAAAGTTTTCAGTAGTTTGGTAACACTGTTCAATTTAATCCTATGTATTTCCGCTTTTTGGGTTCGCATGAATTAATTGTTTTCGCATTTGATGGCGCTTTGCTAACTGCTGTTGTTGCTGTTGTTTGAGTAGCATTGTTTGCATGGCTAGGTTAAAAATATGCTAATTATTTAGAAAATGTTGGCTTTTTTAGCATAAAAAACCGCACCATGTATCCTCGTCAGCATTTAAATTTTAACCATTTTTTTTTTTAAACTTAAAGGCATTTTCCATTTTTATTCTTGTTCCATTATTTAATGCCAAGTTGAGGCACAAGGTAACAAAAAGAAAAAGGGAAGAATGAGAAACGAGATTTTCTTTGTGTTTGGTCTAACATAAAATTAACTCATTTGCTTGCGGCACACAAAAAGAACAACAACACGCACACAAACATATAGATAAAGGCGTTTCAAGACTGAGGTCAAGCGACGCCATTTTTCAGGCGGGCCAAACAGAATACTTAGCTTCAAGTGCTTACGTTTATGTGTTTGTGTGTGTGTGTGTGTGTGAAGCATATGCTCTTGAGCAAAACATAAACAAACGCCCACACACACACAGAAAACTTAGAGCGTTGTGGCGTAAAAGCTTAACACACCAAAAACAAAACTATGTCACGAAAAGCTTTTACGCTTAATATAATGAACATTGTGACGGAATCGTCAAGCCCAGGCGCAACAGTTTTTGGAGCCTTCGTGCAGCACGACAACACTGTCGCTCTCCGTTTGCCTCGCTCGCTTGCTCTCTCTCTCTCTCTCTCTCTCTGTCTCTGTTGCGGTTGGAGCAACAGTTATAACCGCTCTGCCTTGCTCTCATCCTTCATGAGGCCCAGACAAAGCCGATGGCGACGTCGCTGCCAACGTCTGCGTTTAGCTTTACCTGTTCAAAATTGCGAGATGTGCAGCTACTGTGAGGAGCAGGACTTGCTGCGCTTTGTAGGCCGATGAGTTAATTCAGTGCCTGGATTGTTGTTGCCGAGTGAACAACGTGGTGCGCGACTTGTGCGCGTTACAGTGTTGTAAAAGTCGCGTTTGTTTAAGTACCCGTTTTTTCGTTTTTATTGTATTTCTTTTTTGTAAGTAATAAAAACAACAAAAAAATGGTTCAGCTTTTTGCATAGCCAACGCCACGTGCCGTCATAACCACAACAGCCAAAGAATGTTTCAAAATTCAAAAAGCTGAAATTCTAAAGCCAAACCAACAAGCATAAAAGTCGAGCAAGTGAAGTAAAAAAAAAAAAAACAGCATAAAGATTTAAAGCGCCATTAATTGGTATGGGAATTTTTCAAACTACTTATTTCAACTAAAAACATTCGTTTTGAGATTCAATTACGCATGCGACCATTGCACATTTTTCCCATTTTCCACATCGTCGAGCAATGCTTGAGTATAATTCAAGGTGTTTTTTATTTTTTTTGTTTGTGACCTGTGTCCTGTGTGCTAATGTGCCGCTATCAGTTTTGCTTTCATCTCGTCGTCGTTGTCGCCAAGAAAATTACAACTTATTGAGTTGCAAAGCGCGCACAAATACACACACACACACACACACACACACACAAACAGACAGACAGCGGGGCAGGAAGGAGCAGACTTACAGCTCCCTTGGGAGTTTCTGCTACTACCTAAAGCGAATTTTTGTGTTCATCGTTTCCATTTGCATGAAAAAAAAAAAAAGAAAATATCTGCAGCTACAGCTGTGTATGTGCGCGTGTGTGTGTGTGTGTGTTTGTACATACATATGCTCGTTGCCATAGTTTTTTTTTTACTACTGCCCGGTCCGAGAGACAGTCGGTTGCTGCTGCTGCTGTTAAGGTCCTTGACTTTCTTCTGCTCAGCAAAAAAAAAAAAAAGCCCTGAATAAAGGTGCCAAACTGTTTGGTATACGGTAGAATTATGAGTTTTTGTGTACTTTAGGTTGAAGCGTGATCCAATTATTGTATTAATGTCAAACAAATTTGTTTTTTGTTGACATCTGACAACACTTAAGAAGTACTAAGATTTATTAGTTTGCTGCTTGTTTTGAAGGTAAAGAGATTTGATTGTCATCCTTAAAGCAAGTTAAATGTAAACAGATATTGCAATTCGGCCTATCGGCCAATAGATCCAGAGATTACACCCGACAACATTACAAACTTAAACTCTTTTTCATGGTAATATATGTTGCGATATAGAAAAAGAAAACCAGTTTAAGGCAAACCCTTAACTTAAATGCCTTTAAGTTCCCACAAAATCATTTGCATAGTCTAAACTATCTGGCAACTCTGTTTGTAAGTTTGAGGTCATTAGTGCAGTTAGTTGCTACTATTTTTTCATCTACTACTATTTTGGATGCCAACGCTTTTAGTATGTATATATATTTTGTTGCTGCCATTTGCCTTTTGCAACACGTTGCCATTAATACGTACTTCCCTTGACACTTGTGAGCCAATAAACTTGAAAAAAGAGCAACAGTTGCCGCACGCACTGACAAACACTCACATACACACATACACACGCACAAGCTACTAGCCGAACTCAACATTCGTTTCGTTCGTGTTTTTAGTGCCGAGCAGCTGGTTCTGTCGGCAGCAGCAGCAGCAGCAGCTAGCTAAGCGCTGTGAAACATAAAAATGTTGTTTGGTCCGCACATAACGCAGATGTCCTTTGCCGTGGCACAGTCTCGTCTCTCGCACGGTCTTAATTTGTGTGTGTTTGTTTTTTTCGCGCCGGCATTTTAACGTAAAAACGGAAAAACGTTTTTCACGCGTGCGATTATAATTGTTTTGGCGGGGGTTTTGTTAGGGTAAATGATGGTGTTGTATTCGAATGCATGCTGTGATATGTTAATTTTCGTCCTTTCGCCACACTTAGCAAACAATAAAGTGCGTGTGTGTATGTGTTTGTGAAAGCGTAAGTCGGGACGTGTTTAAGGCAAGTGAAAAGTTTTAATTGTCTGCGTGTTTTCATTGAGATACTTTGTTCAGGTATCTGTATAAGTGTGTTTCTGTGTGTGTTTGTGTGTGTGTATTACTTGATATTTATAGTTGCCTCGTAACAGTTTTGTTATGGCATATTATGGCCCTCAATATTATAATTATCATGAAGCTTTAGTTGTGCCTTTTGTATTTGCATTGCATTTACTGTATTGTGTCCTTCTCTCTGTTTCTGTTTTTTCTGATGTTTTTCATTTATATTTTTATCCTCATCTTTAGCTTTCTTTCGTTCTGATTAAAATCATTTGATGCTTGCAATTTATTTTTTTATATACTATACATTATTTTTGTCAGACGTTCTTCTGTCAAATTGTACTGTAGTGAAGTACGAAAGAGCCTTTAGGTTTTTTTTATTTTATTTGTATTACATTTCGTTTATGGCAATGCCACGAATTCAAAATTTACATTTACACACAGCGGAAAAAACAGCTTTGCATTCCATGAAAAGCTGCTTTAAAACCTGTTGAAAAAATGTGTCTCCATCTAACATAGAAAAGTGGGTTTTTATTCTCATATTGCGTTTATAAATAAAAAAATATTCTTTGCGTGTTTTTTTCTCTGTGTACAGTTGAAAGACTTTTCGCATGAAAAATCGCCTGACCTCAACAACTTGTTATTGTTGCCTTTTTTCACTGTTTATTTCATGATTTTTTTCGGCTTAAATGTGCTGGAATTTCAGTTTTATTAATGCTCGATGTGCTTAAAAAGGTTTTTCATATAAAAAAAACCATTGCCTACTTTTATGGGCATTTGAGTTTTCTCCAAAGAATTGCAATTTAAATGTAACCTTCACCTGTAATCAGCATTTTAAAGCAATAAATATTCAACTTTATTAACAAAGTTAGCAGAACATTTCGTAGTTTAACCAAAGTTTAAGCCAAATAACTTTTGACAAAAAGCTTATAATGAATTTTGTAAATATTCCACAACATTTAATTTGATGTTTGTATCTTTAAAAATTTGCATATTTTATTGCGCGCACACATAGTCAAAAAGTAGGAATGTAGCTTTTGATTAACTTATTTGCAAAGGCTACTTCAGAAATTTTGAAAGTTTATAATCATGTTAAAGCTTATGTTTGAAAATTAAATAATTATAGTTAACAAAAGTTTTGCCAACAAGTTTGTCTGTTTTTTTGCTCACAAAATGTTTAATGAAATAGAATTTGGAGTCGGGCGAAAGTTTAAAAACTTTATTTTTGGTTTTGACAGATGCGACATTAAAAACGAATATATACTTAAAACTATGAACTAAGCTAAAATGAAATCAGTTTCATGACATGAAAAATAAACGAGTTTGAAAAGTGAACTTGCGAATACACAAATAATTGAAGACTGTTTTCGCGAGAAATCTGGTTTGATTCTTAAGAAATGTGGAGTCGATTACGATAACGGTGTTGAAAGCTTTATGCTTCAAAGGAAAATTTTACGCTTGCTCTTGACGATTTTTCGTTATAAATCCTTAAAGAAAGAACAAGAAACTTTGTTAGTAATAACTTTATAAATTTAAACAGGATATTGTTGAAATATATGCACCAGGCAGAAGGAAGCATCGCCAACCCTATAAAGTTAATATTATTTTGTTCAGCATCAACAGTTGAGTCGATGCTTGTAGATACTATAGATTTGAAATTCAAGCATATTTATTACATGTTTTTTCAAATTATCGATAACTATATCGGTTTTCGATAGACAAATATTATCGTTGTCAAAGCCTATTGAAAATTTAATCGAAATCGGTTAAGAAACAACAGAGATATTGACGATTGAAGTTTAGTCATTATGCATTAGCGCAATTGTGCAAGCATACACGTTAGGTCAAGGTCTCCTAGTCAAGCTTTCTCGATTAGAGCCTGAAAAATTCATCTTTCTTTATAAAAACCATAAATGTTTGCTTAATATTTAAGCTATTTACTAAACTCAACTGTACTACAGAGAAAGGGAGAGAGAGAGGTACACAAAATAGAGCTTACGGCGCATTAAAAATATATCCTAATCATGAAAAAGCTGTAAAAATAGATTTAACCAATTTTAATTTCCATGTTATAATGTGAAACTTTTTTCAAAAATGTGAATTTTCATATGGATCATTGAATGATGCTGCGCATACCTTTATCTGATATATATATATAGCTTTAACAAGCTGTTACATTCGGTTTTTTTTATTGCTTTCTGACTGGAATAAGCTCTTTCTCGAGTCGAGTCGTGTTGTAAAATTTAATTTGGCAACTGTGCCACTGCTGTGAAATTAAGCACCAAATAAAGTATCAAAATAAGTAGGTAACAAAAAAAGTCACAAAGTTAATACTCTGAACTCTCACACACATTGATGTTGTTGATAGTCAAATACTTCAGGTTTGTTGTATGCCTTGCGGCTTAAATGTTTGCGGCATCTTAACCAGTTATAAAGTATAAACTTAATTCGGGTTGTGCCAAAAAGATACAGGCATTTTAATTAATCATGTTAACACACACACACACGCACATAACTATAAATTCCCTTGTAGAACACGACTTTCGGCAATGGGTCTTAATTTATTTATTTAACATGTGAGTTCATTACGAAATGTGATAGAATGGGATGCTATGTGCATATAATTAGAGCTTAATTAACGTGAAAATCTATTAGATGGAAAAACGAGCTTTGCACTTGTCCCTCATGGCAAATACATGCGTCTACACTTGAAGAATAGAAGGGGATGTGTGTATAGAATTACTAAAGTCAAGTTTAAAACTTATCCTGAAGCATTCTTAGGCTTATACATTTTGTTCTTCAATTTTATTTAAGCATAAGTTTCTTAACATGGCAAACAGCTATTTATTTATGGGCGTGGTTCTTAGTCTGGGCAAAGAAGCAATAAAAATAAAGCAGACATTATAGACTTAAATATTGGCATCCCAACATTCTTGCCAGCATCAACATCAACTTCATCATAAGCAATTAAATTAATTCAGAGTTTCATTGTTCATTTTGTTTGTTTAGCTTATTGTGCTAATATGTAAACAATTTGTGGCTGAAAATTGAAAATGGTTGTGCACATCACTTGCCAGTATTTTAAACAATGGCACAAATCGGATTACGTCTAATACAATATACTATATATGAACACTTTGGCATTATAAAGCTTATGCTTAATATAATGAAAAGATGTTTTAAGAGTAATGCAGATTGAATTGCTTATTCATACAGGTCAACTGCAGCATGAAACAAATTAGATAATTCGCCAAACAGTTTCAGTATCAATTAGCTTTATTAAAACAATATTACATTGAATTTATGAGCAGGGAATGAATAAAGGAATTTTTGATTGATATATAAGTTCCATACTTTTATCTAATGTATATTTATCCTGCTATGTTTACAATATTGTTTTGCATTTGTACTCTCTTGACGCATATAAATTATTCAAATTTATATTGCTTATTATAGTTTGTCGTAGTTTACTTTTGCATCATTATGACTTGTTGGCTGCCGTCAATGTTGCAACTATAGTTGCGTTGGAGCCTTTGATTTAATGCGAAGGCCATGTCTTTTGACAAAAGTTGAGCATACGCCGCGTCGCCCGCGGGAAATATACAATTTCCTCGCTTCTCATTAGATTCAATGCCAACGGAACGAAAATGTCGTTTTGTCGACAAAGCAAATATTTTTGTTGTCACTCGTTGAAAGTTTTTTACTGCCGTTTGCTGCCCCCATATAAATGACAGTTACTCCTGGTCGAACTTTTTTATATGATATACCCAATAAAAACAAGAAAGAAGACAGCGAAAAATACTAGAAAATAATTCTAATAAACACTACGATAGTAAAGTCAATCGATTACTTTTTGTATTATCTAATATCGTTAGTCTTAAAATAAGCATTGTATTTCCAAAAATCGTTAAAATCACACAAATCGTAATTTATAATATACATACTATGTATTTTGATTAGAGGATATTTTCCAGCCATGCTCTACCGCAGAAGAATGTTGATTTTCTTTAAGTCATAAATAAAAAACAGAATTGTTTGCTATTTTTGACACGAAATAATCAAATTGACACAGAGCTGGCGCTTGCTTGGCGTAAATTTTATTTTGTGCTCATAAATTTAGCTGCCTGCAAGCCGAGGAGAAACACAACAAAAGCCACACAGCGAATGCAAGGAATGCCTAAAACGATTTCAACAGCCAAACTCACAATTTGCATATGTTTTGTAAATTATTCATTTTATTATTATTATTACGCGTGGAAATACGCGGCGTATGCGTATTGCAAAAAATGTGATTTATTTACAATGTGGCTTGCAGACTTATGATTCTTCTACTTCATATTCCGCGCTTGTTGTGTGTGTGCGTTCGTCGACCCATTGTTTGTTTGGCTTATTTAGCTTTGAGACAAACACAAAACACGAAGAAAAACAACTTAAATTGACAAACAAATTTGCGTGTCTAACAAATTGCAGCACATTTATCAGACGCATCTGAAAGATTGACAGCCACAAGCCGCCCATTTAGACAAATGGCCAAGATATCGAGGCCGCAATCAAGGGAGCCAGCAGCAGCAGCATCAAGGGAGCCAACATGTGCGTAGTCAAGGCAGGAAATGTTACAATATTTAATTTGGCAAAAGGACTTTTAAGTCACAAATAATCATCCCCTAGTTCTACCGATTACTTTAGATATGTTAATGATATAAGGTTTCGTAGAAAAATGTGTTTAAAACCTCTACCCCAAGCTAAAATCCTAGCTACGCCTATGGCTAAAAGGCATTCCGAGAACAATGTAAGCAAGAGAGATGCCCAGATACACAGATACTTAGATATATACAGCTATACACAGGCTATAGATACAGCTGCGGGGCACAACAACAGATATCGATTTAATCATTAGTGTAGTATGTAATCTCTGTCTGTCTGCCTGTCAATGACTTTGTGCTTCTCTCTCATCCTCTCTTCTTTTGCATGTGCAGCACTCAAGTGGGCAACGACTGAATTTACATTTTTATTGCATAGCACAAAACACTCGAGGGAAGGTGGAAAAGGGGGAGAATTTGTGAGAGGATGCGATTAAATGTTGCACTCACTCCAAAACTGCATCTCTTTGCTGTGTTGTAAATGCGATTATGCCTGTTTGGCATTACTAATTGGGTAATTATTTGGTCATCATATTTGGGTTTTACAATCTGCCAATATCGAACCACCAATATTACGTGTGTCAGCAAAATTGTTAATTAATATTACCAATGCGTGTTTTGAATATGCAAATAACATTTGTAATAAATTATTCATAATTCGATTGGAATTATTGTTGCAAGCAAGTTGTTATTGCAAATTACTTTGGGGGCTTGTTGATGCTACTTGACCTACTTATAAGATGTATATTAATTTACTTACTAAACTAACTTTACATACTTTACATACTTTACGAACTTTACGAACTTAACATACTTTACGACCTTTACGACCTTTACGAACTTTACATACTTCACTTACTTAACATACTTTACTTACTTAACATACTTTACATACTTTACGATCTTTACGAACTTTACATACTTTACATATATTACATACTTTAATTGCTTTACTAACTTTACTTGCTTTACTTACTTTACTTTCTTTATTTACTTTACTTACTTTACATACTTTACTTTCTTGACTCACTTTAC
Source organism: Scaptomyza montana (assembly GCA_018904305.1). Classification (NCBI taxonomy): domain Eukaryota; kingdom Metazoa; phylum Arthropoda; class Insecta; order Diptera; family Drosophilidae; genus Scaptomyza; species Scaptomyza montana. The sequence continues at coordinate 20,813,292 of JAEIGR010000001.1, read as the reverse complement.
TCACTTGACTCATTTAACTTACTTTGTAATTCAAATTACATTATTTCTCTCGTGGCTTTTAAATTTGGGGCACATTGTATTTTTTTACTTTACCTTTTACCTTCTTCTTTTTGTAAACTTATTTTTGGCGGCTCGCTATCTTTGGTTCTTACTTGTTCTTGCAATTCCCTTCAGCTTTTTATTAACTTGCTTTATCAAAGAATTATCTTCCTTCTGCAGTTTTCTTCTTATTGACTTTTGATTCTCTCTCCACTTTGCTTCTCGCTTTGTCTTTGTGTTTTGTATTTCAATTCTTATTTTACATTTCTTCTACTTTCAACATATTAATTAATTATTCATTTGTCCTTTTTTTATCATCCAAGGACAGTTGTAATAATAATTACTCATTAGGGATTGAAGTTATTTTGGATTTATTTTAATATTTTGTGTTTCATATGCATCAAATTTACGGTGCATGAAATACATTTGGCTGTCTTAACGACCTTTTAAAAAGGCCTGTCGACTCGTCAGCCACGCTTATATCATTTCTTTTTAAGCTGACGTGAATTTATGGCATGGATCCCCATCATATAAATAGGGGCTGTGTGTTGTGGTGAGAAGGTGTCTGTTGTGTGTGCGCGTGTGTGCGTGTGCTATCAGTGACATTTAAAGATTGATGCTTTCCATATCCGCTAGTAATCTGTTAAGTTGCGTGTGCGTATTTCGTGTATTTCTCGTATTTGTTTAGCGAGCTAGAAAGTAAAGCGGCCCAGTTACAGGGAGAGAAAAAACATCTGGTTTTCTGGTTTATACTAAGATTAAAGTTAGTTTAATGCCGTATTTAAATAATTTCTAGCTTGTCGAAAAATTTAATTTTAATTCTGATTTACAATGTTTTATTTTTTTAGCTCTACTGCACAATTTTGCCTTTGGATAACCCTTTTTATTTCTTACTGTGCAAATGGCAAATACTTGTACTGCTTTTTTTGTGTGTTCCTCTCTGTGCGCCTACCAAATCCACCTCGCAACCATCAAACCACCACACAACCCTTTCACACAAAAACAATTCCTCTCCACTTTGCAATGCACTTAGTGTGTGTGCGTGTGTGTCTATGTATGTGTGTATGTCGGCAGGCTTTTAAATTCCCTTTATGTTTGTTTAATCACTCGAAATGACATTGGAATGCAACAGCACTCAGAAGTCGATTTTCGAAATCGCTTTTAAATCTATTGCCTTAATTGTACGGTCACATTCACGTACCAGGCTCAGACCACTGTTTGCATTACACTGGGCACACTTTGCGCCTTTTTTTTCATATCCCTAACAAATTTTATTTTGTTTTTTAGGTGGCTTTGTTTGTGCAAACATTTTATGATTTATGAGCTTAAGCAGGGGGCCGGGTGCCGAAATTGAAAATTCACAAAAGCCTCCGTCATAAAGAAGTATAAAAAGTTGTGCATAAAAAGCAACAACAACAAAGGGTCCTTGGTAAGGACATTCTCAGACCCCTAATGACAAAGGCAAGGCCTCGAGGCATTAAAACTTTGTACATGCGTATACTTATCAACATATTATATCTATTATACATCTATACAGCTGTCTAGCTTTATGCATTAAATATAAAAAATATGTGTAGGGGAGAGATATAATGCCCTGGGGATAATTTGAGCAAAAAGTCGACGTCCTTTCAGTAGGCCAAATACTAATGAGTACAATTTCCAGTCGAAACTGTGCTTTGAAGGTGTGGAGGGGTTTGCTGGTGGGTGGGTTTCATTCCACTACGTGCATAGTTTTTGGTCTAAACAACAACTTGAACAATTTGCCAAATTAAAAACTTGAAAATTGTCTTGATGGATCATTGCGCAATGATTGATGTGCCTTCAGTCTGTGAATTTGACCTTTGACTCAATTGTGTGAAGGAAATTTGTTGTTATAAATTTCAAATAGTATTTATGAAAAGTATTAAGTTTTGAGCTTGTTCCATTTAGGGAAAATTTGTAAATTCAGATTAAAACGTTTCTGCAAATAATTACCGATTAAGTAAAGCCAGAATATTAAAAGCTTAAACAAAGTATCTGTTAACAGCAAATCAGCTAAAAAGATTTTAACAAAAGTGTTATTTGTTTATTTTAGATTAGAAAAAACATCCAGGTGCAACTTTTTAAGAGTCAATTAAAATCATATTGTGAACTCAGTCTAAGCAAACTTTTTTAATATTCTTGTTAAGAGCTTAGAGCAGCTTTAATTTAGTATTGGCATGCATATCACACACATACTTATACAAACAATAGACAGGGTTAGGCAGGCCATGCAAAAGCAATAAACCGATTATTGGCTGAACATTTATAGATGCGAGCAAACGAGCGACATTCGATCAGCACAAAAGCCAATTGGCCAATGGACCAGGAGCGTACTGAATCAATAACAACTTCTATTTAGTAGTCGGAGAAGGTGAAGGGGCAAAGGGTAAGAGGGAAAAGGGTTAAAACGTGCATGCTGCCAATCGATGGGAACATAACCAAATCGCATTAATCACGCTTCAACAATTGTTGAGCCACAAAGCTTAAATGCCGCTTAGATGAAACTGTGACATGAACCACTCAGTTGAGTTAGAGGGGGTGTCTGCAAAGGAGGCAGTGGGGTCTGGGTGGTGATTAAGGACTGACTGACTGAGCGAAAGGTTAGTCAATTGATTTTTTAATACTCGTAGCACAAACAAATTGCTTTAAAGAGGATAAAATGTGTTGAATAGACAAAAGGAGTTTAAATGAAACAAATAGTTGTACATGTGGCATACATATGTTTTTTGATCGAAAAGAAGAACTTAGATGGTATGGCTTTGCCTGCCTCTTAACCTATTTAAACAGCGAGTATTTAATAAGATGCTTAAAACGTTGCTGTATTTTTAAGATGTCAGTTATACTAGGTCATAAAATTGGCACATGTAAGTTGGTAGGAATCAAGTTAAGTACAAGATATTTTCAAGTTAAACAATCTGTTAAAACTCTCTCATTCCTGTTGTACAACATGTGTTTTGTTCACTTTAGCAATTTCCGGCATTTGCAGCAAATGTTTTAATTAAATGCCAAGCCTCTTGGCCAAACGGCAAAGAACTACCTTTCACACAAACACACACACACACCCTCTCACATACACAGCCCCTTAATTACTGGTTTACAACTTGGAAATACTAAGTGCTTAAATCTGTTTGTTGCTGCAACTTGTTTGTGCCTCAACAAGCTAGAATGTTTTCATATATTTAATACCTTTTAACCGCATAGTAAACACCTTGTCGCATGCTTCATCTCTCACTTCCGAGTCGATTTGTGGCTATATTTGTGGCAAAGATGTTTACATCGCAACGCAACGCAGCCCACTCGATCAACCCCACCACTCTACATTAGCAACATTATGAGAGCAGCCACTGGGAAAATTGCGATTCCGTTGAGCAGGCTGCTCTCGATGGTTTGGCCAGCCTGCCTTGATGACCTGGCTAGCTGCTGGCCATAATTTGCCACCTAGGGTGGCTTTTAATGAATAGCTTTCAATAATATCCAAAATGTGCCACAGTCTGCAAATCGACCTTGCGAGCCCACCAACCAACCAACCCAAAACCCATCCAGATGCTCGGCTCTGTTAGGAGCAACCAGTTGTTGATGGTTTTGGCATGCCTCGTTTCTAGTTTATTCTGTTTTGTGTGCCACCCAGCCAGCCATCCTGTCTGTCAGTCTGTCTGTCATTTAATATGTGTGTGAGTTTTGTTATGCACACAGAAAAATATAGTACTAACTTGAAGTTTGAATAACCTTGAATCAAGTTAATAAAATTTCGGTTTTAGGTTCGGGTTTTAAAACATAAAAAAAACAGTGATAAAATATTATATTTTCAAAGTTTAGGTTAAAGTCTTAAAATATTTATGTATTGATTTTTTTGATTATTATTTTCGTCTCTCTTGCTGTGTATAGATGTCAATGTGTGAGTGCCTGTGTATGTGTGTGAGTGTTTTGGCACAAATGCTGCCTGTTGAGGGCATCATTAACGTTTGCAAATATTTATACACTGACTTTGTGTGTGGTGAGTAAATGTTAGTGTGCATGCAACCTGCTGAAGCCTATTTTGGTTGCCACTTTTGGGGCCACAGATTCTTTTATATTATATATTTTTACTTAGACACAAAGGTCAAAGGTTTGCCAGAGATGCTGTCTGTTATTTGTATAGTCCGAAAGCTAATGCAAATGGCATCACAAAGAAAAAACCTGCTGAAAAGATTCCTCACAATGTCAGAAAAAGAAACTGTTGCATTTTGACTTATTACTGTGTGTTTTTTTTGCCAGGACATGCATGGAGGTTGAGCCTTTTGTGGGTGTATAAGCCATCTGAATGTCACAGCGAAAATGATTAATTGAATGCAAATACTTATATGATAAAAACACAACTTTTCATATGAAGAAAAAATAGCTTATAAAGGGAATAAATTTATTTGCAATTATTTTTTTATGAAATGTCAAAAGTTTTTATTACATTTCAACAACTCATAAATTTAATTCCTGATGTAAAATTTCATCTTGTTGTCAACTGAAAGATAAATTTATTATTTTTAAATTTATTCAAATTGAAAAGAGTCAACTTTTTTGAATACCTTTATCAAATTCAATGTGGGAATTTAACTCTTTTTTTAAGCTCATTCAAAATTTAACTTATTTCACTTTGATTCATTAAATTCAAAACGGAATTAGTTATTTAATATTATTAAAAATTTATTAGACATATATTATTTATGAACGGCAGTCTAAAAGCAAATGGCATTGCAATTAGTGTTGAATTTCCAAAAGAATTATTATGAAATTAATTTCGACAATTGTTTTTCATATAAGAAATAAAGTTAAATCTGAAAATGGCCAATCGCTTAACCCATGCTTGCCACACTTCTGCTTTGCTGCTTCTTCTGTTTTTTTTACTTCGCACTTTGACCTACATTTATTGTTAAACTTTGGCCGACAAGCGATGGGACGACGAGAGAGTTCTTTGTTTTCTGAATAAATCATAAGACGCGCGTGTGTGTGTTTGTTGGTTTGTTGATTCAGTGGTCTGTGGCACACACACACACACACACACACAGACAGAAGCACAGACTTTTACAAATAGTTGCTCGCTGTTGTGTGCGTGAGTGGTGTAAAGTTGCCAGATGGCAGAAGCCTGCCTGCCTGCTGTTTATCCTGTGCATCACTTTGTCGTGGCCAGTGGCCTGAACAGAGTTTTATGTTCCAGTGTATGGGGGGAATTTGTTACGCTATGGGAAATACAAAAAAAAAATAACAGAATTCGTATCAAGTTCACGTTTCGAATGCAGACATTCAGTTCGATTTCCTGATAAATCCATGGCCTCTGCTTGTATTCAGTCGGTATTTTGATTTATGATCTACGAGTTGCGTGTTCAATTATTTTCGTACTTGAATGCAGCTCAAAAATGTATCGATAAAGAATTTTTAGCAGGGAATAAAGGAATATTTATTTAAGTGTTAGGAAAAAGGTTATTTTTACTTTGACTTCTTATACTTATTTCTTAAATAATTCTTTAGCTTATTTTCTAAAATGAATAACTTTAAATTCACAAATAGCTCTATTTCATTGTGGTTTCCGTACCACTGTGCGTGGCAATGCAGTTTTAATGTCATATGCCCGTTTCCCCTACGCTCTCTTGCACATATTTCTATTACAAGGGCAACTGTGCAACGTTTTCTTTGTTGTATGATATATAGTAGTATATATATATTTATATTTTATTTTATATTTTTTACTCAACTTACAGTTGATGAATTTTATACCAGGTTAAGTGGTTCGGGGTCTACCTTTGTGGCAAGCAATGGGGGCAGCTGCTGTTGGGCTCGTGGGCATGTGGCTTGGGTTTCTTGTCATGTCCGCTGTGAGTAAATATTTGTGATTCTGTTGCTTTGCGGCTGCTGTTGCTTCAGTTCACTTAACCTTTTGCTCCGTGCAGGGTTTAACTGGGCTTCTTCACTTCGTTTGGTTCATTAAGGCTGCTGGATGATGGCCAGGCTTAGAAAGCAAGAGAGCGAGTGCGAGAGAGGGACAATAAAGATTGGCTTCGATTTGGTTGTCTCTTGCGGCATTTCCCCAGAGACATGCACGACTATTTCTGTAAGTGCTTCAATTATTCAACCGTGCATATTTAAACATTCGGGCTGACCGAGTTGTCAAGTCCTTATAGTCTGACAAGCGTATCCCGACCAGCACAATTTACAAATTTATTTGGGCCATAATGTCCAATACCCAATGCCCAATTGATTACTAAGCACCCAACGATTTCCATTATGCCTTTGGAAATAAGATTAGGTTGACATAAAATCGATTGGTGCTCCAAATTAAACCAACCCCACACGTAAAGCTAATTTGTGTCGGCAGTTAAAAAGCACAAAATTAAAATGTTAATAATTGATCAACAAATTGTATTTGTTGATGGCGATTTTTTGTTTTGTTTTTTTAGGCGCCTTTAAAAGGACGGGGTTTTTTTTTTATTTTTAACAATTCAACTTGACAAGATGCACATTGAACAGTAAAGTTCTTAATTATTTTGTGCATAGTAAAACTTAATGTTTGTTTCATAAATAAGTTTTGAGAGCAAGCCATAAACTTTTTCGAAAAAAAAGTTGGTAAGACAAAAACTATTGTAGAAACCTTCATTCAGCTGTTCGTCTGAATTTCATAAGTGAATTTCTTAAAAGAAAAATACGATAATTCTGTTTATTCTTTGCATAAACTCAAGTTTCTGACAGACTTCATGAAAATAATTTATAATGCATTTAATTTCATTTTTCACACGAACTAAATAAAAGTAAAATCTATATTCCGAGTGTACCAAAAGAAAAGGAAGCCACTTTTTTTTAACAACTAACTGAATCGATAAATTGTATTTAACTTCAGTAATAAATTAAGTTTGCTTTAGAAACAATTGAATTTTTGATACAGCTAACCTGCTTAAGCCACACTCCATGAAAATCTATAAAGTTTGTCAAAGTGAAAATATATTCAAAAGGGGGCCATAAAATAAACTGTCCCAGATTACAATTTAAAGTCGTAAAGAAAATTTATTGCCAGAAGTAAAGTATATTTTAAAATAAACAAACGTATCTAAGTGATATTTGCAATCATTTTCTTCCGTTTACTTCAAACAAAGTAAACTTTATTCGTTAGGGTTTTTGGTAAGGCAGCTCGACTGGAAGAATCCTCTGTACCCAAGCTACTGAACATGAAAATTGAGTAAAATGTTTATAGTTTATAATTTGTATGCTCATTAATGGTTCTACTCAACTATAAATCGATTTATCGCTTATCGATTTTTATCGATATGACATTAAACTGTTAGTTTTATTGCTTGGTGAAGTGGTTTTACTTTTACATGTAATTGCAGGGTATAAATCTATTACTATTTACCTTTAATCTAAGCTTGTTTCACATCATGTTTACAATGCTATCTCAAATTCAAGGCATATAAATATGAATATGTGTCGCATGTGTCTTTATTTGACGAGAAATGCTAACTTTGCCCCCAGATAGAGTCTATAAATGTCTCAGCCTTGTCGACAAGTACTTGACACCAGTATGAAACCATAGATACTTAATGTGCGGAACTTGAAACAAGCTTTCTATATGTTTGTGTGTGTAAGCGAGTGTGTGTGTGCATTTGTAGTCATGCTTAACGCTTAGTTTATAGTCTGTAATATATGCGACCTTTTGGGGAGAGCTTAAGGCATTATATGTAGGGCAGACAAGCGCAACGGAAACTGCACACAAATGTTGACAACTGCTGACAACACACACACACACTTGCACACACATGAAGATAGCACACATGTCTATATTTGTGTGGCTTTTTCGTGCATATACTACTATATGCATTGACATTGATTACGTTGTTGTGGACTTAGTGTTCTTAATACCCTTTGCGAGCAGGTATGCAACATAATGCATTTTTCCTTTGAGATTTTCGCTTTTTTTTGGCTTTTAAATTTTATGTGTTCTTATTTCAGTTTGTAAATGTTAACTTAAAGCTAAAGCCTTACGATTCTGAACTAAAGACATTTCCATTCATTTGTTATGCACAAAGATTAAAGTCGTTTCGTGCAGATATTAAAAGCATTCAAAGTTCAAAGATTAAAGACTTTCTAATGTTAACTAAGAGTTCTTGTTAGAGATGCAAACCCTATTTCCCTTGGCAGCTTTATAAATGCGAGTTTAAAAATCATTTTCCATTTATGCCATCTCAAACTCAGAAACTCAATTTTATTAAAGTTTTTCCTTGTCCTTGTTCCTTGTTCAAGAATTTCATCATAGGGCAAATGTATAAATATATATTTGTACTCTGATTGAGCTCAATGCTATTGATATCGCCACTTTGTATTTGTTGTTGTTATTGTCAAGTTTGCTGTGCACTTTGACACTGCTGTCAATGTTGTTGTCAAAGTTGCTTCCGAGGCTTTTACATTTATTTGCAGAGATTTTGCAATGTTTTGTTGCTACTCGTTGTGTGTGTTTGTATACCGTATTTGACAATGACACTGAAATGTTTGCCTCTATTTCCATACGTTTGTTTATTCATGACCTATGTTGCATGTAGTTGAGGCGAAGACCAAACATGTGGGGCAAACGTTTTTTTCTTGCATCTGTATATAATATGCGACGTATCCGCAATGTGCATTTCAATACCACTGTGAAAACTTTTAACCTGATATTCAGACAGACCCTGGAGCCGAATGATGTTTGTCGAGTGGCCTTACTGTTTCTGTGCTTATTTTTGTATATTCTGCTAACTGCTAACCCAAATAGGTTTGTGTGTTTCGAGTCAAATTCAATTAAGAAGATATAGCTCATCGCCGCATGCCCTCAATCCGTTGTGTAGCTAAAAACGCTTAAAAATAGAAAGGCAATTGTGAACGTAACACAAGAGAATGGTTTGTTATATGAACGACAAGAATTGTGAGTTTATTTTTAAAAAATCAATTACAATTGCATGGTAGGAATTCTGATATGACTGGAATTAAAAGCTGCTTTTATAGTACTTAAGCTATAAATAAATTCTTAAAACTTTTATGCACTTTCCGTCTGTCAGACACGCTGCGTATACGTAACGAGCAAGCAGCGGTAGCAAAGACACATTAAAAATTCAGCAAGTGTAAATTATGAAAGGCAAGCAGCATCCTCAACTCAACTCAACCCACTCTCTCTTACTCTCTCTCTTTCTGCATGCATGTGCATTTTTCATATTTTCAATAAGACAAACGTGAAAGCAAAAGGCTTAAGCATGAGTTTGCCACAAACACCCGCACACTCTACCTCTCTCTCTCTCTCTCTGGAAGGCATCGTGCAAATGCTTAATTACATTTGCGCCACACGCAGGCAACAGGCAGGCGGCAGTCTTCCTGGTGCACATGCGATGCGCATCCATCATCGAGACGCCAGGATAATAGGCAGCCAGTGCTGGTTGGAGGATGCCTGCCAAAGTTCTGACTGCCTAAGCGTTCGAGTGGCGAGGCTTGCTTTTCAATTGATATCGCATGTCTTTGCCAGCCAGTCAGTCAGTCAGCGACAGGACACACACACACACAGCGCTCACAGATTACAGCATTCAGTTAACAGCTCAGAGCATATCCTGCAACCGCGTTACTGTACTTTTGTATATGGCATTTTCAATTTTGATGTTTCATTCATTGCATTTATGCATCTCTTGCAACAGCTCAACAGGGGCTATCATAATTTGATACCTTAGTGTGTAACAATGTTTTCTGACCTACTACAAACTGAATCATCATCAAAGCAACCAGCCAGTTGGTCAGAGCCTTGCAAATAATGATGTACTTTATCGTATTAGTTGATAGGAGAACTTCCACTTCTTTCTTGTTTGTCAAAACAAACTTCAAACAAATTCAAATGGACCACAAACCTGCAAGTGTATGTAATCTCCGGTGTGCCGTAGATAGAATTTCTTTTATGTTGTTGTATTAGTTGTTGTTGTTGCTGCTTTTGCTGCTAGCAGCGTTAGGTAACGTTAGGTTACGAAGGACACCATAGACAGCGACTGTGACAGCGGCAACACTTCCGTAAGTCGTGCGTCGATAAAACTGTTGGACTTTTTGCATGCAAGTTGTGTGTGCTGCCAGCTTGTCTGTTTTGTTCTGTTCAGTTTTGTGTTCATTTGTTTTTTTTTTCGCCCCCTTTTACCTTGCATTCGGTTGCCACTTTCTCTGGCCCACGCGTACAGCCATTGTGGTCCTTTTGCTGCCGCCACAGTTAAACTGTCATTGTCATTTAAATGTCTTTTGACTGTTGCTGCTGTCATTTTTCTTTCTTTTATTCTCTCTCTTTCTCTTTCTCACTCTTTTCTCTGGCCATAACTTTGTATACACGCACACCCACACGCCCGCACACACACACACATTCATCTCATAAAATTGAAAATATTTTCAAACTGACTGCACACAGAGTTATGGCAGATGTTTGTGTGTTTCTATTTGTGCGTAGGTAAATGCATTCTTGTTCATTGTTATTATTATGAAAAACCTTTTAATTAATTTCATAAAAGCTCTCGCTAACGAACTGCAAATTGAGCAATATTAAATAGTTCAATAAAAATGTTTCTAGTTGCGGGAAGCACTAATGAAAATATGGTATCAAATTCCAAAAAAAAAGATATTAATTGAAGATTTTCTATAAATAAATAAACAATTAAAATATTTATCAAGAATTGACCTTTAAAGAGCAATTGCTTTTTCATAATTAAATTCCGTAACATCATGTATTTTAATTGTTTATTTATTTTTAAACTTTTACCTAGAAAATCTACCATTAATTTGCTTTTTTTTTGCTATTGACTACCATTTTTCCATTAGTGCTTGCCGCAAGCTGGTTTAATTTCAGATCCTAAAATCCGATTGGCCTTTGAAAAGATTAAGTTGGCTAGCCGGAAAATCTACTACAATGACAGACTCGTGACACATGTACGTCAGCTGTTAGCTGGTTGTGGCACAAAAATTGATTCACATTTCACTCCATGTGGAAATTTAGTTTGCTTTCGATTTTACTTTCAACAGCTGAGTTCAAGCGAAACCAAAAATGTTGAGCTTTATAAAAAAGCACTCAACTTTGCAACAGACTTATGTGTTGCAAGCTAGTCGCAATACAAAGCGAATCGAATGGACGTAAATGTTTTTCATTTTAAAGCTGTCTAACAGCTTTAGTAGCGAAGTTTTCAAGAGTATTTAAATCAGTTTTTTTTTATTCTAAATATTTTTAAAAATAAATTAAGTTCCATTTGATTTATTATTTTATTTATCAAAAGCATTCAACTGACATTACATATTTTTTTTGTATTTATATAAACTTATTATTTGATTTATGAATATTTTTTTAATATCAGTTATATTTTGTAGCTTTTTTCCATGCATATTTTATGTTCCATTTTGTGTGTTCAATTTATTATTTTATTTATCAAAATTTTTTGGCTATTAACAGCAAACAAATTTGTTTAACTTTAATGATTTCTATAAAATAGATACAATAAAAATAACTGAAAAACATTTTATCGATATTTAGTTTGCATATTGCATAACAATTGAGTTCTTTATTATTACGATTCGCTTTTTTGTCTTACATTATTTTCGCGTTTATGTAATATCAAAGTGTTTCTGATATTAATTATTTGCATTAATTTGTTAACTGTAGCATAAACAGCGGCTTTCATTTGCAGTTAAATGAACTTAAATACACAAACACACACACACACACATACGCGCACATATACAAAATGTGTGTGTTCAACTTTATGGCACAATTAGTCAATGGCTTTGTTTTGGACACATTGTAATTCACTTTTAATGGAAACACAAACATGCAACAGCTGTGCGTTATCAAATATCAAAAACACACACACAACACATGCCCACAAACATACATACACACATCCATAGCAGTGTATAGAAATATATTTGTATCTGTGTTGTATTTGAGTGGCAAAAACTAGCTAACTAAGCTCCATGCTGGCAGTAAGCAAACCGCCAGGCACCACATCAATATTTGTTTGGCTGCCACACATGCTAGTTTGTGTGCGTGTGTGTGCGTTTGTTTTGTGTCGCATGGCAAGCATGACGATATGTTCAATATTAAACTAAAGTTCAGCCTCCCCTCGCCTATGCCAAAGTTTTGCCTTTAACTTCATAAAGTATTTATGGATTTTCTTGCCAGAACTTTTTTGTGTCCTTTCCGTTTGCCGCTTCATTGGTTTCTAAGTTTCACATCCGTCATGGCAAGTTCAACGGCAACTATTTCCAGTTATTATATCAACAATTGATATGTTACTAATTACATTTTAAATGAAATAGTTTTTCTTTTCATTCCTCAAGAATTTATATTATATTTATTTTCTGAGGAATTCTCATTTGATTTAATTTATATAATTGCTTAGTTCTTGTGAATTTCATTAGGATGCTTTTAGCTTACGAAGTTCTGTCCAGTTCGTTAGTTGTTGACTAACTTTCCATATCATTCTCACTGTTTACTAAACAAAATATCGTCTTAATTTATTTTACAGAATATTCTACTGGAAGCTCGCTCAACTGGCACACAACCAAAATGAAATTCTTTAAACGCAAGGCATACAATTGAGCAGCAACAATAAACCAAACCCAATTAAACCAAGAACGAAACGAAACACAGATAGACAAAAAGGCAAACCGAAGCTACGAGCTGTGCTTTTCACAGAACTAAGCCGAAAAGCACACACACACTCACACAGCACAACTACTCAACAACACACACACACACACTCATATACACAAGGAGAGAAAAAAGAGACCGCAGTGTAGTATGTCAAGTGGACGCAGTGCTAGATTGCCACCAACGCCAATGCAGAACGCCAACAACAAGCATCGTGTGGCAGCAACATCGGGTGAGCCGAATAGCAACAACATGTTGCAGCAATGCTGTAGCAGCAGCAGCGGCAGCAGCAGCAACAATGCAACAACGACAACAGCAGCAACGGCAAACGGTAGCGCTGCCACATCATCAGCGGGCTACACAGGCGTTGTTAGCTCCTCGAACTACCAAATGTCTGGCATGAATCTCAACATGACCAACATTGGAGGTGGCGGTGGAGGAGGATTAGGATTAGTCGGCAGCGGCGGCATCGGCATGGGCAACGTTGGTGGCATTGGCATGGGCAACATGGTGCCCAACTACACGCTGGGCACACTGTCTACAGGCATCACAATTTCCACCAGTGATGCGGCCACAGATAGCATACCCGTTGAGACGATCGATGCATTGGGACCCGAATTGGCCATGGCAACATCACAGGTGCTCGAGAATTTGTCGGACAATGAACGCAAGATGATAATTGAGGTCCTTAATCGGGATGAATCGGTGCGGCAGCGTGATGCAACCCGAATAATGTGAGTACACAATACGAAACCCCCTTCCCCACACCTCCCCACCTTACCACCAGCCCATTTTCTCTCCAATTAAAAAAATAGGGTGCAATGAAATGCAACGGCTGAGTATGATAAAAGAGTTAACCAGAAATTGAATACTATGGCGAGAGAGGGAGGGATTAAAGAGCCAATTAGGCAATTTTTTGACTTCAAGTGGTACTTTTTGCAGATTTTTGGTTATAATTCTCAAGTGGCTTAAGTGAGAATAAAGTTTGAAGTTTGTAGATAAACCAAACAAGCTTTTTATCAACTAAGCTTTAACTGGAGAAATTTATTAAAAATATATGCTACACAAGGTAGACAGACGAAAAAGATTTCCAAGGCCAAAATCAACAGCTTCATCAAAGTAAACTTTAAACTTTGTTTTGCTAAAATTTGTTTTTTACCAATGTCAAAATGCAGTTTTAATTGAGATAAATTTTGTTTGTCAAGCAAATGAAGAAAGAAAAAGTATAGCTAAAAAGCTTTTAACTTCAATATTTTCCATCAAAGTTAGTTGGCTCTCCGGTAATAATGTTATTAAAATAATGTTTTCTATACTTTTTTCTCCAACATGAGAAGCAATGAAGCAGAAGCTTAAAACAATTAAAATCTGAACATTTTGAGATCTGCCAAAAGATTCACCTTTAAAAGATAATTTGACGCAGTTAACCTAAACATTTATTATCTTTCCATTACGTTTTTCTCGTTACTTTTATCATACCGCCAGCGTATTGAATGAAAACAAAAACAAACACTTTTCCAACGAATTCTGCGCATTTTGTTTTTTTTTTTTGTAAACTTAATTAAAACTCAAGCTGTTAACAAAACCAACAAACTAACTATACAACACGGCAAATCTCTCTCTCTATTCTACACGTGTTTTCTTAATTAAATGTCGAAAAAATAATAATTATAATAATAGTGAAAAGAACAATAACAAACTTATTTGGGGGAACAAACAATCTGCAAAGTTGCAACATCAACAACATCAAAAGCACAAACCTTTCGCACACACACAAATACACTTATTTTTACTGATGTTAAAGCACTTTAGGTCGTGCACTCTTTACTTTGGCAACTTTAGCAGCTTGCAACTTGCAACTTTTGCAAGCCGGCGATGGCAATTTTCTAGCATTGAGTCCACCACGCACGTAAAACCACTATTTACTGTGAATGCACACCGAAAATGCAGTCTATGTTAAGCAAGGTAAACTGCTGAAGTTCCTCCCAACTGGGCAAATAGGGCGACAAATCACGTAGAACATGACATGACATGACATACTACAGGCAGTCAACTTAACTCAAGCAATCTTTGAAGCCAATTCCACTTTGACACTTAGAGAAAAACTATCCTACTACATGAAAGTTCAAGCGATTGAAGCAGAGGTTTGTTTTGAATTTAAAAAAAAATTAAAGGTTGACTACAACAAAATTTCTTGATTTGTTTTTGTTGATAAAAGACAATAAAGCTGAAATTTAACTACCTTCAATAAATACCTAAACTAAATTTCGCTGAACGTCTTTAAAGTGGGCGCTTTTACACAAAAAAAGTGTCATAAGGTACTTGCAAAGTGCATCAAGAACCAATGAAAGTACAGTTAATAACAGTACAGTAACTATGTATGTACTTCTTATAGTGACATAAAGCCCCGCAAGCCTTATGAAACTTTTAAAAGTAACCTGTTTAAAGTTCATATTTTTTCCAAGAAGAATTTCCGGCACTTAAATCAAATCATTCTTTAAATGAGACACTTTCTTAACATTTCTTGAATGCAAAATTCTCAAATATATAAAAATACAAACTAACAAAATTATTTCAAAATAAAACTGCAATATGGTTCAGTCAATAGTCAATATTATATTGCAAATTTTCTCTATAACTAGGTTTTTTGTGTACCTCTTTGAAAGCTTAAGTCTTGTCGCGTTTGTTCTTATTGCTTGCAGCTTTAAATTGATTTGCGCGAGAACAGAATTGTTTTCGCTAAAGCAGCTTATTTTGTGTGACTTGCAATCGATCCTAACTTCCTTCCACAAACCCCCCTCCCCCGATTTTAACCTCCTGTCAAAAAATATATATTGTATTTTTATCTCTTGTTTGGAAAACAAAATGTAATTCAATTTCTATTGTACTTTTGTATATTGTGTTTTATTCTATTTGCGTGACTATTATTATCAATACGTACGTGTTTATGCTTTTAGTCTCTCCTCAATACAAAGCATTGGGTTATTATAGTAGTATTAGTTGGGGTATTGCTTATCAATCAATTGCAATTAGTTATTAATAATGTATTTTGGAAAATGAATTTCCAGTTTGATTTTACAGAGTGAGAGAAAATGTTTTAACCTAATTACAAAGCCTGCAGCAAGCAAAAAGCTTAATTAATTCAATATTTTTCACATGGTTAGTTCCATAATTTTTTATTAATAAATGTTTTTAGCTAAAGGTTGCGACAGATTTTCAATGTTGAGTAGAGCATTTTTTCTTTTTATTCGATTATAAATTTAAATTGAATTCAATTTTCGAAACATTATTCTTTTAATTATTGTTAAACGAATTCATTTTATTTTCATAACATTTACCAGAAACTTTAACAATGACTTAAATGTTTGACAATGCCTTAAAAGCCACAGCTAAAATGTTGCTTTACATTTTTCAATTAAATTTGCCAACACACAGTGTGATTTATAGCCGAAACGCTTACCCTTTTGTTAACAACGAAATTAAGCACAGCTCACATGTGAAACCTTAAAACCTATATCAACCATTAAGAACCCGTCATCGGCTGCTCCCCAGTTTCACATTAAATATGTTCAATAATACTGTACATTAACAACATAAAACGCTTAATGCAACTTAATGCCTTGTGTCGTCGTGCAACAAAATGTCCAATGGGTTTTTAGTGCCAACTCATAAACATTTCGCTTACACAAACACACACAGTTCGTTCAAATAATGTGCACACATAAATCCTTTTCCTTTTCCGTTCCGTTTCGTTTCGTAGCCGATGATTTAGTTATAATGTTGCCGCCTTTTAGGGGCGTTTCTGATTGCTTAATCATGTTGTGTGTGTGTGACTCGGAAAATAGCCATGTTGATGAGGTGAGGTCAGGAAGGAAATACTTGTCAATTGCTAAAAAGTAGTCATGGCAACAAGAACCCTCGACGTAGTAAGGACTCAGCTGTGGTAACAAATTATGTTTTTTTCATAATGACACTCCACGCCTACGAGTAGTCTCGACTTTGTTGCTGTGTGTATAGATTATACTATATATTGGCCGTATACTGAGCAAAAGCGCCAATAATGACGCCTACCCACAGTCCACACTCTAACAAAGTCATTAGATGATGAATGAACATATTGAACAATGGATGCTGCCTGCGGCATTCAATTGAATTCACATCGATCGTCGAGTTGAAGGGAGAACCTTTAAATGGTTTTGCTATTTCATTATCGTGTTAATCATGTCCCTTGTGTTTTGTCCATTAACCTAAAGCTCGCGTTAAATAAAGTAATTAATGTTCGGAGCTAGGGAAAACAACTAAAATTCTTAATAGAATCATTAAACTTAGTTTAGAGTGTGCTCGAATTGTGTCATTAAATATACAATCTACAAGTTGAATGTGACATAATATACAATTACAGTCGAACTTCAATATAATTTAATCTCAAGGGTTATAAGTAAAAACTTTCGTTAGAGAGAATATTCATAATATAGAATGGAACGCAATATAGAATGTTTAAATCAAATTGCAGGGTTCTGGCAATGAATTAGTTTTATAGAACACTTTTTTATACGGAAGTTCGTTGTAAGCAGTTAAGAAAATGAACAGAAGCAGTGTTAAACTAACACTGAATCAAAAATTTATCAAATAAAACAAAATAAACAAACTTAAATTCTTAAATAAATAATATCAAAAATCAGGTTCATGTATCGAACTCAACTATCAACCTTTTGATTATTTTGCTAGCGGAAACAACAAATTGAAAGCGAAAACCCGAAAAGTGCCATTAAGTGACTATGGATAAAACCCCTTAAGGAACATTTTTCATTCACAAAATAAATAAATCAAAAGGGCAAGCTCGTAAAAACCAAATGTTTACAGGCATTTAAGTGACCATTTAGAACATATGTTGTGTTTTTGGTTATTTTCTGGCATAACTTAAAAGCTATTTTGTGTGCACTTACGTTTAAGTTAAGTATCGCAACGATTTAAAACAGAAAACAAGTAAAGTTCTTATGAAGCGACAAAGAAAACTAAGAAAAATATAAATATATTCCAGACTTGTTGGGCTGCTTTACCCAGGAACCAGTTACATAGTCGATGCTAATAAGCTAACATAAATGACGCCATAGCGTCATATCTCCGCCCAGTAAATTTTGCTGGCGGCGGTATGTCGTGTTTCTTTCGGCGGAGATATGACGTTTTGAGACGACATACCTCCGCGCGGAGCTATGACGCTAAGAAATATTTCCGAGCGGAGATATGTCGTTAGTAAAATGTCGGAGGTATGTCGTCGGAGATACGTCGTGACCCCAATTTTATACCAAAAAATCGACTTGGGTATTGGATAAATCTTTCGACTACCAAAACTTCGGCTAAACTGACCAAATTTTCAAAAATATCTTAAAAGTCATGGTTTGACTAGTAGAATAAAACTGCATTTAAATATCTACATTAAAATAAAATTTGATTTTCGGTCAATCTTATGCCAAAAAATCGGCATCATCATTTGGCAAATCTTTCGACTTCCATAACTTCGTCAAAACTGACCCGATTTCCAAAAGCAATATCTTAAAAGTCATGGTTTGACTAGTAGAATAAAACTGCATTTAAATAATTTCATTTAAGTTAAATTAGATTTTGGGTCAAAATCCATGTTAGAATTTATGCCAAAAAATCGACTTGTGCATTGGTAAAATCTTTCGACTTCCATAACTTCGTCAAAACTGACCCAATTTTCAAAAGCAATATCTTAAAAGTCATGGTTTGACTAGTAGAATAAAACTGCATTTAAATATCTACATTTAAATAAAATTCGATTTTTGGTCAAATTCATGTTAAAATTTTATGCCAAAAAATCGACTTGTGCATTGGTAAAATCTTTCGACTTCCATAACTTCGTCAAAACTGACCCGATTTTCAAAAGCAATATCTTAAAAGTCATGGTTTGACTAGTAGAATAAAACTACATTTAAATAATTTCATTCAAATTAAATTCGAATTTTGGTCAAATTCATGTTAAAATTTTATGCCAAAAAATCGACTTGGGCATTGGTAAAATACTTCGACTTCCATAACTTCGGCAAAACTGAACCGATTTTCAAAAGCAATGTCTTAAAAGTCATTGTTTGGCATCTAGAATAAAACTGCATTTAAATAATTTCATTTAAATTAAATTCGATTTTTGGCCAAATTCATGTTAGAATTTTATGCCAAAAAATCGACTTGTGCATTGGTAAAATCTTTCGACTTCCATAACTTCGTCAAAACTGACCCGATTTTCAAAAGCAATATCTTAAAAGTCATGGTTTGACTAGTAGAATAAAACTGCATTTAAATAATTTCATTTAAATTAAATTCGAATTTTGGCCAAATTCATGTTAAAATTTTATGCCAAAAAATCGACTTGGGCATTGGTAAAATACTTTCGGACTTCCATAACTTCATCAAAACTAACCCAATTTTCAAAAGCAATATCTTAAAAGTCATGGTTTGACTAGTAGAATAAAACTGCATTTAAATAATTTCATTTAAATTAAATTCGAATTTTGGCCAAATTCATGTTAAAATTTTATGCCAAAAAATCGACTTGGGCATTGGTAAAATACTTCGACTTCCATAACTTCGTCAAAACTGACCCGATTTTCAAAAGCAATATCTTAAAAGTCATGGTTTGACTAGTAGAATAAAGCTGCATTTAAATATCTACATTAAAATAAAATTTGATTTTCGGTCAATCTTAGCCAAAAAATCGACATCATCATTTGGCAAATCTTTCGACTTCCATAACTTCGTCAAAACTGACCCGATTTTCAAAAGCAATATCTTAAAAGTCATGGTTTGACTAGTAGAATAAAACTGCATTTAAATAATTTCATTTAAAATAAATTAGATTTTGGGTCAAAATCCATGTTAAAATTTTATGCCAAAAAATCGACTTGTGCATTGGTAAAATCTTTCGACTTCCATAACTTCGTCAAAACTGACCCGATTTTCAAAAGCAATATCTTAAAAGTCATGGTTTGACTAGTAGAATAAAACTGCATTTAAATAATTTCATTCAAATTAAATTCGAATTTTGGTCAAATTCATGTTAAAATTTTATGCCAAAAAATCGACTTGGGCATTGGTAAAATACTTCGACTTCCATAACTTCGTCAAAACTGACCCGATTTTCAAAAGCAATATCTTAAAAGTCATGGTTTGACTAGTAGAATAAAACTGCATTTAAATAATTTCATTCAAATTAAATTCGAATTTTGGTCAAATTCATGTTAAAATTTTATGCCAAAAAATCGACTTGGGCATTGGTAAAATCTTTCGACTTCCATAACTTCGTCAAAACTGACCCGATTTTCAAAAGCAATATCTTAAAAGTCATGGTTTGACTAGTAGAATAAAACTGCATTTAAATAATTTCATTTAAATTAAATTCGAATTTTGGCCAAATTCATGTTAAAATTTTATGCCAAAAAATCGACTTGTGCATTGGTAAAATCTTTCGACTTCCATAACTTCGTCAAAACTGACCCAATTTTCAAAAGCAATATCTTAAAAGTCATGGTTTGACTAGTAGAATAAAACTGCATTTAAATATCTACATTTAAATAAAATTCGATTTTTGGTCAAATTCATGTTAAAATTTTATGCCAAAAAATCGACTTGGGCAGACTTTGGCATTGGTAAAATCTTTCGACTTCCATAACTTCGTCAAAACTGAACCGATTTTCAAAAGCAATATCTTAAAAGTCATTGTTTGGCATCTAGAATAAAACTGCATTTAAATAATTTCATTTAAATTAAATTCGATTTTTGGCCAAATTCATGTTAGAATTTTATGCCAAAAAATCGACTTGTGCATTGGTAAAATGCTTCGACTTCCATAACTTCGTCAAAACTGACCCGATTTTCAAAAGCAATATCTTAAAAGTCATGGTTTGACTAGTAGAATAAAACTGCATTTAAATAATTTCATTTAAATTAAATTCGAATTTTGGGTCAAATTCATGTTAAAATTTTATGCCAAAAAATCACGACTTGGGCATTGGTAAAATCTTTCGACTTCCATAACTTCGTCAAAACTGACCCGATTTTCAAAAGCAATATCTTAAAAGTCATGGTTTGACTAGTAGAATAAAACTGCATTTAAATAATTTCATTTAAATTAAATTCGAATTTTTGCCAAATTCATGTTAAAATTTTATGCCAAAAAATCGACCTTGGGCATTGGTAAAATCTTCGACTTCCATAACTTCGTCAAAACTGACCCGATTTTCAAAAGCAATATCTTAAAAGTCATGGTTTGACTAGTAGAATAAAACTGCATTTAAATAATTTCATTTAAATTAAATTCGAATTTTGGCCAAATTCATGTTAAAATTTTTATGCCAAAAAATCGACTTTGGCATTGGTAAAATACTTCGACTTCCATAACTTCGTCAAAACTGACCCGATTTTCAAAATCAATATCTTAAAAGTCATGGTTTGACTAGTAGAATAAAACTGCATTTAAATAATTTCATTTAAATTAAATTCGAATTTTGGCCAAATTCATGTTAAAATTTTATGCCAAAAATCGACTTGGGCATTGGTAAAATACTTCGACTTCCATAACTTCGTCAAAACTGACCCGATTTTCAAAAGCAATATCTTAAAAGTCATGGTTTGACTAGTAGAATAAAACTGCATTTAAATAATTTCATTTAAATAAAATTAGATTTTTGGTCAAAATGCATGTTAAAACATAGTGGCGCATAGTTAATTTTGGCTATGCCAAGACTATGATACCCTTCACACAGCCAAATCAATGCTCCCCCCTCTTATGTTTCTGTGCAGTTGTTGGTAATTTTTCGCTAATATTTTTACTCTTGAGCGTCATTTACTTGTTCGTGTGCAACAACAACAATTTGACATGTATGTACTTGAAAGTGCACGACAGAGACAACAATTGATAGTATGATATGGTAAATTTGTATGGTGGCTATGAATGCTAGAATGCTCCGATCGGGATGAAATTTCATATTGAACAAACCCGACATGATCTAAGCAATCTGTGAAAGTTTCATCAAGATCGGTTCAGCAGTTTGGCCGGAAATCGTGTTGATATGGTAAATTTATATGGTGGCTATATCGTAGAATGCTCCGATCGGGATGAAATTTCATAGTGAACAAACCCGACATGATCTAAGCAATCTGTGAAAGTTTCATCAAGATCGGTTCAGCAGTTTGGCCGGAAATCGTGTTGATATGGTAAATTTATATGGTGGCTATATCGTAGAATGCTCCGATTGGGATGAAATTTCATAGTGAACAAACCCGACATGATCTAAGCAATCTGTGAAAGTTTCATCAAGATCGGTTCAGCAGTTTGGCCGGAAATCGTGTTGAAACAGACAGACGGACGGACGGACGGAAATCAATTCCTGAGCTCGTCCTGATCATTTTGATATATATGTAGTTTATGGGGTCTCCCATCATTCCTTTAAGGCGTTACAGATTCATGACAAAGTCAATATACCCTGATTCACATGTGAAGGGTATAAATATTATGGCAAAAAATCGACTTTGGCATTGGTAAAATACTTCGACTTCCATAACTTCGGCAAAACTGACCCGATTTTCAAAAGCAATATCTTAAAAGTCATGGTTTGACTCTCGATTGGAGATGTGACGTTTCGAGAGGACATATCTTTGCACGGAGCTACAATGCTGAGAAACGACATTTCTCCGCTCGGAGATATGTCGTTAGTGAATCGGCTGAGATGTGTCGCGACCCCTTCTCTCTCTTTCACTCGATCTGACTCTGAGTTGATTCCTGGGTGACAGCTCACGCATAAGCGACACTTTTTCAAATGGCCAAGTTGTAACCAAGCAACCCAATTAACTTGCTAATCTTTGGCATGTGCCTCTCTCAGGCATGCTTGCCACATGTGTAAATTACCTGAATTTGGTTTTGTGCACTTAGAGAATAACAATTTTTATTTGTTAATTTGATATTTTTATGATGATAATAGGCTCAATGGAAGAACTTCAACTTAAACCTAAAAAATTATTATTATTAATTAGAATTTCGTTCCCTGGTCTGGGATTCAAAAATTTGATTGGAATTTGTCAAGATTTGTTTTCGATAGAGATACAAAAAAGAACACAAAATATGGACTAAATATTTTACAGCAATTTATTTATCAATGAAATACCTTTCAATTAAATTCGCTTGACATAAGAATTTCGTTTTTCTGGCTTATAATTTATATTCTCTAAAATGTTTTTGTACTTTCTTTAAGTGTTGTCTATCTGTTACAAATGTCATGCTGCCTGCCTGTCTGGCAATCTGTCTCGCTGTCTGTCTGACCTCTCTGGGCATTCATTTGTCCCAGTTGAATGGATGTTTCTGAAAAGTTTCCGTTAGTTGCTAGCGTTGCACGCATTCTTAGAAAAACGTAACTTTTGGATTCTTGTCGCAAGTGCTGTGCAATTACATATGTGTATATACTTACACACCTATATAGCTGTGAAGTTTCAGCTGAGCTCATTTCCGTGCTGACACACACATACAGAGACAGTTTTTGGTCATAACTTACTGTACGTCGGGCTGTGTATGCGTGTGTGTTTGAGCGTGCGTGCGTGTATGTGTCTGTTGGCGGCATACCTCTTGACTAAATTAAATCAAATGTACCTGCTTCTTGCCATTTCCATCTAACTGTTGTTGTTGCCAAACAACTTCATTAAGTGCCAGCGTCCATCACCTGCCCGGCAGCACTCCTTTCAACCTCCCAACCACGCCCTACATTGGCCATCTTGCCACTTCATGTTCATCATTTGCGTGCTTCTTGTCTGCCATTTGATGATGTGCCACTTTGTACAAAGAAAAAAGGTGACTAGAGATGGGCGTCCTTATTGTCCCATCGACTCTATCGTTTTTCGGTGAAGCATTTGTTGGGTAAAATCCAATTTAGTGAGTTTTTTTTATCATGTTGAGCTTAACACACAAAAGATCTTAATTAAATCTTAGATGTGCATGAAAAGTTCTGTTGGGGCTTAGTAACATTCAAGGTTACAGTTTTTTTCTGTTTCTGAAGTGGATAAAAACTTAACTTAATGCTTGCGATAAAATCATGATGAATAAATTAAGATTTGTAAGCTTAGACATTTTTTCATAACTAAATAAATTACCTTATAAAAGTACAGTACGACGTCGCTCACAAGCAACAGGCCACTAAAATGGCAAAGAAAATACTTTAAAAACATTTTTTCCAACGTTGCACAAAATTACTTCCTGCTAAACTACTTATTGTGGGTGTTTCTCAATTAGCGGTTTTTGTACTTCAAGGGTCTTGCTTAAACTACAAAAAAAAAGAAAAGAAAATAAGCTTTAAAGAAAAACAGACAGAGAGAGAGAAAGAAAAATGAAGAAAACCAAGTAAATGCCGAGGGTCCATTTAGTTTTGGTTCTTGGTTAGTTTTTCGCTCAGTTTTTGCTTTGCTGCCAACAGTTAACTGACAACATTCAACAGAGAGCAGAGAGACTGCGGCTTTTGCTGTTTTGCTTTTTGCAAATTTCACTTGCTAATGCTTTTGATTACTTTTAATTACAAATTGGCAGCTAGGCAACGTTGCTCCCATTCAACGCAGCTAAAGTTATGTTTATCAAAAAACTTTTGTGCAGTCAGCTGTTACTAGAGCTGGGTCTTCTTAGAAATGCGTCGCAATTGCGTTCGTTGCTTTTGCTTCATTATTTCATCTCTCGTTTTTATATATATTTTATTTTTTAATGTTTTGCTGTCTATTTTTGGACATTAAGCGACTTAATTGGTCGCTTAACGCCAGGCCCAGCTCATTAGACATCTCAGTGGCAACGTTTTGCTGACGCTGTGCAATATTTTCTCATGGGAGAAGGTGTGTTTACCTTGCCAAGGAAATAGGCGAACTGGCACTCGTAAGAGATTATGAAATTCTTGTTATAATTAAAGCACGTTTTTATTTCATTAAGCTTTTCAATTTAAAATTTTCAACTCTGTTATTGTATGAATAGGGAAATATAATTGTTGCCTAAAAGTATGCAACAGTTTTTTTAAATGTGAGAAAACTAACAGCTGCATTTAATTGATCCAATACAACATGCCGAATTATACATACATATTTGTGCCGCCAGCAACCAAATACCGTGAATGCATCAAATAGAGACTGCCCCATGTGGCAAGTGTGGCAAGACTGATTTCAAATGTTATTCAATATTTTTATATCTGTATTTCAAATACCAAAAAGTGAAAAAGAAAGGCGAAAATCGCTAAAAAATCACACGTTAACAACTTCAAAACTTATATGGACCGTAAAACACACTTTGCCAGATTTAAAATTAAACTAAAAATAAAATTTATATATTTTTTGTTATAACAGTAAACGAAAGACACAAAAAAGTAAACATTTCAAGAACATGATTTAGCTTTCATGAGTTGCTTAATGCTGAACAAGACAGTCTGTCATGTTGACTTAATTATTTAGAGCACTTAAATAATGCAGTGCATGAAAATGAGCTTCAAAAGTCAGTTTGGATAATATACAGCATTTTGCATTTCCCGTGAAGTGAATTTTACACTTGGCAACAACAACAATAACAATCATAGTAATAAGAATGCGCGTCGTCTTTCTCATGAGTGCATAATTAAAATGATAGCAAGAACAGGCGACGTCGCGTTCGAAGTTTCGCGTTCTGTTTAATGATGATAATGTGAGAAGGGCGCCTCAGGTAACAGGTAGAAACAGACAACAGAGAGAGAGCGACTGGGAGAGGGAGAGTAAGCGCGCTCTCTCACTTACGAGTCGATTGTCTTTTTCAACCTGTTGCTTTCAATCGGTCGAGGAGTGTTTCAATCGTGTCGTTAAATCTCAGCGATCGACTTAGCAGCTCAGTCAACGAACGCGTCTCGAGCTAAGCGCACGTCACACTCGCTTAAACGCTTTAACGGTAATCTTCTACGTGTGCGTTTGTGTGCGCATGTGTGTGTGTGGAGTGTGTTAGTGTATTTGTTTTGTGCGCGATGAGATTGCCGGTTTGAGATTTATTTAATTTCTACCTGTGCGCCGAGCAGCAGAAGAAGAATATATGTTTATTTTTTATTGATAAAGAAAAAAGTATCTAAAAGACACAGATACCACACGCAATCGAAAAGGCATGCAAAGCAGCAGACAACGATAACAACAAGAATTTAAGAACGACGAGACTTTAACCCATAAGCAACGAAAAAAAAGAAACCAAAACAAAACGAACCAATAAGATTTCTAAAAGAATTCTTTTGGCCAAGCTAAAGATAGCAACAAAGTTCGCCAAAACAAAAGCAAATAAATACTTATTGTAAAAAGACGACAGCCAACGAATTTTAAGCCAACGCTGCAGCTAAAAGATACATACAAAAAAGTATCTCAATAAAAAAAGGTAAAATTAAATAAAAAACAACAACAACGATTACACTACCTGTACAATTGCGCAATTATAATAGTTTCTGTCTATCTATTTTTTTTTTATTTTATTATATGTTACGTACTTTATTTCTACCTTCTGGTTTACTTCACATGCTTTGCAAATATGCAGTAGAAGATGAAGAAGAAGAAGGCTTATAAAGAAATGCGCTTCTTTGGATTGTTTTTACGGTTCGGCTGTAAATTTAATTAAAGCCCAAACACAAACACAGAAACACAACAAATGTTAATGTACATATAACCAGTTACAAACAAAGGCGCGACATTGCGGCAAAAAGGTGTAGAAGAGAATACTTAGAGTATACACAACAAGCCGCAATCCCTTTTGTATCTGCGTGTGTTTCCTGTGCACTCAGAAAAAATCAAGAGAAAATTGCTTGTTTAAGAAAGTTGTAAAAGTCTTTTTTCACGAAAGTTTACTATCTTTAAAGTTCTTTAAATTACAACAATCTGACTTTAGGTAAGAAAGATTAAAAAAGGTAACATGAAATCAGCTCCAAATAGTTTTGCTTCTCTAAAAGCTTTTTTCAATCAAAATAAAGTTCAATTAGATGTTTTTTGATTTCCGCAAATGTTCTTAACTTAACTGCACAATTCAATAATTGAGTTTTTCAAAAAAGAGGCGCTTGAACTAGAACCTTTGTTTTCTTCAAGTGCATTTAAATCTTTTAAATGTGTTTTGTATATATTTGTGTTCGTGTGTGTGAGTGTATCTTTTGGGTCGTTAAAAGCGCATTACACACACAGCTCACGCATTCAATACACGAATGCACCCACTCCAACGTTTACCTTCGAGACTCGCAACTTTAACTTCAAGTCCGAAGAAACTTCTTTGTTTTTTAGCATTTCTTGTGCGCTTGTTTATCTTATGAATTCCCATACCTTGTGATTTTATAAATATCCATATATATATACGCTTTGTATCTCAGATTGTTGTTATTGTTTCAATGTGCGTTGTTGAACTTGGCATGCCATAAGTTCAGCTTAATTCTTATGCCGCACATCGTCGCACGTCTCTGTCTCTCGTTACCTCGATAAAAGAAAAAAAAAAGTAGAAGAAGCAGTGCCAAATTGCAGTCGTTAGCCGCGTATGCAAACCATATTTGATGGGCTCATCAACTTGAATGAATTTGCGCTTTGAGTTTTTACCGATTGAGATTCTCATCTCAACACAGCAACAACAAGAACAACAACAGCCTGGACTAGTGTATGACTCAGCTGAAATGGCAACAACAAAGTGTATCTGTTGAGTAAAGTATCTTGTAGGTGTGATTTTCGCTTTAACGTTTTTTTGTTTAGCCAACAAAAGTGGCAACAATTTTTCATGATTTTTAACTTTCTGTGTACAAATGTTGTCAATGTTTTTTTGATTTAACAACGCTATCTGTCTAAATAGCTAACATAGATTGCAAAGAGTTCATATAACTGCTTTATATATACGAATAAATACTTATTTACTATACTATATATATATTTATGTACATTTGTGTTTTGTTTTTTTTATCAAGCGGCACAAAATTTAATTAGCATGTTCATATCTCAAAACCTTGACCGAAGCTAAAAAGAGAGCAAAGTAATACGCTTTTTTTGTTTTGTTCAAATGTACTTAGCCCATTTAAAGTTGAATGACACCAGCTGAAAGTTGACTATTGGGAAAGCGTTAAGCTAATGAAGATTTCCACAGATTTATCGGATTAAATAAAGAGAAAATCAAAAATATTATTATTTAACTAACTTGATTGGCAAATAATTGCCAGCTTAAAAAGGAAGCTTTAAGATTTGTTCAAGCTGGGAAAGTTCAAAATTAAGAGAAAACTTTTGCAGTTTAATAAATAAATTGTTCTGGAAAAATATTTAGCTATTCCTCTTAAATATCTAAAATCTTTTAAAATAATTTAAACATTCTTTAGGAAAAAATGAGATTAATAGCACTTAAGATTTGTTGACAAATGTCACTGCCATTTTTTGTTCAAAATAAATTTGTTAGATAAGGCAACCAATTTAAGTTATCAGATGCGCAAAACTTTGTCGTGTGTTCTTTGCCTTTTTTTTTTACACAGAACAGCAACTCTTTGGGTGGTACCGAACCATTTCGTTAACCGTATCGTACCCTACCGTACCGTAATGTATTTGAATGAACATAAAGCCGTAGGAGCCGGTTTAGTTTTAATTTAGCAATATTTTGTGTCCCACTGTGCTGTGTTGAGTTCATTAATCATTTATGTATAAAAATTCATGTAGCTCCGGCGATTGACCACACCTCTTGTGTGTGTGTGCTAGTATATACCCTTTCGAGAGAGGGTATGATGGAAAACTTCTGTTCTAGGTGAATGCCAAACCATCAAACTGACTACAGATTGAAATTATCCCCCTAAAGAGCATTCCATATTCAACCAATTGGTTCTCACTTGCCTCACACATTTATCATTATCATGTTTAGCAGCTTTCAGCTTTTCATCATTCTGAACTGTTTTTTTTATACTCTAGTCGTTTAAGCTATTTCCGTTAAATAAATAAGTCGAGTTTGGTCTGAAGTTAAATGTGCGTATGCGTAATTTATTATAATTAATGCATAGAATACTGACAGTTATTGAGTTTAATAATAATAACGATACATCTATACTTTTCATCTTCCAGTCATAATGACAGCTGCCAGTGAAAGATACTTTTAGTTAATGCCCCACCCCAGTTAGATGATGGTGTGTGGCATGCGATAAGAGCCAATGTTAGAATGGGATGGACTACTTGTTTTTGTTGCCAAAAAGTCGAATGTAAATAAGGTTAACAGCAGTTTTGATGCTCGATGAAAGTTCAACTTATGTAAAATAAATAAATAAACAAACAAATAAAGAGGAATGAAGAAATAAGAAAGGCAATAAAGCACAAAGCTTAACCCACTAATGAAGTTGTTTGTCGGTGTTCATTTAAAGACATTAACAACAGCCAACAGCCAACAGCTAAGGAAGTGTTTTTGATGTTGGCTATAATGATTATAATCTTAGTAATGATGGGGCACGTCTCAAAATTACATTGTCACTTTTTGTGGGTGGCTCTCATTTCCATTTCTTCGTCTTTCATTTCCTTTTCGTCAGCAGAAAATGGCAAAAAGAAAAGCGCTGAATTTATGTTTCATTTCTCAAACTGCAGTGTCAAAAGCATTTGATTAATTGGAAAATTATGAAAGCATTAAGAAAAACAAATAGAAATTACAAAAGGGAAGACAAAAATTAACAACTTTTAAGTCATTCTCATTTTTCACGTTTCATTCAGCTAACAAAAGTTCAGAGTGTTGAAAGTAGTAAGATATCGAAGACTTTTGACAAGAATAAAAAGCTCACGTTTTTTTTAAATTATATCCGTAGTAGCTGTTTTAGATCGTGATGCCAAAAACACACTTGCAGCTATAATTAAAGGCAAATTAACGCGCGCGCTGCCTTATACAACAATAAAAATAAAGCCGCCAAATTGGTTAAATCGTATTACAAAAAAATATACCAATTGATCAAGCAGTGAGAACAAAATAACAGCTAACCAAAAGATAAAACAAAACTGGCAGCTGTCAATTGCCGTCATTAGATGCCAACTATGCTGCTGTTGTTGTTGTTGTTGTGGGCTGACAAATTTAATGGCCTAAAGCTGTGTTGTGGAAACTTGGTTGAGAATGTGACGGAAAAATACAAACAAACAAACAAAACTCAAGCGAGAAAACGAGGCTGATTTTAATCAGAGTTGATTTTTGTGTTTGGTATTTTTATTTTTGTTCGGACTTTTGACAAATATTTTTGATTTTTTTTTTATATATTGGTTAGAATTGTTGGAAGGGGAAGTGAGATGAAAGCCAATGAATCCGAAGGCGGTCAACGGAAACGCAGCTGTAGAATTGTAAATTGAAACAAAATTATTTGGTTTTTGGTTTTATAATAAAACTTTTGTGCGCCGGCTGCAAATTATTGCAATAGAACAAAAAAATAAAACTAAAACTCATATATGTGTTTATTGTTTGTTTGTTTGTTGCTGTTGTTGTTGTTGTTGTAATACGCGGCATCAGCTGTGTTAAAGTAGGTTTTTTTTCTCGATCCCACAAAGCTTCTATTTGCCGTTTGCCATTCTGTGTTGTCAGCTTAAGTTGATTGCACGAGCAACAATTCAATTCAATATTAATACAAATGCCAACAATCAATCTTTTTTTTCAATTGTATTCGTTAATGAAATATCTAAGCTATTGCATCTACAAAGGGTAATCTAGAGAATGACAGAGTTGAATATATAAGACTTATATATATGCATAAATAACAATTGAATTTTTAATGAAAGAGCAACTCAGCGGCTTTTAGTTATGGGCTTAGCAAATACTATGTACAGAACATTGTAAATTGGTTAAGAACTAGGTGCAGTTGTGAGTAATTGAAAGGGTAACTGCTGCTACCATATTGTTGGCCTATCTTGTCAAAGATGTAACAAAAAGCAGACTTGATTGACAGATGTTGCATTGAAATGAGAAATACTAAAAATTGAAACATACTAAGACCGGAAAAACATAGAAATTTATCATGAATATATTGTTTTTTGTAGTAAATAAATAATATTTCTGTGGACATTTCTCTACAAATAGTAGGATAAGTTTTTTTAAAAGATTGATATCTGTTTATTGTTATTTATTCAGCTAGCAATTTTCAAGGTTTCGCAGACAAAATAATGATTTTGTCTAAATTAAATATAATTATTAGTAATAACCTATTAAAAATGTCTATAGAATACATTAAAAAACAAATTTTTATTATTTTCAAGTTAATTTTCATGAAAAAAGAAACGTACCAAAAAGTAAGTTAATTCTTGTGTATATTTAATTATAGTGCAAATGCAAGTGAGTCATTTGACTCTTGCACCCTCTCTTCCTTTACTCCTCTCTCTCTCTCCACCTCTCATTCTGCTGTGGTTTTGTGTAACATTCTTAAATTTATTTATAACCATTACAAAACTGGTTTTTAGCTGTCTCTTCGAGTCAAACTCAACGACGGACGACAATTCCAATAAACAATGCGCTATTTAAGGCATACGGAAAGATAGACAAAGAGGGTGTGAGAGAGAGGGAAGGTAGAAGTGACGTTCGGTTGTTCAGTAGCTGCGCTTGCAGCCTGCAATTTGCCATTTTAGACCGAACTGTTCGTTGTTGTTGTTGGCGTCTGATTTCATCTTTTGATAATTGCACGCAATTTTCACGCGGCGCCCACACACACACACACACTGAACCAAACAACAAAAACAAACACCACAAAACTGGTGGCACTTAAAAATTATACAATTAACTCGAGTTCAGCATTGAGAGCTCTACTGGCTCGACTTTATATGGCGGTTTTTGAGCGCATACTATTTTGTTTCAGTGTGTGTGGGTTGAACAACAATGCCACTCGACTCTTATTGTTGGCCGACTTTATTAGTTGTTTGTTGTACATTTTGGCTTTAAAGTCAAGAAAGTTGTTGTTATACACATCGATTTCCTTTCCTTTAACTCTGCTGCAACATTTGTATGCAACAGACAAAGATTGCATTTTTCGTGTCAAGCATATGCGGATGCAAGGCATTTCCTACTTCATTTCCCATGCGTTCTGCCCAGTTTCCCATCCAACTAGGCAATAGACAAACAACAACAACAAAAACAACCCACTTCACTTGGCCTTTTATTGCTTTGTTCTCTGTCTCTGTGTTGACTCTTTGTTGTTGCCCTTTTTTGGTCTGCATTGGACTGGACTGCAATTCGCTTGGCTTGGCTTGGCTTGGCTTGGCTAAGTTGGGGCTTGGCCAAGTCCATGCCTGGGCTTTAGGGCCATCCACTTTTCGATGCACTAATGATTGCTGTGCCACGTTTTTTCTCTACACTACAACAATCGCAGGGCATAACTGACTGCAATTGTTTGCCGTCTCTATCTCCAGCTAAAAGTCAAATTAGCTCAATCACTTCACTTTGTTAGCCTCATTTGCAATTGAGCACAAACAAAAAAACAATCGTATAAATGCTAGCCAAGTTTGTCAAAAGGTGCACACAAAAGCCAACTATTTCTCAAGTAAGAACTAAAATACTTGATACAATAAAGTTTTCAAGTCAAAAGTTGCTCGACTTTTATATTCATACTCAAAGTTATAGCTATATGCGACAGAGAAAGTTTCTCGAGCCCATCATCAAAAGCATACTTGCCAAAAAATTGTTTTTGTGTGAAGAGAAGCTGGACAAAAAGAAAAAAAAAAGAGATTCTTCTGCGGGTTGCTGTTGACTAATGAGCAAAGAGTGTAGAAAGATAAAATGTTGTTGAAAGTAAAAGTTTGAGTCTATGGTCTTGGCTGGGGGTACTTTAAGTTGCAAGTTAAACTTTAGTTGGTTGGCCAAACAATATTATTACTATAAGCACATTTTCCAGCTGCTTTTCGCCATAAACCGGTTCGATACGCCGCGGCGCCTTGTATAGGTACATCAGAAAAAACTTAAAAACCTGACCTGCCAGCCAGCTAGCCAGACTGCTGTTGTTGTAGCTGGAGTAAAAGTAAAGTAAATTTCATTTATGCATGCAACCCGAGTGTACAAAACCCAACATAAACACACGCACACACACACACGCACACAGCCACTTGCAAGCAAACCACACAGCTGGGCAAACCCATCAAAATGCGTCAACACTGCAAGTCCAAAATAGTCACAGTACTTTATGCAGCCAAAACAACAACAACAGCAACTTGCAACAGTAGCCAATAATACTAACTGACTGACAGAGCGACTATCAAAGCCCAGCGTAACTGTTTCTGCATTTGTGTGAGTATGTGTGTGTGTGTACATTTCGGATACTAAGCTGATGGGCTACACTTGAAACAATATTGCAACATTTCTTACATATTTAATATCAAGAACTTTTGGCTTAAAACCAATGAATATTTTATTAAAAAAAAAAAAAAAAGCCAATATCTTCTTAAAGTATAAATTATAATAATCATCAAATTCTTTATTCCATAATAAATCTTGCCCTAAATGGAGAATACCTTTAAATTTAGGGTGTTTTGCTAGAACTTAAAAACTCTAATTCTTACTTAATTATTAATTATTAATTCTTATTATTATTAATATTACCAGAATTATTCAAATATGTATATTTTAGTCTGTTTTGGGATAATCTTGATGATATAATTCTCATTTTCAAGAAATTTTCGAACAAAAATATTGCTATTAATATTATAAAAAATATATATAATATTAATATTATATGAAATTAATATTTAAAAAAAAAAAAAAACTTCTTCTTGCGCTTAGTGCAACCAATTTTGTCTCAGTGCATAGATTAGCATATTTAAAGAGCTGATTGAGTCTGTTTCTCTCCTGTTCCCTCCCCATCCTGCTAATGGACTTGGATGGGTTGCATGATTTAAATGACACACACATAAAACACACTTACTCGCATCGATGGGAAACCCCTTTTCACTTTGTGTTGTTGAGAAGGATAACAGAAAGTTGACAGAGAGCTTAACTCTAAATGCAATGTGTGCATCAAAGGAGATTTTATTGGTTTCCACTTCTATCTGCTACGTTTGGCTTCAGCAAAGACACTCTGGAATTTCTATTCAATGTGCAAAAAGTGCATGTTTTATTTTTATAGTTTTTGGTTGTTTTGTCTCTAGTTTTTCAATGGAATGCTTTTCATTTTGCGCTCTTTGTTTAAGTTTCCTTGGCGACAAGTCTTGGGAATCATTTTGTATGTGTCTTTAACTAGCTCTCAAATTTCTTGCAATATTTTCTAAGTTAGCTAGCTTGTTAAAGGCTGCCCTCTCATCATCAACATCATTATTATTATTATTATTATCGAACACTGCCCCATCGTCAGCTGAGTGCAGCTCTGCTTTTCTCATGGACAGCTGCAACATTAGTCAGTGTCCAAAAGATGTGCAAACTAACTAAAGCAACAGCAGCTGATGTTAAAGATAACCTTTCCCAGTTTATACTAACTGTCGTCGTTGTCGGCACAATGAATAGTTTTTCAGTTTTATCATTGCTTATTTTGTTAGGGGTTTTTCTGTAATTGCGCATTGCATTTTCAAATTGTACGCAATTTTCGAAAAGTGTCAACGCATGTCAAGCAGCAATGTTTTTGTTTTTCTCCAAAAATGTTAATTTGTTGTTGCATGTTGTTTGTGTTGAAAGTGACATTCACTTTTTTTCGCTGTAAACTTGCAGCTGCAGCTGTTTCAATACCCTATGCTAAAAGGAGTACCACGAAAAAAGTTGTTAATGAAATGCAATTTTTCCTATGGCTTTATTTAAAGCGTATTTCCTAGTCGAACTTTAACTCAACTCTGGCTTGTTTGGACTTTTGTGTGTCTGGCATTATATGATACTCATTATTGCATCGCATATTGTCAAACCATTTGATGCATACACACATTTTTACCTGTGGTAGCAAAACGAGATGGAAGGAAAGTTGCATTTCAGTTTATGCATGAGACAGCAAAAAAACAAACAAACAGCTGTTAACTATGTGAAAAACCCTCTTATTGATTTTATTAATTGTTATAATACCTTCTTTAGCTACTTAACATCGAACAATAAGCAAAGTCATCGTCGAACAGGAGTTAATTATTGGGGGTCTCATCATATTTTTCATGTGACAAATTGTGGGCTTAATGGCAAAGCATTATATTTGGGTTGCATTTAAGTCTGTTGTTTAATCTATATGAAAAAAGAACACACAAAAATGTGTTAAAGTTTTATTCGGCATAAGGTCAGCTGGATTTGTGACCGAAATTTCCAGAACCGGTTTGCTTTTTTTGGGAGAAATAAAATTGTTGTTTCTAACATTTTCCCGCAGGGTTTTCTCAAAAGCTAAATCGGCCCAGCCATTCCAAATTGATGAATTACTATAAATTTTTCACAGCATTTTTAAGAAAAGAAAATATTTGTTCAACTAAAATCATAGATATATTTTCGATTATAGTTTTTGCTTTAATGTCAAAGTCCGATAATTCGTAACAAAAATATTAAGTTTACTTTATGAATTATATATAGACAGATATATATATATTGGCATCAAATTGTATTTGCAATGAAAACGCCGGTGGTGCTTTGGTAAATCAATATTGAAAAAAAAAAAAAAAAAAATGTCAATAGAAAATAGTTGAGCCAACATTGGAAAAACTTTTATCTGCAAGAAGCAGTCAAACCGAAAGGTCTTAGTGCAATTTTCTTTTTTATTATTTTTTCATCAACATAAAAGTTCACGGATCTAAAAATAACCATAAAAAAACAAGCTGTTAACAATTTAAGCATTTAAGAAAAAAGAATGCTTAATCTCTGCATGAATTTTAATTAAATTGCGCTTATAACTAATGGGCAAAGTGTGGGCATAAAAAGCAAGCCAAATTGAATTGTATATGCTATAATTAGCTGTTGACCCATAATCACAAACCAAACAAATCAGAAAGAGGAATCGCTCAAAAGCAGCCAAACACTTGGCACCAAAGTCGAGATTTTTGTATACTTTTTCGGTTTTTTATACTCGATACCGAAGGTAAAGAGTATATTGGGTTTGTGCAATGTCCGTCATGCTGTGTGTCCGTCAGTCTGTCAGTCTGTCTGTCCGTCTGTACATTCGCAACTTTTTGCGACACCCATTGCAATCAGGCCACATTTTACCGGTTTGAATACAGATATCGAGTATAAAGCAGTCGGTTGCGTCCGACTGCAACGTTTCCACTTGTTTTTTTTTGTGTTTGGGTTTCATATCAAAGCGCTTACACACTTAATCGAATTTAGCAAAAGTTTCCATTCGGTTTCCATTAGCCATGCTGCGTAATGGATGATTTTCCAATTACCGGCCTGCCAGTTTGTTTTTTTTCCTTCTTTTCGACAAGCCCTCAAACAACGGAGCCAACGGCGCGTATGCGTTATGTCGACCCAATCGAACGCACATTCGTCATACGCAACATTGTACTAGTGGCTTTGTGTATGTATGTGTGTGTGTGTGTGTTTTGCTGGCACGCAAATTGACGATGATTGCCAGGGATTTTCTTGTGGTTTTGACAAATTGCCTGCTTTCTCTTTCGGTTTTGTCATTGTTTTTTGGGGGTAGGACGTTGCGGGTAAACACAGTGTTTTGCCATTTTAAACGGATACTTATTCATGTGTGTGTGTGCGTGTGTGTATGGGTGTGTGCGAGTGTCTCACCACCCACAGAGAAAGACAAACACAAACAAACTCACAACCAATTTTCGCCAGCAGCATCAATTTTTAAATGTCGCCGCCGCAATTTTTAGATCATCCCACAAAAAACGTTTTGTTATTGCGCTGCTGCTGCTGCTGTTGCACATATGAATCTACTTGTAGCAGTTTTAGTACTAGCCAGCTAACTGCGCGTGTGTGTGTGCGTGATGAGTGGCATTCAACAGAGCGTTGAATATAGATGTACGATGTACGGAACTAGAAAACTGTTTGCTTTTGAAATACAGAAAAAAATCAGTGAACACAAAAAAGATCAAAAATGCAAAACTTCCTACCTTCCTACCTCAATTTGCATGGATCAAAGATTGCTGCAGTTTGTGGCATGTATAAAGTTTTTGTGTTTTTGTAGCAATTGAATATTCAAGCTATAAAATACATTTTGTTTCAACAGGTTTACTCAGTTGCAAAGAAACATTCAAGAATAAGTTTATGAAATTTCAATGAAATAAAAGTTTACCAACTTTTGAGAAGTATTTTGTTGAAACAAACTTTTAAGCTTGTCTTAGACAGATGATTTTTCTTATTTAACTTTTAACTAAAGATAGAAAAATATTTAATAAAAGCCTGCATATTCATGAATATAGTACGACCTCGCTCAACGCTACCCTCGTTACACGCAACTCATCGTTAATTGCTTCACCCGAATTCTTAACATTTGTAAACTCATTTAACCTCATTTAACGCAACTTCCTAAGGGAATTGTATATTTCAGTTTGAATTTACCACATTTTCTAAATAAAATAAAATTAAGTCCTTGCTTTGATTAAGATTTATTCGATTTACTTTAATTTGAATGGTTAGGAAAGGCATCTTTTTTTGCATATAGGTCTTGGGGCCAACAGAAAATGTTCCCTCAGTTTTTGAAACCAGTTTTCACAATTGGCCAAATTTAAATAGGTTGCATTGAGCGAGGTCGTACTGTATATGCATGTCAACAGCTGTCCCCCTGCATTTATTTATTTATAATAATATGCGTTATTCGCATTTTCTGCAACAAACAGTTAAAAAATGCAAAAATTAATTAACATTGATTATTTTTTTTTTTTTAAGTATAAAAAATTAATTATTGTAAAAGCCGCACGCCATAGAAAATTACATACCACATTTTGTTTGACGTTTAAATATGTGTAAGTGTGTGTTTGTGTTCGTGTGTGTGTGTTTTTTGAAAATTAACTGCAATAAAATTGCATGAAATATGCCAACATCAACTGACACTTGCCACATTTGGTGGGTTGGTAACTAAGAGGGGGGAGATTGGAGGTTGCGGAAGTGCAGCCCTGCGGTCGGTTGCACATAATTTTCCACTTAAATGAAAACTGTTGATTGACACATGGCTGAAATTGAATTACGTTTTTTGTTTTTGTCTTCTTCTCGTTTTTATAGTTTTTTTTCTTCCTGCCATCAATTTTATGGTCATAAAACCAAAATGCCAAACGTTAAGCTTCCTTACTCTCTCTCTTTGTCCGCTCTGCCTTTCGCTTGGTCCCCAGTTTTAAAGAAGTGGCACACATGTGCAGAACTAACGTCAAACATCGATAGACACTTAAGTTTACGAGAGATGATTGAACGTTTTCAAAAATCGAAAAAACATAAAAAACCAACCCACACAT
Source organism: Scaptomyza montana (assembly GCA_018904305.1). NCBI lineage: Eukaryota > Metazoa > Arthropoda > Insecta > Diptera > Drosophilidae > Scaptomyza > Scaptomyza montana. Next base: position 20,775,269 of record JAEIGR010000001.1, on the reverse strand, counting down.
TGCATTTACGGCCAAACTACACCGAGAAAGGTTAAAAAATTACTCTTGATTCAAGTAGAAAGCAACATAAGAATTATGACGAGAATGTTTTTTCTTTGAATTCGAATTTTTTTCTCTTCACACTCAAAAACTATAAGCTATAAGAAATGATTAGTTTTTTGATTTAAGTTTTTTCGGTATATTTCTTTTCTCTCTGTGTTTTATCTCGCATTATTCTTTGGCTCTTTCTCTCACGTAGGTTTTTTTATTATTCATCAATTGGCTTTTTATAGTATTTGTATTTCTCTCCATTTGCTACCTGTGGAATTTCGAATAAAAATTGATCTGTTGCTCTACTCCAAGGTTGTGTTCCGTACAATTGTAGATGTGCTCTTGACTTCACTATGATTATTTGCTGCTTCTTCTAGTTCTATTGTTTATCCTTGCAGTTTTGTCCCCAAAGTGGTGTTTGATGTGTGTTCCTTATTAATTAATCGATGCTTGGGGTTAACTTATTCGAGCTGGTAATAGTGTGAAGTTGATTATTGATTGATTAAATTTAACTTATTGCATCATTTTGCTTAGTTTTTCACTAAGTTGCAAGTGAAAAACGTCTGTATTGACCGCTAATTTCCATTTGCTGGCCATTGTGTTTTCATTTTTCGTGGGCTCAGCGTGAAAAAGCGTGAAAATGTTGGCGCGGCAATTGCTTGAAGTAGACTGGGTCATAAATTTTCCGGGCATTACATAATTAAATGGCCAGTGGTTGGGTGGTGCGTGTGTGCATGAAGTGCTTGTTGGTGGTGCTCTTAGCCAGTTAGCTAAAGTTGGTTCATTTGGCGCGTGTGTGTGTTGGCCGCCTTCAATTACTTAAAATTCTGAAGTGTAGCGGTAATTGAACATTGTCACGCTTATGGCTAAGAGGAAGTGGCCAACGGGTATGGTAACTGTTAACGGCACAAGCTCATTGCCGTACCAATAAAAACTAACAACAACTACAACAATTTTATGTAAATACCAAAAGTATAAATGTGTTTGTATATGCTCAACAGTTATGGTCGTGCGTCGCGACACCAAACACACTGCCGGCAATAAGTCAACAACCTTTTTGGCAACTCGCCAATTTACGCACGTACAATTTGTTGTCGTTTCTCCTTTTCTGAGAGGGGGTGGGAAAATCGTGAGTGCGCTTGGTTAGGTGGTTTGATTTGGGGCCAGGTCAAGCAGCCACAAGAAACTTTTGGGCATAACTTTTATTTTTTTATTACTTCTTGGCGTTCTTTATTTTTTATACCCTTGCCAAGTTTACTAAGTTTTGTTGTATGAAGTATTTAATGGAGACATCTGTGACTAAATTTAGTTTAAATATTCGATTAAGTTTTATCCGTCTGTTAACTTTTTAAGTATGGAATCTATCTTACTGCTGTAAGAGCATTTTTTCTGTTTGCTTTCCAAAAGAAAGTTGTTTCGTTCTTTTTTTTTTTACCTTTCTTTGTTCTTGAGTCAGTCAAGCATTTTAAAGTTGAGAGCTCAAGCCACGCCTTGGCGACTTTTGCACACGCCAGCCATTAGCTCATAATTTTTTGCTTACCACTGCAGTCCAGTGAGCCAAATTTTCCGAAGCTTTCGTCTGGAAAATGCGAGTGGCTAGCAAGAAAAAAAAGGGAAAGAGCGAGAAAGAGGAAAAACTCACTGACTTGGCTTGACTTTATGTATAAATTGTAATATTGTTACGATTTTTGGCATACTTTTGCCTTCTTGCCATATATTTTAGCTAAAACCTTTTAATGCAACCACAACTTTGGCTGTCAATGGTCCAAAACGTTTATATACAATATATGTATATGTGTTTGTGTATAAACCAAGTCGGTTTACGTGACTTTCATCTCAATGACAACATCTCATGCTTAGACGTGGCTAACACCAAGCAACAAAAAGCGAAGAAGCAAATCATCCTTCTTTTTGCCTACAGGCAGGGTCTTCGATTAGAATACTATCAAACTCGCACACACACACACACAAAGAGATAGATATCGTTGAAATGTTGCCTTTAAGGGTTTCACGTCGATATCTTGTAATTGGAACAAATTTTCAACTTTAATTTATTGACTTTGCTCTTCTACTTTTCTTCATCCTATTTGTGACTTGTTTTTTTTTTTTATTTTCTCTGTGACCCCAAGGGAACTTTGACCAATACACACACACACACTTACACACAGACAGTTAAATATATTTTCATAAATGTTGTTGTTACATTTTTGTGCCACCTTTTGCGAAGGATATTTGAATTTTTGTGCAAAAATGTGGCGGCATTGACAGCAAAGAAAAACCAAACTCTTGATAAAACTGCATTTACCAAATAGAATAGAATGAACTATTCTTAAAGATTTTCCATTTATCACGGTTAAATCCCCAAAACTTTAACTGTAACTTTTCTTATCTTTTGCTCATAAGCCATGTATGCTCACCAGGTTATTTAAGCTACAGTCAAACTGAGATAGCAACAAATGGTATTTTTTTATTTAAATATTCACAAACGCACACAGGTTTATTTTACTTTACTACCTGATATTGATTTTGTTTTTAGTTTGCATGTGGGACATATGAAATATTTATAAAAATAAAAAATTAAAACCTTTTAGCTAGAAACATGTGTTTTTCACCCGCATACATAAACTGCAAATGCCAAGCTCTTAAAAGGGGTGTTGAAATATTATAACAGTAATTATCATTTGTGGTGTAGTTTATGGTTGGCGCGGGGGGGTGGCGAACCTAGGTCAGGGTGATTGTGTCTATGTTGTTGCTGTTCATATTTATCTTTTCTCACATTAAATTGATATTTCAATTCGAAAAACCATGTGCAAGACTTTGCCTTTTGTTTCCTCTGATTAATTGCGGCAGCAAGTCCCAAGAAAAAACCCTTAACCGTTTTTATATTTGATTGATGATCTTGGGAAATGGGAAATGGAAAATGTATACTTCACTTGCTAACCCAAAAAGCTGTCAACAATGTGTATCTTATGTCCCTAAGGAACAAAAAATCCTGTTGTAAGCTGAAAGGCAGAGGAAAATATTTGGAAATGGAAATTGTTAATCTTGATTTAAGAACATTTTCATTTCAAATCACATCTGCAATCTTTAAAGGAAGTAGCCAAGAAAGTCATTAGATTTAATGTGGTTTAAAAATAATTTCTTATTCTGCTTATTCCGCTTCGAAGATGAACTTTCCTTGCCGCAATCGAGGCACTTTTCCGTATTAAAATTCTAAGAAATCTTTCTGTCAATTTCGAAATGAATTTTGACATAGCTTTGCTAGCTTCAAGTGTCAACCAATTTGTTGTTGGCCAATTTAAGTAGCAAAGTGACAACAGCAACTACAATGCAAAACAAGTGGAAAACATTATTTTCGCTCAACTCAGACGTGCAACAACAACAAAAATGGGAGCGTTGCTTCAAGCTTAAGCTAATAAATAAACAAACCGTTGAATAGTTGGGTTGATGGATGGATGGATGGATGGATGTACAAAGTGTTGCTGTTCAGACAAACAAAACAATGATGGTCAACAATCAAAGAAAGCAGCAATCACAACAACAACAACTAAACATGATGGCGACAATGACAGCCCTGACAAGCAAGCAGTGCAATGTCGATTAACTGTTATTTAGACGGTGCTTAAAATGGCTGCCAAGCCATTTCCGTTGTCAGCAAGCGAGCGCACGCCTGCCAATGACTTTTACACTGAAAGAAATGTTGTGCGAATGACCTCAAATCGAAGTTTTTTTGTATGAAAGTTTAATACAAAATGAATTTCAATTAAATTTATTCCTAAACTCAGATTAAATACTTCTTAACTCAATACAAGTTAAGGAATTGCCTTTAATATTTTGCTCAGTGCTCTCTGTTCTTGGCATTGCTGTTTACCGTTGAGAGCGCACCGGAAAGTCAATGAATGTACAAGTTGATGATTTGTTTGATTTTGTTGCCAAAGGAAATGTCTAACCCAACAACAACAACAACAACAACGAGTTGAGAGGGAGATCTTGACTCTATCGACTTTTTTTGGCTATAATTTAACGCACGAATGGTTGAACTAAGCGCTATAAAAAAAAGAAGGAAAACACACAACAACTTGACGGACAGACGAGACACTTTGAGCCCCGATAGATAAATGCCAATCCTTAAAAGCCCCCCTAATACAAAGTTCCTTTCTGGCACCTTTTCGTTTTTCAATTTGCCTTGGTAGAAGTGGTCAAGGGGCAGCAAGGGGAGGTGGGGGGATGGGAAAACCTAACATTTATTAAGTAATAAATGCTTTGCAATTCCTATGGCTTAGAGCAGTGGATTTGTCGTTGGGGCTTTGCTTTGTTATGCCACTTTTTGGGCTCGTAAATCATGCTAAGAGCATTTGAAGTAGCTAAGGCAGGCAGGTGTTGACAGCAACAAATGGCTTAATTTTCTAGTTGTCATTTTTGCAATTGTGCAATTGTGAGAAATGCTAAACGACGCGTCGGTCTTGTGGGGCAAAGGCTGGCAGGCTCAAAGGCTGGCAGGTTGAAAAAGAAAAGCAAAAGCAAAAGCAGCTGGCAGCTGACAAACCGTCAACTGGCAGCTGTTTTATATCGTTGCTGTTGTTGTGGCCCATATCTCATATCTCATTTCTCTGTCCCTGTCTCTGTCTCTTGTCACCGTTACCTCCCACATGGCCAACAAACATTGTGGCAGCTGTCGCGCTGCCCACTTAATCTTCTCGTTTCGCTGTTTTATTGCCCTCCTTTTTGGCTGAAGTGCGGCGCGCACGTAAAACGGCGTGCAAATGCGATCCGATCAAAATATAACGCTTGCCACACACACACACATGCCGCACGACCAAAAGCACATAAACATATATGTATTTAAGCTAAGAGTCAATTTTTGGGTGGCTTTTATGCGCGTAACAAAATTTAAGTTTTAAGTTATGCCAAAATGTGTTGTTTGCTGTTGTTGTTGTTGGCGTTTTGTGGGCTTGACTTGCAATTAAGTTATGCACGTTTCTGGCAAAATTGTTTGGCGGTCAATTGCGATGCAGTTAGATTATGTCGACGCACCTGGCGTATGCGTAATGCACATGCTCATGCATATTACGCATACGCAGTGCTTGTATGTGTGTGAGGTTAAATTCGTGGAAAAAGCGTCGATAGCAGATTCAATTTAATTTATGCAACAGAACTTAAGTTATGCGTTCAGTTATCCTTTGGTTTGAGTTGGATCTTTTCTTCCAAGATTTTTGATAATTTTAAGCCAAAATATTTAATAATATTAGTTAAGTATAATAATGACCGTAACTTCTTAAATTGACCATAAATTACACCCGAGGCAAAACAAAAGTTAAGACACAAATAATTTCACTCATTGCAATTCGCAGCCATATTAATAATTCATTATTAGCTTTTAGTGGCTCGAACTTGGCTGGCTTTTATCTCACACACACACACACACACGAAGACAAACACACAAGAGAGCTTATTATCATACACACACACACATGGCCTATTTGCCAGCTGACAAAGAGGACAAAGGCATAAGCCAGGCTAATAGTATAGTTTGCAGGATGAAAGCATAAATTAAATGCCACAAACAAAACATTAAGTAGCACGAAACAACAACAAAATTGATATGAGTTTTGCATACATTGCGAACCACTCCGCCCCGTACCCAGCCCCTACGAACCATTCCCATGTGACATATAATACAAAATTGTGGTGTGTTTTGTGGTTGGTTTGAGGTTGGTTTGCTTGGGTTGTCTGTAATTATGCAAATGTCCGAAAGGGTGGAGCAAAACCCTCGTCAACCCGCCCCATCGCTCCAACGCTCCGCCGCTTATAATTGTCAAATCGAAGTTTGATTGTGGGCAAAAGGCGCAAATGTTTATTTAGGTATTTTTTTTTTTTTTTTGGTTATTTAATTCGATAAAATTACTTTTTGTGCTGTGCGCTGATAGCAATCAGACATGCTGTGACAGTTAAATATATTTGTTTTTTAATCCAAACAAAAACACAACTTGATCCCTTTTTAAACATTCACCAAAATCAGGAAGAGAGCGCTTTAACAAATGCCCTTTGGAAAACAAAAGTTTTTAATTCGAAACGGAATCACAAAACCAATGAAACCACTGCCTTTCCCATGGAGGTGCTGCTGTGACAACATTGAAACCAAAAACCTCATAAAACAACTTAAGCTTACAAAATAAATGTATTGTCCTTGCCACAGCATCCGGACACACAATACCGAACCACGAACAGAGAGATAGACAGACGGAGCGGCGGACGGACAGACTGCCCTTCAACAAATCATATTTAGCATGGTAATTATTTATCTGTTTTTGCCCTGTGTGCTGAGCAAACACTTTAACACCCTCGCCCCCCCGCCGACCACAGACATTCTACCGCAAGCATCATTAAAACCATAAATCTAATGGACAAGCAGCTGGCAGCAGCAGCAGCAGCAGCAGCTACAAAATAAATACTCGCACTTCTTTCTCATTTTGCTATTTGTGAATTATGATTATTTTTTTTTTTTGTTTTTCTTTTGTTTTTGTTGCTTCCCATACTTTCTTACTTTGAACAGAGAGAGAGAGAAAGAAGTGAGATGGAGAGAGAGTTTTGTCTTGTGTCGTGGGACACAAAGTATCAAATAGGAAATGAAAATTTAAACTAGAAAACCAGAAAATGGTTGAAGCTTAATCAGCGAATATTTTGGTGTTAATGGCAGAAGGATAGAACGATATGTTGGATATTGAAATACCCTATATGAATATATATAAGCAAATAAATATATATTAATGTTTCATTATTCTCATCTTGTTTATGGGAAAGCAAGTTCACAAATCATTTTCCTAACTTACTTCGCTTTGCTCGAAATGAAAGGAAATAATTTACTAGCTAAAAGCAATTGAAATAAATCTTAAACTCTCTTAAGGATCATCATCTGTGCTTATTTTGTGTTAAAACACGCATTAAATATTTCGAAATGTTTTATTACCTTAACAGAAGAAGCGAAAAATGTGCTTCAAAGCTTACCCCACACTCTCTCAAGTGTCTGCTACAACAAAGTTTGGTATAGAAGACCAATTGAAATGCCTCTGGGTGTCCTGTCGTGGTAAAAGTTGTGTTTTGCTTTTGATGCTTAAATCAACAATTGCTGCATTCTTAAAGTAAAACCCTTATAAGTTCCAACTGCTTGAGCTGAAATGCTTTTGAAGATTTTTCGGCTATTGGGATTTTTAGCACTTGGATTCTAGTCTATTCTAAGCTAAACAACCCTGCAACGAGTTTTTTAAGCTTGTTACAGGGTATTTTTAAGCTGATTTTAGTGAGAAAAGCAAATATTGAACATGAAATAGCTGTTGTTGAGTAACATTTGAATTGAGTGTTGGTTTGATTGATACTAGAAGCATAGATTTTGGGTTCCGATGAGAGAAACTGTATTCCCATTCACGCTCAACTCAACACAATCAAAGCCGCAACTAAGCACATCAAAAGCTTCACCACCTTCGACAATTTGTTGTCTTGATTGTATTTGTTGTTGTTATGGTTATGGCAGCAGGTGTTCGATTGGTGTAAAAGTCGCATAGAACGAAGGCTAAGCTGATTAACATCAGCTTAATTAGTTGGGTATTATTTGCATGACCGAAAGGCGGCATGCAATCAGAGAAAGATGCGTTAAGCTCTTTATTAAGGTCTCGTCTTGAAATAACACTCTTAACAATAAAATGAAGCAATTAAAGCGTGGCTGTCATTACAACATTTTTGACCTTGCCTAGTCAAAATTTATGACTGCTTTGCTTAGCACTTTACTCGTTATTCCTTTTTGGCCATTGTGGCTGTAAGTTAGCCATATTTATAGTTAAATTGCTTATTATAATAATTAATTCATAGCAACAGCAGCAATTACAACAATACTTAACTACTCAAGCCAACTATAAAAGCATGCCCAAAAAGGACAACCCAAAGTAGCATTGAGGCGCCATAGTTAACTCCATGTGGCGCCTTCAGTTATAGCTGTGTGTGTGTGTAAGCGTTTTATAACCTGTACACACTAAAAAAGATTGGGTAAATTGAGTTGGTATTGAGAGCATAAACATTTCTGACCATCATCAATAGCCGAGTTCTGTGATCATAAAAGCTATTTATTAGTTTTCTTGTACAAAACGCAGCTAAAGCTTTGTTTGTTTCGGCGAAAACTTTTCTACCTAGCGAAAAACTAAAAAAACAATCGATATAAATCGTTTATCGAATAAAATAAAATGCATTGAGTACCTTTAGATAATATTGATTGGTTGTGAAAGTTGTATAAGGATAAGCTAAGAAAGGATTTCCGATAGTTTACGATTTTGAATTGGTTGAAACTTGTGTAATGGGTATTTATTAGTGTGTCAGTGTTTCTTTCTCACGACCAGAGCACTCTTGTATATGTGAGTTTGTGGTTTAAGCAGGTGCGCGCTCTGTGGCTGCCCCCAAAAGCATGCAACACGCTTCTGCCGCACCTGGCAACGCCCGAAACCAAAAAAAAATCCACTTACTTTAGGACAGATAGGTGAAGGGGTGTCCAATGCGGGTGTGTGTGTTTTTGTGAGCCTCATTGCCCCACTGTTCCACATGCTGCCTGCTGTTCGTGTTGATTTTGTGGCACTTAAAACAAACATGCGCTCGAATGCAGATAAAAAGTATAATTAAAAAAGTGTTGTTGCTGCCGTAAGTTGCTGCTGCTGCTCCTGCTGCTGCTGCTGCTTTATGTGGTATGTTGGTCCATAATTCGCACAGAGCTGAGCATACAGAGCTACGGCTACAGCTAAAATCCTGTTTGGCTTTTTATATCCGCTGCGTGACTGTTTCACGAATACAAGCCTTAACAATCTACCACATATGTGTGTGTGTTTGTGTGTGTTTTATGACTTTGCCCATAAAGTTTTTTTGGTTTGGTTTGGATTTGCATGTTGAAAGCTCGTCTCATTTGAGTTAAGCCTTGGCTCGCTATAACTTCTTGAATCGTATATAAATTGACACTAGCTGTTAGTCGCACTCAGGCCTTTGATTAATCGTACAGCAAGGGTATAATATAATATAAATAAATCAACAAAAAAATATATAAGTGAGAACGGTAAAGTTCAAGCAAAGCTTTACATCATAAGCATATGCAATAAATTATATAAGGCAATAAAAATACATCCAGCTTAAAGCTAGATTGATATGAAAGCATGACAAGCTTTATAAGGACCGAAAAAATAAAAAACATATAAAATAAAAAGATTTTTTTTGGTGGGAATAAAAATAAAAGAGTGAAGCATAAAAAACCTTAAGCTTTAATATTTCTTATACATTTTATATTCACATGAATTTTAAGCAATTTTCTTAACAAACTTTATTCCATTTAAGCTTGCGTCACATTTTCTATAAAATAACAGCCAAGCACTGCCATAAACTCAATTCAAGCCACCTAAATGTACTCAGCAAATAAAATTCCCATAAAACGGACACTTAAACCAAACATTTGCATTTAGCGTAATCGATTAGTTGTATCTCATGTTTGAAACAATTTAGCATAACTAATTATTATGCACATTTAATTGCCTTAACTAACTTACACCAACCAGCACATTACAATATTAACTTGATCCAATTGTGAACAAAAATAACTTTTGTGTTTAATTGCATTTCAAAACGAGAACTAATTTCAACTAAAAATATATATAAATTTATATTTGTTTGCTCTTTTATTTCTTTGTCTCTTTTCATCACAAAAATGCACATTTGTGCATTGTTGTTTCACACACTCACACACACCTACACACACCCTACACACTCCTTGCGTGCTTCTTTCTCTCACCAACACCACAAACAAAAATGTTTTATTTTTTGTAATATGTTTTTCGTTTTAATCCTCAACAAAATCTTTTAACTAACGTCTATGCATCATGTTTTGTTACGTCCTGCAACATACAACAACTACTACAACAACATTTCCCGATCCTACAAAAAACCACAACAACATTTCTTATCATTACAAACAACAACAACAACTTCAACAATAAACAGGCTCTTGCGCGCCGAATTGTATGCGTTGAGGCGCAAGGTCGTTGGTGGTGCTGTAGCCCAGCCAGAACTGCAACAGCAGCAACAACATTCACTTGATGCCACACAACAACAACAACAACAACAAGATCCACAACAAACAATGAAGCAACAACAGAAACAACTCGAACACAACAACCACAACAATCTTCTATACAACGACTCGAGTCGCCACTGCGCCCGCTGCACCACCGAACTGGGCCGCATCACCAACCGTGGCGCCCCCTGTCGCGTCTGCAAGCTGCGCGTGTGCAAAGCCTGTCGCGTCCATCATGCATTGGATTGGGTGTGCGTGGTGTGCCATAAGCAACTGTAAGTCTCTCTCTCTCTCTCTCTCTCTCTCTCTCTATCTCTCTCGCTAACTCTATCTCTCTATCTCTGTGTTCTTCTCTTTCTATCTGTCTCTCTATCTGTTGTACTCTGTGTAACACTTTCATGTTTCAATTTTAAGCCCGCACGCAAGCACTCAATACTCATTCCCTTGCACTCATTCAAACCAAATACTCGAACAATTATTCATTCTAACTTAATACATATATATATGTGTGGTTTCTGTGTTATTTTGTGTGTGTGTTTGTGGTTATTTCTTATAATTTAAACAATATATGTATGTGTATATATGTGTTGAGAGTTTTTGATGTATATTTATTAATTTTCTAAGTGTTTTCCAATTAAGCAATATCTTGGTTAATCGAATGCGCATACAAATCTGAAATTATTTTCATTGTTATTTTATAAAACTTAAAACCCAGCTAAAAATATTTTATTATGTGTTTTTGTGTACTTTTCAATGCTATCTTTAGGTTCAAAATTATCCACAATTCCAGGTTTTGATTTGCGAAAAAGTTTTGACATTAATAATCGGCTATATATTTGCCATGTTCTGAAAGATTCAGCTTCAAACCAAATCTTTCCTACAAGCAATCTGAAAAGTATGCAACACTTAATTATTTTGGCATAAGATCAGAAGACGGTTGATAAATTCATAATCATCTATTAAGTGCATCAGCAGCAAAAGCAAGCTTCTGACCTTTTCAACCCAAGAACCTAATCATAATAATCCCAAGCGAGAGTTCGTTGTGAAATACTCAAGAATCACTCATATAATAAGTATAATAAATATTCCCCAAGGCTATCACTCTTGCATGACAGTTCCTTCTGTCATTTTTTGTTAGTTTCTATATATATAACTCACAAACTTTTACGCAAATTGTGCATTTTGTCCGTTTTTTCTTCTTTTTTGTGTAAAATGCTTAGCCAGCATATTGCAGCATTGTTGCAATCAAATGTTATTTTTAAGCAACGTAACAAAAAAAAAAAAAAAAAAAAGTGTCACCTGATGCGTGTACGAGAAATTTGCATTAGATTCGGCTTATACTATGTATTTTATATTCTTTTTTTTTGTTCATTCTGAAACTCGCAATGCGGGTATCATATCTAGAAAGGGCATCGGATGACCTCCATTGTCAACCGATGCGTTGCATATTTCATGAGGCAACAAATTTTCACTGCTGCAGTTTTATTCTCTGTGTGTGTTTTCGCACGTTTTGCTGCTGTTTGCAGTGGCGAAAACTGCCTGAAAATGTTTTTGCACGTTTCATTTTGGTCACTTTGTAATCGTATGCGATATTTACTTTTGTCTACCCTGAACCCTCCCGCTCCCGCTCCACGTTGCTGCTTTATGTTAAATTCAAAACTCAATCCACAATTTGATATTCAATTTTCATTTGTGCACATTTTGAGCTGTGGCAAATATATGAAATATATCTATATATGTACATGCAACAGTTATCTAACTGTATTTTGTTTTGTCAAGGCTTAAAAGGGGGATTTTATTTTGCATTTGCCGAAAATTTAATTTAGCTCTTGAAAATACAAAAAAAGGTACAAGGTTTGCGTTCAGAGGAATTATTGAGATGTTCTGCAAGTGAAAACCTTAGCTAAGCAATAGTAAATTACAAAACGCTGTAAACTCTACACTGAGTTCTTGGTTATGCTCCTCGAGAATTCCTGTAATCATTGTTAATAAGTACTCAAAGCTGCCGTTGGGAAACAAATGTTAATAATAAACAATTCTCTGAATTTTAATTACGCGCGTGTAAGCTTTTGACTTAAACTTGAACAGCAAAGCCGTATAGCCTTTATTCGAAGGAAGCCCTGTAGCTCTGATTTGAATTGCATATTAAATAAATATGATTTTGCGAAAGTAGTTTTAGCAATAAAAACCAAAAGTTAATTAAGCTGCAAGAGAATTTAAATGCCGAATGAATAATTTGCATGAAAACGATTTTTGGGTATGCAAATAAAAGCAAATAAATTGTCATATTGACATTTTTGGTTGAAATTTTCTGCAGCATAGTTTAATTGAAAATATTTTACAATGAATTTTCATGCAACAATCTTCACATAGTCAAAATATCAAACTCAATTAAAAGTTTAAAGCCAAGAAACCGAAAACTTAGCTCCGTTTCAAACAAAGTTCAAAATTTGTTAACAACCCAAACAAAAATAAGCTAAATGTACATAGAAATAAGACGAAATCAGTTGTAGTTGTTGCCGACAAAGCAGATGATGATGATGATGATCACGACCCACACGAGCTTAGTAAGTTCAACTCAATGTTAATTGCCAAGCCCCAAAAATAAGTTGTTAAAAATTGAAAACAAGGCCATACGCAAGACTCTGAACTAATTAAATGTTGGCCAACGCACAGCAGTAACAGCTTACAGCTAACAGCTGCAGGCTAACTAGTATGCAAATTGCTTGCGTGCTGAGAATTTGCGACAAGATGCTGCCAACTGATGCTGTGACTCGCAACTAGTTACGCCATTCACATCAACATCCACATCCACATCCGCCCACAGGTGTCAGCCAATTTGACGCCTCCCAAATGGCAGCCAGCTGTCAACGCAGCACCAACAGTAACAATTGCAGCTGCCAAAACATTTGTTGCCTCACCCTCCATATATATATATATATATTGATAGCTACTGCCTGTTTTTGTTATGTCTTTGATTGGAATTTGTTCATAAAAAAGTCACTTAGATAGACAGTCTTTGACTGAACTGCACCCTCAACAACGACACTAGAGAAGACGCCTCCACCAGACACCACCCGCCTTGTATAGTCATCATGTTGTGTGTGTGTGTTGGTGTTGCTTTGGCTTAAGTAGGGTACTTTAGTTTTGTTGTTAAATGTGCAAAGTATCAGAACATACACTATGGACAAAAAGTCGCTGGTATTAGCAATGATGTACATATATAAACATAACTTTCATCAATAATTTTTGTTCTGACTTGTTGTAAATTGATGTAAAATTTCGATCCTCCAATAATAATAAGTGTATATCAACTTCGACTCTGTCGATTCAAGCTCATCTTTATAGTTTTCTCACTTTATTACTTTTGCTTTTCATATTTATTTTTTTTGGGTGCACAATTGTTGTTGATTGTTGTCGGAGACACTTCGTTCAGTTTGTTGTTGGCTGCTGACACAGCCAGACGTATAAATTTCAAATATACCGAATATATTAAAGAACACAAAACATTGGCCTTTGCCATGTTAACGGATGTGTTTTGGTTTTTTAAATGGCATTGGTCCTGTTGTTGCTCTTGCAGGGAGATTCAGGCGGCAAGCGGTGAATGGTTGAAGGAAGCATACGCATCCTGTGAAGCAGTGGATCATCTAAGTACCAGCGACGTATTGAGAAAGAGTATACGACGCTCTTGGACCATATCAAGTGAGAATAAAACAAAAATGAAGTAGCTATATTTTTATAACTAACATCTCTTACCCACAGATCCCGAGGACGATCCAAATAATCCCAATTCGCAGCAACCCATTGCCGATAATTTGTATCCACAGCAGCAGCATTTAATTGAGGCACAATCAGCGGGCAGTTATCCAACACTGCATCAGCATACAATCCATCATCATTCTTTGCATCAGCAACAATTACAACAGCAACAGCAGCAGCAACAGTTGCACTTGCAACATCAGCAACATCAACAACAGCAGCGACAGACACATTATAATAGTGGCAGTGCCACGCCCATTAGTGGCAGCAAGTGGGCGTTGGGACGTCGTGTATTAAGGCAATCAACACTGCCAAGCACATTGAATAACGATCCAACTCTAAGTGGCAGCGGCGCCAATCTCGCCAATTATAATTCAGCCAATTTGACAGCACCAACATCGCCACACAAACAGCAACAGAACCCACTCTATCCGAGTGCATACAATAGCGACGATATAATCCATATGAATACGGCTGCCGATTGCGATAACTACGCACAGATCCAGTTGCAACAGGTGCAGCCACAGTTGGAGGCAGCTGCGGTGCCACCATCGCACAGTCATCGGCTGCAGGTGCGCCGTCAATCGACATTGCCCGCAAATCCATGCCATTCACAGCCGCCACCCAGCATTTATATGTCCACATCACCGAATCGGGCGTACAGTCGATCGCCCGAACGATCGCCGGGTGAACAACAGCGTTATCCACCATTCACCAGGCAAACATCCTTTCCCGAACCACCCAGTAATTATCATCGCACCAAACTGTTGCCCAACACAGCCAATCTGAACATTTCTCAAACGAATACAAACCAACAACAACAACAAGCTGCTCCTCCATTGAATTATGAATCCCAATCCTCCAGCATGGCAAGTGATGAACTGGATTATTCGCAATCATTTAATAAGCCACGCATGATGCGTCAGGGCACATTACCCAATCCAGATCAGCATGTCAAATTGTTGCCAACATCGCCGCCAAAGCGTCAGACATCGCCACAGTTTCGTCGCTCACCGGAGTTTACACGCCAGCAAACGCTACCCAATCCGGAGGCTTTTAGCAGTGGGAACACGTTGACAGTGCATCAGACAACGCCAGCGAAATTCATGCCCATCTCGCCGAGAACCAAGCAGAACTTTCTCTTTCCCAGCGTACAGAATCCCAGGCAATTTCTATCGCAGCAAAATGTGCCGACTGTAGGCGTCGCAGATCTAGGCAGTGGCGGTAGTGTGGCAAGTGCTACCGGCGAGCAATACTCCAGCAGTCAGAGTGTGAATATTCATCAGCCACGAGATCCACACTCCAAGATGATCAAGGTGCGCAGTCACAGCAATGAAGAGTACTCCAATTCGAACAAGTCGAACATTGAGAATCGTCGTTTACTTCCCGAGATTCCCACAAGTCAACGTTCGTCAAGTCGCTCGCCCAGTCGTTTGGTGCGTCAGGAGTGCTTGAAGGAACAGGATCAGCATGGATCACGCACGTTTGGTGAGGCCAAACAACAGTTCCATCAGTTTCCCGATGTCAGCGAGGAGCGTGAATATGTCGATTACTTTGGCAATAGTGCCACCAGTTTCCTTGAATCCGATGAGGTGCAGTATGAGAAGAACTACAATGCCGGATTCAGCAGTGAACCGCGAATAATCTATAATGATGGCTCCGATGATGGCAGCTACAAACCGACCCACACACGAGCCATCTACAGTGCGGAGAATGTTTTAACCGGAATGGATAATAGTTATGGCGTTGGTGCTCCTTTGCCTGGCTTCTACACAGACATGGGCGCTGGCGGACATGTGATGCATCATAGTGGTGCTGCCCTTCCTCGCACTCCACTCATGCACAATCGTATGAGAAGGCGACAATCCAGAGAGTTGCCTGTTCCACCCGACATCAGCAATACGGAAGCATCTGCCCCTGAAGCAGCAGCAACCTCAACAGTCGTATCAACAGCAATAGCTGCAATTCTGGCCAATGAACCGGATCGTCGCAAACCGGAGCAGATGCGTTCCGTATCAGAGGATTCGGGTGCCAAGACTGCACCCAAGCCAGTGACAAGGCGCTCCTTCTCGCATCCCGAAAAGGATTCGGTGGTAAGTGACAAATTAGTAACTCTTCCCTCGGGAGATATTGAAAGGGTCTTCTGACCCCTCCTGAACTCAATCTTCACACCATTTATCTATGCAGCCACCAAAGAAAGCGGAAACCTCAAAGATACCCAGTCCCCGACCTCTGGCTGATATACTGGATAAGACGCGCCTGGGCGCTGGTGCTTCAAAAATTCCTCAAGCGCGTCGACGCAACAGTCGTGGAGAGGATGGTAAGTTTGTAAAGTTCGGCTAATGGCTAGATTTCTCAGTAGCTGTAGATGCTTTTGATGCACCAAAAAAAAAATAAACAGCAGCAGTAGAAACCCGTAGCTGTAGCTATTTTTGCTGTAGTTAGTTGCAACCACCCAATTTATCTATATATATATACATATTGCACATATCCCACGCGCGGTCGCAAAACACAAACATTGTACAAACGCTATACAGGTAGTAGAGTACCGCAGCATCACTACTCCTTCCATGAACTGCTTAAGCACCAGAACTCTGATTTAGCCAATCGTTTGAAAAAAACGCCAATTCCCGTTAACACAGTACCAGACAAGCAGGAACAGGGTCAGGAACAGGGTCAGCAACCGGGTCAACAGAGTGGAGCAGAATCCAGTGACAAATCCTCCTCAAACAAAGAAGCCAATGATGCCAATGATGAAGGCAACGCAACAGTAAGCAGCGCACAATACGACAACCCTAGCAACCCCGTTCAACAATCTCTTATTTGCCTTCCTTTCAGCACTCTTCCACATTGGGGGAGCAGGAGTTGCAGAATGCAGTAGAAGCGGCGGCCGTTGTCTTCAAGAAGGTTGTCCTGCAACGACGCAAGGAGAAGGAGAACAAGGAAAAGGCTGCCGAGGAAGGTGAGTGTGGTAATGGCCAGACCTTTATGTAATTGTATCTTTATGTAGTTTGTTGTTATGAATGTGTGTTGGTGTTGGCTTGAAGCATAATTACCTCATGGTGATGCTAACCTGTTTTGTAGCCCCAAAGTTAGTCTTACATTGGGTCTTTCGCATTTCGTCTAATTTAAACGTACTAATTAATTAGTTAGCAGCTTCTTTCCGGTGCGAGGGGCATTAAGGATGGCAACCCTACGCTTGATGTAGGTCATCATTATTGCCTTTATCATTCACATTTTGTTCGCTCACTGGCTTTTGTGCTTCGCCCCTAAGTAGTTAAGTATAATTATTTATATATAAGTATTTTGTGGTTGGGTAAAAATGATTTATTTTCAACATGCGCGGGGCAGAGAAAATACAAAAAGTTATGCAACAGTCTTTTGAAAAAGCCATACAAGCATTAATAGGTTTTAAATAGAAATCACAGCACGAGTGCCTTTAAAGCACATGGATTATAGACTTTCTTATGCTTTCACTGATGCTCAACGAGCAATACAAACGAAATCCCTGCTTGAGCGGTTTTAAAATCCCATACAACATTATTTTCCATTTAAGACAATTTCATCTTCCGCCTGAAAGTATGCAAAACATTTTTATGCATTGTCAAACAAGCAGGGCTGGGCTTGATTCGTCTGAATCCTTTTAAAAGCATATAATACGATATAAATATTTTCCTTTGTGAGCTAACGGTAGAATTTACTGTATTAAACACAACCAAAATAAAGTTGCGTGGTATAAAAACAATTTGAAAATGTTTAAAAACTAAATAAAGTCATTTCTGTACTAAGACAAAATTGCTGCAGCAGAAAAATGTATGTAGGTTCATCATCAATTTTTAACCAATTTTAGGCTGTGACAGTGAAACAGCAGCAAAATTATAAAATCGCCCACACATGCGTGTTTGTGTGTGTGTGTAATTTTGAACAACAATAAAAGCATTATGCTCTTTTGTGTTGTTCCCTTGTCTTTTGTTATGTTTTAATATTATATTTGTTTGCCGATTTTCTTGGGGACGGCCACACAATCGTTGCAAATCTCAAAACAACGATGTACAATCAGGACTTGGTAGCCCACGCTTTATATAAGCTTTAAATTCCGTCTGCCTAACTGTCTAAAAGTGTACCTTATTCTATGCACCTGTCTCATGTGTGTTTGACAGAGGCAAAGAGGGAAAAGCGCTATTTGAAACGTGGGCTTAATGTTTGCTTTTGCAGCTGCCAACGGCACAAATTTTGTTCTTCCTTCTGTTTGCGCAAACATACAAAATGTTATCGGAATGGGTGTGACGTAAGTCAGACAGCGTAGGATTCTGAAGCAACAACAAGACAACCTTAAAAGCTTTATGTCATATCTAGCTTAAACCTGAGTTGAAATACTTAAGAGCTTGATATGAGTACTTTAAATTTAAGCGTTGATTGCCAAAAAGAAGAGATGAGTAGTGAAGTGATATGTATGAAATCTTTAAAGCATTTTAAAATCTAATACCCAAGGTATAAGGAACAAATAATAATAAAATGTTTGGATTAGGTTAAATCAAGATCAGTCGGACTTCCTTGCAACGAATCTCAAGGGGACAAGAAAAAACTTCTTTATAGAGACAATTCGTAATATAAAATGGGTTTTGGAACATAAGTAATTTAAATTGAGGATTGATAAGAAGTGTACATAACCTAATCTTATTTACTGACTTTTTAAGGGATATTTGGTATATAACATCCAAACATATATGCATAAAATCTCAACACAAAACTGTCTTTAACATGTACTTAAACCTTTACGGAAATAACTTACCCAATCATGAGCGTTCTTGCGCTAACAAAAGTATATTGAGTCTCCCTAACTAACACATTTTTGTCTAAAAAAAATAATGTATTTCAACCACTAACAAAAATAAACTTGCTTGGTGCGCGGTAGAATGATAAACATAAGCCACCCCGATCATTAATTAAAAAATAACTGAAACTAACCACTTTTTCACCTGTGCTGCGTGTGTCAAGAAAAAAAACCAGTATTTTTTTTTTGTTTTAAACCCATTATCTTTGTCATGCTCTGTGGGTGTTGGTCAACGTCAAAGCAATGAAAATCGTTCAAAAAAACCCACCCTATGCAATTTACAGCTACACAGCAGCAACAGCAGCAGAGTTTGGCAGCTGGCAATGTAGTTTCGGGTGACGTGGATGCCATGGAAACGTCGTCGTCATCGGAGCTGGAGTTCAGGTGCAGCAGCAGCAGCAACAGCAACAGCAATTATACCGGCTTGGATAGACGAGCACTTCAGTCACACTATAGCGTTGAAGCGGACGAGTTTAAATTAGTATTTCTCAACTCGGACTCGTCATCGTCCTGCAAAGACGAAGAAGAAGAAGAAGAAGAAGAGGAGGAGCGGGAGGATGCGGATGCTGATGGGGATGGGGATACAGATTCCGCATCGAGTTCTTCGTGCTCCACGCATCAATGCCACAGTATTGTGAGCAATGTCGAGGATTGTGATTGGGATTACTTTGAGCCTTCGATGATAGCAGCAGCAACAACAACAACCACGACAACAACAATGATTGCCTATGCAAGCTCCACACCACCAACACCAACGCCGCCACCACGATTCCGGCGTAGATCGAGTGATAGTGATTCGCCATTGCTGCAACGACGCGGCCAACAACTAAGAAGCTATTGTTCCAAGATCCGAGAGAGCGATACGGGCACCGATGAGGAACTTCATCTACCACAAACCGAAAGCAGTTCCCAAACCAGTTCCGATCAGCAATGTCAGCCAGCAATGCCACTCAGCATGAAGGCAAGAATTAAGACACGTTTTCTCAAGAATCATCATCATCATCATCACCAGCATCGTTTTTGTGGTTGCAGTGGTGCTGCCGCAGCCGCAGCAGCAACCACCACTCAACCACAATATGTGCCCATACCGGTGCCCGTTCCCATTCCCGTTACCCTGGCCGCCTATCACAACTGGCAATTGGAACATCCGAGCACATCCGGATTGCTCGAGCAGGATGAACAATTGGCCGCCTCTTTGCAGCAGTTGTGGCAAGCAGCTGCCGCTGCAACAGCAACGGCGACACAGCCCAACCAACAACAAGCTGTGGCCGCTGCAGCAGCAGCAATGGTTGCCTACTCGCAGCAATTCGCCGCAACAGCTAGCAACATGTTTGACGCAACGCCGCCGGCAACAACCAAAAGCTATCAACAACTACCAACAACAACAGCAGCAGCAACAAGACCAAAAGCTAGCAGCTTGTTTAAATCCTCTGCTCCCGAATTGAGCGCCTCGTTGGGCTCATTGCTGATGACGCAGTCGTTGTGCTCCACTGCGTCCACATCTTCATCAACAACGTCCGGCTATGGCACAGCAGGTCGCAGCCTGGAAACATTAGCCGGTTGCCTATGTCTCGCCCAACAACAACAAAATCAACAGCTACAACAACAACAACAATTGTTGGCCAGCCAAATGGCTTTGAAGGCAGCACCAACAAGTTTTGTTAGTTTAGTATCGCCGCGCCAGCCGTCGTGTGAGCAACAACAAACGCGTCGCTCTCTCTCTGATGCCGACGATGTCGATATCGACGTCGACGCCGTAACGCCCACAACACCAACAACAACAGCAGCACTGGGATTGTGTAATGCGTATGATAAAAGCAACAACGACAGCAACAAAAACAATATCATCAACTGCGAATGCATTAAATTTAGCGCACATGTTGCTAATGTTGCTACTGCTGCTGTGGTGAATGTTGATAACAATATTGAGACAATGCCAGCAACAGCAACAGCACTGTCAAATAAATGCCAAAAACTATGCGAAAACAGACAACAAGCAGCAGAAACAGAAACAGAAATACAAATACAAACCTACCTGGCAAGTAACAACAACAAAAGCAACAACAACAACATCGACGAAGCAGTGGAAACAGCAAACGAAACAAATATACATAAAAATCAAGTACCAACAGCAACAACAACTTCAACTGCTTCTGCTGCGGCTGCTCCTGCGATAATAACTCGTTTTGCAGTCGAAAATGTTGAGCAGCAACAACAAAAAACAACAACAACTGCAGCTAGATTTGCAGCTAGCCAAGAATTTGAACAGCATTAAAAAAACAAGTAGAAAAAACATGTCGGAGAGCGAACGGGAGCGCACTTTGGGCTATCTGCGCAGCGAAAGCTATGCTGCCAACAACAACAGCAGCACCAGCAGCAGCAACAGCAACAGCAATAACAACAGTGAAGCTGAAGATGAGAAATGCAGCAGCAGCAGCCCACGCAAGCTGGTGGAGCGTAGCTATGATGTGGCTCAAGCCATGGAGAATGAGGAACAGGAGAAGCAGATGGAGGAGCAACATCACAGCACCTCCGACAACAGCAGCACCAGCAGCAGCAGCAACAGTTGCTCCAGCTCTGAATCTTGTGATTCCGATGATACAGGAACTGTGGCTGATTGTCGCCCAAAGCGAAGACGCTTTAATAAAGTGTTTGTTGTTAATCGTCAGGTGATGGCAAGACGCAGTTCATCCACCGAAGGAGATTCGCTATCCTCATCGGATGCAAATCTAGAAGATTCTTCCGATAATGATACAGATACAGAACGTACCGATTGTGGCATTAAGCTCAACTATGTTAAGCAAATAGCAGAGGAGCAGGAGAAGGAGAAGAAAGAGGAGAAGGAGGATAGGGAGGAGAAGGAGGAGGAGGAGGCAACACGTGATGCTGCTACCAGCGATGAAAATGTTGATGATGATGAAAGTGAATGCCGCGATGGCGGCGGCATTGCCAACTCAAGCGATGAGCTTGCCAATTGCATTATTGTTGTCGGCGGCTGCACAGATGACAGCGCCAACGTCGACGGCGGCTGCGGCGGCATAATATTGCATCGCATGCGTGCTTTGCCAGACGATGACAGAGTGGAGGGGGAGCAGCAATTAGAGCAATCATTGCAGTTGAATAGGGTTTTGGCTGCCTGCGATGAGTTGCATAGCATTTCAAATGATGTGAATCGATTGCTTGAGCTGCACAAGCAGAATTCGCAGCTAGAAATCAAATTGCAGCGACTGCGACGCGGCGTCGCTGAAATCAATGAGGATCATCTGCAAGCAGACGAAGAAGGGGTGAAGCAGAAGCCAAACGAATGCAAAACAAATAATAATAAAGCAGTCGAAGGGAAGTCTGCTGTTGCTGTTGTTTGCCATTCCCAGAAAAGCGTTAATGTTAATTCTAATAATGACGAAAGCGAAGCAGCGCAACAAAACGTACTTGAGCAAAGCGACGCCGCCGTGAGTAAACATGTAAACGTTAAACAAGAAGAAGAAGACAAAGAAGCACTGACAGCGACAGCGAAATCGACGCTTGGTTTTTCATGCCAGCAGCAGCAGGTAAACGCAAACACCGATAATAAAGTGGCAGCCATGCAAACAACAACAACGGCAGCAACGACAGCGACCGTCGAAGAGCAAACAGCTGTGCAAACGCAGGCAGAAGCAGCGACGCAAGCAGAGGGAGAGAAGGGAGTTGGTGTACAAAGCAGCGAAGCATGCAAAATAAACGACGATTTAAGCGACGACTCGTTCGACTCTCACTCTCCTCGGGCCATGACGAGTAAAGCACCTGAAACAAAACAACAACAACTGCAGCAGGTAGCTGTGCGAACGCCAGATGGTGAGCAAAATAATAAAGAGAGCGCTTTATTACTCTCACACGCTCAGTACCGACTACCTGTTGCTCTTGAAGCCGATTGCGCAGGCGAATTGAAGTCGAAGTTAGTCGAAAATGAAATGTTAAACGTTGCGGTTGAAGAGACAAACGCGCGCCGAACGTTGTATGCGAAAAACAACAACAACAACAGTTTTAACAATAATAATAATGATGGCGATTTCGCATCACAAAAGACTGTTGTTGTTGGTGGTGGCCATCATAGCCAGCATAGTGACGTAGCAGCAAATGTGAATGTGAATGTGAATGTAAAGTCGCGTGTGTTTGAAAGTTGTGAAAACGACTACGACAAAATATTTGGCAGTCAACAGCAAGAATTGTTTGAAGCAATGACAGTTTCAGAAATAGATTTAACAACAGCTGCAACACCAACAACAACGACAACAACAACAACAGCAACTGTTGCTGCAGCCAAGAATTCCCTTTCAGCCAAATATCGCAGTTTAGTAATGATTACAAATAACAACAATGAAAGCATAGCAGCAACAACAACGAGTAACGACAACAACAACGATTATGAAATGCCAACGATTGGCAACAACAACAACAACGCTTTTAGCCAGAACTTTGTCAATGAGTCATTTGGCATTGATTTGAGGCGAACGACGGCGCCGACGCCAACGACACCAACACCAAGTGAACGGGACTTATCACGGGATTCCTACAGTGTAGATTCCCTTAATGAACAACCTTCCTCGATAACAACAACAACAACAACGAACAACAAACCAATCTTGGATGATGGCCTGGCCGATGATGATTCTTGGGTGGAGGAGCTAAGTCAACGCGGTGATTGTGATGACAATGATGATGATGAGGATGAGGATGATAACTTGAGTCAGGCGACAACAACACCCACAGCAACCGATTCGGAAGGAGATGGCGAGCTGGGAGCTGGAGGACGTCTTGTCTATATGGATCGGGAAGAGGAGCTGAGGGGTTATAATCGTTCGGCAATAGATTTTACATTGCACACCATTGTCGAGGAGAGTTGTGAAGAGAGTGAAGTGGCTTCTATGCGAGCAGACGACAATGATTTGGAGCATGATTTGGAGGGAGAGCATTTGGAGGATGAGGAACAAGATCGGGCAGAGAGGCGTCGTCAGCGTACATTGCAACATCATCATCGTTTGAGTGCATCAGAATTGGAAAAGTATTTCTTCTTTGGTTTAGGGTGATGGCAAGGTCATGAGCTCCATAGACACACGAGGCGATGATACTGCCTCGGAGGTAAGCTCGGAATGCTCTGAGGGTATGGATTCGCTGCCGCACGACGAGCAGCTGCTAATGGATGCCGGGAACAGTGCCGCTGACTTGGCCTCATCCCGACTGGAAAAGTATTTCTTGTCGGGTTTCATGGGCTTCAGCGGTGGTGAGAAGCAGGCGGAAAGTGATGCTAGTGGCGGCAGTGTGGGCAGTGATAGTGAAGGACATCCGAGTCCCAGTCAGCGACGAAAGCGTTTAGTTCGAGCCAGAGGCACACCAAGGAGTCACAATTCCTCCCTAGATAATCTATTGTTGCCGGAATCGGATGCCTTAGATGCTGCTACCGTAGCAGACACCTCCGAATCCGAGGCAGGCTGCGATGATACAGTCATACATCTGCCCAGTGCCTGTGAACGTGCCTCCGATGGTAGCTCCTCAGATACAATTAAACGGAAGAAGCAACTACGCAAACGTCATGACTCCCTGGATGAGAAGAAACTTCACGATGATCTAGCCACACCAACAGCGGAGAATCTGAGCACAACGCAGGCCAAGAAGCAACAGCACCATAGTCGTGATAGTGGTTTCGTGGGCAGCAATGATGATCTATTGAAGTCTCCCGAAGTCGAGCCACATTGTAAATCTCCCACACCCGCCTTGAGTCAAATTAACGAGGATCGCGAGCCTCTTAAATTGGAGTTACCTAGCACAAGTGCAGCAGCTACTAAAAAAGTGACCCTTATTCCCGCACCCGCCAATTCATCGAACCTGGTTCGCAAAGATAGCTTCAACAACTGGAGTTCCGATGAGGAAACCAATCTAATGATGAGCAAAATGCGTCAGTTCTTCAAGACGTTGATTGTAGCTACAGCAAATGCTCAGCAGAATCAATCCCAGAGTCAGGGGAGTACTCCTAGCTCTGTGCGAAGACTGACCTGTAGTAAATCTAGCAAGGCAACGCGTCCAGCTCAATTGGCGTACTTTGAGAATGAGTTGACTCGACTGATGAAAACTGTGCCTGGCATTAATGATGAACAGGTGAGGGAAATTGTAGAGTATTTGAGTAGCGAGGATACCTGGTCGGACTCCTATGATTCATCGGACTATACCAGCTCTGATTTGGAGTGCAATGAGCATAAGGGACAATTAAAAGCACAAATCTCTGCCAGCTGCCAGCAAATAATCAACAAATTCGAGGTGGATGAGGAGGGAGTTCGCGGTGATGGAGGCTTATTGGATGAGACGCATGCACTCAATGGAGATGCGGCTTTTGTCTATCAAAAACTTGTAGCTTCCTTTAGCAAGGTCGCTGCGGGTGAGGTGAACGCAACCGTCGATCAACCAACACCGGAGGTGGAGGTCAAAGAGGATGATCAAACGGATCAGCAGCGATCACCACAGCTATTTGCCAAGGTAATGCAACACATAGGCACACGTCTCGTGGCCCTTATGCACGAAGTGAGCAGTGGAAATGAGACACCTACCTCAACAAGGCATAGTAGGAGACCGCAGGTCAAAATCTCGGCCAGCACCACTGAGGACGAGGAAGATGAGGCCGAGCAATTGAAGGCTCTGCCCTTGAAACAGCTCAAATTGCGAAGTCGTTCGCATGATTTGCTGCTTGATGGACATACACCTGGACATGCACTTGGACATGTTGGACATGGACATGCAACGCATACAGGACATCCTCACACAGCAGCAGGAGGTGGAGTAGGAGGCGCGGGAGCAGGACCCACTGCTGATTCCGCAACTGGAGAGGAATGTGGTGTTGCCAGCGATTATGAGCGTTTCTCATGGCGCGGCAGTTTTGAATCGGCATTACTGGCTAATGGCGATTCCAGAACGCGGCTCAGCCAGCTGAGTCAACTAGATAGGGACAACTCGTCGTCTGCGTCCGCTTTGGCTGTGGCAAAGCGCAGATCTGCAGGCGACCTGCTGTTCAGCCAGCATCAGCAGAGCCTAAGCCGTGAGCAATTGGATCGTGTGCGTTCCTGTGGCAGCATTGGTGGCGGCGATGTGCATCATCATCAGTTGGAGGCATCTCCCGCCAAGCCTTGGCTTTCCTCGGCCGATTCGGCCAAGGATGTCCGACGCTCCAGTGTGCCGGATGCCATTTATGAGACAGACTCGAGCGATGAAGCCTCCAATACGACATCACATCGTTCCACTTTGCCACGCAGCCTTACGGGCAGTGGTCAGGTGGCTAGCACCAATTCGCTGCCACGTTTGCCCACAACCAGTTCAGTAGCCTCTGGAGCGGGTACTCCATTTACCAGCACACCCAATTCCAAGTCACAAAATGCATTAAACTACACCACCACACCCTCCTCCTCCACCTCCGCCTCGGGCAGTGCGAAAAGCGCACGTTATCGCTCGCCAGGATTAGCGGCAAGAGCAGCTGCAGCTAACAGTGGAGCTAGCTTTGGATCAGGTTCATTCTCATCCAATTGTAGTGCGGGTAAAAAACTTGGCGGTGGCTTACAGCAATTCCTCTACTCCAAGCGGGATGCCCGCAAACGTCTCAACATGTCAGCGGGTGAGTTTTTTCCTTATACCTTTTTGCTTAACCTAACCTAGGACCCTAGGAGCCTTCGACCCCTCCTCGACAAAGTTCATGGCATTCTGTCCAGTCACATGTTACAAATATTTAGCATACTTTGAAGAAAAATTTAACTTTTTACATTGCGATTAGCCTTGTTGACATCCCTATTGGTTTGCCTTCCTTTGTGGAATGTCAACGAGGCGGCAAATTGGCATGCGAGATATTTTTGGTAAGGAAAAAGCCAATACTAATTCCCATTCTACGGCTCCACTGTTGAATATTTAGGTATTTGTTCACATTTTTTGTGAAGCAAACTCAAATTGAGATGACCTGCAAGATTTTGCAAGGTTTTCTCATTGTTTGAAAACTTGCTCTCGAATGAGAAGCTTTTCGGTTGAATTGGGTTTTTGTTTTTCTGTGATAAATAAGTTTAACTTATTTTCATCGAAGGTGTTAGACATTTGTCTATCAGCTTCACGCTAACGCTTATTGCAAACAGAAACGTTTTAAAGAAACGTTCTATACCTCGTTAAAACTTGACAAAACTCATATACCCTCGCTCTAATCCAAAACTTGAACAGAAAGTCTAAAAATTTCTCTGCTAAACGCAATCATTAATTTTGTTGCCTCTCAACCATAACTGTGCGGTTTCTTTAGGCTTTGCACAAAGAAACTTTTTCTTATACATTTCAGGCCTATTTTTTTATTTTTTTGCTACACGCGTTTCTTCAGCTATAATCTTTAACAGCAATAATATTCTATCTGATAGACTTTGCCGTCTGTTTTGGTTCTTTGTGTCAAAAAATAAAAATACTCAACTCAATCAAGGTCAATTAACTGTATCCATATTAAGCGCTACGCTTGTTTTGCCAGCTTTCCCCCCCCCCCAGTTAAGAGTTAAGACGATATTCGCACTGTTGCCTCATATCAGAGGCATCAGATGTCTAATGCTGAGTTTCAAGTTCCGCTGTCAGATGGGGGCGTTTGTTGTTGTTGTTGTTGTTACCTATTACGGTTGTTGTATTATTAGTTAGCCAAAAAATG
This sequence comes from Scaptomyza montana, assembly GCA_018904305.1. Taxonomy (NCBI): domain Eukaryota; kingdom Metazoa; phylum Arthropoda; class Insecta; order Diptera; family Drosophilidae; genus Scaptomyza; species Scaptomyza montana. The sequence goes on along the minus strand of JAEIGR010000001.1, from coordinate 20,747,873 downwards.
AGCTGTTTTGTGCGGCTTGGTCAATGAAACTTGAAGTTTTGTACCTCGAACCTTGCGTGGAGCGCTTTGAACTCTGTGTATGGGTTTTTTGTTTTGCATTGTTTTAGGGATGGGCTCGTGAGACAATGTTTATATGTATAAATAAATATGTTTTGTTGAACTGCTTCGCATTATTCCGCGCAACAATTGCGCGACTTAAGTTTTTTTGCAAACAGCAAACAGAAAGCGTTTGAACTTTGTTAACAGCCAACTGATATGTTGGTTAAGCTAATTCCTAATAGTTTTTGTAACTTAAAACAAGTGTTCTTTAGATTTGTTTTAGATTTCTTCACTTGTTTCTCACATTTCCATCTCTAATGCTAATCTCGAAACTCGATTGTCTGCTTACACAGCTTTGTGTAACCAAAATCGTTTTCTAGGTTTGTTGTTGTTGCCTTGTTAACAATTATAAGCTTGGCCAAACGGTTCATTGGGTCTGAAGTTGAAACTGAAGTACTATACTCAATGTCTGCTTACAATATAATTTAAGCTCTTGACGTTGATAAATTGTGCTTTTTTTATATATATACATATATAATATTTTGTCTTTTTGCCTTGTTTATTTCCTGTATTGCCAACTGTTTTGCTTTTGTGGCATTAAAAACGTTTAATGTGATTGAACCCGAAGCAACAGTTGACAGAAAGTTTTTATTTTTTATGTTTCTGTTCGTGCTCGAGTGCACCACTGTGGTACGCAGTTGGTACAGTGGTGCAGTCACGGAATTTGTGTTATCATCCGGCACTTTAAATGTTGCGCTTTGCATGCAACACGAATGCAAATTTAATAAATGTGGAGTGTTTGTGGCACCCTGTTGAACAGAAGCGGCAAACACCCTATATTTTGTGGCGCCAGTAATCAAATTAACCTTTGGGCTTTATATTGCCATCTCTGTTGCACTTGCTACATGCCACACATATACTGGAATCATTTCGTTAATTGCACTTTCATTGACGACAACGCAGAGGACGTCGACTGACCCAGCCCGAAAAAGTTCAATATTTCAATAATTGAATATAACTTAGATTTGCGCTGTGGCATATCTCTCGACAGTTGTTTCTTCTTTCTTAGTTGTTGCTCAGAGTTACGCTTAACGGCGCACTCGATAACGCGACGCGCTCCAAAAAATCTTAAATACGAACAAAAAATACCCAAATCGAAATCGAAATCGCATTCAAAATCCAAATATAAATACATATCATAAATTTTTACGTTTAACAATTCGCCGTGCAAGTGAAAGTGTTTTTTTTTGTTTTTCGTTTGTTGCACTTGTATTCGAATTGCGTTTTGTTATTTATTTATTTTCTTTTTCAAGTTTTTGTTTCCCTTGAAGTTTGAAGATTGAAACCCAACAAGGCGTATACTTGTTATATGTAGAAAGAGACAAAGAAATAAAATATTAAATTTCAAAACACATTGCTAAAAGCTTACACCTGAAAAAAACTAAAACGTGACTGCAGTTAAAATATATAAATAATTCAACTCGATAAAGTTTTTCACTTCTTTGCTTTTTTGGGGCGTTTTGTGACCCAGTTTGATTTATTTTTTCGTTTGTTTGCTTTGCCAAGCCTTCTATTCTACAATTATTACAATTTGACAGCTAAACAAATATTATTATTATTAAAGCGGGCATCTAATTGCTTGTTTAAATGATTCAAGGCAGCGCGCTCGACAAGTTCAAGTGCAAAGTTATATATCATAATTTAAATTGAATTAAAAGTTTGGTTTTCAAGTTCCCTACCCCAAAAACGGCAACACAGTTGGAAAAAAGTATTTTTAAACCACATTACGTGTCAAAATTTGCTTCTTTAGTAGATTGCTTATCGCTCGGCCCAGTGCTTCTACTATTTTCTTTATTTTGATTAGCACAAGCAAAACTTCAAGAGCAGCAAGCAGCTGGCAACACATAACGGCTAACTGGGTTAGCAGTAGTTGTGTATTGTTGTTGTTCTTGCCAAATGCAATAAAACTAGTTGACTTGGCGTAGTGTGCAGTTTGAACGACTTGTCGATGCTCTGTGAATAAAAGTTTTTAGTAAGAATACATTTTTAACCGATTTCTGTGAAATTTAAAGGGTTTTTGAAGAGGGAATAATATTGAATTGGTATATTAGTTAAGAATTAATACTTATTTCAGATAGTTTAACGCCGAGCAAAGTAGCCATTGCACTTCCTGTTTATTATACCCTTTTTCAATTCATTCTATCAATAGTTTCCCCTCTCAAAGCGACATCAATTAAATGACAGATTAATAAGTGTGTTCAATTGACAAACTCCCTCCGCATCGAATAATGAGAAAAGTGTCGCGTTTAATTGGCAAGCGGGTTGCAAGTAAAACTTTGAAAGATGCCAGCGGTTACAATGCATTTGTGCGACCCTCCTCCACCGCTGCCGTCAATCGAGCGGCAGCCTCGCCGATTGCCACAGTTCACAATTATGGCAAAGTTAAAGTAAAATCGAATCCAACGACTGCGTTGGGCGTTGAGACTAATCCTGCAGCTGGCAAAATACAATATGCGGCACTCAACCGTTTGCGCAATAAACAACAGCAAGCCAACAACAAAGCCACGCCCACTTTGCGAGCTAAGAGGCGTTGGTGGAGTCTCTATTGCTGTTGGAGACGAAGGCGACGTCGACAGCGACGCCAACGTAGCTATAAGAATTATTGGCCAATGAAAACGAAATTGAGTTCTATGTGGGCCAAGTGTTGTGGTTGCTGCTGTTCGCGGGGGCATGCAACCGGAACTAGCTATCAATATGATTCCCAAGAAGAGGAAGATGATGACGATGATGATGACATCGATGCCAAAGTGGCGGCTTACATCCTGGAGATGAAGCAGCGCGAGCAAAGTGAGCAAAAGCCTAAGAAAGATGAGGCAACAACTGAAACGTGCCTATTGAGATCAGCAACAGTTGTTGTTGCACTGCAACGCAGCAGCAGCGCGCCGCCGAGACAGCAGCAGCAGCAGGAGCAACGTGCCTGGACCTGGGATGATAGTCTACGTTCCAATTCGGATCGTTTTCTTGAAACGCTTGAGGAGGATTTGTCAGGCGTTGTTGCTTCTGCTGTTGCTTCTTCTCCTGCTGCTGCTGCTGCTGTTGGAGCTGATGTTGGTGTCGGTGTTGCCGAGGGGCGAGGGTTGAGGCTATCGCTCAACTTGCAGCGCCGCATGCCGCTTCATGTGACCTTTCAGGAGGTGCCAGGTAGGCGGTACAACACCTTCCGCTTGCCTGCCGCACCTACCTGTCCATATCCTGTCCTTAAAAGCACAATAAAAAAGAACGATTACAAGTTGATTTTGACCTTAAAACAATCTGAAAATGTTGTTAGATTTCTACGAAGCTTAAAACAAGACCTAAGCGATATGAAAATAAATTTTGCTTTACGTTTACTAAAAGTATTCAAAACCAACTCTTTACGATTTTCCAACTTAATTTCCAAGCAATTTGACTTAGCATTTAAATAATTCTTTTCACTTTTTTTTAAAAAACTTAATAGAAACAAAGAAAACATTCACTTTCGTTCCATTTGCATTCTCCCCTATATTAAAACAAAATTAACTGTTTAAGCGTTAATCTCTTAAAATGAAGCTCAACTTGATATTGGTACGACATTTTACTCTCTCGGTTGCACCAACTGGAAACAAACCTGCCCCCCATTTGCATGCAGCTTTCACACGTTTGCACGCTTTCAATCAGCTGCCATTAAATCGAATCATTATCTTGATGCTGTTATTATTCATCATCATCATCATTTTATATTGCTGGTGCGTGTGTCTTGAATGTTTTTGGACTGTTTGATGATAGAAAGGAAATTGTTTGTTGAGCTCATATTATTTTAGCCATAATTGGGGAAATGTCTAAAAATTAAACTGTCGATTTTTTGTTTCCCATCCTAACAGAGGAAGCCAAAGTTGCTGCCGAGGAACTGACACGTTCGCCAGTGATTGGACAACGTGCAACAGATGGCGGCGCCGCCTCCAGTCCAATACAGTCGCGTGCCTCCAGTGAGGCATGGCCAGCACAATCGGATGAGGACATCGATCGTCTCGTGGCCATGCATCAAAATCGCAGTAGTCTAAGCTCTCTAGGTGTAAGTTTTGCCAAACCAAAATAGCAAAACTCCAGTCTAAACTAATCTTTGTTTTATGTTTTTTTGCAAAAGGTCCGTTCGGAATCTATGGCCAGTGTTTATTCGGGCGCTGGAGAGGGGCGTTATGGCACTGTTGTGGTCAAAGGTCAAGTGGAATTTGGCATGCAATATAATTATAAGCTGGGCGCATTGGAGATTCATGTGGTGCGCTGCAAAGATTTGGCTGCCGTTGATGCCAAACGCAATCGCAGCGATCCTTATGTGAAGGTAGTAAAAATTTCAAATTGAACTGAAAACTGTAATTTATCTAAACAACATTTTTGATCCTCTTTAGGTTTATTTGCTGCCCGACAAATCGAAGGCTGGCAAACGCAAAACCAAAGTCAAGAAGCACACTTTGAATCCCATCTTTGATGAAACGTTGCGTTTCCACACACCCATCTCTAGTTTAGAGTCGCGCACTTTGTGGCTAACAGTTTGGCATTCGGATATGTTTGGACGCAATGATTTCTTGGGCGAGGTTAGCGTAAATCTTCAAGGTCGACTCTTTGACAATCCACAATCGCAGTGGTATTTGTTGCAGGAACGCGTAAGTCAACTATAAACTAATCTGCTTTATGATCATGTTTATAAGTATATTATTTTCTTACTTGTTTATAGAGCGAACCGTTTGATGATGTTGCCACATATCGCGGAGATATTGTTGTTGGCTTAAAATATGTACCGCCAGAGAATTTGAAGTCATCGATCTTTTCACGCGGCTCCAGTGTGACGGGCAGCTCATCGAATCTGCGTAAATTTGGTGGCAGCATTAAAGCGGTGGCATCCAAATCGGATCGCACCACCAAAGGTGGCCAATTACATGTGCTGGTTAAAGAGGCAAAGCATCTGAGTCCCATCAAGACCAATGGCACCTGCGATGCCTTCTGCAAGAGGTGAATACTACATAGACTACTCATCGCTTTCGATTCAAAACTAATTAAAAAACTCTTTGTTTTTAGCTACTTGTTGCCGGATCGCACGCGCAGCTCCAAACAAAAGACGCCAGTGGTGAAGAGAACATTGCATCCAAGTTGGAATTATACGTTTGTGTATGAGGATGTTTCATTGGATGATTTGTCAGAGCGTGCATTGGAACTAACTGTTTGGGATCATGATCGTTTGGCTAGCAATGAATTTGTGGGTGGCATACGCTTCTCCCAAGGCACCGGTAAGTGTTACAGTAAACACTCACAAACCACAATTAAAATGTCTTTTGGTTTGTCTTTGAATAGGTCGCAGCTATGGACGTCAGGTGGATTGGATGGATGCAACTGGCAAGGAGCTATCACTTTGGCAAAATATGTTGGATCGTCCCAACTTTTGGGTGGAGGGCAGTCTTGTATTGCGCTCCAGTTTGGATGGCATACGTACCACATTGCCATAAGCATAATAATAGTTCCCAAACACACACACACACACACACACAATTTGCATTGTAGTAATTTATTGGCTAGATGTTGCAAGTTAGTGAAGTTTTTTGTCCCAAAATATTGTATTGTATTTGTATTTGTACTTGTATTGTGTTGTTCTGTATTAATTATGTTTTAGCACACATTATGTAGTGGGTTCGATGACAAAGCATTACTAGAAACTTAAGCAAGAATGAAATTCAATATGTTTACCAACAAATTGATTGATTTGTTGATTCGATATCGATAGCGATATCAAAACAAAAGTTAAGCACGCAATTTAGAACGATTTAGCAAGAATACTCGAATATTTTGGCGCACTGATATACTAGTAGTATATTTGGCCAGGCATTAGCATTAGCATTGGCATTGGCGATGACACTGCAAAAGTAATCTATATTGTATTGTAGTTTAAGCAGCACAATGTTCAAATACGACAAAACAAAAATATAAACAACAAAACAAACAAGAAAACGTTATCAAGTTAGTGCACTAATTATAAGCTGGGTTATATCCCAAAGAGATAGTAGAAAAGCAAACAATATGATTGCTCAGCTAATATGACAACATACCATATACATACATACATACATATAGTAGTAGGCACTTAAGATGTGTGTGCGTGCGTGCGTGTGTGTGTGTGTGTGTGTGTGTATATATATTTTGTGTGCAAAAACAAATGGAATTTGAAAATTTTGCATACTATATGCATTAAAAGAAACTATATAAAAAACGATAATAACTAATTAATTAAATATAAAATCGACATTTAACTTTAAGCTATGTAATAGTGCATAATAATTGTATGTACTAGTGGTAGTACCTATCCAATAATAATCGAGAAAAAATATACATTTTTTGTAGATGCAACTTTTTTGTTTTGTTTTCCTTATTATTTTCTCTTTTCCCCAATATACTCTTAAGTGAACTGCATTCTAAAACTTTACATATATACACTATACTATAATATATATATATATATATATAGATTTATATATATATCAATCCAGACTTCAAGCATATCGCAAGCACTGTGCACATAATAGAAAACTAGTTAGGTTTAAACTAGTTCAGCAAAGGCCTCAAAGTACTAACTAAATAATCATACTACTCCCACCAGAACTCAAGTAAAATAGCAGCCAAAATACATCAGTCATATGTGTCTCTCTCCCTCCAACCTCTTGTTGCTAAAAATAAACATATAACAAATCTATTTGTTGTGGAACTTTTATATACACTACTATCGAGGCAGCTCCTTAAGGCGTTCAATAATACTTTACAAAAAAAAATAAGAAAACTGTTACAAAAAACCGAAAAATAAAGTTTCATGAAACAAAATGAAATTTTATATTGATAAAAAAACGATTCTTATGAATGCTTTTTGTGTAAGTTTACATTGAAAAATAAACTTAAATGCATACAAACTTAAATCTAATAAAAAATGAAATGAAAAAAAAAACAACGTTGAATGATACTTAAAAAAAAAGAAGATTTATAGGAAATGTTTTTTGATAAAAGAAAATTGCTGAATCACTCGTTGCCTAAATACCGCTTGTCTTTTATACTCAATGTTTTCGAAACACACACTCACACACACAAAATTCAATGTTGATGATGATGATGATGATGATCTAAAAGCCCACAGGGAATGAATACTTAACGATATTGAAATATTTCTCGACATCAGAACACCACATTATGATATAAAGGTCAAACAATAAGCAGCAATTATTGCAAAAATTAATGGTATTTAGTAGCATATACATATGATAATATAGAAAGAAAAATAAAACTTAAACAACACTGGCTGACAGCTAGATAAGATAATGCAGAATGTTAAGCAAATCATAGTTAAAAACACATCTATGTAAGTAGTTTATTTTTCATTTCTATTGTTCATATTGTAGTACTAGTATTAAAACAACACACATATACATGCATATATATATATTTTTTTACTTAAACAGGTAAAATACCCTCTAATCTAAACCTAACTCTATACTTACCTACATTGTGAATTGTGTTTTAACAATTGATACTTCCTAATTAACTTAACTATTAGCTCGTACTCATATTTTCACACACTTACTCACTCACTACTCACTCACATGGTGCTATATATATACTATATATATATGAATATATGAAAACTCCTTGTAGTATTAAGTATGGAGTACCGAGAAAAATCATGAGAAATCTTTTTACCTTTTTACTGTTTATGTCATTTTTTGAATTTATCTGAACTTTTGTGAACTAGCGTTTATTACATGGTATTTATAATACAATCCTACAACATATACATATTATGATATATACATAAAGTCAGTTATATATACACACATATACAATAAATACATAAGTAGCAAGAGTAATCGTAGCATTAAGATGAACGCAAACTGTTATAAAAAAAAAGTTTGGATAAAAACGCCCACAAAAAGAAAAACACATCATCTAGTAATTATGGATATCAGAAAATATTTACGTACTTATTGTATTTGACAGCAATTGCAAAAAGTGCTCAAATCTAATAACTAAGAATTAAAAAAATGAGTTATTTAATATAAGGCCATACTCTAGAGTTTTGTGCCCAAAAAAAAAGGAAACAAAAAATATGTTGCGTTAATATACAAAAGTCAAAAACCAATTTGTGGAACACACTTAAAACACATTAGATCGGTTATATTAGAGTTTCTTCTCTCTTCAAACACGCAGAAGATTTTGGGAAATGGAATTTGCGATTTGAGTTTATGCACACTTTTGTTCCATTCCAGAAAACTGATGTGATGAATATAGAATATTTATAGATTAATAGTGTTTCAAGTGAACTACTAATTTTGAATGCATAGTTTATGTTAAGAGAGAGAGAGAGAGAAAGAAAAGTTTTATTGAAAAGAAAATGGCTTGTTGCTAGTTGTGGTTCGAACGAAATAATCGATAAGAATCGGAAAGATGATTGGCTCTTAATCAATTAGTTGATCTTGAATATGATTGAAAAACGAAAAAACACTCAAATATACATAAACACATATAAAAATATATACCTATATACATATATATATATATTTTCAACAATCTCTGCCCTGGATATCTACATATTGTATCTTAGACGTAGAATTAAGTTCAAAGCTGCTGCGCCCCACCCTTCCCTTTGCTATACAAGATTTTTTCCATTGAGAGTTTCAAAACAGGGCTAAAGCGACCTCTATTTTGTACTATGTAAGACTTTCTCCTAGCTCTTAACAAGAAAACAAGAAAACAAAACAAAAATCGTTCAAATTGAAGCCGTAACATTTATGGCATATAAAAGTACTTTAAAGTTAAATGCAAATGTTTACAAATACCCTCACTATGATGATGAGTACATGCTCTATGTGTACCACAATTACTACAGGATAACAAGTTTTTACACACACACACACACACACACACTTACATACTTATATATTAAAAAACATGAACAAGTAACGTTGATGATGGTACACTTAAATGAATATTATGTTCGGAATACTGTGACCCAAAATCAATTAAATAAAAGCAAACAATATTTCGCATCTACTGACAAAACTTTCGAAACTAAACTATGTGTTTTTTTCTTGTGTCCATTCTTTCTGGATACCCTTCAGTTTCATGTTTGACGTTTCTATTTAACGGCTTGTGCTTCCTCTTCATCTGCTTCCGGTTCCGTTTCCGCATCCGCTTCCACGCTGCTTTGCACCCCATTGAGAGCATTTAGCTTAAGCTCCTCGGCGGGCTGTTTGGCTGGCACATCATCATCGTTTCTGGCACGCCAGCAATCGAAGGAAAACAGGGATTCACCCTTGCCAAACTTCTCGCCATCCTCCAGTGTTATGGGCAATTGCCTGGAAGCAACACCAACAAGAATATTCATTTCGCCTTTTTGGGCAAACTTTCCTGAGCGCCTCTTACCTGTTATTCGTTTCCGGCAACAGGAGCGTACAAAGTGCTGCAAGTAGCAACACTGCTGTCAAAACAAACGGAGGTCCTGCCGAAAACTTGCTGCCCAAATGGATTAGATAGGGTGAGGTGAATGAAGCTGCCGCCGCGGTCAAGTGAGCCGTTGCCATACCCCTGGAGCGCACACAAGTGGGCAATAGCTCCGAGGAGTACTGTGAGGTAGTTGTATAACACATGGAGATTCCCAGCCGGGTGGGCAAAGCAAATGCCAGCAACAATGATGCATTCAATTGTTCGTCCTCGTTGAAGAGTGCTACACCGAGGGCACAGGACATCAAACTAGTGGAGATCAGTGCCAGAAAGCAGGTAGCCTTTCTGCCCAGACGACTCTGCAGCACGCCCTGAAGAAAGCCCGACGGCAACACAACCAAGGCAAACAGTGAGAAAATCACAAAAGGCGACAGTCCCAGACCCTCAACATTCCGAGAGATGGTATTAAAGCTCAGTGAAGTCATCATGCTGTGGTAAGTTATGTAGATTTATATCAGGAAGGGTATTAAATAAATTGAAAGGCTTAGCACCGTTTGTTGGTCTTCACGTTAAACTGTATTTAAGTTCATAGTTATCGAACAGATAAAGTAAAGCGGCAGAATTCTGACGGCTTAAAGTTTTTGAATAGCATAAATCAATTACGTAAAGAAAAGAAGGAACAGCCTTTTTGACTAACAGACACTTTTTCGGTTCGAGTAACAAACGGGTTTTAGATGTATCCTCAATTAAGTACTCACAAGGTTAAGATCACAATGAGTGATGTTTTGCGCAAATGAGGTGTTCGCAGGAGATCGAGAAGCGTTGCCTTTTGCTGTTGATTATCCTGTTTGCGTTTGGCAGCACAATGCTGACGAAATGCTTCAAAATCCGAGGGCGACACTTGGCAACCATTGAAGTGAGCAATGTGCTTTAATCTAGCAATCGCACCCTCAACATTATTGCGTGTTATCAACCACTGTGCGCTCTCCTGAACAAGAAAATAGAAGACAGCCACAATCAGTTGCAAAAGCGCTGAGAATGTCAAATAAATGCGCCAGTTGCCAGCCAAAACTGAAAGCCAAGGCGCTGCCAAAGCACCCAAGCAACAGCACAGACCAAGCGTGCCGCTAATAGCCAAATTTCGCAACTTAGGCGCTAGATACTCAAGCACTGATGTGGAGGAAGATGAAGAGAGACAGTTGAGCTGATAAAAAAGGTTAACAGATACGCAATGCTTACCCAGAATAAACATAAGATAATAGTTGGCGGTTGCAGCCAAGCCGGAGATGCAGCGGAATGCACTAAACTGAACCAGATTGGTTGCGTACGTGGTCAGAAAGTCACCAACAAAACCACATTGATTAGCCAAAATCACAGTGCGAACACGTCCAATTCGATCACCCAGCGTCCCAAAGGCAAAGGTGCCCATTAACGAACCCAAAAAGAACAGCGATTGACCAATGCGAGCCTTATAAGCATCATCACACACCCAATTCAACTAATAATCAAAATGGAATTTAGCTAATGGTTTACATAAAATATCCTCCAACTTACCTCAGCATTCATGCTACGAAATCCAAAATCATATTTGTATATCCAACGATCGCAGGCTTTACTGCTCACAGTTAGATTATAACGATCTTCTTGGAGCCACTCAATCTTGTCTAATCGCGTGCAGAAAGCATCCTTACCGAACGATGAATAAATCGCAGCGATTTCCTCATGGCTGCGATTTACCAACTGTTCGTGATAGCACCAATGTTGAGGCACAAATCCAATAATGTTTTGCGAATAGTAGTGCACTGTGGTTGTAAATGCTATATAGCCGAGCAGTAATAGCATTAGATACTGATAGCGACCCGCATCGCCGCACTTCACTAGAATTTTATCAAAATCCATAATGCGTTCTGTGGAAACGTTCTCTCTTCTTGCGGCTACGTTTGAGATTCGACTAAGATTAAGAATCAAAAAGTAGCACAATCAGATTCGCATGATTCAGTCTGAGTTGTGGTCCGATTGCGATAAGATTGTTATTTTAAGTTTTTCTTATCGTATTTGCGTGTCGAGCCGCGTTCTTTTTTGTTGTCACTATCCATCCATTACGAAATAAATGTTTTATTATTTAAGTGAATTCGCTTATTCGCCTTAATCTAAGCAGAGAGACCGGCGTCTATCTAAAGAACTGACGCTCTCGCGACTCTTTCGAACAAACTATATGTATATGTAAACGTATATATGTTTCCGAATCGCGAAAATTGTACATCACCATGGAATTTTTGCATGTGTAAATGCTAAAGTCTAGAGCGTGCTATTTTTAAGTTATTTTCAAACATACTTAATAATTACTATAAAAAACACAATATCAGAACAAATGGTTTCTTCAAAAATATCACTTTTTTATTACAGCGAAATCACTAAAACATGTCTGTCGCCTTGAACAATATTGTATCTGAGGCCTTATCATGTTTTACTAAGAGTTCTTTAAAAAGCTTAAATCTGTTTGTTTGATTTAAAACTTAAAAGCTTAAAGCACAAGCTAAATGAAGTAATTGACTTTTTTTATTGATCCAAATTCTTCCAAGCACATAGTAAATGTCTTGTTATTAAGCAATTAAGAACGTTGCTTTGTTAGCTTTGTGCGATCATATGAAAAGTTTTCTTCTTCTTTTCTTTGTATGGTTTACACACTGAAGAGAGAAATTAGGTTCGTGAATTAGCTAAACAATTATAATGCTGCATACTTTTAAGCATGCACAAAAACTGCATGTGCTGAGGGAGCATTCATATTCTAAGTTCGATAAGAAGCGGCAACAAATTAAAACAAAGAGAGCTAAAGATAAACAGCGATATGCATATATATTTTAAATAATGGTTCATGCTTTGTTAATTTTCTAAAAATACATAGATGAAATTCATTTTATACAAATATTTCTATTATATGTACTATGAGCACTAAGTTTTAACAAGAGCGTCAGATTTTTACACAATGTTTTAAAATTTTATGAGAGATATTAATATGCTGAGATACCAAGAGAGAGCAAATTGCATGTTTGGCCATAAGAAACTCATTTTTGCATATCATCTTGAGTCTGTTTACTCAGGCTTTGGCTGATAAAACAAATTAACATAGGTGGAATAATTTTTTATAATAGCTTTATCGTACTTAAAAGATTGTTGGGAGTAGTATAATTGTATACTAAAATTATTTTAAGATTTAATCTTTAAAAAAAATTCTTCAATACTCTTCAGTCATCAGTTTCTGTCTTGTTTCAGCATCCAGCTTCTCATCCACTTCAAGTGTCGTCTTTGGCTTTGTGCTCCTCATAAAGTCAAACATGCGATCCTCCCGACCAAACAATTCTCCCTCCGCCAAAGTAATCGGAAGCTTTCTATTGCTAGTCTCTGGCAAAAGGAGACACACATAAGCACAGAGGATGAACAGCAGACAGAGTATAATCGAAGGAGCCGCTCTATAGTATGTGCCCAGATGCAGTATATAGGGTGAGAGCAAAGAGGCAGCTGCTCCAGCCACATGTGCCACAGCATTGCCACGGGAACGCACACAAGTTGGTACCAGTTCCGTCGTGAACAGCAATATGCATCCGTAGCAAACCGAGATCCCAAAACGTGAGGCTATTGTTAAGGAAACCAAAAGTACTACGCTGGGTTCGTCGCATATGGATAGAACAATGCCACTGGCTGCTGTAAAGATTCCTGTGAGCAATATTGCCGACACCGAGGAACCCTTGCGGCCAAAAAATGTCTGAATATTCGCCTGACAAATGCCCGATGGCGGCAGCGCTAGAGCGGTCAAGGCGAACATTATAAATGTTGATATACCCACACCCTCAACATTACGTATCACAGTATTAAAACAAACATCCATGATCATGCTGGAAGATAAGAGAGATCGATTAGTGCTGGTTAAAATCAAAATCAATTTTGTATTACTTACTAAACAATCAAAATTTTCAATAAGACTTTGCGCATGTGAGGAGATTTAAACACGTCCATTAGCCTGTCCTGATTCTCTGTGCAACTCTGAGCCTTTTTATTGCAATTAATTTGACAATAGCTGCGAAATGCATCGATATCCTTGTCGCAAACAGTGCGACGATTCATTTTGGCAACTCTTTGCAATCTCAAAACAGCTCCATCAATATCATTCCTAGTCACTAGCCATTGAGCGCTCTCCTGGACCATAAAATAGAATAGTGCAATCAGGAGCATAGGCAACGAAGAGCAGGCGAGAAAGAGACGCCAATGACCCACTAAGACAGCTAGGCCAGATGAGCAAACCATGCCCAGGGCAAAGAAGATGCCCATGCTAATACTCAAACCAGTGTTGCGAAGTGCGCTTGAAACATATTCAAGAACTGCAAATGTTGTGATTTGTTTGATATACAAAACATTATATTGAGTGCTTAACTTACCTAGAACATACATTAGATAAGAGTTTGCGTCTAAAGCGAGGCCAGAAACTAGACGAGTTATCGAGAACGTTGTCAAACTGCCCGTAAAGATGGTCAAGGAATCGCCCAAGAAGCCACACAAATTGGCCAATATAACCGCCTTAATCCGTCCAATTCTATCACCGAGCACACCAAATAGAGACGTTCCTAACATTGAGCCAACGAAAAAGAAAGATTGCCCAACGGGCGCTTTGTAGGCCTCATCGCACACCCAATTAAGCTGTTCAGAAAGGATCCGATAAGATTATGCCATGCAATAGTATTTGCAATAACTCACCTCGGTATTCATGCTCCTAAAGCCAAAATCGTAGTTATAAATCCAACGATCACAACGCTCTTGACTCACAGTAACATTTAATCCATCGTAACTAATACTTTCCAGGCGCGTACATGAAGGTTTCTCAAACTGATTATAGATGGCCTCGATCTGAGCAAAGCTACGATTCTCCAACTGCTCATGATAGCACCAATGATCGGGCACAAAACCAATCACATTCTGCGAGAAACAGTGCAGCGATGTGACAAACATCAATAAACTATATAGTCCAAGCAATAGATATTGATAGCGATGGCTATTTCCACACTTCGACAGTATCTCATCAAAATCCATAATGTTCGAAGCATGATTTGCCATTGAGAGATTCAGATTCAAGCGATTTGTTGAGGCCGTATTGCATTAGTCGTCTACAGTCAGCTCTCAGCCGATGCCAAGCACATACTGCCACTGCCACCAGCTGATGTGAACATAAATATCGCGACGGCCTCTTTTGCTGCCACATCGTTAAGAGCGAGTTTTTAATACCAACCAGCTGATATTCAACTCACTCTAACAATAACTAAACAAATACACTATTTTGTATTTATTTGCAGCTCTCTCTCTCTCTCTCTCTCTCTCTATTAGTCTCTCTATTATCAGTTAAAAAAAAAATAAATAAATAAAGAGGCGCGATTTTAGTTAACTTATAATCGTATTAATTTGATAATTACCCAGTTTGTTCAGTACAATATGATACGGGGCCGCATCGACGTAATATTCAAATCCGCTTTTCAGCACTATCTCTCATATTCGCACGCTGAAAGTGAAAGCTGATAAGAAACTATGCTTAGAAGCAGCGTCTTAAGGGGTATAAAATTAGACAAGACTTGTGTGATGATAAGCCTGCTATAAATGAAATAAAAACTTATAATCTTTATAGTGGCCGAACCTTCAGTTCTACTAGACTTAAGAGAGAGAATGGAATGCAGAAATTTTAATCTACATAAAATAAACATACTACATAATTTAGTTTGGAAGACTATAAAATGTTTCCATTTATTATACTCGATACTGAATGTAAGGTGAATGCAGCGATGTCCGCCATGGTTTCTGTCCGTCCGTATGAACGCAACTTTTTTTGAAACCCCTTCAAGCTGGAGACTTGAAACTTTGCAAATATCTTTTTTCTATGGCCTTTGGGGTTCTACGCCTACTGGGGGGCGGGCAGATCGATAAATGCGATAACTCAAAATCAATAAAACCACATTTTTCCCTCATCTTTACAGCTCGAGTAAACAATTTTGCTAAGGAGATAGCTACTGGCGTCCCCCAAAAACTGCCTCAAAACTTTGGATGCCACGCCCACCTCTTCCGCCTGAGACATCCCCGAAAGATCTGCTCCAGCCAATCTCTGAACACAGTGCACACCCCTGCCGCATCCGCACCCCTTTGGCAATCAAACCTCTTGTAGCCCCTTAGTTACATAACGATACAAATATATATTTTCTACCTCACCTGATTTATTAATCTGAACTAATATAGCATGTAAGAACATTAACCATTTAATATAGACACTTATAAGCTCTACATATTTTAAAACACAAAGTTTTATAATAAAATCGATTCATTGAACTCTACCCATCCGTTGTTCTCTTTATTAGTAGAACCTCGTGATCATCATCTAAAACCTGTTGAAATTCTAGCAAAAGTAACAGGCGAACAGAAGTCGGCAGCTGACTGCTGCAGCACTTTTTGTTTTTAAAACGCTTCTATGTATGTTTGCATGTATGCATGTTTGTATGTTTGTTTGTATGTATGTATGTATGTTTGTATGTATGTATGCTTGAATGTTTGTGTGTTTAAGCGTGGAAAAATTGTCAAAAACTGTAAAAATGCTAGCTGAAATACCAGGCGAACAGAAGTCAGCAGCAGGTAATTATGTTGAGTTAAATCAATCAAACAGACCTGAAAGAAGGGTGACAGAGAAGAGCGCAAAGCTGAGTGCGCTCAGGGGCAAGCTCAGCCCATTTTGTTAATTTTAACTCAACAAAATCACCTGCTGCTGACTTCTGCTCGCCTGGTACTTTAGCAAGAAATTCCGCCGGTTTTACCCATTTCACCATGCCCAAACATACATACATACATACACACATACATACATTCATACATACATACACACATACATACATACATACATAAATACATACTTACAAACATAAATACATACATACATACATTCAAACATATATACAAACATACATACATACATACAAACATACAAACAAACAAATATGTATACAAATTCTGGCTAAAGTACCAGGCGAGCAGAAGTCAGTAGCAGGTGATATTATTGAGTTAAACAAACAGGGAATAAACAAATCTGGCTGAGCTTGCCCTTGAGCGCACTCAGCTTTGCGCTCTTCTCATGCGCCCTTGTTTCAAACATTTTTGATTGATCTAACTCAACAAAGTCACCTGCTGCTGACTTCTGGTCGCCTGGTACTTTAGCTAGAGTCTCTATTGGTTTCTACCCATTTTACAACGTTCAAGCATACAAACACATACACATACAAACATGCAAAGATTCATACGTGCATATATACAAACATACATACATACATACATACAAGCACACATACAGAAAAGAGGACATTTTGCTTTGTTCGGAAATGAGTTTAAAGTTGAGCTCGCAGCAAAGTCAAGCTCAATAATATATGAGCGTATTGGCTTTGCGCGCCGATTAAAGAAAAACCAAAATTGCTGTAGCACTCAGCTGCTGATTCTGTTCGCCTGGTACTTAAGCTAGAATTTCTACTGGATTTTACCCAATTTACAACGCTTAAGCCCACAAACGTACAAACATGCAAACATACATGCATACATACATTCATACATAAGTCCATACAAACATACATAAAGAAGAAGCAAATAAAATTGTGCTAAAATATAAACTAAAGCTCTGCTTTGCGCTCTTCTTTTGCGCCCTTTTTAAAGCCTCTTCTCGTGCGCCCCTTGTAAACTTTCTTTGGTTCTTTTAAATCAACAAAATGACCTGCTGCTGACTTCTGTTCGCCTGGTACTTTAGCTAGAATTTCTGTTTTCGCAGCAAAGTCAAGCTCAATGAAATACCGCCAAAGCCATACCGTCTCCAGCCACCCCGCCTTCTAAAAATTGGAATGCGTGTATCTTCCACAGTTTTTTAGCTAGAGTCAATGTAATTGAAATTCTGCATCAGCCAATCTATCTATACCAAGTAACAAGACAATTTCGAATACTTTTCAATGGAATTTAATGTACAATTTAAAAATTTATTCAAAAATTTTGGTTTTAAAGTAAAAAAAGAAACTTAATATTAAATACATCACTATGGCTGGTAAAATACAAGCCAAACTCTTAGGCTATTATTTAGTTACTGTCATTTTAGGGTCTGTTTGAAGCTCAACTTGGGTTGTCTTCGATTTGCGCAGATGATGCAGGAAGTCAAACATTTGTTCGCCTCTGCCAAACTCTTCGCCCTCGGCCAGAGACATGGGCAGCTTTTTGTTGCGTGTCTCGGGCAACAGCAAACAAACAAACGCACCCGTCAGGAAGAGAAATCCAAGTATTATGGAGGGTGCAGGCTTGAAGTACGTGCCCAAATGCAATATGTACGGCGATAGAAAAGATGCCGCAAAGCCAGCAACGTGAGCCACAGCAACACCACTGCCCCTCACACAGGTGGGTATTAGTTCGGTGCAGAGCTGTGAACTTGCACCATCCGCAATCGAGACACCAAAGCGTGCAACGAGCGTCAATCCAACTAATAGCACTACGCTACGATTCTCTCCCTGCGATATCACGAGTCCTGCAGCAGCAGCAAATATTCCCGTTATAGTCATCCAACTAAAGGCGGTCATCTTGCGTCCCGTGACATCCTGCAGCAAACCTTGCAAGTATCCCGAAGGTGGCAACATCAAAGCATTCAACGAGAACATTATAAATGGCGATATACCCAATCCTTCAACATTGCGTGCCAGAGTATTATAACAGGGTACAACAATGACGCTGTTGGCAAAAGAGAGAGAGAGAGAGAGAGAGTATAGAAAACAAGAGATCAATATTTTTCTAATGATTAATTAAACTTACTAAGCTTAAGAAAAAATAATAATTAAGAAAAAATAGTTGCCTAACTTGAACATTTTTCTCAAACTGATATTCACTTTTCAACCTCGATATCAGAGTATATAAATTGGTTAATGCTTAAACAACTCTCACTTACAAAATGAGTAGCATTTTCAATGCACTGCTGCGCATGCGTGGCGTCTTTAGCATGTCAAGTAGCTTAGCTTGTGGCTCGGCATTCTCCTTCTGCTGATAGTTTTGCTGACAGTAGCGACGAAAAGATTTAAAGTCATCATCACTGACAACTCGTCGATTGATTTCGGCCACACGTTGCAAGCGTCGAATGGCGCCATCGATATCGTTGCGTGTGACCAGCCATTGGGCGCTCTCCTGCACCAGAAAGTAGAACAGTGTGACCAGCAGCAGTGGCAGCGAGGAACAGGCCAGATAGAAACGCCAATGACCCACCAATACGGCTAGCCAAGAGGCGCAAATCAGACCCAACGAGTAAAACACACCGATAACCGTATTGAGACCCACATTACGCATCGAGGGTGAAACATATTCAATAACTGATAAGTGAAATAAATTATGAAAAACCAGTTAAGCACTAAATTGTCAAAAATAATACTTACCTAGAATATACATTAGATATGAGTTTGCGTCGGCGGCAAGGCCAGAAACTAAACGAGTTATCGAAAACGAGGTTAGACTGCCCGTAAAGATGGTCAAGAAATCGCCCAAGAAGCCACACCAATTGGCCAAAATTAACGATTTAATGCGACCAATTCTGTCACCGAGCAGACCAAATATAAGCGTGCCACACATGGAACCCAAAAAGAACAATGATTGACCTACACGCGCCTTGTAAGCCTCATCGCACACCCAATTGACCTTCAAAAACATAAAACATCATAAATTTACATTGATTTTTTACAGTGTACTCAACTCATTAAAGACGCACCTCAGTATTCATGCTCCTATAGCCAAAATCATAATTGTAAATCCAACGATCACAACGCTCTTGACTCACAGTCACATTTAATCCATCGAAACTTTCGATACTTTGCAGCCTTGTGCAGGAAGGTTTCTCAAATTGTTTGTAAATGGCCTCAATTTCAGCAAAGCTACGATTCTCCAACTGTTCGTGATAGCACCAATGATCGGGCACAAAACTTATGACATTCTGCGAGAAATAGTGCATGGAGACGAATATCATGAGGAATCCATAGAGTCCGAGCAGTAAATACTGATAGCGATGACTATTTCCACACTTGGCTAAAATCTCATCAAAATCCATGTTATATTCCCGATCAGCTCACTTCTTGTATTGTTTTATGCATTTTTGAAAACGTAACTTATATCTAAATCGATTTATTGCTTCGCTACAAACATTTTAAAATCAATAAAATCGTTGTACGAACTAAACTCGTTCCGAACGCGGTCTTTATTCGTGGCGTGCGTTAGGCCAACTGGTTGTTGCTGCCACCTTGAAGTCCGTTGCCAGCGCTGACCAATTTAAACTAAAGAACTTTTCTCTTTCGGTCTGTCTGGCATTAGAATTATGCGAGCATTTTGCATAAATAAACATTCCATATCTGAAATTTGTGCATGGCAATAGAATATTGGCGCTGACCATTGGATTGGAAACGTGCACGAAACTGAGAGCCAATGTGTTTGTCAATTGTAAAAACACATGTTTGTCGGAATGGGTACATTGATTTTCTTAATAACTTTGTGGTTGCCTTTTTACAACATGTGTTTTCAATTGTTAAACAGCCTAAAACACTTTTGGATAACTTTTTAAAGTAAAAGTTAAGACGACACAAACCTTCATCAACCAAGTCTTAAACAAATATTTTTCCGCATATTCTGGACAAAAGTTTTAAGCAATAAAGTTTTCTGCTTGTGAAAAACGAACACAGATGTGTTCACTGCATAAACTTTTTGCTCTATTAAAATGTTTTCCTTAAAATATCTGAAAAAGCATATTATATTTACAGTCGAACTCATAAAAAGCTCAAGGAACAAGAAAACTTCGTTATAGAGAAATTTCGATATATAGATAGATATCAAATTGCAGGGTTCGATTTTGACTCGTTGTAATCGTTATACGGAAGTTCGTTATATGGAAGTTCGACTGTATTATATTAAGAAAAAATCTGTTTTCAAATAGAAATTCCAACTGTTCGAACTCAACCTTTTTGACGCTCTTCAAAGCAATTGTCAAGAGTATTAATAAGTTGGCAATGCGAAGATCGATAAATTTCATTGGCTGATTCAGTTTTCAATTAATTTAAATTATTGCCACTTTACTGATTGCTTTGATTTATGATTTAAATCTAGTAAAAAGACACTAATTGAATATTTTTGATTTTATAGATTTTATTTTTGATTTTTTTGTTTCATTTTTAAATAAGTATTTGTTGTCTTCAACTACAATTGCTATTTAAATGGATATATGCTTAGATTTCATGCAGTTTTTTTGTTGTAATATTTAATAATGTGTGAGATTTTCTCAAGTGTTGAATATGTTTTTCAACTTTTTGCATTTGTTTTGTTTTATTATAAATGTAGTAAACGCATTTTGATAACAGGATACGATACGAGTTCTATGTGTAGACAATTAATTCATTTCACGCTCTCTCTTTATATATATATATACCTATACATATTTATGCAACATGTCTGTATGTGGGTGTGTGTGTGTGTGTGTTAACTAAATTTTCATAATTAACAACTAAATTGTAGTGTATAATAGCTGCTGTCTAATACGAGTACATTAAATTAGTTTGAGAGTACATATAAGTAGTATAGCATAGTGAATAGCATAATAAAAATAATGATAATAATAATAACAGTAAACTTATTGGCGACTTTTACTTTTACACAATCAATTTGATAGAAATGATGCTCTTATCAGATTGGGTTTACTATACATACATACATATACTTTAAGTAGACTTTATAGCTATAAATAGGAAATAAGCAATTTACATAGGGTCTGATCTGATCTCAGCTCATCAATGGAATATAATATACAAAGCATTTACATACATCGATTTGAATAGGGTTTTAAATTATGTCTTGCACACGACTTTACATTACCTAAAATACATACAAAACACTTATTTTTCAGACATGCCTAACTTTTTTTTCAAAATTATTCTCATAGACTAGTTTAAATATAAATCTGTTTAAAGGTTTACTATATATTTCATTTAAAACTGCCGTTGCTGAAATTTATACTGTAACTCAATTCTCAGCCGATAACTCTAAAAACTGAAATTAACTTGACTTAATCTGCAATGGGGGATTTAATTTAAGCTGAATTCCTCAACCTTCAATGCTATCATAAAAAACTTCTTCATTATCTTCCTCTGGTCTTTCAGATTCTTCAACCGATTGGTCATCTACATCATACGATATCAAAGATTGTAGACTCTCTTCCTTATGCTGCACATGATGTACTTTAAAGGCCCATGCATCATTTTGTGGCGTGCCAAACCAAAGGTCATAATCAGCATCATTTCCAGCTTCAGCTTCGGCTCCAGCTCCGCTTTGATCCACCTCATGCTCAGCTCCAGCTACTTCTGGTGTTCCAATGGAATCACTATAGCCGTAGTCAAAGGTCACCAACAGATTGTCACTGCCACAGTCCATTGAATCGGGCGCTGTATATTGCGTATAATATGAATCGTAGGCTGTCTCCTCAGATACATTCTCATCGGCGTGCTCTTTGATGTATTCGAATGGTTCCATAAATGTGAGATTGTTCTGGTTGTTTGTTTGCCATAGTTGACAATTGTTGTTATTGAAACGGAAATTTGGCTTAGATGTAAAATTTGTCAAATTCTGTGCATTGAGAAAAGCAAAAGAAAATAGAATTAAATATATAAGTAAATCACAAAAGTTTAGTTCACTTTCGTATCGAACAAAGAAACACAAAATGAAAACAGTGAATCAAGGCATATAGGATAATTTATGTATGTTTATGTTTAGGCACCAAAAGTTAGAGACGAACACAAAAGTTTCTTGCATAAGCATTTAACAAGAGAAAGCATCAAAAACCTCAACCAAAAGAGCATCCAATATGTACAGTAAATAAACAATATATTTCCTTTATTTATATATAGAAGGTGTGCTTACTTAATGGAACAGTTGGAATTGTTTGTTGGCCTGCATAGAAAAAAGTAGGAATAAGAGGGCGTGTGTGTGTGTTTCTGTAAAGGTGTCCGTGTGTGGTGTGGAAAAACTACTACTACAAAAGTACATACAACAAAATGAAAGCCAAGCGAATTGCTTGCTGTTTTGTTGTTGTTTGCAATGTTGGATAGGCGAAAAAATAATAATAACAAAAGCTGTGTTGTGCAGGGCTGTTTGATTGTTTTTGGTGGGGTTTTGGGTTGGGGTGGGGTAGCTTAACCTACAAAAGTTTACAACAAAATATGAGAGATGGAGAGACTTACGCGTATAACATAATTGCGGCAAAGTGTCTTAGTTCTTTGTTTGTTGTGTGGCTCAAAACAAAAAACACGATCTACAGAACAGAATACAAGCTGAGTTGAGGCTGAGTTGCGCTGACTGGAGCTGGACAGCTGGAGGACGAACCGAAGCGAAGCGAAGTGGATCTGATCTGATCTGAGCTTCCTTTTTATAGTTAGCATCGTTACCAAAACATTTAAACCTCTCGATTGTTTATCGCTTTTTATGTTAGCATTGTTTCACATTTCTTTTTCGTTTTGTTGTTGTTGGCATGCAGCTTAAATGTGTTTTTTTTTCTCTTTTTATCACCACCAACATCAATCAATATCAATCAATACACCACCTTAGTCCACATATATAATATACATATAGAGTATCGTATAAATGTAAATGATAATCCAACGGTATCCAACGGTTATAGGTATGTGGCATTTGGTTGTTGTTGTTGTTGCAGTTTTACATAATCGTTAGGAAGATTTTCACAATTTAGGTTTATGTTTAGTGACAGTTTTCAATAGGCTGTTTATTGTTTGTTGTTGGGTGGGTAGTATTTGGATTTGAGGATTTTATTTTGTTTTTATGTTGAATACACAAAAATAGGAAAACGTGTAAGTTTTTTTTATACATTTTTTTGGAGTAGACATACATAGGGCGAGAAATCGCGCAGAAAGAAAAAAAAGGTAAAAGTAAAAAAAGAAATTACAGCATTAGATACACTTTTTTGTTTGTTGTTTGATTTTGATATTTGTGTACTATATATATATGGGTGATTAGTTTTATTTGAGCGCTGACCAAGCCAATATGATGATGATGATGAATGCTAATGATGATGTATAGTTAATAGTATGATTGGCAAGCATTTGTTGTTGGCCTGGCAATAAACAATAAGTTAGCACACATTTCAGCAGCTGCAGCTTAAATAAAATTCAAGTTCCAAAATAAAGTTCTGTTTTTTGTTTATATTTCTATAAATATGTATATATATAGATGTGTGTGTGTGTATGTGTATATATGCATATGTATGTTTAAGACCATGATAATAATTAATGATTAATTAGCATTTAAATTAGGCCAAATAAATTGGTAAGTAGTTGGTACACGTACTACATCAACTTATATAAATATAACAATAATCAGTTTTGATATTTCCTTTTTTGTTTTCAATACGTAATACAAACACGCAGACAACTAAATAATTACAATTAAACACGCTCACACTGAATTAGAAACCGAGATTGATTGATTGATTGATCATATAACTAACTAATAATAATCATAATAATAATCATAATTGTAATTATAATGATAACGATATGTTATGATAAACAATTTACATGATTTGTTTCACTTTTCTTTACTTTTCAGTTTACTTTTGCATTATGTACGAGTATACGAGTTTTATAGATTTATATGTATATATATATACTATATATATATATTTGTATATAGTAAATGATGTTGCACTTACGAGTATGTACAAGAAAAAAATAATATTATACATTTATGTATATAAACTTAAAAAAAAAAATAAAGCAAAAAACAAGTTTTTTGTTGTTGTTGCGGCGCGTGCAATTGTTGTTTTTGTTAAATAATTAATTATAGCGGCAGCTGCGGCGACTAATTTGCATAGCTGCACCCGAAAGCAAGGCAGTTGTTATTTGAGGTGACGCGCTTTGTGGCACCTTTCACTGGTCAATGACCACACACAGAAACGAACACAAGTTATTGACAAGTACAAACAAGTAAACAACACGCTGCGTATGCTTGATATCTTCATGTCTATGTATATAAAGCCCTTCCATGACATGCGTGGGGGGGGGTAACTATAAGGATCAGGCAACACGGCGGCACAGCGAAACAAATACTTTTCTTCATATGTTTCGTTATTTTGTTGGGGCTTTTTTCTTTTAACAGTTTTTCATTTTGCATAGGCACGACGATCTCCAACGGATTTGGTTAGTTATATAGTATATGCTATTGTACACATAGTTCTATTATAATTAAAAAATAATGTATGTTTTGTATGCATTTCAAGGTTAGTCGGTATGGGTATTAATTGCCAATTTAACTTCATGAAATAAACCCTTAACAAAAAAATTGCAATCGAATTTGTTTCTTTTAGTTTTAACGAAAGTTTAAATTGAAGAATTTGTTTAAGTAACTCGAAGCTTAGAACAATAAACAACAAAATAAATATTAATTTACAAAATACTCTAAGATGGAATATTCCAAGCAAATATTCAAATAGAATTTAATATTATTTACCAACTATTGCACTGAATTTCATATCAATTATTTTTAATGTATGACAAAATATTCTTTTTCTGTTCATTTCAATAAGTATTTTTGTTTGTGGTTTATCTCACGATGTTGCATTGTGTATGTATGTTTGTTTAGAATAAATAAGGTACGCTGCCAGTTGAAAAAAAAAAAAACAGTAAAAAAACACTATGGATATATGGAAAAAACGATATCTGTAAATTGTTTCGTTTTCGTTGCTGTTTCTATTGTTTTGGTGTTGTTGTTTCTAGTGGTAATCAAAGGTGTTATTCAAAACAGTAATCAGTATAAATATATATATATATATAATGTATGTATATATGTGTATCATTATTATCAGTATCAGTATCAGAATCAGTAGTTTCGTAACTAAATATAATTTATTATTTATTTGAACCAACCCAATAATGTTGACTTTAAAGTGCGTACCTTGCCACTATCACTGTCGCCATAACTGGACGTGGGTGTGGCCAATGTTGTTGCTGTTGTTGTTGTTGCTGTTGCTACTGCAACATCCTCGCGCGACAGCCTGCCACTTGCCACAGACGCACTGCTAAAGCGTCGCGACACAGTGGGCACGGGAGCTGAACGTCGATTATGATGATGATGAGAATGTGGATGATAGGATGATGTTGAACTGGAGCTTGGAGTTAGCTGCAGATCCTTGCGCAACGTTGTGCTTAACTGTGCAGCAATGGATTGCTGTTGTTGTTGTTGTTGCTCTGGTGATTGCTGGGCACGTGACAGCGAATCCAAATGACGCACTCTCGAGCTGAGCGTTTCACGTTTCAATTTCGGCAGCGGCGAGTTTTGAAGCACACGCGGGGACGGACTCTTTGTTGCTGTTGTTGTAGTTGTTGTATTGCTACGATTGCTCGATGAATATGGTGTTGTTGCCAGCGGTATGGATGACGATGTCGAACTGCGACTCGTGTTCGTGCTCAACGAATGATTCGATGCGGAATCGGCACGTTTCAAACTCTGGCTTAGATTGCCAGTGCTGCGACTTAACGACGACTTACTGCCACTTCCATACGAGACACTGCTCGAACTATTATTGTGGTGCACGGATGGCGGCGATCTGCCCGCTGTCGTTACTCCTCCGCCGCCACGACCCGTTGGCGGTTTGCCAGCGAAATAGGCAGCCGCTTTGCTGCCCGGCAGCGGTATCTTGCTTGGTTTGCTGGCGCTATTAAATTTGCGATAGCCTTGACTACGTAGCGGCGTCTGCTCAAAGCTGGCGCTCATCACACGGGCAGCAATTGTGCTGTTGTTGCTAATAGTAACAGTTTGTGTTGGAGTGCTGCTGCCCAATGGACTCGGCGTGGTAGTACTATTGACAATAGTCTTGGAAACATCATTGGGTTCATGCTCATGGGCGGATTCAGTGCTGCTGCTATGCTGTTGCATTTCCTCCATGGCCAACGGCACCATTGCCTTCATGCTAGGCGTAATTATTTGATCCGAGCGGGTCATTGCAATTGCACTTGTTGTTGTTGCATCCACTGGATCACTGGGCACACCACGACGACTTAGCATTAGAGTTGTCGATGCCGAGGAACGATTCGTTTCGTAATCATGCTGCGATGTTGAATTCAAATACGAATTGGTGCTACTGCTGCTATGTAATCGGGATTCCAAGACACGCAACTGCGCCTTGGTGCCCTCCAGTTCAATGTTCTTCTCCTCGAGCTGAAAGCGTAACTCTTCCGTATCCTCCTGGCTCTTGTCCAATCGCTTGGCCAGCAAACCCTTTGACTTGCCGGACGAGTCCAGCTTCTGCGCAAGCACCTGATTCTGTACGGTCAGCGTAAGCAGATGTCGCTGCAACTCCAACACATTCGTCTCCAGCAATATTGCTGAGAAACGCTTGGAATCTGTTATGCGACATTTGGTATTCCGTGCACCCGGTGTGCTTACAATGCCATCCAAGCGACCCAATTGCTGTCTTCTCGCTGCTGTTGTTGTATCACTGCCTGAGCTTTGATGGAATGCCTCCGGCGTTGCCTGCTGCTGCTGTTGTTCATTTATTGGTTGGAATGTATTGTTGCTGAGGCTAGGGCGACTGCTGTTCGAGAGCACTGTCGTTGCGGAGGACAGAAAGTTGCGTTGACTGGAGAACTCGCTGGAAAAAAGACAAGAAAAAATACATTTATAACTCAATCTATATGGGTTTTATATAATTTCTTACCTGGATGAGCTTTTGCTTTGCTGCTGCTGTTGTTGCTGCATTTGCAACTGTTGCACACGTGAGCTTAGCTCCAGTTTTTGGGCCATGGCCAACTTAAGCTGCTCCTCGAGATCCTTTTTGACGCTGATTAGCTCATCCACCTGATCACTCATCTTGGCCGCCTTAATACGTCCTGTCAGTGTCTCTGCCTCCATTTCGGCCAGCTTGTCAAGCAAACGATCTCGCTCTTTGCGCAACTGCTGCAGATCCTCACGATTCAATCGCTCCACATGCTCACGAAACTGCTGTGCCGTCATACCCTTTTGCCCGCCCTTGCCACTCTGTGACTCTGCTGCGCCCTGCTGCCGTTCATAGCTCTGCAGATGTTCGACCTCTTCGCGTAAACGATTCGATTTTCGATGTATGACATCCAGCAGGTTAAGCAGCTCATCATCCGATTCGGTGCAGCTTAAACGATTCGTTGCTATGGTCGTCTGCAAGAAAGAGAATTCAATTAAATTCACAAAAACAAAGAGAAAGAGAGAGAGCTGCCAAACTAACCGTCATAGCACCGTTGGTGGAGGAGGCACTGTGACCCTCCTTGGAGGAACTGGTCTCCGTAGAGAAGCCGGAGTCCTGGACAACGCTTCCACTGTTGTTCTCTCCGCTCTTTGGCTCTTTCTTGCCGCTGTGCGAATTGCTGCGACTGCGCGTCAACGAGGACGCCGACGATGGCTCAACTCCAGCGGATGTGGTTCCACCAGCTGCAGCTCCGCCTGTCGTCGTGGACGGTTCCTTGTGCGACAATTTACGTTTAATGCGTATTCCCGGCTCCCATTCACGTCTGAACGCCAAAGAAGTAATCAAACAGTTAAATATATGGTATGGTAATGCAGGAATTCATGCCTTACCTGGCTGCTAACGAGGAACTGCCTCCGCCACCCACCGAATGACTGCCGCCAAGGGCACCCACTGAGTTGGAGTTGTGTGTGGTGGGTGTTACGGACATGGAGGCCATTTTATGCTTGAGATCGGGAAACGTTTCAATGACCAAATCTCGAAATTCCAACAGAGCTCCAACCTCATGCTGCAGCTCCTGCAGCGATTTTGTCTGTTCACTGTGTATGGGATGATGATGGGGATGACTGCCATAGCTATTGCTGCTATATGGCGCATGGTGGCTCAACGGATGATTATGATGATGATGATGCAGATGGTGCAAATGATGTGGATATGTGGCACCAACCACCACAGTGGCTGTTGGCGAGGCAACAACTGTGCCGCCAGCACCGCTCGTTGACATTAGATGCGAATGGGTATGCGTATGGGAATGGGCATTGCTCATTGGCAAACATTCCATGGCACCACTGGCCAATAGTTCGGTGACGCGTGTTGAGCAGCCACTGTTTCCGTTATAGTTATTGCTGCTATTGTTGTTGTTACTGCTGTTTCTATGCTGGCCAATACAGCTGCCGTCTGTTTTACAGATTGCAAGTTTGCCATGCGTTGCTGCTTTTCCTGATACTTCGAAACCTTCATTCTGTAAGGAAATCAAAATGGTGAATTTATTTAATAAATATTCAAAGCTATTTTGACATATATTACATTGAGTTAATGTTTATGAATGAGAGCAATAGCTGAAAAGTAAAAGATCCTATCCAAGTTAACAAGATAAAAGTCTTACAATAATCTTATCGTAAATGGTTATCGATTAACATAAATAAGCCTTTGATGCTTCTAGCAGATTAGCACAGAGCGACATCTAGCGGAATGCATATGCTTATAAGCGATATGGTTTATCCCATCGTAAAACCTTTAAATGACAGAATTATGCGGGTTAACTTTACCTGTTCGATAACTTTTAGCCACATTTGAAGCAACTTGTATTATTTTTATCGATAGGATATAATTTCTAAACAATTGAACATAAAGAGCAACAGACGGGCCTTTATCTGTTGTACAATCCAACGATAAAATCCATTTTGCTTTCAAAAGTTTTCTTGCAACACATTTACCAATGTAATTTTAAAGCTCATCCCACGGACTTACATAGGTTAAACACAAAATGTTTGATTGAAAGCCTGCTTATGGCCAAAGCTTGAAGCATAATACTTAAACTCAAAACGGCTTAAATATGCCTTCTCAGGCTTATTACACGAGAGAGAAGTGTAAAAAGTATGTTTAAAAAACAAATCTACAGTAAATTTCAATTCATCATCGTGTGGCAATCGTTGGAGTTCAGGAGCAGCGTTAAGCGATTAGTGAATGACATAGAAATTATGATTGATGAATTGATGTATTGCTGGCTGCTGGCCGCTGACCCATGCAGAGAAAACTGTAGCAAAATTGCAACAGCAACAGCAACAACAGCAACAACAACAACGACAACAACGAAAAAACAATTGCTGCATGTGGTTTAAGCAATTTGTGACAATCATGTTGCTCTTATTTTATTGTCTCTCTCACTCTCGCTCTTCTCGCTCTCTTTCTAACTGTTTTTGCTTTTGATCTGCGAGTATTATCTGAGGTTCGAGGTGGCATCTTTCAATACTATATAGTAGAACAGCACGTCTAGGTCAAGTAAAAGTCATTTTAGCAGCAGCTGCAAGTACCACAAGCGGCAGCTTTCACTAAGCAAGAATCTTTCTCGCAAAATACTTTCACATACGCCGTGTGCAACTCTCTCGCATCTATTGATCAAACCAATGGCCAAGTGCTTAAAATATATGAATATGCATGCGAATAAGCCAAGTTAGCATTAAGCTGAACTCTTATCTTTATCAAGTTTAACTTGTGGTTGAAAGAAAATTCAAACGGAACTTGCCCTCAATATACGAATAACCCTTTAACATTTTAGAAACAGTTCAACTAAATAGACGATGAAAAAAATATGAAACTTAGCTGATTGCATGCAAGTTGATTGACTGAACGAACATAAATTGACTGATTGATGCTTTGATTGCTACGAAAAGTTGGTCAATTTAAAGATAGATGGCAAAAAAAATATCAGAGAAATAAATGAAGCATGACAAGTGGCCCACATTTACAGCCCAGTGCATTTGGCGCCCCATTATTTAACAGCTAATTAGCGGCAGCAGGAAGCGAAACTCATAATTTTTGTATGTAGTATAACACATTGCATTGCATAATTCACATAATGCACTTTAATGATTTTTCTATCTCTTTTTTCTTTATTTCATTTTTGTAAGTTTTTTTTTTTTTTTTGTTAGCCCTGTCAGATGTGGCCGCTTTGCCTGTGGAGCGTGGCGAATGCGAAGCCATGGGAAGCTAGTATATACTAACTATAGCATTGAAGATCGTGTAATGATATAGCAAAATCCATTGTCAACCACGAAATTGAAACCAAACAATTGAAACGTCGCGACGTCTGTCTGTCACTCAAAAAGTGCTCAATGTCGACAGATGACGACTGACTCTATCTGTCTGTCACTTCAAGTCATATTTTCTGTGTGCTATGATTTTGAATAATTTAATTTTTACTATATAATTATTCTTTTTATTATTTCTTTGCTCAATTAGCCAGCGAAGTTGGCCCTTTGGCCTCGTGCAACTACTTGAGCTTGGTCAAGCGATTCGTTGTTGGCAAAGTTCATTCATTAATCCATAAACTGTCAGACTTTCATATAGTCAACCTCAAGGGGACATGAAATAGTTCATTGATCCAAATTGCGGCGTTCTGGAAATGAATTCGTTACATAAAACTCTATGAATCGATAGATATCGATAAAAATCGATTTAAGTTCAAGCTGGTTAGCTTAATTTAAAGATAATATCATCATATAGCTAAAAATAGGAGCTTTATCAAAAAACCACTTCTTCTTCAATGAGAACAAAAGAACTTAGCTTTAACTAAGCCAACATTGTTTGCAAACCTTTTTAAAATAGCATTTTGTAGCTCTTTATACAATTATCGACAGTCAACAATGCTTGCACTTGTTTTACATGTGGTCTAAATTTTTTTTTAGAGTGTAAGACTACATAAACTATGGGGAAACAGTAGACACAAGTGTTTTCTTGTCACACGGCGACGCGAGGCGTAGTTCAAAGCTGCGCCTTCTTTACTTGACTCCAGAAGAGGCGTCATTATAGTTGTCATCGTCAGCGTCATCATCGTCATCATCATTATTATCATGACTGAAATCGGCGTGGGCGAAAAAAAATTGTCGTCTGTTGCGTTTGCGACTGCCACGCATTGCTGAATTTTCAGGTTTTCTGTAGTAGTTTTTTTTTATTACGCTGCCGGCCCAATTGGGTTGATCATCAGCATTATCATTGTGAGCCATGACAGACGTAAAATATTTGGAAGAAACAGAAGAGGAGATGTACACAGCACACTTGGCGCTTTTGGAGCCGCTCAATTAAGCTGCCCACCACTTAAGGCAGCTGACTGACTGACTGGGATGTTGCCACATAAGTTAAGTCAGTTGTTAGATTAGAAATCAAACAGCCAACGCATTGAGAATTATACATCGCCAACTCGCCTCTTCTTATGTTGACAAGACATGCAAACTTTGTTCAAGTGAAGTGTGTATCAAAAGAAATTTATAGTCGTCAATACAATAAATGCTAGCTATATAAAAGTATTTAATAACCAAACCTTTACCAGACACAAGAGCCATTAATAATAAACAAAAGACACTAAACAAGTATCAAAAAGCAACTGTACATTATTTAAACATATGATTAGAAACGAGTTTTGGCGTGAAACGAGACAAGCAACTATATATAAATTTCAGTAGATGTATGTACAATAGAATATACATTGAAAATATTTGAGAATAAGAAATTTAATTCATTAATTCTGTATCAAATCTTAAAGATTTAACGAGCAAATTATTTAAGGAACAAAGTCTAAAAATAAATGAAACTTCAATCAATGTTAACTGCTTTTTGGCATATTCTTGTATAATTTTTTTATGGCCTCTGAAATCGATTGAATTTCTAGTTTAGCTACTGAACTGCATTCTGCATGCCAAGCGAACAGAACAGGCCAACATTTCAGGCACAAAAAAGTTCGCTTAGCTAGCACATTTAAACTGTGACAATTGATTTGTTGTTTTGACTTTGCAATGTGCCACATCACATCACCGCACATCCCCCCTCACTCACCCCCTTCGACGGTGCTGCTGCTCTTCCTCGCAAGAGACACGAGCACGAGCACGGTGCCAGGCACGTTTGTAGTTTGATCGATTTTAAGCGCTATGGCTATACTATTTGTCTACCCATTTTTTTTTCCTTTCTTATGTTTCTTTTTTAATGCGCACACCGCGTCGTATACGTAATGTGACTTGAGACTTGAGCTTGCAACGCTTCAACAAGCAAAAAATATTGTTTTTATACTCGTTACCGAAGGTAAAGCGTATATTGGGTTTGTGCAATGTCCGTCGTGGTGCTTGTCCGTCTGTCCGTCTGTACATTCTCAACTTTGTTCGACACCCTTTAAGCTAGAGACTTGAAACTTGGCAAATATCTTTATCTATGGGCGGGACAGATAAAGTGTCAAGATTGGTGTTCCACGATTACTGGGGGCTGGCAAAACGATAAATTCGATAACTCAAAATAGATAGATTTTTATGTTTCCCACACAAAGGTTAAAAACTGCCGATCTGAAAATTCTGTTTCTGTTTCTCATTTATTCATTAAATGTTGTAGAATAAATAAATAACAAAAAGTCTTCTGTCAGCAATGCTGAAAAGTAATCAGTGATATTTTAAACTTAAGCTTTATTTTTGGAAATATTTACTTTGAGAATATAAAACATCATTATTATTATAAACTTATATTACTTTCACAATGCTTTAAGTATATTTTGGAAAAGATTATGTTGTCGGTGCTGTTGATAAGCTTTCACAGAGAACGAATAAGGTAGGTTAAGTGTCATCAGACGATTGGCGACGGCAGGCTTATATTTAGAAAGAACATTTATATACATACCATGTCTTAGAAACAAAATACTAGAACGAACATCAGATCGTTCAAAGATCACTTCCTATCAAATATATAAATGCTATTAAATCGCAAAGAATTTGGAAAGACGAGGTTTCTTCTTTCGTTGCGGAATCTGTTTAAATTAGTACAAAATTTGTAGAGCTGTGAAACACGTCAAAATTAAATCGCTGAATTCTTTAAAATGCATTTATATATCAGTCTTTATACAATTCTATTGGCTTTACTATTAAAGTCAGGCTGTGGATCTACAAGTGAATCGGTCAAAAAACTTGAATCAAAGTTCTCTGAATTTCAATTAAATTCTATCTCTTCAAACTGTCTGGGTAAATCGACCGATGTGTATGTGTTGACTTTACCCAATATTGGGCCATTCCCTGTTTCCTGTGACTCCACATTGGCAGGCTCCGGTTGGACTGTAATTCAGCGACGAATTGATGGCAGTGTTGACTTTTACCGCAACTGGGATGAATATAAAGAAGGTTTTGGAGATTTGCGCGGAGAATTCCATATGGGTTTGGAAAAGCTGCACTTATTGACACAATCCCAACCCCATGAATTGTACATCCACCTTGAGGACTTCAAAAACAATACTCGTTTCGCAAGATACAGTCACTTTGTTGTTGGCAATGAGACAGAATCGTATGAGTTAAAAGAGATCGGAGAATATTCTGGAAATGCTGGCGATTCATTAAAATTTCATCTTAACATGAAGTTTTCAACAAAAGATCGGGATAATGATGAGGGTGACGGAAGTTGTGCGAATAGTTTCGAATCTGCTGGGTGGTTTAATGACTGTTTACGCTGGTAATTAAATATACAAAATATTATTTTTTACATATCAAGTTTAATATTTTTTGTCTATTAGTGATTTAAATGGACAATATGCAAGGAATGCTGGCTGGAGTACCTTAAAAATCGATTGGCTATCTTGGAGTCGAAACCCAATTAAATTTGTCCAACAGATGATAAGGCCAATATCCCATTAACGTGTCAATCTTCGAACTCTTTTTGATGAAAAAATTTATAAAGTATCTTCTTTTTTTAAAGCGGAAATTACTTTTTTTTATAAATGTTATAATTTCATTCAAACAACTAAAACTAATCACTAACACAGGAAGAGAAGTTTTTTGTCTATCAAGATTTCCCAATTTTGCATTCATCAAACCAATTCTGTTTAATTATATGAAATAAATCTCATTTTCAAATTTGTATTGCGCGAACAAACAAACTGATTAAATTATATTTTGAGTGTTATAATTATTATTTTGCAGGTTTTAACTAATTAGTTATAACTTTTACAAACTTTGAGCTAGAGTTACCAAATTTGGAAGGAAAATAGCTGGTGGCATTCCCATATGCATCGGATCATCTTGAAGGCAGCGTACACCCCTCCCGCATCCGTACCCCATTGCAATCAGGCCACATTTTACCGGTTTGAATACAGGTATCGAGTATACCGCAGTCGGTTGCGTCCGACTGCAACGTTTCTACTTGTTTTAAATAAAATTTCTATTTTTTCTTGTGCGTTTTTTGTTTTGTTTTTCTGTTCCCCCTCAACTCGTTGCCAATGTTTACTGTGATTACTTTCCAAGAAAATTTCTACAATTTTCTAGCTCTAGTTTGTTTGTTCGATGAATGTTCGGGAAGTCTAGAAAGAAACTCTTTTCGTTGTTGTTTGTGCAACAATTTTCCATTATGTACAATGTGTATGTAATAGCTTGGAATCGTACATATGTATGTTATGCTAAGCTCGTGTCTTATAATGCATTTTGAAGCGTTTATTAATTGCATTGCCTGCCAGCGCGTCGTCGTACATGACTTAAAGTCATTTTGAAGAGTCATTGTATCAAACACACACACGCACACACACTACTGCAGCACTCAATAATATGTAATTTTCATTTTTAGTTTTCAATTTGAATGCTAGTTTTGATGTTGGCGTTTTTGGGGTTCGGCCGACTCTGACGCAACATCTAACAGCTAAGGCTAATGCTTTTTGGAGTGGCAGAGGGGCAGCGGCTGGGACAGGGGCAGGCAGCTGGGCTGGGCCATTGTGCGTTGGCCAAACTACTATATAGGATATATATTTAAAGAAAAAAATATTGAGAGACAATTGCATTTGCTGGGGCTGTCAGTGAGACTGCAATCTAAACATCTGTGACTTCATAAGCCACAGTTAGTGCCAGTTGGCTCAAAGGCACACATGGCCATTCTACAGTAAACTATTGTTAAATGGGCTGTTGGATATTAAGAATATGTTGCAATTTTATTTTTTCCTTTTATAATTCTGAAACCATCAACAATGTATATTAGGCAAAGCTTACACAAAAATAATGATAAATAAATAACACCCAAAAGTTTGAGTGTTTTTTTTTTTTTTATTTGTGCTTGCAACATGCTTCACATGTAGCAATCAGCCTCAGCAGCAACAAAGCCAACAATTGTCTAAAGTACAAGTGTTGTTTTTGGCTCTTGGCGTTTGGTTGTGTTGTGCTGTGGCTTTTTTTGGTTGGTAATCGTCGTCGACGTCGCGTCGTCATCGCACTCAACCGATGCAAGTGTTGTAATTAAATTAACAGTTTTTCAACACTTTTACAAAGAGCCCCAAAAAAAAAACACACACAAAAATGCTGCACACACAAATTGTTTAACAGCTACAGCAAAACATAACTGCAACAACAACAATAACGGTTGTTGGACAAAGTGACGAAGCCTTCATCCAACCATCTGTCCGCCTGTCACATTTTTAAACTCATTTTCTCGTTTTTGTTTCTGTAATTATCTTAATTATTTAAGTTGACTTATTATTAAAAGTTGCATTTGTTTACTTGGCGTGTAAATTGATGAAAATTACATTTTGTTTTATGTCATGTTGCATGTTGAACAATAAAGGCTAATCCTCTGGAGTTTTGTCTGATATAAGTTATATAAAGTTTAGCACAATTAATTTAATTGTAAATATATTTAAAACTTTTAATGAGCGACTTTTATATAAAGTTTCCTCCAAAAGGGAAAAGATAAAATTTCAACCATTTAATAATTAAAAAACCTAATGAAAATTGTTCGATGAAGTAAAAACCAATTTTGTTTTTTCTTACCAATAAAAACAAATTGAACTAACTGCTGCTGCTGCTGCTGTCTAAGCAATATAGTTCAATCATTTATGTTTTTATTGGCAACAAAAATTTATCCGTGGCTCCAATTGGCCATAAATCACGGCACAGCCACTAAGACTGACCAACTAAATAGCCAACAAACTAACAAGTTTATAAAGTTAAAAAAGATTAAAAAAAAGCAACTTATATTTAAAGCCCATTAAACATTGCCGGGCAGAGATAAAAATTATGTAATGCCAATCCAACAAAATGTTCCGCAAAAATTACTAAAAGAGCAAAAAATAACACCAAAAAATTAATTAAGCACATAAATTATGCAGCGCCAGACGTTGGCCAAAAACTAAAAAAGTTATTACCAACTTGGTTAACACATCATAAGCCAGTTGTACGGTTTGTTGTTGTTTGCCCAGTTAGCTTAGTATGCATTTAATTAATTAACTGTTTTATAGTTTTAATTGCAATATCATTTCGTTTGTTACTTTCGCTAGCGTTTCGATAAATGATTCATAAACTCTGAGAGTTGCCGAACGAACCCTCAAACTCAAATATATATTTCTGTTTGTATTTTTCATATCCTTTGGGAACACTCTGCACTCGCCTACAAGCAAAAGTGTTGCCTGTTCGTTGTTGACAGTTTGTTGTTGTTGTCTTTAGTGGCTTGCTAGCTGGCTAGTTGGCTAGTTGCCTAGCTGGCGGGCACACCTCTTGCTGTGTCCATTTGCCAGCGATTTCTAATCGATTTTCCGTCGCTGCCAGCTAACGAAACATGTGAAAATGGCCGCTGGCCAGACAACAGACAAAGCCAAGACAAGCCAAGCCATGGTCTAAACTAAGTTAAGCATATGTGTTTTGTATAGTACACATAAGTACAGTGAATGCTTAATAAACGATACCCCTTCAGCAATGGTAAAAACACACTGCGTATAATTGATATAAACTTTTCTTTAACAATGAACGCGTGTAATACCTATTTAGTGTTCACTGTAGGTGTGTGCTAGAGCAAATTATGTATTTTTGTCGCTTTTTGAACTATTGTCAATATTTCATTATTGCTTTCACACACACACAAACACATACATATGTATCTATAACTTTTTCACACTTTTGCTGCGTCAGTTTGGTTTTGCTTGTTCTGCCAATTAGCATTGCCAATATATCTTTGTTTTGGGTATTCAAGCGATTTGATTTCAAACCGGAAGTTGCTAACTTTCGACAACTTTGCACGTCTTTAATTACACAGCTGGTTCTGTTTGGGGAATTGGCCAATTTGTTGCTGCCAGCGCCCTTTTAGCCATAAAGAATATATTTTGTGTTTTGTTAAAACTTAATTTGTTTAGTTAGCCAATGGTGTCTATCCTAAAGAGACAAGAAAAACACGCCCTTTTCCGCATTACTTGGCTTGCATTTAATTTTCGCTGTTCAATGCACTTTTACAATGGCAAACAACAACAGCGCAGCAAACGAAAAACAACAAAGAGCAACAACCAAATGGCCAAGTTTACTTATGTTTGGTAATACCCTGTACCGATCAAAAAGAGCTATGGGGTTATTATGAACTTGTATCGTGTATACAACTAAGTATTTATCGTCTGTAAAAAATACTAGATCTAGATAATGTAACGTATATGAAAAATACGATATTTAATATAAATACAGTATATCGTTTATCAAAATAGTGTATCGTGTATACAAAAAAGTATGTATCGTTTATAAAAAATACTAGATCTAGATACTAGTATACTCGATATAAAAATAAAGTATCGTATGTGAAAAATACTAGGATTCATATAAATACAGTATGTATAT
The DNA here is from genome assembly GCA_018904305.1 of Scaptomyza montana. Classification (NCBI taxonomy): domain Eukaryota; kingdom Metazoa; phylum Arthropoda; class Insecta; order Diptera; family Drosophilidae; genus Scaptomyza; species Scaptomyza montana. Next base: position 20,709,692 of record JAEIGR010000001.1, on the reverse strand, counting down.
CGTTTATCAAAATAGTGTATCGTATGTCAAAAAGTATATCGCATATAAAAAATACCAGAAAGAATAATACTAGGCTTCATATAAACACAGTATATCGTTTAACAAAACAAAACGTTTATCAATAACGTGTATCGCTTATCAAAAAAGTATATCGTTTATCAAAAGATCAGACTTCTGGGTACACCAAAAATATTTACAGAGTATTTCTGAGTCAACCTTTCTCACTAAGTGCACATTTAGCTATTATTTTGTTGCAGTACGTGCTTTTAATGTGCCAATGACTGCATGATTGTGCGATTATACATCCAGCCTAAACAACAACAATCTGTCAATGCAACCAGCCAGGCAACCAACCAAGCAGACAGCAAGACAGACAAATGGTTAGACAAACGGACAGACAGATACTATATAGATGGACTGGCCTGGCTGCCAGCCACCCAAGCGATTAATCTATCTCTCTCTCTATACATATATATAATCACAGTTTCGTTCAGCGCCATCATTTTGTCAATCTGCCAAACATCCGGTACGTTTCACTTTCAGTGCTGATTTATTTTATAGAAAATAAACGACGAGTTCGAGTACACACATTATAACTAACTATTTATTATGTGCAGTTTGTCTGACGATGCGATACGATCGAATTTGTATAGCCAGCTGTTGTTGCTGTTGCTGCTGCTGCTGCGCCCACCTGCCACAAAATGTTAAGCCCACACAGCTAACAATTCTGCATACGTTTAGCGTGGCTGGGTGTATCTGTGTGTGTGTGTGTGTGTGTGTATGAGTTAAACTAAAAATGGGCAACGCAATTTCAAAGCGCATTCATTCAAATTGCGTTTACTTAATATGGCTTGGCTTATCAGGTACAGCAAGCGCCTTTAACTGTTAGCTGATAAAACGGCAAACGCCAAAAAAACTTGGCCAACAAAACGATAATGAAAACCTGGCATTAGCTGATATAAAGCGATAAACATTTGGCCAGCAAAATGACTCACAATGAAAGCGAACCAAATAAGAAACAACATTATGTGAGTTAGTTAAATGAAGCCAAGAGACATTTTGGAACCATACGCAAATATAAGTTTTTGCCGCATTTTAAACTAAACTATTTTTACAAATGTTCTTCCGTTGGAATTGTATGGAAAAGAATTTGAAAAGAAAGATATTTTCGAACAAACTATGTCAAACTTAACGCTTTAAGCCAAAAACTACACAAAACAGTATTCGAAAAGTATAAAATATTAATACCCTTTATCATTTGCCTACTAAACTATGCTTTAACCACATTTATTAGGAATAGAATTAATACGAGGCAGAATTACGTAAAAGTCATAAATAATTCAGACAGTTTGCAATCTTCTGCAACAAATTTCGAATGGCTTTGTAGACACACAGGAATTTAACAAACAAATTGCAACCCTTTTACTTACATTCCACTAAGGTAAACTAAATGCATTTGCATGGCTAACAACAGGTAACTCTTTAGTTGTGGCCATTGCCAATGATCATCAGTTATACCCAGAAGATGCCATGACTAATGACAATTGACAAGCTACAACTAAATGTTGCGCATACGCCATGCTGTTTGCTGCTTGTTAAGGTGTGGAAGAGCAGCAGCAGCAGCAGGAGTAAAAATAATAAAAATCAAGAAAAACAACATGTGACAAATTTTTTTATCACCTCGTCGAAAGCCCAAAAGAGAGCCGTCAACACAGTACACAAAATGACCATTGTTGCTCTAACGTATGATCTTTGACATGACGGAAAGGTAGAAATATATATGTGTAGGGTATATGTGTGTTGTATATGCATATATATAAGTATATATGTATGTGTGCAACTTAATGTGACCCGCAGCTTTGTTGAGTTGTTACGTTTTCAGCTGTTTGCCGCAAAAGATACAAAATCCAGCAACAACAAAAACTTTCACTTTGTTTGTCATTGGAGAGCAGCAATAGCAGCAGCAGCGGCCAAAAATAAAAACAAGCGTTAAAAATTTTATTTTATTTTATTTCTGTACGTTGTTTTTTTTTTATTTTTTGGCTAACAACTCAGCGCAATGCTAGAAAATATGAGCAAATAATTAGCTTAGAAAATGTTATGGGCTACAGCTGTTTTTGTTGTTTGATTTTCCGAGCCAACATGCAAATAGAGGCGCTTGTGGCATGCCGCAAACGTGTGTGTTTGTGGGTAGAGGCAAGCGATAAGGGGTAAGAGGCTAAGTGGCCATTTTACCCATTACGATTGGCACATCGGCGGCCAATTGGCCCGTTTGGGAAGTTTGGCGGTGGGGCCAAAGCCAAAAATCAAAAAGCTACGATAAACGTTGGATGGTGTGAAATGGCCAAGAGATAGCCAACGGAATGGGAACTAAAACTAAAACCGAACTGTGAGCGAACGACAAAAATGAATTATGAGCCATGACGCTTTTATGGGCGCTTTTAGCCATTAAAACTGATTTCCATTGTTTGCAATTTTTGTTCGAGCTTTAAGAGAAAAAAGCTGCCCAAAACCGAAAAACATTAATGGTAACAACACAATTGCAACAACTGGCAATTGGCTTGAAATATGCGTGAAGCAAAGAAAATGTTGAGGTTTTTGTTTTTATTATTCAGCTTTTCGAGTGGGTTTTGACAAACTCAACAGTTGCAGCTGTACAACACTTTTGTAAAGATCATTAGACAAGCGTATATATTTTGTTGTTGCCACATTGCCTTAAGCTTCGTCTTCTGCTGCTAGTTGCTGATAATGATTGGAAGTTGAACACTTTGGCAAACAGTAGAACTATTAAGTTAAGGTTATATAAGAAACTAATAAAAGAATAGGTCCGAAATTATTGGGAGTCGATTAAGCAAAATTAATATATTATACACTTACACCTAACTTGTCTTAATCATAACTCAAACATAAAAATTCTCTACATATGTTTAATACAGTAGCAAAGTGACCTAAATGTGCTTTCTCCGCTCGAGGGAAGCCCTCTGACTAATAAATGTAGAAAATCTAAGAAACATCGGCAATTAAAATCAGATCAATAGGCCAAAAGCTAGTTACACAGTTTCATTGGCGGTGAAAGCAGATCAGCGATGCAAACAAGGTTAAAAGTTTTTTCGAGATAGAAAACTCAAAGAATGAAAGAAAAAACGATCAATATGGAATTGGAGAATAAGCTAAACTCGAAACTAAAACTAACTTCAATTGAAGCTAAAATGTGAATTGCATAAACAAAATAAATAAAGCTAAAGACAAGTTTTTTTTGACAAGCGACACGCGACAGAGAGGCCAAGCCAATCCAATTGGCGGTAAGTGCAAATTGTGGCACTTAAATATAATTTTAAGTAAATTTATTAACGCAATTATTTGATTACAGTAAACGTTTTCAAATGCGCCACAAGCGCCGCAACGAGCACAAAATTTAAAGGCCCAAAGCCTGCTGCCAAATTTGGTAAAATGACAAACACACACACAGACACAAAATATATATGCCAAAAGATTTATCTTTTACATATGTATTTATGTAGTTTACAATCAATTTAACTGTCTGCCAGATTTTCTATTTGCGGCTCTGATATAGCTCTCAAATAGCCGGGCCAGTTTCATGCGGTTTCCAGTTTCATATATATATATATTCGTCTGTGTAACTGAGAAATTTACATAATTTTCGTTGGATTGACGCGACTTGCGAGCAGTTTTTCTTTTTTCTTAACTCAAGTTGATACCCTGCCTGGGCAGTTTGTGTGGGTGTTTTGACTATTGGTTATAGCAAATTGACAACTTTAACTAATTGATGCTAATTGTTATTTTTTTTGTATTTTTCTGTGGGTTTTCGAAATTTTCAAAAACTATTGTTTTGTTTTTAGTATAAATTACTTTTCAGCTATTATTAAGACGGGGTTTTTTTTTTCTAGTTTCAGTCCTTCATCTTCGATTATACCATGAAATCAATAATAACTGTTGTTGGTTGTATTTACAAAAGCTTTTATTTGAACAATTTAATTGAATTTCTTTTCTAGGGTATGTCAGATGAGACCCTCTTTGCCCACGCGAAGTACCCTGCGCTGTGCTTGTGCTACCCACATTTGGGTCTAGCCTCGTTTGTTTTACAGTTTATACATATCCAATCCAATTTCCATTCAATGCGAAGTCAATTGAAGGGGTCGATGAAGAGGGAGAGGGAGCGGTAGCCCGATAAGGGGGTACTGGCACGGGCGGACTATTCATTTTTGTGTGGCTTCGTCTGGCGTAATTTTGTGTTTGTGTTTCGATTTCATAAATGGTTTGATGGTTAATTTTTCGTATGCTTGATTGTCACATGGATGATATTGTTTTTGTATTGTCTACTTCAAAAACAACAACAACAACGTTTTGTATTTGCAGTTAGCGGTTAAATTGATGTCTCTGACATTTGGGCCGACATATATGGGCCGAGAAGGCATTATGCCAATTGAAGACACACAACAAACGACATAGCCGTTGACTGGCTGACAATTATTAATGGGAAACAATTTAATTTAATTATGGGAAAGGTTATTTATTAATTTTGTTGTTGTTGTTCTATTGTCAGTTTGATAAATGGACATAAATTTATTTTTAGTTTTATTGCCAAGCGTAGCTAAATAATTATTTAAACATTTTAATAAAATACTTTGCAGTTGCTTCCGGTCATTAAAACTCAGTTAATTATAAAGTCTACACAAAATAATTAATTAAACAACAATATAAAAGTTACTTGAGTACAAAAATGTGAAGGGTACACAAACAGAAAGAAACTTACGAACATTCAAAATGATTTGCATAAAAATCGCAAGCGCAATTATCGAACATAAAATATATATACATATGTATATTAATGCCAGTAACTATGTTGAGATCTGGTCAATGCAAATTTTCACTTTTCGCAACGGAAAATGTCACTCAAAAGTCAATGGGAAAATGTTTCATCGATCAAAAGCAAAAAGTCTCAAGGATAATGCAATAAACATAAAATAAATTGAGCAATTTCAATGACAGCCATAATCAGCGATCGAGAGAGAGGGAGAGAGCGAGGTGAAGAGGAGAGGAAAGCTTTAAGATGGATATTTTCATTAATCATACATAGAGCCCGACAGGCAGTTGAGTGTGAAAGTGAAATTCTTTGCTGATGGCAATGTGAAAATATCAAAGATCATTAAGAAGAACACCAGAAAGTATAGGGCTTATAAATAAAGCTACACTCAAAGAAAAAATAAGCTCATTATTATTTTTTTTTTATAATCTTTAATTATAGTTTTTCTTGTTATTAAACACAATTCTGGTTAATGAATCTGATTAGCTGGATTTAAAACTATAACATATCATAAGCGATTTAAGTCAACATGATCCGTGTGAAAGCTAGGTGTGAACAGTGAACACAACGTTAAAGTGAAAACCGTCAACTGACTTGACAGCAAATTGGCTGACAAGCCACGCGGCTTAGTCAGTTGGCTCTGTCTGGCAACTGTTTAAAGCCGACTCTTGAGTTTTGGCATTGGATTTTATTTTATTTGGAATTTTGGCTGGCAACGCCTTAAGACTAAAAATCTTGCCATTGTTATGCCAAATGAGAAGTACTTCCAAGGCCTTCGAGACTGTCTCTGCCTCTGTCTCCCTCTGCCATTGAAGTTGTCTAAATTGTGCAGCTGAGAGCTGGAGGTAATACATTTAATAATTACACAGCTATTAAGATGCTGACTGCATAAAACAACTTTAGGTGGCTGTAAACAATGGACTACGCCTTCAACAATAACTTGGCACTGAGCGGGGGAGGCGTGGCAGTAGAATAATTCAACAATTTATATTGCACTTAGAGAAAAATGCAGTTTAACCTTCATAGATATCTTGTACTACAAAAGTTCCTCATTAAGATTTATTTTTCTTAGTGTAGTCAACCATTTTTGGAAGGGGAAGCCTCCAAAAGAACTTTAGCACCTTTCAAAAAAAAACTTCATCTTAAAAGCAAAAGTAATTATGAAAAAAAAAACGTTTTTAAAGGCGGCAACACAAAAATCAAAATTAAAAACCAAAAACAGCTTTTGTTATTTAAGTTTTCAATCAGATTTTGCTAGAGTGGAGATTTATTTGTTTTTGTGGCAGCCAGCAGCAAAGCAGACAATGACCTTTTAGCATGACGCTTCAGTGAATAATAATCGAGTAATACGCTCACTAATTGAATACAGAAACAACAACAACAACAACAAACAGCAGCTTGTATTTGCGAGTTTTTTTATTCAATGCATTTTGCGCAATTTGTTTTTTAGCTTTTTTTCTGTGTTCAGCTTCAGTTTTTGCATGATTTTTGTGTCGTGATTTGCGGTGGCAAATATTCATATTTATTTATTCGTTTTGTTATTTATACATTAATTTCTAGCCTAGCTGGAATCAATTGAGCAAGCAGCTGGCGATTTGATTCAAACGCTTTTTAGCTATTGTTTGCATTTAGACGAGACAACGACAAAATTGCATTTGATTTAAACTTTGTTTGCTAGTGCAAAGTTTTTTGCTTTATTGCATTTCGCCTTTTTATCAGCAGCAGCAGCGGCAGGTGAATTGCCTTCGACACGTCCGCCGCTTGCGTGCTGTTGTAATTGCACCGGCTATTAATAATGTGATTACCGACGACCGGCAAAAAGCGAATGCGATGCCTGTCTACTGATTAGCTGGCTGACATTTTACACCAGCAAAAACAAGCAGCCAGAAGTCAAATACTATTTATGTTGGCTATTCTCTTATTTATAGACATGATGGCGTGCTAATTCTGTGGCGCGTCTCCCGCGGCAATGCAACTGCCGCAAAATTTCAACTCAAGCATCAAGCAGCGAAAACGGGGCGTATGAACAATGGCACAACTCAGCAATGTAATGCATAAAAAACAGCTGACAGATAGTGCAGAGCTGGAAGCGTTAAATTACAAATCTTAGTTCGATAATAACGCAACAAAGATTTCTGTTTTTAATAGAATAACTTAAGTTTGCTGATACTTTTAAGTAGTGTTTTAGAGATAAACTTTTGCTTGTTGAACATTGCAGCAATTTTGTAGAGCTAATCAAAGAAAACAACAAAGTTTGACCCAACAACTATGACTTGTCTATGTCCATGAACATGGCTAAGTCTTTGTAGCGCCACGCCTCGTTGCTCAATTCTTAACTAAAATGTTAACTAAAATGTTTTTTTTTATGTTCTTTTGCTCCTTCTTTTGGTCGAGACATAATTCTTACCCATGATGACGCAGATGGAACGAATTGCTGATGCTTGTAACACAAATCTAAACAGTTAACAACAAGTTGGAAAGTTTACCTGCAAAGAGAAAGAAGTGTAAAAGATTGCATAAGTAAAATGTATTTGAAACTTGAAATAAGGATAATGTATTCCACAAAGGGCACAAACCTTACAATATCCTCATTAAGTGTATTATATAGTAATTATTATGCACAGTCACACTATTCGGATGGTTGGAAATTGCACGAAAAATGCGCAAAGTGAAAATATTTCAACAATTTGCTACGAAGTTTCAATGGCTTTCTTGCTGTTTGTTTCGTGTTGTTTTGGCTTGTTGCTATTGTTGGCCTGAGCAGTTCACCGCGTAATTTGCATGCCAAATGCAAGAAACAATAAGCAAAACACAAAAAAAAATTACTACACAAAAAAACAAAAGAAATGCAACTAATAAGCAACAACAACAATTATAGCCACAAAGTTTAGTGAACTTTAATTTTATTATTTGTTTTTGTTTTGCATAGATATTTTATTAGTTTTCCTTAATGAAAGTGAAAATAAATGTCGTTTGTTATGACGTCACAAACGTGACACTGCAGTTCTCACTAGAAAGTTTGTCACTCAAATTTTATGTTTTCCCAATAACATTTTATTATTTTCTTGTGTTTAATTAAAAAGGAAAAAAGCAAGTCGTGAGTTGCATTTGACACGTTTTCCATCATTAAAAATTATGATTATGATGATGAATGCAATGCTAATAAAATGTCATTACAACACGACATCTCACGTGTGTGACACATTGTCGAAAAAGTACCGAAAAAGAAAATAAATAAATATATAAATAATTAAATCCGACTCTGTCTTAGCCCAGTTATTAGGCATGCGCGCAAGTCTTGTTGTTTAATTAACACCTCAACTTGGCTTTAATAAGAAATAAAAAATAAAAACATGGCAATACAATATTGCCACAGCTGCGAATGAAGGCGGAAATGCGGCGCTTAGTCACAAAAGACATTTTGTGTTGACGCATGCAAACGAATGGCTTGAATAATGTGGCAGAGACATGGCCACAAACAATGCGGCGAAACAAGCAACAGCAGAAGCGTTTTGTGCACTTAAAGAAAAAAATCTAGTACTAAAAGCGATAATCATATCAAGTATACGTAGAAACAAGCTTGAATTTGAATATCGTATAAGCTTGAATATCGTATTCTACTCTTTTTTTGTTTGCTGTTGTCTCGCACACTTTTCTCACTGTGTACGCACGCGTGCAAAAGTTTATTAATTAAAGCAAAAGAGTTTGAAATAGCCGACAAACTAACACTTAAATCAGCTGATGACGCTGCCAGCAAGACTGATAATATTGTTGGCTTTGCTGCTGCTGCCGCTGATGATGATGATTATGATAATGATGATAATGAGGTTCAATAAACTTGGCAGGTTGCACAGTTTGCCCGCCAAGTGGACAAAACAGTGGCCATTGGCCAGAGGCTAGCGCAACGCGGAGCTCTTTTAACCAGCCAAGCGACCAGCCCAAGCACTTTGCTTATTAAAGTACAACAACCACCAACAACTACCACTGACAACAACAACAACAACAACACAAGCGTTGTACATCAGGCGAAAATTTATTATGATGATGTTGTGTGCATAAAACAACAACAAAGCAACACAACGTGGGCAGCCAACAATAAGGAAAATTTATTATCGGTGCGGCATCGAACGGTTTTGACTTTGGCTTTTGAAAGTTTCTATATGGCCAAAACGGAAGGGCTAACAATTGCAGCAACTAACTAAAGACAATGGTCAAAATGCAATTGTAATTCCCTTTTATTTGTTAGCCACTTTTTTTTTTTTTTTTTTTTTTTTTTTATTGTTCCGCTTGAGGGCTGCATTCCCCAAAGCCCCTCAATTCCCCCACTTACTACAAACCACAACCCTTTTTTTTAGTGACGTGTCGCACGGCCATCATTACTATCATGCAACAAATATGCATACATATAATTTAACACTCTGGAGAAGCGGCAAGTCACCAATGATCTAACCACAACAAAGCCGATTGAACTGCCGGCACGTACGTAGGCAAACAAAAAAAAAAACTTAACTGAAGGCCAAAACCACAGAGAGTGACAAAAATTGCAGCTGTAACTCCCCAAGTTGACAACCAGACAGCTGACAATATTAACTTACATATATTGAAGGTAGAAAGAAAATGCAAGGCGACAATATCGATTTCAAATTACACTGATCAACTTGAACTAAAAGAAGCTTAAAGTTATGGATAAAAGAATTTGATTAAGTCAATATATAGATGCCATATTTATTAAGGTACGATAAAGTAACGGGCATTAAACGATAAAAATTATTCTCAAAATTTGGCCTGATTGCAATGGGGTACGGATGCGGGAGGGGTTTACGCTGCCTTCAAGATGATCCGATGCATATGGGAATGCCACCAGCTATTTTCCTTCCAAATTTGGTAACTCTAGCTCAAAGTTTGTAAAAGTTATAACTAATTAGTTAAAACCTGCAAAATAATAATTATAACACTCAAAATATAATTTAATCAGTTTGTTTGTTCGCGCATTACAAATTTGAAAATGAGATTTATTTCATATAATTAAACAGAATTGGTTTGATGAATGCAAAATTGTGAAATCTTTATATATATATAAAATTCTGCTGTTAGTGTATTAGTGATTATTTTAAGTTTCTGAGTGAAAGTATTAATATATATAACATTTATGAAATATTAGATTTCGGCTTTAAAATTACAAGATTCTTAATAATTTCATCAAAAAGAGTTCGAAGATTTACACGTCAATGGGATATTGGCCTTATCATCTGTTGGACAAATATAATTGGTTTTAAAATCCATTGTATCGAAACGTTTTTTTTGGTACGCCAGCCAGCATTCCTCGTATATTTTCCATTTAAATTACTAATAGACAAAAAGTAGAGAAAGCATTTAGATATATTAAACTTGATATGTAAAAAATAATATTTTGTTTATTTAATTACCTGTTGAAACAGGATTTAAGCCACCCAGCAGTTTCATATACATTCGCACAACTTCCGTCAGCCTTATCATTATCCCGATCTTTTGTTGAAAACTTCATGTTAAGATGATTAATCAATGAATTGCCAGCATTTCCAGAATATTCTCCGATCTCTTTTAACTCATACGATTCTGTCTCGTTGCCAACAACGAAGTGACTGTATTTTGCATAATAAGTATTGCCTTCCAAGTCCTCAAGGTGGATGTACAATTCGTGGGGTTGGAATTGGGTCAATAAGTGCAGCTTTTCCAGTCCCATATGGAACTCTGCACGCAAATCTCCAAAACCTTCTTTATATTCATCCCAGTTACGGTAAAAGTCAACACTGCCATTAATGCGTCGCTGAATAACAGTCCAACCGGAGCCTGCCAATGTGGAGTCACAGGAAACAGAGAATGGCCCAATATTGGGTAAAGTCAACATATACACATCGGTCGATTTACCCAGACAGTTTGAAGAGATAGAATTTAATTGAAGATCAGAGAACTTTGATTCAAGCTTTTTGATTTTAGCAGAATTTAAAGCGAGTTGATCGTCTTTGTTTTCTATTTCTTTATCTTTTAAGGCGAGTTGATTATTTATTTTTTCTATTTCTTTATCTTTTAAAGAGATTTGATTATCTTTGTTTTCTATTTCTTTATCTTTTAAGGCGAGTTTATCATCTTTGATTTCTATTTCTTTATCTTTGTTTTTTATTTCTGTATCTCTTAAGGCGAGTTGATTATCTTTTCTTTCTATTTCTTTATCTTTAAAAGAGATTTTATCATCTTTGTTTTTTATTTCCTTATCTTTTAAGGCGAGTTGATTATCTTTGATTTCTATTTCTTTTTCTCTTGCATTGACATAACTGATAAATGGTTTGACTATTTTATGGCAATATTTTCCACACATTTCATCTTCTTCCCCAAATTTCGCAAAGCACTGAATAAAACGCAAAATTAGTATTGGAAGAATTAATACTGCGTTTGTTTGGGGCACTAACCGATTCACTTGTAGATCCATAACTTGACTTCAATAGTAAAGCCATGAATAGAATTGTAAAAAGACTGATATTTAAATTCATTTTAAAGAATTCAGCGATTTAATTATGACTTGTTTCACAGATCTAAAAATTTTGTACTAATTTAAACAGATTCCGCAACGAAAGAAGAAACCTCGTCTTTCCAAATTCTTTGCGATTTAATAGCATTTATATATATTTGATAGGAAGTGAACTTTGAACGATCTGATGTTCGTTCTAGTATTTTGTTTCTAAGACATGGTATGTATATAAATGTTCTTTCTAAATATAAGCCTGCCGTCGCCAATTGTCTGATGACACTTAACCTACCTAATTCGTTCTCTGTGAAAGCTTATCAACAGCACCGACAACATAATCTTTTCCAAAATATACTTAAAGCATTGTGAAAGTAATATAAGTTTTATATTCTATAAATATTTCCAAAATATTAAGTATTACTGATTACTCTTCAGCATTGCTGACAGAAGACTTTTTGTTTTTTATTTATTCTACAACATTTAATGAATAAATGAGAAACAGAAACAGAATTTTCAGATCGGCAGTTTTTAACCATTGTGTGGGAAACATAAGGATCTATCGATATTGAGTTATCGAATTTATCGTTTTGCCAGCCCCCAGTAATCGTGGAACACCAATCTTGAAATTTTATCTGTCCCGCCCATAGATAAAGATATTTGCCAAGTTTCAAGTCTCTCGCTTAAAGGGTGTCGAACAAAGTTGAGAATGTACAGACGGACAGACAGACTGACGGACAGACACCATGACGGATATTGCACAAACCCAATATACTCTTTACCTTCGGTATCGAGTATAAAAAACCTATAACTGAAAAATCTTTACAGAAAAAACGTTTTTGTTATCTATTACAGTTGAACTTTGATATAAAGAAGTTTTCTATATTACGAACTCATTTCTAGAACCCTTCAATCGAAAAACCATTTTTTTTTCTCTTACTTTTGTGTTTTACACTGTAAAAAATTATGCATTCTTTAGATATCCTTGCGGCTTCAACTTGAAGATAACGCAGATTTTATAACAACAACAGCTAAAACAACACATTTAAGTTTTGCCCATTGTATGGTGTTTATATCTGGCTAATATCTTGACTTTAAGATAAAATCATCTTATATAAATTTACAACGCCTACTGTTAACTTAAAGTATAGTCTTACTTCTGTACTTAAGGCACAACAAAAATAAACTAAAGAGAGAAGAAAATTTATGGAAAAAAAAAATTACATGTCTGGCGAAAAAAAAGAAAGAAAAAACACTGTGGTTGAACATTATAAACGGGCGAATGAACACAACAAAAACAACATCAGAGCCAGTCAAAGTGCTGTCTGTCTGTCTGTTATGTCTGTTAGGTTTGTTGGTTAGTAACCTCCATTGAAGGGCAGAAAAGAAACATGGCTTGTTGTAAAGATATATATATTTATATATGAAGGGGGTGAAGTGGAACAGCTGACCGCACACAACATGGCACAATATAAATACGAAAAAAAAACAAGATTTGCAAAAGGAGCTTGCAACAAGCTCCAGCTTGAAGAGTGCGAGTGCGAGCATATGAATACGTGACAGGCAGTCATTAAAAAAGCGTTTTATATGCACATAATAAGTTTTGATTGCCATTTTGCTTATTTGGAGCATTATTTGAGTTTCATTAAGACATGCTAAATGGACTTTCGAAAGTAGCCCACAACACTACGAGTTCGAGTTTGAGTTTGAGTTCGCAATTCACAACTTCCAAGTCTAAGCTATAGTCAAAGTCAAAGTCAAATGATTGACGCGTCTCTCTCTCCATCTCGCTCTCTCTCTTAGCCAAATGCGTAATGGAAATTAACGGTCAACACTTTCGCTAGCTTGGCCAGGCTGCTTTCAAAGTGCGCCGCGCTGGCATTTCTTTTCAATTTCAATTTGAAACAAACATACGTATATATATAATAGTATATATATATATATATAACTGCGCTAAGCAGCTGAAGCTAAAGCAATATTAATTTCATTACGGTTAATATTTTCATTAGCCAACTTTCTGATCTTTGGCCAACGATAGGCAATAGGCGTCGTCAACTTCTCCCCTCCCCGCCCTGCCCCACAATAAATGGGTTTTTTGTGACAGCTGCTGAGATAGAGTATGATTTAATTGTCAGCCATATGAAAAGCTGTGGAAATAAAATGAAAGGATCTCAACGATTGCACAGTGAGAAAGGAAATAGCAAAAAATTTAGTGTAACTCAATTCCTTTAAGCTGAAAATGTGCTTGGCTTCAGAAATTTATGTTATAAGCTTCTTGGAATACTCAAAAGTTAGCTAGACTTAAATATTTTCATATTTTTCTCTCTGTGTAGCCAGCAGCTGCGGTTGAAAGCATTTTTAATTGATCGCCCCTCAAATTAATGAGTGCGTTCAACCTGTGATCTAAAGATTGGGGCAACAACATAAAAGTACACAGATCAAAACCCAACAAGTGGAAACTTCAGACGCAACGATGCGGCATACTGATACCAGTGTTAAAACCGGCAAAAAGAGGCCTCATTGCAAAGGGGTACGGATGCTAGGGGTTTACGCTCTTAAAGATTCTATGCTATATTCCTTCCAAATTTGGTGCCAAAGTTTGCACAAGGTGGGGAAAGGGGGAGGGCTGGGGGCGGTAGGGTAGTTGTGGCATCAAAATTTTTGATGCAGATCTTTGTGAAATGTCAATTGCTATCTTCATACCAAATTTGGTGACTCTAGCTGGAAGTTTGTTAAAGGTGGGGAAAGGGGTGGCTGGGGGCGAGGGAGTTGTGGCATCAAAATTTTTGATGCAGATCTTTTGAAATGTCAATTGCTATCTTCATACCAAATTTGGTGACTCTAGCTCGAAGTTTGTAAAAAGGGAAAGGGGGGGGGGGGCGGTATGGGTGGGCATGGCATCCAAATTTTTGATGCAGATCTTTGTGAAATGTCAATTGCTATCTTCATACCAAATTTGGTGACTCTAGCTCGAAATTGGTAATAAGTGGGGAAAGGGGGGCTGGGGGCGGTATGGGTGGGTGTGGCATCCAAATTTGTGATGCAGATCTTTGTCAAATGTCAATTTTCTTCAAACCAAATTTGGTGACTCTAGCTAAAATTGTAAAAAAGGAAGGGGGCGAAATGGAGGGCGTGGCTCCAAAACTTTGATGCAGATTTTTGGAGGTCGTTACCAGCTCTCCCCACCTAATTTGGAGGCTCTAGCTCCACAACTCTGGAAGATACACGCATTCCCGTTTTTGACGAAGCGTTGGGGCAGGGGGCGGCTAGGGCGGTATTGGTGGGCGTGGCATCCAAACTTTTGATGCAGTTTTTAGATCATCACTTATCTTGGCACCAAATTTGGTGGCTCTAGCTCAAAAACTGTGGGAGATATACCCATTTCTGATTTCAAAATGCGGGGCTGGGGCGTAATGGGTGGGCGTGGCTCGAAATTTTTGGGGTCGTTACCAGCTATCTTCCCACCAAATTTGGAGGCTCTAGCTCACAACTCTGGAAGATACACGCATTCCCGTTTTTGACGAAGCGTTGGGGTATGGGGGTAGGGCAGTATCGGTGGGGTGGCATCCAAACTTTTGATGCAGTTTTTAGGGGTCATCACCACTTGGCACCAAATTTGGTGGCTATAGCTCAAAAACTGTGGGAGATATAGGCGTTTTTGACTTTGAAATGCGGGGGCTGGGGGAAAATGGGAGGCGTGGCTCCAAAATTTTTGATGCAGTTTTTTGGGGTTGCTAGTAGCTATCTTCTTAAAATTTTTTATTTCTAGCTGTAAGGATGTGCGAAATATGTGGACTTATCGGTTTTGAGTTATCGAATTTATCGATTTGCCAGCCCCCAGTTACGTAGAACCCCCCTCTTGACACTTTAATTTACTATCCCATAGATAAAGAGATTTGGAAAGTTTCAAGTCTCTACTTGAAGGGTGTGGAAAAAACTTGCAACCATACGGACGGACAGACGGACAGACGGACAGACACCATGACGGACATTGCACAAAACCAATATACTCTTACCTTCGGTAAACCCAAAAACCCGACGATTTCGCATTCAAGATATTTGGCACACAATAACATTTAAACAGCCGGAGCGATCTTTAGTTAGGTTATACAATTGAAAGCATGACGTAAGCGAAAAAAAAAACTCGTATATGGCTCCAATTTTTTGGGTTCAAAGCGAGGAGCGTGCAGCGTGGAGGTATGTGGAAATGGAGGGTAATGAAACCTATTTCGATGCGACTTTAGTTCCGGCATAATTTAGCACCAATTTGTGTTTGCTTTTCACTGCGGCTAATGGCGCAACCAAAAACAGGCAACGCTAAAAAGGTCATGGTAAAATTGGTAAGAAATTGAAATCGAAATTGGCGGCACTTATTTCCACGTCAAGTCAACGCAGCCCGTTTTTAAAACCGCGAAAGTCAAGTCGAACTAAGCAAACTGCAATTGCAACTGCAGCAGTTATATCTAGTGAATAGTATCTGCTAGATACACAATCTATTGGCTTTTTGTGCAATTTAAGAAACGGAAAACCAACAAAACCACAAACAATAACACTACACAATCGACACTACTAAACACACTCCTTACCTTACCCCTTACCTTACCTTACACCTTACCTTTCCCTTACATTTCAAACTCAAATTGTGCATAATTGCCCCCAAGTGGAAAGGTTCGGTTGAAGGCCACAAATGTAAAAGCTGTTTTTCTCTTTCTGATTTTAGTTTTTCCTACCTTTTTGTTTTTTTTGGCACCGCCCCACAGCTAATTAGGGCGCCTAAGCATTAAGCTTATGCTCATTTCAAAGCTGCTCCTAATTGGCTTGACATGCGTTAGAGCAAGCGCTCTTTTGACTTTGTTTTTTCTATGAGATAAGTACATTTACACTCAATATCTATTCGAATACATAAGTATGTGGTTAAGAGAGCTGACGGGGTAGACAGGACTGGGTATCGCATGACACATGCCAGACACCAACAAGATTTCCACCTGTTCAATCTGTATTTTGTTTTTATTTCTGTCAACATGTGTCAGCTGGCAACTGAAAGCAAAAGCAAAGCATAAGCAAAAAGCTAAAAAGCCAAGCGGCAAGCTTTATAATCAGATATATGTAGAAGGAAACATTATGGAGCGACGGAGTGCGAGAGAGTTAGAGTAAAGAGAGACAGAAGAACAGCTGTTAGATAAGTAAAAATTAAAAACATAAAAATGAGAATGTGATATTCAACACTGAAGAAACCAGTTGAATGTATAAAAAAATAAAAAATATAAGATTTTTTCCATTTTTATACCCCATCTAATTAGTTATATACATATATGAATATTTACTTAAAGCACCCATTCGCAAGTTATTAAGTATAAAATAAGTAATCTGCGATTAAAACATTTATTTTGTACAAATCAAAGTATTCATCAGATAACGGCTTACAATATCCGAATAATCGAGCCTTTCGACTCAACCGTTCATACGCACATGTTTTCACTGTTGATTTTGCTCTCTGAATTTATTCATGCTCTTGTTCAAACCATTCACTTAGGGCGTAAGTTCATTCGGCACAACAACGCTAGTGTTGATCAAGAATGAAACGCAAAAAGGTGAAAATCAACTCGAACCTTGCTGAACTTAGTCCGTTTTGAAGTTGAAGCTCGGCCACGAATGATGCGTTGTTCGTCAGCATGATCCGATTTTAACCCAACGCTGTGTTTCGTTGATAATAAAACATTTCGGTCCAAAACACAATTGATGTGTTTGTCAGTAAGATTGTTTTGCGTATGAGGAAGTCAAGAAACAAAATGAATTTTGCAGTTTAATGGTATCCATGACTATTTTAAAATCATTTTATGCTCAATACTTAAACTGAAACAAAGACATTCCAACCTCACTCAACGATCAATTGACAGCAGCCTTGCATATTAAGTGAAAAGCCAGCTGTTGTTCCTTTGTTAGTTGCTTCTTAGTGTTTTGTGCTTTGCTCACTAATAAGTATCATTAAAGTCACGATATCAGCAACAAAAATTTCAATAATGCTAGACAAGAAGTATAAATTAAGTGTACACAAAGTAAACTAAGTAAAGATGACAACTAAAATATAAAGAAGGGCAACAATTTTATATTCCTATTCAACGATTTCCTTGATTCAGATCTAAGTCGATTGATTTTAGTTGCTTAGCATTCTCTCATTCTCTCAATCAATCGATATGGCTTTGTGGCTTAAAGGCTTAGCTAATGCTTCGGCCCTTGAATTAGTTCCATACTACTTGCTAATTGTATTCCCAGCATTAAAAAAAAATTCATTCAAACTTGACACTGTTTTTTTGTTTTGACAATCTTTTAGATTTCTTGTCTGTCTCACGTTTATTTGCATTTGCCAGCTTTGCGACAGTTGACGACTAGCAAATGTTGTAGCAATTATTTCTCTTATTTTTGGCAAGCTCAACGCCCGGCAGCCCCGAAATCATAACAACAACTAAGAGACCGAAAACAAATAATGGCTAGCCAAATAAGTTGTTGTCTTTTTTTTTCTATGTACTTCGTACTTGGCCCAAGGTTCATGGCTTTATTAAATTGCTTTTGCCACACGACGCAAACTAAACGAACGTGAAGGGGTAGCAGAGCAGGGGTGTTTGGGGGGTTGTTGTAAAAGACTTCAAGCTGTGGCCCTTACTGCCTTGGCCATTAACACTGAAAGCGCAACCAATTTGTTAGTCAGTTTTTCAAGTCTCTCGATTTGAACACACAAATTAAGCCAATTTGAAGCCAACAATAAACACAAACAAAAAAAAATCAACTATCAAAGCAATTGAACATCATTGCGTCAAGGTTTCAAGTTCTTCTTTATAAACGTTATGTTCTTGAGAACTTCAAGTAAACGTAATAATCCAATCTAAGGCCAGCGGCAGCTTCTAATTTGAGTTTCAGTTCACAAAAAATTTTTGAGTCATGTTACAGCAATAAATCATGCTGCGTTTAGCCAAAAAAAAAAAAATAATAATAAACAATTTTTAGAAAGTTAACAACATCAAAGTTAAATTAGCGTCCAAATATGAGCTAATTAAATGGAAGTTGACTGACAGAGCCAAGAATCGAGACTATCAAGTCAAAACAAACTGAAACTTCAAATCAATCATGGCAGAATTTGCTTTGTTTGCAGAAAATGAGAAATGTGTTTAAAGTTTGTATTGATGATAAAAGTTAATAAAGTAATTATTAAAAATAACTAAATGGCAATGGAGACAAGAAAGTATAAATGGAGATGGTAATAAATCTTTATTAAAACGAATTAAGTTGAAGAACTTAAACCAGAAATCTAGAAATAAAATGTTAATATTTATCAAAAGAGCCCAATACATAAATCTTAACAATTTAACTCTTTAACAATGTTATAACATTAAAATAAACTTTCAAGTACTTGTACAAAGAACTGCAAACTTTAAAAAGCCAATGATTAATGATATGCATTGTCTTTCAACTGATTAGCTCTTCTTATGTAACTGCCAAAGCCCAAGTACAACTTTAATGATGCCCCAAGACATAAGAGTTAACATTGAAGTAGCAATGAGCTGCATTGGTTATGGCGCATTTAACTGCCGACTTCATTCAATTAGGGCAGAGACTTCAAGCATTGCATTATTTCTATGGCAATCATAATTAAATACTTGGCTTGGCTACTCTAATGCAACACCCAGTGGCAAGTAGCAAAGTTAAGCAGGCGCACTTGCTGCATGAATTGCACTTATTTATATGCCACTTACAAAGGTGCAGCAGTAATTGTATTCATCAAGAAGTGCGCAGGCAGGCAAATGGCTAATGAGGCAGACAGCGGCATTTTCATTAGCCTTTTTATGTAATTTACAACATCGAACGTTTAGCGGTAAAACAGGGGAGAGGCAAAGGGAACGCCAGCCTCAAGACTCTAAAGTTTCTGAAGGTCTCGCTGTTGCATGATGCTGATGACGACCAAGCCCAAGATCATTAGAGGCACACAATGAGAAAAGAATGGAAGCTGAATCAACTTTAAAATTTGATTCAAGCTTTTAGTACTCGTTACTTATTTCTCGCAGTGTAGTGGCATTTGCATAGCTGCTTGGCGGCCGTAAAGCGCCACTTTTATCGCCGCATTCGAACAACAAGCTTAGTTTGCTGAGCCTTTTTATACTCGTTACCGAAGGTAAAGCGTATATTGGGTTTGTGCAATGTCCGTCGTTGTGCTTGTCCGTCTGTCCGTCTGTACATTCTCAACTTTGTTCGACACCCTTTAAGCGAGAGACTTGAAACTTGGCAAATATCTTTATCTATGGGCGGGACAGATAAAGTTTCAAGATTGGTGTTCCACGATTACTGGGGGCTGGCAAAACGATAAATTCGATAGCTCAAAATAGATAGATCCTTATGTTTCCCACACAATGGTTAAAAACTGCCGATCTGAAAATTCTGTTTCTGTTTCTCATTTATTCATTAAATGTTGTAGAATAAATAAAAAACAAAAAGTCTTCTGTCAGCAATGCTGAAGAGTAATCAGTAATACTTAATATTTTGGAAATATTTATAGAATATAAAACTTATATTACTTTCACAATGCTTTAAGTATATTTTGGAAAAGATTATGTTGTCGGTGCTGTTGATAAGCTTTCACAGAAAACGAATGAGGAAGGTTAAGTGTCATCAGACAGTTGGCGACGGCAGGCTTATATTTAGAAAAAACATTTATGTACATACCATTTCTTAGAAAGAAAATACTAGAACGAACATCCGATCGTTCAAAGTTCACTTCCTATCAAATATATATAAATGCTATTAAATCGCAAAGAATTTGGAAAGACGAGGTTTCTTCTTTCGTTGCGGAATCTGTTTAAATTAGTACAAAATTTTTAGATCTGTGAAACAAGCCATAATTAAATCGCTGAATTCTTTAAAATGAATTTATATATCAGTCTTTTTACAATTCTATCGATGGCTATAACATTAACGTCAGGATATGGATCTACAAGTGAATCGGTTAGTGCCCCAAACAAACGAGTTGTTTATTCTTCCAATACTAATTTTGAGTTTTATTCAGTGCTCTGCGAAATCTAGGGAAGAAAATGAAATGTGTGGAAAATATTGCTATAAGATAGTCAAACCATTGCTTAGTTATTTCGCCACTGTTCGGCCAAAGGAAGAACAATTTGAAGACTTACAAAAAAAAATCAACGATCAAGAGAAAAAAATTAAGCAGAATGAATATGAAATACAAAAGCTTAAATATAATGTCAATGCAAGAGATAAACAAATAGAAAACAAAGATGATCAACTCGCTTTAAATGATAAAGAAATAGAAAAAATAAATAATCAACTCGCCATAAAAGATAAAGAAATAGAAAACAAAAATAATCAACTCGCTTTAAATTCTGCTAAAATCAAAAAGCTTGAATCAAAGTTCTCTGATCTTCAATTAAGTTCTATCTCTTCAAACTGTCTGGGCAAATCGACCGATGTGTATATGTTGAATTTACCTAATATTGGGCCATTCTCTGTTTCCTGTGACTCCACATTGGCAGGCTCCGGTTGGACTGTTATTCAGCGACGAATTAATGGCAGTGTTGACTTTTACCGCAACTGGGATGAATATAAAGAAGGTTTTGGAGATTTGCGTGGAGAATTCCATATGGGACTGGAAAAGCTGCACTTATTGACCCAATTCCAACCCCACGAATTGTATATCCACCTTGAGGACTTGGAAAACATTACTCGCTATGCAAGATACAGTCACTTTGTTGTTGGCAGCGAGGCAGAATCGTATGAGTTAAAAGAGATCGGAGAATATTCTGGAAATGCTGGCAATGATATAACAATTCTTCCTAACATGAAATTTTCAACAAAAGATCGGGATAATGATAAGTTTGACGGAAGTTGTGCGAATGAATATGAATCTGCTGGGTGGTTTAAAGCCTGTGGACACAGGTAATTAAATATACAAAATATTATATTTTTACATTTCAAATTTAATATATCTAAATGCTTTCTCTATTTTTTGTCTATTAGTGATTTAAATGGAAAATATACGAGGGATGCTGACTTCGGTGCCATGAAAATCGGTTTGTATCTTGATCCAATTAAATTTGTCCAACAGATGATAAGGCCAATATCCCATTGACGTGTCAATCTTTGAACTCTTTTTGATGAAATTATTAAGAATCTTGTAATTATAAAGCCGAAATCAAATTTTTCATAAATGTTATATACTTTCACTCAGAAACTTAAATAATCACTAATACACTAACAGTAGAATTTTATATATGTATAAAGATTTCACAATTTTGCATTCATCAAACCAATTCTGTTTAATTATATGAAATAAATCTCATTTTCAAATTTGTAATGCGCGAACAAACAAACTGATTAATATATATTTTGAGTGCTATAATTATTATTTTGCAGGTTTTAACTAATTAGTTATAACTTTTACAAACTTTGAGCTAGAGTTACCAAATTTGGAAGGAAAATAGCTGGTGGCATTCCCATATGCATCGGATCATCTTGAAGGCAGCGTACACCCCTCTCGCATCCTTACCCCATTGCAATCAGGCCACATTTTACCTGTTTGAATACAGGCATCGAGTATACCGCAGTCGGTTGCGTCCGACTGCAACGTTTCCACTTGTTAATTCTGCTGACAGTGGCAAATGAGTTTGAGGAGTGTTTTTTTTTTCATGTTTCCTAAACTGACTTTGTGAATGAGTATGACAATTCAATTAGATGGTTTACTTGACACAACTGACAGATAAATTGAATGAGATAATAAAAATGTAATAGCGGGGCTAATAATAGAAGCAAGAAAAACTGGCAACAAACTTCGCAATGTTAAGAGACTAAATGATATGATTATATATAAATTGTTTTAGTTCTGAAGAAAACGTCACTATTACAGTCGAGCTTCCCTACTAAAAACTTCCTTTCGAAACTATATAAAATGCTTGAAGTTAGTGAAAATTGCCATAATTTAGGAATTATTTATGAGAATTTATTCAAGCAGTGAGATCAAAACTAAATCTTTCTGTTGCACATTTCAAATCAGGTAACAGAATGCAGAATTAGCTTATTTCTAGCTTTTTATTGGCTGCGCTTGGCAGCGTTCAAAAATGCTGTTGGCTAATTGGTTGTGTGTGCAAAAAAAAAAACGAGTGAGAAACCTGTTTAACTGCCGGCGTCATTGATAACAACCACAGCACCAACAACAAGTATGGTTACAAGAAAAAAAAAGCTGACTCCATTGGCTTACTAACAGTTAAAAGATAACCAAACATGGCCATGTGATGCACTGTCACTGGAAAAGCGCCATAAAAGACTTGTTTGCATGTCCGAAAGGCCTAGCCTTGTCTCTGTCTAAGTGTGTGTGTGTAATTGAGGACACCGACTAATATTCATGCCAATCGATAACTGGATATACACATTAAGTATACGATGCGTTGACAGGCCCCAAAAGTGGACAGAAAATATAAAAAAACCATTTTTATATTTTTATTTTTTTATTTGTGTTATTTGTCACGGTTCAGTGGGTTTTGAGGTGTGTGTGCGTGTTTGTATACACACCCTCACATGCGCACTCTTTCTACTAGACATGTCCTTTTCATGTAAATGTCCTTTACAAAGTTCATACAACGAACAATTACCTTTAGGGCCTAATTGCTCAAGCCAAGTTCATTGACTTATTGAAAAGGTTATGCATAATTTATTGTGAAATTGTTTATGGTTTGTATGTGATTATTTTCTTTGTGTATGGCTCATAAATTTTGTTGTTGTTGCTTCTCTAAGGCGCCATATGGCCAACAAGTCGGCCCAAAGTATGAAATACGAGCAGAACAACAGCACCAAAGAAGCGCATAAAAGATGATGAAGAAGCCCAACCAAGCAGTGAGCAACCAAACAACAACACGACAAACAACATCAACTAAAAACTTGCAAAACTGGCCAGACAGGCAAAAAAAAAAAAAAAAAAAACCGAAAAACATCACCAGACAAAATAAACATGAAATGTTCTGTTCGCTTGCTTTTAAGATATGACGAATTTAACATGCTCTTTTAGATGGAAGTTTAAATTGATTAACCCACCGTTTGGTAGCATTTCATATTGACAATCAGAAGTATCCTTATGGTTTTTTTTTTTTTTTGTTAAACCTCAATATGAATAAACTGGTATAACTTTATAGACTTGGCTAAAGTTAATACTGCTGCCTAAAGAAATAATTTTATATATACTTCAAGAAGTCGGTGGCCTTTCGTTCAGTGCGCAACATACTTTTCGCCACAATTCTAACCACCCTTTGCAAAGGGTATGCAACTGAAGTAAAAAAGTACGAAAGCTTGTTGTTTTTTGTCGTGCCTAGTTTGGATGCTGTTTTGCTTCTGTTGTGGTAGCTGCTGCTGCTGCTGTTGCTGCTTTGTGTTATTGGCCACGTTTAACGACGATGACCTTGGCGACGTTGGCTGCCTGGCTGGCGACTTGTTGCATCTGCTTTTGCCTGCTTGCCTGCGACAGCTGCACAGCAGGCAAAACTCTCAGAGACACCTGAAACGCCGCGCAACTAAACAACAACAACAACGAAGTACTTTGTCGAGACGAAACGCATAGAGAATCTCTTGCCACCAACTGACAACCCCGCTTCTCCTTTTTTTATCCAGTTTAAAACCCACCCGCTGTCTGTGGCATTTAGCCATGACGTCGTTTTTTTTTTTGCGCTCAGCGCATTTTTCTACGGTAAATTTAGGTCGTTGTTGTTGTTGCTGTTGCTGTTGTCGTCTGCAACTTGTTTACACGGCAATGCCAATAACTTGACTCAATATAGTCAAAGAGACAAGTTTTGCTTGCTTACTTTTGGATTTCCTGGCCAAAATGTGCAATGCAACAAACATTTTTTTGTGTGTGGCTTTTCTTTTAATGAAAAAATTACTCATACGCCAGCATGCCAGCCACATCCGTTGGGAAGTTAGTTGGCAGAAGATTGTGCGGATTTGTCTTATTTGGGGCATGACACAAATTTGGCAAGAGGCAAGCTTAACCAGACAACGTCTCATGTTTTTGTTGTTGTAATCGTAGTTGTTGTTGTAATTGTTGGCGTCGTTTTCTTTTAAGCAATTTAACAATTAAAAACACGCGCTCTTATGGTTAGGCCGTCATTAACTCGTTAATCCATGCGAATATAATTTATTATAATTGCACATATTTTACAATTCGCTTGAATTATAAAAATAAAAAGAGACCAACAACCAACGACCAACAACAACGAACATGACTCTTGCCTAAGCCCATGAAACATGGCCAAGTCTATTTTTTAGGCCACGCCTCGTTGCCCAACAATTCAATGCCCAATGTTCTCCTCTGCTGTTTAGCTGCTGCTGCTGCTTTTTTGGTTTGGCCAAGACATGATTCTTACCCATTATAATTGATGATGCATCCTAAACATAAATAAACAGTTAACAAGTTGGGCAAGCTTACCTGTAAAGAGAGAGAGATAGAAAGATTGCATAAGTTGAATGCCTTTTAAATTAATTTTAAGGACGTTTTCTCTATAACAAATTCGTTTCAAGAGTCCTGCAATGTGCTTGAGATTCGTTACATGACAGTTCGTCTGTATATTATAATTAAAAGGGATTTTGGGATCTCTTTTATTGGAGCTTCTTTTTTTGCATGCTACAAAGTTGGACTCAAAAATCAAAAACATTTTATGCACATTCTTGTTCTATATTCCGTTCAGCAGAGTTTACATAAACAGCACATAATGCTTCGCAATAAAGTTTCCTGATTTCTTGACATAATATGTCGCTTGCTTTGTTTGTATTATGAATCATTGTTGTTTTTTTTTTTTTTAACAATTTGTTGAGGCAACAAAGTTAAGACACATGGGCATGCCCGCCCGGCAAGAAGACAAACATGGCCAACAACAACAGTTGACAGCAAAAACATTTAAACAGCAAAAAAAAAACAACAAAACAAAAACAATTTAAAGCAGCCACGCAACATTTTTGGCAATTGGCCAACTGATGATAGGTAGGGGTTGTTCGGGGGCTTATATATATACAATACATACATAACAATAGCCATGAGCCATGTGCACATTTTTCAATTTGGCAAGAGACTAAGACTCTGAGATTGTTTTATATGTTTGCATGGATCATTAGGCAGACTGAAAGCCGACTGCATTTGTTATAGCGCCGTGCAAACACAACAATAAGCAAATGAGACTAATATACATGTACATGTGTGTGTGTGTGTGTGTTCATGTGTTTGTTTGTTTGGAGAAAGTCGGAAGCGTGCCGTCGTCACACGTAAGCCACAGCAGCACCAGCAGCAGCAACAGAGGCAACATCAGCTGAAGAAGCAACCAATTTGATTTTGTTGTTGCGAACCAGGTTTGCAGATTTTCAATTGCAGCTGAATGCACTTAGAGAAAAATGAGCTTGGTTTCATTATCGTTTTGCTTTTCTAACATTTCTTTTCGTTTTATTCTCGTCTATGGATTTTTTTATCAATCTCTGTGTATGTTTATACACTTTTGTAGAGCAACTAAAGCACAATAAGCCAACTTTAGAGGCCAGGCCAATACAATCTGGCCAAGAAAGCAATCAGCAATCAACACTCAAAAGCTTATCTTGACTTTACTGTCACATAACCAAAATACTTTTTTTTGCCATTGAACCGAACCCAGATCAAAAAAAAAAAAACCAAAATTCTAATTAATAAAATGCATGGCGTTTGGCTTTTTAAATGCAGCACAACCAAAAAAACATATTTTGTTATGCTTTTGTAATTTTTAATTAAAAACTTAATTGTGTTTGCGGAATTTACAATTTAATTTCACATAATAATTTGTCATATGGCCAACACATGTTGGCTAAAAGGGTTGGTTTTACAACACTCGATGGGCGTTTGAAAGACAAAAGATAAATAAAAAGACGCCCGAAAAACGATAAGAAAGAAAAGTGGGTGGAGATCTTGACTCCCACGCCCAGTTAAATGACGTTTTAATTGCCTTAACTGAATTGTTGCTGCTGCTGTTGGCCGGCATGTGAATTAAAAAATAAAAAGAATAATGGGAAAAGAAAGATTTTTCACTCTGTTCCAGAATTTGTAAATAAGTCCAAAGAAAATTGCCAGACAAAACGGAAGGCAATTGTTTGAAGTTGCTTTTAAAAAATGTTTAAATGATATGAATTTTTAGCTGGAAAAAGAGCTAAACAATTTTCCTCCTACAACAAAATAGCTGAAACATCATTAGTCAGAACTAAGACAACAAGCAGAGGGAAGCAAAATAGAAAGCAGCCAAGAGCAAAGAGAGTTTAGAAAGCCAACGAAAAGAACTTAACACAATTTACACTCACGAGCGCTTTTCCGACTAAAGCAACTCTAGCATCTCTCACCGTCTCTCTCGCTCTTTCGAGCTATCTCTTTCTTTGAGTGCAGCTGACAACCACAAGTGGGTGTTGCATCTATTGTTGTTGCAGCTCCAGTTGCGATTGCGACCGCAAAACCTGAAACTGACTTAACGCATCTTTTCAGCTGTGACTGATTGGTGAACACGACGCAACGCGGCGCGGCGTGGCGCTGCTGCCACTAAAAAGTATTGAAAACAAACAAACACACACACACATACTCAACACACACACATACACAATAATCAAGCGTTAAATTGCATTTCATATTGGTAATAATCAAGTTAACTTTCAACGCTACGTTATTGGCCTATAAATAGTACAATGTGCAGCTAACTGTAATTTCACCCTTTAAAGTAAGAAATTTACTATATTATTATTATTGACGCACATCAAAGTTGTGCAATTTTTATATATAATAAATATAAACGACGTAGAATACGCACTAACTGAGGTTAGGTTTGCAGTTGAAGCATATTGAGAAAGGCATAACTGTTGTGTGTCGAGCTTTTGTTATAAATCAAAGCAAATAAAGCTTGTTTGACAAATGTTTATGTCAAAAGGATTGGTAATTTTATGGTTTAGTCATATGATAGCTAACGGATCTGCATTAATAACTTTCAAATGTTATTTATATCTATGACGCGCCTATATGACTTTAAAAATTTCCTACCTAGCTTGTGATATGTTTCTGGCTGTCTACACTCTAATTAGTGTCAGTATGCTTATATTTATATATACTGAATAACTTATGATTAAATCGTTAACAGAATAAAGTCATAAATCTCATAAAATAATATTCTTTGATATTCCCATTAAAAATTTTCAATTACAAGATTTCTTAAATCAGTGATTTTGAAATCACTCCTTCTTCGTGCTTAGCAAATGTTTGTCTTTGTTTTCCTCATTCTGCTTTTCTCTTTTCATTAAAGAATGTACAACAAATTTTTAAAAATATTTCTCTTCTTCTCTCTGGTTTAATCGACTTGGGCATTTCTAAAATCTTTCGACTTCGATAACTTCGCAAAACTGAACCGATTTTCAAAAGTAATGCCTTAAAAGTCATAGTTTGGCATCTAGAATAAAACTGCATTTAAATAACTTCACTTAAATAAAATTCGATATTTGGCCATTAAAAATTCTTTAAATAAAATTCGATTTTTGTCAAAATTCATGTTAAAATTTTATGCCACAAAATCGACATCATCATTTGGCAAATCTTTCGACTTCGATAACTTCGTCAAAGCTGAACCGATTTTCAAAAACAATGTCTTAAAAGTCATGGTTTGGCATCTGAACAAAACTGCATTTAAATATCTACCTTTGAATGAAAATCGATTTTTGGTCAATACTCATGTTAAAATTTGATGCCAAAAAATCGACTTGGGCATTGGTAAAATCTTTCGACTTCCATAACTTCGGCAAAACTGAAAAAGCAATATCTTAAAAGTTTCTATAGAATAAAACCATTAAATATCCTTAAATAAAAAAAATTTCCACAAAACACCATAAACTTTCGACTCAAACTTCGGAAATATTTCCAAAAGCAATGCCTTAAAAGTCATGGTTTGCCAACCAGAACAAAACTGCATTTAAATAATTTACCTTTAAATTAAATTTAGATTTTTGGTCAAAATTCATGTTAAAATTTTATGCCAAAAAATCGACATCATCATTTGGCAAATCTTTCGACTTCGATAACTTCGTCAAAACTGAACCGATTTTCAAAAGCAATGTCTTAAAAGTCATGGTTTGGCATCTAGAATAAAACTGCATTTAAATATCTACCTTTAAAATAAAATTCGATTTTTGGTCAAATTCATGTTAAAATTTTATGACAAAAAAATCGATATCATCATTTGGCAAATTTTTCGACTTCGATAACTTCGTCAAAACTGAACCGATTTTCAAAAGCAATGCCTTAAAAGTCATGGTTTGGCATCTAGAATAAAACTGCATTTAAATATCTGCCTTTAAATAAAATTCGATTTTTTGCCAAATTCATGTTAAAATTTTATGCCAAAAAATCGACATCATCATTTGGCAAATCTTTCGACTTCGATAACTTCGTCAAAACTGAACCGATTTTCAAAAGCAATGTCTTAAAAGTCATGGTTTGGCATCTAGAATAAAACTGCATTTAAATATCTACCTTTAAATAAAATTCGATTTTTGGTCAAAATTCATGTTAAAATTTTATGCCAAAAAATCGACATCATCATTTGGCAAATCTTTCGACTTCGATAACTTCGTCAAAACTGAACCGATTTCCAAAAGCAATGCCTTAAAAGTCATGGTTTGGCAAATAGAATAAAACTGCATTTAAATATCTGCCTTTAAATAAAATTCGATTTTTGGTCAAAATTCATGTTAAAATTTTATGCCAAAAAATCGACATCATCATTTGGCAAATCTTTCGACTTCGATAACTTCGTCAAAACTGAACCGATTTTCAAAAGCAATATCTTAAAAGTCATGGCTTGGCTTCTAGAAGAAAACTGCATTTAAAGTTAGAAATGCGAATTTTTGTCAAAATGCATGTTGAAATTTTATGCCAAAAAATCGACCTCGGCATTACTTTACATTTCATTAGTTTACTTTTTATCCATAATTGGTTAAGGCGTTGACTTCAATTGATTCTGAAGCTAGAACATTGTCTCATACATTAAATAGTCCAAGGGTTCAAATAAATTACGTCTTTGTATCTTCAGAAACAATTTCCAAACCAACTATTTAACAACCTCTAAGAAATTTCATACACATTAATCATGAACTCAATTAAGTTTGTAAGTGCTGCTTTCGATTGCAGTAGGCAAGGTACAGAGTAAATTGCGTTGATGGGCTGCTAATGTGTGCTAATTAAGCTTTCTGGCTGCATGCCCCGATTGCTGCTTGAGCCACCACCAATGCAGCTTGCAACTGACTGATCTGGTTATTAATTTTCTCTTTCATTGTTTTGCTGCGGTGATAATAATCACAGTTCTACGTTTCTACGCCACTCCTCTTGTACTCGAACTCGTTTGTCTACAGATGCGTAAAGACGCATTAAATTGCCGGCTCAGTGGCATATAGTGTATAAATGTATCTATGAGATGCTCCAGCACGCAGGCAGCAGCTTTGTCTCTCTTTCTTTGTATATCTGTCTCTGTCTTGGCTTTGGCAATTAAGAGTGTGAATTTCAAGCCATAAAACAGTTGCAACATGTGGCCCGTTGCGCTTGTTGTTGTTGTTAGTGTTGATTTAGTTGCTTGTCGCTTTTTTTTCGGGTGAAAGTTTGTTCTACAGTCTCAGACTCAAGTGTCTCAGTTGTTGCGGCAGCTGCGCATTTGTTACAGATTTTTCTTGGCTTGTGGAAAAAGTGACAGCTTCGTGTGGCTTGCTGTTTTTTTAGTGTGTCAGTTTGTTGAAAACTTGAAAATTTCTAGTCATAATTAGCTCAAACTCATATCTTATCATGGCAAATAATTCACAGACACACAAATACGTTCAGAATATCAAATTTGTGAACAATGCCGAGGAAATATAGAAAGTTTAATCGCATGTCTCCAAAGTAGATATTACTTCAAGTGTTGTTTAGTTTTTCCTACTATAAACTTTATATACACTTTAGTAAAAACTGAGTTTTTAGTAACAGAAACTTTTGACATTGAATTTTATTCATTTCTTAGTCTACGATTCATTAGCTTTTACTTCACGAACAAATTGGTGCGCTTTGTCTAACCATTCAGATAGTTGATAGCAGTCAGTCAGTCAGTCAGTCAGTGAAAAGGGATATACAGAGTATCTTCAAGGCAAGTAAACTCTGAAGAGAGAGCACATAAATAAACAAACAAACAAACAGCTTAATTTCACAATAATTGCCCACCAAAATTGAAAAAAAAAACAAATGCAAATTGTTCACAACTGAATAAAAAAAAAGACCCAAAATCCAAGCAAAACGTCAACTGCAGTTCAAATCGAAATCCGAAAGTGCAAACATTCAACACTGGTGGCAACAACAGCTGCTCAACACACAGACCAGACAGACAGCTTGGCGGAGAGGTGGGCGGGTGAGGTGTGGATGTAAGTGCCTTCTATTTGCATGGTGCGCAGGTGAAAAGTCTTTGGGACAAGCCAAAAACAAACTTTGCATCTGTTTTGGGTCTTCGTTTGTTTTGTTTTTCTTTTTTTTTCTTTCCCCATTTTTGGCTATCACCCACTGGCATTGCAATTTCATAATGGCGTCGTCAGGTAGTCAACAGTCGGCAGTCGGCCAAGAGAGAGAGAGAGAAAGAGAGACTTTGGCTGCTGACGACATTACAGTTAGTTGAGACGCGCCGTCCATTTGATGATGGGTTTTTAAGCAGTCACCCAGTCAGAGCCAAAAAGAGTCGAGACGAGACAATGCAATGCGAGTCAGCAGTTAATGGAGATTGAAGTGAAGTGGAGAGAGAGGTGAGGTGAGGGGTGGAGCACAATTGGCCTGATTGCAGTCGGCTTGTTTACAGTTGCAGTTGTCTATCTCTGTCGCTCTTTAATGCCCTTACCTCAAAAAGGTTAGCACAAGTTTCAAATGTTGATTGTGCAGCAAAGTTGCAAGTTGTTTTCTTTTCGTTTCGTTTCGAGAATAATACACAATGTTTAAAAATGCTCTGGAAAGTGACGATAGAAATCGGTGATGAATAAGGCTAATAAATATTTTTAAATAATCCAAGAATTATTTTAAAATGAATCTGAATAAATCTAAAATTGCATAAAAGATTAATTAATTTATTTATTTATTTAACTTTAATTTTACATCAACTTAAAAAGAGTATTTAAATTTTTACAACTTTTTCTTTGCTGCATTTTGAACGATTCGTTTGTTGGCCAGCAGCAAAATGATCAATTGTTGTTGTTGTGTCTTATTGTTTTTGCAACTGCAGCAAGCAAAAAACAAGCTAGACGAAATATACTCGTAATAAAAATAATGTTTGCAAAGTCGAAATTGTGGCATGGTTACCGCATCAAGAGTCGCGACGCCGCAGATATGAAGATTTTTTTTCGCAAGTTGCAAGCAATAATTGAGCTCTTTTTTTTTCGTATGTATGACTTGATATTGTTATTGTTTTTTATGTAATTGCTATGCAACAAAAGAAAACAAAAAGGTAACACAAATGGACAATTTGTAATTATATTTGATTGCAACAATTATTTTAAAATCAAAACGATAAAAAAACACCAAAAACAGTCAATTGGCAAAATGAACAACAAATGCATCAAAAATGACACAATGTTGCTGTTGTTGTTGTTGTTTTTTAGTGCTGTTAACGAGCGTATTAAATGTAATCAGAAAAGAATGAATCTTAAAAAACTTAGAACTTGTAGCATTGTCTTTGTTAACTTGGCTGACACGCTGCTTTTTGGCCCCGTCTTTAAATGAGGTCATCGTATCCGTTGTCTCTGCGTTGGTGTTGTTGTTAGTATTATTGTTTTTTTGTTTTTAGTATTTTATGATGAACCACGCCATGTGTGCCATAAAGTTTTTGCGATATAAAAAACTAAGTAAAATACTTATTAAAGAAGGAACTGTTCACAGCAGTTGCTTTGCCGTTAAAAAAAAACAATAACAAAAAGTGGTTTTTTGATTTATTGCAAATGCATGAAACTCCATTAAAATACCAACTAATACATTTAGCAACCTTACAACAACTATTCAGCGAAATAATGAAACAAATTTAAATACTAAATAATAATTTCTTAAGGCTACTTGTGTTTCATTTTTTTTAAGTACATTTGAATGGGCCTAATTTGTTGGATTTATTTTACATTTATGGAAAAACTAACAATTAAAATAAGTCATGTTTTTATTTAAAGGTATTTTTATATTCAATAAAAAGAAAACGTAACAAGTGGAACAAGCGGAGTTAATGGACAAACTGTTAAATTTATATATATTGATTATTGTTAACAAGTCAACACAAAACATTATTTGTTAAAAGCTTCAGGCTTAAAGCAATAAGATTTTTAACGGCAACATATTCAATTGATTAAACAACATAAAAGTTTAACTTTCTTGTAAATAGAATGCCAATAAATAGTTGCAACTACGAATTCAATGATTAAAGTAGAGTAAGAAATAAGATTTTAAGCATATTTTTTTGTGAGTTGAAAAATCATTCAAACCCTTAACATAAAAATAAATTAGAATTCATTCATATCAGCTTATTAAGTATACGACTAACATGATAAATAGGAAAATAATCAATTGTAATTAACACTTCATGATTAAGAAGCTTAAAAATAAGTTCGAGCTCTCCTGCGAAACTAGTTCAATTAGGAAAAGTGCGTCATATCGATGGTTCTAATATATTAAGCCCTTCATATAGTATGGCCGATAAATATATTTATATATGTGGCACGAACTATTTTGAGATTGCTTTTGAAATGCCAACGCGTATAAGAAACCAAAAATACCAAATAATACTAAAAAACAATAATAACAATTTATATGCTTATGCGAGTTTAATTACGTGACAGCGTTGCGTTTTTAGCATTGATATCGACACACACACACACACAACTATACACGTACGCATTTGACACAGATACACTGAAAGCTCGGAGAAGTGAAAATATTTCATAGCTTTTTAATCAAATATACTTAATTTTAATGGAATTTCTTTTTTGTAGACATTTTTTATCATCATTTTATGTATTTTTTCTACAGATAAATGATTTTTTTTTGCTAATAGTTTGACTGTATATTTAACGAGCTTAGCCAAATATGGCTGAATAGCTGACGCAATTCACAGTCAATTGCGAAAAAGTTAATAATAGAAATAACTTTGCAACATTCTACAAAATGAAGTAGCAAATAACTGTTAAAGCTGTGTTTTTGTATCTATCTATCTATCTAGCTATTAGATACATATTTGCTAAGCAAAGAGAAAAGCCAGCGGCACAAGACAAAAACGAAAAAACAAAATTAAAACACGAAAATCTCGCATGTGGCAACCTGTAATTTACCCTTCAATCAATGCGCAACAAATCAGTTGGCAACGCGCTGTGGCGCAGGCGCGCCAATCACCTCACCCCCCCCTCCCACTTACACTTTATTTGGTCTTAACTCAGTTGGCAGCACATTTGGGTTAACAATTGGCAGCGTTGTTGTCTGCTGGCCAAATATCCGTATATACATATATAAATACATAATGGTTGTATATGTATGTGTGTGTGTGTGTGTATCTTGTGCTTGTGCATTGAATGACTAACTGTGTGCGCAAGGTGGTTTTCTTTTCGGGCTGGTTTTTTGCGTTCAAGTTGGCCAGCAAGCAGCAACATGTTAAGATACAAAAGATAATGTTGCTCATAACAACAACAACAACAACAACTCAACGACAAGTGTTCAAATCACAATTTGTTGTTTTAGATACATTTCGCATGTGTTTGTATCTTTGTATCTGTGCTAGTGTTGTAAATAGCTATCAGCTTTGGTATAAACGCTGTTTCCTTAATGCAACAGCAACAACTTGTTTCCACTTTTCAAGGCAATAACAACAACAACAACAGAAAACATTTCCTTTATGCAATTTTCCCAAAACAAACTGGCAAAAACCTTCCCACGTAAAGCTGGAAAAAAAACCTGTAGAACGCTCCCAAACAAACAGCAGCAGCAGCAACAGCGACGAGCCGAAGTAGAAGAAGAACAACAAATTTTCAAGTTTACATCTAAATATGGACGCAAATCGTGCTCATCCAAGCAAACCAACCAAGGATGGCAACAAAAGAAGTTTAAAACAAGTTAGAACAACTCAGAAATTGATTAATTTTGACTAGGAAATGCTCTGTTTTTGAGGATAGTAAGAACATAAACAAATGTTCGACTGTAAAGTATCGATATCTTATCGATAGAAATAATAATCGAGCATTTATCGAAGAAATTCTGCAGGTTAAACCTCTTTACGATAGGATAAATTACTCAGCTTTTGTCATTCTTTGTCAACGTCGATAGATATAGCCACTTTTTCGACTCGATAAGTTAAGGTGTTATTTTCCAAAGGGGCCTAAACTATGCAAAACAGAACTGTTCCTCTATTGGATGTTCCTCTTTAGTTCCTCCTTAGTATTTAGTTCTTCGGCATTTAACGAAACCAATATACCCGTTTATAGTTTGCAGAACACAACTAAAGCCATCTAGAAGCAGAGAGCTTAAACGGATTGCAGCTTAAAAGGGCAAAAACTAGCAGATACTTATGTATCTAGCAACAAATGATGAAGCACTCACAAAAGCAGCAATAGCAAACACTACAACAAAAGAACCAAGTTAACCACTTTTGTAAGTGGGTCAAACATGTGACTGAATGCTGCTGTTGATGTTGCTATTGCTGACTGTTGCTGACTGTTTATATCTTCGTTTTTAACTGAAATCATGTCACAAACCAGCTCGTGTCACACTTTTGACATTTGCACGACAGAAACTTAGAATCAAACTAATTAAAATAGTTCAAAAAGCGGTTGAATATTGAGAATTGGCAAAGTTAGTGCCGAAATGTATTGAACTTTATAGATAGAAAGTGTATTTAGATTGTGATTGTTATGGTTGTTTTCAGTGTAGCCGTTGGCGTTGCAACTGTCAGCGAGACTAGAGAGACGGCACGCGATCGGCCATCGAAATGAACGCAATGCGAAATGCGCCTTTGGCAAGCAGCAACAACAAGCAACAAGCAGCAAAATGCAATTCGCAATTCTTTTCCGCTTACATGCGGCGTATGCGCATTATTATTTTTCAACACATTCAAGTGGGTGGCAATTGAGTGTTGGACGACGATGATGATGATGAAAATAAAGCAGCCCGGTTGCAAGCTGGGGGGCTACAGTAAACATTCAAAGTGAATGCAATGCTTGGTAGTTGAATTCTTTTCTGATATTTCAAGTTCCAGTTTGTTCTACAAGTTGCTTATAAATAAATTCCAAATAAATTCTCAACAAAAACTCCATCAAAGTAGGGCGCGACTTTAGCAACACAAATAAAAAACGCACTTGTTAAAGTTCAATTGTGCAGACACAAGGGTTAAGTGCCATTAAAAAGTGCAGAAGGGGTAGCATGTGGTAGGGGCAGGCTGAACAGCCGCAGTCTTGCATTTAAAATTAAAACTTTAATGTCATGCACCAAAGAAAAAGAAAATGCCGACGCGCATTTATCTATGTACATAACAAGCTGAAAGAAAGCAATGCAATGTACAGAAAGAAGAAGATACAAAGCAAAAAAAAAAACAGAAGAAAACCATCAACAACAACAACGGAGAGAAAACCAAACAAAAACGAAAAAAAAATAAAATAAACAATATTTCCGCATTCCGCCAAACAAATTGACAAATTCGCCGCAAGCGAAAAGAAAGAGAAATAGCGAGAACGAAGATTGCGGCGATTTAAGTGTGAATTAACACAATTTTTTTTGCAGCTGCGGGTGTTAGTTAATATTAAGGGGTAAGGGGGCGGTGTTAGAGTAGGAGGTGTTCCAAAATTTGATGGCAAATCAATAAGTGCAAAATCATCGAAAATTGATTGCGGTTAGAAACGATAAAGCTGACTGTGCACAAATATAGTTAAACTAGATATTAACTTTGATGTTTTTTTCGTGTTTTAACAATAAGTATACCCTGTAACTTAGAGAACGAATGGTGTTATAAATATGCCAAAAACTATGAAACAGTCGAAATGTTTACCCCTAAACCAAAATCAACTCGATTGAACTTATTGAACTTATTCAGAACAGCTTCTCTTTGTACTAAAATTGAGTATTTTGTGTAACAAATTTAGTTATCAAACTTACTTTTTCTATTATGAAACATGAAACAAAGTATTTTCTTATCGATCATTTTATGATCAGATCACTTTTACTTGTCGTTTCAATTGGAAAGTGTTGCCAATTTGACGAGTTGTTGTCGCCGTTGTTGTTATTGTTGCTGTTGTTGCAACTTTAATTGTGCGCTTTATAGCGCAATTTATGCCCCAACAAACAACAACAGCTTTTGACTTCATTTTCTTCTCTCTCTCTCTCCTCTCTCTCTCTTGGCCAGTGGCCAATTTGGCAATTTTGTGGCTCGTGCGCGTGTTTTGATTACAATTTTAGCAAAGGATGGAGAGGACAGGGGAAAGGAGGCTGCCTTAGTTATGACAATTATGCTCTAAATGAAATTGTTACAAAATTATGGGGATTAGCGACAGCGCCGTATAAATTGAAAACTCTTTGAACTACCCACGCGACACAATCAACGAAAGTAGAACAACTCAAGAAAAGTTAAAAGTGTTGACAAAAAAATAAATCACAAGACAATTGAAATTAAAATAATAAAAATGAGACATAAATTAAGCATCAAAATTTTGCAAACAAATAAAAATAAATTAAAGCAATCATCATAAAAATAAAGTGAATTATATTTGCCAACTGTTCCAGTTCACAGGAACCAGAGTAAATAGGGGGGGAGGAAGGCAAGAAAAAACTGATTACAGTGAAGCTAAAAACGCATTGAAAACTAAGGTGTGAAATTCAACAAGTCAAGACACAAAAACACACGAAAAATAAACATAACAATGGAGCACACTAGTCAACAAAAAAAAGTTTGATACAAATATTTTATAAAAATAATAAGTTTTTTGATCAATTTATTTTATTTTATTTTATTTATGATTACTGAGCAAATACTGAAGAAACTATGTTTTAATCATTATCGATAAATCGATAGATCGATTTTTCCTATTATGTTGGATAGTGTAAGCTAATTTTGCAACTTGTACTCGAAATCAAACAAATTCAGTGAATATTTCGTTTTGTAAGACTTCAAGGTTAAAAGTCGCCCTGAAAGAGCAATGATATACGCGCATGCATAAACATATGGTATCTATATAGAGCGACAAACAAAGACGTTGAATACCTTTGTACACACATGTAAGCATGTATTTCATGCATACAAAATAAGCTGTCGAAACAGATTTGCATGCAGATAAGATTTAAATATGAATAAAAAATATATGAAAAACAAAAGAAAAACAACTCAGAATTCGATTAGTGCAAAACAAATGAATCAGAGCGCTGCAAATAAGCCGAAAAAAATAATAACAAGTAACAAATGATTTTAGGTTGAACAAAACTATGGAAATATGTTTATTGTTATGCAAAATGAAAACTAGAGCTTTATGAAAAGAAGTTTAAGTTTTTTTTGACTGATTTGGCGTTTCTTATACATGCAGTTCATTTCCACATATACAGAATCTCAATACTTGAAGATTGCATTAAACTTATTTTCCATCATTTTCATTCACTAAAACAAATGAGTTTCAAACATGCAGCAGAAAACATTTAGCTAATTACTCTTTTCATACAATTCTTCTCTTACATTTGTTCATCACGGCACACGCACAACACACACACCCACTCTCTAACACTAACACACACACACAGCTTCATATCTCCACCAATAAGTTACAACAATTTTCAATTAGTTTTGCTCTCAATTTTGCTTTCAGTTATTTTAAGCAATTATCTCAAAAAAAAAAAATAAAAAACAGAAAACAAAAGTAAAAAACAAAAAACAGAGACGAAAAAAAATAATAGAAAGGCGCTGATATTAAGTTAGAGTGTCTAATTAGCTGAATATGCGTAGTTCCAAAAAAAAAAAAAAACAAAAAGGGAGGGAAATCAAATAGAGAAAGAGGAAGCAAATGCAGTCAGAGAATACATTTTTTTTTTTGGGCGACAATTGAATTGTGCCAGAAAAATAGCAACAACAAACAATAAAATTGCTGAATTATTAAACAACAATACAGAGAAATAAAGAAATGAGACTCGCTTTGAATCGCACAACAACAACAACAAAATGGCAACTGCAAAAGAAACAATAATAACAACAACAATTAAAGCTGCCAACGGAGCAGTGCAAAAGTCAAACAAAGACAGCAACAACAACAACATTACTGTTGCTGTCTTTAAATATGCCAACAATGTGCACACACTTTATGTATGTATGTACCATATGTATATGAGTATGTATATAAAAAAAGAGAGTGAGTACTCATAGGCACTCGCACTTACACTCGAAGCACAGACTCAGGCACATTTGTATACAGGGAAAAAATGGAGTGAATAAATTGTCATTCTTAACTTTGTTTAAGTCAAATTTATTATTTTATAGATATATGTACATATATTAAAGAAAATATATTATTAAAACAGTCATGTTTTTTCTAATAATAAGTAATAATTATTCTCTTTAGATCTGAAAAAAAACATTGGATAAGCCTGTCTAGGTGAAAAAAATGACTGATTGTATTTCTCTCTGTGTAATCGCATTTATACATTAATTGCCATGTATGAAAAAAAAAAAAAAAAAGAATAAATATAACAGAGCTAGGGGGCAGCAGCAGTTTCTTCTTATTGTTGCTGTTGTTCGCTTTCGAAACTCGAAACCCGCATGGAAATAAAAATGACATGCAGTTGAAGGCGTGGAGAGGAGGGGAAAGGGAGTTTAAGAAGAGCGTGCATATGATCAATTCAAAGTGAAGGAGAATGACTGACAAAGTCGGAAAAAAGAGTGAAGTTGAGAGAGAGGGAGAGAGAGAGCGAGAGGGAGAAAGAGTTTGTTAGTGAATGATAGGATTGTTGGGATGCTAGGATATATGTAGATAATAACAACACTTCCCCAACATACACATTAAAAATGACCAAGCAAAAAGCGAAGGGACGGGAAACAGAGCAAGAAACGACAAAGCAACAAATAATGATGAAGTAACAATTAAAAACTAAACAGTAGTAGTTAGTTGCTTACTTAATTAACAAGATAAACAAAGCGAGGCCAATGCCAGACATTAACAAAACAAGATAGATAGAAAGAGAGGCAAATAGTCGCCTTGGTCATTTAATTTGTTATGCATGTCAACGCAATGTTAAAGCGGACATTTTTGAGTAATTAGACAGAGAAAAAAAAAAACTGCATCGAGAGGTCTTTGGAGAATCAACGGTAAAGAAAGAAAGACTGTAGTTGGTAAGGGGTGAGAGGTAAGTGGTTTTGTTTTTCTTGCATTACATTGGGTAGGTTACTAAATATGCAATTAAATTGCTGGGCGTAAACATTTCAAAGAAAACTTAATAAAAGTTAACTGAACTTAAGTGCATTGGAGATTTAGAGATTAAGAAAACGAAAAGCTAATTAATATAAAAAAAAATTGGCGAATTAATTATGTTAAAATAGAGTATAAAAAGCTTTAGATTTGATAATTGTTTGACAATAACAAAAGAATACTAAAAGTAATTGAATTTATGGAAAGGAACAGTTTAAAACAACGAATTTTAGAGCTTTTAAGCATAAATGGAATAAATTTAATGTTAAAACTACCAATTATAATATTTCTTTTTGTGTTTTTAGTAATGTTTTGTTTTAAGACAAATTGTCTTATTTTATTACTTTATCGTTAGAAACACAAGCCAAATCCACCCATATCATTTATAAAGATACAAGAATATATAATCAGCTTAAATAAATTATATCACATGTCTCACATTCATAACAATCTACATTCAACGCCACACATTCTTATTAATCATAACTTCATTCTGATTTCTTTTTTCTTTTCTTTAACATTTATCAAAACTTTTTTTTTCAATCTTTTAAACTTCCGCTCTAAAGCATCGCAAATTATGTGAACAAAAATTCAATTTATTATCATTTTAGTGTTTTAGATGCGATAACAAAAAACAGAATTGACTCGAAAGATGGGGAAACGGGCAGGGAAAAGAAGAGGAGAATGTTTTTGGTTTTGTTATGGTTTTGATTTGATTAAGTTTAGTTTAGTTTGGTTCAAGATACGCACCATTTATCTAGTTGATCTCATTTAAAAACGGGTCTCAGACGGACGACAGATGCTGTAGAAGGAGTAGGTGGAGGAAGAGTGTGGGGGGAAAACAACAAAGTTTTGCCCCAAAACTCATTCAATTTAATCCAAAATGAAAGCAAAGCTTTTTAGCTTTATGTTATGTATCTGAGAGATATTCGTGTATAATATCTGTTCACTATTTACACTTGCAAAAATTTATATATATAATTTCGTATTTAAATTTGCATAACGAAATTCACAAAAATTTCACTTCGTCACCTTTATTTTTCTTTTATGTGGTGGCATTTATTGTTGACCGGTTTGGCGATTTTTTTTTTTTTTTTTTAAGCTATTTCATAATATGCACAATTATTTAATAAATATATGTATTTTCGATATATACTTTTGTGTGTGTGAGTGTATTGTGATTCTGAGTAAAACAACAGTTAATTTTATGTCTACGTATGTAGAACGCGATCACGAAAGAGAGCGCGACTTCGTATTCATGCGAACTTAACGAAAGACGAGCTGATGATGATTCAGCTGATGCAAAAATATAGCCAAAAATAAAACAAATGATAAACCACGAACGACGACTGTTTAAGGCACTTTATTATGTTTTGCAGTTTGCACAACTCAGCAGCAACAAGCAGCACCCAGCAAAAAGACGCGTGACGTATCTGACAGATACTTTTTTGTTTTCTTCTTTCTTTTGTAGTGCGACAAGCATACAAAACTAAACGAAGCGCGTTCGCAACAACAGACGAACGATAAAAATCCCGACCGCACGCTTCAACGGCAATTTTAACAATACAAACAACAACAGCTGTTAAAGTTTTACCAACTTTTTCAGCGTGTTAACAGCGCCGTTGTGCTCAAAGAGCGCGTACATTTAACATTTGCGCTCACATTTAACAGCTGTGAGAGATCGCGAGAGCGAGAGCTGGAGCAACATTTTGAGTGAAATCTAGGGCTAGCACTTAGCATGACTCATATTATTTGGGGTTAGCAAAGAGGAGTGTATGGTCTTTGGGGTTAGTTACTAGACGTATAGACAGAGAGCGAGCGACTCAACTTAGCAGCTAGACGTGTATCTACAGTTTGAGCACAAAGCGCTGAATGCAAAGAGAGAAATAGCAACTGGAAACTATAACAGAGTGGCAGCTGTTATTGTGATTGCATTTGCATCTTTTTTTTCATTTCTTGTAATGTTTCAAATCGTTGTTTTGTTTATGCATCTCCATTTCAGGCTTGATTTGTGGGTAAACAAAGGTCGAAAACAATTAATGGGCGGCACAATCTTATCAACTAGCAGGTAATAAAAAGCACTCTTAACGGGGAAAATCAAAAGAAAAAAAGAAGTGTGGCAAAGGGTAATGCACTATGTAAGACCAACATGCTTTGATTGCAACTCCATAAGAAGCAACAACAACAACAAGTGCAGCAAAGCAAAACAAACAAGTCTAGACACTAGAAAACAGTGAAAGAAAGATAGAGAGAGAGAGAGAGAGGGAGAGAGAGAAATGAGTTGACCCACTGTCCACTTGCTTCTTATCTCTTATAAAGCTGCTTAATTACACGCAACGACAAGAGTGACAGCTTTAAGTCCGTGTGCGTGTGTGTGTGAGAGAGAGCGCAAAATGGTCATTATCTAGGCAAGTGCGAGATAGAGACAGATAGATGAAAAGGGCCCAGCACAAACAAACAAAAAACAAAAACAACAGCAAAAGTTGTTGCCATGACACCGGCAAAAAGCTAAAGGAACGAAGTTTAATCAATGACCTATTCTAGGGAGGGGGGGAGAGAGATAGATAGTCACTTTGCTGGCATTTAATGGCACGCATTCTGTTCGATATTTATGGAAATTAGATAAGCAAAATCAGTCAATATACTTATAAACGCTTATATTGCCATTTGCATACATTAAACAAACAAATTAAAAACAACAAAATGAGAGATTAAAAAACAACTAATTTCACTTCAAAAGTAACCCTTAAAAAATAAGAGCCATTATTTCAATGCTCTGCGGGTCAATAGCCATCTGCAATCAGAAGCCTCAATCTTCCAGCATTTGATATACAATTATTGATCGTTAAAATGTAAACAGAAAATGAAACGAACTGTTTAACAGGCGTGGGAATGGGTTGGGGTAGGGTGGGGTGGGGTATGGGTATGGGTTGCCCCTAAGGGAGCAGCCACAGCATGTTTTGTGCATATCAAATGATCTACAAAACATACAAATAGAGAAGAAAAGGGTGGAGTGAAAAGTGGCCTCGATAACAATTGTGAGATACAATATTTAACAATAAAAAAAAATAAATACATTTCATATACATTTCGAATGCGCAATGATACAAGCATTTTACAATCACACACACACAGACATGTGGTTGCAATAAACATTAACAAGCGTATGCGACAAGGGGTTCAGCTTGTAAACTGCCACTTAAATTGCAATCAGAAAAAACAAAATTGATTTCAATATGAGGGACGAAAACAGCTTTTGTTATATTGTGTTACGCGGAGAAAGATTGATGCGATTGCGAGTGCCAGTGCGAGTGAGCGAGAAAGATTTATCACCCACTCTGCAAATCCATTTAGTTAGAAAGTGTCAAACACTGAGCACAGAAAGTTTGCGGTAAACAAGGCTTAACAGACGCAGAGCTTAAGAGAGAACACGCACAGCCAAAATGGCGTCGGCTGCTGTTGCGGCGGCGGTTTCATCTGCGTTTCGTTAATGAAGCTTATGAGCAGCAGCGCGCGCACGTCACAAGTCACTGAGCTGCAACAACAACAACAAGTGAAGCGTTACTGAGGGAGAGAGAGAACCGCAATCAGAAACACAAAAGGAGTGCAGGCAGCCAAAAGTACGGATCCCAGTCAATGGCTGCACCTGCAAAGCAGTGGGCATATTGCAC
The DNA here is from genome assembly GCA_018904305.1 of Scaptomyza montana. Taxonomy (NCBI): domain Eukaryota; kingdom Metazoa; phylum Arthropoda; class Insecta; order Diptera; family Drosophilidae; genus Scaptomyza; species Scaptomyza montana. The sequence continues at coordinate 20,666,218 of JAEIGR010000001.1, read as the reverse complement.
GCTCCCTCTTGCACACACACCCGCGCATGCGAGACAAAAGCACAGTTACACTCAGACTGAATGCTGCTGCTGTTGGGTTCATTAATGACGACGGCTCGCTACGTTTGAGCGATCATCACCACCAACACCACCAGCAACAACAACCAAAGTAGTGGTGAAAATAAAGCAGGAGTGTTTTAGTTGAGTATGCCAGGCTACCTGATACCCTGTGCATTAAATGTAATTAAACAAATAGAGTATTCATTTAATGTTTAAGTAATTATTATTATTAATGTTACATTATGCAAAATTGTAATATACCCCATTTACAAATTTCGAATGTCTACAGGGTATAGGCAAACAATTTCATTATTAGCATTAAAAACGCATAATTTGTTTGGCCACAAATTGAACATAAAATTAAAAATGGGAGCCAAGCTTAGTTTCTGTTGTTGCCGTTGCAGCGGTTAGATATCTCACAACAACAACAACAAGAATAACAACAGCAATTTCCGCGCAAGCGCAACCGTTGCGCAGCAGAGTGAGAGAGAGAGAGAGAGAGAGAAAAAGGGGAGTATGGTAGACAGACAAGTGTAGAGCGGTGACGCCAGAAAAGCTCTGAGCAGCCAAGCATAAAACAGATAATAATAAATTATGTATAAAAAGAAATAAAAAAAAAAACAGCAGAAACGGCACGATCATTGATTGTCCCCCTTTGTGAAACCAACAACTCCCCCACTCCATCCATCTCTGTCGCACACACTAAATGCAACGGAAATGCTCAATTGCGCAATTTAAGAACAAAGGCGAAGAGAGCGCGTCGCAAAAGAGACTAAAGCTTGACTTACCTTTTGACTAAACGCTGTCGCAGCTGCGGCTGCAGCTTCCTTGGCGACGCCGACGCCATCCGCTGATGTGGCGTGCGTTGATGGAGACGTTGCGTAGACAAACAGGGGCAGCGAATTGAAATTACGTAAAAAACCGCCTGGGCCAGCTTCGACGGCGCCAGCGGATGAGTCCTTAAAACGCCGGCAGAATAGTAACTGCTTATTGCAGGCGGCAGCGGACGCCAGCAGAGGCAGCAGTGTGGGCGTTGGCGTTGACCGCGCAGCTGCTGATGCTACTGGCTGTTCTTCTTGTTTTGTTGGTGTTTCTGTTGTTGTTTCTTTTGTTGTTTCTGTTGCTGGTGCTGACTTTTTTGTTGTTGTGGACGCCATTAGCGTATCGCAATTTTCTTCCTCTTCTGTTGTGGGTTTTGTTGTTGGCATGACTCCGCGTACTATAAAACAATGCTGGCGTCCCTGCTTCTCCTGCTACTGAGGCTGCTGTGCTGCAAGCGTCCTTTGTTGTTGTTATGAGCGACGATTCCGCTATCATCAACTGGCTGCCGCATGTTGCAAATGCTTACGCATAGAAATGACCTCTAACTAAATTATCTTTACCACACACACACACACCCATACATGCGGGCAGACAAACACACATAGACGCACACACACACACACACACACACGAACACTGTCGCTTCGCAAACTCGGCAGCAGCAACTACCATAGAAAGATAACGTTAGCTTGCTTTAGTTACGAAACGTGATGTTGTTTTGAACGGTGCAAAACGGACGCGTTGTGTTTTATTAACTATTTTAACCGAATTTGTTTAATTCGTGTATACTTTTGCTTGCTAATTTCCTTTTTGTTTAAATTTGCAGACAGTTAAGTGTGACCGCATTTCGCAACTAATAAATAACTTAAATCAAGGAAGGGAAAAAATACCAGCCAGCTCATTAAAACTCTGGCAGCACTGAAGTTAAAAAATAGCATAATACATATACAAAAATACCAGCAGCTGGTGAGTCGTGTTTTCTCGCATCAAGTACTCTGAACAAAGATTGCTGTAGAAACAGTATCATACACATAGGACAACTTTATCAAAATTCCTTAGTAAAAACATTCCGGCAGCAAGCAACACGTTGTGTGTACATTAAAAACAATTAACTAATAGCATTAGGTGCGTGCAGACAATAAAGAAAAGATTAGCGGACATACAACAATTGCGTTGCCGCCGGTTGGAAGCAGTTTTTGTTGGTTGGATTTTTCGGAGTGACGATTGCAAAATTTTCATATGAAGAGACTCATCTCCCTTTTCGCTTCTCGCTGCTGCTGACACACACAAGGTAAGTTAATTATTTATTAAAAAACCTAAATTTTTTCCTATGTCGAGTTGCCACATAGACTAAATATGTCTTTCCTCTCTATTTGCAGATAATATCGATCTGGCCAGCCAGTTACCTGCAATCGCATATAGTCATGCTGCTCTTTTGACGAGTGTTGGGCAATAATAACACGTTCTACAACACCGACACACTTAAACACTATATTTTTATTTCTTTCGCACAAACGCGTTCTAAATTATCATTTGGTCTGTCCGCTTTTCGACATCGTGTCGGTCTCTCACACATCCGCTCGTCGCTTTGTGCCAGCAAAAAATATAGCAGCCGTAGTTGTCGTCGGGGCGCCGTTCTACTCGCAGTGCTGCAATATTTCTAGACTGTAACTCGGAGAAAAACTGAACAGAAAAATAGCAAGAACACAGAAAGAAAAGCATATAAAAGTCAAGCCTACCGCAGCTTTTGTGTTTCGTTTGTTTTTCAATAGAGCATTTTTCACTATAGTTAACAATCAATTTCTCGTTTCGTGCAAATCGACAAAGAACAAAAAGTAATCGAGAAAGGAGAGAAACGTACAACAAATACACACTCACATAAACACACACACATACAAGAAAATCAAATTTCAATCAGAAAATGGCGTTAAAAAGAATCAATAAGGTATGTGAAAGAAAAATATAATCAAATCAAATTGTTTAAAGCATTTTGGTTAGCATGCATTTGTAAAAGTGCAAAAGCTTCGATAAAAAAAAGCGAAAAAAACGTGAATAGAAATTTCTTAAGCGACAAAAAAATTTATGCAAGAAATGTGAAACTTAGGAACGACGACAACGAAAAGAAAGACTTAAAAAAAAAAAAACGAAACGAATACGTGAACCAAAGAAAACGTGCAAAAACCAAAGGAAAAATGGGCGATGACGACGTGAATTAATTACAAGCTTTAACGTAAAGAGTAAAAAAAAAAACAAGTTAGGATTTAAGTTTTAGTTCAAGCGATCAAAAGCTTTGCAATTGAGATTCTAATTAGAACTAGCTGGATATATACATATATCTTACATCCAGGCAACGTGTACGATCATTGTAGCACATTTATTGGCCGACGTTTCCGTTACACATGTGTTTCCCAAAAAAAAAAAAAAATGCATCAGTGTATACTAATTGTGTGTGCGACGGCTGCAGTTGTGCGATTGCGGGAGGTTGTGGTGCAATAAATATTGCAAGCCGGCCAACCTGGTCCAACTCTAACGGCGCCGTCATCTGGGCAAGCATTTGGCCAGCAGAGTTACTCAATACAAATGTATATATGCATGTTTGTGTGTGTGTGTGTGCATACAGCAGGGCATTTACACACACATACACACTTGAAAGTTGGATTTGCTTGTTGTTGTTGCCCACAGAAAGATCCAGCACAAAATAAAACACGGCAGCAAAAAAAGCGTATAAAATTAACCTAACCTTACTTTTTAGCGCTGATAATTCAGAAATAGTGCTGCCTATTATAAATACGCACACAGCTATGGATCGTGTTTATATATATAGTAGATATATATATAATTTGTACATGTAAACCTGCACATGTAGGCGCATTGCATTGTGTTAAATTGCGTGTGCGTGCGTATAAAAGCGGGCGAAATTTCGTTAATTACTGCAGTTGTGCGAATAAGGACACTTCCTCCTCTCTGGCCTTGCACATAGGTTTTTGTCATATGTACCTATGTAGATATGCAACAACAGTTAAAACTGCATAAGTAGTTTCCAGTTCAGTTTTCAGTTTCGTTGAGTCTTTTCGTTCACTCATGCAGCAAGAGTCTTTAGCTTGGTGCCTGCTAGCTTTGAATTATTGTTGCTAAACTATTTAGCTAGACTTCATGTCTATTTACATTTAAAGACATTTAAATATGTAGTTGGGAAATTACAGTTCGATTTTAGTGCGGCCGGTTCACACTGTCATAGCCCCCATCAACACACACACACACACATGAATACCCAAAGTCTTTGCACAGTCACATTAAGCGAGCGAACACTAAGCATATTCGGTTTGCCATCTCTCTCACACAACCCCGTGAGACGCCCAAAGAGCAATGGGTAAAATCGACAGCAGCTGCTGCTGGCTCGTCTGGCAGCTACACATACACAGTGTTTGGCTCTTTCTTACACGAGCATATAAAGCGAATGGGGCAGTGCTAAGAGGGTGTCTCTTTGTGCGTGTGTGTATGTGTGTGCGATGGCAACTGAATGTAGTGTTGCAAAATGTTGCCTTGTGTGTGATGTGGAGGGAACAATAATTAGTTAAAAAATATAATTTAGCATAATTTACTTTTAAATAATGTTCATATGCAGTAAAATATGTACATTGTACATTGTGGTTAATTATCCAATACACACACACACTCGTACACATGCATCATGTTTGATTGTATGAGTTGGTCTGCTGACAGTCTCGACGTCGTTTTTAAGCAACAAAAGCAGCGACGCTGGCTGCGACGCTGGCGAGCGTCATGGCCATTGAATTTTTTCCTTATAATAATCTTTTATATTCATTTGTATATGAAATGAAATCGAAATGGTAGTGAAAATGAGGAAGCAGACGACGCTAGAGTATTGCCAAATGAATTAATGTTAATTTTTTCTCTTTGTGCTTGCTGTTTTTTATATTTTATTTAATTCTCTCCTTTCTCTCTTCAAAACATGCAATAATCAAGCAACTGTTTTGGTGTGATCCCCACTCTATTTCCTCTCGCTCCACAGTTGTAGTTGTTGGCAGTGTTGCCAGGTTTTGAGCGCTCGCATAAGCTAGATTCTAGGAATAAATAAGCTATTTACCAAGTAATTTAGTCACACGGATATCAATTTGAATCATCCAGAAATAAGCTATATTTGACGATCCTATGTGATTTTTGTAAATTTTATAGGCTTTTCTATTTTCAAATATGCTATATCTAGCCTGAAATAAGCTAACCTGGCAACACTTGTTGTTGGCCTGATTTACCGAAAACGAGAGATATATAAAAGAAATACAATGAAGATGCACGCTGCCTGAGCCGGGCTCGCACTCGCTTTCTCTCTCGCTCTCTTGTTGCCGATCGCGGCTTGTGTTTTGTATGAATGTGTGCGTGCAAACGACCGTTAGTTTGTTATTATTTGAAATTCAAAGCGTAACGCCTATCACTTGTCGTCCGCCTTTGTAGCCGACAATGCATGAGTCATGCCGTCGGCAGCAGCAGCGTCGGCGACCGCATTCGAAAATGAGTCCCCTCGAACTTGGCGATTTTCGTTTTGTAACAATTTCCTTATGTTGTTGTAATTATATACTTTTGCGCTCAACAGGTACAAAAAGTGTCTGAAAGTGCGTGGCATGTGGCACATCAAATAAAGAAAAAATAAAAAGAAATACATGATAAATAAAGAGAGCAGCAAATCATCGTCGTCTCTCGCATGGTATTTATTGTTGCTTTTGCAGCTATTTTTGAAATGCGTCGCGCATAATATTTTTCGTATTTGTTCTTCTTTGCTTTTGCTTGGTGCGACGGTAAATGAATTGTTTTTTTATTTATTTTAATTTGTGTGTATATATTTTGGGGGGCTGGTTTTTAGTACATACTTCTTAAAATTGTTCCAAAGAGAACAACAACAAAATTGAGCGAAGGACTCAGTCAGTCAGCCGTTTTCTTGCTTTACGCTCGATTGAGCATCTTTAAATCCTCTGCTGCCCTCTCCTTGAGTAATTTGTGCCAAGGCTCTCATTTTGCTACCATCCGCCACCAGTGTTGCCATTTTGGCTATATTTCAAAGCTAGTTTTGGTTATGTTTTTGCTTTTTTAGTCTTAAATGTTTTTGTTACTCATCGAATTCACATCTATCTATTTTTTTTTTAATTCTGGCAACACTGTTCCCTGAAAAGCTCATCTTTTTTTATATTTTGTTCTGTTTTTATATATGTACTTATATATATTTTTTTTTGCCGGTTTACCTTACACCTATTTGTGCGCCCCATGTTGGCAGCTGTGTCGGTGTCGTTTCTTGAGAGAGGAGAAGAGGGGAATAACAGCCGCTCAGCTGTGTGCGTGCGTCTGGCAGAGGGTATAAGAGAGCGAGACAAAGAGAGCCAGCTTGAGCTTGTGCGCCTTCTGGCATCTCTGGTTCGGGCCAACGAACTTGATTTTTTGCATTTGCTGCTGCCTTTATATACAACGAGAAATTTCATATTTCTGTTTAAAAATGCAACCAAATTAAACATAATATTTGCAACGCACAGTCAATAAACATATATATTATATATAGCGGAAGCAACTTTTCACAAAAAATGCGACATGCCAAAATGCTTTAAAAATTAAGTTGTAATTTATTTTGTGTCGAAACTAATCTATTTATTTTTCATTTAATATTCTCAGGAACTGCAAGATCTGGGCAGAGATCCACCTGCACAATGTTCAGCTGGACCAGTTGGAGATGACTGTGAGTACTTAATGGCATGTTTCAGAAGAACAAAAAAACACCTAAAACACATCCCTCTCCTCGTCCCCCCACCATCCATTCCAATGGATCATCATAGTACACATTGAGTTTATTAATGTTATCAGCTCTCCTCTTTTGCATTATGTAACTGTAACGTCAACACACGCTCTCTCTCTGTCTGTCTGTCTCACATTGAGTTTGCTATAAATAGAGAAGACATCTCTTTATGGTTAGCTTTTGATCTGCTTTAACGTCACGTTAACATACGTTGCAAGAACGTGACTTGACAGTTTTTGTTTGCATAAACAAGGAAATTGCAGTTTTGCAGAAGAAGAAAAAAAACTTAGCAAAGAAAATCACATTAAAATTCTCATTAATAAGATCAATCACTCTTGAAGAAGGTTTAGTCGAGGTTCTAGGTTTTATATGTATGCAGAAAAATATATTACTGTACTTAAATATTTTCATTATCAAGCTTAAGTCATGTTTTTTAATGATCTTAATGTGGCAAAGCTCAACAAAAATATTTGCAACTTCAATCAAACATCTTAACGTTTTCATTTAACTGTTAATGCTATACGCACACATACAAACATAGTAAAAACATAGGTCAGCTGTATGTGTATGTGTGCGTTTTAAGCCAGCTTCATTTGCTATCGAGGTCACCCAAATGACGTCACTAAAAAGTGAAATCGTGTAATTTAAGTTGTTGTTGGGTTTTAAGGCTTCAAACCTGTGAGTAATATAAACAAATTTACTTTAAAGAGACTCCATATAGAAATTATTATTATATATATTTTTTAAAAAGATCCCTAGAAAATGTTAGGGTATTTCGCTTCTCATGCGCTTATCTTGTTGATACGCAAATCGTATTAACGTCGCAATAAGAACTAATCGGAACAATTAGCATATGTACATACTATATACTGCTAGATAATAAGATAACCTATTTTATTATTGCAGATACATACGCATATACCATTCGTATTTCCATGTTTATCAGTCTGACGCTGTGCTTCCGCTGATAATGTGGCAATTTTCGTGCTTATCAGCTTTATATAAATGATTAGTAAACATACACATGTGTAAGAAACTACGTGGCGATAACCAATTGCACTGGTCATTCTCCCCCTTACCACGCTTCTTCCGTGAAAATAGAAAAATTAAAAACAGAAATTCCGACGGGGTGGGGCAAATACGTGTATATACTTCCATTTATATGCAGTTAATGAGTGTGTATTGGATAATTACTGCTATAAATGCAATTAAATCGCAATATGTTATCGATAAGCGATAAGTTTAGTTCGAGTCACTTTTTGTGGCTTCTTAAAAACTCCGCAAACCAATGTGTGTGTGTGTGCGTGCCACAAATGAAATTACAGTAATTGTAATGGCTACACACACACACACGCAAACATTCCCCTCCACCTTGTCAGCAGCTGTGCACGGCCCAGTTCTCAGCACCCAAAAAGAGCTACTCTTCTGTGGTGAAGTGACATTGAGAGAGCGAGTAAAGCTGACAATGGCGTATGTCATAATGTGAACGACTGAGATGGCAAGCTAGGCAAGTCGTAATGCTGCTACTGTCAGCGTTAGCTTCGTCGTAAGCGTTGACGTCAACGTCGCTGCCACCAGTCGGTGCCAAGGCTCTTTGGCAATATTGTTGTTTGTTTTTGTTCTTTTTGGGTACACTTGAGAGAGGCAGCCAGAGGGCGCTTTGGGGCGAGCCAAATTGAGTCAAGTCTGCTGCAAAAGTAATCGAGTTGAAAGAGCGTGAAAAGAGAGCGCTCGCGCTATGCATTTTTTTCTTCTTATTAAAATGATGTTTTGCATTGTCAGTTTTTAATATAACCCATTTCATTTGCTTCAAACTCATTAACTAACTATTAAATTCTACTTAATTATCATTAATATATCTTATCTCAACCTTCTTTTTCTTTATTTACAGTATTTCACTGGCAAGCTACAATAATGGGCCCGGTAAGGAATGACAGCTGTGAATTTTGTTGTCTCCACACACACTGAATATTAATATTCGTTTACTCTCTTTGTTGCTGTGTTGCCCATTTGCAGCTGAAATAAGTTTGGATAAGTTCATCGGAGAGTTCAATGTGCTTGTGACAAATGGCAGGGATTAACCTTCCTTTAACTTAAGGCTTTTGCTCCAAACGAATCTCTGTATATATATTAGAATGCCTAAGTGCGTCACTTTTATGTATGTTCTGTCTAGAAAAGAAATTATGTCAGGCAACAGCGACATCTACAGGCTAGAATGAGGCTGTTTAAGATATAATGGAACTTTTCTGTAAGAAAATATTGTCCCCTTGAGATTCGCTAGATGGAAGCCCGAGTGGAGTTCAGCCAAGAGCTTTGACTCTGATGGCTTTGAAGCACTAACTGTTTACTGAAAGTTTTCTTTTATCTAATATTGTATCAAGTCTCCAAAGTTTAACAACTATTAACAGGGAAAGTTTGGTTTTTATAATGCCAATTAATGCCACTGTTTTTTTAGCTTACAGTTTTCGTAGATGATTTGGAGCTATGGCTAGTGCTTAAAAGATTAACATAAAAGAGTCAATTATATTGAAAAGCCAAGCAAAAAGTTAAGATTTATCCTATACATGCTTATAAGTGTTGCCAACTCGTTAATGCATTATTTATTTGAGATATTATAAAGAATTTTGATTTGAATGTTATTAAAGTTTTGGGTCAAGGACGTTAAGTAAATATAATCTGCTAGCTTTTGCCAGCGGCTTGATCTAAGAAGTCTTTATATAGCCAATGTCACTCACAAATAAATTGTATTTCTATTGGTAAAAGAATTTTCAAAATCGCTTAAGTAGATTCAGAGATTAAACACAAATTTAATATATTTTTCAAGGACCAAATGGCTCTCCTTGAACTTATCCAAAAACAGCGGCCATATATGTACATACTTTAGCTTAATGTTTTATATTTTATACTTATCGTTTTTTAATCTGTTTTTTAAATCTTTTTCTAGCCGGACAGCCCTTATCAAGGAGGTGTATTTTTCTTAACTATACATTTTCCAACAGACTATCCTTTTAAGCCGCCAAAAGTGGCCTTTACAACGCGCATATACCATCCAAACATTAACAGCAATGGATCGATTTGCCTCGATATATTAAGATCTCAGTGGTCGCCAGCATTAACTATTTCAAAAGGTAATCAAATCGAATATACTTACTGTATATATTATATTTTACTCATAACTAATCAATTTCCTTTCTCTTCATTGTTTTGCAGTCTTATTATCAATTTGCTCTCTACTCTGTGATCCCAATCCAGATGATCCGCTTGTTCCAGAGATTGCCAGAATATATAAGACCGATCGGGAAAAATATAATGAGCTGGCACGGGAATGGACTAGAAAGTATGCTATGTGATGCGTTCCAGATTGCAGAAACAACAACAACAACAATAATAACAACATCAACAACAACAACAACAGTCCAACACCAAGAACAACAAAAATTGCATCAACAACAGCAACCACATTAAAATCAACAACAGCAACATATTCAGTTAGTTACAGCTGCATTCTCCACAATAGCAACAGCAACATCTTCAGCTCTCAATTCATAAAAGTGAAACGACAAAAGCAGCAAAAGCGAGTGGAACGGAGGCTAAGTACCAACAACAACAATAGCCACAGCAGTAACAGTAACAGTATGAGCAAAATTAACAGCAACAGTAACAGCAGCAGCAGCAGCAGTAACTTTAACAGTAACAGCAGCTGCTGTCAAATTGGCATCAAGTTTATTTGACCGACGGAGAAGAAGGCAGATGGAGTAGAAGAAGAAGAGCAGGAGCAGAAGCAGCCGCAGTAGCAGCCGCTTATATAAAGAATGAAAAATAATAATTTAATAATAATTACTGAATATAAAATGATAATTAAACACACACACACACATTATGTAAGCATTAAACATTTAAAGCGTGAAAGCTAACAACAACACAGCATCCCACACACATAATAAGTTTAAAAACAAAAATATACAAAAACAACAACAACAAACAACAACTACAAATAAAAATCAGCTGGAAAATTATTATTATTATTATTATTATACTATATTTAAAATGAACCGGAAAAAAATAAAAATTACAAAAATTCAATTCTCTGTCAAAACTCAAAACGCGATAAAAACAAAAAAACTTACAAAAACAATTTGATGAAGCTCTTTTTGCACCCTATTTTGTCGTCACTCCTCTCTCCACTTGCAAAAAAAAAAAAAAACACACACTTATTATTATTACATTTATAATTAAAACAATGAAATGAAATTATAATGCATAAACAAATTCTGCAAAAGCATAACGAAAGATAAAAAAAACTTCGATTTTTGTAAGGCAAAAACAAAATAAAAACCAAATGCTGTGTGGGCCACAATAAGTTGGAAGTTGAAGTTGAGAAGATTGGAAATTGTTAGCAAGTAGTTCGAGAATTTTAGAAAAAAAAAAAAAATAATGGACTCGAGTTGATTGGAACGTACATATACATATGTATAAGCTTTTATGATTTATACCATTAAAACAAAAAACTTACATATATATATATATATATATATATATACATATTTTGAATGTACTATTTCTTAAAAAAAAGTCTCTTTGTTTTTATAGACGACTTTGGTTTTTGTCATTTTATAAGGTAACTCTTATATATTCTTATTGTGGGAAAGTCTGAACTGAAAGTTTCTTAGAATTCTATAGCCTTGGGTTCCAAATGTTTTTAAAGTAAGTTTTCAACTTTTAGATTTAAGGGTTGCCTAATAGACTGATAAGTTTTTGCACAATTGTTGGAAGATTTGTTGTTTATGGTATTGTTCGTTACCAATCTTTATCTACTTAAAGCTTTAGGCTTTTAACGTAAAGATGATTTTTTTGATTCTCGTTCGTTAAAGTTCTATAAGACCTTATTAAAAGTAATAGATAAGAACTTTTAGGTTACCGCTCTGACTTTTATCATAAGCAAATTTATAATTTGTTACTTAAAATAAGCTTTAGCCAGGCAAAAAAATTAGTAAACGCAGCATTTACATAAAGAAGAACCTTGAGAATTGAACAACAGCTGCAGGTGAAAACGCTATAAAAACCACGGAATAATGCAAATCGGTCAGTGTGAAGGGCATTATAAATTCGTACCGTATGGGCGAATGTCAAATTAAAAAGTGGAACCAAGATAAATGTAAGATCAACTTAAAGCGACGCGTCGTTCGGTTAACGTACACACACTTAAAACCTTCCAGAAGCTGGCAACAGGCGCAGCATGTTAAGCATTTTGACTAATTCGGGATGTTGCGAAGCGCGCCAAAGTTTTGTTTAAAAGCTGTTTTTGTTTTTGTCATTGCCTTTTGCGTTTAACGGTTTCACAATGCATCAAGCAAGTGGGAAGAAGTAAGCATAACTCAAATGCTCTCTTTCACTTGCAATAAGGTTGTGACGAAATCTTAATTAGTGGCTACAATGATTGAAATAATATTTAACAAACAAAGAAATGGTAAGTTTGCGGAATTGTGAATTTTAAAAAAATATATTTAAGATTAATGAATAACATATATTTTTAGTTTTTGGCTAATTATTTCCTTTTGTTTCGATTTAGATGGCCTCTTTATAAAAAGCTTATATTTGTGACGTCACGACGAGGTCTCGATTTTGTGCTCTCAACTGAACGAAAATACGGAAATGTTAAATATGCGCTCTTGCCTTGCCGACGATCTCCCACAATCGCGCGCTCTCTCTCTCACTCTTCGTGTGTGTTACGCTCTTTGTTGCTTTGGACCGGTGTTTGCGTGTTTGAGTTTTGAGGGCCCAAACTTTTTTTGTTGGCGAATTGCTGCCTGCTGCTGCTGCAGTCTTCAGTTGACTTTTAAGCTGTCTCGCGAGTGGATCGTGTTTGTGAGAAATTTTGCTCAAGTGAAATTTTCATTTCAGTTCGCAAGAACATATTGAGTATGTACATATCAGCATATACATACATACAAATACACATACAAATCTATGTGCATGCAAATGTACAAATATATAAATCAAAATCAATTAAAAGATTGCCAAGTGATTGAAAAAACAAATCGAATAAATGCATATAAAAAATGTTACACGTGCAAGTTATAAAAAAAAAAATAAGGAAGGAAACTGTGAAGACGAAAGACTTTGGTTATGCAAACGCCACCAAGAAATAGATAAAGAGAGAGAAAGAGATGAACTTTCTTTTTCTTTCTCTCGATGCTCTCGAGTAACATTTGAATGCATAAAAATGTAATCGAATTGTTATTTTTTCCGATTTGCATTGAATAATTACGTTTAGGCTTTTACACTCTCATTAAACAAAAGGGCATTCGTTTATTTCGGGTTACAGCATTTGCATTAGTCGATTGTCAACCATTTAAAGTGCTCTCCACCCACCCCTCTCCTCTCACCCCCTCCCCCACACTTTCTTGATTAGCTTTCCCGAGTTAGCTTCAGTTAGCAACTCCGAAATAAATAAATATAAAACGTCTTTTGTTTAGAGGCCGGCCTCGAATTTCACACTCTCTTACGAATGAAGTGGGAGGAGTTGCGAAGAAGAAACAGCCGGTATGCAAGTCAGTTTCTAATGCACTGATATCACAGGACAGTGAACATTCAAAATAAAGAATGAATATATTTTTAATTGAAAGCAATATTAAAATGTTTCTGGCGTTTTAATAACTCTTCCGAAGAGCTTTACTGTTTGAAAAATAAAATGAACAAGTAAGAAAGCGAGAAAACTCGACGAGCAGATACCCTAAGTCCTTGTCCTTAATAATGCGCCAAAGCATGATGACTAAAATTCAATCTTCGATATCTTCGGGGTTTCTCAACCGATTTTTATAACAGATCTGTTAAGGATCTTCATTATTTTTCAAATTTAATATTCTATTGCGATCGATATATCAAAAATGGAAAGACTCATCGATAATAAAAATGATCTGCCTATGATAAAGGACAGTTTATATATCAAATCTTTAGCTATCATTGCCATATCGACTGGGCTACTGATGCTGATCAAGAATATATATAGTATACTTTATGGGGTCGGAGATGCTACCGCCCGTTACCAGAACCATAATACCCTTTTTAACCCATTTCATATGCACAGCGTACACAAAGTTAGAGATATTCTTGTTAGCCAGCACTCACTGTACTATATTGCAATATTTATTTATTTCTTATGTCCGTTAGCTTGGATGCAAAATGAGCCCACGTCCGCATGAGAGTCTGGCAGCAGATCAAATTTTAGCTGACTGCGAATTGAGCGATGCATCAAAATGCTACAATGCTGATGATAACAGCTGGGTAAGTTATTAACAAACTATCTGATAAGAGAGAGAGAGAGAGAGAAAAAGTGATTGATCTTTCGAATAATTGCAACAGTTGGCAAAAACACACGTGTAAGCATTGCGAATCATATGACCAAAGCGAAATGCTCGACAGACAGAGAGAGAGAGCTAGAGAGAGCGAGAGCGCGCTTAACGAAAGAAATCTTCACAATAAGCAGAGCTTACAAATGGAGTCAAGGTCAAAATTGGGTTGGTTTAGTATTAAAAATGTTTGTTGTTGTTGTTGTCTAATGTTGACGAACATAATGCATATATGTATGTATGTGTGTACATAGTTACAGCTTTTAATGTACACAGTGAGAAAAAGTGAAGCTGCAAGATAGAAGTGTCAAAGTGTTTTTCGCAACAACTTTGAGAACAGTTAAGAGAACAAAGAAAAACTTCGTTATAGTGAATTTTCAGAATTAATTCGTTATATAGAAAACTGTTCGAATTCGGAGTATACAAAATTTTCTCTATCTGTATAGGTTTTTTTCTGTTTTGGTATTGTTGTGTATTAAGGGCATTGCGAAAGTCTCACTCGCGCGGAATTCCTCAAGTTCAGCTGTCGATTCGAACTTGAAACTGGTTTCGGTATGAAAACGAAAAAAACCAAAAAACACTTTGCAAACTGATCAAAAAGAAAAATTGGGTGCGTAATGCAGTTCTCAGCTGATATGCAATTGTTGTTGCTGTTATATAATTGGGAGGCTGGTTCCATAAGCCAAAAGAAAAAGCTTGCACAAAAACAACACAATTGAAAGCCAAAGCCGGCTGCACGAAATTTTGCACATAACTCTCTCTCAAATTGCTCAATGAGCAAAATGAGCTTGTTTGTTAAAGTCTCGCAATCGCCTCTCGCTCTCACTCTCACTCTCTTTCTGTGGCTGCAGCAGCAATTGAGAGCTTTTGTGTTTGTTGGCTAACTTGGCGTGAATTCGTTTTGTGTTGGTTTTAGTTTCGTTGAAGTTTTTCAACGAAACGGTTGATAAAAGTTTGAATCAGTGAATTGCATTTTGAACGTTATTTCGAAACAGAGAAGCTTTGATCAAACAATAAACAAAGAAGATATTGCTATAAAGTGTTCAAGTAATTGTGATCATATTCGAAACGTTATTGAATATGGAATCCACAGTTATAACAACCACAACAACAACCACACAAGAATCAAATAACAATGGGCGCAGCAACACAAAGAATAATGTAAGAAAAACCAAAAAGAAAAAAAACCTTTTCAACTAAAACTCTAAAGCTAAAATACATATTACGACATTATTGTTTTAACGTATTTGCGTCAATGCCTAAATTAATTGCACATCCTGTTTATCGATGACTTGCCATTAAGAGGGATCTTATTTGCCCAGTCAACAATGCATTGCAACGTTTTTAACTTTTAGCTTTAAACTGTTGACACTTTTTTTTGAGTCTTTGTTGATGTATTTGATAATGCACTTTGTTAGGCAATTCAATGAGCTGCTGCTGCTGCCGTTGCTCTTTCGGTTGTTGGTTTACCCTTTAAACAGCCGTGATAAAATGTTAATACAACAAATTAGTGAGAAACTAATGTGGGTGTGTATCAAATAATAATAGTACAACTGCTACGAAAAGAGAAGAGTTACAAAATAAAAAGTCTGGTGTAATAATTTTGTACTTGTTTATATAGAAATGTCTTTGTTACTGATTTTAAGCTTAACGTAATCAAATACTACTTTTTATTGAAAACTGGCTAAGTGCTGTAACAGCTGTATGTGTGCTAATATTTCTCGCTGGCTGTACAATTGCAACGGTTTTGCAGGCTCGTGCTGTCTCAACTTACGCATAAACAACAACAACAGCCAACGAGAAGAAGCAAGTGCAAATAAAAGCCAAAAGCTTTCCAATGCATTTCAAGAATACAACAACAACAACAACACTATTTTTGTAAATGTAAACAAAACGTCATCAACCTGTTCAAGCACACAAGCACTTCAGAGAGTGAGAGTGAGAGAGAGAGAGCACAGCACTCTCGCACTTGTAATTCGATAATTGGTGTTGTTGTTTAGAGGTTTAGAAACTGGATAAACAAGCCCCCTAAGTTGTTATTGTCTTTTTTTACTTTACTTTAAATGGGGCTCGTTGTTAGTTTATTTGCAAATCATTCTAGTATAATTTCAGCTTATAGATGAAAATAGTTTAAGAATTATTAATTAATATGAATGATTTACTAAACACGTGTGCTAATGCTTAAGACGGAAGTAAAGGTAAAATGCAAATTTTTTGCTAATCTTTCTTTCGTTAAGTTTTAACTTTGAACCACGGCTAGTTAGCTAACTTGAAACGTTTGTTTATTCTAATATTCTCTACTTATTTATTTTTTTCTTATCTTTTTTTTGAACCTCAGCACGATGGTCAATTAACTGGAACGGAACTAGCTACGGATGCGTCGCATCAGTTTCCGGCTAATGAGGAGCCCAATGTTCTTGGACATGGCCCAGATTTTGATGACAAATGTTGCAAACTCAAATGGTTGTGCAACTTTGATGATGTGAGTAAAAATCAATTCATATTTATTCTATATGTTAGGAATGTGCCAATCTATCATTCTTTCAATATATTCAATTGTCGTCGGTTTTTAATTGAGCTCAATGTTTTTTTTTTAGACGCTTGCTGTTCGCCCCTTTCCCCTTTTCACAGGCATTTAATTAAAAACGGGTCAAGAGTCGAGCAAAAACCTTTTATTTTCATTGTTGTTGTTGCTATTTTTGGCATTCAATTGAAAGGTTTTTTTTTGGTTTGCGCTGTTAGCAACATCTACCTGGCAGATGCATAGATACAAATGTATCTTGTGTGTGCATAATTCGTTGGCAGTTGCGTGTTGTTAAAAGTGAAATAAATATAAATAAAAATATAGCTCGATGTACCGAAAAATGCAAAACGTGTCAACAATTGCCAAATAGCCGTAAATACAAATAGGCACGAAAACTAGACAACAACAACAACAACGACAACAAATAACAATAACAACAACTGTCGCTACAAACTAAATCAAGGTCGATTTTATTATTAACCAAACACAACAACAAAAGCAAAAATAGAAACAAAATATGAAACAAAAGAAGACGATGCAACTTTTTTTAAGTAAAGTTAAAAATTCAGCTAAAAGTTAAATTGAGTTTATTAATATTAATAATGTTAGTTAATGAAGCATCAAGTTTATTAAATTTTACAAAAAAATTTTAGTAAAATGTAAAAACCTTAAAACTCTAATAAAAAAAGTTGTCCTGCAACAAAAGAGAATTGTGAATTTTTTAGGATTTAATCTAAACTGAAAAATTCATACTTATGTCTTTTAGTCATATGTGGATTAAATTAAGTTCTAAAGTTTCTCTTGAATTTATCTATTAAGATTACTTTCACAAAAGTCATCGAAACTTCACACTTTTGTTACGCAAAGCGTTCAGAAAAAGAAAGAAAAAATCGTAGCTTAAATTTTCTCAAGCAATCAAAAACCATTTTTATTTTGCAGTGTATATAGAAACTAAGCTAACAAAACCAAATTTAGATACATGTGGCATTAAATTAATTTGTCTTTGTTTTGCGTAACTGAGACTTTGAACATTTTGGCACGTGGCCAGCGGTTTGGTGGCAAAGGTTTCTTTCTGGCTTTGTCTGCAATTATTTTTATGTTTTTTTCTTTTTGCCAATTTTTCAATTTTCAATGTTGCTCATTCGAAATGCATTTGATGTTTGGCCATGTTGACCATCTTGACCGTGTTATACCATAAAAAACCAATTGACTTGCCTTTATTTACTTCTCTTCTTTTCTGTTTTTGGTTTCTTTTTGTTATAGGCGCCAAGCCATTTGAAGTTCAATCCGTATATTCGTCGCGGCTATCGTACATTCCTCTCTAACAAATTGTGTCTGCAGAGCATTTTTTGGTGGACCAATGAGACGGTGAGTAAGCTTTAAGTGATATTTTTGATTAAACTTAAAGCTTTAAGTGAGTTTGAAGCAAGTTGTGATCAATTTTTAAAAAAGCTTTAAGTCAAGCTTTAAGTGAGCTTTAAAGCAGCGTAAATTGAGCCTTGAGTGAACTTAAAGTAAGTTTAAAGTAAACTCTAAGTGAGCTTTAGGCAAACTTTAAGTAAGTTTTGAATAAGCTCTCAGTGAGCTTTAAACTAGCGTTAATTGAGGCTTAAGTAAACTTAAAGTTAGCTTCAGGCAAGCTTAAAGTAAGTTTTGAGTGCGTTTTAAGTGAGCGGTTTGCTTTAAAGCTTTAAAGAAAGCTTTAAGCAGACTTTAATTGAGCTTAATTGTCTAATATTCAAATAACTTATCTATTTTTCTTACCCTTCTCACAGATCAATATCTGGAGTCATTTGGCTGGCTGTATACTCTTTATTGGCCTGACAATATTTGATTTTCAATTCCTGCGCCAACATGCCGATTTTAGTGATCAGGTTTTGGTTGTTTGTTTGTTGGTATGCTTCTGCCTGTGCATGCTAATGTCGGCTATATATCATATATTCTCCTGCAAATCGGAAGAGCATTACGAACTATTTCTCTCAGTGGACTTCCTAGGCATTTCTCTATCCCTCGTTGCCATCTACATCAGTGG
Source organism: Scaptomyza montana (assembly GCA_018904305.1). NCBI lineage: Eukaryota > Metazoa > Arthropoda > Insecta > Diptera > Drosophilidae > Scaptomyza > Scaptomyza montana. The sequence goes on along the minus strand of JAEIGR010000001.1, from coordinate 20,647,655 downwards.
CATGTATTATGCCTTCTGGTGTCATACGGTAAATTTTAATATTTTCAATCTTTAACTTTTTCAGTATTCAAATGCTTTTTTTTTTATTATTTTTCAGTTCCTTCGCACTTTATACTCTACCATTGCGTTGGGCATGTTCGGTTTGGCAATTGCTGTGCAAATACCTCAACTGAATGTTTCGATGAATGGGAAAATTGCGGTTTTGTTGCTTTGGTCAGCGTATGGAATATTACCGCTGGGTCATTGGGCAGTGACAATGGGTGGATTGGAGAACGAATTGGTTGGATTGATGGTGCCGAGGATAGTGTCAATGTATTTACTGTGTTTGATTGCATTCGTGTTCTATGCCGCCAAAATTCCCGAACGTTGGCTAACGGGAAAAGTTGATTTTGTTGGGCATTCGCATAATTGGTGGCATCTGATTATTGTCGCTGCCTTTTATCATTGGCATAATACGGGTTTGGTTTATGCTGAATATCGTTTGAATAACGGTTGCAGTGCGCCCGTTTTGGCCTAAAGTGATTTATAGTGAGAGAGGACTAAATTGTAAATAATTTCGTTAGGTTTAACTAATATTTAGTTGTATTAGCTGTTTGCAAGATATTATGTGCATACATACATACATACATATATGTATATGTATATGCTAATTGTGTGTGTATTTTAAGGGTATTTTTTTTCTGTTAACCAATTGAATTGAGAAGCTGTTCTCCTTTATATTTTATTATGAATTGTGAATCTGGTTTATGTATATACAAATCCATCAAAAAACAATTTATTAACGCAATTAATTAACAAGAACAAAAGTTATCAACAATAGTTTACGAGGAAGTATTTAATTATTTTATCCAAGGCGCACAATGTGAAGTTTCGTTAATTTAGGATATCCACCTAAAAGGTTCGTTTCTGCACTTTGATTAAACGAACGCAAAGATCAGAAGGATTGTGTCTTAACTGTGCTACTGCTGCGGCTGTACTCAGGTAAGTATATTTGCTTAACTTTAACGAATGTTATATGGTGTGTGTCTTAGCTGTCAAACTGTTCCCAGGTTCGTATATTTAAGCGAAACGAAAATGGTTGCTGTTTTCGATAGCAACAGTTGAAAAGGTTGAAGCCGCAACTAAAGTACTGAACTAATTCAAGTTACCGTTTCGAGGTAACTGGTCTAAGCTAGACTTGCAAACATAGCATCTTAAAACTGAATTTGATACTATAGCAAAGAAAAGTCGCGTTATCATAAATTTCTTAAACCTTTAACTAGACGAAGTTCAACTCGACTCACTTTTACTTACAGCCAATGCTAGCGCATCGCACAAATTACATTAAAAATGCAAATAGTCATAAGTAAATTCATGACATGTCGCTGCCTGCACATCTTGTGTTGTTGTTGCTGTTGCTGCTGTGTTTGCCAAACAAGATGGCGCATGGCAAATGGCTATGACCAAGGGAAGGGGGTAAAGAGGTGGAAAATGGTACCCTATAAAGACTTGAGTTAATTATTCATGCAATGTCGCTGCGAGTAGTCGAGTAACAACAGCAACAACAACCAAGCACTGTGGAGGCGATGTATATGTTAAATGTATCTATATGTATGTATGTATGTATGGATGGATGTATGTAGGAGGTAGCGACCCTTTTTAATATTTATGAACACAACCGATTCTCTAATTATAATTAGGAATTGAAAAGTTAGCACAAAAGGACAACAACAACACTTATAGCAACAACCACAACAACAACAAGGACAACAACAACAACACAACAAAGCACAAAGCGTAAGGCACGCAACAAAAGTTTGTGTGCACTGAATCATAATTAAAAGGGGTGTTCTTTGGGTGTTTATGTGTGTGTGTGTGTGTTGGGGGGTTTCCTTTTTGGTGGAGGCATCATGTTTATATTGGGGGAGTCTTGTTTTTGTTCAAGCAGCAGCAGCAGCAGCGCCAGCAAAAGAAAGAGAAGGAGCAACAACAAAATGGCGAATGGCATTTTAATGGCATTTCACTTGAGATTTCTTGTTGCTAAAGGTTTAATCGTTAGATATTGAAGGAACTTTGACAAAGGAAAGTTGAGGAAATATACGTATATATTAATACAAAAACTAGTTTAGATTTACATATATATGTAGAGTTAATGTTATAATTTATGACTTAATTTGGCATACAAACAAATCGAATTTTTTGTAAATTTTAAAATTTCCTTGAAGCCGAAACCATCAAGAACAACAACGGCTTTTTGATCCATTCAAAATACTGACAAATAATACAAAACACAATGCGAATATTTAGTTTACTTTACTGGCTAACTAGTTGACTGAATGTCTAACAGAAATTCTCATCATACAGAAATTCTCATTCCTCAGAACTTTCAGACTTTACTTAGCTAACAATCTTAGTAGTTTTAAAGAAATCGAGTTACAGCTGCTTTTAAATCTTCTGCTTTATTTCATACTTCAATTTCTAATTATTTTTATCACTCTTTCAGTTCACGTTTCAATTTTGCCACTCAGGCGTAGTTCCCAGCTTAGTTTCTGAAATTCTAATATTTATTTTTGCTTAAAGCGTGCTCTATGACAACAAATATTGAAAACTACTGCAAACCAACTCCAAAACAAATTTGAATATTGCTGCTTCAGCTGTCATTCTCTCTTTTCTTTGGCAGCATCCTTAATCCCCATGCTTAAAAGACAACAACAACTCGAATAGCGCGGGGCATCCACTTCCACTTTCACATCTAATTACGTTGCATGCCGCGGACTCCGAGCACAACTCAGTTACGTAATGAGGCAGCTCACGAGGCAATTTGCTTGCCGTCATGCTTCAATTCAGAGCAATCCAAAAAAAAAATTGAAAAAAAAATAGAAAACAGAAGAAAAAAAATGAAAACATTTCTTTGCATCATTTTGATCATATTTTTGTTGAAACAATCGAGCGACACGCGTTGCCTGCCACAGCGTGAAATTGCTGTCATTTGGTAAGCGTTGGTTGGGTGGGGGGGGAGTGAAGGCAGTTTCCTTTTAGAGGGGATGGTTAGGGGAACAACCTGCTTATAACACTTGATCAGTGGAGAATCGGGGAGAAACTTCTACGTCAACGAAAAAAAGAAACTTCAAGTGCAATTCTTTCTATTTTCGATAAGTTATTGCAGTAGTACAGTGAGGACTCGAGAGATTTGTGGCACAGTATTGAATGGATTATGGAATATTTAGTTATTTTTATATATATTTTATAGCCTTTGGGTAGTTTGGTTAACATTGAAATTGGAATTTGTTGAATTAATAAAAGAAAATTAAAGTTTTTTTTATTTAAAAATGCATTCATAATTATTGAACGAAGGAATTTTTTATCTACTTTTACAGTAAAATAATTTTATGTTATTTAACACTTTGCTCATTCCAATAAATAAGGACAAAAGACAAAACCTAAAGAGTTTCTGTGCATTGCGAAGAAACGAATTGAATACTTAAGTTTCAACATTTAGAGCTTTCACTGTAATCGGACTCTCGCCTCAACCGTATGCAGCTAATTTTTACTATATAAATAGTCTATATATATATATCGCCTGGACTGACAGTTAAGCAAATGAACCCATAAGTCAAATCGAACAGCCGCTCGACTCGACTCGACTCATTTTGTTGCAACTGTTGTTGTTGTTGCTGCTGCTGCTGCCGGCTGCTGTTTTTTTTCCTTTAGGGTATTAAGTGGGCTTAGTTGGGAGCGACAAATGGCGCGACGTTCGTCCGTTCGTTCGTTCGTTCGTTTGTTGGTTGGATGCTGGAGCGGTTTTTAGTTTGTAGTATGTTGCATGCTCTGAATGCAACATGCAGCATGCACATGGGCTTAACTAGGCTTAGCTCAAGCAATGTTGCTGCTGCTGCTTGCTGCAACTATTTTGGGAAACATTTTGTTTGTTGCATTCTACAGTTTGCTACATTTTCCCAGTTGCACAGTTCATAATTTGACTTTGTTGCTGCATTTTATGCGCTTTTAATTGGTTTTTTGCTACAAAAATCACCCCACTAAATATAAATAAAACAAATCAAGTTCAGTTGAGAAAGTCTGCTAGAAAAGAGAAGGAAACAAAGAGAAAGGGAGAGGGGGATAAAGCGGGAAGAATGAGATTTTTTCACTTTCACTTTACTTCTGCCATTAAATTTATGTCCTTGCCAGCAGCAGTCAGGGTTTCTACACTTAGCGAAAATATGTTTGCGTTATGAAATTTCAAGATTAAAATGTTTTCATTGTTTGTCAAAACTTTGTTAAACTCAATTATGAAAAAATCTTTAGATTATTAAAAATTAAAGCATTTTTGTATCCCAAAAGTGTTAGAATTCTAGTCAAGGAATTGTTTTCTTTTTTGACGGCAGATGGCGTTTTGGTTGGTACCGAAATACTATTTTATGGTACTACTCACATACTAGAAATCCCAAAAATACCAAAACCCAACAAAAAAATACCAAAAATACCAAACAACCAAATATTTTTGTTAAACTTGAAAGTAATATTTTGTTTAATATGTTAAAACAAAATTCAGAGTAATATAACCTAAGATATACAGTCAAACTTCCATAGAACGATTAGTAAAACGGAATAGAAAAACTTCGTTATAGAGAAAATTTGGAAACCACATTTCCATCGTTGTATGGAAATTCGTTTTATGGAAGTTCAATCTTAAAGCAATCTTAAACAAATTTAGTTTTGGCTTAACAAATTTGAGGATTGTCTTCGCTTTTCTTTTGGGATTCCCAATTCCAATACGGATTCTGACAACCCTAATAATAAATGGCTTTCGAATTGATCTCGATTTTTTTTTTTTTTTTTCAAAGTGTTTTATGGCTCTGAAATTAAAGTGCTTTCTTAACATTTTAAATAGAACATTTAGCAAACATATGGCTGAAGGCGAGTAACTTCATTTATTTTGTGCCCTTTGTGTGGGGGCTGTTGTTGTTGTGGAGTGGGGTAAATGGTATGTGGCACAATTGGAAAGCGGGCCAAAACACGCTTTTGCCAGTTGCACACAGCAATATCCATAAAATGCGCAGATAACCATAAGTCCTGTTTAAGTCGCATGTTTTTGCGACCCGGTCGACGCAAGGGGCGAGTGCCTTAACGAGGGGTGAGGGGGGGGTGTGTTTGCGTATGTGGCAAAGTGCGTTCATGCAGCAGGACATTGTCGCACAGCTTTCTCACTTTGCCTCATCTACATAACAATAAAATAAAGCAAAGGGGCCTCTGCCTTTTTTTCTTTGCTGCTTTTTTTGGCATTAACCTAATTTTATATGCATTTAATTTTATTTTATTTAATTTTAACACACACACACATACTTTGTGCTGTGTGTGTTAGTGTGTGCGAGTATTTCGTGTAGCTAGTTTGTTTATCGCTGCAAAAATGTCTCAACCTTATCTAATTTTTGGGTTGATTTGATTGGCTGCTAAGCAAAAAAAGCGAAATATTTCATGCCTAAATGATTCATAGTTGAAATTTAGTATATATAGGAAATATGCTTTGAATTTTGTTGCCGGCTTTTCATTACCTTTTTTTTTTTGAGTTTTTTAGCCCAAAATAATGCCACAAACATAATTTTAAGACTCGTTTGTTGCTGTTGTCAGATCGATGGAAATGAATATGATTCAAAGCCAATCTTTCGACACGATACATTAAAGTTTACTTTAACCAACAGACAACTATTCGATTCGATCAACAAATGGGACTAAATCAAGTCAAATCAACATCTTAGTTCAAGTTGGAATTGATTTCATTATGGCTACAAGACTTTGACTTATATCCATCAATTTAACCTGACTCCAAAGAGTGAAAAACAGTCTTGTCAAGTACATTTGCACGTCACTACGAGAATGTGAATGCGAAACAATATCCGAATACGAATCCAAATCCAAATGTTTGTTTGATTGTGAATGCGAATTGTGACCAGTCATAAAAAGCAGCTTTTCCGACGATTTGTTGTGTGGCAGTGGCAGTGGCAGTTTCCAGTTGCCATATGAGTCTTTTAGTTGCCACATGAGTTCCTATCCCCCCCCTCCCGCTCTAAAACATGGCCCTAGACAATTTGTGCGATGCTCGTGGCGCATATTTCATAACTTTTTCGCCATAAGCTGGCCCCCAAAGATAAATCTACACACACACACACACACAGAACAAAAGCCAACAAAACAAAACAAAATTGTTGCCAATTTAGAAGCGATTTTTGAATAACTCGAGTTGCTAGAACAAGATTTATACTCGTACAGCAAATGTGTTAAGTTGTACATCATTTGATGGAGTTACGAGCCCGAGCCAAAAGCCATCTTGCCCTGCCCCGCCATCTCAGCCTTCTCGACCCAAGTAAAAGTTTTTATTTATGGCAATTGGATTTTTGAGTTATTTACATTTTTGTTGAGGAGAACAGAAGAGAAAGGAATTAGGAGCTTGGCTTTTTTTTCTATACAATATGCATAATAGGATAGAATTGGTAGCTAATCCAAGCCGATGATTGAATACTCTATATACCCTGTACGTTCCAATTGTCACAACAATATGCCTATACCCTCACCAAGAGTATTTTAACAACGCAAAAGGTTAAAATTTCAATTCGCTGGTCAGTTTAATTTCTTTTCTTTTCGTATTATGCGGACGATTCGCATTATGTCTGGCTATATGATGAATTTGCATCTAAATCGAATGGTTCTGCATTTAATGTTGAGCGGAAGGAGGAGGAGGAGGAGGGAGGAGGATAAAGCTTTTACATTAAAAGGCATTCCCAAGGCATTTGCATAATAAGGCGCCCTTCCTGGGACTGGACTCTGGCTGGGCTCTGTATCCCTTGGCTTAGTTGCACAGTTCTTAGATCCTTTATCTATTACAATGCAATGCTAGGCTACATTTAAATTTATACATTTATTTTAGTATTCGGCTTCGTTTCAATGTATTTTGGATTGCATATTTTTCTTTAGAGAAGATGCAATATTTTAAAGATTTCAAGATTGTAATCTATAACATAAATAACAGAAGTCAAAATTGTTAGGCAAAATATAAAGTATATTTTTATTGGTTCTAGTATTCCCAAAACTGTTGCCAAACTCAAGAATTCGTTGGATAGAAACTGCATTCAGCATGCAGAACATGCAAGAGTTATTTTGTTTTTCATTTATTTAAGTAGAAATAGTAGCTGGAGTTGGATTTTGGTGCCCAACTGTTGTCCAGTTTCTGATTGCTGGCGCTTAACAAAATATTTTTGTTTCAGCTCTCTTCAGCTGCTGCCACATGCAGATCCTGTGTGTGTGTTGCAGCTGCAATCTACGAGTAACTTTTACATTTAAATTTTCATTAAGTATTCTGCATACGCATAAATAAACTTGAACGTGCCCCCAAAAAGCACAGTAAATGCATAAAAACAACCAAAAACACACACATTGTACAAACTGACATAACAATCCCTTTGTTGTGCTACCCCCCCCCTCCAACCCCCCCCCCCCATCTTGTTTTTTTTGGAGGCTTTTGTTCATGCAGCGCACATGCAGATTTCCCTTGCACAAAAACATGAGAAGTTGCAAAAATAAATTTATATTATGTTCATAAATTCATAGAGCGCCGTTGCAGGACTGCAGGACATGGACATTTGGACATTTCGTTGTGTGTGTTGGTGTGTGTGTGTGTGTGAGGCACTGGCTGGCTATTACAACAATCTGAACACACACAAACAATGGACGCCACCATCCCAATCTCTCCCCCTAGGCATGATGTCCTTTTGGTCAGGCTAACTGCCTGCCTGCCTGAGTTTTTGATATGCAAATTTTTAACAGTGCCTGCGCTCAGTTCGCGCACCCAAAAATAACAGCCAATCAACTGTGTGTGACACACACACACACACACACAAACACTCGTACATAACTCTGGGCAATCCTTTCAACATGTTGGCCCTGTCCAGCAGAGGGCCATTAAAATGGCAAGCTCAGGTATTGTGGGGCAGGCCCAATGGGAATGGTGAAACTGCGGCTTGTTTGCTGTTTGCTGGTCCGCAGCACAGCGACATGCACAACGACAAGGACAACGACAACGACAAGAATCGAGAGGATGTGGCTGGCTGCCTGGCTGGCTGGCTGGCAGGCAGGCTCCATCGTCCATCGATGAGAATGCTCCTCGACTCGAGTGTCGACAATGTCGCTTCAAAAATATTGCAGCAGCAGCAGCAACCCCAACCCCATCGCCTCATTGCCATAGCAGCATTTTATGTCCTTGCTATATTGTATGCCCTGCAAACAATTCAACAAAAGTCACTTAAAGAAAGGGTATATCAAAGGTGTGGATAAGGTATGTAACAGTTAAAGGAAAATAGAGCAGAAATATAATGACTCAAGAGGTCTGAGAAGTTTCGGATAAAAACGTAAACTAACTTTCTTACCCAACTTCTAACTTCGAGGTAACTTAATATTAGTTTTCTGGTTGTGCAATTGTAAAAATCTTCTTTCTGATTTGTAATAGTTTTCATCTCGATTACTTGGCTTAATTTTTGTGATTGGCGCCAATGTTAAGGCGTAAAGTTTTCCTTTTCTTGTATTTCAAATGCGCTTGCCTAATGCATAGAACTCTTATCCTATAAATTTATTTTTCCACCAAATTTATTTTAAGGAATTTAAGGAATTTCTAAAGTTTCAACAAAGTATTCTAGATTATTTGGTAATATTTGGAAAATGTTTGTTTTAGGACTTTCTTCTTGAACTTTAGTTAGAGTTTAGAGCTTACAGGATATCTCTTAGTCGTGCATGTAAAAATTAACCTCACTTTACTCAAGCTCCTTGCCATAAACATTGTTGTTGCTGTTGTTGTTGCCTGGACTGCGTGCATTTATAAATTATGATCAACATGTAAAATGCCATTTTGAATATGAAATTTGATGCTATTTTAAGCCCTATGCCTGTGCTGTCCTTTACTTGTCCCTGTCCCTCACCTCCTCGCTCTCTCTTTCTCTCTCTTTGTTGACTCAACGCATACATTTAAATTTTTCAAAACTGCCTGGAGCTGCGACTCATATTTTAATTACTTGCTAAACGCACTGAACATTTTTTTTCATTTAACCAAAAAGCAAAATATTTTTTTTTGTATTTATTGTTGCCATCAATATTGTGGCGCTGCCATTTGTACTCATTTATGGCTAAGACCATAGAACATAGAAAAGAGTGCAAGTGTTGCAAGCAGTTGCCAATTGCAGTTTTAGCCTTTTCATTCGCTGTGTGTGGCTTTCTTTGTGTATAAAACTTGCCGAAAAGCAAAAAAAAGGTCAAAAAATCAATCGGCCACGCAACTAATTCATTTAAATCTAACAAAATCTGAGAAAATCCCTGGCAACGACCTTCGGGATTTTGTAGATTTTACGAATGTCAAACGAACGCCAAAACCAAACAGATACAGACGACGGACGGGTCAGGGAGAAGGTGAAGGTGGTAGAGGTGGAGGTGGAGGCGGCGGTGGAGTGTGCGGGTCTCTTTTTGGGCACATTGTTAAGCTGAGCAAGCAAATCACCCAATGCTCCAACACCCTCGACACATCCATGTCTGCTTCACCAACATTTTGGCGGGCACAACCCGTGTGAGCTTTGGCTAAAATAGTTGGCAACAGCACATTAAACAGCGTCCCACACACACACACACACACACACGTGCACACACACATTATGCGTGCGAGAGAAAATGAGGCAACAGCAAAAGTCGCAGAACTTTAGCAATTTGAAGCTAATATGTTGACAATCTCTAGCTGCGTCGTCGTCATGTCTCTAGCTACAGTGGCGCCATCTATGGTTATGTGTATTTAAGTCACTGGACAAAGCCAGGCGCAGCGGCAAAAGTTCAAGCTGTGGGTAAGAGGTGGAAGCTGTGCATTAGTGATGAGCAAACATGGAACAAGACATTGTATCTATAATATACATCGTAGTTGGGTTGAGTTTTATAGTAACAGCTTATTCGACAAGTCGCTCATTTACTGGAAGACTGCCAAAGGTCAAAAAAGTCTTTCAACTTCTAGATTTCAGAAAAAAATCTAACTTTTTCTTGCTAAGACATATAGTATTTACCATATCAAGACACTTGAGCAACTATTTAAAAAACATACATATATTCCGATTTAACTTAATTCCCCAATACAAATATTGTATGGACATATTTTTTTGTGCAATTTTTTGTAGTCGTGACTTTTTTTTTTGCTGTGACAACTCCTCTCTGGCAAAGCTTTTTGCAATCTCTTAATAACAAATTCGTGTTTGGTGCTCGTTTATATATATGAGCAGACATACATACATGCATACATACATACATATCGTGTGCATATGAGTTACATCAAGCAACTCGTGTAGTCGTAAAAAGTGGATTTTGCTGCTTAACTTTGGCAACAACAAAAACGCAAATGAACCAAATGGATAAATCCACACACACATAAAGAAACGAAGAGAGAGAAAAGAGTATTTTTTTGCATAAATAAAATAAAATGCAATTTTTCCATTGTGGCAGTCACTGCTGGCTGTTGGCTGTTGCATGCAGTTGCAGTTGCAGTTGCACAAATCCCTTGCACAAAAGTCAGCAATCAAAGCAGATTAAAATATGATTTGACAGCTACCAAGCTATATACATATATATACTATATGTTGCACATGTGGCCGTAGCAAGTGGCATCTGCCCGATTTCATATTTTTGGCATATTTGCTGTTATTTCTGGTTGGTTCTCGTTATTGTTTTCATATTTAACTAGAGCCCCAAACGCTTCATATCTTTCGTTTCCCATAAGCCTTCAATTGTTGCGTGCATTGCATTTTTATCAAAGCGCTCAATGCAACAGCAGCACCACAGAAGGGGCTGGTGGGGGCGGGGTTTTGGGTAGAATATGCCTATTAAAAATTTAAATCAATTTTCAATATGGATTTCGCTATAACTCTCTCTCTCTCTCTCTTTCAGTTATAAACCCATATATCCGCTTATCGGCATCGGGCAGATCGCATTTCGACATTTCTCTGACACTTTTTGTATGTTTTTTTTATTTTCAATATATTTTATTTATTGCTTTTTGTTGTAGTTCATATCGCATAGACTGTCAGCGCCGCGGCATTTTTAGTGTTATCTTTAAAATGTATTGCAATTGAAAATTGGCGTATTGAGGTGACGGGATTCTAACGAATGCATAAAATAAAATATATTCTCTTTAAACATGAAGTAAAACACGATTTTATTGGTTCAAAGACAACAGCTTGTCTTCAAAAAGTGTATAGAGTAAAGTTAACTTGGAAATTGTCTGTCAATTTGCCTGAAAAGAAAAGTTTAACAAGAGTTCTTAATCCAAATACAAAATATTCATATTTTGCTCATTGATTTGAAAACTGTCATAAGTCAATAAACGCGATTATAATGAAAAATTTAATGATGCAGAATTATGCATTACGTAATGCATTACGTATTGTGTGCAAGTTTCAGACTCACGCAGGCAAACCCGGATGGTGTGAACAGGAAGAAATTCAAAATTTTGAAAATCGCTCACACAATCCAGGTTTGCATGTATTTTATTATCGGAATATTTTCATTTGTGGCCAGTCTTCACGAAAATTATCCATGTTTGAATAACTTATTGTTAGAACTTCAGTTCTTGACTTAAGCTGAAGAAGGTTTCGCATTTTAATGACATACGGATTTATTTGAAACTTGAATACTTTAAATATGAGCTAAATGTCGTTACTTTATTAGGATTTTGTTTTAAAAGAAGTTGTTTTTAAATGAAAAACAATCATACTGGGATCCCGAAACAGACTTTTATTCGAAATATTCTTATAAACAATAAATTTTCTTAAAATTCGCATTTAGTTTGCCTTTCAACTTGACTTTTACACTATTTCCGCTTGATTTGAGTACAAAACTCAGCATTTGATTATTTTTCGAGTGTACGTTTCGGTATGTTCTAGATTTTCTATTGCCAATCTACTCTATTCGCTCTCTCTGTCCCTCTCTCGCTTTCCCTCTCTTTCGCTTTGTCGTGCATTGCAAAGCCGACGCTCGTTTGCGCAATTAACAGTTAATAAGCGCAACTTTTAGGGGGGATAAGTGGTGAGGGGGGATTGTATCCCCCCTCTTAACTCTCTACTCCACAGAACTAGCTAACTGACCCCAAAGCCGATTTGTTGCAATTAGTGGCGCCACAGCCGTGTGCAAAGTGCCATAAGGCACCTAAGCTCCCGCCTTCCAAATGCCAGGCCAATAATTAAATTATCATTAACGCAATTCAGATTCTGAATTTGGTTTTAGTTGCACAATAAACCATAAAAAAAATAGCCCCAGGACTACCACAGTACAAATCAAAACTTATTTATAAGTCTAGTCTAAATTTGTGATAAATTTTATTTCCATACATTAATGTGGGTGAAGGTCCTTCAAGTTAGAATGTTTAAGATGTTAAAGTTTTTTTTTTAACCTCATAGGAAATCACATCCCCTTTTTCCCCCACTTAGAACCAACGTAACTTGACATTTAAATCAAAAATTTATATCTAGAAAATTGTTTTTTATTTTCTTCAAATGTTTCTTAAGCTTTTTCTACCGATATTCTATCCAATTATATTGAAATGAGCATATTATAATCTTACTTTTTTAAGCATTTACTTAACACAAAAGCCAAAACAAAACGCAGATTTATTAACTTACCTTTTTCGAGCTAAATTTTAAACCAAAAACCGTCGCTAAATAAGCTCGAACCTAAATGGCTATGCAGTATTTACGCAACTGTACCTAGTGCATAAGTGAGGTTATGTGTGTGAGATTGCAAAGTGAGGTTATGTGTGTGTGCTTAACAAATCCATGCAGGTGGAGGTGGAGGAGGAGGAGGAGAGAGGGGATGGAGAGAGTGGGTGCAAATGCTTAAATTCTCATTAGGCGCATTAGTAGCGTTGACCAAGCGAGAATGCCTACCGCTACCCGCTACCCGCCACACCCACACCCCTTGAAACACCTGCAACGCCCAGCTGCCACAAACCGCGCCTAAATTCAATAATAATAATTGATTGCTTATTACAAATAAGCAAAAGCAACAACAACAACTAAAGTGAAACACATTGCATATGTGACTCAAATTTATATGTTTCACGGCTAAGGGGGGGGAGGGAATGGGAGTGGTATCGCAACATTTTGGCCATTTGCTAATATTTACGCATTAGTTATTTGCAGGTGGTGCACAGGGGAAGAGAGGTGTGAGGATTGGCGTGTTGCACATGCCATAAGTCCAGCCATAAGTCCAGCTATAATTGCTGAATGCACCTGCCACAGTGGCAGAGAAAGAGAAAGAGAGAGAGAGAGAGAGACAGTTTGGGAATGCATTAAATTTTCATGTTTTCATTTTGGTTTTGCACAGCAACAACAAACAAACAAAACACACAAATTTTAATTATTTACTTCATAATTATGCGAAATCACGAATTACATTAAAATCACTTTGTAATGTTGATTTGCTTTTCATAAAGTGTACGTTGCGTGCTTATTATTCCCGTTATATTGTAACCATTATCCATCGTTGTTATTTAGCTAAAGCAAAGTGTGATTTCAGATAAGTAATGAATACCCTGCACAATTTTTAGATTTATGGTAAGTATTGAGTTACTTAGATCTATCAAAAATTCTGTTGAGGCAATGGATGGTCTTCAACTCTATTAGAGTTAGGACCGTTTGTTACTCTAATCGAAAATGTGTCTGTTTGTTAATAAATACTTTAAGATTTGTCGACTCGAATAAGTGGCCTTATATCATTTTCGTGTCTTCACCAGACTTAATTTGACAAAAGCTGCTTGTTTTATCCTATCGAAAATCTATTCAACCTCGAGTTTTGCCGTTTAGCTTTATCGATAGGATATCGGAGCTATAAAATTTAACATAAGGAATGGCAAGGAATGAATGAACCAAAAAAAAATCCAAAATTATCCATTCTCAGTTGTTCTTTAAATCTGTTTTAGTGCTCAAAAACTCCGTAAGAAATCCAAATCAAGACATTTGCTATTCTTAGAAAATGCCAGTAGAAACAGTACAATGTTGTACAGCTTGGATAATAACAAAAGTCTTGCCGGAGTGTTGGCTTCAGTTAGTTGCAAACATTCGATCAGAAATGCATTTCAAGAGCAAAGTCCAATTTACTATAGGTTTGCTGTTTATTCTATTTCGAAGTGGAGAAAGTTGGGCAATAAAAGCATTAAAACATTAATATAATTTCATGTACATATGTACATAAAACACTATTAATCCTTCAATATCTAACATAACACAAAATAATAATAATACAAAATTCTTATTAAAAGAAGAATAAAGTAATCCATGATGTAATGTAAAAGTGTATAAAAGCCAATCATAATGAGTTATATATATTTTACTTAGAATCAGAAAAGTTACCGTTTCTTGCCTAGAAACCTTTTTTGTAGCTTGTAATAGAAGATGGATTGGGTCATCCATGAAGTAAGGTCGGAAAGTATATTTCACATTGATAAAGATAGTTTTTTCTAAGAAGCGAATTAAAAAACCTATAAACATTTTTATAGTTAACTATTCAATTCTTGTTCAAGATCAAACCCAGAAGAATAAATAAAATTTTTGTTGTTTTTAGCAGGCTTAGCTTTGACTTTGTTTATTTAGTACTTTGCTTTTCACACAACCAGTTAGACAGTAATTCTTTCGACTCACTTTCAAAATTTTGAAAAGTGGTTGAATAGCAACAAAAGCACAACAACAACACCGTCCACATTAATACACTTACTTTTCTTGTACAACAAACGAGAAGAGTAAAATCCACAATCGAAAATCAACTTGTAGCTTTGGGGCATTATGTTGGACTATCTGCTGCTGGTTGCTTTTGTGCTGCTGGGTCATTCGGTGTTGCCAGTGCTGGGAGGTCAAAGGGTCACTTGCACCACCGATGTGGGTTTCCCAGTGACCACCACCTGTAGCCCGACAAGTGCGAACGGCTGTTGTGCCAAGGGCTGTGTGCGGAATGCCTTGGGAAAATGTGTGCAGGAACAATGCACCACTGGCAGCGGCTGGATTAGTTGGATGAGTCGTCCTGTGACCATGTCGTGTTACTTTCACTGGTTCCTGCTGATCTTTGGCGCCATAATAGTCCTAGTGATGGTGTTTGCAATTATCCTGAATCTGGCCTTCGAGGTGCGTTTGTGCCTGCGAAAGCATCGTCGGAACAGATACGTAAGATTCAGTCCACGAAGCAGTCCGAGCAGCAGCGTTGTCTAGAATCTCTGGAAGGGCAACGGCATCAATCCAGATGTTAATGCACATGCGTGAGGCATAAGAAAAAAACAAAGACAAAAAACTGTGCGGGATTTGGCATAATCTACAATACATTAGCGGTAGCTTTGCTCTGGCTTTCAATTCAATTCGTTGGGTATCTCAACGAAATCCATGTAAATTACGATTTGGCACCTTTCAAGCCAAGCACACACACACACACACACAGGGTGAGAAAGAGTGCGAATGAGTCTCAGAATCCCATTACATAGTAGTTAAAACCTGATTAGGAAATACTTGCGGCCTCAGCCTCGTAACAGCTTTGCGCCACTCTCGCGCTTGGTTAAAAAGATATAACAATAAATGGCACATGTGAAATGCTTAGCTTAGCTTCCTGTTTTCTTCTTCTTCTTCTCGCTGGAGTGTCCTGGGGTGACAACAACACAAAAAACAAAAAAAACAAACAGAAGGAAATTCTCAACAACTCAAAGTCAAAGGTGCAATAACCCAAAGGAACATAAAAGCAAATGGCTGCGGGTTGTCTCTAAATATATATAAGTAGAAATATGTATGTATGTGTGTATGCTGCTATTGCGGTAAAGATAACGCACACACACACACACAGAAAGGCAGTCAGCCATGCAGCCAAAGCCAAACCGCGCAGAAAATGAAATGGAAAATATTGCCATGAGCCAGAGCCAGAGCCAGCGAAATAAAATAAGAAATAAACGAGCTAAAAGGGAAAAAGCTTCGCCAAAAAAAGGTTTGTTAGTCTGTGTAAGTATGTGTGTGTGTGTGTTTGTGCCGGGTAGAGCAGATTTAGAGGTTGCTTATGTGTGATTTAGTGTAGCACGCGCGAATATGGCGGCGATAATTCTTTAAAAATTGGAAATTGTTTTCCAATCGATTTCGCATTTAGCCAAAAAAGCACTCGACACACACACACACACACACACATACTAACACAACTACAAGTAGACGAGCATAAAATGTCTTTTACAGTTACTCCCCTCCCCACCAATACATTGACACAGGCATGTATCTGTGTCCGTTTGCTTTTCACAAAACATTTTATAAAAATGTAGAATGAGAAAAAAAAAGAAAAAACATATTTTGTTATTTTTCACCTGGTTGCAGCTTTGAAAAGGATTTGTGTAGCTGAAATCATGGATTTAGATTTAGCTTTTGTATAGTTTAGTTTTATGTCGAAGGTGAAAAGCGATTGTTGTTGCAATGTGTGTTGTGCCCCAAACTGGAGAATGATGAGGCATTATGGCAAAAGTCAATGAAGCAACAATTAACTTAGTTATATCAAGTTTTGGAATATTTTTATTAGTTCCAATTGTTATCTAAGAACATGAATTCGACTTCAAAATTCGCACACGTCTTAAGTATCGATGATGATACAATACTTTCATTATTGTGTACTCATGTCCTTGCCAGGACTGCCAGGAACAACTTTTGCTATTGTAACTTATGCAAGATTCGCCTTTGTAGCCTTTTCCCATCTTTTCTTAAAAATCTATGCGAAAAACTTATATTTCCCGATATTGCGAAACCTTTAGCCAAGCAATACTATTTGTGATTTCCAAATTTAGCCACGTACAATTTCTCAATGCAATTTACATTCGTTGCGCTCATTCATTCAAGTTTATATAAAAGCGATTTTCACAGCGAAAGTAATAACAACAACAACAACAACAACCAGTCACCAAACAGCCCAATAGATATAGTGTGGCTCTCATTGTGTGTGTGTGTGGTGTGATACAATGACTGCTACAACAATGGGTAACAAAAGGTTAGATATAGATAGATACAGATACATACAGCAATGGGGGCGTGTTTCGGTTACAGTGTTACAGTTAAGGCGAGGGGTGGGGGTGGAGAGTGGGTAAAGGCAAAGCACGCAGCGTTGGAGTGGGCGAGTCGTGACATATTTTATTTGCACAATGACAATGCGAGTTACTCGGCAGACGGCAAAACCGACACCAACGACGACGACGACGACGCCATTACGCAAACACACCCTCATCACACACCCACACACACACACACTAAAGCACCAAGTTACAGTTAGATCTGTATAAATTGTACGTGAAAGAGAGAGAGAGAGAGAGGACAAAGTAGTAAAATAAGTGCAAAGGATAATGCGAATTGAAATGACAAAACCCAGAATAATCATTTGGCTCCACACTCAGCATGTAACCAAAGGGGGTGAGTTGTAGGTAGAGAGAGAGAGGAGTTACTGTGGGCGGGGGGCGGTAGTCAGTTCTAATGATTTTTATTTATGCCTTTTAAGTAAATTAAAATTTACTCTCAGTTTCATTACAAATCGCGCACATGACAATATTGTCAATTTTATTCGTTTCGTATTCGCTTTTTTTTATTGCATTTTCTTAGACTAAGTCCAATTTTGCTCTATCTTACCGCTCTCGCACCTCCCTCTCGCTCTTGTTAAACAATTTTTATGTATTTTTTATTTACCCAACGGCTGGCACGCCTTGCCATGCCTTATGCCATGCATGACCTCAATATGCGGTCTTTTGCCAAGTGGCTCCACCAAAATGCAATTGTTCCGCCTCTCTCTCACTCTGCGCTCTCTCTCTCTCTCGCGCTTCTTCTAGCCAGCTTTTGCTGTTCCTGGGGCTCGTAACATGCTTTTAATGTGCGCCATTTTATTTGCCACAAAACCAACACACGGCACCATTAAAAAGCCATAAGCGTTGAGCCTTTCAAGCTTTCGAGCTGCTTCCGTTTGCCGGACTCGCGTTTAGACGTTATTAGAACTTGTTCCTCCCACTCTCCCTCTCTCACTCTTTCTCTGTTGCCTGCCTCTCGGCCATAAATTGTGTGCGCTGCTGCATTTTGATTACAATTTTTATGATTTCTAGGTCAAAATTTGCCATAACATAAAATGGCCAAAAGTAAATTCGAAATAAATAAACTGGCCCCAACAAAATGGTGTCGTGTTTTATGTGCGCCCTTTTTGTTTTTTGGGTGCCATAAGAGGCAATACATGTATGTGACTACACTGAGAAAAAAGTAATACTCCTTTGAAACAATAAAAGTCAATAAGATTTTTTACTTATTTCTTTTTCTTTCATTATAACAAACCTTCTTAATTTAAGTTTACTTTCTTCTCAGTGTTAAGTTAAGGTCAATTCGGTTTTTGGCCATGTTTATAAGTTGCGAATTATTTTGGCTTTCGGCTCTGACACATTTCATTTGCATTTAATGAGCCCTAAAAGCTGCGCCATGCAGCAAAATGTCTTGTCGTAAAAAGTGTTGCAAATTGAATTTGCAGTTGGCCAAGTTAGATGGGCAACTTTCTAATGGCCTGGCTAAGCAGGTGTCATACATTTTAACCAAGCCTAGTTTCAACACAAAGACAAGAGACACAGTGGAAGAGAGAGAGAGAGAGAGCGTTAGAAAGGGCCAAAAATAAGTGTTTGTGTGGCAAGATAAGAGCATCGAAAGATTTATTACAAACGCAATGAGTTAAGAAAGGCAACAACAACAACAACAAATCATGATGACGACGACGAGTTTCCATGTTAACCAAAATACGAAACAAGAACAGGAACAATAATAATGAAGAAGCTGACAAACTAAATGATAAGAATGAGAATGGGAATGGGAATGAGCCAAACAAGTCAAGAGCCTCAAAAGCAGCTGCAACCAGCTTCCCCTTGTCTGATTTGGCTAAGCAGCAAGCAGAAGCGTTGGCAACGGCAAGACGAAGGGGTAGTGGCAAACCGGAATTGTAAGGTTGGCAGGCAAATAATGGCTGACAGCAATATACATATCGTATATACAAACATACATTTGTGCTTTTGCGTGAGTCTATCTTAAGAATGTTTCAAGATGGCGCAGCTATTGAAACATTTATATAAGTACGTACATATACTGCAAGCAAATGCTTACTTATGTAATTTTATGTATGTACATTCATCATCTAGGCTACAATGACACTAGCTGATTAATGAAACACATTATGTTCTACTTTGGTGTTAGAATATAGGAATATATATTATATAAGGGAAATGATGTTCCAATGGTGGACACTGTCCCTAAGTCGGACACCCCGCCCATTAACTGTCATCGAAAGCTCTCAGCGTCGGCTTGCTTTATATGTGGTCTACAGGTGCTTATGCGTAGTTTTGGTTGCTCCAGACATATTTCAAAGCGCTTGTAATTGTATTATTCCAAGATTCAGCAAAAGTAAATACACTTTTTC
Source organism: Scaptomyza montana (assembly GCA_018904305.1). NCBI lineage: Eukaryota > Metazoa > Arthropoda > Insecta > Diptera > Drosophilidae > Scaptomyza > Scaptomyza montana. The sequence goes on along the minus strand of JAEIGR010000001.1, from coordinate 20,628,182 downwards.
CTTATGCATTTTCTCATTCTGTTTCTTTTCTGCAATGAAGCATTTATATATGTATGTAATGTACTTTATTAGTCAAGAATCATACTAAATAATTTACTCTTATTGTAAACTTTCAAAACTTTGACTAAATCTTTTCCAATTTTCATGCACAACTTTTTCATGACATCTTCATTACACATTTGAATATATCGTTTATATGTACATAATTCTAGTAAAAAGTCTTTATCCGATTTGACATTTCCTTAAATTCAATTTTTATTGCTTTTGGGTAGATCGATTAATATCGTAAATACCTTACCTTTTGTTGTGACATCTCTATTTGAGAATTTAAATTTTTTAATAACCTTATTAATGCCGCAATATTAACTTTAATCTTTGATTGCCACTTTAAGCCAATGTCATTGAAAAAAACCCTTGATGTACTTAAGTCTGTACATATGTATATAGAATGTATACACAAATGCCATTTGCTGTAAATATATATGTTGGGCATGTTTGCTGATTTTAATTGAAGCTCATATATATTGCTGCTGCTGATGCTGCTTTTCTCATGCCAGGCTGAGCATGATTAACAATAATTAGACTTGGCATTAATTACGCCAAAAAGTTAATTACGCATTTGCCAAAGAATAATGTAATTCATTCTGTCTCTCTCTGTGTGTGTGTCGCAATGTGATAACGTTTGCTATATAAACTCAAACATATACCAGAAGAACAAACATTCTGCACATTTTATCTCTCTTTGCTCATCCTTATATCCTTACTATCATTAACTTCTCTCTCTCTCTATGTTTCGCTCAACTGTTTGTTCAAGCAATTTATTTGCTAATTTCGTGCATGGCAATTGGCAAGGGTACAAGGGGGGTGGGGCAGTTATAAAGTTCTTAAACAGCAGGCTGGCAACTTATTAACCCTTTGACTTTGACTTTGACTTGAATAAAGACAGAGAAATGCCAGCAATAAAATCAATCTTATTAAAACATTAACAGCGTGCGGGAATAATAAAAGGAAATAAAATAAATCAAATGAGCGTTCGCCTTATGCAGCCACTGAACAACCCCCCCTCCCCGCTACCACCCCCGCGCATAGAAAGTCGCTTAACACAGCAGGCGGTGGGGGAAGAGTTCTTGCTCCTACTGTGCTCCTGCCACTTTATTAGCCTGCCTTCAATCAGTTTGCAAGTGAAGCGTTCGCCCAGCATATGAAATTCAAATTTGATGCCCTTACTCCCTCTGAGTGAACACCCCTGAACCACCCCCCATGGCTGACAATGCCATTTGGGCATTTTGCATAGAAACAGGAACAGAAGCAGGAACAGCAAGACGAAGAAGCACAGTAGCATCAGCGGCATGTCCTTTTATTATTATTTTTATTGTGCGGTGATTTTGCTGCCACCCCGAAGGACCTGAGGGTGAGGGTGAAATTGTCATTTAGTCGGTGGTCTACGGTCGGTCGGTCGGTCGGTCGTTGGCGGGGTGCATATAAATTCGACATAATTTCATTGTAATGAATAAATTGATGGATGGCACATCCTGCCACCAGTTCCGTGTCAGTTTTCCTTTTCATTCAGCTGCCAAATTAAACACTTGCCACCAAAACCAAAACCGCAGGAATAAAAATGTCCTGTAACCTAATTAAAATCGGCGCATAAATTACCATTTGTTTTTTTAATTTTGCATTTTTCCTAAAGCGATTCAAAAATATTCAATATTAATTTGTTTTTTCCATAATTTTTATTGTTCTTGTTTTTTTTTTTTTTTTTGGTTTGATTTAATGTCTATAACTAGTAATGTTAAGTGTACAATTATTAAATATATTTATATATTTTTATATGTGTTTTTTTGGTATTTTTTAGAAGTTTTTTTTATCTCATTTCAAATTTGTTCATCTTTTTGTTGTTGTTGTTGTTGTTTATACGACTAGACAACTCCTTAAAAACTGCTACGAATTTTTGATATATATAATTTTTGATACGTTTTTTTATTATTATGATACAATACATAATGTTTATTGTTGATATAGTTAAATATTTGGTATATGTGTGCTGTCAAAACAAAATTTATTGTTAAACTTTAGGCGGAGTTTGAGTTTTATTTTATAATAATATTTTTTTTGATTTTTTGGTTTTAGTTATTTGCCTCACACGAAAAAGATTTTTGGCATTTAGTTTTTGTTTTGCAGAAAAATTTTGAATTTTCGTTTTTAATTTTCGTTTTCTTTTGTTTGCTATTTATTTTTAGTACAGCTAATTAGTTCGTATAAGTTAAGAGTGAACTATTTACTTATCAAAATACAGCTTGCTGCCTATAGCTAAATATTTGCTTTATATGTACAAAACACTTAACATAATACATTATACGATTTTTCTTATATTTTCTTGGTTGTTGTTTTATATTTTATTTGTTTAAATGAACATAATTGGCATTTAATCTCAACGCTGAAATATGAAAGAAAAAAAACATTTATCAATTTGTAATTAATTTTTCTGCCTTTCTGGCTGCGGCTCTTAATGCCAACCTAATTAAAACTGCACACAAAGTCGGCCTCACGAAATAATAACACTTTTTTTAATTCATTCCTTTTTTTGTTTTATTATAAATGTAATTATTGTTCTTCAAAAGAGTTGTATTATTTTTTTTGTCTCTGCATCTAAAATTTAATTTAAATACGCTTAATATTAGAGTTTTCTTTTTTTGCTGGGTTTTCTGCTTGATTTATTCAGTTTTACAATAACAAATTGTTAATTTATTTATGCTATAAGTAGGCTTGATTTAAATATTTATATGTTTATTTATTTATATTGTTTTTTGGTTTATTTTTATTTCATGTTTTTTTCATATATATTTTAGTTCAATCGATGATTTCCTCGTCCCCATCGTCGCCGTTATCGTTATTGCTGGAGGCGCCACCGGCGGCAGCAGCAGCAGCAGCAACAGCTGATGATATTAACCCATTGTTGCCCAATGGCGATTTATTGTTATCATCATTGTGGTTAACTGAACCACCGTTGCCCTCCTCAGTGCCTCCGCCGCCCAGACACAAATCACTGTGATGATCCAGCAGCAAGCTGTTGTTGTTGTTGTGATTATGATTATGCAACATATTGTTGTTGTTGTTAGTGTTATTTTGATGCTGCTGCATGGCATTGCCATTGTGCTGGCCGGAGAAGTGTTGCAAGTGGTGCTGATGCTGATTAAGCAAGGCACCAAGAGCGTTTTCTCAGACAACATCCGTCACCCCATACTGGCAGGCGGACAAACCGGCCGAGTTGGAGCGCGAGACGGGCGACGGGGCCGAATAGGGGCTGCTGAAGCCAGTGGCATGCTGTTTCGCCTTGAGCCGCAGCGTGGCAATGCTCGAGGACATGCTGCTGCTCATGCAGGGCTCGGCAGCGGCGCGATACATATACGGATTGGCGGGTGTGGTATAGGGGCAGGGCGCACTGCCCATGCCCACATTCGTATTGGTCAGCGTGGAGCCCATCGAGCCCGGCAACATCGAATTGTTCATGCTGACCGCCACTCCACTGGCGCCCGTATTGAAACAATTAACCGAATTCTGATGATGATTGCTCGTCACCATCGAACCCAATGGATTGACGGGCCAGGGAAAGGGCTTGGTGCCCAACGGCGATGGCACTTTGGTCCAGTTGTTGTACGGATACGACGAGTACAATGAATCATCTGCAAATGGTTGCATAAACTGTGTCCCAAAGCCCGACTTAAAGTCTGCTGCAGCAACAGCTGCATTCATGGCATTCCTCTCGCGCTTGCGCCACTTGGCCCGTCGGTTCTTGAACCAAACCTGAAAAGGGAGCAAGACAAAAATACAGAGTAAGTTTGAGTTCATTTAGCTAACAGTACACTTAAAGAAAAAGTCAACAATGAAGAATATTTGTCTTTTAATATGAAACACAGTTAATTCAAATATATTTTTAAATAATAATAACTATCGTAAGCTTATTTATGGTTAAGCTTATTAACACTACAATTTTCTCTGAGTGTAGCATATTTATAAACCTTTAAGATAAATGGAATTTTCAGTGAGAAATCCTCTCGAACCAAACGCATTATTTCTTTAAGTGTTGCAAGTTAGTTAAAGTTTTTAAAAAGCTTGCGGCAGCCATTTTCTTTTATTGCGTCGCCGTGCCGCATAATTTATTATATTGCCGCCAACTTGAAAATTTATGTATCCGTCTGTCGCGCGCGCGCTTCTTTGTGTGTGCCTGTGTGTGGTGAAAAACTCCCCCAAAATGTGCAACCCCCAACCCAACTCACACCCCCTTTCCACCGACCCAACAAGAGTGGCACAAAGGGCGCTCCGTAATACGCATGTGCAGTAATTATAAATACAAATATACATAAATACTGCCTGAACATTGTTGTTGTTGGTGTTGCCTTTTCTTTTTAATGGAGAGCTTTATATAAATAAACTCAGCATGCCACCCCACCCCCAACAACCCTCTTCCACCCACTCTACCAGCACCAACAACTCTGTATACAAAGCAAAGCATTTAAGTTTGGGGAAGCACACACAAAAAATAAATCAAAATTATTTCGCAAACAAAAAGTACAAAAAGTAACAGAAAAAAAAAGACAAAATAAAAGAAAGTAAAGTAAAAAAAAAAAACAACAAAACAGCAAACAAAAGTGAACAGCAACGGCAGCAGCAGCAGCAAGTAGATAAAAAACAAAATGGCAACTTTGTAATTTATTGCTGAAGTTTTGCGCAGCGCACAAACGCAGATACTTAGCTATATATACATGTATATATGTTATATATATATAGATACATAAAATACTAAAAACTTGGCTTTGGTCTGAGACTTTTTTGTCGTGGAAACAAACGCTACAAATGACAAAAAGGCGTTCGCGTTTTGCCAAGCTGATTGCCGAACTATTTAAGGGAGAATTTTTGGCCTTGCCGGGAAAACATTTCTAAACCTAAAACATATAAAGTTAATAGCAAAAGGCAAGCGATCCCTTTAATTAGGTTTTTATTAAATTTATGAGTATTTCCTTTTAATAATTCGATTTTGTGTTTTTGCTTGAATTTTAGATTGCTCACATTTTTCTCTTCTTGGAAAATGCCAGGCATTTAGATGAAAAAATCTTATCTTTGTGCTCAACCAGGATTCGCTATGTCTTGACTTTCGGGCTGATGCATTAGTCAGGCCAAAGTCACTCAGCATTAATTAAGTTTGTTGTGGAATTTGTAAGTTTAGCTAGGAAAATAGTTCAAAGTTCAACTTAAACTTTTAAATCCTTTAAAAACAAAAGATTTGTCTTAAAACTTTTAATGGGGAAAGTATTCTTCGCTTATCAACATTAAACTGCTCTGAATAATCTTTTCAACTGTTATTATAATGTTTTCCTTATTTTGTTACTTTCATTTCATTTATTTCCTAGTTTCTGCTTTGCTTTTGGTTAACCAATTAAGCTTTGAGTTAGTCCTGCTAGTTTCCCAGCCACCCGACAGCAGCAGCAGCAGCAGAACGAGCTGTAAATTTACAACTGCAATTGTTCAGGTAATTAAACCAGCTCGAAATTTAGCAAGGCGCACTTTCATACAATGCGCTTTAGCGCTTGTTGCCGCATTGCCACATTGTATCCTAAATCAGCGCACACAAATTCACTGCGAGGGTTGCAATTTATGGCCATGCCTCGTGCTGCGATCCTTCATACCCCCGTGTGCCCCTTGTCCGTAACTAAATGCAGACACACGCATTGTGTATGCAAAAAGAAAGAACTGGGCCCAAAAACTGGCCGCAACATTTGAACTGTTTGTTTTGTGTGGGAATCGAGTTGAACTCGTGGCAAGTGAGTTAGAAAATGAAGAAGCTGGTTTTGTTGTTGTGTGTCTCGGCTCGTGTGGCCAATTTAATGCGCATTTATTTGTTCGGTAATTGCTGTAATCGAATTAGTTGCGCCCAGTTAATTGGGCAACTAAAACTGATTGAGTTGTATAAATTCGGCGTCAGCGTGTGAGAAAATGCTTTAAGGTTGCAAGCAAGCAAAGGCATAAATCAAAGCGCCTTCTTCAATTTCAATGTGTCAATTTGTCAAGGTACATTGCTCAGCACCATCAACAGCACCATCATCAGCAACAGCATCAGCATCAGCATCATCATCACAAAACTAACGTCATCGATCTCGTCAACTGTCATTTTCACGTATCATTTAGCAAGTTGTTGAAGTTTGGGGCCACGAACCAACAGCTAAAAAAATTGCCAGAGTTTTGCATGATGGCAAATTGATGTGACTGCAGCAAGCGCAAAAAAAAACACACACACAAAATATTTTTCGATACGTGAAAAACCAGCACAATTTTCCACTCAACGAACAGAGAGGAGTCTCTCGGAACGGCAAGGAGCCACCCGCTGACTCAAGCAGAAAATCCTAATTGGTTTTGATGAAAGCGGCAATGACAACGCCTTTCACTTCAGCCCTCTTCACTACCCAATGCCCTGGTCTATGTTTTATGCTGGTGCTGCTTCATCAGGTAAAGTTGTTAAAAAAAAAAAAAAAAATATTATGGATATACGAGAAGTGGCCCAATGTGACCATGTGGCAAAAGTTACGGGTTTGAGTTTTGTCTGTTTTTTTCGTTTCTAAGCGTTTTTCTTTTGAGTAAAGAGCTGCCATTTTGATTGATGGCCACAAATTGCAGCTAAATACGTTTTTTATTTGCTTAATTCTTGTTGTTGTTGTCTTTTTTTAGGGTTACCCTTCTCATTTCCGGACTAGAGTGCGCTTGGCTAGCATGAAAATTGAAATCGAAATAAACATTTTTGTTTTCAAACGAAATATGTCTTTTGCTTGCTTATAAACGTTAAATTGAGAGAGAGCTTTGTAGCTTTAATGTGCTTTAAGCTCTTACTTAAAGCTTAAAGCTCATCTGATTGTTGACAGACTTAAGGGTTATATCTGTCTCTCGCTTACTTTTAGTAAGAATGAAATATAAATAAGTTTTCTCTTCTTTGTAGTTCTCTTTTGACTGTTGTCAACCTCTTAACTGGCCATATTGTGGGCACCTTTATGGCCATTTCTTTTTATGCCGCCACTATAATGGCTTTACCATAGACAGACAGACAGACAAATGTTATTGTTGTTTGTTTCCAGACCATTGCAAACACCTGACCATAAAAAAACCCTATTTTTATACAGGTTCCCTTTTGGTTATTCGATTTGTGTGGAGCAACAAATGCTTTAACGAGTTTCGTTTCGTTTTTTGCGACTGTTAATTGAATTAAATTGCCGAGTGCATTTCAGTAATGTTTTTATTTAAAAAAAAAAACAAAATATACGAAAAGAAAGTCAGTCAGTCGGCGAGAGACAAGCGAACATATTGCCATAATTGCCGGCGCATGTAAATCCTCAGATTAGTAGCCATCAGAGGCGTCTCTCATTCTGTCCTCCTTCCATTTATCTAACTTTTTTTTTTGTTCTCTCTCTTTGTCCAAGAAGCAACAGCCCTCCACTGTAATGCTTTTGTTTGCCCAGACGAGGCTGCGCTTTTCTACTTTTCCCTTTTCCTTTTTTTTTTTTCTTTTTGACAATTTTAAACCCACCCAGATTTATACTCTGTTTGCGAGCTGTAATCCTTTTGTATGTTTGATAAATTTTATTGCCTATGCTATTATTGCAGTCAAATGTTATTTTGGCTTTCCCCGTCCCGTCCCATCCACTACCCTACCCTGCCCTTAGAAAGACAACAGCACGATCATGATCATTAATTCTCATGCGGTTTCTAATTCATTAAACAACCCTCGTTGCCTCAATGCTGCTGCTGCTACTGATACTGCTGCTGACAAATTGCCTCAATCGTATTGTTTTGCATTTTACATCCAAGGCAAGGGGCTGAACGAGTAAGAGGTAGATAGGCGGGGGTTTTCTAGCACCCCAAAGTCAAGCAAAACCTTTTGTCATCATCATATGGATAGCATATAATGGACCATAAAACAAACTGTATCAATATTTTATGCATTGAGCGCAACACATGTTTAGATTGACATAATTTCCCTTCATTCACATCTCATCCCTGCCCTTTGCCTTTCCGTTTACCATTTCCCTTTTTCGACACTTGTTTTTCAGTTCTGCCGCAGCTAATTTCTTTATAGTTGCCATCAAGTGTTATATACTCGTAGTTGAATACAAATTCTTGGCATATGCGCCAACCAACCAACAAAATTTGCATAGAAAAACCATGAAATATATTTTTTTCCTTTTTGTGGATGGCAGCAATTTGTCAACACTTTTATAAGTACAAAGTTTTTTAGTGTTGAAACTGGCAGATGTTTTTTATTTGTTCACTAATTGCATTTTTATGAAATCATATTATTACCTTCCCTTCTTCAATTAACGTCACAACCAACGCTAAATGCATTTTGGGAAAACAAAAGATGAAAGCAATTTACTTGAATTTTGATTCAAATGCAAAACATATCAAAATCATTATATCAAAACTACCAAAAATACCAAAAAATCAAAAATATTAATAGTTCCAAAAATACCAAAACATACCGTAATACCAAAAATACCGAAATACCAAAGTATACCAAAAAGGCAGAAAAATGCAGAAAAATACAGAAAAATACAGAAAACTACAGAAAAATGCAGAAAGCTATAAAAAAAACTAGATTCAATTACGTTAACTTTTTTTTTTAATGAGCAATAAGTTAAAAGTACACAATATTTTTTGAAGTGTGCAAATTGTCGTCGCATCAAATGGCGCATCAATGCTGATCGAATTCCCATCGATCAATCGGTCGTCAAGTCAAGAGAGACTCTGTTTGTCCAAGTCGCATGCCCCATTATCGTAACTAGCCGTGTCGTGTCTGCTGTCTTCAGTGACAGTCAGACCGACAGACAGACAGACAGACAAAACAAATAGATATGCATGAAACTATCAAAGGTTTGACGGGGTTCTTCATACATTCATATATCGTATTTGTGTACAATATTTGCCGCTTGGCGCCACTTATAAGCATACAACAACTTCTGGCTCAAAATGTTTACCAACTATCGTTTACAAACAATTACAACTGTTATGGTTGTTGTTGTTGTTGCTGTTGCTTAGATACCACTGAACAATGAATGCCACCCACCAACCACCTCCTACACTTACCTCTATCTATGTAATCTTAAGTTTGTGCTTTGGGTCATACAAATGCTTGAGGCTGTCAATAATAATAGTTAGTGGCATGTGCAAACAGCTGCAAGGGCCATTTGATAAGCGCACAGCAAACTATTCTGCGTTCTCGGCCCAGTTTACACTAGCACACACACACACACACACACACATACGTACATGCATACTAGTGGGACGGACATAAGGGCCATAAACTGCAGCAACAACAAAAAAAAGTTTTAGCCACAATCGAGCCGGCAATTTATGGCAACTTTGCGCATTGTTAAGCCCAAAACCACCGTTGTTGCACCACCAACCAACCAACCCAACTGCAACATAAATTTCCACACACACTCACCGCACACACAAAATGGCGACGTGCTTTTCCCCTCTGTTTTTGTTTTTTTTTTGTTTGGTGAGCAGCACGTTTAAGCCGCGCAAATTCAAACGGCCTAAAAGGAGTGGCAAACTGGTTTGGTTTGCCACAACATATTTACGACTTGGCGCTACCATTTTGTAACTGTTTGCAACGTGCTACGTGCTGCGGTTTGCATTGCGGTCATTTTTGTCCAACGCCGCAGTAATTGCCGCATAATTGCACACACACAAACACAGCGCGACAAAATTGATGTGGCTGCAACAAATTCTTTCATTGTTTGTTTAAAATTTGTGGCTTTTGTAATTGATTAAATTACAAAAATAAATATGGATAATTATAATCAAGAATTATTTGCTTTCTTACTCGAACTCGAGCCTCGGTTAGATTGGTCCACATGGCAATCTCTTCGCGGGTCGACATATCCGGATAGCGATTACGACTGAACGTATGCTCCAATTCCTGCAGCTGCTGTGAGGTGAAATGTGTTCGCTGTCTCCGCTGGCGTTTGTTCTTCTTATCGTTCTTTGGCTCATCGGCGCTGGTTGTCATCGGCTCGTCATGACCGGAATTTGATATGTTTTCCGTTTTGATTGTGGTCTCATTAACGCTGCGATTGCCTGCAAAACAGAACGAACAATAAAGTTAGATTAGGAATAATTTATTTCACTTATAATCTAGTAAACTTTAAGGAAAGCTTATGAAATGAGGTTAAGGTTAGGTTAAACTGGTTGACCCTCTGAAGGAGTGTCGCAATTGGTCCACTCAGGGTCCTTTAAGATTTTCGTTGCTTAAATTTAATCTTCTTTATTCATTTCCTAACTAACTGAGGCAGTTCTGTTCTCAGGCTACCTCACCCTGGTAGCATTACTCATTGTCATACAACCTTCAAATGACGCCACAAACCCCCTGAACACGCCAAACCCAAAAAAAACTTCAAACGTTAACCGCCGTCGTTAAAGCTAGCCTAGTTTTGTGTTTATTTGTTGGTTGCTACCAGATTTACAACCCGTTAATGTGCATGTGCCCCAACATGTCATCGATCATGGGCGGCATGCTTTCTCTGTTGTTATTGTTTCAACACCGGGAAACTTAATCAAATAAACTAAGCGACTCGTTGTTATGTGAAATATCAATATTTTTTGGCTAGCTCGACGTCGTCATCGTGTCGCAAATCAAAGCAGTCTAATCGAAAACTAAACGGACGCAAGCGGGTAAAATTTCGCCGACAAAGGCCGAGTGGCAAGCGCCTCCCCTCCCTTTGCCCACCCAACTCTCCAGTCCATTTAGAAAATTATTATAAATTATGTTTCTTATCGATTTCTATGCGCCAGTTAGAAAATCAAAAAACGAACATTCCTTGCGTTTTCTTTTCTTCACTTAAAGAAGTTTTTTTTTAGGAATTATTATTGTCATCATACTAATTCAGTTTAAAGCTTATAGAATACTCGATTCATACTATATTTTTTTGAATTTCACTTACCATCTTTGCGATCGCGACTTCGATTCGTTAATGTTGATGTTGATGACGATGTTGTTTGAAAGTTATTTAGGTGTGTGCTATCCAAACTATTTGCTACGGCGGTCATGGAGCTATGACTATCACGAAAATCACCAGTTTCGGCCCAAACTGAAAAGAATAAGCCAGCAAAGGCCACGAAAAAAATACAAATATATACAAAAATATTAATGTTATAACACAAGTTTAAAGCTACTTAAAGGCAAAACTAGTAACTGCGGAAACGCACAAGATGCGGCTCCTTAAATACCCATAAAAAACAAAGGGGCGCATCATAAAAGGATTTATGGCCTGAACGGAACTGTGGGCCAGTTTTAAATGGGCTTTTGGTTAGCACGATTAAGGATACAAGTGCTGGGGATTTCAAGCCAAGGAGCTGCTAGCCAACTTAATTATGAAAACCTCTACGTCTTAATTTCAACTTTGGTTTGTGAGTTAATCAGAAAATATAAAAAATTATTCTTTTCCATAAATCTTTGGCACTTAAATGAGCCATGAGTTGAGCTAAACGATAATAATAGTTGTAATTACCGCAGTTAGTCACGCTGAATTTAATATTAATTAGTTTCAGTCCTACGACATATTTCGTTTCCAATGCAGATTTATGGCCAGACAATTGATATTTTTTTTTTGTATTTTTGGGGCACCTTCGAGGTGTGTGCCCATATGGCCCAAGGTTCTTGACTTCCTGGCTAGTGCTCCTAAATTATTCAATAGACTTCCTTGCGTTGCGCGTTGCCTAATTTATGGCATTTTCACATGTTGTCAGTTTTATGTGGTTTTTAAAGTGTAGCCAGGCTGGGCAGGCAAGGCACCCGCAGCGATATTTTTCCACAAAACAATTAGTTCTTGCTGTGAAATTTGTTGTTAGGGGTTGGACGGGGTACTTCTACTTGGTTGACATTAATGTCGTGAGATCCTAAAGATGTGTAATTACACATTTTTCAATAATTTATGCCATTTAGAACGTTTTCACTTGCGCTTAATACTGCATCTCCATAAAATATCAATCATTTTAGCTGAGGTTTGACTTATTTATTGCCATTTTTAGCAAATCATAGAGTAGACAATTTTGACTTTTATATTCCACTGGGTAATTGCAGTGACAATGCACTATATAAAATAATTGTTGTTCATTAGTTGAAGTTTGAGGGTAGAAAAATGTCAAAGCAAGCAAAAATCTAACGATTTAAAGATAAAGTATGTAGAATATTTGCTCATTTTTAAGTAAGTATTTTGAATAGTTTGGCATTTCCAACCTAAAGTCATAAACTATATTTTTCATATTCAAATCAAGTGTTATAATTTAGATAGTTTTTTTTTTTCTTCTATTCAGCTATATAATAATTCTTGATTACTCAATGGGTAAACATATATGTATATTATATTATCATGATGCAGTCGTCATTCTTCTGGCAAGTTTTTTAATGATTTCGTTTTCCTGCCTTCCTCCACACAAAAATAAAAAGAATGCTACCTAATAGACGATGCTAGGTTTTTTCATGTTGTGCCCAATTTTCAACCTGAGCATGTGCTGTTAAATGGGTCGCCAGCACCTCCCTCCCTCCTGCCAGCAATGAATGGGAAAATGTAAAAATATTTTCTTAACGATGCGCGCTCTAAAAAAAAAAAAAAACCCCGAGAAAAGCACGTACCGCAGCGATTTTTATTTGTTTAAATATTTCGTACACATTTTTCGACTAATTTGAATTTGATTTTTTGTCTTGCTGTTTTTCAAATAGAAATCGTTGTCGTGTCTGTCAGCTGCTGTCGCTGACAGTTTGTTGTCGCAGTTGTTCTTACAATGCTTTTTCAAGGCTTTTTTTTTAGTGGCAAGTGTCAATAGGAACTAATAGCTGACCAAGTGTCCCAAGTGGGCGTTTAGGCCATGTCAAATCAAATGCTGTGACAACAAGTGTTGGCATCAATATTTAGCATTGTTAGCCATTTTACTTTTCTCCGCCTTTTTTGCAGAGGCGTCTCTAAAGCAAACAAATGATTAAACAGACAATTTTTGGAATGACTTGTGAGTAAACATAACAAAAGTCAATATATATATTCATCTAGAATCTAGATGTATGCAACCCCTAACTCAAACTACTATTAATCATGCTGCAAATATGAAAAGTGCAAACAAAATGAGAAATAAATGTTTGGTGCCCAAGCAATGATTTTGATTTTTATAACCCAGACAGACATTTGGCCATTTGTCGCATTCATTCATAAAAACATTTCTCGAAAAACTTTGACACACGACACGGCAAGGCAGCAGCAGCAGCAGCAGCAGCATCAGTAGCTATAAATTATCCTGACTGTGCACTGTCAAGCCTTACGGTTACAGGATACACACAGCAAGACCAAAACAAACAAACAATCGCACAGACAAAAGGCTCAAGCCTCGAGCCAAAAGGAGGGAAGCTGGACAAACAGACAACGTTTACTTGTAGCATTTTTGTGACCAAAAACAAACGATTAATGTGACAGTTGAATTGGGATTGAAACAAACACACACAGAAACACACACGCACACAAAACGAAGCAGAAGTTGAATCGAAATTGTCCTTTTTTCTTGACAAGTTAGTTGCTTTCATTGTTCTCTTAAACTAAACCACTCGGGTTGCCATGTGTGTGTGTGCTTTTGTAGAGGGAAGTTGGGTAAAGGGTTAAACGTTGCGGTTGCCTGTGATAAATATTTTCATCTTTTTTTCCAATTTCACGCTACATTTGCTCATCCCAAATATAGAAAAAGACAGAAAGTGTTAATATGCGACAGGTTTGTGCTTATTTTCAAGCCATATGTGTTGATATATTCGTTTCAGTGCTAGAAAAATTAGCTTCAAATGCAGTAAAAACTAAGTTTTTAGGGTCGAATAACAAGAAGTGAAACTTAATTTCTTATGTTCTTATGTTCCAATCTACAAAGTTAATCCTTTATTTGGTTGTTGGCCAAACAATGACCAAACGGCCAAAGTACACAAACATACACACGTTATGGCCATATAATGATCTTGGCAAGAACTCACCCATAAAAATCACTGCAATAACATTGACATGGCTCCAAGCAACCCCAAGCAACAACAGACAGAGTCAGGCAGTCGACCAGTCGAGCTCATTAGCCAACGTCCTGCAGATAAGGAAGGATAAGACAAGCGAAACCCCAAAAAAAAAACACTTCTGTACTTTGTCTGCTGCTTTGCTTGCTTTAGTTGAGTTCTCGTTGTGTTTCGTTGTAGTTTTCCACTGCAATGCCTTTTTCCGTAATTTTCTCAACTGTCAGCTCACATTTTTTTTGTCTTCGGTTGATGTCCAGCTTGGGTCCATTTAACCATTTGGCCACAACGACACAGAGTTTGTGTGTGTGTTTTTCCCTTAGATAATCTCTAATGCGACATTTTTACGAAATTGCACGATAGTCGGATAATGAGAAAGAGGCGAAGGACAGTGGAGCAGTTTTTCCGGACGAGACAAACCAAACCTTTTCCACCAGAAGAAACTTTTTCGACTGCGACGTAATTGCGGTCGTTGGAGATAGACAGAATGGCGGGCGGGAAAGGAAGGAAGTGTTTGGAGTTTGGGCTGCTTGCCATAATGACATTATAATTTATATAAACGAAATCAGTGCCAGGCCAAGAGTGTGTGTGTGTGTGTGTGTGTGTGTGAGGGAGGAAGGTGAAGAGCCACATGTCTTGCCAGATTGATATATGGGCAGTTTTAGCCATCATTCTACTTGCTGCACTCTCAAACCTAAAAGTGGGCGTTGCCAAATTGTGGGTGATTATCATTGGTCAAGTCAACCACCAAAAACCCACCAAGCAATTTATGGCTTTTCCTGGCAATTGCAACTTTAGATCTTTCGATTTGACACATGCGAGAGAGCTTTGCCATGAAAATGCACTCTTGTGGCGGACTTTAAGTGGCTCGGCTTTAAGAACACAACAGATACAGTTACAAATTACACAAAAACTGGCTGAGATAAAAATCGATAAAACGTATTTATATTCATAAAGATATTGTTGTTGAGACACGGCACACGTTGAATTTAAAGTAGCTGCTGAAACATCTTTTGGGGTTCGCGAACTAAGAGCTACCAAGTATCTGAACCTGTATTTGTAGCTTCGTCTGTGTCGCATGTGCGCGACAAGGCACACAGACAGACATAGCTCCATTATTAAGCACTTTGTGGCAAAGCAGTCTACGCAAATTTATAATGGCTAGTAATTTTGTGTGCGGAAAAAATTTTTGGGCATTATCTTTTATAGAATGTTTTTTTTAAAGAGAGAAGGGAATTTGTTAAAGCAAGCGATAAAATGTTTCTAGAATTCTTGGGGATAATTGTGCATCATTACCGAATTAATAATATATTTATTCATATTTATTGAAATATCAAGAACGAAGCACGCTTCAGCTTCAATGCCAATTGTAGCAGCACTTAGAGCATCGTGTTTTCCCCAAGTGTAGTCTAACATTTCGAGCTCTTGAGCTGCACGTGCCATTAACACTTTATGCCAGCGTTGGCCAAACAAACAACCAGTGAAACAACAACAGCAATCATAACAGCTAAACACACGAACAGAAAGACAAACCAAAGTGAAATGCTAAAAACATCTAAGTGCTATGCATTAATGTTTGTATCTATGTGTATCAACAGCAACATAGCCACAATAGATAACAAGATTTCATCAGAAGCGTAGTCTTGAGCCGAAAATTCTCGCACTCTCTTAGATACAGATACTGCTACAGCTAAAGATACTTACTTGGCAGCCGGCAATTTCATAAATTTGTTTTTTTATCAAGCGCTCTACAAACGGCAAACATTGTCGTAGGCAAATAATAGTTTTACTCCATATCTATGGGTAGAGTATCTGTATCTGTAACAAAACAACAACTTGGCAAATACGCGCGCAAAGGACTCGAAGAAAATATGCTCTGATTTTGGTTTGTTGTTAGCTTTCTCGAGATTCGTGTGTGTTGATCTTTAACAAATAGTGAAAATCTTTTTAGGCATGCGCAACTAGACAAATAAATAGATAGATGTTGATAATAACATTACGAAGAAATAATAATAATAAAAGAAATCTGAAGTTGTGAGGTAGAAAAGATGCAACAAAACTGCTTAAAAGACAGTTGTGATGCAAGGTCACAGCATTATTATTAAATATATAGTAAATATTTATGGTTAACAATATTCTGAGCGAAATTCAAATGATTTGAGTTAAAGCTTTTGAGCTGCTGTGCTGGCAGCTGTTGACAACATAATTCAAATTGCACCAACTCAAATGACAAACATGGCCAGCTGCCAGACCGAATTAAAGAGAGACAGAGAGAGAGAGAGAGAGAGAGAGAACAAAGACATTAAAGAGTTGTAGTCCGATGGCATTAAAAAGCATTAACTTTTTATTGTTTTACACGCTGCAAAGCGAGCGAATTAAATGAAATAAACGATATATAAACGGGAGACAAAACTGACAGTCGGACAAAATTAGTGTAGAACGTGAACTTGAAATCCTTTGAGCGCAACATTTGAAATAAAAACACGCACACCAGCCATAAAATAATGCTTCAAAACTGTGTGTGTGTGTTTGGCTCATAAAAAAATGCAGCAATAAAAAGAAAAACACAAATAAAATAATAAAAAAAAACTTAAATTTTGTCCATAACACAAACAAATGGTTTCGTGTAGGTGGTTTGATTTTGGCCAAACGATAGATAGCGAGGGAGAGTGTGGGGCAGACCATTAAATTGGCCAATAATTGAAAATCCAATTGCAACAGTAGCAGCAGCAGCAGCAGGCACGTTGTGCAACCATTATTTAAACAAGAGCGTAAACAATAACGACAACAACAAGAAGAACAACAAGCTAACAACCAGAGTGAAATTTGTTGGCAACATGCGCGTTGCCTGTTGCCCTGCACCTGCAGCCAAAAGCCTTCAACTGTCTGCCTGTTTGTTTGTCCTGTTGTACGTGTGTGTGTGTGTGTGTGTGTGTCAAAGGATAACAACTGCACTGTGTGCATATTTTAAATGCGCACAATTTTTGTGTTAAATTGTTTTGGCACGCAAATAAAATAATGGCCAGACATCTGTGGCTAAAATGCCAGGCAAGCTGCGTTTACTCTTGCTGCCTTCTTCTCGTGCCACTTGCATTTTGTTGCCGAGTGCAAAGTTTGTGAGGCTGTTAACCCGACAGGTGCATAGGGCAAAAGGAGAGATAGAGACAGCTAACAAATCTCTTAGCTAAAGCAGACAAATACTTTTGCCATGCTATTTTTAGTACAAATTTCTGAATTTTTAGAATGTTTGTTGCATAAGTAAAAGTTGCAAGAATTCAAAACAAACTAGTTTAGATGCAAAACAAAATGGGCAAGAAGTCAAATTGAATTAAAGTCGAGTTCAAGGCAATCGTTTAAGATTAGTTAAAGTTAATCGTTTTTGAAGAGGTAAATAGTAGATTAATACTTCAGCTTAAATGATTTGAAAAGATAATTGAGATAAGTATATTTCAATACAATCCAAATTCAACTTCTTTACGAACCAAATATGACTCTTTCAATTGGAATTGCATGATCATCTTGAAGCACTTGACAACACCTACGCAACAGAGCTAGCCGAATGTGTTTCCGCATCCAAATTCCCATAACAATTAGTGTGTAAACGGAACAACAAACACTTGACACACAATGCACATATCAAATTTCAGACATCGAACACAAACGAACGACCCTTCGAAAAAAAAATATTTTTCGACTCTGCAGCATCAAACGGTGTTTGGGCAAAGGGAGTGGGAAGAAGAGTGTTTTGCGTTCGGCACTACGCCAGAAGGGTGCTCAATTAGCCGTGACATGCGCAACAAAAGTGAAATTTTGTTTAGTTGTGTTTTTTTTGTTGTTTTTTGTTACGCTTTTATGTGAAGATTATGCGCTAATGATTACACAATGATTATTATGAATATGCATGAGGGAGGCATGAATATTGTCATTGAGTTGCTAGTGAGGAAGGGAGGGAGGGGGGGGGGCAAGGAATAGAAAATATTTGCACATTGTTTCGTTATTTACGAGCTTTGCATGAATGATGGTGACAGAGAGCCAAGAGTAAGAGTATTGAGAGCGTGAATGATTGCTGTAACGAATGCACAATCGAAAATGCCAACAGCTGTTGCTGACAGTTGCCACAACAAACGAACAAAGAATGCCATGAGTATGAATATCAAATCCATTCAATGTGAATAGCGACACTTGTTGCAGCAGCAGCAGCAGCTCCCAAAAAAAGGAAATACAACAACAAAAACTAAGAGTCAAAAATATCACGCATACGCACCGCATGACTGCGACGCTTGTTTAAATTATGAGCGCATTAATTACTTGTAAATTAGTTAGATGCTCAGCGAGAGAGTCGTCTTCTTCATTGTGTGTGTGTGTGTGGGGAGACCCCAATTCTCTAGATCGTTGCAGACAAATAAATTGAGGAACAAATTGGCCAAGAAATTGACTTGGCTGCCAGAGGGCTATGGCCACAGCTGGCCCCATAAACAGTCTCCAAAATGAAGTGAAAGTGGAGAGTGACAGACTTGTAGATACCGTAGATAAGCACTGTTGTCAGAAATCGATATTAATCGATAGCTTGGTAATTATTCTTGAGCTACAAAGGATTTGTTTCAGGTTGTCGTTCCTATTCAAAGTGTTACAGTTGAGAAAACTAAGCTTAAAGGTACCCCAAATAAATTCTGTAGTCAGAAATTAATATTTATCGATAACTCAACAATGCTTCCTATTGAACAGAGGACTTGCTACAGGTCATCGTTGCTAAACGAAGTGGCATTGCTGTTAATACTAATTTAAGAGATACCCTAGGAATGAAATCGATATTTATCGATAAATTCAAAATAGTTGTCAGGCCCCCGTCTCTATTCGGTACTTACTTCTGAGTTTCTCGAGCGGCTCGTGCTTCGGTGTATGTGGTGGCACGACGCCATGATGCGGATGCTGGGCATAGCTATTGACCAGATCCTGGCCAGCGGCCGTATGATGCAAATGACTTAAACTGCTGATGGGCATCAGGCTCGAGATGGCGGGTGAGATGCTGACCGAAGAGCTGGAGTCGTGTAGACTGTGATGGCTGTGCAGATGATCCGTACCGGATGCGCTGCTTCCTCCACCATTAACTGTTGAGCCGCCACTGCTGAGGGCTGTGCTCGTTGTTGTGGCACTTTCCGCCGATCCTGCCGAGCCGGCACCATTCGCTGTGCCCGCACTGACCAGATCCTGCAGACAGAGACCTGTGGATTCGGCAGACATGGCCTCCAAGCCGTTGAGAGCACCACTGACTAGACCACCACCACCGCCGGCTCCAATGCCGCCGGGGCCCAGGGCGGTGGCAGAACTGGTGACCACGCCACAGCCGCCGGCGGCGGCGCGGTCCATGCCTAGATACGTTGGAAAAATGGTGGAGAAGCTCTGGGCAACAGCCTGGTGCGGCTGATGATGGTGGTGCAGCGCTGACTGCTGGTGGTGCGCCGGATGCGCTGGATGCAGCGGCGGCAAATGATGATCCCTGCCGTTGAACTTCGTCGTGACGACGTCCTTAAAGTGTTGCAAGAATGTCGTCGTCTTGAGGCCGGTATCTTCCAACTGTGGCGAAAGCAGATCCAAGTTGCAGCTGTCTCTGAGCTCGCTGCGGCTGCGAAGCGCGCGGCGATGCTGCACGTGAGAAGAGAAAAGTTCACAATTAAAGTTGATTACAAGAAAGATTCACTTGAATTAAAGCCAATACTTTAAAGTAACTTAAAATCTTTGTTGGTTTTTAACCTTTGACAATATTTCCTCATTTTATGCTTAGTGCATTCATTATAAAAATTACTTTCGCCTGTTGCCTATCCGTATCTGTATCTGTATTTATATCTTTAGCTACCTGGCAAACGCAGCGCAAAACGCTTTCTTTTATCACATCAAGGTAAACAGTGAGCTTAACCCAAACACCAGAAACAACGGCAACTTAACACCAAAAACGTCAAGGGGTTAATTCCACATCCAGCACCACCAACACCATCAACACCACGAGAACCACCACCGATGCTGTGTCTATCTATAACTATACGAAAAATGCGTTGCACGATGCGCGTTTTGAGTATCGTAAATCGTTGTGGGTGCCGTTGAGACGTTTGCGACTTAAGTTGACAACGCAGGCCACAAAATGCTTTGCTCGAGTCACAATTGAAACACTGAGAGATACACCTACATTCTTATCAGCAAATAAGAGTGATAATATAGAAAAGTGAGGATAGAAAGTACCCTGTATTGAAACTAGAAGGTTTGTTGAAACAGAAATATTGATACTGCATTCAAATTTGAGGTCTCAAGCTTTCAAAATATCTTATTTCAATGCTAAATGTATAAGGTAATGCTTCCTTTTCATAACTTACTTCATGCCTACCTTCATAAAACACTTTTAATGGGTAGCTGCCAGAGTGTAAAATGCAAGCGATATGAGCCAGACAGAACGAGAGAGAGAGAGAGAGAGAGCGTTTGCGGCAGAGAGCTTGACAAAGATAACAAGCTGCTGCTTATCAATGTAAAAATATTTACATTTCTGTGAATATACTTCTTACTTTTTTTGTACCCTTTTTTATTATTATTGCTATTGCCACAGCAGCAACCAAATGAATTTGGCAACCACCGTTAAGAGGGGGGACTAACTACCAATTACTGCTCTAAAAATAAACTCAATCAAATGCATAAAAATATCTACTGACAGTGTCCCAAAAAAAAAACAGCCATAAATGTTCATAAATAAATTAACAGTTGCCAATTGTGTATAGAACTATATATAGCAATGCCCCATAGTAAAGTATGACTACCTACTTACTGCTATATTCTCATATTCGCATCGGATCGGGGTTCGCATTTGGCACATTTGCGCGCTATCAACCCCAAGCCAAACAAAGCGCGCGTTGCAATAAATTCTTATCTAATCGCCAATAATAACAAAAACTTAAAAGCATTCGAAATAGAAAAAAGAAAAAAACAAAATTAACTCAAACTTAAATAAATAGTTGTTAAAAAAATGTTATGAATTATATAGCGCAAGGCAAATTAAACCAAAAAATCCAAATAGAAAAACTTTTATATTTTTTTGTGCATTGCGTATTAAATTCCAATTTGATTTGTCACTTTCGATTTCAGTTTTGGCCCCAAATTGAAAAATGTATACTTGATAATGCCGCTTGATCTGCACTTGATCCCTAGTGGATTAGTGTGGCTGTAATATTAAATTGCCTTTGCGGTTGTTTTAATAACAATAATAAACATAATTTCACATTAAACAGATTTATGCCAGCAACGCTTGCTTTATTTATGGCCACACTTTACAAATTTGTTATATACATATATAATTTTTCATTTGTTTTCTTTTTTTTTTGAAGTGCAGATGAAAAGACTTTTGCATTGTCAATTTCTCGTTTGTGTGTTTTTGGGGCATCATTTGTGGCATATTTATTTGCCGCAGTACTAATAAATATTATTTTTCTGTTTTCGCTGCTTTTTTTCATATTTTGTCAAGTCATTTTGGTTTTGAGAAGTCAGAATTTATTTACATAATAACGTTCTTAGACAAAGAAATGTCAGAAATTATTTTATGACATTTTATTGCCGAAGCTTTTGTCTTGTGGCTGGCTCACCATTTTTTTTTTGGGCCAACCCTGCACCCCTCTTGATAGTGTTATCGTGCCGCTGCTGGCTGAGTAAACAGTGATGGCCAAAAAGGTGCCAAGATTTCTATGTTTTGCCAAGGTTTTTCAACGTGTTGGCACTTCTATTTAATTACAAGTTTATCTATGTGAGAGAAATTCTAGCATTTTGGCTTCTTTTGGCTTGTTTTGCATGCATATATTTTTGGTTTTTTCCATACGAAAATTCGCATCTAATTGTTTAAGTGACGTCAATGGCAATTAGCCTTCCAACATCCCCTTCCCCTCACCCCAAACCCCAAAAGACTTCCCTACAAAATCAAGTGCAAGACAGTTTATGGTTGCACAGTCTCGACAAGTTGATATAGTTGGTGATTTATGCCTGGCGTGAGAGTGCGGCAAATAAAAATTATTTAAAACCCTTTTAAGCTTTAGTTCAACAAGCTTCTTTACTGCCAGCAGTTTCTTTATTACAAGGCATATTTCGGGAGCTTTTGGCATTGTTATTTTATTGTTTAGCAGACAGGGCCTTTCCTTAAACTGTACAAATAGTCAATATCATTAAAAGCTTGACTAGCTTAACTGACAACAATTTTAATGGTAATAAGCTTCATTTTTTATATTCCTAGCAGCGTTTGCCAAAAAACCAAATAATTAAAAGATTTCTTTGACGGAATAGTGTGAGTGTTTTTTCATTTTTCATTCTTTCTGATATCATTTTGGGCTACAAAACTCATTAAACTCTTTCAGTATTTAAGATATTTTAATGAACCTTTAAACATAATCATCTTTCAGCTGCAGCAAGACAACATTTCTGTATCAGCTGGGTCGGATTACTATATGATGAACTGCTAAACTTGATTGTTCTTCCTTCGTTATTCTCATTTTCATTTCGATTGATGCGACTTTTATGACAAAAATAATTTATTTTAATTTTTTTCACTCATTTTTTCAATTATAATTTTCTTGTTTCATATTAATTCAGGCATTTTTTATGCATTTTGAATACTCAGCTGATATGATTTACTGAATATTAAATTATATCTTTTAATCTTCCTTGTTCCATAATTTTCCATAATCTGTTTAATCTGTTTATAATACAATAATAACATTTGGATTATTTTTATCACAAGCTCTTACCTCTAGTTGATGGAAAGAAATTCAAATTAATCCACTTGCTAGCGTTGTCAATTTGACAGCTAGAAATGATATAGAAGGCTCCAACTATGATCCACCAAAGGTGATTTGAACTCTGTTTTTATATAGTATATTTTATTATTTTTCTTTTCAGTTGATGGTTTTGATTTGGAGCACTTTAATGTGGGTCAAATGTTGTGCACTTTGGCAATAAATCAGATTGCTTTCGTTAAAAATTTCATTTGTGGGCGTGACGCGAAAATCATGAAAAAATACTCAAGACTTGGAAAATGTCGCGTGGGTTGCGTCGGCAATAAATCTTTTCTATCTTTATATTCTTTTTGGTATAAATTGATGGAAATTTATTGATAAATTAGAGATACCAGAATTTCGTTTAGCTCTGTTTTATTATTATTATTGTTGTTGTTGTTGTTGCAACAGATTTGTGTTGTGTTTTTGTTTCGTTTGTTTTTTGTATGACTAAAACATTTAAATGCTTTTTATAGTTTGCACACAATTTGGCATCGCTTGTTGTTGTTGTTGTTGTTGCACACGCGAGAGAAAGAGAGAGATAGCGTGAGCGACCAAAGCTTAAATAAAAATCACAGTGATTATGTTAGTGATTAATTTTAAGTAACTCATGGATATGTTTTTAATGCGACTTTGATGCCCGTTTTGCTCGTTGCTATTATAGCCTCACACATACATACGTACGTACGCACACACTCGAACACACTCGCACACACGAACACAGGCTATGTATTTTTTTTGTTGCACATAGATAGATGTCGTCAGCCGGCTGTTGATTCTAAATCCGCGTCGGCTTTAATGTTTTAATAATTTAATCCAGCGCGTAATTAGGGTAAGTATCGTTTTGTATTTGGGTGAGTGGTGGGTGAGTGTTGAAGAAGAATTAGCTCGAAATGTTTTTTGAACGGAAAACACAATGCGTCTGCATCCGTAACAGGACGTGGCTGAATTGAAAAACGTATTCAAAAGTATCTGTTGGATAGCAGTAGAAGTAGTAGCAGCAGCAGCAACAGCAGCAGCGACGGCGAGTGCGTATGACAGGCCACAGGGGGCGGTAGCAGTAGCGAGTAACTCGCTTGCCACACACACACACGCACACAAACGCAAACACAAACACACGACAAACTCAACAAAGCGACGGCGACTGACAAACGGCAACTGAATAGCGGAATTTGATTTTACCAACTAAATGTGAACGAACGCAACGCACGAAACGCGCAAACACTTTGCCTATCTAACTGTATCTTATCAGCGTGAGTGCAAGTGCGAACGAGAGGCAGAGCGCACACACAAAGGCAGAGTAGCGAGTGAGCATTTAGAATAGCTATGTTAGAGCGAGAGGCAATACACGCTCTGTTTGCATACGAATCCAAAGACACACCCCATCAAACCGTTTTGCTCGCTCTCTCTCTGTCTGTGTCTCTCTGTCTGCCTTTCACCCTCATTCACTCACTCACTGACTCGCTCGCTCTATCTCACACTTGTGCGTGTGTGTGTGTTTACAGAGCGCCATATTGCTCCAGTTATGTTCTGTTCGGTTCGGTTCTCTTTTGGCTTCTGCGTGTACTTCTCTCACTTCTCTACCCCCTTACCAATGTGTGTGTACGCGCGCGCGCAATTCCCTTTCTACGTTTTGCCCCCTTACCATTTCACTACTCCCTTCTTGCTTCTGCTTCTACTGTTTATTATTTGGCTGCTGTTGTTGTTGTTGTTGTGAGACGGCGGCTGGCTCTCAAGGGTTTTTGATTTGTATTTGTACTTTCGTGGGTCCTTAGTGCCCACTCCCCCTTGTTACAACAACGCTTTGCTACGTGCCCCGAGAACAATTCCGCAATGTTCATAATAATAAGAAGGCTTCTTCTACTACAACTTCTATCTCTCACACACACACACACACACCACACACTTTTTTGAGGGCTGGCTCCTGTCTTTTAACTGGGTGTCAAGGGCGTTTTGTTATCCCATTATTCTCCGTTAGCCGCCATTGTGTGTGTGTGTGTTGTGTGTTGTGCGTTGCGTGTTGTGTATTGCCGCTCTTGAGGCGGTACCTCTAAATCCCCTACCCATCTGCCTGTCCCTCCTCTGTGGCTCTCGATTGCGCACAAATAAATAAATAACTGTTCCTTTTGACGTATACTCGCTGCCTTTCCGTTCTTCCATTCTGACTTAGCTACCCCCATTTTTATGCACACCCCTCTGATGATTTGCTCACTCCCGACACAGTTGGCAGATACTTTTTTTGTCCAGATATTTATTAAAATTCACAACAGCTTTTGTGCAGTTCATATTTTTTGTTTTTATTTCACATTTGCCTCTGTTAGCGTTTTCTTGTTTTTTTTTTTCTATAGCGCGACTCAAAGAAGATCTGGGGTGGAATATATCCCTATATGAACATGTTTCTGTTGCTTTTGTCATATAATATTATTTATATTTATTATTGTTTTATGATTTCCAAAGTCTCTCAAGGCACTCTGCATCTCACATTAAGGAAGTTGTGGATTAAATTTAAGTGTAAAAAAATCTTTAAACTTTCAACACAAGGTTTATTTAAATTTAAAGTCTTCCAAAAGTCGTTTGATTAATTTGAACTATTTCGAATATTAAGTTTAGCTTCTCTTTATAGATCTTTATACCTTATTTTATAAGCTTGAACATAACACGAAAATATACTCATTCGATGTGCAATTGAGAAACTAGTTGAAAAAGTTTAATAGTTAGATTAGAGCAATGACAGACAGACAGACAGATAGGCTAAAAGACAGATGGACAGATAGATAGATAGAAAAAATACGCAACCTTGTAATCTGTACAAGTTAACGCTCTCAAATACTTATAGTAGTAGTAGTAGTAGTATGTCGACCACTCGGACGACTTTTTATTTTTTTGAGTTTGAGTTTGACAGGCGGCAAATGCGCTTTGAACTTATATAAAATTGGCACAAGCACACAATTTTCGATTAGTTTTCAGTCAAAGTAAAGTACTCTTGAGGAAGAAAGAGAGAAAGAGAGAGAGAGAGAAGTGAGTGCGATAGAGAGCAGTAGCTGAAGTACTTGCTCATGCTGCTACTTCTAATATTTTCGAGTATGTTTTATTATGGACGAGGCAATGATATGAAAAATGCCTTACTTCTGCTGTGGGTTCAAAGTACAAATCATTAGGGAAATTCCCTAATGAATAACACCTGACAAATCTTGCCTCAATCCTGACTTCTGGCTTATGATGATTACGAAAAGGGGTTAAGGCTGTACTTGTTCGTATATCTGTAATAACATTTTGCGTCACTGCAGCAACATTTGGACCCCCATCACAAAATCCCACTTTATCATCTTTAATCAATAAAGTACAAATGGCAAAAGGGCAACATTTCCATTGATGACATGATATCTATTTTTGGCAGGGGGAGCAACAGCGCTCTGGGACTTACCCGGGCACATTTCAATTATAACAAAGAGCGAGCGAGAAAAGAAACCAAATTAGACTTTCGACTTGCCTGATATCGAATAACGGAGGGGGAGGACTGTTGGGACTGTAACTGCTGCTGGCCAATGCGCAAAAGGGGCTTTAACTTCAACAACAAATGTACAATAGTTTTGTTATCGGGCCATTGGAATGCCATTTGACAAAATGGCCGACTTTTAGGTGAAATGAACTAAGAGCGTTAATAATAGGAAAAAAATGCGAATGTCTTACTCATGCTATGAAATAATAAGAAAAATAAATACTTAAACTAGAAAAAAAATGTGAAGAACATTCAAATGATTCAATTGTTCTTTTCATGCAACCAAAAAAGGTTGGGTAACAGTTCAAACTTGTGCCAAAACATAATGTTCGCGTCGGGGGCCTGAAAACTTTATATTTTATTACATTTAGTTCAGGTTCGGGTGCCTTTTTACTAACATATACCTCTGCCTGACTTTTTAAATCAGTTCAATATTTGTAGCGCCATAGCAAAAGAAAATATCTTACTTCCAAGTAACCTTTTTGTGATTGAATTTTTACAAAATACTCTTTGCATATTTATATTTAACTTAACTAACAGTTGTTTCATGTACTCAAGTCATATGTTAAGTGCCTGAGAATAGGATGTACTGTTACTATATAAAATGTATCCTTTTCGTTGACCGAACGAAACATAAACTTAATGCACAGCATTCGTAAAGTCGCACGCACACACAAAATTGATATGCAAAGCATTTGAAGGCGGCCAAAAGTGCCACAAATCTACACCTAACACACACACACACACACAGGCACTCTTACACATAGACATTTACATCCGCGTCCACATCCACATCTACATTCCACGTCCGCGCCCTTGCTTGTTGTTGTCACATTTGCCTTTTTAAGCAACTACCAAAAAAGAAAAAGTTCACAGCAGTCGCAGCAGTTGCAAAGTTCAGAGCCATTGCTCAGTCGCCAAACTAATCCGGCCTAATCCCGAAACATGACGAAATGAAATACGATGGTGCGTAGGGAGCTGCTGTAAGAATATTGTCGCCCCTATTCTTCCACTGTCAAATAAGTCTGAACTAATTTTGTATGCCTTATGAGAGATACGCGACATGAAGATGTAAAGATGTAGATTGTAGGGTTGCCTTTGCTGTTTGAAGTGGGCAAGGCACGACAAGGCAAGGCAAGGCAAGGCAACTCTTTCACCAAAATGGCGGCGGCATTGATTTCCTGCCTTCGTCTTTCTGTTGCCTGCCAGCGAAGTCAATTTTCAGGATTTGCGAACGGCTTTGGCTTGGCCAGAAAGAAAAGCCTTACATTCTTTAGCCAGATAGAAAGAGATCTCTCGCTCAAAGCACTTCCCGCAAGCAGTCAATAAACTATATACGACTCACGCACATGCCACATGCCACCTACTTGTGTCTTGTGTGTGTGTTTTTTGTGTGCGCTGTGTTTGTCCTTGTTGACATTGCCGTTGCTAAAATAAGTATGGGAAAAAAGCGATTATCTTTTTTTTAATTTCAACCGCTCAATCAACAATCCAGCAACAGCAAAACCAAATTGCTGTACTAATTAATAACAACCAGACGATGCAACAACAATAACAACAACAAACAGTGCTCCAAGCAGCTGTGTGGCACGTTCTCTTTTGCGGGGCAGCAGCAGCAGCATATCGATTTAAATTAATTTTTGTTAGAGAGATGCTCAAGCGAAAATCCTCCATTACCGTAAAGTACTTGTAACAAAGTCCCCGGTGTCATGATGTCGCATACATATGCCGGACGGACGCAAGCAACGAAGGACACCAGCAACAGCAACAGCAACCAGCAAAAAAAAAAGACAACAAAGCAAAAAGGGCAGCTGTGAGAGGGGTATAAGCGGTCCAAACAAATTAAGCGGCACTCACATACAAAACAGAAAAAAAAAAAAAACAAGGAAGAAAGGAAGGAAGGAAGCTAGCGGCAGGACCTCTGTGTGTGTGAAAATATGATGACATTTTCTTCCTACTAGCTTGTAATACTAGCAATCGACTGACTGACTGACTGGCCAAAAGTTACATCGATTGTTGGCCAATTTATGCACGCGGCACGTGGTATGTGTGAAATTTTCATTTGTGATGCTGCCTGATGCCTGCTGCCTGAATTTCCTTTGCATACAATACAGCTACATAATTTTCTCACGTTCTGTCCCCTTTGTTATCTCCAGCCATTCCGTTGCCCATCCACTCGTTACTAGTTTGAGTTCCTCCCATTGGCTGCGCTCTCATTACTCGTTAGTTTTGAGTCACGCCCACAGCGAGTACCACATCGTAAGGGGGTGTGTCTTGGTGCGTGTCTAACATGCGCAAAGGTCTCGCATGAGTGCGCAATATTTTCCCCTTGACAACGCAGGCAGTTAGGATGCGTTTTGTCACTTTCCCCTCTTTAGGATTTTTGGACTGTTGCATTTGCTTCTGTCTTTCGGAGTGAAGTGACGAGAGTGGAGCGTTCCAAGATTGGCACTTCTACAGAACAGCTGTTTGGGATTGTTTTGATGGCAAACAGTGACTAGAAAAGAAAATTAAATGCTGGGGGATGGAAACAGAAACACAAACGATACAGAAATATTAATGAGTTTAACTTGTGGCATAAATTAAGAGGCATTCATGACTATTATTTTGTAAATTTATTAGTCAAATCTGGTTGCGGTTCAAAACTCGAATACTGGTTTGAGTCCAAGGTGCATTAGAGCTATCTACCTATAACTAACCTATGAAAATAAATGAATATCTATATATTTATTGAGGTTATACTTTTTTAGATATTCATTGAAATTATGCAACTTTTCAAAATTACAAAATATTACTTACTTATAAACCTAGCAACATTTCCCAACTCTCTGGCTTTCTATAGCTCCAAATATTGCCCAACGTTTGGCGGCAATACTTCAAAGCTTACTCAGCTAGCCAACCAACGAGCTAGCCAACAAACCACCCACCCACCCACCAACCCCAGCCGAACATCAAACAAAGCGCGCAAAGAGTAAAAGTTAACAAGCCAAAAAAAAAAAAAAACTTTCAACAGTTGCCGCCACAACAAAGCGAACCGAAATGATCTCAGCCATTGGCTGACACATCTAAAACTAAGTACATAGATACATATACATATATGTATTTATGTTTATCAATCTATACATATGAATCGGCGATACTTATCTTAGCTATTTTCAATTTCGGTATCGATTCCGATAAACATTTTCAGAGTTATTGTTTGTTTGTTTGTGTTTGTTGTTGTTGCAGTGTCGCAGTTTCCGTTTGTACATAATTAATAAATAAATCATGCAAACAACAGCAACAATATGTATGTTCGTTAAGTTAACAATATTATTCATCATCATCATTACCAAAACAGCAGCAGCAAAACAAAACAAAAAACAGTTTTCTTATCAGTTATCAGGCCAAAATGGAATTGTTTGTGTTGGTCAGGGAGGGGTTGGTAGGGGAAAGGCGCAAGGGAGCATTGGCTATGAGTAATCCATCAATTTGTCGGTTCGAGCAGTTAGTTTCAGTAGCCGAGACATCAGAGACGCCGCCACCCAATGCCGAAAAGTTTGATTTTCGGCTTTTTATGCGCTCGAATTAAAATGGGGATTACGATATCAAAATTGTGTTTGCTTATGATTTATGGCAACTAAAACTCAGCAGAAAACAAAAAGAAAAAAGCCAGCAGCAGCCGCCGCCGCCACCAACGCACCACAAAACACAACCGCAACAAACTGTCTCGGACTCGGACCATAAGAATGAATTTATACGAATGTATTTTTATCGAAATGTCAGTTCCTGTCGCACTTCAAATTATCCAAAATTATATGCAACTACACTGAGAAAATCAAGGAATTAGAGCTTGCAGAAAGTGACCAACTTGTAATTGGCAAATTTCCAATCAGAACCTTAATAAAAAATCTCTAAAATAATATTAATTTCCAATCTTTAATGAAATATGTGTTCAAAGAAATGAGAACTAAGAAAATGTTCTGCTATCTCTATTAAGAAGATATTCCAAATCACAACAAATATCGAAGATTGATATGTTTCCAGCCAAGAGTTTTAGTTTCCTATGCTCAATACCTAAAAACTCTTAGAAATCTATTTATTTTTGAATCTTTTTGTTCTTGTATCAAGAATATGCATTCTTTGAATTAAGATCTAATTTTTTCGCAGTGTACCCAACATTTGTTTCCTACGTTTTTGATATTTATCATTTGCCTGCGCGGAACGTGAGAAATATTAGACTGACTTAGTCCAGTGGTTCAACTTGGTAAGCCTCATGGGCTTTGGGCAGATCAAAACGCCATTTTCCATTCCATGAAAACTCAGCGCAAGGTGGTCTTTTTCTCAGACACTTATAAATGTGTGCGTACAAATACATGTACAAATAGTTTGCCCCACAAAGTCGAAGATTTCTCAATCAAAATACCTTTGGGTTAAAATTCTACTTCAATTTCTCACGTCAGGAAGTGTTTAGGGGAGAATTTTGATGTTTGCTTTAACTTAGAATTGTGTATGATTTGGGATTTGGGATCATGTGTAGTAAAGTTAACTTCTGCATTTACCTGCGATTAAGTGTTTTGTGGGCGTGGGAAGCAAATAGAATATGACATCAAAATCTTAAGAAACGAAAAAAAAAACAAAATTTGAAAAAACCTTTGATTGATTCCTTGTATCAGATATATATATGATGAGACGAATTGCTTAAGTACTAAAGTGAACTTTAATAAAATATCTCTTAGAAATAAGTAAATTTTCAATGATGGGATTTTATATTTACAATTGAAGGATACAAAAATGTATTGAACGAAGATTCATGAGAATTTCACCCAATCATACAGACTATGCAAATAAGAAGAAATCAAATGGAGGCGCGCAATATATATTCATATTTATTTATAAATATTATAGAGGGTTGGTTTGGTTTTTATTCTTCTTATTTTTTTTTTTTTGCCTGATACTTTGACATTTGAGAATCAACTGAGTGGAAACGCTGATGGGTGTGCGACGGCACTTTGTTATTTTTATATTTTTCAAATTATAAAAGTAAAGGCAAGCGGCTTTGTTGTCACTTTCAGTGGATGCAGCAGGGATGGTAGGCGGGTGGGAGGTAGGTAGGATAGCGGGCCGTGTGCGTGAGAATCCTTGACACGCGCGAACGCTTTCAAAATGCAAAAATAAATAATTTCAATTTAAATTCGTTGTTGTTTTTAGCAAAATGAAACATACGTTTTTTTGCTTTGCTTTGTTTTTATTTTCATTTTGCATTGTTTTCATTTTGATTTTTGCATAATCAATAGGCCAAGGCGTGAGAATTGGTAACATTCATACATAAAGCGAGAACGACAGACAGTAAGCCGTCAGCTGTCTTTGAATATCGCAATTATGTGCTTAACTTTATAGCCCCGGCCTAAGCCAGCCCACTAACTACCAATTTGGCTACTGTGCTGGGTTCTTTGTTCCGCTAACTGATTCCGAATATGGGAATTTTATATATCTGCAGCACGAACGTCCAGTTAACAGTTATCAGCAGCAACAGCAACAGGCTGCTGCCAGCTAAGCCAGCTTGTCAATTTTGTATAAAATTTATTATTTTATTATGTGCGTCAGGTTTCATTTGGCTTTTTACTTTTCTCTCTCTCTTAGTTTTTTCCCTATCCAGCCAGCAAAATTATTTACATTTTGCTTATAGCGCTGGTTTGTTTAATTTTTTGTTTAACGTTGCTCGCAAAATAACCTTTTTTTTGCATTTTGTTGTTGTTGGTGTCATAAAGCGTTTCTTGTTTGCCCTCGCTGCTGCTGTTGCTTCTACTATCGTGGAGAGTGCCATAAAAAACATGCATTGCATTGCATGCAATCAACAATCGACAATCAACGGCAAAATGCGTCGACAACAGTCACACAAAATGTTTGCTCAATTTATGACCCAAAGCGACGCTGACGTTGCCGTCGTCTGAAGGGCTTCGAGTCCATACAACACAACCCAACAACAACTGTTGCTACTTCCATTTGCGATCCATTTGCCATTTGCTTTCTCTAAACGCAACAAATCAATTTGGCAGTTGATATGATATGATATTATTATATGCCTGACTGACATTCGCCGGAGACTTCAAGTCAAAAGTTAGCATATTTTGCACTTCAATTTCAACTTGCAATTGCGCTCCAAGTGACAATGGGGCGAATGAGTAATGAATCGGGGAGTTGGGTTGTTGCCATGTCCATGTTCAGTTTAGGTGAGCCAACACCGTGGCAATGTCAACGTTGCAAATGAAGCAACAACATTCAGCAACAGCAGCCACAGATTAAGAACCTTTTAAGGGATTCATCATTTTCTTTTTTATGTTTTTGTTTCTGGTGCGCAGTGGGGTATATATGGGGTATATGCAACTAGTGGAACAGATTTTTAAACAACAACAGACATGATTTTACAGCTTCAATAATATGGATGTAAATCAGTTGCAAAAAAATCAAACCTATGATTAAGATACCTTTTTTTGTAGGGTATTTTTCGTTCACAGCAAAATATTTGAATATTTTGCCTCGTTGTTGTTTGGTGTTGCTTTTGCTTTTTGGTTTTTTTCGTACGTTTGTTTGCATTGTCATTGGGAATGGCAATTTGGCAAGGCAAAAAGAACACGCACGGCAGCAACAGCAGCAACAGTATCAGAAACTGTGGCAACATTAAGACTACATGCCTCGCATACTGGACCGTGTCATGGTAGAGTATATTGAGTATATGTGTCCTGGTTTGTTTGCTTCGCGCATTAAGCTAATAATGGTTAAATAAAGCGACACGAATCGAAACGCGCGCTCTGATCAAACAGTTGTTGTTGCTACCCCAAGGAAGGATGTGAGGTATGCCACACACGCACACACACACACACACAGGCACTTAACTTTGTACAGCAACAAAATTCATGTGGATGTGGTTGCGTCGTTCTGATTGTTTTTCAATTTTCTGCATTGTTAAACTTTTCTTCTCCGGTTTTTTTTATTTTTTCTGGTTCTGTTTCTGTTTTCTTGTTTAATTTGCCGAGATGTCACGTGTCTGGGGCAGGCAAGCAGGCAGCGTGGCAAGTGCAAGTGCATGTGGCACGTGTCCTGTTTGCTCCGTGCTCATCCAGCAGCAAACTTTCATCAGCTGGTTTAATGGAGGCAAATATTTTGCTTGTGCGCGTTGATCAAATCAATTTTGTATGCGTCAAATGGGAAAAACTGGGCAACATTTTGCGACATTGCTCACGCCCCGCAATCTGCCTGGTCCCGTTCCTCTGCCTGTTTCTGTTCCTGTGCTCGTCCCCTTTTGGCCACGTGTCTAACGTCGCGCGCCTCTTTCGTTCTCGCTGCTAATCTATCAAACGCGCTGGCAGCCAACCAAATTGAGTTTGTTTGGATATCATTTGCTGCTTTTCTGGCCACTGTTGGCTCTGGCTTTCCTTTTGGCTGGCTCGCTACCTGCCCGACAAAACAAAAAACAAAAAAAGCCACTGCCAAAGCCACTTTCACTTTGCTCTATCTCTCGTTCTTTTTCTCATTCCCACATTTTGTGACGTCAACGTCAATCAAATTAGGCCTCAGTTTGGCCCGTGCCAAAGTTCACACATCAAATGCTTTTCCTATAAGGGTTGCCTTCCTCAATTTTCCCTCTCTCTCCCTTCACCCCCCTTAGTCATTTTGGTGCTAACTTGCGATTTGCGTTTTGTAAATGTTTTTCTAATCAGATTTGTGTATTCACAGGGGAGTGCAATTTGTTTTGATGTGCCAGTCGCAATCCGTTTAACTGATGTTCGCTGACAATCTACAGCAGAGGCTCTCCTTCTTCCACTGCGCATATAATTACTTTTGTTTATCTGTGCTGGAGTGTGCTGGGATTTTGTGTATGCTTCTAAGAAAATAGTAGAAAAAAACATATGCTTATGTCAGTATTTATTTATTAAACTAACAAGTTTGTAAATCTTATAAATATTCCTTTGGCATCCCAAAACCTCATCACTGGGTTCAGACCTCTCGCGAGTTGATTAGGATGCGATGTGAGCTTGCTAAAGTATTTTCCCTATAGTTCTGCTTTATTACCTCTTTGACTAGTGGAATGTTTAAGTTTTTGATAGTTTGTTAAGTTGGTTCTCAAGATCTTCGACTGTCAGTTCTTATGAAGGAAGAAGTGGAAACGCTTTAAATTCTTTGGCAAATGATTCCTTCTTTATATTGCTAATTAAACATTTGTTCATGTGTCAGGCCTGCCAGTTTTAGTTACACATTTGACACATTTAGTTACGCTACTTCTCTCTACTTAGTGGCAATCAAACTAGAATTGATCGATTGGTTTTTAACACCCCCCATCGTTAAACTAAAATAAATAATAATCGTTGGTATTGTAAATTCATAAATTAAACGAAAAAACCAGACAACTGCAACTGCAATTGCAATTGCCAATCGATTTATGACGACAATTGCCAACAATTGCTGAATGATTTGTTGGTTTTGCCATGGTCGAGTTTTGTGCACAAGTCGAGTTGATTTTCGCTTGGTGGGCGAATTAGTTTTTAAGACTCTTTTGCGTTTTTTGGGATTATTGTATATTTAGCAAAGATTTTGCCTAATTCTAATTGATTGTTTTGCCTTACGCCTCCCGCCCTTCTGCTCCTACATTTGCGTTTACTCCTCTTACTGCTTATCTATCTTTGAGTGAACCTATCGATCTAGTTATCTTTAGAGTTATTAAATGCGCCTTCGATAGAGTCGAGTACATATGCTCATAATATCCATTAAGATATAACCAATCGACGGCACCTCCCTCTCCCACTACCGCTACCGCTACCGCCTTTACCCCATTTGTTGTTTGCATTACACAGCGTAAGCGCACTTAAGTTACTTTTAAGCCCTGGCGCCGTTCCAATTGCGAAAAGGAAACGACAACCACAACCAGCCGCCAGCAGCCAATACAAATACAAACACACACACGTACACACATATATACATACATACTTAACCAAACCAAAGCCACATGGCGCCATTTGTTGATGACTTGATGGTTGTTCATGATGTCCATAGGTGTAGTTCGATCGGGAGCATAAAATGCTAATAACCATTTTCAAATTATAGAAAAACGCACTAGTGGCGCCATCTATTGCATGTACATTTTGTTGTGTACGCTTTGTGACTTTGACAAGTTGGTTGTTGTCTTTGCTAAGTAATTGTACCAAATTACAGTACATTTGATCTCAGACCTAATCCGATTTAAAACACATTCAAATAAGCTAAATGAGTTTTTTTTTATTATTAATTAATAACTAAACAATGTTGGTTCACTGATTTGAATTCTATTTAACATATAGTACATTATGTTCTATTCCACAGAGGTCAAAGGGTTATTTGCTAATTTAGCATATCTTAACTTAACCTATCCTTACTCAACTCTATAACTAAATATTTACAAATTAAATCTCTTTGGATCGCTGGTGCTCAATGGCGTGGCATAATCTTAACTCTAAGTCCATCCTTGGGACGCAGAATCAGTTCACCCAACAAAGTCAAATCTTCGCGACGATCAACGGATTCGATTTTGTATTTGCGCAAAACAGTTGAGATAACTGCTTTCTCCTCGAGTATTGCAAACTTTTGACCAATGCAATTACGTGGACCAGCACTAAAGGGTATATAAGCGAAGGGATGACGTCCAGCACAGTTCTCGGGCAAAAAGTTATCGGGATTGAACTGCTCGGGCTTGGGAAATATTCTCGGATTGCGATGCAGGGCATAGGTCATGATAATAGCTTGGGTTCCAGCAGGCACCAGCTTGCCACCTAAAATTATAGCGTAACTATAATAACTTTTTTTTGTAAGATTCCCATGCATCACTTACCGATCGTTACATCTTCACCCACCATGCGAGCCATCATTGGGACACTGGGAAAGAGGCGCAGGGCATCCTTGATGCAACATTCTAGATAACGCATGTCTAGTAAATTCTTCATGGTAGCTGGAGTTTCAGTATCATTGCCGAATATGGACTCAAGCTCCTCATAAACACGTTCCTGATATTCCGGATTGGCTCCGAGCAGAAATAATGTCCAAGAAATGGCTGCCGAAGTTGTATCGTGTCCCTCAAACATAAATGTATCCACTTCCTCG
Organism: Scaptomyza montana; assembly: GCA_018904305.1. NCBI lineage: Eukaryota > Metazoa > Arthropoda > Insecta > Diptera > Drosophilidae > Scaptomyza > Scaptomyza montana. Next base: position 20,591,704 of record JAEIGR010000001.1, on the reverse strand, counting down.
CGTATATCTTCCTGTAAATTAAAGGAAGATATGATAAATTACAGTCGAAAAGGGATACAACAACAACTTACATTCGATAGAACTGTTCCCTCTTTGGAGGCATCAATGAGTAGATCGAGAAAGGCCAAACGCTTCTTTTTGCCCAGATCATCATATGCATCGGGCATCTCATTGTTGTTGTTGTTGTTATTGTTGGCCAGCTCTGATTTGCGTTCACGTATTACCATATTGGAGAAGCCATGAAGCGTATTTATGTAACTCTGATGCGTCTTGTAGTCCTCGGTGAGGCGGAACAGCAAATCGCTTTGCAGCCAAATCTTTGCCTGACGACTCTGCACAATGGAGCCAATGCTGTTGAAGAATGTGTTGCATTAAATTGAAAGTTTAGTCAAGTGTTGCCACACTGTCTGTCTGTCTGTCTATCTGTCTGTCTGTGTGTGTGCTTTATGAGGCGTGTTATCAGCAACAGCTACAGCAGCAGCAGCATCCATTGACATCTTAATCTCACATATTTTGCGCTTGAGCAGAGAACAACCCCAAAAACACATACGAAATGTGTGTGTGTGTGTGAGGAAAGTATCTTCAGTTACTGACAGTTGCGCTGACAGCATTCGATATTATTATTACATAATGTTTGATAAGCATAACTTTGCTCAATTGAATTCTTGTTGCGTGTGAGTTAAGTTTCAACTTACCCATAGACAGCTTTAACGTATTCGGATTCACTGTTGCTTTGCGCATAGATTTTGCGACCCATGGCAGTTTCTGTGACGCAATTAAAAACAACAACAACGGTTATTTGATATACATATGGTTTTGTTTATAACATTGACACTCACCGCAAACAATGTCCAAGGTGCAAAGTGTGACGTAGGGGAATAAGTTGAACGCCTCGTTGCCCAGCTCGACATTCAATTTGCGGGCCAAGACAGCGCTCTGCTCATTGAAAACATCAATAAAATCGTCCAGGATTTTGAAATGAAAAGCGGGTGTCAAAATCTGCCAAAAATTCAAAGTAGTTAAAGTGGTAAAGTGTAATTCCCTGAAGAAAAAATCTTTAAAAACCTTTCTGCGAGAATGCCATTTACGATCGGTGCTGGTAAGCAGTCCTGTTCCCAACCAAGGATGCAAATAATCATAATCATGACTTTTATTAACAAACTTCTGACTGTTTAGTATTGGCTGTGTAAAGAAAAAAGTTAGTTATATAACCGCTTTCTCTCTCTCTTTCTCTTCTTTTTACTCACCTCCACAGTTTCGGGTTCGAAGAGAAGGACTCGTGGCGCTGTGCCCTGCCACACGCGATTGATGCCAATGCGTGTGCCCCAAAGCTTTTGCATGCCAATAACACGATTGAATAGCTCTGCAATGAAAAGAAACCAGTTATCCGGCTGACTGACTGAATGACAGCTAACGAGCGTTTAAATACAATACATAAATAATAAATAAAAGACACAAAGTAATTTGTGTGTTGTGACGTTTTGTCGGTCATTGTTTGAACTACCAGTTGAACTACTTGTTTGGGTTTTGAAAACAATGTTTGAAGTTTGTCTAATTATGGTCTGAATGTTAACAAAAAGTATTCATATTATTTTCATATTAATTATCGACAATTTAAGAGATTATTAACATTTAATGCGAAACATAACACATGAAAATTAATTGCGCTATGAGCTGGTAATCCGTTACAAACTCGAGCAGCCCCGCTGAAGAAATGTTTACAGAGCACCTTAAAGTCTACCTTACTAAGCCAAAACATACCAACTTGTTTTTATGTTAAAGTTGCAAGTGCAGTTTTGTTGTTCCGAGTGTATTTTTCAGTATCACGTGTGAAAATTGTTTGCAACACTTAATTATAAAAATAAAAAACTTACAAACAATCTTCGATCTGTGAGAAAACCAAACAATCAAGGTCATCATTATCATCATGTAAAAATTGTGTTGTGTGTTAATTTTTAGTTGTTTAATTTGTTACACTTGTTTAACACTTCGGTGAACATAAATAGGCTTCTCGTGCACTTTGTGTTGTTAACAGTATTACATACGAATACATAAGAAACTAAGCCCGTTGCTCACAGAGCGTATGGCGTTGGCTCGGTCAATTGTGTTGCATTAATTAAAATGATGACACACTCACACATGCACAGCAATCTTTTCAGAGCTGTCTTATAAAGTTTTTATGTAACTGCCCCAACTCAAGCGTCAACACCAAACGAATGTTGTTGTTGCTCAAAATGAAAAGCAACACCCAAAATTTGTCAGTTGTTTTGGCGCCCTCAACTTCATCTTAAGTTGAGTTCAGTTCGCACTATGCGTGCCCAGCCCATTCGTCGGAAGTTTGCATTTTAAAAAGTTAACAATTAAATTTCCCTTGTGCAAAAAAAAACCAAACATAAAAACCAATTAAATGCAAAGCAAAACAAAATGAGTCAAAACAAAACGCATATCAAATATTTTTTGCCGGCTTCTCCCATTCATTAAAATAATTTTTGGCCTTTGAAAAAGGTTTGTAAATTGTTGTTGACAATGTTGACGACATACAGCCGAAAAACATTATAATATCTTTTGGTCTGTTTTTTAAATTGCGTTAACAATTTGAAATAATTTATATGCCGCTTAATGTCTTGCAAGTTGTAAGTACAGCTAAGTAAGAGTATTATAATAAACATTAACTTATAGCAACAAGCACTTTTAATGTTAATCGTGTTGATGGCGAAGTGAATCTAGCCAGCTTTCAATGCCAAGCCGCAAGCACCCACGACCACAGCACACACAAACGAGTCAGAATCAGAGTCATGGATAGACGAGAATCGGAGACAAGAGACCAAGAGGCAAGCAGTCGGCACTGACTGCTGCCAAAAAGTTCTTAGCTGGAATTGAAAACCGGTGCGAACCTTGAGCCAGGCACAACTTCAAATGTTGTTGTCACTTGCCAATAGTAATATTCTTTGGCAGCTTATAAAAAAGTAATGATTAAATAATCATGTGGCACTTGGACCCGCGCCATAACACGTGACCTTGGGAAACACACACACACACACATTTGTTGCAACATCATCATCAATGGATGCCACTGTTTCTATGCTCAAGTCTTGAACAGCTTAACTTAATTCAAGTTGTTGGCTGTTGCATTACGCCTAATCGGCATAGTAAGTAGTTAGAATCCATAAATTGCAGCCAACAAGTTCCTCGATTGCCTTGAACTAAACTCTGTTTTGTACCAAGTGTTTTATCTGCATATTTGCATAAATTTGTTGGCTTAGAACTTTGCAGCATTGAAAAGATTTTGACTAAGTGTTTACTAGGCCTTTTGCTCGTGGGCCTTGGCTATGATTGTCATCAAAGTCTTTTATATTGTTTATAAGAAAGTGTTGTGGGTAATAAAATATATTGTTGCAAATGCCAATGAAGTCATAATTAAACCGGCCTGCCAAACTGACATTGTCCGTCAAATATACTTCCGACAATTCAAAAACCTAAGGAGGCCAAGAGAGGTGTGCCAGCAAAACCAGCTAAGAAGCTAGCTAAGAAAAGAACAAAGGACAAGTCGAAACGTAGACAAAGAAACCAAAAAAAAGATTACCTCCAATATAAATAAATATTATTTAATAGAAATTTCAAATATTTATTCAAAGATCTATGAAGTTTATTTCCTGCACGATTAGCAACTCAAACTGAACTTGGCCGACTCAAAAATAAGAAGTTGCAGCCCAGATACCATTTATTATGTATCTATCCATCTAGCTATGTATCTTTGTATCTGCGTATCTGTGTTGCTTGCTGCGTTTCCGCATTCAAAAATTTTAACAATAAAAAAGCTACAAATTTGTGTATTATATACATTTTTCAAGTTGTCTGCGGAACTATTCGATTAGATGGTGAATTAATCATTTTAAAATGCTTAAGCTTTGAAGACTTTTGTATCTTTTCTAAGCGACTCTAACGTTACTTTAAAGCTTTGTTGTTGCTTATTTTTTGATTTTCAAGATCAAGATCAAATTCAAATTCCGTCTTGCGCTCATAACAGACCTTCTTTTTGTGTTGCCTTTTTGTTTTACAACTTCTGAAGTGTTGATTTTGTATTTATTATTTAAATCTTTATGGAGCAGCTTCACTGCTTCAGTTCTTTAATAAAGTTGCGCAATATTGTTTTATTATCGATTTCATGCCACTATTTAACCAATAAAGCCCTATTTATAGTCGAGTGTTTATTTGTGAGATGTTGGTGAAAGTATGTTTCAGCTGTTTGCCACACATCAAGTTCAAAAGTTTCGCACTTGTGCGAAAATAATAATAAAAAACTATGATAATTATGTGATTTACTCAATTTGTGGGAATTTGTGTTTTATAATTAAGTCTCGTTACGAACTTGTATGAATAAGTAATAAAAAATAATCAAAATAACAAAATATAAAAAAACTCTTTCAATATTTTCTTGAACACTAACTAAAAATTATTATTTAAATATCAATTAAATTGTATTTGTTGAAATAAGAAATAAATATATAAAATATATTTAAAAAATGGGTGCTAAACAATTTCTGTTATGAACAAATCTAAACGAATTTCTCACACACAAACGTATAAATATGTATGCAGTAAATCGTCAATATGACAATTAACACATTTCGAACTACATAAAACTTGACATTTGCTGAATCACGTATCTTGCTACTCTTTTTTTTATAGTTCTCCTTTTATATTTGAATGAAAAGGAAAAACCGAAAGTAATGTAAAGTTCATTAACACTTGAAATTATGAACACAAAAGTAATACCATAACAGAGAGGATGATCCATAAAATACAAATTCAAGCCTCATTGGTTTTCTCTGTTTGGTTTGGTTAATTAGCACCTATTTTTACGGACTGATGTGATGTCTAAGCACTGTTTGCTACAAATTAGTGTTTGGATATTCAATCAGATTGATCTAAATTCGAGCAGTGTGTGGAGTACGCTGGCTGATTCAGGGTCAAAATATTATTATTATTACACTTACCATCGTGATCCACATTCATTTCGATGGCATTTCCCAGAAAGGGTAAGGCTGCAGGGCCCGGTATCTTTTCAATATATTTCACCCAACGCGCGCGTCTTTTGTTATAGACCACAAGGAATATTGTAACTGCGGCCAACAGAAATATGGTCAATGGCGAGTATCCCGATATGATTTGAGCGGCTTTCGAGAGCAATATGCTCTCGGCCATTAACGAACTAAATACTTTTGAGGACATTTTTCTTTATTTACACTCTTTTCAGCATATCCTTTTTAAGCACACACGAAAGCTATTAAGTATTTAATCGGATTCTAAGCTGTGTTTTGCTACACTTTTTCACGATCGTATTCAAAATCTCTCAGTCTCGCTCTTTATTTTGAGACACAGACGCCGCGAACTCCGACACTCAACTAACAAAAAGTTCGAGTTTGCATAAAAATTTAAAAAGAAGTGCTAAAAATTTTCGTCTGATGTTTCGGGTTTTCGGCTCGACGTTCGGTTCGGCTTGCGCGTTTGAAAACCTTTTGCAACTGTATCTGTGAGCCGGAGATGAAGCCGACCGATCGCGTATGGTGCTAAAAACGCTGCTGTTGCTTGCTGCGAAAAGGTAGTAGAAAATCTACTACTATTTTGATACTGTATTGTCAAGAGCATTTTGTTTTATTTGCCATTGCCATTGTTGGCATTTTGCCATTGCTTTTTGTGGCAACACACACAAATGCACAGAGAGAAAATATCAAACCATGCTAAACTCTAAATCAAGTAAAAAACATCCTGTTTCGTCGTTTAGAATCAAAAACTTTAAATCGATCTGATATTAATTGTTTTATACCTACAAATACATGTTTTACGTACACGCAAATCGACGCTTAATCAAGTTTATCTTACTGTAATTGCAAAAGCCTGATTCGAGGTCATTCTAACACTAAATTCACACAAATTTTGTGCATTTACGATTGTTTTATTTTTTGGCTTTGAATGCTGCCTTTGTATTTTATCGCTGTCTAAACTCAAAACTCGTATGCAGTTAATTTTCTGTTCACTTTGCGCCCAATTAGCAAGTTGGGATGGTTCTATAAGCCAAAAAAAGCTCTGCCAAGCCATGTCAAAGTATTCGAATTGTCATGTTGTGAGTGCAATTAAAACAAACTTTACTCTCGTCATATCCGCTGGCACAAGAGCCGCTCATACCATTTGGTGCATTTGATTCGAGTGGTCAGAATTTCAAAACACGCCTCAAGTCGTTCAAAATTTTAGCATTCATTTGGGATTTTCGTATATTTTGCTAGCCATAAATTAATTCTCAGTTAGAACCTGGGCTTGAATATTATTATCACTTGGATGTTAAACAAAACTTCTTAATATTTATTGGACCAAGGTGAAGTTCAAATCTTGCTATTTAGCCACATTTTGATCATTTGATTTAACTGGTTTCGCAATGTTATTCTATTCATAATCAATTTTATATCGTTGCGTTCTTTGCCTGAGCTGAAGAAGCAAGTTATGTCGATGTCTTCTATCTTTTATTCAATTGGCCTTGTAGAACCTGTTCAAAGTTTTAACAAAACGACACGCTTAAAGTCCAGAACTTTTTCAAAAAAAACTCTCTTGCTTATATTTTATTGGAAGCATCGAAATTTTCTAAAATATTTATAATTGCCATTTTAATTATGCAGCTTAGGGGGTTAAAAAGACCCTGTGACTTTTATCAAAAGCACACACAGATAACTGGAATCAATATAGACGACGAGACTTTGCATGAACAAAAATCAAACAAGTTTCTTATGCAAATTACTTTCGAAATAATATTAATGAGGCATGCAGACGGATAACTAAAATAGCTAAAAGAACTAAGAAGTAAAAGAGAACTCGTTGTCTATTTTTTTACATGTTGCCCCTTTGAAAGGTTACATAATCTTTATGGTATAAGCTGTTCTACCTGCAGACACAATATGATTAAATGGAATATGTTTTATGTTAACTTGCCAAAACAATCGTAATTATTCCATCACGTTTCGTAGATCGTCTTTGTTTACGTTTGTCTAGGAAGTAAAAACCGGAGACGACGACGTCAAGTGAAACGTTCTTTAATTAGACACAGGTTCTTTAATAAAAAGCAACTCTGCTATGGATATAAGCAAGTCATTGTGCCGGCTTCAACACATAAGATAACTTATCCTTAACCACATTTAATTATCATTCACATTTTTCGGCAGATTCGTTTTTTTTTTTATGACCAAATTTAACTATGATTTTTGATTCTCGATTGACTTTATCGCGTTCTTCTTAATGTTTAAATACTTTATAACCAAAAATATGTACAAATACTGAAGAGATGATAAACTAATTCTAAGGTGCTTAACGTCTTGTTTGGTTTATTATATCAGTGCATTTCACTCACATTTTATAATAATGGGCATGACGGAGCAATACTTCTTCGATTGTTACAAAATATGCCATAACAACAAACTGCTTTGAGACTAATACCTCCTACAAACAACTACACATTGGTAGAAAACTTTTTCGACCTACACAATCAACTCAAAATGCGTTAGCTATTTTAAGGAGCTTATTACCCATTTGGACTCTGGGAACAAAAGGGATTTCGCTCTTATTCGCATTGTCTAAATGGTCATCTTTCCATCGGCTATGTATTATTTAATTCGGGACGGCGCGAACGCCATTCCCGGCTACCAAAAATTACACGCACGAGTTATTCACATTAGGAATAATCGCAGAGGTCAACTCAGCCGAAGTGCAATGGCCAAGCCTCGCTCCGGAGGAACCGCCTTCGTGATCACGGTTAACCTCTACGCCAGGTAAGTATGCTTTGTTCAGCTCAACAACAGGCACTACTACCCTAATGGGCTAGAATCAGTTGAGAATTTTTATAGACAAATTGATGCTGCACAAGGAAATGCAGGAGGCAAGGACATCTGTGCAACGGAGTAAGTATAGAAAAGGGTGGGAATGTAGATTATATAAGTTTACTATGCTTGTTTTTATATCCTTGTCACTATTCAGGTATTGCAGTTGCAAATGAGTTTATCACTTAAAGTTTCAAAGGACTTGGTACTTTTACAAAAGATCGTTAAGCTAAGTAGTTTTGGAGGACAACGAACTGGCCATAACTATTATTCGTTAATATTGACCTTTACTAAAGTAGAAAGAAGTTGCGCTTAGAATGACCCAACATATGATTGCATCAGCGTTTTCGAGTACTACCATTGACAACTGAGAAGATCTCCGTACAGCCAGCGGAATGCCTTCAACTATTTAATGGTCGAAATTGAGTATATTTTTTATGGCAAATGCTACTGTAAATAATTTGTTCTGCTTACAAGATAATGCGGAAAATTAACTAAAATAAATATATATATATATTTTTTATATATTTTTTTTTCGAAAATCTGTTATAATCTATAAGAAAGGTTTTGCTTTTAAACAAAGCTGCGATATCGACTATTTTGTCCGAGTATAGAGTTAGAGTTTTGAAATAAAAATATTAAAAATGCAACTTACAGGTACAAGATTTTTATTTAATTTATGATTATTAATATATAATAACATTATGTTGGTACAAAACAATAAACTATTATTGGGTATAATTTATATATTGAACATACTACATACTCCAATCAATTGTAAAATAAAATCAAGCAGAATTTAATATGTACTTCATTAAAAATTTTTTTTTTTTTTTTTTTTTTTTTTTTTTTTTTTTTTTTTTTTTTTTTTTTTTTTTTTTTTTTTAAATTTTAAATTTTATTTTTTTTTTTTTTTTTTTTTTTTTTTTTTTTTTTTTTTTTTTTTTTTTTTTTTTTTTTTTTTTTTTTTTTTGTTTTTTCGTTTTTTTTTAGGGGGGGGGGGTGGGGGTTAAAGGGAGGGATATAATTTGGGGTTAATTCCTATACCAGAGCAGAACAAGTTTGCTTCAGTTTATCGATAACTATTCTGGTTTCCGATAATAATAACAAACAAGATTTGGAAATTGTAAAAATAAAGAAGCCGAACAATAGATTACTGTTCAAAATTTAAATAACAATAATTTGTTGCAGTATAATTTAGCTTTCTTAAATTTTATTTATTCTTTTTTTTATATTAGTAATTGCAATAATATTTCAATGTATTTCATTTCTATTGAAGTCGCACCATCCCTCTTTATCGAGACACCAAAATGCTTTGCCAGCTGCTTGAACGTCACACACAAATACACTTGCAATCACACAGACGAACTATTCTGGCAAAGCATACTGTGACGTAACCGTTTTGCCTGGCCGAAGAAATGTTCTCACATGCGCACATTAAAATTCCCAACTGATTCTAGCCCATTAGGGTAGTAGTGCCTGTTGTTGAGCTGAACAAAGCATACTTACCTGGCGTAGAGGTTAACCGTGATCACGAAGGCGGTTCCTCCGGAGCGAGGCTTGGCCATTGCACTTCGGCTGAGTTGACCTCTGCGATTATTCCTAATGTGAATAACTCGTGCGTGTAATTTTTGGTAGCCGGGAATGGCGTTCGCGCCGTCCCGAATTTAATAATACATTTCTAATTAATTGATTATCGCATACAGTTAATGGCCATGCTTAATCTGTTGGCATAAGCTTGTGAATATGATTATTGTTATATAGACTTGAACTTGATCTTCTTTCACAAGTCGGAAGAGATTTGCAAGGAGAGAAACCTTCGTCTGCTGAGACTGGTTGTTATCATTAATTAACGCGTGTTATGACGGTGTTCCGTTGTTTTAAAATCGTTGGATATCTAAAATTTGACTCACTAATATCGACAAATCCAATTCGTTTTATTGTAGTTGTTGCAGCTGCTGTCTGAATTTATTATCGTCAGCTTTGCTTGACGCGCCACTCTGCTTAAAACAACCGCTAAATCAGCTAGAAGTTGTTGTTGAGCTATTGGCAATGATAAGGTCAAGTTCATTTCCGCTATCTGATTCTTGGTCTTAAAGAATAATATCGTAAATAACAAACTTGCAAGCGGGTCTCATTAACTAACCATTAGCCCAAGCCCTCTATTAAGTTGTAGCGTGTTGAGAGGAGGAAGGAAGTTGCACAAGTTTTTTTGTTGCGGAGTAGCATTAAAACAATTTACCATTAGAGATTGTTTAGTGTACTTAAGTGACGCACTTTATGGTTTCACGTCGAATGGTAATTACGCACGTAATTTGGGCTGCAATCTCTCTCACGCAACGAAAACCGTCTAAACAAACAAACACAAGACGAAGATTTTACACTACACTTGCAGAGCTGAATCGACAAGATATCAGAAATCTTCTAATCAATTCGTTACGTAACGAACAAGAAAAAATAATACCCTCTGCCTCTCTGCTACTATTTAATGGCAATTGTTTACTGTTTGTGCCGTGTGAACTTAACTTTTTAAGAAGATGGAATTAACAGTAATTTCTGTGGATTTATTTAAGTGAACATCTTGTTTGTTACAAATGAACTTGAATTATAAACTGAACTTGAATCAATGGGCGCGCTTCTAGCCAAAAGAGTTCTTCTCAATCAAGTTGTTTGCCATTGACAATGGTCAAGTGCAATTGTAATTTGGTGGCGAGTGCAAATTAAATTTGGTAAAGAACCAAATACCACGCGCCTAATAGCTGGCCACCTTGGCCAAGACAACAAGACAAGACAAGTTTCAAGTTTCCTTCGACGGCTTGTGACACAGATTATGGCCATAGAATATATATTGGCTAGATCGGCGCTGCATTTGGCATTTCGCATTTCGGTTGCAGCCGCCACTAGCTGACCTCGACTTTCAGTGGCTATAACAGCTGCAATTTGAGAACTTACTTGACTGTTCACACACAAAATTTTTGTGACTACAGAATTAATACTAGTAAAATTACAGCATGATAGGCATCACAACAAAGATTTGTTTGCTTGCATTGTAAAGAATGTTAATTAAAATGCATTTTTCTCAAGACTCCATATAGAAAAACAGAAAGAAAAAATAATAATGAAAATCTATTATTAAGTCCATTGAATCCAACTAAGAGTATTTTTGTGCTTACATCAACATCAATCAATTATTAGTATACTGTAATTACAATTGAATATTTATGCATGCTTGAGTTATCTGCTTTGAGTGTTTGGTTAAACATTTCTGAGTGCACAAAAACACTTGATACAAAAGTTCAAGAACATTGTTACTAATGGTTATTGCCATAGTTTAGTCAGTTATTTAAAATCAATAAAACCTATATCTCCCTGCATTAAAATCAGTGTGTAATGAAGAGTCAATTTACGACTTTTTATTTTTATCATAATGTTGATGAAAAAGTAATTTTATCTTGGTTTTACGGCTATTATATAATTCTTAAAAATGTCTAAAAATATAAAAAACTAAGAAAAGCATTAAAAAGTTCATAAACTTTTTTTTTAAATATATTTATCCGACCGAGATTTGAACCCGTGTCTTAAGGCAAAACTTTGTTACTTTAACAACTGTTCACAATCAATGAAATGGCAACGCCAGCAACAATTTTTGAGCAATATGGCATCTCGACTCGCTTAACAATAAAATGCATACTTAACTTGTTCTAGCTGAATAAGACTTATTAAGCTGAAATAGCTGTTTAAGAAATTATAATCAAAATTTCGATTTTTCAAACACATATAAATTCAAATCAAATGAAACATTGCTATTTTGCGCAATGAAACAGCTCTCCCGCAACTATCGAGCAGCAGCTGTTAGTCACCTATCGATATATACTCGCATACTCGATGGCAGTTTGGTCACACTGGCAACAACACAAAAGCAAAACGAAGCAACAAAAAGTTCCTTTTGCCATCATTAATCATCAAAAATTCAATCGGTGCAGTTGCAATTGCAGCTAAAGTGTTAAAAGAAAAAGCAAGTCAAAGTAAATTTATTGCAAATAAATAATTCATAAGTGTTGCTTAGCTAAATTAACAACAAAGATGCGTAACGCTGGCCATTTGGCCATTTTGGCTGTGCTTGCTTGCGGTAAGTTTGTGACGTCGCAACTAAATATTGCGTATTTGTATTTTCACATAGTGACATGAAATGCACTAAATTTGTTTTGTAATTTTTAGGCGTTTGCGTTTTGTCGTCGCCCGTCGCTGAGCAGCCGCTGGTGGGTGGCAGTAAATGCACCTGGGGCCCCTCCTACTGGTGTGATAATCTCAGGTAAGTGCTCGAGAAAACACTCGATGGAAAAATCGCTTTGTCATCAGAAAGAAAAACATTCGCCCCCGCTGCTAGCTGCGTATATGTACACATGTATTTACTTATACGTACATATAAATAAAACATTGGACACTACGCAGTTGTTAACCCGTTCGCTGTTTTTCTTTTTTGTTCATTGTTTTTGACGTCCGCTAAAGAAGTATTTGATAAGAGGCAATGCAATCAGCAGCAATAAGGAGCCGCCATTCTGTTTGGCCCAACGATAACCTTTGTTGCTATAACAGTTTACAGTTTTTTTTTGCTCTAACTTTTATTTGTCCGCTCATTTGCTCTATTTTCTATGTTTTTGTTTTTAGCCCATTAGGTTACACTTTGCATTCTCTCTAACGCTCTCTCTCTCTCTCACTAAGCAAGTGTTTGCGTTTTTGTTGTTCCGTTTCAATTCCGCTTTAAATTAAATTAACAAAAATGACTTTCTGCTAAGCTAACTCATTACGTATGTATGCAAGTGTGCGTAATATGCATACGCTTATATACTACTTAAACTGAACAATCAGCTGCATATACCCGATGACTAATCAGTTTGGTCATTTTTAGGGCTACTCTTTGTTCCCCTTTCGCTTAAAGCTGAGATTTCAAATGTCTTGTCTCGAATATCTGAGCTAAGCATTCGTGATAAATATGTATGTATGTACATACATAGAAAAGAAACTGAATATTGGCATAGTCATATATAACTGTAAATGTTTTTGCTGTTTCTTATCAAAATTTCTGAGTAATCCGAATACAGTTGTCGCTCTAAATAACTTCAAATTGTGGATAGAAAGACACTTTAACAAAAAGTCAATTCAAATACATAGTTTTTTATTATTTTTTTTTGTAAGTTTTCCACTTTTCCGTAACTTACTAACAAAATTTGTGCTGGGCAAACAATAAACACGCCACTCCAAACTATGATTATAGTACTAACTCTGTAACTATACTTAATATATAATATATCAACAGAACTTTTGCAATGTGTTTGTCCAGTTGCAAAGTACACTTGAGTGTTCCCTACTCATTGGATTTTTATTTTCTTTGTTTATATGTATGTATGTATGTATATTGATTTGATTATGAACTCGGAATGCTTCTCTCGGTTTTAACTCTTTGTTTTTCTGATTCAAACCAAAATATTGTAGAAATGGCAAAATGCAAACGTCGCCATTAAAACGCTTTTTTTAAATAAACATCTTTTTCAAACGAAGATTTCGTATATCTTTATGTACTATATACTCATGCGTCGCAGCTTATCATGTTTGTATATACACAAATTGTTTGTTTGTTTAATATATGGTAAATTAGCACTTCAGTACTAAATTTGAGTTGGCGGCTTATATTCGTAATGTATTCACAACAATATCAGATGAATGTTTTAAGTATTTAAATGCTTGCAGGGGGAGAGCCAAACATAATATTCATTGATTCTGTATTTCTATGTGTACTAAAGATATATATGTACATATATGTGATATGTCTGTGCCGCGGGTGCATTCAACTAGATCGTGGTTCGCGAGGGTTCGTTTCATGCTATCCATTTGGACTCTGATCTTTTTGCTGACTTCAGTGAAAGACGATTATAAATGCGGGTCATTTGATCCATTTGTTTGTATTCAATTTGCTGATTTGCAGTTCTGTACTCATAACAAATGAAAGAAAAATGTGCGATAAATTGGCATAAGGAACAGCTTGCTAATAACCCATCGATACTAATCGATTTTATTTCATTTAACATTCACAGCAATTCAAAGGACTGCCGTGCAACGCGTCATTGTGTCCAAACTGTTTGGGAGAAGCGTATAGTTCCCGTTGATGATGATTCGATTTGTAAGATATGCAAAGATATGGTCAACCAGGCGCGTGAGCAGCTGCGCAGCAACGAAACCGAGGAAGAGCTAAAGGAGGTCTTTGAGGGCTCCTGCAAGCTGATACCCATCAGGCTGGTGCAAAAAGAGTGCATCAAACTGGCCGATAACTTTATACCCGAACTGGTCGAGGCGCTGTCCTCCCAAATGAATGCCGATGTGGGTAACTTTCGAATTATTTATTTAAACAAAAATTGATCAAATTTTTATTAATTACAGCAAGTTTGCTCTGTGGCTGGTTTGTGCAACAGCGCCAGGATTGATGAGCTTATGAAGCATGGCTATCAGGCTGCTCTTGATGGTACAATCAAGGAGGAGGAAGTGGATATGCAAAGTGGCGTACCACAGAACAAGAAGGAGGAGAAAAAACTACAAGATCAAAAGACAGGCCTAACGCAGCTTTCCTGTGGCAATTGCAATCTGCTCTCACGCATGATGCAGCAAAAGTTCCAGTCGACGAATCGGGATGATATGGTGGAGCAATTGCTGCACATGTGTGGAACTATGTCTAGCTTTTCGGACGCCTGCGCCAATCTGGTGCTGACCTATTTCAATGATATGTACGAGCATCTGGAGCAAAACCTGGAATCGAATGGAGTCTGCCATCTGTCGGGCGTTTGTGCGGCACGTTATCATCAGCATGAGGATGATCCCAAAGAGCCAGAGGCGCTCACAACTTTCGAGAATGTCAGCGATGATATTCCCTGTGCACTGTGCGAACAGCTGGTTAAGCATTTGCGTGATGTCCTTGTGGCCAATACCACAGAGACAGAATTCAAGCAGGTCCTGGAGGGTTTCTGCAAGCAGTCGCGTGGATTCAAGGATGAGTGCATCAGCATTGTGGATCAATACTATCATGTCATCTATAGCACTTTGGTGAACAATTTGGATGCCAATGGCACATGTTTCCTTATGGGTGTTTGTCCCAAGGGATTGGACCTGACCTACGATGCACCAATTATGCCTCTCCTGCCAGTGATTCCTCCAGCCGATGTCCAAGTGACCATCAAGAAGCTGGGCTCAAACGAACCCAAGTTCAGTCAACAGCAAATCCTCGACATGCAGCTGCCCATTGATCATTTGATGGGTGCAGCCTATCCCAGCCAGCTAGTGGAAGGCGGTTCACTGTGCACCATCTGCGAGTATCTGCTGCACTTTATCCAGGAGACGCTGGCCACTCCGGCCACCGATGACAAAATCAAGCATACGGTGGAAAACATCTGCACCAAGCTGCCCAATGGTGTGGCAACTCAATGCCGCAACTTTGTGGAGATGTACGGTGATGCTGTGATTGCGCTGATGGTCCAAGGCTTGAATCCACGCGCCGTCTGCCCCGAGATGCAAATGTGTCCGCGCAACCTAGAGAAACAGGAAGACATCGAGGTATTCCATCCGACAACTGTAAACAGTGACGCTCAGGAACAGGATAAGCCCACTTGTCCCCTGTGTCTATTTGCTGTCGAGCAGGCTCAGATCAAGATACGCGGTAACAAGTCCAAGGATAACATCAAGAAGGTCCTTGGCAGTCTCTGCTCGCATCTGCCCAACAAGTTGCGCACCGAATGCGTCGACTTTGTGGAAACCTACTCAAATGAGCTGATTGACATGCTAATCACAGACTTCAAACCCGATGAGATTTGCGTGCAACTCAAACTCTGTCCCAAGACCAAAAACTATCTGGATGAAATGAGCATTACTCTCAACGAAAGCGTGGACGTGGACAGGTCGGATAGCAGTGATGAGAATGAAATCTTTTCCAGCAATGAGCTGCCCATTGAAATTGAATTCGACAAGGACTTTAGCGTGACACCCAACTGTCTGCTCTGCGAGGAAGTAATCAAAACTGTGGAGAAAAAGATTGGCAAGCATACAACAAAAGCGGACATTAAAGACGCACTGGAGCATTCGTGCGATAAGTTCAAGAAACCCATTGCCCACAAATGCCATACGTTTATTGACAAATATGGCGACATGATTGCAGATCTTTTCCTCAGAGAGATGGAACCCAAAATGATTTGCGCAGAGTTGGGCATGTGTCTAGGCGGTGAGCAGGAAGATCGTAAGTAAATTGAACTATGAAATGGAGAATGTATACTAAAAGTTATCTGTTCTTTGCTAGTTGAAGTTGATGAGGCTTTGAAATACGATGTTATTGTGCTGGCCAAGCCACAAGACGACAAATTGGCACGTTTGAAGTTAGCCAACGTTGAGGAGCCACCAACCTGTGTGTTGTGCGAATTTGTTATGACAAAGCTCGAGTCGGAACTGAAGAACAAAACCGAACAAGATGAGATCAAGAAAGCTTTACGCAATGTCTGCAGTCGTCTGCCTGCCACTATTCGCAAGCAATGCGATAGCTTTGTGGATGGTTATGCCACGGCCATTATTAGTTTGTTGAGCCAGGTGCCGCCCAAGGAGGTGTGCCAGAAGATGCAGCTATGCTTCAGCCAGGCCGTCAATGATGAGGTTGTCGAGTGTGGCGTTTGTCATGGCGTCTCCCAAGCCCTGTTGCCCTTCTTCCGTTCGCAAAAGGATCATGGTTCGCTCAGAATGCAGGATATGATTAGTTTGGCCTGCGAAAACTTGCCAGCCAAGTACTATAATATTGTAAGTGCATAGAAAATGTTATTTTAAGTTGTGACATTTGTTAATCTTCCTGTTATTTGTTTTCAGTGCTCGGAAATGATCTCGATTTATGGCATCAGCATTATGCATATGTCGCTGCGTCCTTATATCGATCAATCGCATGTTTGCGCCGAAATCGGCAAATGCTTTGATAGCGAGCAGTCCGCGCTGGCCTTTGCCAGAATTTCAGGTGTGTAGATAAGTTTAAGCTTAAGCTGATCTTTTGGCCTTAAATCAATTTAAACCTTTTTAATTACAGCTTAAGAATGTTGCGAACAACGCCATGTGATGTGTCGCAAACAAAAACGAGCGCCACGATTTATACATATAAATATATCTATATATATAAAATACAGAAATATTTTTACTTATCTGTTTACATTCTAATAACCTTTGACTGTAAATGATCGAAACTTACTTATTTTTCTGCACCTTTATTTTGTTTTTCTATGTGATTCTACTTTTGCGCTTAATTCGATATAAACGTTGAGATACATAAACATAAAACATAAATGCCTAATTCGGTTATTATGCACGTTTTTTTTAACAACTTAAAAATTAAAACCGAAACAGGCTGAGAAAGTTAATTCGAAATTCGACTAAATAAATTATTAGAAAAGTGTGTGTGTTTAGCTTAAGACAACCCACAAAAGTGTAAAACATGAAAACGAGAATTAAATCTGATAAATAAATCTTTAAAAATACAGAAAACAGCAAACATAGTTTACAAATTCCAGAACTATTCAAACAATAACAACAATTAGCTTATCGAAATGTTTGAAGATTCGCTGCTTATCATTAAGCCGGATTATTTGCACAAGCGGCGTCCGGTTTTGCTAAAGCTCTTATCTTGTGGCTTTCAAATACAAGGCAATCGCAGGCTTAACTTCTCACCCGAGCTGGCTGCCGAGTTCTATGCTGACTATGCGGATGAGAAGGGCTTTATGCTGGAGGTAATCTTGCTATCGAAAGGCATTTCGGAAGCATTTATACTGACCAAAAACAATGGAGTACAGGATTTGCTTAACATAATGATATGTTATTTGTAAGTTGCTTGCAATAATGAAGAATTCAAATGTTCTTACTTCTTATTGTATTTTATAGTGGCACCTCCTCGGAACTGGAGCGTAATATTCATGTAACCAAACATCCAAATAGTGTGGCTCGCGAAATTAACTTTATATTTCCAAACTGTAAGTGTAAATTAAAGATGTATTTTTCATTATAATATAATCCATAGTTTTGTTTAGATATCCATGAACCAATTGAACTCTTCGATCCGAATCGCTTTTGTAATCGTCCGATGGTAAAACCTTTGGTATCGGAAATCTATGATATAATACAGAATGTTGATTGCAGTCAGGAGGATTGGAAAGCGCGTGTTGCCGATTACCTAATGCGCCGCAATCCCAATGTGCCACAAATCACCAATCAGTGTCAGTTGACACCCGATTTGCGTCTGCAGGAGAAGTCACAGCAGACAAGCGTAACCTACAAATCGGCAGCAAAGGACGCCAAGCCAAAGGAGAAGTCCGTTAGTAGCAGTTCAGTGCTGTCCAGCACAACACCACACTCATCCATGCTGCTGACCAGCTCATCCTGTGTGACTTGTGGTGGCTTCGAGCACACGGAACCTTGCTTCGAAGAGTTGGATTTGAATAAGCGCGTCGAGCCGCAAAGCGATGAGCCTGTTTGCTTGGATGAGGAGATCATTTGGAAGGAGATCATTGTGTATGAAGAAGTTGTGCCCGAGGAGGAAGAGACTAAAGAAACCGATGACATGTTTGCTGGTGAGGGTGCTGAGTTGGATTTGGACAAGGAAAGCAGTACATTCTCGTCTTGCGAACCACCGCCACCTGCAAAGGTTGAACCAAACGATGATGAGCTAGAAACAGCTGCTCCGATAGCCGTTGAAGTGGCACCAGCTGTTCTTCCAGCAGCCGTTGAAGAGCCAGCTCCTCCAGCTGCTGAAGAGGCAACACCCGCACCACCCGCAGCTGAAGAGCCAACTCCTCCACCTGCAGCTGTCGCCGAGGAAGCTCCTCCTGCTCCAGCTGAAGAAGCAGCAGCCAACTAATTCGCACCTGTTGACATATCACCCTATGCTTTGCCAAATATTGTGTTTACCTAAAAATATATGAGAAATTGGTGGTGTCACAAATAAGCAAAACAGAAAACAAAACAAAAAAGTAATGCGAAAACATCATCAACAACACCCAACCACCACCCCACATTTGCTGCAATGCGCACTCGCTGTGCTGCACTTTTTCACTCCGACCCAACCGAATAGACTCACTCACACTCTTCAAGCAAGCAGAGCAAAGCAAGTAAAAAAAAATACAATTCCAAAACGTAGCAAGTGCAACAGGAGCAGGACGAGCGCAGGGCACAGGGCATTGAATGCGTTCGCGCCACAATATTTGCCATAGCGTAAGTTTTTATGTTTTGTGTATGTTTTCCTGCTGACCGCACTTCAAGTGACCAACAATAAAAAAGCGAAAGGCCAATAAAAATAACCAATTGTGTGTGAATTATTTGCATATGCCAGGTGTGTGTGTGAATGTTTTGAATGTGTGTCATTTATGCATTGGCATACAACAATAATCCAAAACAAAAAAATTTATATATATGTCAATTTGAGCGCCAAAAAAGGGAGTAAACGCGAATACTGATTGGCAACAATTAAGTTTTATTGCCCGTAATAATTGCAGTAATTGAATTATAGTGCAATTGCATCGATTTTTCCCAAAACTATCAATCAGGTGGGTATATTTTAAATGATGTGTATGCAGGTGTGTGTGTATGCAAGTACACTTGAAAAAAAAAGGTTGTAAATAAAAGTGCAGTAGAAAATGAATTGCTATCATGTTATACTTTTTTAAGTAACTAAACATTATAGAATAAATAAGATAATGCTCTTATTTTATGACTTCTACTTGATTAAATAACAAAATTCATTAGTTTTTCTCTAAATGTAAGTTGCAGCTACTAAAGCACCAACATTTTTTTCACAATAACAAAATCACAAAAAAAAAAAAACGGAATGCCTAAAGCGCTCCAAACAAAATTCGAAATGTTGAGCATCAGCAATCGACAATCGTCCCATATGCAATACACAGCAACACCCGAACAACAGCAGCAGCAACAGGAGCAACATATCCTTGAAAATGCAGGCGCAACACATGGCAGCAATGTTTATGTGGCGGCTGGGCAACAGGAAGAACAACAAGAGCAAATAGCAGGGCATCACGATGCCGCGAATGTGCTTCTAAACTTTAGTAATTTTACTGAACTGTGTCGCCTGTGCGCCATTCATCAGGGCCCCAACAAATTACACATATTTGAGCAGAAGGCCGAACAGCATCAATTGCTCAACAAGCTGCGCACTCTGCTCCTAGCAAATGTAAGTGTGTACTGTGTGTGCTGCTTGTGTGGGAATACACTATTCCCACAAAGGTAGCAAGGCCAAGGCAAAGGTATAGTTGGTTTTCTTAATGGTTGTATTTTTGGTTTTTATAATCCTTAAAAAGTCTTAAGCAATTTTAAGTTATGTTCCAAGTCCAATTTTCTCTTACTTGAAAAAATTTTAAGCATTCCTTTAAAGAAATTTTCAAAGTAATTGAAAAATACTCGTTTCGAAATTCAATGTCATGGTATTAAAGGGATTTAGTAAACTTCTTTAAATTTATTAATTACCAAACTCATTCGTTGGAACATTAATCTTAAAACTCCTTATTATAAAGGGTTATTAAAGTTTCCTATAGCATATATAGAAGAATTTACTTTTTTAATCCATCTTTCTTTATCAATCTTCATCTCCCTTTTTTTTTTTGCACAGATAACCAAGGACGACTACCTGCCCAAGCATATTTGTGAAGTGTGCTTTGAACGCTTGGAGCACTTGTACGAATGGCGCCAGATTTGTCAACGGAACGAGCAGCTGCTGCGAGACTATGCCGCCACAATGAACATCGTTCGAGCTACCATTGACTTTCAGGTGAGAGTTGAGAGTTGAGAATGCTGAGTGTTGTAGAGAGTGAGTGCACTGAACTGACAGCCTTGCAAATAATTGAGCTGATTATGATAAGCGGCCTCTGCGATTGCCATTGTCAAAGTTATGCTTGGCGGCATGTCGTTTCAATTCCATTTTGTTTTTAGCAAGCAAACCACCACCAAACTATGATGAGAGGGAGAGAAAGACAGAGAGAAAGCTCTCTCTTGCAGCTATAACGCCGAGTGGTATGCAATACTTTTTTTTATTGTTAGCTACGCTTCCGCCTTGATGGCTCAAGTTCAGAAAACGCTTCAGTATCTGTCTGACTCGTTCAGTTCAGTTTCGGTAACTGTTCCTGTTTCTTCTGCTCCTCAAGCATAACAAACAATTACTCAAATTGTGCTCGACTGAGACGCGTCAACTGCGAGTCGACTCGAAATCAGTTTCGCAATACATACACAAACAAAAGGCGCTGGGCTTTGACTCGAGGAAGTAGCAGAGCAGTAGCTAAAAATAAAAAGTCGCATAGCAATAGCACGTTAAGAATTTTCAACTTTATTCTCCTGCCAAAAAGAAAATCAAATCGAAGTGAAACAAAAGGACAGCGAAAACATAATTTAACGTTTACGGAAACGTTTCAGAGCACGGCGGTCGTTTTTTATTGATTTTCAATTGTGGTAAGCTCAAAAGCAAAAGCAAAAGCAACATTGCAAAAATAAAATATATCAGCAGCAATAAAACTAAGGCAATAAAAATGTCAATAAAGTGCGCGGTGTGAGGGGAAACGTATCGTCCCTTCTTAAGTGAAAAAATAGTTGTATGAAAAATTGTTTAAGAGCGCGACAAAAATAAAATTGAAAAGGCAGACACGGCAAAGCCTCAAACCATTTAAAATGGCAAAACGCCGCCAAAGTCGAAAATGCGAAAAGGGAGAACGGGCCGGCGTACACACACACAAACACACACGTACACACACATACATACACAAAGGGTCTTTCCGCGGGGCAAGCAGGCAGCATTGAAAAATCCGCCCGAGCAAAAGCTCAAGTCGCAAATTTTTGCGCAAGGGCAGGCTGGTTTTTTTTTAATTCGTTATTATTTTTGGTTTTATATTTTTGGGGGGAGTGGGGTGGTGGTGGTTGCTGGCGAAATTTCGCAACACACTTGCGCGCGCCTTTTTTTTCGTGTTAGGGGTGGCAAAGCGAGAGAGCGGAACGAAACGGAATGGGAAATTGGTAATATTTGAGTCCAACTCGTTTCATTGCCATATTCGTGTATTTATCGTACAGGACGGCACCGTTAACATGGACAAGATGACGGTGGCGCAGAAGAATGCATATCTGGAGGCCCATATGGCGGTGCAGCAACAAATGGCCCAAGCGGCCATACAGTTTAAGCAGCAGCAGCAAAACTCGCCAACGGCCAATCAGAATGGCAGTATGCAACAGCAACAACAGCAGCAGCAACAGCAGCAGCAGCAGCAACAACAACAACAGCAGCAACAACAGCAGCAGCAACAGCAACAACAACAGCAGCAGCAACAACAGCAACAACAGCAGCAACAACATTATGCGGCAACAATAAAAGTGCCACAAATCAGTTCCTCCAGTTCGGCAGGTGGTGCAGCTGTTGGTGCAGCAGGTGAAAGCACATTTACCGTACCCGACGATGGCATGGGCTTTGAGGGTGGCGTTCGTGTGCTCCAAAGTTTGGGCACCTGGTCGGCGGCAGAGCAACTAACCTACAATATACCCAAACCGAATCTGATACCCTTCACCGAGCCCTATGTCGAAGGTGGTTCGATGCATCCGGCCAGTCGCCTCAAAGCGTTGCAACAGGTGCAGCAGGCATCCTCGGGCATACGCAAAACCAATCCCTCAAAGAGTGAGTATCAAATCGTGCAGTAAACACACACACAAAAGTATGTTAAAAGTAATCAAGAAGAAAATCCATCCACAGCCACCAACAAGGCATTCGAATGCACTGTGTGCGGGAAGGGATTGGCGCGCAAGGATAAGCTAACGATTCATATGCGAATCCATACTGGCGAGAAGCCCTATATTTGTGAAGTATAAACAGACCTTAAAATCTTATAAGCAAGACGGTTCTCCGTCTTCGTCCAATGACAGCTACTAACCCCAAACCCATTCCACTTGCACTTCAACTTCATTGCAGGTGTGCAACAAGGCATTCGCTCGAAGGGACAAACTGGTCATACACATGAACAAGTTCAAGCATGTGACGCCGACAAATATAGCGCCATTGGGCAAGCGACTCAATAATATGGTGAAGAAGAAGGAGCAGCCCGATCCGCCGCCGGAGGACAACAAACAGAGCCTCGAACTGCAGCTGCAACAGCAAGCGGTTCAGGTTGCTGCACAGAATATTATTGTGCAATCGGCGCAGGGAGCGCCAACAGCAATTCCAGGCATTATCATACCACATCATCAGCAACAATTGTCGTGGACATGTGAGCTATGCGGTCGCATGTTCTCGAGCCGGGACGAATGGTCCATTCATGCCAAGAGTCATCTGGAGGTGAGCAAATGTCGGTTGAGCCTACCGGCCAGTGGGGCCTAAAAGGCGCGAAAAGAAAAACAAACTTGGAAAGCGGCTCTTAACTTTGTCTCTTTCTTTTCCTTGGAATTCTCTATCTGCTCCCTTGCAGTATTGACAACAGGAACGGTTAGTCGTAGAGTCCACAAAACAACCAGCAGCAGCAGCAGCAGCCGTCATCGCTAAGAGCAACACCAGCAACAATCGTGGCTATCATATTGATGCTAATCAAAATCAAGTACTCAATAGCAACAACAACAACAACAACAGTCCGCAAATGGAGTCACAATCACGCAGCCAAAAGATAATCATACAAAATCAGATGATACTCAATGCCAGCCATCAACAACAGCAGCAGCAGCAGCAGCAGCAACAGCAACAGCCACAACAGCAACATGTTGCTGGCGGCAAGAAAGCAGCCAGAAAGCACCAACAGCAGCAACAGTCCAGCGCGCCTATGTACAATAATAATAATAACAACAACAGCGGCACTCATCAGGGACATGAAGTAACTAACTATTAACAACAACAACAACCAACAACAACAACAGCTACACCCAACAGCACACGCCATCATCAGCATGCAACACTTTCACTCTCTCTCTCTCTCTCTCTGTCTCTATCTCTGTGTGTGTATTAATATGTGTGTTTGTGCGTGTATATGTATGTGTTCACCCTTTCAATCCTCCCTCTTCCCTTCGACCAGGTGTCCGTGCCCGTCTCGCACATCATTGCCAACTCCCCGACAGCAGCCAGCTATATGCAAGCACAATTGAGCGGACTGCACACCGGCAATATTAATGTTGCTGGCGTCGATGCTGCCGGCAATGCGATGAATACGATGCCCATTGTCACCTACAATGGCAATCAATATTGTGTAATCACTCGGGCGCCAGAGTCGGATGCGATTGCAGCAGCAATGCAGAAGCCAGGACTGGATTATGGACAAGCAGCAGCAACAGCAGCAGCAACCAACATCATTGTCATGTCGCCAATGCTGCACCCACAACAGCAACAACAACAACAGCAGCAGCAGCAGCAGCAGTAGTAATAAGTGGAGTGTACAATGTTGCAATGCCTCAAGGCAGGCACCTGATATTGTTGTTGGCAATTGAGCTAAATAGAGAGAGAAAGGCAGCTGAAAAATTGTTACGCCTCAGGATTTGTCTGACAGTTTGCAAGCAGCTATAAATACAAATTGTAAATAAAGTTTTTAAAAAACCAAAAAAAAAAAAAAAAAAAAAACAAAACACAAAACATAAGAAAAACAAACCAAAATTTTATTAAGTCTATGTTTAACTTTAAGACAAAATGGAATCCCTACGAAAAGAAGTTTTCAAATTAGTTTTTGCATGTAATGCTTCTTCTTAAATTGAATTAAAATCATTAAAAAGCATCAAATCGTTTCTCAAATGATTTGTTTTTAAGACACAAAAAACAAACAACAACCAAAACTCCATAACTCTATGCAATACTTACAATATAATGTTTATGTGAATGATAAAAACTATAAAGAAGAACAAAATCAAAACAAAAAAATGTAATACACCTTTAACTACTTAGTCTAAGTCATTTTACATATCCATAACACAAATTTCATAAAAATAATAGAACAAAAAAAAAAAAAAAAATGAAACCCAGCCATTAAACTGAGATATTATTTTCACAGATTTTAAAATAAAAAAAATACTTACAACTTTTGTTAATTAAATCTTGAGTTAATAATAAGCAACAATTCAATTGTATAATAGTACGCGTTTAAATCAATTGTTTATAATTATGCCAACAGCAATACCAATATTTATGTCTTAAAGAAACAAAAAACAAAACTATGTCATAATGTATGTAAGTAGTTCCGTAGTGTCCGTCAATGATACTCACATTCCACAAAAATAAAAACAAAAACATTAACATAATACTACAGCAACAATGTGAAAAATGATCGAAAATATATATATATATTAAATAAAATAAATGTAAAACAATTGAAAATCGCAATCGACTGCATTATACTCGATACCTTTTTAAAGGGGTTACAAGTGGCCTGATCGCAAATTTCGTCAGAATGGAATTTAATTAATATTATATTAAATAAAACTTAACTCAGGAATTTAAGCCTCACTGATAGATTGTTAAAGCACCTTTTCTATCAAACTTATTGAAAACTGTAATTTTGTCTGTGTCCCAGTTAAATTTATTTCGCCACTTGTCATTCGATAATTTATTTATTGCGTATACGACACGTTTACCAAAGTACAATGTACTTATTGCCATATCAAAAACATTGCTACCATTCAGAGCAAATAATAATTGGCAGCTGTTCTCAGCCAAATAGATACCAAAAAGAATTAAACCACTTTTTGGTGTCCACTTTTTTTTTTATTTGCTTTGTATCAAACGAAGCTTGTTTTTGGCTTAATTGAGAATACAAGTTAGCGGCTCTCAAATCTGAAATCTTAAGCGCAAACATTTCAAATCTTTTTTTGGTCAACGAAAAACAACTTTTCGTTCGGTTTGTTTTTGTGTGTTTTTGTTCGAAAAATGCGGCAAGTTGACCTTAAACGGAAACTCGTCGTTGCAGTCGCCGTCGTCGTCGCAGTCGCAGTCGCGGTCGGTGTTAGCGTTAGCAGCACAGTCGCTAATAAATTGTTGTTTGTTGTTGATTTTAATGTTGTTTTTCGCAAGAATTGCAAATTAGTTAAGCTAAAGTTGAGGCAGCGTCAAACGCCTACGACGAATAATATGTATCTATCTGACTGAGCCAAAGTTTTTATTGCGCTGCGTTCTGTTTTTTATTTACAGCGATTTTCAGTTACTTGGCATTTGTGCCAGCAAGCAGTCGCAATGCTCAATGGCAAGTTCTATACAGGGCTGCCGCCCAAAATGGTGGATCGTCAATGTGGCACTGGACAAAATCGTCAAGAGTCACATTTCTTTTGGCCCGACGATACTCGAGTAGATAGCGCTCAGGAGACGCGTGTGAAGCGAAGGAATAGTCTACAATTGGAGTCGGAACGACCGCGTCAACTGGAGCGAGTCAACTCGTTTCAGGCGAATGTCACTCCAAACGAAGTGGATACACGTCAAATGTTCCACAAGGAATTCGCCAAGTCTTCCATACAGTTCTATGATAATTTGCAACCCAACACCATTCGATCCCGTTTACCCAGTCACAGACGTCGCGAAGTGACACCCAAACTGACAGATGTTGCCTCCGTGCCACGGCTTTTGCCACCTATCAAAGATGTGGATGAGATTGATCCGAGTGCGGCGAAACGCAAACAAGCTTATAGCTCGACAATACAATTCTACGATTACGTCAACACGAACGATGCAAATCCAACGCAGAACAATACAAGACGCCCGAAAATGGACATGAACAATAAACGTGAAGTGGAACTTAACTCCAAGAACAGTCCCAAGTTGCAGGTGAAGCACAATGTGCGTCATTTGAGTGTGGAACGGGAGCAACAGTTGCCGTTGCGTGTCGTTACCAAGAAACCCTTAAACGATGGCCAGCACTGGGAACAGGAGCAATACGAATCGATCAGAAAATTGCCCAAGAAAATACTCAAACAACCTTGGATTGAGGATGCCGATGTGGATGCTCAATTGGATTATGTGGACAATGGAGTGCGTCTGCTGCGAATGCGCAGTCCAACAAAGCATGTCACCTACAACGATGAGGCAGCCGAGTATGCCTACTATGAACCACAGCAACAGCAGCAACAGCAGCAGCAGCCGCGGCAACAATTGCGCACAGGAAGTGGCAAACAACAAAAGCAGCAACAGTTGCAGACAGGTCCATATGAGGAAACTGGTCGCGAGACAAAATCATTAAATAACTATAATAAACAAAGTCATAATAATTATAACGAATACAACAGCAACAACAACAACAACAACAGCAGCAGGGGCTCACGGAAAATCTTACCAAAATTGACCGAGACAACAACAGCAATGAGAACTCAACGCTTTGATGACACACGAACAACATCAGCCGGAGCAACAATTGGCGCTGCGGAGGCGTCCCCACTGTCCCCCTCGGATCCGCGCAAACACCTGCGCAGCAGTCTCTGCTTCAACGGCGACGCTTTGGTTGTCGACGTGGGTGTCGCTGCAGCGCAGTCGACGTCAGCAGTGGGGCTGGCGCGTCGCAGTTCAGCCGGGCAGCGTGTAAGCGTTGGACTGCCAGACTGAGACAGCCCATAGTATACACTGGAAGCAAAAACACGCGATGTGAAAAACTTAAAGTACTTAAAATAAGAACAAAACTCAAAATAATTAAGCTCTTAACAAACTTCGCTCACTTTGGATCTTTGCCGTATGAGTATAAGCTACACTTCTTGTTTCTCCAAGTGTATATTGCGATATTTGATATTTGTATTTATTGATTGCACTTCCAACGTGTTGGCGTCGTGTCAAGTTAATTGAATGCACCAACTGATGTTGCTGCTGTTGCTGCTGCGACGGCAACTGCGACGCCGGCAGCAACAAGTTAAGAGCTCTGTCGACTATTCGACTTCATCCACAAAGCACCAAAATTAGACAAACAAAAAACGAAAAAACACCGCCAACATCACGGAATATAAATTATGCATAGTGCTAATGATCTTGCCCGATATGCGAGCAACAAAAAATCTATTTGACTTGCCTTATTTTTGTTGCTGTTTTTAACTAAGAAATAAAAAACTTAACTGGGCAATATTTATAAGTATTAATTTAGTGATATAAGTGAGCTAAAACAAAAGAATAATCAAAACACTGTGGTAACAAAATGCAATTTATTAAAAACTAATTCATATCAAATAGCTGATTTAATAAATCGTCAAGTAAAGAAGTTCATAGGTATAAGTCTTTTTAATCAGATTTAAACATGTTTCAACATTTAAATACTTCATTCAAATATTAGGAACGTTATTAAATAGCATAAGACCAAAAAAAGGAAAAAACTTTAACAAAAACTTCCCTGGGAAAATAAAATAAATATGATAATAATTATATATTGTACTACATTTAAAGCTTGTCTAAAAGCAATTTTACACTTAAGAATTTACAAGACCAATCAAAATACCACTAACAATTGTCCATTCAATAAATCACTTATAAAGCAAGTTGAAACGTTGCAGTCGAACGCAACCGACTGCGGTATACTCGTTACCAGTTTTAAAACCGGTAAAAAGAGGCCTGACTGCAAATGGGTACGGATGCGGCAGGGGTGTACGCTGCCTTAAAGATTCTCCGATGCAGATGGGGATGCCACCAGCTGTTTTCATACCAAATTTGGTGGCTATAGCTTAAAGATTGTAAAAGGTAGGAAAGGGGGTAGAAGGGGTGGGCGTGGCTCTAAAAGTGGGCTTTGGTGCAGTTCCTTGGGGGTCGTTGCCAGCTATCTTCCTACCAAATTTGGTGGCTCTAGCTCCACAACTCTGGAAAATACACGCATTCCCGTTTTTGACGAAGCGTTGGTGGGCGTGGCATCGGGATGCGGGAGGGGTTTACGCTGCCTTAAAGATTCTCCGATGCAGATGGGGATGCCACCAGCTGTCTTCGTTCCAAATTTGGTGACTCTAGCTCAAAGTTTGTAAAAGTGGGTTAAGGGGGGGGACAAAAAACTTCTCTTCCTGTGTTAGTGATTAGTTTTAGTTGGTTGAATGAAAGTATTTATAAAAACATTAATTTCGGCTTTAAAATTAGAAGTTACTTTATACATTTTTTCATCAAAAAGAGTTCGAAGATTGACACGTTAATGGGATATTGGCCTTATCATCTGTTGGACAAATTTAATTGGATTGTCGGACTCCACGGTAGCCAATCGATTTTTCGCCAGCCAGCATCCCTCGTATATTTTCCATTTAAATCACTAATAGACAAAATATAGAGAAAGCATTTAGATATATTAAACTTGAAATGTTAAAAAAAAATATTTTGTATATTTAATTACCTGTTGTAACAGGCATTAAACCACCCAGCAGATTCAAATTTATTCGCACAACTTCCGCCACTTTTATCATTATCCCGATCTTTTGTGGAGAATTTGATGTTAAGATGATATTTCAATGCATTGCCAGCATTTCCAGAATATTTTCCGATCTTTTTTAACTCATACGATTCAGCCTTGCTGCCAACAATAAAGTGACTGTATCTTGCATAAGCAGTATTGTTTTCGAAGTCCTCAAGGTGGATGTACAATTCGTGGGGTTGGGATTGTGTCAATAAGTGCAGCTTTTCCAGTCCCATATGGAATTCTCCACGCAAATCTCCAAAACCTTCTTTATATTCATCCCAGTTGCGGTAAAAGTCAACACTGCCATTAATGCGTCGCTGAATAACAATCCAACCGGAGCCTGCCAATGTGGAATCACAGGAAACAGGGAATGGCCCAATATTGGGTAAGGCCAAAACATACACATCGGTCGATTTACCCAGACAGTTTGAAGAGATAGAATTTATTTGAAATTTAGAGAACTTTGATTCAAGGTATTTGATTTCAGCAGAATTTAAAGCGAGTTGATTATCTTTGCTTTCTATTTCTTTATCTCTTGAAGCGAGTTGATTATTTATTTTTTCTATTTCTTTATCTTTTAAGGCGAGTTGGTTTTGTTTTTTTTCTATTTCCTTATCTTTTAAGGCGAGTTGGTTTTCTTTTTCTTAAGCGAGTTATTATTTTTTTCTATTTGTTTATCTTTTAAAGAGTTGATTATCTTTGTTTTCTAATTTCTTTTAAGAGTTGATTATTTATTTTTTCTATTTCTTTATCTTTTTAATTTGTTTATCTCTTAAAGGAGTTGATTATCTTTGTTTTCTATTTTCTCTTATTTTTTAAGAGAGTTGATTATTTATTTTTTCTATTTCTTTATCTTTTAAGGCGAGTTGATTATCTTTGGTTTTTGTTTTTTTTTTTTCTATTTCCTTATCTTTTAAGGCGAGTTGATTATCTTTGTTTTCTATTTGTTTATCTTTTAAGGCGAGTTGATTATTTATTTTTTCTATTTCTTTATCTTTTAAGGCGAGTTGGTTATCTTTTTTTCTATTTCTTTTAAGGCGAGTTGGTTTTCTTTTTTCTATTTCTTTTCTTGGAGTTGATTATCTTTGTTTTCTATTTGTTTATCTCTTAAGGCGAGTTGATTATCTTTGCTTTCTATTTCTTTATCTCTTGCATTGACATTGGATTTAAGCTGTTGTATTTCATATTCATACTGCTTGATAATTTTCTCTTGATCATTGATTTTGTTTTGTAAGTCTTCAAATTGTTCTTCCTTTGGCCGAACAGTGGCGAAATAACTAAGCAATGGTTTGACTATCTTATAGCAATATTTTCCACACATTTCATCTTCTTCCCTAGATTTCGCAAAACACTGAATAAAACGCAAAATTTGTATTAGAAGAATTAATACTACGTTTGGTTGAAGCACTAACCGATTCACTTGAAGATCCATAACCTGACTTTAATGTTAAAGCCATCAATAGAATTGTAAAAAGACTGATATATAAATTCATTTTAAACAATTCAGCGATTTAATTTTGACGTGTTTCACAGCTCCACAAATTTTGTACTTATTCAAACAGATTCCGCAACGAAAGAAGAAACCTCGTCTTTCCAAATTCTTTGCGATTTAATAGCATTTATATGTATATTTGATAGGAAGTGAACTTTGAACGATCTGATGTTCGTTCTAGTGCTTTCTTTCTTTGGCATGGTATATATGTATAAAAATGTTCTTTATAAATATGAGTTTGCTGTCGCCAATCGTCTGATGACACTTAACCTACAAAATTCGTTCTCTGTGAAAGCTTATCAACAGCACCGACAACAGTATCTTTTGCTAAATATACTTAAAGCATTGTGAACGTAATATAAGTTTTATACATTGAATAATTTTTCGGATGTTTTATATATTCTCAAAGTCATTATTAACAAAAATAAGGCCTTACGCTTTTTCAGCATTGCTGGCAGAAGACTTTGTGTTATTTATTTATTCTACAACATTTAATGAATAAATGAGAAACAGAAACAGAATTTTCAGATCGGGCAGTTTTTAACCTTTGTGTGGGAAATGTAAGGATCTATCTTTTCTGAGGTATCGAATTTATCGATTTGCCAGCCCCCAGTAATCGTGGAACACCAATCTTGACACTTTATGATATATAGATAAGGATATTTGCAAGGCTTCAAGTCTCTAGCTTTAAGGGTGTCGAAAAAGTTGTACAAACGGACGGACACCATGACGAACATAGCACAAAACCAATATACTCTATACCTTCGGTTACGAGTATAATAAAAGCATAATATTAAATTTAATGCACAATTTTAATATAATTTATAGTTAAAAATATAAAAAATACACTCTAATGTTCGATTGCCGCAGGCAGTCAGGGATTGCCAAAGGCGGCCTGTTAAAAGCCTTTCACCTGCTCACATTTTCAGTTTTCATTTCTCCAAATAAACGTTGACTGAACTTGTGCTAGCATTAACAACGGAACTAAAAACCAGCTCAGAGCCAGGCTCAAACTGAAAGAGTTGTTTTGAACAAGGAAAACATAAATTATGAGCATGTATCGTTTTTGCTGCTGTTGTTGCTGTTGCTGTTGCAATTGTCACGCGACTTGAACTTAAACTTGACCTTGCTTTGGTAAATGAGGTGAGCAAAATGACAAGGGGAAGCGAGAGAAATGCTGATTTAAGACAACTAACTGTTAGTCGATTGCTGAAAATTGGATAATTATGCATTCAAACAGCATCAATCAAAATGCCATTAAGTTGCAACTATTTAATTAGGGGCGTGCGTTTAATTGTTGAAAAAATAAGAAATAAAAAGAAAATGAAAAATAAATGAGAAATTGATGAAAAAATATATGAAGCAAATGTTGCAGGATAAGCATAACGGAAAAGAGTAACAAATTGCGTATGATGAAATATTATGCAATTGCACATTGATTTGTTACTCAATTGCAATATTGCAACTTGCAACTGCCACGACTCCAAATGAAAATGAAAAACGAAACAAGACAACTAGGCAGGACTTCCGCATTTGTGCCTGATCATGCCACGCATCCTGTCCCATGCTAGAAAGTAAACCAAAAAGACCATCAAAGGCCAAGAGACGTGGAAACGTAACAATTTCCTGGCCACAGCTGAACCTGAACTTCAGGCCAAACAACAACAACAAAAAGTGCAAGTGGAAATGGCAGCAACATTTATTGAGTAACACTTACGACTGACTCTCTATAGCGGTATATAGTGGCAGTAGCAACATCTTCAAACCAGTTAACGAAAGCGAGACGGCCAAAGAGATCTAACAGCTGGATAAAGACAGACTTGCTACAGCAAAGACATACTTAGCGTTAGCTTTTGTTTCGTTTTTATTTTAGACCCAGGTAATAAGACACGCTCGCAAATGGAAGAAAAAAAACCGTACACTTAGAGAAAAGTAAAGCATTTGCATGTTGAATTACAAGAGGAACAGGTGTAATCAAAGCTATTTTTTTAAAAGATTATTTGAAGTTTTCAGACTGGTTAATTAATCAGCATACTTGATTATTTCTTTCTGTGTATTCACTAGCCAACTAACGAAGAAAAATAAATGCTAATGTATATTTGCAATTACAGCCATAAACAACATTTTATTTATGCTCATTGTGTTCCATTTCCTACTGGCTATGCAAATGATGCCTCTGCTGCTGTTGCTGCTGCTGCTGTTGGGGTTGCAGCTTCCACGCTTTAGACTCGTGGCCAGCAGCTCTGCACAGATTTCAATCGGTGGCACTCTTCTCGTTGGCCACAGTTGTCGTCTTGGGGCAGCTTGCAAAACATGTTGCGCTAGCTTGCGTTTTTTTTTTTAGCCAGTTGAGAGTAGGAAGGAAGTTGGCATAAAACCATTGCGTTCATTGCTTCAACTTTCAGTTTCGTTAAGGCCACGCGGCTGCTCAAGACAAGCAGCAGACACAACTTCGATAGTGAACCAAAAGAAAACTCTTTAATAGAAATCGCCAAGTGTAGTTCAAGTGTTGTCTCCAAAACAAAAAACCCACACAAAATGCGACTGTGCTGGAATGTAAGCTGAGCAATTGATACGATTTAAGATTGGTCTTCCTAAAAATGGAAACTATTCGATCAAAGTGTTTTATCTGAACTTAATAAGTTTGCTTGATATGTTTTGATATGGACTCAAGATTTCTGTACACTTTTACAGCTCTTAGCCACTGGGCTGCTGTTGAGTTCGTTAACGTCCGGCATGAGATCGCCTCGATCCTTCTATCGTCGAAGTTACTTTAGCCCATCGGGGCCACCTGGACCCGTGCGTTTGTTGTCAGCGCCTCACGGGCCGCCCAGTTATCAATGGGATCTGCAGGCCAATGAGAGCAAGCGACGCGATGTGACCCAAAAGAGACCAAAGAAAACACACTACAGACCCTACATATCGGTCAGTTTTCGTAGGACCTATCAAATAAACCCTCAAACCCTTACTAACATTGTCTTTTGTTTTTAGGAGGAGGATGAGTATTCGAACGAACGCTACTCGGGTGAGTATTCTGGCGAAGCTGCTCAGGATAGTCGAGAGTACACGATAGGCACACAGATTCGTGTCCAGCATCCCATAACGGTGCCCAAGAAACACAGTTCCGGATCGACTTATAACAAACCGCTCAAGTATGCGACTGTAACACCCTATAAGAACAACGGGCATCCTGCTTATGGTTCAGATGTTCAGTCTGGGGAGGATATTCATCATGTCCAGCCACCATCGAAGCGCCCAAAGTGGACACAGGCACATTATGAGTCCGAAGCAGATCCTTTCCATCTGGTGCCACCACCTAAGACAACAGCTGCCGCGTCACACGATTACAGGGTATTCGAGACGGATCACGATGAATATGATGTGCCCCAGGTGCGCCCAAAGAATCATGATCGCTATAAGAGTGTTGCGTCCAAGAAACAGGTAGAAGCTTTTCTCGAGGATCAGCAGAAGCTTCTTGACCAAGCCATCAAGATACAGTTGCTCAACAATCCCAAACTGCACAAGTACCTAAAAGACAATACACATGAACCGCGACCTGACCTCGACCTCGAGGACTTTGAGACCTTTCCGCCCAACTTCTCAAGTGGTGGTCCGCTTGCCAACAATTTCAGTGGGGAGCGTGCACCACCAACCAAAGGCAGTCGACCCCATCGACGTCCCCCTGGCGTGGATCTCAAACGTGGCCCAAAATCAAAGCACATCATCAAACCGAAGAGAAAATACAGATCAACAGCGCTTGTTATCAATGTGTAAGATGTGTTGGGAATGGCTATGGGAGGGAGTTAGTCCTAAATTATTTACTAACTTAAATATATGTATTTTATTGTGTGTATAGACTTTAATAATTATAGTTCTGTAAATATAGAGAACCTCTCACTTTATATATCGCCCATTTTAAAGAAATCAAATCTAATTTACCTGTTGTCTGATATTTGTTGTTATATTTTCGTTGTTTGGTTGTTGTCTTTGCTAAACAGTGGCAGCGCTACATTTCTTAGAGCGCCATCTATTAGTCAGACAGTTTGCTGTACTCCTAGCTTGATGTTTAGCCCGCGCTAGATGGCGCTTATTAATTATGAAGTTTTATAAGTTTGTTAAGAGTTTCTTATACGAAAAAATCTAGCATGTTCCAACAATTTTACTCAATTCACAACATTGAGTAAACATTTTTATTAACTCATAAATCTCTCAAATTTAATGATTTAACTCACAAAAATAGCCTTAAGCTCAAGTAGACACCTGTTTTTAATGCGGGGTTATCAACCTGACAATCTGACTATCCCAAAGTGGCCTTTACAAATTCATAACTTTTGCCTCTTTCGCAAAATGTGTTTAAAATTCCGCAATTGAGCAAGCGACACGAGCATTGCCACAAAAACAAAAGCCAAAACAAAACAAAGTTAATTTTCTTAATTGACTTTTCAATTTCATCAGCAGTGTAGCTTTGTATAACAACAAAATTAACCTTCAAACTAAACCCAAACCCAAGACCTGGGAGTCAAAGAATGCACTCGAACAGAAATAAAAAGTAAGCTTTGAAGCTGCACTCGACACCTGTTGAGTTTTGAGCAGGGGGTTCAAGGGAATGGATGGGAAACTGCTGGGGCTTAAAATTGAGAAAGCAGAACAAAAATACTTAGCACATAATTAACGAATCACAATCAAGCAACTGAAGCATGACAAATCGAATGGCAAATAAAGTTGTAAATATTATGGAATATGATATAACATTAGCAAATAGCTTAGAACTGATATTTAATGTGCGCACTGATGTGAAAAGGAATTCGATTGAGTGTTGGTATATTACAGATCCATGAATTGGCAAAGAATCACATTTTATAGTTAAATACTGACTGAAATCGGCACGCGAGCGAACTTAAATTTAATATGTAGATTAGAACTAACTAAATGTGGTACGGAAAAGGATTGGCTTGGTAAATTGAGTTCATATTTGTAGCTCAGAAATCAGAATGTGTTTGTTTTACTTTACTTATGGTATTAAATCTATATATAGCTTTCCGGCTTAAAGTCCGCATGCTCAATGACAGATATATAAATATATTGATTGCCGGTTCTTTGGCTTAGGGAAGGAGGTGAAGGAGGTAATTGATTTCATTTTCAATTGGAATTCAGTTTGTTTTTGTTTTTTATTTTTTGCACATTTTGCACAATTGAAAACCCGTTTTTGGTGTCTTTCCTTGTCCGTTGCATAGAATCAAATTGAGCCACAGCCCAAAAACTCGTTTCTCAGTGTTTATAAAGTATGTGAAGTGTAGTTAGTATAATGAAAGTTGGTTGCGCAATGTGCATGGGGGCGTCTACAGAGCAAGGTGTTTAG
Source organism: Scaptomyza montana (assembly GCA_018904305.1). Taxonomy (NCBI): domain Eukaryota; kingdom Metazoa; phylum Arthropoda; class Insecta; order Diptera; family Drosophilidae; genus Scaptomyza; species Scaptomyza montana. Next base: position 20,555,593 of record JAEIGR010000001.1, on the reverse strand, counting down.
ATAAATCTGTTCAAAATTAAATTACTCGTAAACGCCACACGCCCAGCACAAGAAACAAGTTACGTTTTTCTGTTGAAAGAACACGAATATTAATGATAATCAATTGCTGGCGTAAGAATATGTATATATTTCTTAAGTGTCTATATAAAATCTTTTTATAGTACAATACTTATATTGCTTATACGTCCCGAGGCCCCCTTGTTTTGGTAACAATAAAATTTTAAATGGAGTTTTTTTTTCTTTTTGAACGTCTTTTACGACTGCACACACTTACAAATTTATTAGGAAAGTGAAATCGGGGTTGATTTTGTTTTTTTTTTTTTTTTCGTTCGAACAACATTGAGTACTCTTAATTACAAACAAAAACTGCTAGGAATCAAAAACATACATAAATTATTATATGTTTAAGTTAAAACAAACAGTTTTTCATTCATATTTTTTCATTTCTTAGACATATCACAAAAGAGTTTTGATGAAGTTTGAAGAACTTAATAGGACAACAAGAAATTGGAAGACAGACAAAGGGAATAGAATGAGAGTGAGAGAGAGAGAGAGAGAGAGAGAGCGAGAGAGAGAGAGGGAGAGAGAGATAGATTACGTAATAATATTACAAATTAGAAACAAGCTCAATCTATGTGATTCTCTCTCCAGCGCTTAAACCTTGTTGAAGGAGTAGGTGAAACCGTCGGGAGTGCGGTTCAATGACAGTTTTCCCGGTGGCGAAAAGCGATGAGGATTCGGTGTGGTTGTAGTATAATAGTTTTGTTGTTGCTGTGGCTGATGATATTGCTGTTGTTGTGGTGCGGCTTGCTGATAGTTGGGCTGATAGGCAGGCTGAACTGGCGCCGGTGCTGGACGATACTGTTGCTGAGGGGCAGCCTGATGCTGATACGACTGTTCATTCTGACCGAAAGAGGGATCATTGTAGCGGGTATCATAGGAACCATCATCACCATAATCGTTGCTGCGGTATGAAGATTGTTGTTGCTGTTGCTGTTGGTGTGGCTGATACTGCTGCTGTTGCTGTTGGTGTGGCTGATACTGCTGCTGTGGCTGATAGCCCGATGTGGGCACGGGCTGTGGTGGTGCAGGTGGTGCTACAGGCAAATGATCACCGGACGCGTGGAAGCTGTTAGGAATAGGAAAATATATATAAAATTAAGTTACCCATCGCAAAGTGTTGATATCTTACCCATTCTTGCCAGCTGTATAGGAGACAGTGCGACGTTCTCCCGAGGGATCCACATAGCTGTAGCTGCCATGACGTGTGCCATCCGAGTCGGTTTCCTCTTTGAAATTGATGCCATCCTCCTGTGTGTAGGCAGCACCAAATTTACCATCGCCAGACAAATAGCGCTGCTCGCTAATAATGGCAGCTGTCTTCGGATCCTGATGATAGTTCTGGCCAACAGCCAGACTCACAAGTGTGGTAAATGCAATCTAAAACATATATAACAATTAGCATACACACACTCTCAAACACACACACACACACAAACTCACAAAGCGAAACATATTTGTTGTGGTTGGTTTTTGGGGGGGTGTGGGAGGATTATCCTTGAAAAAGTAACGAACGTAAACTGCACGTGAATCCGTGGGGAATCGGGGAATAATACGCGATGCGGCGCCTTTACGTTATGTTTTCTTTTCCTTATTCAAGGAGTCTGAGAATTGCCAGACCGACGGCAATGGATTTTGTAAGTGAACTGCCTTCCGCAATGTTACCGCCCAAGCTTTTATAGTAAAGCCAGCCGAGCTGGGAAAACCTTGGAGCAACAACACACACACACAGACACAAGCACAGAGACAGCAATGAAGCTTGGGCTAAAACTCATTGGCCCGCCTAGGCGGTAGCTTGATTTGACTTGGGCTTGTTGCTATAATTGTGTGTATGCGTGTGTGTGTATGAGTTGGTATTATTAACAGTAACAATAACAAGAATTGAACTAAGTGCTCCAATAAGTCAACTCCAGCAGTTGTTGTTGTCGTTGCTGTTGTTGCTGTTGTGGCAAGCAAGCTGTTTTACCAGTTTTGCGCTCTTTCGCTTTTAGCGGCTACTTTTGCTTTCTATGCTATGCTGCTAAACTATTTTTTAATTATTTGTACATTATATTGTTGAACTAAAGCCTCCACCAGATCGAGCCATATAACAGATATCAACTATATCTGGTGTCATATTGAAATTATCCCTGTGCTGCGATGTTCTGCATTTGAGTTGCATGATGCAATTTTTGTGGCAATCATTTCATTTGGCCAATAAAAATTCGTTCCACCAACTAACCTAATCAGTTGCACATCAATCAAACAAAAAAAACCTACCAAAAGTACTTAAAAAGCTTAAATCAATGGAAAATTTTAATATACTATTTGTCTAGAAGTTAAAATGCACTTTTTCATAATTTTTTACTAAATGAAAAATAATCTTTTCATACATGAAACATTCTTAACTTATGTTAAGTCAAGGCATAAAGTCTTCAAAATGAAGTGTAGTTCAAATGGGTTAAGCTCGAGTCTCGAATATGTTTTAAATGAAATCTTTTTTCTATTTAATACTTTTGACAAATTATCTTTCCATTTATTATGACAAAGAACCTTTGTTCTTTGTTGAACAATAATTTTTTGTTATATAATCAACTTCTTGGCAAATTCTCATATAGTATATACTATATATAGACTTCTTGTTAGGGTATTATAATTGCAGAATGGTTGTAATAATGCCATGAATCGGATTTAGATTAACAAATTTTGCGATTACATGCAACATAATAATAGTAAAATAGTTACTTACTTAGTATAAGCGCGGGTGTTGGCTCACTTATTGCTGTTAAGTATTATAAATAGGCATTAACAAAGCTGCAAAATGCTGATTTATATCCACGAGCTTTGACTTTTGTGCAAGTTTGTTTGTGTTTTTACCTCTTTTGTATGCAATTGGTGTGGTCAACAACTGCTTGGCTTGACTTGGCAACAAGCGTTCGGAATAATCTATAAAATATTGATAGTTGCTGTTGTCTTGTCTTTGACTTGTTTGACTTTGGCGCATTCGGCTTCAGTTATTTATTTGTTGTTTGTTGTAATGCCGTCAGTAAAAGGCATTGTTTGTTAGTTGCGAGTTTGCTTGATGGCCAACAGCTGGCTGCAGAGCAATTGTTGTTGTTGTTGCTGTTGCTGTTCGTTGTTTGTTGCATTTTGGAGCGCCCACCCACGCCACATTGTTTGCATATGAACATTTATGAACTGGTCTTGAGGTTTTTGTGCTGGCGACACGTGTGTTAATATGTGTTTAGAAAAGTACTTAGCGTTAATTACTAGATCGGAAAAACGTATTTTTTTTTTGTGTACTTTAATGAGCCCAGTTTATGCCATATAAGCCACATACTACATAATCATTTGGTTGGCACTAAGCAGCCGCATGTGGTCGCGAGTACGCGAGTTTAAAGTAGAAATATTACAATTTACTTGCACACCATTCCCTTTTTGCCCTTTTTGTCGCCGCCATCAATATTGTTGTTGTATTGTCATTAGTGTGACCAGAAAACAGTACACGCCCTCTCACAGCAGGCGGGCGGGCGGGCGGTCTCTCTCTTTCTGAAAGTGGCAGCAGCCAGGAAATTAAATCAGTTGACAAACAGCAACAAGAACAACAACAACAGCAAATGGCGTTGATGAAGGAAGGCCAGAAAAGTGTAAAGCATTTTCTGTTCATTTGGATTAGCTTTGAGGGTGCAGCCAAATATTGGGAGGGTTGTTTACAACGCCTCGATAAAACTATTGCAACGTTTTCTTGGTGCCTGCTGCCTTTTTGATTTCGAGGCGTTTGCCTCTGATGCTGACGATACTGCCACCCAAAGGCGGCAAGGCAGCAGCCTTGATTTTAGATTTCGCCAGGATTCGACTGCTTTGTTGTATTTTTGATTGTGCAACGCGAGTGCGGCAAACGCTTTTATATGGCGAGTTAATCACAATGATAATGAGGGAGGGTTGAGGTTGAGGGGTTGCTGACTCTGTCTCTCAATGCCCCTCTCTGACTATCCATTTTGTACAAATTGCATGCAAAACATATACCAACAACAACAACAACAGCAACAACAATAACACATATCATCTCTCTTAATTTTGCGTTGTCTCTCAATTATTTCAGCTGCCTTCCACCACCCGAAAACACACACACACTCACACACACAAATCCCAAATACAAAACCAAATCCGACACTTGAAGAAAATATGAAGAAGTTTATTTTTGATTTTGAAATGAAGTCAAAGTTGATAGGAAAAGAGAGAGCTAAGCTCTTCACTTAAGGATTTTGTTAATTGTTCAATAAGTTTAGTTAGTTTTTTCTTATATTGGTATACTATATCTTTAATCAAGATCTTGACAATGATTAAAGTTTAAGCAAAGTTCAAATTAAAAGTGAAATACAAAATTAAATTTAAGTCAAAAGTACGGATTATAAAAAATAGTATTCCAAGTCTGGTTAGCGGATTCAAGCCGATTTATTATAAAGTTGTAGTAATTTTACTTCCATTGTTCACTATTGTTGACCGTACAACAATTTCCACATTTCTCTAAGTGTAATAGCTTAAAACGCAGACAATTGCGATTATTTGTAATTTAAGATGCAGTCGAGCGTTGTTGAACAAAAAAAAAAAAGTCGAGCAAGTCAACGCTGATGTCGACTCTTTCGCATTGTGCACACACAAATACATACATATACTTTTGGGATACATACATGTACATACGTACATCCATATGTCCATGTTAGAAGGTTAACAATTCTATTCTTTACAGAGTTCTCGATTTGGCTTGAGCAGAAATTGAATGCTAAACGCTTATCAACGCCATGCGATCGGCCAGAAGTCAAAACTGAAACTCGCTAAACTTGTTGAAAGCATTGAGAGAAATACGATATGAGCACAGTTCAAACAGGCATAGAGAAGGACGATAAGAGGATTCCCAGGATTCAAATGTAGTGAGAGATGGTGATTTGATAGCTTCTGCGATTTCCTCAAAAGTCAGACAGTTTTCGTTAATTTGTTGTAATATGAGCAGACTGACAGACAGAAACGTCGGATAAAGACAGATAAATAATTACGCATTTATTGAGAAGGCGATTTTGGTCCTAATTGCGCATCTGCCTGAAAAAATTTCTCATGTTGCGTTTCCATTTCACAGTTTAATGCTTTTGTAATGCTTTTGACTTTGCTGCGTTTTTTTTTCCAACAACCTACAACTACCACTTGTCGGCATTTTAATTGGCGTCAGGTATTAGCGTGGCTTTGAGTGTCACTGGACCAGTTTCCAGCCTCTTAACCAACCAACCTCACCCATAAAATCAAGGTCAATAACGTGTTGCGTATTGCATTGCGTTGCATTTAAGCCAAGTGCGTGCGTGTCTGGGCCGGACCGGGCCTGGCTAATAAAACCAGTTTGGACAACTGCCAAGCATGCGTAGCGGTTTTTTTTTTTGCCTTGCATTGCATTGCAGACTTCCGCATTTTGCAGTCGGTGTGTTGAAAAACTGGAAGCTAACACTGGCAAACGGAGTCAGAGTGCAGTTAAATCTGCATCCCAACTGGGGGAAATGATCCTTTTAACCTTGGCTTGTTCATTCGATCGTTTGATTGCATTTCGAAAGTTGTTTTTTAAACACCATCAAATTGGCAACCTTGAGCGAACTGAGATCACGTGCATTGAACTCTACAACAACTCAACAATGAAGTTATTCTTAGCGCTGATCCAAGTCAAGATAAAGATTTACTAGCACAAGCATTAAACCGCTTAATATAATTACTAGACATAATGTCTTGAGCTCGATTCGGAATTTTATCTAAATAATTGAATGACATGTGCATATTTTTTTACCCATTTTATTTCAAGCTATCATCGCTTAAGCTTAACGTCAGTTGAAGGCAGAATGTCAGAGCAGCATAAAATAAGTAATCAAATACACATTAATCAATTCAGCTTGACAAAATTCAAAGTAAAATGTTAAAGCATCACAGTTAAAGCTAAAAGATACCCAGTAGATATGTATAACTTTTTACTAACAAGAAATTATGTAAATTGTTGAATATTTAGTTTTTAAAAAAATCATTTTGTGTATGTACCAAACAAGATTCTTTTGACATAATATATAAAAAAAATTTATTTATTAATATGTATACATATTAATACCATAACTAATAATAATGTAGGACAACGAGTAACGAAACCTTAGGCATGTATATTTATTATTTCTACAGGGTATTAAGGAAAAGATAAGCTGCTATAGTTTACATGTCATGTTGAATATAATCACATTTTCAATGTCAACGGATTCGGTGTTGCTCTCTCTCTCTCTCTCTTACTCACTCTCTATGTATGTGACATGCCAACAAGTGAACTATTAATTGTAAAGCTAACGTGGCGACAAATGGCCAATAAATGCGGGTAATTGTACACCATTGTTGTGGGTTGGTCAATTCGTGTGTATGTGTTCGTGTTTGTACCGGACCTGCTGTCCGGTTGAGTTAAAGTGCAAAAATTTGACATGCCAATAACAACAACAACAACAACAATCAATCAAACAAACAAACAAGCGATTGACAAACGACAAACAACGACAGAACAAAACTGAAAGACAGTTGGGTGGCAGTTCCTATTTCAAATTCAGTTCCAATTCCAGTTCCGCTCGATTCAACATTGCTCTTTATACTCGTAACCGAAGGTAAAGAGTATATTGGGTTTGTGCAATGTCCGTCATGCTTTATGTCCGTCTGTCCGGCTGTATAAACGCAACTTTTTTTGGCCCCCTTCAAGCTAGAGACTTGAAACTTTGCAAATATCTTCAACGGCTAACGGGGGTCTGGCAAATCGATAAATTCGATAGCTCAAAATCGATAGATCCACATTTGTTCCACGTCCTTACAGATCGAGTACTGGCGTCCCCCAAAAATCTGCATGAAAACTTTGGAAAACTGCATCCTTACCCCTGAGGAGTCAGGCCTCTTGTTACCCCTTTTTAAACAGGTAGTGAGTATACGAAAGTCGGTTGCGTCCGACTGCAACGATTCCATTTGTTTCGTTTGAATGTGACATGACAATATTTCAACCTTATCCAATTGCTTAGGTGAAATCGATCTGATACCCAGTAGTTTTTTTTTATCCTTAACTCAACTTAACTTCAACTCAAGTGTTTATTTCGGCGTTTCGAGTAAGGTCTTTGGTCAGCTAGTAGCTACACTCAGCGAAAAACGTGGAGTAAAATGAGAAAGAGTTTACTAACGAATCTTCTGGTTTTAAAGAACACACCTGCCTTATTATAGGAATTGTTTTAGATAATAGTTTTACTTTTGTCATTTTTAGTACCAACTCCAGTACTTTTTCGTTGAGTGTACCTCTTGCATTGTTGTTTCTTCTCGTTCAACCTTTTTCACAGGTTATTAGTTGGTTGGCGGCGGCGTCGGCGACTTCAACTGTTGGCCGCTTAATAAGCCAAATACTTGTTGCTGCTGTGGTTATTATTGTTATTATTATTTTTTGGCTCTTTTGGTCTTGGTTTGTGGTAATGATATGCCAATCATAATTAGCATGCGGTGCTGCTTATTGATTTCATTTGGTTTTAATGTGGCATTAGCGGCAAAACAACGAAACAAAACAGCAAAAACCCAATTTCGAAATTAAATTCAAAGCATATCTAAATTGAATTGTATTGAAACAAAAATATTTCGGCAAATCGTAGCGAGTAATTATAGCCATTGGAATTTGGAGCAAAGGTGCAACACGCATGGCAAGCAAGGTCTTTAAGTTGAGATTTGCTTAAAGAATTTCGGCCTAATCACATCCTGATTACAGGCGAATAATATGTCGCAATCTTAGGTTAATTTGTTTACTGAGCCAAAGTCTTAGCCTGATTGACATCGAAACAACAGCAACAACAACAAAACTGGGCCAATTAACTGCAGCCGACATAAAATCAAAAAGTAAATAAAAACAACAAAGAATTCAATCTCTCGCTCTCTCTCGCGCTCTCTGCCAGCTGATGATTAAGTGCCGTTAATATTTCCTGCGGCTGCGCAATGTTGGCTAACAACAGTAGCCAAGTAAGTAATACAGTAAACAGTTTGAAAACTCTTAGCTCTCGCAGTTTTGACAGCCCATCGACAGTTGGCAACAGTTTTTTCCTTTCTACTTTTGCGAAAACAAAAGTCTGTGGTTGATTTTTCGTCTTTATGCCTCGCTTTTCTTTATGCATTCTTCAGTTGCCAGTTTTTCTAGCCGCCGGCAATTATTTGTGCAATTTCTTTTAGAGCATTTCCATAGTTTTTTTTTTTCCAGTGAAAATGCATTTCTTTTATGCGCTGGATTATTTTGGTCATTGCCATGTTTTCACATGTTGAATGTTGCCTGTTATTCATTTTCCATTCTTCATCGTTTTGTTCCCGGTTTACTGCTGGCTATGAAAATATTTACACATGCTTCAACGGACATTAACAAATACAGACACGCTCACACACACAGAAACACAATTAAAAGGTTTTTCGAAACTAATTGGTTTCAATTATTTCGGCTTACCGAATAGACACCAAAGAGATCCTCCGTTCCAGATACTTGTTAAGAATGATATGGCAGGCTTATTTTCGCGATTTTACAGCTCGCTGGATGTGAGTTAATTGGCTAAGATTCCTAAACATGTTTGAGAGTTGATCAAGATGATGATGCCTAAGAACGAAATGTTTATCTAGAAGGAAAACTTAGTTTCATAAAGATCTATATTTTCATCTATTAAATATTCGTTACCTTTGCCTTTGTTGTGATGTCGATAATCTCACGCCCCATAAATATGACAAACTGGCAATTAACCACAACAAAAGCACAAATTATGTCATAAGCATTTTCCCAATTTTTCATCCAGGCCCTGAGAATTATGACAATAATGTGACAATTTACATAGCGCTTCGACAAATCGCGGGGTGTACACAAAAAGGGGGAGAGAGAGAGATCTACCCCTAAATACAGAGATGAACGGTTACAAAACTGAAACAGTTGCGCAGGGTCAGCTAACAAGAGCTAGCTAGCTCATCAGCAAAACGAATCCGCCTGACAGACTGACAGTCGGGCCACTCTCATTAAAATTAAACGAGCCAACGCACAAACAAATTTTTTTTTTATTTGTGTTGAGAACTAGTCAACAGTTCAATGTGCTACAAAAGCAGAGAGAGAATACCAAATACACAGCGAAAAACAATAACTAAAAATATTATGCAATGGAAAATCTGAAATCAAGCTTTTTATTTTGTCATCTTCACACTTCCAAGAGAAGATTTTCTATTATAGATTCTTAAGTTCATTACTATAAATTTCTATATTAGTTAGAAACTTATTTCAGTGTACCAATTTATAAGTTGCATGCGAACTTCAGCTGCTCTTGTTAACTTTTTTTTTTTTTTTTTTGCCTAGGCGCTTTTGACAATGGCATTCAAGTGTTAGCCGTATGGTAAACAGTGACGGGTCACAGTTACTTTTTTAAGCAGCTCAACTTGCAGCAGCAGCACGCGCAGCCTAAGCCCAAAGCCTCAAACGACGCATCCTTGTTTACATTTAATTGCCACCCCAAAGCTAAAAGATGTATCTATGAGCAAGGACAAACGCCCAACAGCACACATGAAGCTGACAAGCCATGCCAAGTCAGTGCCACCTAACGCGATCCTTTAGATACGATTTTAAGCTGGAGTTTGAGTTTGAATACTCTAACAAAAGGTGTTAGCGTCAACGTCCTAAAGAAGTCATATCAGTTACGAAGAAAGGATAAAAGAGGAAGTAACTCAAGCTAAAATATTTAAGCAGAAAAACTTTTGTAACCAATTCGATTTAGAACGTTTATTTTTTCCAGGATCTTTTTGAAACTCATCACCTTCAAATAAGTTTGCTGTTATATAAAAATATTTTACTTAAATATTTTGTTTTTCATCGCATAAAATTATTGTCATGTAGCAAGAGTATTTCATGTTCGTCAATCCGTTAAATATCTCATCCAATCTTGTCTTTTTTATGGTTGACTGTCGCCATATTTACTCTTCGGCTAATCCCCGCAGCGGGTTGTCGCGCGCTCGCCGCAAACTGATGCAAATATATAGTATTTTATGAAGTGTTTGCGAGCACTTCAGAAATTAGTTCCCATGTAAGCGCTTAAATTGTGCTCTCTCTCTCTTCTCCTTTTCGGCACCCTCTCTAATCTCTATGCTTGCGCAAATTGGAAGCGTTCAGTTTAGTTTTTTTATTTTATTCATTGTCATTGTCAAAGGCAGTCAGTTAACCAGCTGTTGTTTCGGCTCTTGTCAATTGCAATGTCAGAAATCAGGCGCCCCCGCCTTAAGCCAAAAAAATATAAAGTAATAGAAAGAGAGAGACAATGAGAGAGAGGGCGAGAGGATAGTGAGTGTATCTTTTAGTGCTTGTCGTCAAAGCCGCAGGACTTGGCTGACAGTTTTGCGAGACCCATTTGCGGATTATTGCACAAATCCCTTTTTATTTGACAAAATGGCTTCGATAAAAAAACTACTAAATATAAAAATATTGAGTGTGGTGTGTTGAACATAATCATAAAATTGAAGTTGATTTTGTTGATGCCGCATGCTGACAGCTGTCGCTATTTGGGCTACAAAGGTGAAACGTATTCCCAACTTGGTTGCACTTCAAGTTGGCAAATATTTTTTGTCGCCCGGCTTGCATTACCAATGCGGCAACACTTGAAAGTTGGAAACAAAGTTGCCTCGCATTGGAAATTAATTTTGAGCAGCAGCAGAAGTTGCCAAGTGGCTCGCTTGCTGGCTCTACAAAATAATTCTCAAGCATTGTTGATCCTTTGTGGCTTACTCGCGTCGTTCAGCAAAACAAAAGCTCTCCAAATTGGGTTTGCCAATAATAACCCAAATAGTATGTGTATGCAACCCTTCTCTTTGTTTTAAACCTATATCCTGGGAGCGCAAATGCAAAACTAATCCACAAACCACACACAACACCAACTTTTTTATCGTTTCGGTCTCGAGTTTGTAGTGAGAAGTGGCCGACTGAAGTGGCAGCCCTACCACCAGTTACAGTTACAGTTGCGTTGATTTTCCCAGCAAGCTTTTGTTAAAGTCGATTTGTTACATTCTCAAGTGTGGCAACTCCCTTACCCCCGCCCTCTCGCAGTGCGTAACTGCCTTCAATATTTGCAATGCACTTCGTGTACTTCTTCTTTTGGCTCTGTTTTGGAATGCAGGAATAAGCAGGGTTGCATTTGTAGGTAAATTACCGTTACGACCTGGGATGGTGGCTGGGGTCGCTGGTTATATTTTGACATATGGCCTTCTTGATGTTGTCGATGACGTTCCTCCAACCCCTCCCTCATCGCTACAACAAAAAACAAAAAGGTGAGCGTGAGCTATGGTTCAAAGCTAGAACGATGACGCGACGGCTTTTCACTTTTTACTGTTTTCGGTCAACTTGCCAGGACATCCGCATTTTCGGACTTGCGTGTTGCATGATAATGGCTTTATTCACGGATGCGCCATGCACCTGATGATGACCTGCACCTGCTTGATTTTTTTTGTGTGTTTTGTTTAGTTGACCGGAAGTTAAAAAAAGTTTTTTAAACTTTTCCAAGCCCAAGCAATGCGGGGGTGTATGCTTGATGGGGAGCTCCGTGTGACAGCTTAATTAAACGTGCGCCTCAAATGATAGTTGTTTGGAAGGTAAGTACAAGGACCTGGCTATATAATCTAGTGTGCTGTCGAGCAGCTGCGACGCCATTTTGAGGATGAGTCCTTTTTTTACAATACTGAATAAAGACAGATTGTTCGTGTAACCCTAATGAACTACTATCTGCGTATTGGTTTGTTGCCTCGGGGGCAGTAAGGCTTTGTTATGCTAAAGACAACATCAAATGCGAAAGGCAACAAATTCAATTAGGCTGCGACGTCATCAGTTATGCCCCGAGGCAGCAGCTTCCTGCAGCAAGGACTTCCTAAAGTTTCTCACATACACAATTCCTCGGCCCCTATAACAGAGAGGGGTGTGGAACTTAAAGAACACACACAACGATCTGTCGTCGTGGTGGTCCAGCTTTTGATTGCTATAATCCGAGAGAGCAGAGAAACTGTCCTCATTCTGATCGCACAACACTTGTTAGCCTGTCAGTACGGTTCAGAATTCAAGCGAAACTCATACAAAGAATCTTCAGAAAAAGTAATATGCGGGCAATTGCAACTTTCTTGAGGTTAAACGCAAGTTGCTCTTCACATTTTCATTGTTCGTATGCGTTGCAAACTGTAAACTCAATATTTTTCTCACCTCCAGGAGGTCCACTCATCATCTGCCCTCGGGGCCTTTATTGTGCCCCTCTACGCACGGGATTGCAACAATAAAACAAGATATTTAAGTAGACTTAGACTCTCGAAGGCATCAAGTACTTAAGACGCTAGGATGGGACCCAAGTACATACTTTCAATTGACGAACGCTTCACTGATTTTAATTGTCAACTGTCTGGGAAATCTCAGTCACTGGTAGAAAGCAGCTGCTTTGATTGAACTAGTTTAGCTAATGAGCATCATTAGATTGCGTAAAATGTCAATTACCGATGCTAAGCGTTTCAAAACAATTCATTTTGCAAAAACCGAATTTTCCACAGAAAAACTGCCCATTTGCCCACTAAAGTAAGTTAAGCTCAACAAGCAGCAGCCAGCAGGCAGCAGACAGCAGGCTTAGTTTCTTCTTGTCCTGTAAGCCATACAACAATTTGAATACAGATGCATTATCTCTTTCTCTTTCTTTCTGTGTTCAGCTCATTTGGTTATCTATGGCGGCAGATATAGAAAATTGATCTGGCGATAAATCGAGCTACTCAATTTACAGAAAACAACGCCGCTCGACCGCTTTGACTTTCGCTCGGGCGTTCTCGGTTCGTTCTCTGGGACGTCTCTGCAGGATGACACTGACTTCAGGCAGCCGAAAACAATGCGGCAAACGGAAGCCGGATTTGCAGCTTGCGGCTTCAACTGCTGAGGATCAAACGGATGTTTAATATTTTGGCTTAGAGACATTCTCATTATATTTGAAAACAATGGGCAATGGGCAATGGGTGCGGTCAGTGTTAGTCCTATGAATCACGACCGCCCGGTCAGGATTTGGGCATTTAGCAGAAGGGTAATCCAGCCCATTAAAATCTATTTGCATACTCATATTTTTGTTTTCTCTAGGTAATTGCGCATGGATAACCGCTAACCGACTAACCGACAAACCAACAACAACCAACGCAATGAGCCAGCAGACTTTGACCTGTCGGCGGACTTAAGCCATGTTCAAAAACCTGTATATAAATTTCCACACCTGCCCAGTTTGAGCTAAGGAGCAGGTCGATATTGCGTTAATCGTGCGCTCTTCTTCATTGAAGACGCGGATTACTTAATCGACGAAAATCTATGAATTAAAAGTGTTACCCAAAAATCCATACACCCAGCTTTTGTCATAGATTCCTGCTAAACACTTGAGCTCAAGAGTTCTGGCTTAAACCAAACGCACGCACACACACACACACACACCCACCAACCTCTAGCTCAGTCCATTTTGGCTTGGCTTGGTCCAAACAAAAGCTAACTGAGTCAAGGATTTCTATCTTAGAGCCCACCTGGCTTAATTAGGTCTTGCTCCATAAAGTGAGAAATCTATTTCTTTATTAATATTTTCTTGTTTTTATTGCGAATGCGAAAAAAGGGAAAATTACAAATTAAGACCTAAACAATGCCAAAGCCAACAATGTGCAGAAAAACGTCACTGATGACAGAATGATGAGGATTAAAACCAACACACAGAGGCACACACACACACACACAGCATCAACGTCGCCTCTGAGTCTATTAAAAGTCTAAAGGCAGATAATAAAGGGCCATTAGGACTTAAAAGGGCTCAACAACCCAGCAAGCAGCAGTCGCAGCAGTCGAAACGCTTTGTGCCCTCAGAGACAACAAAAATTTGTGCCGGATTCAACAGCAGCAACAAAAACATTAGCAACATCAGCAGCAGCATCCAAACCGAGTCGAGTCGAGTCGAGTTGAGTCGAGTCCTGGACCTTGGTAAAGTCGAAATGGCAGCAGCAACGAAGCATATTTAATTCTAAATCCCCGCAAGCACTGAGCAGCTCATGGGTGCTATGGTATAGGTTAGGGTAGGTTTTTCTGCACCATGCTACTTGGCAATGGATGTGTGTCAGTGGCATAGAAAACACACACACACACACACATACATATCAATCTATGTACATATCTATATTTATATGCACTCAACGTTTTCTATTTACTTTGGCCAACGCAATTTCAACAATTGGCAACTGTTTTGCCAAGCTCACCTTGTTTGTTCAGCCTTGCCTCGCCTTGCCCAAAAGGGATACTACCGTCGACAACTACATATATGTATATATATTTTTGGCATGTTCGGAACCATTTGCTATTGTGTGATAGAAAGGATTCAATTGTTATTGTCTGTCAGGGTCACAGGACGCAGTTCTAGCAACGATCCAACGCCGCCGTCCTTGTCAAAGTCATCTAAAAGTGAATTTTTTGCTTTTTAACTTTTTGAATTGTGTTTTGAGCGTTATTGAAACCGTAGGGCGACCTGACTCCGGATCAACTGAGCGGCCATTTTCATATTCAATTCTCAGTCCGATAACTGCCATTCCAAATCCCGACTTTGGTTTTGCTGAGGTGGAAAAACTATGCTAATTTGTTTGATTCTAATGCCAAAATGCATCAGATCCCATTGTTCCGTGGATTTACATAATGCATTTTCGATTAGCTGGGCGTTCACTGCGGCTGCTTCTCAGATCTTTGTTTGACTGCTCCGAAATAGGTTACACAAGAAGTTAAATTGTTTTTTTTTTTTTTAGCATGAGATTCATGAAAATGATTATTATATAAGAATTCAAACAAAAGAGAGGACAAATATGTATTTTGATAAATTTAATACGATTTTTAACTTCTAAACCATTAGAAGACTTATGAAAAGTTTAACTTTAGAAAAAACATATTTATTGGTTAATAAATAACAAAGATACAAAAAGTTAAAAATCCATCGTTATTCATTAACTCAGTATCGGAAGGGACTACATGAAACGTATCTTGATTTAAACACAATTTGTTGGGGAAAGAAGATTTTTTGAGTTGCTCGATACGAAATACGAAATTTAAGTTTTCAGTTCTTTCGTCAAAAATAAAAAATGTAGATTGAACAAATAATAAGTCAATAACAAATAATTAGGCACTATATTTTAGACATATTTCAAACACTTCTCTTGAAGTTTAACGCCCTGCATTTATTTTTCAAGAGCACCAAATGAATAACTAAATATTGAACAACTGACACCAAAGAGTAACTCTTGCAAGTTTACACATTTAATAAATAGCTAAGAAATTTGTTGTTTTTTTCAGTGTGATGCTTTATCTTTACGTTTATTTGAGTATGAGTTTTTTGTAAGATTTGTATGCTTATTGCATTAAACATATAATACGCACTTATAACTAAATATTTCATTAACTATAAGCTATGCAACTTAGGGCTAGACAACAAATAAAAGTTTCAACTTTTCTTTTCGAATGCATTTTTGAATCACGTTGTGGATCGATTTTAAGGCTCATGCTCCGAGAGGTTTTCTTTTTGTAAGCTTTCTGCAAAAGTTCACTGTTGAATATTGTCCAAATTGTATGTCATTGTCACTATATTATTCCATCATAACTCCAATTCCCGATAAGTAAGTATCACAGTTTCCAGCACTACGAAGGCACTTCAAGTGCGCAAATGATTGACAAATTGCCGACGGCAATTTGATTTTAAATCTTACGCTGACTGTACATGTCGGAAATGAGACGGACAATAGTTATGTCACCGATGGTCTTGCGGAAGAACAGCTCCTCGATGGTGAAGCTGGAGACCTTGTGCATCAGTGATACGACTCCGAGCAGCGTCTGAAAGCGCAGCGGCTGATTCGGGTGTGTTCTCGAGATGTAGTTATGCAATGCATTTCTGGCATCATTGTGCATGGATGCAACCTTGCTGGACTCTTGCAGACCCCTTGACTCGGCGGAGGCACTGGAGTTCGGACTACCACTGCCTGTTAAGATGGAGCTATTGGCCAGATCCTCGGTGGAACTGGCAGCGGGTGGAGATTTACGGAAAAGGGAAATGGCTCGCAGGCACTCGTACTCAGTGCTGTCGATGTTCAGATGACACAGCTGATTTAGGACATCCTGAAAGGCATGCACCTCACGCGATACAACGGCGACAACCTCCCGATTGGAGTTCTCCGCCTCGTAGACGAAGAGTAGTTGGGCAAAGTTCATGGGCATGAGATACTGGGACATGGCCAGGATGAAGAACTCCTTCCAGGACTCCTCCAGCAGCAGCAGCTGATCTTGCATGGGTAACTCAGTGAAAGCCCTAACACTCTTAATCCAATTGACATTTTTGAAGAGATGCTCCGCGGCAGTTTCCTTAATATGCTCAGCGGCCATGAGCGGTGGTGTTGGGGGCAAGGCGCGAGTAGCCAAGGCATTCATGTAGGCGGCGGTGGGTGAGAAGAAACCATGATGACCCGGATGATGTGGTACGCGTGGAACGGATAGGTCCAATACGGCAGGTGGTGGTGGTGGAAAACCAGGATGATGATGATGATGATGAGCACGCTGATGACCAGGAATGGGCATGGGCATGCCTGGAAAACCATTCAATGCCGCTGTACTCATCAGAAGCTCTGGCGGTATCTGTGGCATCTCCGCACCCAACATGGCATCCTTGTACATGGCCATGTGACGACGCAGTGTCGAGTTGCGTGGTCCACGCTCATGCTGCACTGCATCCTTGTTCATGCCAACATCAAAGCACTTGCGCAATCGACACGCACGACACTGATTGCGATGGGTCTTGTCCACCACGCATAGACCCTGCTTCTGGGACTTGCACACATATTGACGGGAGCGACGAATGCTGCGCTTGAAGAAACCCGCACAACCATCGCAGGCATAGATGCCGTAATGCTTGCCGGAACTGTGATCCCGACACACCTTGCATGGCACATGATACAGTATACGACCTGTAAAAACAAAACGATTGAATAGTTTGGTTAGTTTCAGCTAGAAATTAGGTAAATTATAGCTAGTTTTGGCTAGACTTTTAAATAATTGTTAATCGGAAAGTTCTTAAACCCATTTGATCTCATCTTTGCTACTTACTTGATGCCGCTGGCGATAGTCGTACGTTGTTGTATTTCTGATCCATCATATCTGGCGAACCCTCCGAAGATTGCATACCGATGTGGGGCGTAATGTTGACGATTTATTTAGGCACAATTTGGAACAGAAACACAAACACACACACCCGCACACACTATTTTAGCACTTGCGCAATTTGTTAATTGCTTTTCAGTTATTTATTATTAGATATTTGTTGTTGAGTATATTTAGTTGAGCGCACTACACGACGTCTTTGTCGAGGAAGTGGACGAGGACGAGCGAAGTGGTCTCGTTGAGATCACGGATGATTGTGTTGTCTGCCAACCACCCAGCTCCTGTTTTAATACTCCAGCATGCTCTCAAATCCTGCCGCCGTACCTCATTCACTCAAACAGCTAAACAGTCAGTCGATCACCCCTAGGTAGCAAGCCGTGCGCGTTTATTGGTCGGTTGTTGCAACAGACAGGGTTGCACAGCTCTCGCCGACTCACTCACACGCAAAGGGTCTAACGAGCGTGCTGGTTCTGAGTAAGGCAGCGATTTTTGATCCTTCAGGCAGCGGCTGCCATTGCCAAAAATTCATTGAGCAGCCGTCACGGGAACTCAGGCTCATTCTCAACTTTTCGCCTCTCAAGGGTCTTTTATGGTCTTTTTCCGTTGGGCGAGAGAATGACTGACGACTAACTACCTGTTCTCTCTCGCGCTCTCTGTGATTTTTTGGGAGAGCGCCTGACAGTTGTCATAACGAGCTGGCACATCCTTTTTTTCGAGCTCATGGCTGGTCGTCGGTTTTTATGGCGCTGGCCATTGTTGCCGCTTTGTGATTTGTGTGAAGTACCTGTGGGTACATTGCTTTTGTCTCATGGACTACCGAGGCAAGCAAGGGTGGTTCTTGCCGGGGTGCTTTTATTGTAAGCGTAATTGTTTTCATTCATTCAGCTATTGCAGCGAATGAACTTTTATGATGCAAGTGTGCTTATAAAGAGTTTTTGATTGATTCGACAACCACAATATCAAAATCACTTTATGCGGTTATGTTCAACACCCAACGCAAGGTCTTCCACCCTCCTCCACGTTGGCCCACCTTTAGCTAAGCCAGATTAGCGCATGCCTTTTTGCCGAACGCAGCTCAAATTAAATTCAAGTGGCATTCATTTTAATCGCTCCCGCACGCTTATCTTAAACCAAGGAACCAAGCCAAGGCAGGAGCCTAATCGCGTGCCGCTTAAGCAGATTAGACCAAGTCCCACGACCATATTGGCCAAGATCAGCCAAGGCAAATAATTCAAAGCAAGCTTTTCGCAGAGGCAAAAACGCAACAAAGGGATCAACGCAAACTGTCAGCATTATAGAATTCAACTGAAAAATATTCTACTTAATAATGTTAAGCAAGATCCCGTAAGTCTGGTGCGATTAAAACTCAAACGCCTAGCAAAGGTCCGAGGGGTTGTCAATCCCGTCTCGCCTTGTTCTCTTCATATTCTACTGTTTGTTGTTGCCGCTGTGGGAAATGCAAATTCAGACGCGTTGATATATGACAGACACTTAAAAAGAGCAATTATATGTATGTTTCGATTCATATTACAGATGCGTAACTTGATCAATAAATTGTTTTGTGATGATAGCAGCAACAGCAACAGCAAAAGGGTCTAATTAGAATGCCAACCCCTCTTGCAAGTTGTTCATATTTTTTCCCCTCTGATGCTGAGGGTTGTTGGTTGGACAATGCAATGAGCACCCAACCACCCCCGCTACAGGGCAACACTATTCAGTCACTCAGGTGTGCAGCATGGGAATTTGGTTGCGTGTGATGTTATTTTTTGTATTCCAATAACGATGCAGATCATTAGCCCACAGAGGGAGTGTAGCACTGTTGATGTTGATGATGCTCTAGTAAACCAGATGACCATGACATTTCAATATTTTTGTTTAGACTAACTAACAATCGGTCAGTTTGAGTGATGTGATGTGATGTGACTGAAGCAACTAGCGTTTACTTTATCGTGGGAACTCATGAATATGTATTTTATAGTATGTAAGTGATGCTGTGTATATGCAGTTCGAATATCGCTGTCAGCTGCTTTTACTACATACTAAACTACTTTCCCACATCATGCAAATTTTTATAATTAACAAAAGTTTCCCACAAGTTCATGTCAGTTTATCCGTCGATACGAGTAAATTGGGAACTAAGGCTTCCAAAAACTTTTTGACGATGTTGAACAATATTTTACCTTAACATACAAATCCAATAGTCACAAATAAGATGTTAGGCTAAGTCTCTTGCATTATCTTAAATAGACTGTAACTTCATATCAACTTCAGCAACTACAGATCCCAAACATTTTCGACAAATTTTACTCAAATAAATGATCAACGGATTTCTGTTATTCTTTGGAACATATGTATGTATATATTTCATTACTAAGTTATCAAGAACTTTCCAAGCTTAAATAAATAGTTTGGGGATAAACCTTTACAGTTAAACAAGAATTTAGCATAAACTTTCAACTAAATCAAAAAAGTAAAAGAAAATTACAGGGAAAACTCCACGTGTAACTTTCATTCAAGTTAGGTACAGCTCCATTACTTAATGAAAAATCGTAACGCCGCGTCGAGCGGATAATTCCGCTAATCTCCGCGGATTAGCACTAAGTCCACCACAAGACTTTAAACAGCAGGCAGCAGGCCAAGACACAGGTATTGCAATAAATCCACATCCCATTCAAGGCCAGAAGGGAAAAAACTTAAATAGAACCGATTTCGGGAAACGCGTTCAGAGCATATGACTTTTTAGCAAAATTCCCTAAAGTACTGCAGGTTGGGTGGCGGCAACTGCCTTAGGTATGGGCACAATACACGGACACAGTAGCCCTGTCTTAGACTAATTATGATATTGATATTGAGAAACTGTGCGTAGTTAGCACCTTTTTGTCTTCGAAGAATGCCCAGAGAGCGAGAGAGAACGGATCAACAGGTAACTAGTTTCGGTTTTTATGATCCTCATTTTCGCACTTTCGCTGTATTTTTATGAATCGCCAGCGATAGTGACCAAAAGGGTTAAGACTCATAAACAAAGCACAACAAATCGTTGCAACTAAAACAATGTAGTACTATGACATTGTTTTAAGGCGTCTGACGACGCCACAGTCCTAATGGCACTTCGGCTGAAGAGAAAAGGGTTACAAAATATTTGGGAAATTTCGTTAATTTGCCTTGGCGCAGAGTGGAAATTCTACTATTTTGTATTTTATGGCCAAAAAGTTGAAACTGTTCATTGAGCAGCGCTAACGGGTCGCCGGCTGTTTCCTCAGACCCATCCTCAACCATAATTATGAATTGCGTCGCGCCAGACTTTTGATGGGAAAGTCCCGAAATGTCATTAGGTGAACGTTTTGTGTTCCGTTTATGGCTCAACACACAAATTTACATGTTTTTGTGCACGCATATAGGTCATTTTTGTGATAAGTATATTGGGTTGGTTGTTGTCTTAAAACGCTTTCAAAAGTTTCAAAAAGTATTAACACACATAAAGCAGACAGCGTTAAATAAATACACATTGAAGATAAGAAGTAAATATCTCAACCCTTTTCGCTTGATTTTTCCTAGGCTTATTCAACACATGCTCTTAAACGAAGTTTTTGCGGATTCCATGATATTCAATAAATAAATTACTTATTACTTCTCATTGTTATTCGATCTTTTTCTGTTGCTGGCAATTTTATTTCTTTATTTTGGGCGCGCAAAACCTATACAAATTGTCATTATAATATATTTAAAATTTTTGGCGCTGATTTTATGTTAATTTCTTTTTGTCGAATATGCATCCAATGTGCGGAAATGAAAAACCGTTTCGAGCCACTTCCGCTGCAACAACAACAACTAAAGCAAAGTTCATAAAAGCAAAAAGCATGTCAATTCAAAAAGTACAAACAGACAAGTCTCCACAAAAAAAAAAAAAAGCAGGGAAGACAAAAGCCAGCAGCGACTGCGACGACATCAACAGGAAACGACTCAGAAATCACGTCAAAATGGCTAAGGAGCGCAACTTCGCTCCTTTGCATGGATAGATGGTTGGATGGAACCCAGGAAGTAAACTATTAGAGATCTGCAAAAAGGTACAACAACTACAGAAAAAAGCGCAATAATTACACAGCGAACAAATTGAATTGGAACTACTAGGACTAGGGAGAAGATGAATGAAAGATAAGCAATCTGATCTTGTGAAATCATATGAACAATAAATGAAAACATGAAATTAAAGTGCTCAAATGTCACACCGACCCCGCGCGCACACAGCAGCAACGCAACAACAACAAATTGCGTAAAGTAGAAGCCGAAAGTTGAGCAACTTTTGTCGAGATTTGACAAACAGGGACAAGACAGAACCCATCGGTTCCCAGAGCTGCACGTGCAAAGTAGAGCAAAGGCATCCGCTGAGATAAGTTTCAAATGGCTGAAGAGGAAGCGCGACGAAAACAATGGGACACACCTCCAAGATCATATATGAGTATAAGCTAGCAAAGGCCTCATCATCATTATCAACGTCTCAGGTCCTGGTTAACCTGATATCTGAGCGTCTCCTTTTTTCATATGGCATTTGAATGCCTTGCCGTTTATGCAACAGGAGCAGAGGAAACAAGTGATGAAGTCGCTGCTTCCATTTCAATTTGATTGTTGTGTCCTGGTTCTGTTTCTGGTCTTGCTCTTGCGCCTGGTTCCTTTGCATAAGTGCCAGCCAGTCCTTTTGTACTTCACGTTTACTGGTCTCCTTTTGTTTACCCTCCATTTGCCAGCCAAAAAACAAAAAAATGACGCACAACATAACTTAAGGACTTTTTGTTTGCCTTTTTAGAATTGAAATTTTTTGCTTTAGTGCTTTGTTTTTGCTGTGTTTTCGTGTTGTAGTTGTTGTTGTTCTTGTTGCTTTAGCCGTAAGTAGGATGTCCTGTTGCCCGACTCTGGTTGCCTTTTATGTTGTTTGTGTCTTTTGCATGTGCTAAGCCCAAAAGATTATGTCATCCAGAGATTAGTTTTGATTTGCAGCCTACGATAGACTCGTTGGCTAGATAGATTCCAATGCGTTGCATTTCTCACGCCTGCGCCTCAGTCAAAGGAAGGAGTTTCCGATTTCATCTAACGATTAACACACATTTTTACACATTTCCTGCAAACATCCATAACCAAATGTGTTTGTCTTTTCACTTAGCCAGTCTGCGATAGATATCTACAATATTTTCTTGCGAAAAGTGTCGCAAAAACTAGTTTGTGTTTGGTTTTCAAAAGTGTTCCTCAGATCTGTAGATAGTTGGGAATATCAGCGGTAACTTGCTTTGATTTGATTAGCATAACAAATCCAAGCTGCTAAAGCAGGAAGTCGGCAACTGTTATTGAAAAAAGACTCCTAAGTTTATTCCAAAGAAATGGAATTCAAGAGACTTTACCTTTAAGTCCTAGAACCTTTACATAATTTTAATACAGCTCCAAGTTCAAATTGTATTAACTAATCTTTCTTCTAACAAATCGAGTTCAACATTCTCTCAAAGAGAAAGATCATTAACCTTAGATCACTCTTTTTATATGTACATGATTGTGGCCGTGGGAAAACCAATGGCAATGCCAATGTAAGCTTGTACTCAAGGATGCTCGGTTGATTGAAATTGAATACACAAATAAAATAAACGAGAAGCAATTCAAAGCACATTAGACTAGACAATTGTTATGTGACGGCACCTGATGCGATAACCGCTAACAGCTAACTACCAATAGATAACTCAATACAACAATTGATTCCACACTTGAGAACTGAACCCTAAATGAGGGCGCTAGACAAGTGATTTAACCAACCAGCAGCGAAGCATTCATGCGGGAGATTTTCCAATGATTAAACAAAACAAAAAGAATAAGTTGAGGCTGTGTTGAATAAATATCAAAAATATTGTACCATACAATATATTTGAATTAACTTCCACGAAATGTTCTTTTCAGCGAAAAGAAAGAAAGTAGAAAGGAATTGGATAAAGGGACGACAGGTTGGCAAAAAATAGAAAGGGTTTTCTCTTCGGCTTCAATTTCTAGGGAGCTGTGATTGAATCTTGATTGTTAATTGAAATTGGAGAATGCTGCGTGCGCAATATGTTTTTTTTCTTCTTGTTTTTTTAAATACACTTGCAGTGGGTCGAGTAAGTTTGTGGTTAGGGCTGAGATATCAACTTTTTACTAACTGTATTTTTTTAGTATTTAGGTGCAATCCTATAAATGATGAGAAATGTTTCGAAACAATTAAACAAGTTTGAAATGTTTTTATACTCGATACCGAAGGTAAAGAGTATATTGGGTTTGTGCAATGTCCGGCGTGGTGCTTGTCCGTCTGTCAGTCAGTCTGTCTCTCCGTCTGTACATTCGCAACTTTGTTCGACATCCTTTAAGCTAGAGACTTGAAACCTTGCAATTATCTTTATCTATGGGCGGGACAGATAAAGTGTCAAGATTGGTGCTCCACGATTACTGGGGGATCCCATTATTATATTTCCCACACAAAGGTTAAAAACTGTCGTTCTGAAAATTTATTTATGAGAATTAAATGTTGTAGAATAAATAAATAACACAAAGTCTTCTGCCAGCAATGCTGAAAAGTAATCAGTGATACCTAATATTTTGAAAATATTTATAGAATATAAAAATTATATTACTTTCACAATGCTTTAAGTATATTTTGGAAAAGATTATGTTGTCAGAGCTGTTGATAAGCTTTCACAGAGAACGAATTAGGCAGGTTAAGTGTCATCAGACGATTGGCGACGGCAGGCTTATATTTAGAAAGAACATTTATATACATACCATGTCATAGAAAGAAAATACTAGAACGAACATCAGATCGTTCAAAGTTCATTTACCATCAAATATATAAATGCTATTAAATCGCAAAGAATTTGAAAAGACGAGGTTTCTTCTTTCGTTGCGGAATCTGTTTAAATTAGTACAAAATTTGTAGAGCTGTGAAACAAGTCATAATTAAATCGCTGAATTGTTTTAAAATGAATTTAAATATCAGTTTTTTTACAATTCTATTGGCTTTACTATTGAAGTCAAGTTATGGATCTACAAGTGAATCGGTTAGTGCCCCAAACAAACGTAGTATTAATTCTTCCAATACTAATTTTGCGTTTTATTCAGTGCTTTGCGAAATCTAGGGAAGAAGATGAAAAGTGTGGAAAATATTGCTATAAAATAGTCAAACCATTGCTTAGTTATTTCGCCACTGTTCGGCCAAAGGAAGAACAATTTGAAGACTTACAAAAAAAAATCAACGATCAAGAGAAAATTATCAAGCAGAATGAAAATGAAATACAACAGCTTAAATCTAATGTCAATGCAAGAGATAAAGAAATAAAGAACAAAGATGATCAACTCTCTTTAAGAGATAAACAAATAGAAAGCAAAGATAATCAACTCGCCTTAAAAGATAAAGAAATAAAAAACAAAGATGAAAAAAAAGATAAACAACTCGCCTTAAAAGATAAAGAAATAGAAAAAATAAATAATCAACTCGCCTTAAAAGATAAAGAAATAGAAAAAATAAATAATCAACTCGCCTTAAAAGATGAAGAAATAAAAAACAAAGATAATCAACTCGCTTTAAATTCTGCTGAAATCAAAAAGCTTGAATCAAAGTTCTCTGATCTTCAATTAAATTCTATCTCTTCAAACTGTCTGGGTAAATCGACCGATGTTTATATGTTGAATTTACCCAATATTGGGCCATTCTCTGTTTCCTGTGACTCCACATTGGCAGGCTCCGGTTGGACTGTAATTCAGCGACGAATTGATGGCAGTGTTGACTTTTACCGCAACTGGGATGAATATAAAGAAGGTTTTGGAGACTTGCGTGGAGAATTCCATATGGGACTGGAAAAGCTGCACTTATTGACACAATCCCAACCCCACGAATTGTACATCCACCTTGAGGACTTCAAAAACAATACTCGTTTCGCAAGATACAGTCACTTTGTTGTTGGCAACGAGGCAGAATCGTATGAGTTAAAAGAGATCGGAGAATATTCTGGTAATGCTGGTAATTCATTGCAATATCATCTAAACATGAAGTTTTCAACAAAAGATCGGGATAATGATAAAAGTGGCAGAAGTTGTGCGCATTTATATGAATCTGCTGGGTGGTTTAATGCCTGTGGACACTGGTAATTAAATATACAAAATATTATTTTTTACATATCAAGTTAAATATATCTAAATGCTTTCTCTATTTTTTGTCTATTAGTGATTTAAATGGACAATATAGGAGGCAATATGTCTCTTTTGCTAGGAACATCGGTTGGTCTGGTTTAAGATTTAAGCCAATTAAATTTGTCCAACAGATGATAAGGCCAATATCCCATTGACGTGTCAATCTTCGAACTCTTTTTGATGAAATTAGTAAGAATCTGATAATTTTAAAGCCGAAATCCAATATTTCATAAATGTTATATATATTAATACTTTCATTCAGAAACTTAAAATAATCACTTATACACGAACAGAAGATTTTTATATATGTATAAAGATATCACAATTTTGCATTCATCAAACCAATTCTGTTTAACTATATGAAATAAATCTCATTTTAAAATTTGTATTGCGCACACAAACAAACTGATTAATTTATATTTTGAGTGTTATAATTATTATTTTGCAGGTTTTTACTAAGGAGTTATTACTTTTACAAACTTTGAGCTAGATAGCTGGTGGCATCCCAATCTGCATCAGAGAATCTTTTAGACGGCGTAAAGCCCTCCCGCATCCGTACCCCATTTCAATCAGGCCTCATTTTACCGATTTGAATACAAGTATCGAGTATACAGCAGTCGGTTGCGTCCGACTGCAACGTTTCCACTTGTTTTTAGTCAACTTGCAAGGGTATGTTGTACTTTATCATACCTTCAAGTTATATTCACCCTTCATCTATTTTTTGTTTCAATTATGATGGTACCCTCGTCAAGACCGCTAACTGCCTGATGTCGATGAATGAAGCAATTCGGGGCATGGCTTATCAGTTGGTTTAACATCAGGCGTGGGCACAATAGATCGAAATTTTGCTCGAACTACCAAAGAAGCACAAACAAGTTGTCAACAGCGTAATCTAAATTTTCGATCTAAGATCATCTCTCTCTCTGCGCATAAATGTTATTAATAATCAACACTCTCTCTCTCCATATATCTTTCTCTCTATGAATTAATGTAAAATCATTTGTCTAGTTTTTAAGTTGGGGAATTAATTAATGCATTGTCATGACTTGCGCGCTGCTGTTGAACTGACTGAGTGACGGCATTTTGTGATTTTGTGTTTTTGAAATTTCTTCGTTTTCGTATCGAATGACAGCGACGTGGGAAGGACACGGCTCCAATCTATCGTCAAGATGAAAGATATGCGAGATCAACATGTAATCTTTTGATGAAAACGTTTAACACAAAAATGATGCTGATGATGATGATGATGTTGTTAGCAGACAATGAGCGCATGTTGCATGCCCGATCGAATGTCCTTTGATATATCAAAACGTCTTCATTTGGGTTTACTTATATTTCATTATGCGAAAAAAGGTAGCACAATTGAATTGAATAAAGAAAGAGCCAAGGACCTGTTGTCATCATCATCATCGTCATCATCTGTCCCCTGTCTGAGTCAACCCCTTTTGCGGCAGTTCAAGTGAATTCTCTATGCTGGTTATGCTTCGTCTTCTTCTTTACTCGGAACGCACACTTTCCAACCCCTCCTCTGTCCTGACAGTCTAGCTGCGTCAACTCCTTTTGCCACCATTATGATTGTATGTGTTGGTTTGGTTGTCCTGGCGGCAGGCTTCCTTCTCGGCTTGACACTTGCAGATTAGTAAAGTGTTGAGTCTTAAATATATATATATATATATTTCTTGCTAATTGCTCAGCCCAACAATTAGTTTTGCTCCATATATTTATGTATGTTTGACAACTCATCGTGGTTGCCACTTGAAAAAGGACTCACCTGCATTCTTAGTTGGACAGGACATGCAATGATTTGCATTCTTATTGTTTTTTGTTTGCTCATGTGTCCCGTGTTGCGACTTGAGTTGAGTTGAGGTTTACTTTTCTTTTATTTGTTTCTTGAATTAACTTTTTGCTTGATTCATGACTTTTTGTTATTTTAGAACATATTTCCGGTTTAAATTGTGGGCGATGCCTCTTCTACGAAAGGCTAAGAATGAAAAGCGTTTAATGTGATTTCAACAGGGATTACCTGGTGCCGTTCAGTCTCGCATTATTGTTTAAGTTAACTGAAAATTTTAACACCGAGTGAGAGAATACAAATTATTATAACTTATGTTTAAGATGGGAACGAACTATTTTAATAAAATCTTTTACAGCTTTCTCTCTTAAGTAATTTTATTATAAAAAGGTTGCTTAAATTGATTTTTCGCATTCAAAAAAACAATAACAAGCTGCTGTCGGCAGTTTTAGAGTCTTTGAAGCGGTCAACAAATATGAAAGTTGGAGAGTCACTAATTGAATTGCATAAAAAAGTGTTGCATACTTTTAGATGATCTATATTAAAGAGTGAGTTGTAGCGACCTTACACTAGATGGCGCTAAATAATTGCTTGGAGACAACATGATTATTATCAACACCAACTCCCGATTAATATCAATGTTGATATTAAATTAAACTTTTAAGTAATAAGCCAAGAAATTACTAAGATGGTAGAAAAAGTATTTATACAGGTTAAAAAATTGCAATATTTGGATACATATGTCAAGGTTTTTATTTTTTCAAGTAACTTAAGCTATTAAATTTCACTAAAACAAGCTACTTAAAACTAAATTTAGCTTTTAAGCAAGACTATAAAACACCTTAATGAACAACATTGTTGTGAATCTTATAGATTGTATCTCATCCTGTCTATAAATAAACTGCGGTCTTATACATATTTTATTTATGTGAAACCCTTCGGTGGCAAGCAAGTTGACTAGAATAAACCCGGTTGCACGCCTGCAGCGCATGTTTACTAATTATAATGACAAATCGGTCAATTATAACGTCATGTCATAAATTTCCAAAGCACGATCGATCATGACCAACAAAAGACTGGTTTGATTGAATAAAAGTGCTCGTAAATTATGAAAAATTTGTTCTATAATAAAAAAATATAAAACGCAACTAAAAAGCAAACAGGACACTCTTGCACAAGAAACAAATTACAAACGCGGCAGCGTTGTTAACAGCTCAAGGCGAAAAGCATGTGAAAAGCGAGTTGAAGAGCTAAAATTGGAGTTTCGCGTTTAATAAAGCCAAGCAAAGCTGTCAGAATGGCAATCCACGCGCCACGCCCACCACATTAAAAACCAACTAAAAAGGGACGTGCGGGCGTCGTTCAACCTGTCAGCTTTCCAGAGCCAGAATAGCGAGAGCGCGAGCGAGAGAGAGAAAAAACAATCGCGTAGTTTTCAAATTTATGTTCGACACGCACTGCTGCAACGCCCCCAACAAACACAGATCTACAAGTAGATCTACACCTTTATATTGCGGTGGTTTATTCCTGACCTGCGGCGAACGTGTTCGCTTAACGTTGTACATCATGCCACAGACACTTTAAGACACTGTTCTGTAAATTATTATTATTCTTTTTGCAGCAGCCGCAGCAGCATGTGTCTGTGTTTGCTGGTTGTAAAAGGGCCGGACGATGGCAGTAATTGCCACATTTTGGAACTATACACTTGGAGAAAGATGCGAGAAGTACCAACTAAGTGTAACTTTCAGCTACATAACTGAGAGTTTTAAGTGAAATTCGATCTTGAAAAATGTTGAAGCATTCTAAATATGTTCCTTTAAGTTATACAGTCGAACTTCCGTTTTCTGTTACATGAATTAATTTTAAGAGCCTTGCAACCTTGATTCAATCAAAAATCCGTTGTACATTACGAATTTTCCCTATAACAACGATTTTTCTTGTCTCCTTGGAGATTCGTTCCTTGGAAGTTCGACTATATATATGTTATGTTTATTTATCCTAGCATCGACCTTGACAAATACGTATACTTGATTTGAATACAAAATTCCTTAACTGTTTTTCTCTTTCTATTTTCGTTTTTTTGCCAAGTGTAGTTGCAACGGTATAACCAGTTCCCTTATTTTTAGAAGCTGTCCATCAGGCAGCTGACCGCAGAGGGCACGGCTATATAGCATCAGTTAACTGCATCAGCAACAGCATCAACTTAACTCGGCTGCTGCCTTCGTTGTGTTTCTGTGTGTCGGGGCAAAAATAAAAAATTAAAATCAGTTTTGCGGCACATTCTCTTTTCGCCAAGTTTATGGGCACAGCATGCATGCATACTGGTATAGAGCCAGAAGAGGTTCGAGGGTGCCCCCTTATTCTGATTGCTGGCCAGCGATAAGATGACATACCAAAGCTGTTGCTCCGTTTGTCTTCAGCTCAGTTCGTTATAAATAGACCCCATCATCATCATTCGCTTGGCGCATGCAATCAGAGCTAGTGGAAACTTTTGTTTGCATCCATTTTGCAATAACCAATCCACACACTCGGCTGCAATAAAAGCCAAATGACGACACGCAGACGCCAAACATGTTCCGATGTTGGATGTAGTAGATGTAGCCCCGACCGCAAGCAAGGCCGTTGCGCGACCTTCGAATGGGATTTTTACAGGTTCAGGCTACAGGTCCTCAGCACAGCACAGCTCTGCATTTATTGCCAGCAGCAGCAGCAGCAACATCGTAACAACTGAAAACGATCTCAGTTAACGAGCATTTTAGACCAGGGGCTCACTTAATTGACCAAATGTATCCCTCTAAAACTCTCGAGAGACATACAGAAAGATTCACTTTTGTTCTCCTGTTTCCGCATTTCGCTGTCGCAAAGCTGAAAAGCTTTTGTTGCTGTTCGTTTTCAACCCTTTGTGTCACTTGTTCATATCAATTAAAGTTTAATGATATTGTCGTGATCGTACCCTCCCCCCACCGCCACTAGCTGGCAATGTTTTTAATCAATTTTATATGGCTATTTACATTGTTTCTTCCCCACCAGCATCGATTTATTTATTGATTTTAGACTTGTTTTCACTGTTTTTAGTGTTCTTTATTAATTTACTCGATTTCTCAGTTGTTGTTGACGTTGTTTATTTTTCACTTAGTCTCTAATTAGGATAGTTTTAATGCATACGTGCTATTTGTGGGGGCCAAATACTATATAAATATATATATATTAACTTGGCCAAGTTTCTTTTTGTATGAGTAAATTATGGCAAGTTTGCTAGGTAAGAAAATTTTG
This sequence comes from Scaptomyza montana, assembly GCA_018904305.1. NCBI lineage: Eukaryota > Metazoa > Arthropoda > Insecta > Diptera > Drosophilidae > Scaptomyza > Scaptomyza montana. The sequence goes on along the minus strand of JAEIGR010000001.1, from coordinate 20,525,045 downwards.
CGGCTCATTTTAAGTTAAATATTACATTACCTTTTAATGTATATATTTATATATATTAAATTACAATACCAACAACTACAATAAATTAATTAAAATATTAACTACAAATTTGTTTATTCACACACACGCACACAATTACACACAAACACACACACACACACACTGGGGGGACCGTAGGATTTAAAGTAGGACAGAGAGTTGTTTTGTGGCCGTGGGCGGACAATAACTAACTATAAGTGCTTAACTAACTAATGACACTAGCTGAAAATTCAAATTGCATTATCAAAATGGTAATGTTAACTGTTGTATAGGAGCTTTGAAAAAAGCTTTTCATCATTTAATCAAACAAACTGCTGCAGAACTTTTCTAATACTGTAAAAGCTGCTTTCAATAACTTGATCCAAGCTTTGTGACACTGAATCAAAAGAATAAATATTTTACTTTAGAATAAAAGCTTCAAATCTAAATAAAGTTTTGTTTATTTTACCAAAGCGTAAAAGCTTAATCAATCTTTCAGTAATCTCCCTCAAATAAATCACCTATTGAAAGTGCATGAAATCTGCCTGTCATTTAATTCTTGTCACGCCTTTAAGCTTTATGCGCATTTTAATGCTGCTTGCTTGTCAGCTGTTTGATTGCTTGCTGAAAGCACATTAAAGTTATTGTGGTTATCACTTTAAGCTGACAGTTTGACTATTTGCAGCGATTTGTCTTAAAGTTCCAAGCTTCCTGTCATTAGTTAAGAATTTTTTTGCAACCAAAAATTAATCTCATATTGCAAAATAACAATTTTTAGCTGGTGTCATTGTAGAGTTGTTGTTGTTGTGTTTTTTTTTTTTTTTTATATAAAAGAAGGCTAGTTTTATATTAATTTAAGCTACGCTAACTACAATACGACTTGGATCACATGTGTGTATGAAATAAATTGTTGCCGCTGCTGCAGCTGCTTAAAATTTGTGGCAGCTGGGCAGCTAGGCAGCTAGGCAGCTGGGACAGTCGCGCTGCGCTCTGTTGGAAGGGGCAGCTGCAACTACTTGAGCTTCAGAAATGTCAACAACGCCTTTTGTATCAAACTGCGATCAATGGTCGAGTCGGCGGTGTAACGCACACCGCTCAAATTGCCATCGTTGTGGTCGACAACGCCATATTCGCCAACGATGAAGCCATCGTCGGTTTTCTCTTCGACGCGATACTTGCGATAGTTGCGTCCCTCCACCACATAGGCGACCTTATCTTCATCTGACTCAGCGCCTCTGCCCTCGGCAGCAGCATCATCTTCCTCATCATCATCATTGCCACCACCGCCATCATCAGCATCATCATCATAGTCGTTGGCATTTTCGTTGGCGTTGTATACAACAGAACCACGTCCCCGGTCTATGCCACGAATGCGTTGCGTTGTTGTTGATGTTGCTGATGGTGTTGTTGCTATTGTTGTTGGTGTTGGACTCGATGGTGTTGTTGCTGTGACCAGTGCTGAGTTCGAATGCAAACCATGGGCTCGTCCATTTGTCATAACACTTACGGACTCTTCAATTTCGTAATTCTGCTCTGGGGTCGGTGTGTAAATCTCGGCGCGTTCAGTTGTAAAGTGTGGCAATATGGTTGAGGCAGTGCCACCACCAGAGGATGAGGATGATGATGAGCTGCTCGAGCTGGAACTATATGAATAGGCACTAATTCCAGTTGCCGAAGCGGGTGCTCCATGATGAAGATTATGTTGTTGTTGTTGATGATGTTGGTGGTGGTGGTGGTTGTGGTGGTTGTGATGTTGGTTGTGGTGTTGATGGTGTGCAAATTTAGAAACACACTTGACTAGATCTATAAGAGAACAACAGAGAGAGAGAAAGAGCAAAGTATGTTAGAGATAAAGTTAAAGTTGAGAGTGCGTTGTCTTTCAGTTTGAGTTTTTCCTACTTAAATCTTTAACTTAGCAAAGCTTTTGATATGTTTGAAGATAAGCCATGTTAAGTATGCATTGTCTATGCTAATTACACTGTGCTGCAGACTTCAAGTTAGACTTGAAACACACTTGAACTGTAAGAACTGAACGATGGAAAGGGAAATATTGATAAGTTGTGTAAGTTAAACAAGTTTGGAGTTGGACTAAAGGCTTATCCCCAGACTTAGAGACATTTAAAATAATGACGCATTGAAAAGCAAACATAGTCCGGATTACCACCAAAAATCATAGTAAATAATATTATTCATATTAATTTTGAATATGAAACTTGTTTGTTTTGACATCTCGAACAATATTTAGCAACAAGAAACAGATGCTGCTGTCTGTTAATTACAGATTCACAATTTCCGAGTGCAACTCAATTTGAAATTTGACGGGGAATACAAGTTAAAGGTTAGTCACGCTTATTGTGTGATGTTTCCCAACTTTGCTTAAAGATTTGTAGCTAGAGTCTAAATTGTCTGTAATTACAGATTCATAACAAATATCCTACACAATTTCACAGTTAGAGACAGAGCGAGAGAGAGAGAGAGAAGAAGCGTTTGATAAGCGTGCGTTGGCTTCGAAAGAGGTTAAATTATTTGGTCTACAATTAGAGCTTCATCATTTTGTGTTACGCCCATTTAAAGAGTGTTTTGTTGTTCAGTGTAATTTGTGTGTTGTCTGGTGGGGAGAGGGGTAAAAGACTCACCTCGGTTGGGCAATCCTTTGGCATTTTGATTAGAATGTTGAAGCGACAGTGATGAATGCTGACGTTGTTGTTGTTGTTGCTGTTGCTGTTGTTGTTCCCAACATGGACGATGATGTTGCTGTTGCTGTTGCTGTTGGTAGTCGCTTGGACTTGGACTCTTTGATAAAATTGGTTGCGGTGCATTCAATAAATCATAAGGTAATTTATCCAAATTGAAGAGTACGCGACGTTGTTGTTGTTGTATTTGTTGTTTTTGTTGCTGTTGGAGTTGATGATTATGAGCATTGTGATAATGTTGCTGCCAAGTGCTTGGCTTGCTAGTTGTTGCCATGGGTCTACTTGTTGTTGTTGTTGTTGTCTTCGGTTTAGCTGTTGTTGTTGTTGTTGATGTTTGTGCCTCACCAAATGCAATGCGAGACACAATTGCCGGTCGACGCGAGGGCACAAAGGTGGTTGGGCCAGCAAGCGGTGGCACAGTTATCGACGACTTTGTTGTTGCCACAGTTGATCCCTTTGTTGTTGTTGTTGATGTTGTGGGTGAAGTAGTTGTGCCAATTGGCCAGTAGGTTTTAGCCGGCTCACCATAAACCTTAGCGGGTTGGGAATAAATTTTCGCTGGCTCCGAATAGAACTTCGAGGGCTGTCCATAGACTTTCGATGGCTCCGAATACACCTTCTCCGCTTGGCCATACATTTTCGATGGTTCCGAATAGACCTTGGCCGGCTCCGAGTAAAATTTCGATGGCACACTGTACATCTTCGAGGGAACCGAGTAGAATTTCGAGGGTTCCGACGAGATGCGAGGCATGGGCTTTAAACTGTCGCTAACATTGCGCTGTGCCTCGGCCAGGATGCCCAAGGAGGATGCGGGATGCCAACCTCTGCCCGGCATATGCAAATCATCCACATTCTGCGATATGGAACTGTACGATATTGATCTTGATTGGGGGCCATGACCAGGCTTGGTGTCGTGATAGATCACCGTTTGAAATGGCAGCAATTTGTCATCGCTTTCATGTGTGTTAGTTGTTGTTGTTGTTGTTGCGGCTGTAGTGGATGATGTTGCAGTTGCTGGTGCTGCACGTTGGCTTATGGAGCGACTGGAGGCAGCTGCTGCAAGTAGCGGCGCCGCCAATACATTTTGTATATTAGAGGCACTGTTCAGGGAATCACTTTCCGCATCCATCGAGTCGGCAGCAAGGCGTGGCTCCGTCTCCTCAATGGAGAGTTCACTCTTATGCGAACGATTCACATAATCCACACCGGATGCACTGGGTGCACTGCTTCTAAGAGCTGCTGCTGCTGGTTGAGTGCGAATTATGCGACCACTACGCTTGCTCGACGAGGTGCTGACGCTAACAGCAACAACTTTCACTTCATCACTAGACATTGTTCTTGTTGTAGTTCTTGTTGTTGTTGTTGGTCCAGCTATGGGTGCATCCTCGAGAAAGACAATCTTGCTGCCTGTGGTCACCAGCTTGACAACCTGTTTGCCATCCCCATCCATCAGTTGCTGTCCATTCGCATTGCGATAACGCGTCCTATGATCCAAGCTGCGAGCTCGACTCGCAGAGGGGCCCGCCACAATATCATAATCCTCCTCATTCTCCTCGCTGCGCAGGCTGCGTTGTTGTTCGTTGTGATCGAGGAATAGCTTGAGAAACTCATTGCCCGCAATGAGCTCACTTTGTCGCGAAGCGGAAGGGGCAGCAACTGGGGCTGGCCGCGTCAAGTTGCAGCACAACATCTGAAAAAAAAATGAAGAAAAAAAAAACAGAGAACAGAATTTAATATTGATTTAGTTTATGTTGTTGGTGTGTCAATTGCTTAGCAGAGTTTCCTTCTCAATGCGTTTTTTATGCAAATGTAGCAAATGCTGCATTTAAGCCGCAAGCTACACTGAGAGAAAAGCGCCATGCTCATAAATATGATAAATGTTTATTTTACCTTCAACAACAAGAGAGAAAAAGTTGGATTAAGCATTTATATGCTGATAGTTACAACCTTTTTCTCTAAGTGCATGCCAATCTGAGCACAGATCTATTTTTATGAATTTGCGTAATTAAAACATCATTCGTATTCGCAACAGCAGCAGCGATATCTTCGATATGCCTTTATGTAAATCATGATCTGGCAGCTATAACTATATGACATTTGAATAATCTTGTATTGGGTCTATTAAGACATCAATGGAATGCTGCGGCTGCCTTTTGATGTGTGTGTGTGTTGCATGTTATGTGAAGCTGGTCGGTGTCATAATTAACTGACAAATGTTGCCATGTTTAAGTGGTTGCAAAGTGGCAGCTAATGAAGAATGAACATGCATTCTGCACACAATCTGATCTAGAAACATTTTATCTTTGTTTTGATTAAGTATCTGCGAAGTAAATCATAACAATTTAACTTATCTAAGCTAATTTATTCAGGAAATACATTTTATGTTTCTTTAATCATTTAACAATTCAATAATTGATACTCTTTTAATAGAAAGCGATGAGTTTTTGAAGAAAAAAGCAATCAAAAATTATTAATTATGCGTCGAACTCAGAATAAACTTGAGAGAGACGCAAAATAAAAATATTAACCGCAAAATGATTAGCTTTAATAATTATTTAATAATATCTTTAACCATTCAATATTGACCTTCCCATTTTAAAGTTTTTGCTTTCAATGTGTGCTGCGCCAGGCATAAATCAAATCAATGCCGCCCCTCTTTAACGTGAATCGCGACTCACAAAAACAAAAGACTTAGGACACAAACTTGCCCAGCAAAGAATTGCTTGGCAAATAATATAGTATCGTATATAAGCAATGTATACCAGCATATTTATTGCATTTTGCAAAATCAGCATAACTAATTGTAATCGAGATAAATCACATAAAACACACTTCTAAAGCTCATAAAAAAAAAACACAAAATCAATGTGAATGGAAAGGCGCAAATTGAAATTAAATAGCAAAAATCAACATAAAAAAAAATATAGCTATAAATAATTACAATATACATTGCTTTTGTTTGCAGAGCAATTCATAATGACAATAACATAATTATGCTATAAGAAAATATATATAATGTATTTGATTGTTAAGTAAATAAAAAGGCGGCAACAACAGCAACATCCGGCAACGTTTCGAGCATAAATGCAAAACAGCTTAAAAGCGCAACGATGTGCAACAACAATAACAACAATTGAAGTGGGCGCCAATTGCTTGGCGACTGTCGCCTGTCGCTTTTGTTCTTGTTGTTCTTGTTGTTAGTTTAAACATTTCTAGATCATATTTAAGCGATTCAATCTAACAATTGTTGGCAGCAGCAGCAGCAGCAGCAACACCAAAACACCTTCGCACATATGCTAAAATTACAGTGTAAGTGTGCATGAAATGGGCGACTTGGCCAGTTAGCCAGTTAGTCAGTTGGCCACTTACTTATAGCCACAAAGTTGGTCACCAGTGAGGCGGCTCGCCTTGCCTTTTATGTCTAAAATTGCAGAAGTAACTGCTGTAACTGCTGCTGCTGAGCATTCATTTCGCGTTTAACATTGACACACAAATCGGCCGGATAGCTAATAACAATGCGAGTTGAGCAAAGGCCTAAAACAATGAGGAGGCGCAAAGGGCGCATTAAATAGTGTCGCATAATATTTGATTACACCAACGCTCGCTCCCTGCGGACAATACGTTCTAAAAAGTTCGTTTGCGACATTCCATTCGCATTGTGTGGCAAGAGTTACTTGAATCGAGCGGTCAGTGCCACAAGATTTTGTTGCGATTTGTGTGGCAATTATCAATTGGATTAATCTTGATTGATTTATCAGCAAGAATGCTGAGTTTGCTAATCCTTTTGGACATTCTTTTGCACTTAGCTGGCAATTGACAATCCACAATGTTTGTGTTTATCGTTTATCGTTTTTATTATCATTTATCATTTATAATTTATCATTCGATTGTTTGCGCCTTTCACAACAACTTTGACAATTTTCACGGCTGTCAACTTAGCGGAAGTGTTAAATACTCAATTTTGTTTTTGTTTGTTTGTCCGTCTAATCAAAACGAGCACTTAAATTAGCCCCCTTTGGAATTCTAAACATTGCTGTTGTATGTACTATATCCGCCTTAAACGAATCAATAGACCTTGTTGTTGTTGTTGTTATATATCGAACAATTAAGCAATAATCACGCCTTAATGAACGCTCTTTTCAGTGTACTTACTCTACATTAAGCTCAATTGCCTTTCAAGTGCCGCTTCACTTCAACTTCAATATAAATTAGCAACAAGCATAACTGAAGAATGTGATTTACTTGTGTGAGTAAAAGCTCGTTTAGAAAATACCCTATAATCTTACTCGTTAATGACAATCTTCGAATCTAACTTTACTGTTGCCAAAGAAGTTTTATCAATGGATCAATGTTATGCCAAAGTAAAAGACTTCTGAGTGGTTATATCTTAAGAATTGACAATCAACAATCGATTTTGATCAACTTATATTCCAAATGTTAATTCTCAAACTAACACACCCTTTCAGCTCAGCTTGTTAGAAACAGGTGAAACAGGTGCGCAGATCGCCATCAACATTTGGGACAAAAGATTATTATTCTTCAACTCTCTTTAGCCTATTTTGTCAGGTGGAGGATATAGAATGACTGAACGAGATCTTTGATTTATCATGTTTGATTGCCCTATTCAATTTTGTCTTCTTCTTTGTCAGAAGCTTTGTCAATTTCAAATGCTTTTCGCTTAAAGTTTCAATTAATGTTTAAAAAAGACTGAAAGTTTAGCTAATCAATTAGGCGTCTGCCCATGATCGATGTGGCACAAAAGAAAAACACAAGCAAACGGAATTCGGTTGCATAAAAAGTCAAATGACTCAAGACACGAACTGGCCACACACACAGCGTTTAAAGAGATTTGCATAGAAACGCGGAAAAAGTCGCCAGGCTATAATAAAAGGAAAAGTTTTAGTTTCTTTTATCAAATTCGTTTGGTCAACAAAAACAGGCAACCAGAATTGGCCTGCCCGCATATTTTGCGGCATGGCAGCATGGTGTGGCAGTGGCTGTCTGTTCGACTGTTGGCCCACAAGGCATTTGAGTTTTGTGGGCGTTGCAGCGTTGAAAGGAGCAACTGTTGCTGCAGTAGCAACAGCAACTGTTGTTTGCCACAAGTTGTGAATGTGTCAGCCAGGTTTGTTGTTGTGTTTGTTGTTTGTTTGTTGCCAAGCGGCCATTGTTTAATTGCACCACCCGCTGACTCTCAGCTGTTTATGTTTGTGTTGTTGTTGCAACTTGCCACTTGCAATTTGGCATCATACAAATATGGCCGCCATATAACTTGTCAATATAATCACAGCGGCGATCATCGGGTCCACATTATATACATTCATATATATATAGTTTGCAGGGCGATCTCAATGCCACCAAGCCCAATTGCAGCTAAATTTGCACTCAGTCTATACGTGTCTCTCTCTCTCTCTCTCTCTCTCTCTCTCTCTTGGTCATAATAACACACATTTATTAATTATACACCACTACAAACGACAACAACAAACACTCTTGACTTCATTCTACTATTTTATACATTGGTTATACTCTTTTTTAAGAGGGTTTTGTTATATTTGACATTAAATTTGTAACGCAGTTAAAGCTTAAATAGTTTATTTATTAAATGAAAATATATTATCATATTTCTTTCTTTTTTAAGTTAAAATAGACAACTTTCAAACATTATGATTTACTGAAAGTTTTTTAACATGTTTAATAAATATTATATTATTTGTGATCATGCTTCTATTGCTCTTTAATATTGAGTTAGAATTGGAATGGATTGTAGCTTATAAATATTATTTCAGTCGCAATGCCTGGCTCTCTGTCGTGAGAATCCCTTGCCCCTTTCAAACATATTGGAATAACTCGAATAGATAAATATTCCAAATTATTTACCCCATATCTTTTAGGGTATTTAAACTTCGTTAATGCGTCAAAATAAATGTCCTTGTTTCTTAGCTTGTAACTTTGCTAATCGTCATATGCATATCACTCTATATACATACATACACACATACATATACAACAACACACAAATACACTTACACACAGAGTCATAAGCACTACTTAAACTAGATGAAAGAAAAGCTGACGTTTGCTGGCTTTAGAATGTTGTTGCACCACGCGACGCAGCACCACTGCCACCCCTCCTCCTCTGCCTTAGCTCCGTTCTCAATCAACGTCCCGCCCGCTGCGCATAATTTGCCTCTGTGTGTAACAACTGTTGTTGTTGTTGTTGTTGCTCTTTGAGTTATTTAAGTTTTGAATTTTTTGTGATTTATTTTTATTTTTTTTATTTTTTTTAGTTTCACATAACCGCTCGTAAATCGCGTGCAATTATTTAACTTAGTTTTGTCTTGCCGCCGTTAAGTTGATTTTTAGCCAACTTCAGTTCGGTTTGCAGCCACAACAACACACAAAGCATTAGCATTTATAGCAACAACTCATAATAGCAGTAGAAAGAGCCAAGCAACTTGCATTGTGGATGGACAATAATGATGATGATTTGGGCCAATAAACGCTAGCCAGCCAGACAGCCAGCCAGCCAGACACATAAAGAAATAGGCAAACACTATTAGCCCCAAAGTAATTAATCCATTTATTTCACATGTTGGCCAAGTGAACGATTGAGATTGAACGATTGAGCGATTGAACGCTTGTTGCTTATAGCTGCAACTATTTATGAGCTTTAACTGCATGACTCGGCCATTAAGCAGCGGGCATTTGCAACGGGATTGTGTTAGACATATTAACTTCAAGGGTTAGCCAATACCAATCGATTTGTTGCGCATAACTAACCTAACTAACCATATATATATGAATGTATGTTTGTATGTGATCCCACATCAATTGAGACTCCCATGCGTAATAAATCATTCTGCAATGGCAGACAACTTGAATAACATCATCTCAATCTTTAAAGTTCAATGTCAACAATTGTTTTCTAGACATCCCATTAAAATCGAATACTATAAAACGTGTTAAGCTCTTTACTTCTCAGCAAGTAATATGTTTAAAAAGTTTAATGACAAATTTGTTGATGTTCATACTGTTAATAAATCAATGGAATGTTAAATTAAAAGCAGGGATATTTCAGTTTACCTATATACTATATAGCAACAGCATTAACAAGTGTAAAAAACAAAAAATTGGTTTCTGCAGCCTTCAACAATATCAATTCTACATCAAAATTGTTAAATCAAATATTGATTGAGTGACAAAATTCGTTTTATTAACTTTAAGAGAAAGTCGTTGAGTTTATTCCTTTCAGCAGCGGCACAATTGTTAATCAATATTCAAAATCAAGAGATAACAATAAATATACAGTCGAACTTCCATATAACGAACGTGCGGCTAACGAATTTCCAGAACCCTGCAATTTGATATAATAAAAAACTCATTCTATAAGAAAGTTCTTGCTACTCCCCTTGAGATTTGTTTATGGAAGCTTGACTGTATAATATTTTAAATATATGACTAACTGAGTCTAGCCATATTTAACATATCCAAGCACTTGATTTGATGTTGCCAAACAACCTTAAAATAGCATATAAATATTTTGACTATATGGCTTGAACTTTTGCCCTTTGTTGTTTTGCCTCCTGTCGGATTATCAATAAACTTTGTTTGATTCGGTCTTTTTGCAATCTTCGTTAGCCACTCAATAAAATCAAGGAAATAACTTACCAACAGCAGAAATACCAATTTGTGATACCAGCAAAAGTGTGCCATGCCTTTGGTTTTATTATAGTATTCAGGAACACGCTGGGACTTCTATTTATAACTTTTTTAATCAAGCGTTTCTTTTCTTTAATTGCGTGTCTTGTTCTTCTTCTTCTTCTTCTTGTGACCTTCTTCTTCTTCTTGCAACTTCTTAACGAAGCTCACTTTCTTTGCCGTCAGGTCAAGTGATTCATTTGGCTCGATTCGTTTGTCTTGTTTGCATTTGAATCATTCTGAAAGTTCCACAAATACTCCAGGGTCGCCAATAAAGTATCTTCCTCTTTGTTGCGATTGTGTTTATGGATTGGTTTCACTCTCTGACTTCTTAATCACTGCAATAATAAAGAACAGAAGCGAAACAGTTAAGCAATGCATTCATCTTAAGTGAAAGACAACTCTATGAAGAAACCAAAATAATATCTTAAAACGCGGTTTTGGGCAAAAGAATGAAAGATTGATAGTTAGGAAGGTTACCCTGTAGCTAGTTTAATGTTCAAGCTATGTTCACATATAGATAGCACGCTTTTCAACTACAGTCGAACTTCCGCATAACGAACTTTTCACCGGAACCCATTCTTTATTACGAACTTTTGTCTTGTCCCCTTGAGATTCGTTGTATGGCAGTTCGACTTTTAACACTTTCATCTCCCTGTTTCGACTTTTCTTTGGACAATTTTATGACAATCCATTTTACACACTTAACTCGCTCACACAGAGTACATTGACTAAGAGGATTGCTTTACGATCGCAGACATAAATTGAATAAATTAAGAAGAATTTATAAGTGGGAAGCTTGAGGTAAAAGAACATTAAAATGTTTGTTGGGGGTCTCTTTGTTTGCTTCTTCTTCTTCTGCTGCTGCCGCTTGTTATATGTTGAAGTCTACAAATAAGTTGCACAAATGATGCATCATTTACAAAAAGTTATTGGCTGGCATTAGACCCCGCCGGCTAATAACATTGCGATCAGCAATCAAAAAATAAAAGAAAAATATGAAAAAGATGCAAAATAAGAAGTCGAAGACGACACACTTAAATGTCAAGGTGCATTTCACACTTGTTGTTGCCCGATTTGAACGAGGCATGAATATATATTTAAACATTTGCAGCTAATTTTTGGTATTGCAAGAAGTTGCGATTGCGATTGAGTCGCGGCATGGCAGAAGAATCATTGAACTTGTCTGGCTAAGAACGGGTTGGTATGAAGTGGGCTGAGGGGTAACAAGTGTAGTCGCAACAAGTTGCAAGTCGCTAGCAGTCGCTTGCAACAACAACCAAAACCTGACCAAGATGCTAAGCGGTTTCTCTAGCAATTTCAACACATTTATAATTAATGACAAATATTTTTTAGTTTTTTTATTCGGCTAACCACACAAACAACATACAACAATTGGCATGTCATTGAAGCTCGTTGTTGTTGTTGTGTATTGCCAAAAAAAAAAAAATTCTTTCAGCTGGAGGCGCATATTAGCCTTTAATTATGACCCGTTTATGACCCTTGCCCCTGCCACAATCAAAATATAATTTAACTAAAACCTTTAAGTAATTAGCAGCATTTCCGCTAAGCCAAATATGTAATTAAACAAAAACACTCAAAAAAAAAAAAAATCACTTAAAATATTAATGTTGTAGCGCGTAGCTAAGCCGGGCCAAGCTAAAAACCTGTTCCAATTCTTATCAAGACTTATTCTTCTTCTGCCTCTTCTCCTTCTCCTTCTGCTTCTGCTTCATCACACAGTCCATATAATTACTCATGGTTTCTTGAGAGCGTTCAATGCCTTTTAATTATACAGGAATTTGTCTGCATTTGCAAAACAAAACATAAGCAAAGCCAAAAGTTTTGTTTATGCCCAAAAGTTGAGTTCATTAAAAATGAAAGTTTCTTGGCCAAATAGAAAAAAACAAAAATTCATAAAAACCCACAACGCTAAGCTCAACTCATTAATTAGCCAACTAAGCAGACAGAACACAAAATTTTAAATTATGGAAATTCTTTGAAAATAAAAACACTTAGAAAAAAGGTGGAGAAGTTTGTATACTTTGTTGACATCAAGTTTGAATTTTTTCCAGGTGTACTCATCTTATTCTTTTTCTACTTCTTGATTTTCCTTCTATTTCTCTTGTCTGGCAGCTTGTGACGCATTTTTCTTTACAACTTTTGTTAACTTTGTAACAAATCGCCGTCAAAGCGAAAGTAAAAGTGATAATCACATCTCTCATAGTATAAAGGTCGTTGTTATCTAGAAACCAGGCTCTCTATGCAGTATGTATGTGTTTATGTGTTTATTGCATGTATTTCTACACTTACTAAACTGGCCAGTTGAGTTTTTGAAATGCTGCACCCATATCAGAGTCAGAGACCCACAAACGGAACCACAGCAACAGCTGTAAAATGTTTGCTAGATTTGTGGCCAAAAGCACATAAATGAATGGCTCCACAATAAACTTAAAATCAACTCGTTTGAACTTTAAATAAATAAATATTGAATTCGTATGGACAATTATTGAAATATCCATTTCGTTAAAGTGAACAAAGTGGACCATAAATATGGCTAGAAAATCCTTACGACAAATTCTTGTATGAAGAAAAAGTCAAACTCTTGAACTTCCCCTTTTACTATCAACTCAAACTCCTTTATTCCATTGAACCAATTTGATAAAGTCAACTGTTGTTGAGTGGAAATTGCATATGATATTGTCGGATTGGTTGTGGGAGTGGACAGAAAAGTTTGAAGTTCATTTATTAAATCATATCTCGCTCTCTTTTATTCTAGAGTCTATGTCATGGCACTTGGTGCTGTTGATCTTGGTCTTGGACTTGGATATTGCAGCTGGGATGTTGGGAGCTGGCTCGTGAATGCCCAATGGCGTCGAAAAATTCGCACAGTTAGTATATAAATTAGAATGCTAATCGATATTGTTACGCCCAGAAAATAGACGATAAACAGACAGACTGAGAGACAGAGTAGATATATTGTATGTGGGTACAATAGAATGCTGAGTGAATTCCGGTTAATAAACTAGATTTAAAACCAGAAGTAAGCTGACAAGCAAGACAAAATGAATTGCTACTAAGTACAATCGTAACATACTATATAAAAGTGTTTGGACTACGACTACATCGACTTCATCTCTTGGTATGGTGACAAATTGTTGAAAAATCATACACGCGACAAGCCAACAACAAGAACTACTTAAAATAATGACAATTGCATTGACAATTGAGGCAAGCCAGTTGAGGGACGGGCATGGCTCAAAGCCACTAAACAAGCCAAGGGAGAGGCCAATGCGGCGTATGCGCTATTTATTGTCAACAACAACAACAACAACAAGTTAAGTCAGGCAGACCGCCAAACATTCATAATACCAAAACTAAAGCAATGTTAAACAAATGGCCGCGACCATTAAGTTGTTTAGCTATTTCCATGGAATTTCTTAAGAGTTTATTGCACTCTTAATAAAACTAAAAAATATATACTATATTTATATACACTGTAACTATGTGAAAATGTAAACATCTAAAAGATAAATCATATTATTTCAAGGCATTTGTTTAAGCGATTTAAGGACTGGGTTTCAGTTTTAAGGAAAGAGCATCTATTAGTCGTTTATTCTGCCTCTTGCATCACATGCATTCCCCTCTCTTTATTATAATTATTGTCATAAACGAGTATATAGGTATGTATGTATGTTTGTATCTGTATAGATAGTTACTGTATCTAACTCAGAGTGGCATTGCATCCAAAAAGCAAATAGTGCAACAGGTTTAGTTATTGTTGTTGCCTATCATTTAGCTGCTGCTGCTGCTGCTGCAAAAGCTGCAAAAACAATTTGTTAATTTTGCTTAGCGGCGTTAATTGTTTGTGGCCAAAGCTTAGACGTTGGGTGACTCGTTGTTTGGTTTGACTGCACTGCAATTAAGCTTTTAATAAACATTCGCATTAAAATTGTTGAGCGCTATTTGGCAATGGGCCCGACTAAGTTGACTGCCGTTCTGCTATTTGGCATAGAATGTGAGGCGAACAAACAGAAAAAACAAACTACAAAATATTCAAATTTGTTTTCAATAAAAACCTTTTCTATGCTACAAAACAACTTTATCAATTTACTTATTGATTTTTTTAATAGAAAAAAAATCTAAATTCAATTATGCTATAAACAAATATGTTTGAGCGGAAGCTAAACAATGGCAAAGCGAACCCTTTTCGACCCAATATTCAATTACATTTTTGGGGCATTAATTATGACAAACAACAACAGCAACAACAACATGCAGCTGCAACAAATTCACAATTTACAAATTACAAATTACTAAATTATAGTACCACGTCGCACAATTTGACAAGCCCTGCGTAACACAATTTGACTATCAAATGGTGGGGGAGGTGGAAGGGGTGGAGGGCTGCGGATATTGCTGCAATCTCCAGAGCATTGTTGAATGATAAACATCTGCTCAATCAAAATTGATCTCACACGCCTGTCAATCAAACAGGGAATGGGAGACAAAAGAGCTGTAAAAAAAGCGCCTTTTCAATTCGAGCCAATTCAATATCGATGGCTAATGCCGTGCCACAATGGCTAACAGTAACAGCTAACACACACACACAAACACACTCAGACTTTCATCGATGACCTTGACGCAAATCGTTGGCCATTTTTTTTTTTTTTTCATTCGATTTAGCTTTTTTTTGCACCTTTTTTGGCCGACATATTTTTTGTTTTGTTTTTAGATTACTGCTGCAGTCGCTTTTGGCTTAGACAACGGCTTAAAGACTTTTTAGCTTTAGCTATAGCTTTAGCTTTAGCTTATGGGCCGTGCAGATTTCTAAACACAATTGAAGACAAATCCACTTTATAGCCGTCAAATACTAAGAGAGCGACAAAAACAAACATTGAGCAAGGCAGCAGCCGCCGCAAAAACAAAAAAACATTAAAAATCTGGCAAAAAAAAATAAATAACGTTCGAAGCAAGGAAAAAAATGCTAAGCATAAAAAAACGCGTTTGCGCATAAAAAAAAACCGTTTTGGCCAATTTTAGCGATTTTTTTGGTTTGTCTTGTTTTTATGTATTAACCGTTACTTTTTTTTTTGTTTGTTTGTTAGCCCGCTGAGCTTACCAATGCACCCACCACATTTGTTGTTGTTCTCGGTATTGTTTATTTATGTTTGTTTTTTTGTGGCTGGATTTTTAATCCCGTGTTTTAGTGGTTGTTGTTGTTGTTTGTTTGGCTTTCTATATTTGAAAGCTGTTTGTTGTTGTTGTTGTTGCTGTTACTCAGTGCATTTGTTGCTAAGCCGTTTTGAATTGGAGCAATATTGGCGCGCGCTAAATGTATATATATGTATTTCGATCGTATTTAATGACGATTTGTTTATAGCTTTATTTTAATTTGATATCAATTATTTTCGACCAGTTTTTGGGTATTTTTTGTTACAGTTTGTTTGTTGTCACTTTTTTGATTTTGTTTTATGTTTATTTGTTTGATTTATCTCACACACGCACACACTCTTACACACACACACACTCTGAAAACTATATATTTAACTGACTTTGTCGAAATTTGTTTGGAATAATTTTTAAATTTCACCCGCGTTTCACATTGCGTATACGGAATTTTGCTAAGTTATATGACTTTGTTTTCTATTTTAGTACGGTCCTTAAATATGTTTTCAGCTGTGTTGTTTCTTTTTGTTTTGTAATAAACTTTGGTTCTCTTGGCCAGATGCCTTTCACGCTCGCGGCAACAACAAATCCAAATATATTTTATTCGTTTAGCGATTTAAAAATATTTGTATTTAAATTGTTTCTTATATTATTTTTTTTTTCAATGTATTATTTTGCAGGTTGTGCCGTGCGTCCGTTTGGCTACAGCGTCCACAGTTAACTGAATTCCCACAGCGATCAGAAAACTGATAAGTGCTTGGCTCACTGGCTGGCTCACTGGCTGGCTAGCGCCCAAGAAGGCTGGCTAAAAAGCTCTGTAAGCCCAGAGACAGAGCCAGAAACAGAAACAGAAACAGAGCCAGTCTCAGTCAGCGCCAAGTGCCAAGGCAACAACAACAACAACCATAGCATCACCAAGCAGCAACAGCACAAGAAAGGCAAAAGCACAAGTACTGCACACACACACACACAAACACACTCACGAACACAGTTAGAGCGTCAGGCAGGCAGGTAGGCAGCGCACAGTGGTATAAAACATAGCGTAATTTACATAAATCAAATGGTTAACTAATAATTGATACTATTTGAACTCAAACAAGATAATAATTAAGTTTCTTCTTCTTACTGTATTGAAATGCTTCTATAAATAATTTTATGTTCTTCCAAATTCTTCTTAACATAATTCAACTCAATAATTAACTCAGACTGGTTTAACAGCTGCCTTTCTATTAATGCTTTACCATAATCAACATAATCAAACCTATGTACAAGCATTTTTATATTGATTTTGATCTCACACACATAAACAGTGTTCCACTGTGCGACGTATGCAGCTGATTTGGTTAGATTTGATACAGAGACAGCTTTTACGAACCAACATCAAAGTCAGCCCACAAACCTGAGATCAGAAAAGAACGGACATAGCGTTCCACTGCCAAAGAGTGCTAAGCTTCGTGCTAAGCGCGCGATCGGGCCGAGACTTTCAAGCTTCGTGTCATGTGAATTCATATCGTGTAATGTTACTGTTAAGCTCACATAACATAAAAATGTTAGCTTACATTGCGTGATGTTGGCTGCGAACGCAAAAATGAGACGCGTTATGTTGGCTGCGAATGCGCATAGACCAGTACTGTAAAGTGTTTCAAGAAAGTTAAACACTGAAAATAAAACAGCTTATAAATTGAATTCTAGCTGTAAGTCGTAAGTGCATTTTTGCAGAACCTTATATATTTTTTATCATTATTATTTAAATATTTATTATCAAGCCATATGAATTTACAGTATTTACAAGCAGTATTTATTTTGATGTTACCAAATAAATTGCAACATTTCGCTATTAGTTGTTTTTTGTAACTTATTGCTTAGCTAGCCATTATAATATTGTTTGTTTAAATGATTTAACGTTCCAAAATGCACAATATTTAGTATGATATTTAAGTAATTTTATAGCTTATCACAAAACTAAAACAAATAGCTGTACAATAAAATTGAATATTTTTCAAAACATTGCTCATTCAGAACATCCAATTATCAAATTTCCCGCGACGTGTTTGTTGTCTGTGTGTTTTGGAAAAGAAGATTAAGCCATTGATTAGATGGATTTTTTCATTGTTTTATATACTACTATAATGGAAAACTAATCTAAAACAATGCAACTACAGATCTAAATCTAGACAACTATTAAAAGTTTCTAAGAATTGCGCAATGATTTCTTGTTAATGATATGAATTATTTAGTTGTTGACTCGATGATATGATGGCATGATAAATGGATAAAAGGTAAACCAAAAATTAGAAACATTGAATAAAATTTTAATTATTTATTTGGATTACTTATTGTTTAGACATCTTCATCGAACTTTATTTATTGTTGGTATTTTTTTCTTTTAGTATTTTTTTATAGTACATGTTTCATATCTTTAATATATCATAAAAATAATCATAATCATATCTATATATGAACAAAAACAAACTGTAAATTGAAAATAGTTTATATATATAGATATATATATATAGTTTATAGTATTTATGCTTATGATAAAGCGCAGCTCATTTTTAAAAATCACACAATTGCCCACAAAAAAATAACTTCTGTTGTTGTTTTCTTTCAGAATGTTGGTAAAAAATACTTATCAAAAATATATATATGTGTATGTAGCATAGTAAATATATAGTTTAGAGATACTGCATGCAATTTTCAACCAAAGTTTTTCTAGTTACAAAAACCAAATGGCGAAATTAAACAGTTAACATTGTTTGGTTAAAAGAAGATTGAACTTAAATCTTTCGACTGATAAGTACATAGTTCTGTGTATATATGGGGATTGTCTTGGGAGCGGGTGGGTGACACACAGTTTGACAAGCATTTGGAATGTTTTAAGTGTGTTACAACATGGGATTAAAGCTAGCTAAAATAGGAGAGAAAAACAGATTTTAACTACAGAAATCTCTCTCTTGTGTTAAGCAAAGCGGGCCAACGGAAAACGAAACAAGAAGAGCAAAAATAGTTAGATAGAAACAACAATCAAGCTATGATTTGTTTTTTTTTGTTTTTTGGTTGGGGCAGCTTCAAACTTGCGTCACGCACTGCGCATATTTATCCAGTTCGCCACGCAGCAACTTCACTCGCTCCGTTTCCTCCCGCAGCGTACGCACAAGCTCCTCAATTGTGCGTTGTTGCGCCAGCACCATGGACTCTAGTTTATCCACACGACCCTCTAATTGTTGCACGCGTGGCACAGACTCCGTTTGTTGTTGATGATTGTTGATAATTATTGCTGTTGTTGCTGCTGCTGCTGTTGATGCTGGTGCTGCTGGGCTATCGTTCACTGTTATCTTCTCTGGTTGTGGTTGCTTTACCAGCGGCGATATACTACGATTGCGTATGGATAAACTTTTGGGCCTTTTGGCAGCTCGTGATTCCTCATCGCTGCTAACCGCGGTTGTCGCCTTTGTGGCTGACATGCTTTTCGACATGGACATGATGGCATCGTGGTGATTGTTGCTGCTGCTGCTGCTGTTGGTGTCCCTTTTCTGGTTGTTGCTGCTGCTGCTGCTGTTGCTACTCGAGCTGCTGCTTTCCACAAACATGGACTGTTGCATAATGCTGGATGAAGTCACTGCACTCGATTGCACTTTTGTGGCAGTCACATTACTAGTTGTGCTGATGCTGCTGCTGGTGGCACTTGTTGTCAGCACGCTGGATGTAGATGTGGCTGTGGCTGTGGCTATTGTCTGCTCGGCGGCAAACAGTTTGGAAGTACGTTCGGCCATCGAAGTGGCAGTGGCAGTGGCAGCTCCAGAACGTGGCTCAACATTTGGCGAAGGCTTTTTACGCGTTACCTGCGATGCTTTTAGCTCTTCCATCCAGGGTGCTTTCTTCTTTTCCCATTCGCGTGGCTTTGGCTTGGCCAACTGTGGCTCTTCGCCCGTCGAATTGTCATCGGATGAGGCAGTCGCCTTGTTGCCACCACCATCTTCACTTAGTTCGCTAGCGCTGCTGCCCATGCCACTGCCATTGATATACACCGAATTGTTATTGCTCTCGCCCAGCACATTTATGGCAGCTGAGGGTGGACGTCGTTTGGGCGCCTTAACGCGTCCCGCGCGCATATCCTGCAATATCGAGCCACGTTCCACCCGATCGAATTCCGTATCCTCTACAGCAATGGTGGCTGCTCGCCGCATCACCACATTGCCAGTTAGGCCCGCCTCTGGCAATTGTCCACTTGTTAATTTACTGCCCGCCAGTCCGTCAGAGACATCATGCGATACAGCGCTGGTTAGTTTACTATCTCCGCTCTTTCTTTGCTTCAAGCCACCGCCGCCGCCGACGCCAGCACCAACCAAAATACCACCTAAAATGCAAGAGAGAAATTAATTGTTGTTCGTTGTACATTTGTATTCAAAACTAAATTAATTTAATGAAATAACTCAAAAGCAACTGAACCAATCTTACATCTATCATTGTACCAGATAGCTAACCAGTCTTAAGTATAACAACAACAAGAAATGTAATTATATTCCATAAATTTGAATTATTGAATTTTAAGCATTAATTAAACAATTAATTGATCCTCCTTTTGTTTGTTCTGTGTTAAGTTTATAGAGAGTTTAAAGATTTTCTAAAAAAAAAACTTTCAGATTGACGGAATGCCATAAAGTTATCTAAATGTACGTAGCTAATAACGTAACGCATGATGTAATGCATTGCATCATTTGACCAATAAATTCCGATTCAGACCAATGACAGTTTTTATTCATTTTATGATATGCAACGCTTTGAACTAAGTCGAAGTCTTTATAAAAAGTTCATTTTCAATTTGATATAACGAGTTATCTTTAAACCGAAGCTTTTCTTTGTCCCCTTGAGATGAACATTTAATTACTTTTCATGGTTTCAATTTATTCATTACTTTTGCCATACAAACTTCCTTTAAAAGTGTTTCTATTTACACATTCTACTTAAAGTTTAAGCACTTCGGTTTAGAACTTAGCAATTCCATGCCCCCTTAACCAAAACACAGCCGATCTTTCTCAAAAAAGCGTCTTCAAGTTTTGAGTTATTTCATTTACCCAAATTATTCTTGGTAAACTTACCTGGACCCGTGGGCGTTTTCTTAAGCGGCACACTTGGTTTTTTGCCAACAACTGGCGGCGTTGGTGATTTAATTTTCTCATCCATATTGTCCAGACTCTTGCGTAGTTCTGCATAAACAGCAGCGTTTGTTGTTGCTGTAGTTGTCGTTGTATTGCTGCTGCCGCTGCTGCTGCTTGTAGTGGCTGCTGTTGTTTGTTTATTGCTGCTGCTGCTGCTGGTGCTGCCAGGCATTTTGCTCAGATCGAGGTTCTTGTTCTCTAGCGATTTACGCTGGGCAGCCACAGTGCCAATGGGCAGCCCTGTTTCACTGAGTATATCATTGAGTGAATCGCGAGATCCGAAACTCTCCTTGCGACCACCGCCAGCCGATGATGAGGAATTGCTGCTGCTGCCTGTCTTTTTGATATATACTTTTGATGTGGTTGAAGCAGCGCTATTTTGTTGTTGTTGCTGCTGTTGCTGCGTCACTGTTGCTGCTGTTGTTGTTGTTGTTGTTGCGGCACCGCTGCTGTTGTTGCTGCTGCTGCTGCTAATGTTGGTGGCGTTCGTTGTGGTCATGTGGCTCGTGTTGCTAGTCTTGCGTTGCGTTGTTGCTGTTGTTGCCGCCGCCGCTGCTGTTGGTTGCTCATTAATGGGCGCAACTGCAAAAGGGCAAAGAAGAGTTGAGATCATATTTAGACAATGAAGTTTCTTTTTCATAATGTGGGCTGCGTTTTTGGCCACCCAACAACAACAACAATAATCACAATAATCATCAACATCAAGTTGAAGTCAAGTTGAAATTTGTTGTGTTTATTATTAAATGATGAGCACGTCGAGCCAACATCATCGGCGTGACTAACTTCGAGTAGAATGAACAGCAACGATTACTACTGAGCTGAGCTGAGCTGAGCTAAGCTGAGTACGGAGAGCTGATGATGATAATGCAAACAATTCAAACTGGCTGCAAAGCGGCCAAACAAGTTTCAAGTCGAATCGAGTCGAATTGAGTCTCAACTGTTGCCAAATGTCAATAAATTAACGTGCAAGTCAAACAAAAGCGTCTAGCTAGCGTAGGAGCAATAAAATGCATACCAAAACTAAATAAATAAATTCACGCAAAACAACAAAAAACAATCTGCTAGAGATCAAAGCGTGTCACGCACAATGTGTGTCAAACAAATGCACTTAACCTACATTTGAAATGCAACTTTTAATTGTGAAGATTAAATGTTTGATTAAACAAAACAATTGTCTTAGAGTAAAACTTAACTTTTTCAAGGCTTTATATACTTAAAACTATATACTTAAAACGAAAGAAAATTAAAAACAAATCAATAATTTCGTGGTTTTGTCATTTGATCTTAACTTTAAAAGTTTCTATTCGTCTTTTTTTTTGTGACTGATGGTTTTAAGCATGAAGGATTTTACTCATATATATTTTTCTAAAAGAATATTAAATAAAAACATAATTCTAATATTTTACAAATCACTTTTTACCACATCTTAAAAACTCCAAAAATACCGAAATAGCTATTAGTATTTTTTAGCTGATGGTATTTTTTTATTTTTTGGGAAGTTCAAATAGATTTCTTTCAGGATTCTATCATTTGATCTCTTGTTTAAAAGTTTCAATTGTTCTTTTTAATGGCTGATGATTTTTAGGGTTGGTGCGACTTTTGCTGTTTAAGACTTAGTTACCACTTGACTATTTGCTCACGACACAATGCTCATCTCTACTGGTGAAAAAAGTAAAAACAAACAGAATAGCAATAGAAACAAATGGCAAAAGTGCCAACGAGTCTCGCAAACATAAATAAACGACAAGAAATGATGGTGAGACACAATAGACAAATCAAAGCAAACGCTGATTATTGAGTAACGTTTTGAAAATGTATTTTAAAGGTCAAGCAAGCGAACATAAAAAGACCAATAACAACAACAGCAACAACTATAACAAAAGGCGACAAAAGTCAAGCATAGAATAGAGAGAGATATATATTTATAGTCGTAGTCGCAGTTGTAGACAAATTGACGCAAAAGCCAGCCGTTGATAATTGTATTAAATGGCAAAAACGAATGTGCCATGCTGACTTTCACTGTTAACAAATGACAAAACCAACAACAACTAAAAACCACAACTAATGCAATAATAGCAACAGGAAAAATATTTTTGTGCGCGAATTGGAATTTAATATTGCTTGTACAGTGAACGCTTGATAATTGGGAATAGGTTTCCGAAAAGATTTTTCTTGGTCAAAGAATTTTTGTTAACACTTTCATATAGCCAATTACTTTACTTTTTTAACCAATTTTAAACACTTTTACATTCAACTACAATTATGAATTATTTTTTCTCAACCATTAAATGCTTTCGATTTGGTCTAAAATACATTTAATTGTTTTTTATTGTATTTAGCTGAGCTCTTCTTATATCTAGATACTTTATTAACGAGTTTTCACTGTAAACATTTTTTGTTTTACTTTATTTTTTTTATATTTTTGAACATGTTGAGTAATTGACTTTATTGCTAGTGTTGGTAAAGCTGTTTGTTGTTGTTGTTTCTGGTGTTGTTGTTGTTGTTGTTTGCCTGGGACGCGCACACCAAAAATGCCAAAACGAAAGAATTAGGCAACAAACTTGACTTTTTGTGTGTGATTTGATTTAATAATTGTGGTGTGACTGTTAAAGTTTTAGCTGGTTAATCATTAATCCGATTGTTTAATTACAGGTTGTTTTAAGTTCCATGCGACAACAACACACGTAACAGCCGTAACAGACACCAACAATCAACAACTGCCAATTAGTTAGACTCAATGGGTTTAAGTCCATGTGGCAAAACAAAATACTAAAACCTCTTTATGTGAGTTTTGCAATTGCAGAAAGCAGCCAACGAGGAAATTTACCCGCAATAAGAACGGTAATTGTGGCACACGCACAACAACGAAAAAAAAAAGAACACGAACAACAACAGCTACAATAAAAATATATAAACTTGCCGCCGCACAGCAAAAAAGAAAAACAAAAGAAATCCAATAACGTAAATGGTCAAGAAATCAAAACGTACTGAGCCACAAAAGGTAAACAAAATTGCTGGCAAAGGTACAACAAGCACAGAGAGGCTGACTGAACGAAAGAGAGACGGAGAGAGAGAGAGGGCGCTTGCACTCTCTGGCAACATTGTTGATAAGGCTAACAAGTAAAACAATGCTGCCAACAAAAAAGAACGAAAAACAACAAGTGCTATGGGGCTCGTCTCTCCCTCTCTCTCTCTCGATTACAATGGACGCTAATGTTCACTCATAATGAAGTTCATAAAAAGCATTGCTCGCTGCTCATTATGATCTCATATGTTGTTGATCTAAGAGAGACACTCAAACCAAAGAGAGTGCAAACGACATCAATTTTTGTGAACGAAAACGAAATAAACGTAGCTGAAAAAAACAAAACCAGTTACAACTTAACTGATATTTTAATATTATGGTATTTGTTGTTGTTGCGTTGTCGTTTTTGGTTTTGAATTTGCGACGTTGACAAAAGGTAAAATGGCAAAGCAAAAAAAACAACCAGAAACAAACAAAACACTTTGATTTATATACATGAGTTTATAACGTATAGTTGCAACGAATATTGTATACACTATAGTTGCAGGTAACAAGTAAGATGACAGAGAGGATGATAAAAATATGCGTTCAAGTATTATTGGCGTTTAAGCCATACTCTTAAATACTTCCAGTGAATAATATCAATTTCCATATTCAATAAAGCTTTCTTAAACATCCATTTTGAATTAAACCTTTAACATTTTGGGCAATTCAAGTAAAACGATTATTAAATATACCATAAGATTATATATTATTACAATTTAAAGAGTATTGATCCTATATCCAACTTTAACAAATACATTTAATCTACAAATGTTTTTTTTTGTTTAATGTTTTTAATATAATCAAGACAATAACTTTGTGTTAATAGTTTATAAGAAAAACCTTTGGACACATTTGTGCATACCTACAATAAAATAATAAACAAACAAATATACAAAGTTAACTGCTGATTTAAATAAAAATCGCAAAAGTATGCAATGCAAGTTGAGCTAAAAATACATATTTTAATATTCATAAGCAAAGAGCAACAAAGTTGCAATTAATTAGGCAACAAAGTCATAAACTCATCAAGCGTTTAATACCGCGTCAAAAACGCCTCTGAAACGCGCGCTAATCGCAAAACTGACAAAATAAATGCTCAAAAAGCATTTAACACAAAAATAAATAGACAAGTCGAAAAAACACGTTTTAGCCATGCAAATTGACAAAAAAAATAAACACAACGACAAACCGCAATTGAAATGGCAAAATGGAAAGACGAGAAAAATGACGCCAGGCGGCTTAGGCTGAGATTTTCCGTCAGACTTTTTGGTTTCTTTTTACATTTAACTTGGCCAGCAGCAGGCGCCAAGAAAGCCAAGCCAAGCCAACAAAAAAACCAATAATAATAATCATAATGAAAACGGAAAATAAATCATAGAAATTATGAGCGCCACAAGCAATTTTCCATTTCCATTTCGATTTGACAAAAGAAGAAGAAAGAAAAAAACGAGGCCTTCGGTCAGAGAAAAGAAAATGAAAACTGGCCAAAACAACGAAACCAAAAACGAAAAGAAAAGAAAAACTCCGGCTAGCTGGAAAAACTCGTTTACATACAAATCGTGGTGATAAAGCTGGCCATACGAGCGCCCAAGAACTCGAATGAGCCGCCGCGTTGCGGTCCCCTTGCCGCCTGCCCGCCAACGCCTCTCATACGTGTCCGGGGGCGTGGCAGCGGCGGCGGCGGCGGCAGTGCTGGAGGCGCTGCAGTTGGATTTGTTTGTGTTTGAGTGTGTGTGGAGAGTGTGTTGTGTTTTTGTTGTCGTTGCAATGAAGTTTTATATTTTTTATAACACACAAACACACCGTAAAAAAAAAGAAAAATTAATAGGAGGAGTAGAAGAAGAAGAAAAGTGTAGAGGAAAATTACACAGAGACATCAACACGAGATATAGTATAAAATATAATCTTGAATCAAACTTGAACAAACAGAGAGAGAGAGAGAGAGAGATAGAAACATAAGAGCGATAGTGAAACGTTAACAAAATGCTAATTAATGTTCGTTCGGAAAGAAGAAAAATGCAAGTAATATAATAAACATAAGAAACCAAAAAAACCAAATCAATAAGTTGATGTTGATGTTGTTATGTGCAGGAAATGTTGAGTCGAGTGGAAGAGAACTTAACAAAACAAGAAACGAAGAAGAAAAGATGTCTTAAAAAGTGTGTGAAGTGATTTCAAGTGGCTTGTGAAGTGATTTTTCGAGTGCATTAAAGGAAATGTTTTGGGAACTTTTTGACGTATGTTGTGCATATAAAAACTGTGTGTGTGTGGTGGAAAAATCTATAACTTATCGGCATTTAGACTCAGTTTTTGTACTGAGTTTTAACACTTTTGAGTACCCTTACTAACAGTACCCTTAGTTTTAATGACTTTTTGGTTGGATCAATACAATTTAATCATAATAAGTGCATTAATTTAAGGCCAGATCTAACAAATGTTTAAATTATGTTCTTGAATACATTTTAATGCGCAAATATTCAAAGTAACTTTAATGTTTGGAAGAGCTTTTTGCTAGCCTTTCAAACAGTTATGTTCGATTAATTAAAGTTGTTTGGCTTGTGAGCCAATCTTATCAGCATGATAAAGGTGCCTTGGTGAGAGACTGGCAAAAATACCAAAAACAATTCAACTTGAAGCACGACAAGCAAAAGTATTTTTAATTAATTCAATTGCACAACAACAATTAGAGAAGGGAAAACTGTTGCAAGAAGCTGCTGCAATCGCTAAAGTAAATTGCATTCCATTAGTTTTCGGGAAAATTGAGAGCAAAAAACGACAATAATGACATGGCGGCGAATGACGAGGAATGACAAAAAAGAAGGAAAAAAAACAACTCATAGAATGACAAATCGAAGATTTTTAATCGCTGTTGCACTCACCTTCTGCGGGTGCCAAAAGCTTGACAAAATTATCAGGGAAGACGCCAACCTTGCCACGCAATTCACCCTTCCACCAGCCCTTGTCGGGCAGTTCCATGCTGACAATGGCAATGATGTCGTCCACGTTGAGCTCCAGCTCATCCTCGTTTTGTGG
Organism: Scaptomyza montana; assembly: GCA_018904305.1. Lineage (NCBI taxonomy): Eukaryota > Metazoa > Arthropoda > Insecta > Diptera > Drosophilidae > Scaptomyza > Scaptomyza montana. Next base: position 20,498,202 of record JAEIGR010000001.1, on the reverse strand, counting down.
CGCATAGGGGAATTCGACGCGACAATAATCGCGTTGTGGCTTCGGCGGTAACGTGGGCGCTGATGATGCCACAGTTGCCACAGCTGCTGCTGCTGCGGCAGTTGCAGCATTTGTGGTTGCTGTGGAAGTCGCCGTTGCTCTGCTTTTTGTTTGCTTCGATGTTGTTGTTGTTGTTGCTGTTGTAGATGTTGCTGTTGTTGTTGCAGATGCAGCAGCAGCAGCTATTGTTGCAGGAGCAACTGTTGTTGCTGCTATGTTGTTTGCAACTTGGGCAGCTTTTGCTGTCAGCGCCGTATTTGCAACCGTTGCACCAATCGTTGGCGGCCGCTTGGAGGCCAATATTGGCGATGGTTCGATATGTTGCACGAAATTTGAAGGAAATACGCCAACTTTGCTGCGCAAACGTCCGCGCCACCAGCCTTCCTCGACCTTAATGACACAAACAGAACGAACAAAAATGGCAATGAGCAAAAAAAATACTAAAAAAATACCACAGAACACAATTTTTGTGCTTTCATATTCGGTTTTAGTTTTTCATGTTATTGGGTTGAGTCGACAAAAAACTTATTGGCAAAGAGGTTAAATGGGGGTTGTGGCCACTAAATGTATGGGGCATGTGGGCTTATTTAGATGTATATACTGGTACACTCAGAGAAACAAAGTTCAATTTCCTAAGCATATATGTATTTATTGATTATTAATGATTTCGGACATTGTTAAACTTCAAATAAGTTGAAAACGTTTTGGTTATTAATAAAAGAACTTATTGCTAGCAATATTGAGCTTTAAATAAGTTAAAATGTTTTAGATTCTATTTTATTTATCTTGAAATAAGTTAGAAACTTTAAGTTTTAAATTTAGTAACTGTTTTAAACTTGCCTAAGCTTTATTCTAAAATGAAATTAGATTTAGACTTGAGTATTTTAAAGGAGAATATCTTGTTTAAATTATTTTCATTTAAGAACAAAACTATTTTAAGAAAAGATATGTTTGAGTCATACCTAAACAGTTTACAATCTAATAAATTTGCACTTGATTATTTCTCTGAGTGTATATATGTATATGTTTGTTTGTTTGCATACGTACCTCCCCTAGGAATTCAATGACATCACCCACGGCCAGCGTCAGCTCGTCGTCGTTGACTTGTGTGTAACTGTAGATGACTTTACAGCGACGATTCGATGTCGCTGATTTCTCCCTGAATAACAGCAAAAACGAGAAACGAAAAAAAAACATAAGCAAAGATAGAAAATTACAGAGAGCGCAAACATATGTAAATGTAAATTAAAAGAGAGAACGTTTTGCAAATTTACATACTAAAATTATAATCTTAGTAGTGTTATGTAAAATGACACAAGCTCAAAGTATGTTCTAAAGGGAGTGCTTAAAAATTTAATTGTACAGGCAAACCTGGATAGGGAGAACAAATATTTTGTAGAGTTCACACCATCCAGGTTTGCCTGTACTTGAATGTTCTATACAATTTTTTGCAGTATGCGGGAGGATGAATAATAAGAGCTTTAAGTTAATGTTTGAGCTTAAATTAATGTGTTTTTAAAGTTAAGCTTTAAGCTTTAGTCTCATGGATGAATGATAAATATGGCTAATAACCTAAATTCCCTAAGAGCTTAAAGTTAATGATAAGCTTGAGTTAATGTGCTTTTAATATTAAGCTTTAGTTTCATTATTAATGTAATGCCTTAAATACAAACTACAGGCGAAGCTTTCAGAAGCTTTTTTGGCAAATAATCGACTAAAAATTTATGTGATGCTTTTAACTTTTCTGCCATTTTAACTAAATTACTTCAGTGTCACTTTGAGATCGTCATTAACTTACCTAAGCTGCACTACCGCACTGTCGTCACTGTGATTGCCATTGCTGCTTGGCTCCAAAATGCGCACAAAATTATCGGGAAACATTCCTGTTATGCCGTTAGCTTTCAAAGTGCCTTGCCACCAGCCGCCTGGCATCTGTTTGATGCGATAAATGATGGCACCCTTGTGTAGATCCAGTTCATCTGGTTCCTTGGCAGCATACTCGTACTCAACTATTGCACAGATTGCTGCAAAGAGAACGAACGAGAGAGAGAGAGAGAGATGATTAGTAAGGCAATGGAGTAACCTTATATGGGACACGCGCATTTATAATGGCCAATGTCCAAGTTACAATAACGCAATCGAGAGTGTCTCTATTTTTAGACCGCTTCCTTCTTACTTAAATATGTCGTCGTCGTCTAGTCTATCGGGTTTTGCTACGTGACACTCACATTTTCGTTTGATTTTTGCGAGTTTTTGTTGATTTTTTTCCAAAGCGCTCGAAAAAGTAAAAGTTACATGACAAGCTCAGCTCCTCTCATCGTTTGCTTTGACGAATCGAAGAGAAAAACCAAACAAAATTATAAAATGCGAATTGTGGGCGGCCAAAAAGCATTAATCAACGAGACGTCAAATAATTGGGTTAACCGATTGCTGTTTGGGCGTTAAATTTTATGACTCAATTGGATAAGCCTCAAAAATAATTATTGTCTAACTGGCGACATCTTTTGCTTTAAAATTCATAATTCTTATCAAATTATGTGTAGAGATTTGTTGTTGATTATTAGAATGATGTCATTTGAGTTATTAATGTGTTGAATAATAGTTGGTTATTTTTAATTATGTTTTGGTATTTCCAGCTAAGCGGTTTTGACTTTTAATACATTTAAGGGATATAATAAAAAGCTTTTAAGGTTCTCCTATTTCTGAACGAGTTTTAAACTACACTCGACCGCTCCTGTGTAGCGTATTTATCAGTCTTTATTGCTGCAAAAGTCTCACCTCACAATGACTCATAACGCAGATTGACAACAAAGCCATGGGCTACAATTCATAAACTACGAAACGATGCAACAATAACAATATATATTATATATACCAGTGCCATAATTATTTACAAGTGACGCTTGACTCGCTCGCCTCCAAACCAATTTAAATAACAACAACAGTCACAACAAAAGTGTAAAATAAAACAAAATCATGTGCAAAACTTATTTGGTATTGGAGGTTGCTGCCCCCGCACTAGCAGCAACTTTTTTATGTGTTCGTGTGTTTGTTTTTATCATGGAATAGCAGCTGCTAAAGACTGAAAAACGGATAGGTTTATTGGCTTAGAACTATAATGGAAAGATAAACAGAAGACTAGAATAACAATTTAAGTTTTGCAAAGCAGCAGAGGGTAAAAAGTAAGTAGATTACATCGTGCAACACATCATCACACTCTTTTCATGTACTATAGTATGAGGGTTTTCAATTAAACTTATAACATCGCTTCTCACTTTAATTTAGTATTATAATTTAACTTATTTCTTATATAGTGTTCTACAAATAAATTCGTTTTATAGAGAAGCTCGACTCCACTGAAATACAGCTTCGTAATCCATGAAGTAATCTACCCTTTCATTAGTCCTTTCTATAAAAGGAAGTTAGAGTATAATGGTGAAGATGAAACCTGTATAAATACCAATAATACGTGATGTTTTGTCTTGCGTCTCACAGCTAAATTGCCGATGAATGTACTTTATGTGGGTCAATTCGACTTTAATGGCCGTAACGATCATAAGGCCTACTATGAATGACGTTTGTGTGTGACACAATGCAACAAAAGGGAGAGTAGTGGGGTAGAGATACGTAAGTAAAGAGCCATCGAGTGTAAATCGTTTAGTAACGTGTAATACCTAATGGACACTCGACTCGAATAGCTTTGATAATGAACAATTAAATTTAATTGTGTGAGTCGAAATGCTTTTCAATTTAAAGAGTTTATATTTTTTTCTTGTGTCAAGCAGAGGAAGAAGAAGATGTGAAAGAAGAGACCACCAACGTTTAAAGTGGCAGCCGAATCCAAACTAAATCAGCGCACATAATAATAATTTCACTTTATTTGCAGAAGACGACGACGACGACATCAAAAGCACCAAAAGTTGCACAAGCTCAGTGTGCAGAGAAAGAGAAGTGGCAAGAGTGCTGCAAGCAATGCTGTTGAAGGGGCAACACACTGTCTCGCCTCACCTTGCGTCGCCTCACACGTTCGTAAACTGGGCCAACACGGGCGTATTTCAGTTAATTCAGTTTAACCCACAACAAAGCCACGACAGCAAAGAGCCAAAACAAAGCGACATCCAAATGAACCTTAAATGTGGTTTTTTTATTTTTATACAAATGAATAATGAACATGAAAAAAAGAGAAGAGGTACATTCGAACGCAACCGACTGCGGTTTACTCGATACCTGTTTGAAAACGGGTAAATAATGATTGCCAACCAAGAGGTACGGTTGCGGCAGGGTTGCCCACTGAGTTCAAAGATTGGATGATGCAGATCTTTCGGGTATGCCAACAGCAATATTGCCACCAAATTGGGTGCCTCAAGTCTCAAAACGGTGGAAGAAATAGGCGTTTCTCATTTCAAACTGCGGGGGGCTCGGGGCCGAATGGCTCTATAATTTTTGATGCAGCTTTTTGGGTGACGCCAGTATCTATCTTCTTACCAAATTTGGTAAGTCCAGCTGTAAGGATGTAGGAAATACCTATGTCGATTTACCGAATTTTATTTATCGAAATTATCGATTTCCCAGCCCTCCAGAAGGCGTAGAGCCCCAATCTTGACAGTTTATCTGTCCCGGAAATTGAAAAAGATATTTGCAAAGTTTCATATCTCTAGCTGTAGGAGAGTCGAATAAAGTTGCCAATATACAGACGGACAGACGGACAGACACCATGCACAAAACCAATATGCTCTGTACCTTCGGTATCAAGTATAACAAAAGTTGTGCAATTATTCTTTGATTAACAAAAGAAAGGCAACTGCAACTGTAGAAATGAATACATGCAACATATTTGTTTGTATAAAATATATACATATAAATATTATATTTGTGCAATTTTTGATTCAAGATCTTTTTGATGATTTTACAGATTTAAGCAGTTTTTAATTTTACTCAACTTGCTTAAATAAACAAAAAACTTATTTTCGAAAAAAGAAAACAAGCTAAAGATTTAAAAATTTAAAACAAAGCCTCAAATTTATTAACTTAACATTTGGAAGATTATTTTTGCCAACGATAATTAAAACAAGACTTCTTTTAAGGGCGATTTCAAAAACACTCTTAAATGAGTCGATTAAATAATAATAATTAATTAATAGTCTAAATATATACAGGGTATCTAGCTAGTCCATCACTCATATTTGCATTCTTACTCGACTTTTTTTTACACCATTTTTTTACATTTATTTTCTTTTGGCCACAATATGTACATTGTAACTGAATGTGCGCTTTAATAACCCCAACTGACAGCGACCACAAAACTCGAGTCAGCTCACACACACACACACACACATATAGTGTAGAATGGGAAACATGCAACGATGACAAACTGACAGTTTGACTAACTCTCTAGCCAGAGCAATCGTTCGCTGTGAAACGAAATGAGGCGCGCCGTCTAAATGCTGAGAAATGGTGAAAAGTTGCAGCATTAAGTGGTGAAAACTACCACAGCGAAGAAGAAGAAGAAGCAGACAAAACAGAACAACAACATCGAAACGCTGAAAAATGAGGCAATGACGACCGTGGCGCGCGGTGTCGTGTGAAATATACAAATAGTAAGTCAAAAGTTACCCTTACCCCTAAACTTGGGCATCTTGCCAAAATGTGTTGAAAAAAATTTGAAGTAAATTAATGACTAGCTTTGACCGCCAGGGGGCGTCTATGTGTGTGTGTGCTGTGATGGATCCAATGTCAAAATCACACAAACTGACAAATAGCCAGAAGAATGAAGCAAATTTGCATATTCAAATCGTAGCAAATTGTTGGAAAACCTCAAAAAACAATCGAAGGTTGACTGAGGAAATACACTACCAAATGCTGGTAGAACTCGAATAGAGATTAGAGACTGTTCCAAACGTTCTCAAAACGTTTTAATATTTAAGGATTATTTTATTTCCTGTTCCCAAATCCTCAAAAACAAAACAACTCTAATCTTAAATATGTGTAAAAATGGATAGAAAATGCAACTTTAAGATGATAATTAATTGATTCGTTACGGCTTTTGGTTCCCATTCTTCTTCTATTGAGGTGTTAACTGCAGTACCGTTAAGTTATTACACTCTTCCTCTTCTAGGGTTAACATTCAAATGAATCAATTTGTGAATAGCTTAAAGGCAACAAAGCTTGACGCAGTTTTGTTGCATTTGGTTTAGGGTTGAACCGGTTCTTGTTTCTTGTACAAAGGTGTGTTGTACTCACTCTCTGTACCACCTTACAAAGCAACATACACCTTGTGTGTTGTAGGTTAAGATGAATGTCGCCCCCTTCGAAGAAACACATGCTAATTGGCTTAGCAATCAGTTTGTACATTATTTTTTTTCGGCTGACTTTGACTTTTGTTTGTTGTTGTTGTTATAAGTGCCATGAACCGTAAATGCTAAATTGCGTTTGCTTGAGTTTTACTTTACCTCAAAAAACAATTCACTTTAAGCCAGATCAAATAATAAATAACCAACATGTAAGTAATTCATGTTGGGAAAGAAAGGGTAGAAAACTTTTCCAAAAGTTTTTTTGTTTTGTTTTTACTAGGTCAAAGGGGCGAACTTTAAGGAAAAGTTAAACATGAATATTCAACAAGGTAAGCTTTAATTTAGTTTAAACATGCATTTGTGATATATGGGATAAACTATTCAATGGACAAGGAGCTATGTATTTGATCACGAACTATATATATTTATATACAATCATTGGATGAGTTTAAATAAAGATCCTAGGTAAATTCGACAGAAACATTATTTATTTTTAGAAAATCTTACTTAAAGCAAAAGCTGTTCAACAAAAGTCTCTGAAATTATAAGCTTAAAAGCCCTTCAACTATATAAAGACTAGACCACAAAATAAATAAATCGACTAATCGACTAGTAAATATATAATCAAAGTATCGAACTGTTAAGCTATAGTTAATTCATCATAAAACCGCAGGAAAAGCTGTCGCAATTGTGCGCCGTTTTCATTTGCCTCGAAGACTATTCGTTATGTTTGTTCTCGGCCTTGAACCTTTGTCGCATCTATAACCTTGGATGATTTTTTTTTTTCGGTCTTCGAATGGCGTGTAACTTGTAATTGGGGAAAGTTCAGGGCCAAGGTCAAACACAATTGAGCCCGTCCAACCCACAAAATGTTGCATGCCTGAATGTTGACAAACAGAATGCATAAAGAAAGCATATCGATGATTTGACGAATATATAAATACCCTTACAAACAACAAAGGCAAGTGTTGATTAAAAATAAAATACTTTGTAGTAAATAAATATAAAATTGTACAAGCATTATTAATGCTTATTATTAACTATGTTACTCATGTTACCTTTCATTCAAGAAAGAGTTCACAATATTCCACGTATTTTCCCAACAAAAGAGTCAAACATTTGTATACCAAATTATCAGCTATTCTATTTACTTGGCTATCGCAATGAATAATGCATGAATCATGGGCGCCAAAACGCAATGTAATCCCAAAACAGTTTGATTACGAGAATGTTATCAAAGCGTTGTGTGTTTAGGTTTATTTGATTTAGTTCAATGTCATGCGTATGATTCTTCACAGCCGCGCCCACTTACGTTAACTACGCCCACATATGCATACGTCTATCATTTAGTTAGATTTTTGTTGCATTTAAAACTGAGAGAAAAAAAACCTTCGATAAAACTTACTTTTTTAATTTCAAAACTTCTTTAAGATGGAAAGTCTTAAATTTTATCTTGAAATTGAATGTTTCAAGTGTTTCTAATTGTATGAACACCATTGTAGTTGCATCTTAAGGAAAGTCCGAGGGACTGCAACCGATAAGCGTGCATAAAGCAATTGAATTGTTTGATGGTAAGTCGCGGGGCAAGTAGGGAAGATCTTTCTCCCCCCCTGCCAGGGGTCAGTTGCCATTCAAAAATTTACTTCTATTGATTACATTTTCCTAATGGAACTTCATTTTCATTTTGAAGAGTCAAAAGCCGTTTTCTTTCTTCTTTGAACTTTGAATTCAATCAACAATGAAAACATTAAACTTAATGGTTCGATAGTTATTTATAGAATTCATTAGTTAATTGAATGTAAAGTTTAAGATGCAAGTTTTTATAACCAACAAGAGATAAAAGAAGAAATGGAAAGTGACTGTATTTTGAATTAATTTTGATTTAATGTCGACAGTTTTAGCTGACATTTGTAGGGTTTGGTTAAGCAAGCGTATTATGAAAACTAAAAGGAACAAAATACAAAAGAAATGTTTTTTTTAGCAAATCAAACAAACAATGCGATGAGACATAGAAAATGACACTTTGCACAACGATAAAAATATATTATGATTTCATAAATTATGTGATAAAAACACTTGAAACTCATTCTTGGTGATATGCAAAAAGTAATAAACTCTTCTTGAGTAATTCAAGAACTGAAGTTTGTTCTAAGAAATATTATAAAATTCTTAGCTTTTGATGAAGTTATTTGATAATCAAAAAGTAGTTTTTACTACCATAAAGTTTAAGTTCCAGTTATCTACAGTTGTCTACAATCCATATGTAAGCCATAAAGTACACACAAAGAAAAAGTAGAGCATGTTTTACTCATATCAAACGACAGACAACAGATGTCGATTTGTTTTGGGGAAAAACACAATGGAAATTTTCAGTGGAGAACAAAGAATAATACTTTTGCTTCTTATTGGGTTTCAATTAAAGAAGAAAACAGAAAACAAAGAAGAAGAAGAAGAAAAACGGGAGCCTTGAGTTCACTCTTGCCGCTTATCATTTCAATGATATACGTTTGTATGTATGTGTGATTGTTTGTGTATTTATATGGCTTTGGCAGGCAGGCAAACGGATTGCCCGCATTTTTCTTATGTTGTTTGCCAGACAGAATAAATGACGCCTAACCAATGAGCTGATAACAAAAAAGAGCACAGAAATGTGTATAGTTTTTGTATATATATATATCTTTAGCAGTGCAAACATTGAAGAAGAAGAAGAAAATACTTGACATAATTTTTCGTTTTACTGCTTTTCATTGTCACAGTCAAAAGCTGAGCAACAAACTCGATATAGCTTCCATATTTATGCGATTGCTGCTGCTGATAAGTTGAGCGACAAAAGGAAACAAAACAACAACACTCGGGCTGATAAGATAAGCGGCATGAAGAGCAAACTAAAGCTGCGAGCATTTTTAACTAAAGTTACAAAAGGGTAGCAAGATGTTTAGCTAATAGATATATCCATTAAGTCAAGAGTAGTTAAGTCAAACTTAGAACTTATTAAAGGTTCAAGAAAAAGAGCTTATTGCTGGGTATCTTATAGTCCAGTATGCTTACTTCCTCTGCCGTTGAATCGAATGCTAAATGCAAACAATTATTTGCATTATTTAGCAAGCAAGTCTTCTTCTTCTTCTTTTTTAGCTCACTTGAACGATGATGATTCATAGCCAAGCGCATTCAATTATGAGTAAAGGTGAATAAGTAAACTTGACGAATCGACACAAAGAAGTTGAAGTTAAAGTCAAAGAGTTGCCAACTGGGCTGGGCGCTACGCAGCCATTGGCAATAATGTTGTTAAGCGGCCCACGCAAAAAATGAACTTGACACAAAAAGCAAAGGCATAAAAACCACAAAACACTACAAAGGCTTCGTTAGACAACTTATCCAAATGATAAGCACTTGGAAAATATTCAAATAAAAAATGATTGAATGGAAAATATTCAACAAACAACAAATGCTTTTGGGGGCATTTCCTGTTGGTCATCAGCGCATTTTATAAGTTTGTTGCTGTGTTTTTTTCTTCATCTTTTTATTATTATTTTTCACTTTTGGAATCACTTAAGCCAACAAACGAAAGAAAGCTTGGCGCATATCTTTTGTTCGGCATGCAAATGCGAGCCAACAAAATCTTCATTGTGCTTCATCAAAAGAAATAATCATCAGTTGTAGGAGAGATGAACAATGAGACAGAGAGAGAGAGAGAGAGAGAGGAGATGGGTTGCCGGAACAGTTAAATGTAATGATAATGTATGTATGTATGAATGCAACCAATCAGTTACATTATCAGCAACATCAGCAACAATAACAACAATTGTTCAATCTCTTTTGTGACAAAGAAAGTAAACTCAAGATTAATGAATATTTCACGGTCTACGACTTTTTTGTCTGCTATCAGTAAAAACATAAAGGATTGCAACTACTTCTAGTTAGGGTGGACTTTATTACCGTTAGACTTCCTCAGAAGTAAATAATGCGAAAGGAGTTGTTGCGTTTGGCATGTTTCTGGTGCAATTAATAAACTTGAAAGGGTTTAATATGTTCAAGTTCTATTAGAGTTTCTTTGCTAAAATTGGAATGCTTCAGGTATACTTTATACCCTTTCTTTGCTTTATTTAAATTTTATCTTTTACAACAATTTCTTATTAAAGTTTCAACTGTCTTTATTTGCTTTCAAGCGTTTTAAAAGTTCTCGCATGCCCATCAAAAATTATGTTTCTTTTAAAGTTTCAACCATTTCGCAACACACATTTTTCTACCTGTTTATAGGTTTCAGTTCTTAATTCTTTTGTCTTAACAATTCACATTATAAATTCCCATCTCATCCCTCACGTACTACGCATATCCAAAACAAAGGGAAGACAAAGAACATAAAATGTTCTGCATGAAATCATCAAAATATTTCCATGTCAGCTGTAAAACAGGTTTCAAATAAGATAAAAACCCTTGCAAAAATCTAAACCTATAAAAAAAGTCAATTAATGTTTGCTTTTGAAGTGCCGTTAATGAAGTTCTTCATATCTGATTTAATCAGCAAAGAAAAATAACAAATCACTTTCAAAATGTCCTCGCCCACCCTTCAAGACACACCCAACAATGCGAATGCGTGAGCAAAGCAGCAAACGAAAATAAAAACATGCAAAACGCATAGATAGAAACGTGAAAACGTAAAAGAGATGGACCCACCCTAAAAATGTTCCAACTAACGGCAGCTGCAAGTGTTGCCTTATTGAAAATATAAATTGTTAGTTTTTAGCTTTTTCTTGCAGTAAATTCATATTTTTATCCTGGCAACACCGTTAGCAGCAGCAACTGCAGCAAGCCACGAAATGCAGTGTTTTTTTTTTTGTCAACCTTTTTTTTTATTATTACTACTTACTTTTATCCATTTTGTTGGCGACGTTGTTGTTCCTCGTCGTTTCAACAGGAAACAGTTGCGTCGCAGACGCGTCACAGTCGACGTCGTCAGTTCAATGGACGACTTTTTAACAACAACAACAACAGCAGCAACCGACACACGATGGCTTTTCCAGTGTGTGTGTGTATTAAGGTATGAATCACGCGCGTTTCTGAAGTTAACACGTACACACACACACACATACACACACGCCGAACACCGCTTGTTAAATTGTTAAAACGAATACTCGGAATTAAAACGCTTTTTTGCGTATTTTATTTTGACCCTATTCGCCGCTAAACCAGAACCAGAATTGAAATTAATTAACATATATATATGCATGTACATGCAGAACATAACATATCAAATATCAGAGTTTTTTTGAAGAGTCCGAAACGCAGCATGAGAGATGGCCACAAAAACAACAACAAAAATAGCGGCGCACTTAACGAAATTCACGTCACGTATATGTATATATGTATGTATTTATTTGTTGGCTTCAACAAGCACAACAACAACAACAACACGAACTCCTGAGCCTAGTTTGAAGCTGCTTGCTGTCTCACTCGAACAGAACGTATACACTTTAGGCAGCCGCTATTCTTCTTCTACTTCATGTATGCACTTTTCGCCTGCGTTTTATTTACTTTGCTTTGTTATTGATTTTCGCCATCTCACACCTGCATACACACACACACAAACAAATGCCCATACAAGTCTGCGTATGTATGTTGATTTTAGCAATTGAACCCACACAAGCCGAAACTTAAGCTTTTAAAGATTTTCACGTATTGATAAATCGCTCACTTTACAAACTGGCTTACTCTTTATTTGTTAACAAAAGCGAAGAGCGCTCACGAAGACACACACAAAAACAGTGCCAAGGGGCCGCAACAAATACTCCGTCGACCGTCCAAACAACCGCTCATCTAAAGTGCGCGCAGAGAACTGCAAACCGTAAACCGTATGTCGAGTGTGACCAGCTCAAAAAACCTGACAAAATGATCAACTTAAACAAATTGATCATTTCATTGCACTACTGAAACAAATATGAAAATGAAAATATTTCAAATATGTTGACCTTTAAAAAAACAGAAAAATGAAAATGGTTTGTTATTCAAATATAAGTTCATATTTAAATACTGTCGTCTGTCTTACTGTGTGACCAAAACAAAGAACAGCAGAAAATAATTTTGGTATATTTAAATGAAATTGACATACTGCAAAAAACGAAAAATTGAATGAATGTTCATACATTAAAATTAATTTTTTCTTTAATAATTGACATTTCTTTCATTAATTATATCTAAGCACTTTTGCTTTTGTATAATAAGCCCGCAAATAATAATGCATTCCCCTTGTAGCACTCAGCTTTTACTTATTTACGAAATGCCAGCGCTGCCAACCCTTGTTGTTTAATTTGATAACTAATGTCGTTGCAAGCCTGTGAGCTATTTTATCGGCTAGCCACCACGACATATAGACTGTCTGTCGCCTTACCACCACGATCAATCGCCCATCTATTATTATTAATTAAAACAACGCAGCGCGTGGAGGTGGAGGAAAATTTGTGAAAAGTGTAAAAACGCTGCGCGTGAGGTAAATTTAATAAAATACGCAACGATTTCACATGCAAACGGTGCGCGAGACGTGTGTTTTTTCGATCGAAATTTCAGCACTCCTAAGTTCGTGCGTGCGTGTGTGTGCATATGTTTGTCACTGTATGTGTGTGTCGTGTATGTATGTATTTCCAATTGTGCTGGTTGGCTCTGTTTCTCTTTCTAAAAACGAAAAAATAAAATACAAATCCAAAGAAAATGTACAAATAAAAAAACGCAAGTGTGTGAGTGCATTTTGGGTGCTCAAAATGGAAAATCCAAAATAAAATGCTAAATGCCTGCAATGGTTATATACATATTTACATATTTTTCTTCTACTCACAACGCGCATTGAGTGTAAGTGCGAGTGTTGTGTGTGTGTGTGTGTGCGAGTGCATAGATATGTGTGTGTGTGTTGCTTTTCCTCAACTCAACAATGTTCTCCTCCCCAACCCGTTCGATCGTTCAACATCTGCGTGCTCGTTACTTTACTACAAATCGGATTAAATTCTTCAGCTGCAACTGTTGCGCCCTTTCTTCCTTTCCCCCTTATTCCCTTGCATTCGAAGTGCACTCAGTATTTTGTGCGTGTGTATGTTTGTTTGTGTGTACGTGCATAATTATAGCTTCTCTAACCCTCTCTCTCTCTCTCTTCTCTTACATTTAACCCCTCCTTTGTCCTTCATTCAGTTTCGTATGCCATCTGCAGCTATTTGCCGTTATGATTCAGGTGTCAAAATTAGTCCCGTTGCGGGCGTTTGTCAAAAAATTTACATAGAAACAAGCGCGACAATTACAGTTATTACAAAGCAAACAAAAGCTCACAACAACAATAACTGCAGCTGCAGCTGCTGCTTAGCTGATTTACATACATACATACATATGTTAGGGGTATTATGCCTTATGCCTGTCATAAGTGACAATCACACAAAATGTGTTATCGTTAAATCAATTTAAATCGTTTTTTTTTCCTCTATCTGTTTTTTCAATTCAATTACACACATTATGAGGCACATAACAAGTGGTAGTTGGCCAACAAAACCTGTTCATTTGATATCTTATTATTTTTCTCAATAAACTGTGACAACACACAAACAATTTAAATGTATTAAGTGCCGCAGCAATTACGCAGGTGAATCTGTTTATCAAGTGGACAGGCAAATGCAGGCAAAAGCGATAAAAAATATTTATTTAAACATCATTAACAAAATATTGTTGCAAAATCTTATCGGTTTAAGTGCAAATAAAAGATATACTTATTATATCTAAAGTCACAGCAAAAGCTATCGAAAAAAGTTTTTTTTTTCAGTGTAACCGTATATGTTTTCGTTCGCTTTAGCATATTTATTTTTGGAAACAAATTAGTTTTTTATGTTTTTGTTTGCTTGGTTTACCCCTATGGTCATATTTATTTTGACAGATTTTTCAGCCTAACAGAATGCCCCCATTGCAAAGAACAAGAAACAATGTAAGTTGTAAATATGAGAAGATGCAAAATGTGGCACAAGTAACAGCAACAAAACGAACAACAACAGCAACAACTGCGGGTGCTGCTTGTAATTAAAGGCATCAGCGACAACAGACAGCAGATGCTGTGAAAAAAATGCGCCTCAATGTCAGTGCGACAATAATTTCTCAAAGCAGCTTATTTATGTTTTGGGGTCCATCAAACAGAATGTGACATACATACATACATATTTGCATGCATGCATAAACATATGTATGTGTATTTACATCACAGCAATGTAAATGTTGCCATTTAATTTTTCTAATTCGTGATTTATTTTGATTTGCTTCGGTTTTTTTTTGGTCGGACGTGCAAAATGTTGCGCCAAGCAACGTCAACGACGTTCGTTCGTCTGTTGGTGACGGCGGCGTCATCGTCAGCGACGGTAAAAATTGTTGAGATTCCATTCACATTCCAGCATGCAATTCGTAGTGGATTATTGTGTGTGTGTTTATGTATGTGTGAGTGCTGTTAATGCTGCTGCTGTTATTGTGGGCTGCGCAGCCCCTGCAGGCAGCGACTAAACAGGTGAGGCGATGTGTATGTGTTTGTATGTATGTATATGTAAGCGTGCGCATTCCAAAAACACTCGCACACATACATTGCTACATATGCACAAATAGTGTTGATCAGTGTAGTTCATTAGATGACACAAGATCAGCAGTTCAAACGAACAAACCAATCCGTTGCCTTGTTTTCTTTAAATTAATTTTAATAATTAAAATTTAAGCAAAAAGCTTACAAACGATATTGAATCCGAAATAAAAATCATATCGATATAGAAAGAACTCCACGAAATCAACTAAGTAAACTACGTCCGTGAAAAGTTCATTTCGTTCATTTTCGTGAATTCGTTCAACTGAACAATTAGTGACAACTCTTTTATTCACAGGGCAATAAATACAGATCTGTTGTTGTTGTTGCTGCTGTTGCTTTTGTAAAAGTAAATGAACGATAAAAAGTGACCAGGCCTGTGACCAGGCTAGTTTATGTTGTTGCTGTTGTTGGTTAAACAGTAAAGGGGGGGGCTGGGTGGGCGGTTGGCCATTGATGGCTGCGAGAGAGAGAGAGAGAGAGAGAGACAACATAGAGTTAACCCCCCCCTCTTTTTGTAGCTCGCCACTGTTTTCTGGCTGCTGCAAGTTGCAATCGACGACGGCGACGACGAAAATGCAATTTAGCTCGTTTTTCTTGCTTCTTGCTTCAATTTTTTTGCCATCTTTTTTTTTCCAACACATTTTGAAACATGCCTGGCTGCAACTGCATGTGAATGCATCGGTGTGTGTGTGTTTGTGTGTGTGCGTTGAAAAAAGGGAAAACGAAACGAAAACACAGAGAGCGCCTATAGTGGAGCAACAACAAAAACAACAACAACATCAGCAGCCGCCGCCTTGTGGGGATAAGTCGCCGAGGAATGCGCATTTTTGCAATAATAATCAGCAACTAATACTATTTTTATCTTTTGCCCAGCGTGCGCGAGCGTGTGTATATACATATAAGTGAGAGTGAGCCTTTTTGTGTACATAAAAGAGAGATAGAGAGAGATGCAGTTTGCTCTATGCGTTCTCAAACTCTCTTTGGAGGCTTGGGATTGTTATGTATATTATTTGTGCATTTTGATGGCCAATTTCTTATGCATTTTACAAGCGCACGCGACTACCTCCCACACACACATACACTTACGTTCCGATCGTTTTTTCAGTGACGTTTTGAGCAATAGAGAAACGTAACTATAAATAGATCTCTGCATGTGCCATTAACATAAAACTTAACAGAGAGGCCAATGTAATCAACATAAATGTCCTCTTCTCTCTTCGCTCTCTCTCTCTTACTCTCTACAAGCTATGTGTTGCAATTTTTAAATCACAAAGCTAACGAGTGTGTCTAATCCTCGTAATAGCCCATAATAAAAATGTACTTTATATGCGGCGCATTGTCTTTTAAGTAATTCAAGCAAAAATTTGGCCGCAATTAAACAATTAAAAATTCCAATAGCGTCACATTCAACGAGCCGCTTAATAAAGCATTAAAAATCTCTCACTCACACACACACACATCATAAAATTGCGAGTAAATTGTCTATGCGTGTTTGTATATTGTACATATTTGTACTTGTTTCAGTTTATTTGTATTTTTAATTAGTTATCGGATATACATACGAAAGTACATTGCGGAATGTGAAAATTTCCCAAATTGGCGCAACAATGCGAATGGGCATTGAATATGAGTGGTGGGTGGGGTATTTTTCTCTTCTGATGGCCAGCGCTCTGTTGACATTTTTATTTGGCGTGTGTTTGTTTATTATCCCAAGCACCTTCAGTCTCGCTTATCTCATAAGTACTACTTTCGTTTACTTAAGCGTGTGTGTGTGTGTTTGTGTGTATACATTCCAAGTCACTAAATTGAGCATTCCACAGCCTGACTTTATAGTAAATGCGTACCGTCAACAAAAAACAAGGCGCAAAAGTAAACTTTTGTCAACAAAAAAATTAAACTCTTTTGTGCCAGTGCAAAATATGTACATACATTGCCTATGTCTATATTATGTTGTGTGGTGCCGATCTCATTTTTGTTTTCGCATGCCATTTTGAATAGAATGGAAATGGAACTAAGGCTGGAAGGAAATGTCCCTACTGTTTAAAATGTCCCTTGTTAACAGTGGAACTCTAAAGGCGTATAAGTCATGTTGTCTCTGTTTCTTAGTACATACATATATCTATAATTCTTTGTAAATAGATTTTATTGCTATTCAGTTTGCTCATTTGCACTTGGCACAATTTGACGAAATGTTTTTTTCCTCGGCAAGTTCGGCTGTTTGTTTACATATTTTTATTCACACGCACACATACATGTACATATGTACGAGCATGTGTATCTCGCTGTGGATGGTATATTTTTGTAGTCAGGTGCGCACGCACCTTTCCCTCGCTCTGCTGATTCGCCAATTTGTGGGGTAGTGTGTGAAATTAATGGATCATCATAAAATGATTTTGATGGAATTTACACGCTTCCAAGAATACCTTCATGACATAACGCATAAATTATGAGCATGTGTAAGTTGTTTTTTTTTTTTTTTGCGCGTTCAGAGTCACTTTTTCCCAAGCTTGCAAATCAACATCGTTCCAATATTCATTTCATCGTGTGTGTTTGTGTGTGTGTGTTTCATTCCCAAATAAGAAAAACTGTAACAGCAGAACTTTTGTACTTGACTGCGTGTCTCTTTTCTGACTCACGTCTTGGGCATGTAAATGAGCACTGCGTAAGTGAGTGAATGGTATGCTGGTGTGTTTGTGTGTGTGTTTGTATATGTTTATGTGCATGAGTGATGGAGCAGTTTAGTTGCCTTTTAAAACGCGTCGCGTCCGCATAGCGTGTGACAATTTTTTGAACACCCTGTTATTAAATAAGGTGGATCACAGGGTGGTGTAATCAAAGTGTGCGTAACAGAAGAAACATTTAAGGGCATAACTATAAAGAAATATATTTAATATTTCAATAGAGATCGTATCGGAAAGAAAAATAATATATTCATATAAATATTATGATTTCACTAAAGGATATCTGTTAGTTGAGCTGTTTAAGTTACATTTGTTGCGCTTCTCTTTTTCAACTTTTAGTAATTTTTGTATCGTCTGTTTTGTGTCTATTTTCAGCAAGTTGGCGACATCGATTGTCATATTATTAATTAAAATTCCGTCAAGCCGTGCGTGTGTTGTGCCACGGCTAAATCAAATCAAAACCAACATCAGCCAAACAAACATATTTTCGTATTCAAAGTATTCAAGTATTCAAATTCATTCATCGATTGGTTTAAAATAAAATATTATTGCTGATCACAAAAATGATTAAGACGATGTTGAGTGCCACAATTTGTGGTAAAACTTAAAGTGGATTTCAATCAAATAAAAATATATTAAAAATGTGATACAAAAATAAATACAGAATTAACATAACGCAGATATCAGATCTGTAAATAAATGGAATATGTATGTGCAAGCGACAAAACCAAAAGGTGTTTTTATTATAATGCAAATTAAGTGCCTTAGTGAAGAATTTAGCGAGTGGTAAAAGAAAAAAACAACAACAAAATTATCTTCAACATATAAACAAAGAACAACAAACGATAATAATAATATAAAAAAAACCATCATAAAGCTTTAACGACGGCAAACGTGCCTTTTAATCAAGTCTAGTAAGTAGTTAACAAATAAATACAAATGCAAAATAGTGTCTAAAATACAACAAGAAAAGCTGCCTAAAGAAGAAGAAGAAGAAGCGGACGACGAAAAGCTTCTCTCTCTCACACACACACGCACACATAAAAATACCAATCAAATATATGTATACAAAAACAACATAAAAAGTATTCAACTTAAATTTAAATCGCTTTGCATCTGCGCTGAGTTCGTGTAAGTGCGTGTGTGTGTAAGTGTGCGTGTGCGTGTGTGTGTGTTAGTGTTCGAGAGTGTATGTGCGTGTGCGTGTGATATGAGTGCTAAATATCCGAAGGAGAAAAACAAGCAGCAGCAGCATAAAAATGCATCCAGCGGGCGAAAAAAGGGGTCGACCCAATGATAAATACACAGCGAAAGCGCTCGAGAGCATTAAGCAGGATCTAACACGATTCGAAGTACAAAATAATCATAAAAATAATCAGGTGAGTCCAAAACTACAAATATAAAGAATATTGCAATTACAAGAGTTCAATGATAATCTGGAATTTCATTGATGATTCACTAACACCAAGAGAATCCTCAATAAATATTCCAGCTACCTAATGGGAATAAACAGTTATGTTATAAGTAGAAAGAACAAGAGCATAACTCTCTCACACATACATACGCAAGGAAACAACAGCTAATCAGCTTGTTTTAGTGCTTTACAAATGATGCGGCAACATTTTTCATGTCTATTAGATGAGACAGAGAGAGAGAGAGAGAGAGAAAAAAAAGCGTCAAAATAACCATGAAACACGACAAGCAATAAAAACAGAAAAATCAACAACTAGATAAAACTCATGTCGTGCGACGTACATACATGAAGAAAAACAAAAAGCAAGAAATGCGGCTGCTGCGTGGGCGACTTGTGGAAGTAAAAAAATATACCTGAATGGCACGAGCCGGCAAAGATTTGTGTTTTTTTGTTGTTGTTTCACCTGTAGACGGTAATAATACTACAACACTGCTGTTGTTAGCCTAGCCAAGACATTTGTTACAAAACACAAGTGTGGGCGATCGCAACAGGAGTTGGCAATTAGAAGAAAATTTGGTCAAAGCTCAGGGGCAAACGCACACAGCAACAATGCGATGCGATATCCAATGGAAATGTGTGTGGGTGTGTATGTGTATGTGTGTTTGTTTGTGCTAAAAATTAAATGCAAAGTGCTTGAAATGAAATTAATGAACTGCCAACGAAATGCAATTGACCTTCTGCCATTACACACACACACATACATAACTCTATTGTATGACAGCGTTGTGTGGGCGTCTCTCTGGTTCACTGTTAAGCAAAGCTGCGCCAGACAAAATATCCAGCTACTCTCTCTCTCTCTCTCTCTCTGAGTTGGTCTATGCGTGAGCGACTCAGTGCGTGTGTGTGTGCACGGGATCGCTTTGAATGCGAAATCATTGACGTCACAGCTGTCAAAAGCTGAGAGTGCAAAAAGGCATCGATAGCAGTTGTTGTTGTTGCTGCTGTTGTGAGCGAAAGAGATTAACAGACACACACACACACACACGCACCAATGCAATTTGCCAAGAAATCTAGCAAGTAATCATTTATGAAACTCAGTTATTCAACTGTAGTTTATCGATTATTTTGGACCGCCTCCTCCAGGCTCTCTGGTGGGACAGACAACACCGAGTCATAAAAATGCTTAAATATGATCTGACGGGTCATTAATTTCAAAATTTTACGATTCTACAGCCAGCTACTGTTTGTGCGATTGTAAATTATGATCGAGCGCCCGGATCCATACGATTAGCCAACATTCCTTGCGGCTAAGCCCGCCAAGAAACTTGTTGTTGTTGTCGTTAATGCTTCGGTCCAAGCGCAGGTTATTATTTTCCCCTCTCTCTCTTTCATTCCTCTTTTTTGGTTTTGGTCCATAAAAAATATAATGCCGACGAGATGCGGCAAAGTGTTTTGACCAGCCAAGCAAGCGATTGACAGTTAGGCTTTTATGCCTGTGGAAATCTTGCTAAGATCCTTCTTAACTATTTTTTTTTTAGAGAAAAGAGTAAAAGTGTTGCAAAAGGTTAGAAATTTTCAAAGTGAGTTTTCAATAAGGTCTTGTTTAGCTTAAATCGATAAAAATCGATATTCGATAACACTCTCTCGTATGCATTTTGTTATCAATCAATTGTTAGCCAATTTTAAGCTTTAAGCCACGCGGCTTTCTGTCATAATCTGCTCATAAATAGTCGGTCCAAACTTAAATGTTTCTATATATGTGGGCAGCCGAAATGAATTGTCGATAAATTAATTCAATTAACAATTTATTCATGGCCCTCTCAACACTTTTAGCGGCCATGTTCAACGCCCACATGCTCCTCCCCGCCCCTCATCTACTTTTTTGCTTTTCGGCTACCATAAAACGATTTGACAAATGCTATAAATATATATCATCATAGACACGAACCAGCCGTCTGCTTTTAGCCTTAAAAACACAGAAATTGTTACCAAATTGAGGCAAAAACAAGTGGAAAAGTTGCAGTCGGACGCAACCGACTGTTGTATACTCGATACCTGTATTCAAACCGGTAAAATGTGGCCTGATTGCAATGGGGTAAGGATGCGGCAGGGGTTTACGCTGCCTTAAAGATTCTGCGATGCAGATTGGGATGCCACCAGCTATTTTCCTTCCAAATTTGGTTACTCTAGCTCAAAGTTTGTAAAAGTAATAACTCATTAGTAAAAACCTGCAAAATAATAATTATAACACTCAAAATATAAATTAATCAGTTAGTTTGTGTGCGCAATACAAATTTGAAAATGAGATTTATTTCATATAATTAAACAGAATTGGTTTGATGAATGCCAAATTGGGAAATCTTTATACATATATAAAAATCTTCTGTTCGTGTATAAGTGATTATTTTAAGTTTCTGAATGAAAGTATATAACATTTATGAAAAATTTGATTTCGGCTTTAAAATTAGAAGATACTTTATACATTTTTTCATCAAAAAGAGTTCGAAGATTGACACGTCAATGGGATATTGGCCTTATCATCTGTTGGACAAATTTAATTTGGTTGATATTGAAAGTGGCCCAAGCGATTTTTCTCATGTGATAACCATCAACCTTGTTATAAAATCCATTTAAATCACTAATGGGCAAAAAATAGAGAAAGCATTTAGATATATTAAACTTGAAATGTAGAAAATAATATTTTGTATATTTAAATACCTGTGAACACAGTGTTTAAGCCACCCAGCAGTTACATATTTATTCGCACAACTTTCGCTATCCTTATCATTATCCCGATCTTTTGTTGAAAATTTCATGTT
The DNA here is from genome assembly GCA_018904305.1 of Scaptomyza montana. Lineage (NCBI taxonomy): Eukaryota > Metazoa > Arthropoda > Insecta > Diptera > Drosophilidae > Scaptomyza > Scaptomyza montana. Next base: position 20,476,372 of record JAEIGR010000001.1, on the reverse strand, counting down.
AAGATGATAATACAATGAATCACCAGCATTTCCAGAATGTTCTCCGATCTTTTTTAACTCATACGATTCAGTTTCGTTGCCAACAACAAAGTGACTGTATCTTGCATAACGAGTACGGCCTTTGAAGTCCACAAGGTGGATATACAATTCGTGGGGTTGGAATTGTGTCAATGAGTGCAGCTTTTCCAGTCCCATATGGAATTCTCCGCGCAAATCTCCAAAACCTTCTTTATATTCATCCCAGTTGCGGTAAAAGTCAACACTGCCATCAACTCGTCGCTGAATTACAGTCCAACCGGAGCCTGCCAATGTGGAGTCACAGGAAACAGAGAATGGCCCGATATTGGGTAAATTCAATATATACACATCGGTCGATTTTCCCAGACAGTTTGAAGAGATAGAACTTAATTGAAGATCAGAGAACTTTGATTCAAGCTTTTTGATTTTAGCAGAATTCAAATCGAGTTGATTATCTTTCATTTCTATTTGTTTATCTCTTGAAGCGAGTTGATTATCTTTTTTTTCTATTTCTTTATCTTTTAAGGCGAGTTGATTATCTTTGTTTTCTATTTCTTTTTCTCTTGCATTGACATAACTGAGCAATGGTTTGACTAGCTTATGGCAAAATTTTCCACACATTTCATCATCTTCCCCAAATTTCGCAAAGCACTGAATAAAACGCAAAATTAGTATTGGAAGAATTAATATTACTTTTGTTTGAAGCACTAACCGATTCACTTGTAGATCCATATCCTGACTTTAATGTTATAGCCATGAATAGAATTGTAAAAAGAATGGTATATAAATTCATTTTAAAGAATTCAGCGATTTAGTTTTGACGTGTTTCACAGCTCTACAAATTTTGTACTTATTTAAACAGATTCCGCAACGAAAGAAGAAACCTCGTCTTTCCAAATTCTTTGCGATTTAATAGCATTTATATATATTTGATAGGAAGTGAACTTTGAACGATCGGATGTTTGTTTTAGTATTTTCTTTCTAAGACATGGTATGTATATAAATGTTCTTTCTAAATATCAGCCTGCCGTCGCCAATTGTCTGATGACACTTAACCTACCTAATTCGATCTCTGTGAAAGCTTATCAACAGCGTCGACAACATAATCTTTTGCTAAATATACTTAAAGCATTGTGTAAGTAATATAAGTTTTATACATTGAATAATTTTTCGGATGTTTTATATATTCTCAAAGTCATTATTAACAAAAATAAAGCTTTACGCTTTTTCAGCATTGCTGGCAGAAGACTTTGTGTTATTTATTTATTCTACAACATTTAATGAATAAATGAGAAACAGAAACAGAATTTTTAGATCGGCAGTTTTTAACCTTTGTGTGGGAAACATAAGGATCTATCGATATTGAGTTATCGAATTTATCGATTTGCCATCCCCCAGTAATCGTGGAACACCAATCTTAAAACCTAATCTGTCCCGCCCATAGATAAAGATATTTGCCAAGTTTCAATTCTCTTAATTGAAGGGTGTCGAAAAAAGTTGCGAATGTACAGATGGACAGACACCATGAAGGACATTGCACAAACCCAATATACTCTTTACCTTGGGTATCGAGTATAATTATTATAGCTTGAGTTAAACTAATTAAAATAACAAAACGATCGATATGTATTAACAGCTAACGCCAACGCCAAAAACGAGACATCAGTGGGTTAAATGGCAATTTAAGAAAAATAATAAAAATAAATGCCAGAGACGACAAAAATGCATAAATAAATTTGTTTACACTTAACACCAGCACAAAAAGACAACGAAATCAAATAATATATTTCCCATTTCCACCATTAAATAGGGCTTTTAGCTCTAATTGGTTATCATACTATAAAAAAATGTGACCAAAGCTATTAATAAATGGCAAACAGCTGTTGCTAAAAGTATTTGCACCAGTTAGAAAAGAATGAATGTTTATGACTTAAATTAAGTATAATTTGGAAAGAAAAAGCTATAATAAAAGCTTCGTCAGAGTAATAAACCACCTACAAGACCCGCTGGACAGGGCTTCGATGTAGAACATCCCCTACAAACTGAGTAAATTACAGCCTAGATTCAATCAACCCTCAACCCTAGATTCGTGATGCAATTAAAAAAAAAAACTTTAATTTGTGGTATTCCTTCTAAAAATTTATTTCCTAATTAAATATATTATTTCTTTTTAATAGCTCAGATCTATGCCGATATTAACCTTATAAATTTAATATTCTCAAGAATTCCCACTTTGAAAATGTCACCAATATGAAAAAAATCCCATTTTTGCAATTTTCATATGATTTGTGCGATTTTTTGTGCTTGTCACGATTTTCCTAGGAATTTTCACTTAAATAAATATGTATATGTATTTCAAAAAAAAAAAAAAAAAACATTTGCCCGATCTCTCTAATAATAAAAGACAAAATAACACAGAAATGTTTTTAGCATTCGCAAAAAAGAAAAAAAAATTTAAATGAACATGCATACATATATTTATCTATAAGCAAATATAATTATGTTTGTGTGTATGTATTTGCCAGTTGCCAAGAATTTTGATGTATTTTTTTTTTGGGGGTGCGCGAGATATTTTGGCCAAATTGTGTGTGTTTGTATGTATTAAGCAAAGAAAATCCCAATATAATTAAAAATATTCCACATTTTTCTCTTAATTCGTGTATTGTTTTTAACGGTTTATCAAAAGCAAAGCACAAAAATTTATATACATATGCATATGTGTGTTTGTATATGAATATTTTCTTTCAGGTTCAAAGTTATTGCGGTCAAGGTGTTTGGATTGCCCCGATAGATGGCGCCCTTGTGTGCGTATTTGCAGTTTACTTACAAACACTTAAATGGATTAGCAAAAGTGTTTTTTTGTTTTTACCTTACCACAAATCCAATTTATTTTATTTGCAATTTAAACAAATTAGCTCCGAGCGGTAAGGGGGGAAACGGTTTAACGGTTCAGCTGATTTTGCGTTTTACACAAATTTGTCGTCGTCAATTGCTTTGCTTGTAATCAGGCACAACAAAAAGAAGAAGAAGATAAAGCGCAACAATCAAGCGTCGTCAAATCGTCTGCTGGGGGTCTTTTCTCTCATTTTTGTTGGGTTTCGGCGTCCTTGGTTTTAATTAGTCTGTGGCCGCTCGCCCACTTGAGGTTTTAATACGCAGCTGGTAGCAGATAAAATATGTTCGTTGTATTTTTCTTACACAAATGCGTAAAAGTATTAAATATATTTATATGTATGTACATATGTACACTTAATGTCTACTCACCTCAAAGCAAATCATTGCAGGGAAATTTACTCATACAAATTTCCCTCTCCGCTTAATGTTTAATCTCTGTTAAGCGCTTTAACATTTGAGCTGACGTTAAAAGACCAAGAGCTGTCAAAATTTTAAATTTCGTCACAGTCCGTGACTTTTCGCTTATCTGCAATATGCATTATAAACATAAACTACTAACATACACACATACATACAGACATACCATGTAAATATTTCATGTCACGTTGCCATCACAAAATTTATGGTCATCACTCATGCAAAGTCAAAATGCGAGGATCAGTCACAAAAGAAAGACGATGATGTAGTAGCAGAAGCAGCAGCAGCAGCATCAAAAGAATGCGTAAAACGGGTAGCAGCAGCAAAGTGCACACACACACTCACACATATGTACATACATGCATGCATAAAATCTCACTGAAGGTTGCCTTCCCCTTCCTCCGCTCAAATGTTTTCCGTTTGCTGCAATCTGTCAGCCGGCGATCGCTTTGCAGTCATTGTTGTTGTTGTTGTTGTTTGCTCTCTTTCGACTCTCCTTGTTTGCCCGTTTTCTGTGTGCTCTCTCTACTGCTGCTGCTGTATTAGTGTGTGTGTTTGGGCAAGTGCTACTGACTTTTAGGAATTTCGGAACGACGGCAAGAATTTGATTTCATTGCTTTGCGCCGTGGCCTTTTCTTGTGCCTTTTGTTTTCGACGCTGTTTGCATATTTTTTGTTATTATTTTGTATGCGCGCCTTTTGTTTAGTTTTCAAACTGCTACCAAACATACAAACACAGACATACGCACACAAATGCAAGCCAATAAAAATACACAAAGTTTCTCACAGCGCAGGAATGCTGCCCAATGCAGTGGCTTAGCGCTTGTGGGGGAAGGGTGCAGTTAGGATATGGGTTTCGCTTATATAAAAACAATAAGGGAAAATGTATACAAAGTTTCTAAAATATATATTAGAAGGCAGAATACTTATCGATTAATTTTACTCCCTTAAAATTATCGATAGATTTTAAGATATAGAGTTCGCTTGTTTAAAATACAGATAAAGTTTATAATATTAAGAATGCAAGGGTTTCCTTAAAATTTTCTTTCGATTAAATAATAATTCATCACTTATCGATAACTTTTAGTAATAATAATAAGTTAATGCAGACAAAACGCTTAAGAGGTAGAATACAAAGAAGATTACTTCTAAATTTCCATTCGATTATTTTTACACCCTTAAACTTATCGATAAATTTTTGGCTTATGAGTTAGCTTATCTAAAATGCAGATAAAGTTTAAATATTTCTTTCTAATTTCCATTTGATTAATTTTCCCTCTTCAACTTATCGATAACTTTTATGATAATTAAAATGCAGATAAAGTTTGTAATATTAAAAAACAAATATAACTTGCAAATTTACTTTCGATTGTTCTTACCCACTTAAACTAATCGATAACTTTTCGTTTCGTACAGAATAACACACCTCTGCGATATACCGCCGCCAATAATGGTCGTAATGAAGCGCCCGATTATCATCATGGAAAGCAACTGCCTTTGGATTCGCCATCAGCATCGGCATCCCCCTCACCCGATGTTGCACTTGGCCAGGTCACAGGTCAACAGCAAGGAGTCGTCGCCGGTGCCGTTGCCGTCGCCCATGTGCCCACGGCCAACGGTCATGTGCCAAAGATGATGAACGGTCTGATACCGCCCAAACTAATCCGTAAGCCGAGCATTGAGCGGGAAACTCCGACGCATTATTTGCGCTGTAGTCCAGCATTGGATTCGGGCGCTGGAAGTTCGCGTTCCGATAGTCCGCATTCGCACAGCCATCAACAGTTGAGCGGCAGGGCGAGTACGGGCCAATATTCGCCGTCGCCGAGCAGTTTCAGTGATGCAGCACCGCCTGCACCACCGCCACGGAATCCGCAATTGGGTAGCTCTGGGACGCCTCCACCACCGCCGCCCACCAATCCGATGTTCAAACGTCGTTCGCCGGCCTTAAATCGTCCGGCAGCGATAACGCCCAGTTGCACCTCACCAAGCATAGCCCAGAATGGTGTCGGTGGTGCAGGTGGTGGTGGTGGGGGAGGAAGCGGTGGTGGTGGGATCAAGTCGCAACAGCAGCTTAGCCAACAGATGAAGGCTTTGAATATGTATCCGGGTGGTGGGAATGGTGCTGTTGTCGATGCCCCACCGCCACCCTATCTAATCAATACGGTGGTTGTTGGCTCAAATGCACCACCGCCGCCACCACCCAGCTACACAGCCTCAATGCAATCGCGCCAATCCCCAACACAATCCCAACAATCCGATTATCGCAAATCACCTAGCAGTGGCATCTATTCTGCCACCTCAGCGGGTTCACCCAGTCCCATAACCGTTAGCAATAGCAGTGGCATCAGCATGGCGGCTGCATCTGCCTCCAGTGGTGGAGTGGGTGTGCAACGTCCCCAACCACGCCCCTATCAAGCACGCACCCAACAACCCATCATCATGCAGAGCGTCAAATCGACGCAGGTTCAAAAACCGGTACTACAAACTGCCGTTGCACCACAATCGCCGGTTAGTGCTTCGGCTAGCAATTCGCCTGTGCATGTACTTGCCGCACCACCATCCTATCCACAGAAATCGGCAGCAGTGGTGCAACAGCAACAGCAGGCAGCAGCAGCCGCTCAGCAACATGTTGGACCGTTGATGGTTTCGGGTCAACCAGTTGTTATTGCCGGTGCTGTGAAACCACCAACACCCACAACGCCACCACTCAATGGTGGTGGTGTAGTGCAGGCGGTTGGCAAAGCTGCGTGTATGCAACCACCATCGTATGCCAAGAGCATGCAGGCCAAGGCGGCAACAACGCCACAACCAACACAACAGCAACAGTTGCAACAACAGCAGCAGCAACAACAACAACAGCAACAACAGTTGCAGACACTGCGTGCTCTTCAAGCACAACAACAACAGCAGCAGCAACAATTGCATCAGCAACAGCAACTCCAGCAACAACAGCAGCAACAACAACAACAGCAAAAGGTAATCTATAGTTTTTGCGATACGTACTTATATATTTACCACTTGCTTCCTTCCTCTTCCCTACAGCAATCGCTGCCTGTTAGCAGCAATGGTAATGCGAATCGACAATTGCCACCACCGCCACCTTATCAGAGTGCTCGAGTCACAACACCCGAGTTGTCCAACAACAACAATAACAACAACAATGAAATGAAACAACCCGCAAGCATTAACAACAACATACAAATAAGCAACAGCAATTTGGCAACAACGCCACCAATTCCACCAACCAAATACAGTGGAAGCGGAGGTAATGGCAACAGTTCAAGTGGCAGCAATGGTTCAACAACAACAGCTGCTGCTGCTGCGGCTGCCGCTGCTGCTGCCTGTAAGAAAATCAAACATGCCTCACCCATACCGGAGCGCAAAAAGATCTCCAAAGAGAAGGAGGAGGAGCGTAAAGAGTTTCGAATACGACAATATTCACCGCAAGCATTCAAATTCTTTATGGAACAGCATATTGAGAATGTTATAAAATCGTATCGTCAACGAACTTTCCGCAAGAATCAACTCGAAAAGGAAATGCTCAAAGTGGGACTCTCGGATGAGACGCAAATCGAGATGAGGAAAATGCTCAATCAAAAAGAAAGCAATTATATACGTTTGAAACGTGCCAAAATGGACAAAAGCATGTTTGTCAAAATCAAACCGATCGGCGTTGGTGCCTTTGGTGAGGTGACTTTGGTTCGTAAAATCGACACATCGAATCATTTGTATGCTATGAAAACGTTGCGTAAAGCCGATGTCCTTAAACGCAATCAGGTGGCTCATGTGAAAGCCGAACGTGATATTCTAGCTGAGGCCGATAACAATTGGGTTGTCAAGCTCTATTATAGTTTTCAGGATAAGGATAACTTGTATTTCGTTATGGATTATATACCAGGTCAGTGTTAATAGACTTTAACTTTGTATCATTCGAATCAATTAATAATTTATTTCATATTATATTTAAGGTGGCGATCTGATGTCACTGTTAATTAAACTGGGCATCTTTGAGGAACCCTTGGCACGATTCTATATAGCGGAGGTTACCTGCGCCGTGGATAGTGTGCACAAAATGGGATTTATTCACAGGTGCGACACAGGAATTGTAACCATAAAATTAGTTAGATAATATAGATAATTTGTGTGTGGGAAAAGACAAATCTGTTTAAGAGTTCCAACCCAAAACTTTCAAACAAATTGATTGTAGAAAAGTTATTAAACTAAACCATAAAGCATCTAAGTTAAATTTCTTTGAACAAAGTTTTGTAATTTTGATTAATATTAATTGATAGTAAATATTACTTTCCTACAACTTATTAATCTTCTTTATCATCCTTAATAGGGACATCAAGCCTGACAACATACTCATCGACCGTGACGGACACATAAAACTAACCGATTTTGGATTATGCACCGGTTTCAGATGGACGCATAACTCTAAGTACTATCAGGAGAATGGTAAGTTTTGCAAACAACTCCGAATAAACTTTTTAAAATTAGAAAAGTTATTTTTAGTCAACATGCATGTTAAATTTTTATGCCAAAAAATCGACTTTTGCATTGGTAAAATCTTTCGACTTCGATAACTTCAAAACTGAACCGATTTTCAAAAGCAATGTCTTAAAAGTCATGGTTTGGCATCTAGAATAAAACTGCATTTAAATAATTTCACTTAAAATAAAATTAGATTTTTGGTCAAAACTCATGTTAAAATTTTATGCCAAAAAAAGGGACATCATTATTTGGCAAATCTTTCGACTTCCATAACTTCGTCAAAACTGAACCGAATTTCAAAAGCAATGTCTTAAAAGTCATGGTTTGGCATCTAGAATAAAACTGCATTTAAATAACTTCATTTAAATAAAATTCGATTTTTGGTCAAAACTCATGTTAAAATTTTATGCCAAAAATTCGATTAAGTAAATTCGTAAAATCCCTTCACTTAAAGAACTTTTTCTTTTAATAGGCAATCACTCGCGACAAGACTCAATGGAACCTTGGGAGGATTATTCGGAGAATGGTACAAAGCCTACAGTGCTGGAAAGGTAAAATAAATATAACCGTTACTTAAAATATACTTATAATAACAATCTTAATTTCTCCGATTAGGCGACGCATGCGCGATCATCAAAGAGTTTTGGCGCATTCGCTGGTCGGTACGCCCAATTATATAGCACCCGAGGTGCTGGAGCGCAGTGGATATACGCAATTATGCGATTATTGGAGCGTTGGTGTCATACTCTACGAGATGCTGGTGGGTCAGCCACCATTTCTGGCCAATAGTCCAATGGAAACGCAACAAAAAGTAAGGAGCATGAATTCACTTTTATGAATCGTTTCGTTTCAAATTTCGTTTTAAATGCAGGTCATTAACTGGGAGAAGACGTTGCATATACCACCGCAGGCGCAATTGTCGAGAGAGGCAATGGATCTGATACGACGGTTATGCGCCTCCGCCGACAAGCGGCTGGGCAAGAGTGTGGATGAGGTGAAAGGTCATGAGTTCTTCAAGGGCATTGATTTTGCGGATATGCGAAAACAGAAAGCGCCTTATATACCAGAAATAAAGCATCCAACCGATACGTCCAACTTTGATCCTGTGGATCCGGATAAGTTGCGTTCGAACGATTCGAATTTGAGCAGCGGCGATGATATTGATCTGAATGATCGCCAATTCCATGGATTTTTCGAATTTACCTTTAGACGATTTTTCGATGATAGACAACAGCCGGATATGACGGATGATCAGGCGCCGGTTTATGTCTAATATCATATTAAATGTGTTAGTCAAATAGTCACAAAAGCAATAACAAGTGAAGAGAGAGAGAGTGCCGTTAACAGTGTGCCAACAGTGTGTTAACAGCGAACGGCGCTGTTAAATCTAAGCAAAACAATTTCTTATAATACTACAAAAAAATATTCAATTTAGTGTTTTAGTTGAATTTGTTGCCAAAAAAAAAAAGAAGAAAGTTGAGGCACTGTTTTTTTTTATTGTTCTTATAATATCTGGCGTTATTGGAAAGTGACACACAAGACGAAATCTATATAGAGTTTATACATATTATTCATATATAAATATTTATAACAAAATCAAATTATATACGGTTGATTAGCAAAAGGGACTATATACATACATACATAATAATAATACGTAACATACAATAAATATATATGCTTGATTGCATGAACTGAATAAATTTAAATGAAATGAGTCATAACACATTTGATTTTTTTGCTAACTAAAGATCTTATATACAAAATAGTTATGTTCGTTTTAAATGAATATAAAAAAGAAATGGCAAATGGAATGAATACATATAAATATTTAAAACAATTGAAGCAATTTCCTGGTGCTCAAAGAAAAATAAAGCAAAAGCAAAACTTATACATTTGAATGTGCCTTGAAAATTGATAAACAAAAACAAAACAAAAGAACTCATATTAGAAGCGAATTTAAAACTATACCTAGACAAAAAGTAAAAACTCTTTTTCTTACACTGGACCAATTTTTACAATGTTATCATCTCGTCTACGATGGAACAACAATTATTTCAGCAGGCTGGATAATTGTTTGTTTCCATTTGAAACTTTAGCTGGACAAACAATAAATGCGACGATCTAGAAAAAAATAACGAACCGACCGATCTTCGCGCAAAGCAATCGCAACAAGTAAGCGATATAAGCGGGTCTTATAAGCCTAATCTAAAAACAGTTCTTTATGAATTCTTTATTTCTATCACACCAGCTCATTTTATAATCAATCTTTGATTTACCACAACAAAAATAAAAGAACAAATCTAAAATGTATCTATCGCATAGATTCTATACAAACTATATATATAGATATATATGTTTAATCTAATCTAGCTGCATATATAGCAATGTTAGACGAACTTGTTGAATGCCAAATGAAATTGTTTTTTTTTTTATCTAATGTTCAACAGAAATGCTATAAGAAAATATATATACATACAATTATCTACTATACATACTATAAACTTTATTATAAATTGTAAAAGAAATATAATTAATTGATAGTTTTATACAATATGCAATATAATTATTAGCGCCCTAAGATGTTTTTTAGTTTATAAATCGCTAACAAATAATATAGTTTAATTTTTTTCGATGTCTAAGCAAAAGTAAATAAACATTTCGTTTGTTTTATTGTAAGTTCGTTGGTAAATTGCGATTTGTTTCATAAGCCTGAGTTTGTTTTTTTTTTTCACAAAAAAATGTAAAGTAAATAACACTGCGCGTGCCTTGACCAATTAATTTACAATAACAAATTAATAAATTGAAAGCAAAATATGTAAAAAAAAACGTCTTTTAATCGCTTTATCGTCTGAACTTTGACCATAAGTTTCAAGATCATGCAAATATCATAAAACCCCGACTTATTTATTAGCCAAAGCAAAAGATCTATATTCTGTACGACTTGCAGCTTCCTAGCTCTTACCGTTTGGGCTGTGCGTTGATAGCAAGTCAGTCAGCTCGAAGGGTTCTTTTGTATACAGATGGCAGCCAACACCGAAAACACATTATAGTAAAACAAGCTTTTTTTTTTAAATTTTAATAATTTGTTTTTTTTTTATTTTTCACATTGTAAATTTAATAATTATAATAATTTTGTAAATGTATCAAGACAAAAATGTTTTGTTGTTTTATCCGTTTTGTTGTTGGCTTTTGGGTTTCTTTTTTTTTTTTTGTTTCTGATTAAAATACATTTATGCGTAATATTTGAAATATAAGTTATTTGAAATTTGTAGCTGTTTATTTTCTCAAGTGTATTTTGTGTATAGGAATTTAACATTTGATGCCCGTTTTAACATAAAAGATTCTTCTTGTTGAACATTAAACCAATACTAATGCAAGCACATACACTGCACGAAAACACGGTGCACACGCATTTGTTTATACTATTTACATAACTGTGGCGAACAACTTTAACAGAGGATAGAGAATGGAGCTTGTGGTGCGGTGTGGGGTGGGGGGAACTTAAAAAACGACGCTTAATTTAAATAACTAACAAGTTTCTTTTTAAGTGTATGTATGTGTGTGTGTGTGTGTATCTCATATAAGGCCCTAGAGTGCAAATATTATCGCCGACAACTTCACCATCACAATTCAAATATTTGCGCTTAAATATAATTATTATTTTTAAGTTTTAAGTGTTAGTGTAAGTGTGGGTGTGTAAGTGTGTGTTTGTTGTAAGTTAACATTTATAAAGACGTTTAACTAGTCTAATTTATTAATTATAGTATAATTTATGCTAAACGAGTGCTGTCTGTATTTTAGTTGAAACAATTACAGAGCTTTTTCTTGTTGTGTATTTGGATTCTCTAGCTTTTTTTTTCTTGCGAAATAATTTACAAAAAATATATATATATAGTTATATATAAATTTATTATTTTTGTTTTGTTTTCTTGGGTAAAAATACGAATATAAAAATTAATTAAGTAATAAATGCATTTTTTTCAAGCTTTTTTTGTGTTTTTGGAAAAGCAAAAGAAAATTATACTTTTTAATAAGAAAATTCATTTTGTTTCAGCGTCTTTTAACAATAATAAACATTAGAAATAAATTTTTCGTTGTTCTGGAAACCTTTTTATATTTTAGAATATTTAATTTATTTTTATGTTATATTTTTATTGTTGTTTGGCTATGCGAGTAAATTATTTTGAATCGAATTTAACAGGAGCAAGAATCGGAAACGCATTCTAATTATTTAGAAATTTATTGTCCTTGTAAACATTTTCAATAGTTAATGTTAATAGTTTTTTTTTTTAATTGGAGTAGGATTTGATTTTTTTTCTTTACATCAATACGCACATTGAAATTTACTAATAATTTTCTTTAGAGACTTTTCCAAAAGTTTTTTTTTATTATTCACGTACTAAATTTAATTATTTTTAAAGGTTTGTTTTTTTTAATGTTCCTTAAAGCTACAATTTTGTTTTTTTTTTTCTTGCTTGTAATTAAGTTTAATGTTAAATAATGTTTAATAAGGCCAAATTAAGTTTGTTTTTATATATATATCTTTGTTTTGCGCTTAAGCTTTATATATATTTTTTTTGTATTTATATTAAATATTAATTTTAAATTGTATCTTCTTGACGAATCTGTGTGCAGCCCAGCCATAGCACGTTTATTTTGTGTTTTTAAACTTTTTTAATTTGCTTTTTGACCAAAGTCGAAGCTGAAGGTTTAAATGCACAATGTTTAAGGGCACCTTCTTCTAGCGCAACTTTAGCTATATGGAATGATCGTATAGGTGTCTCGTTCGATTATTATTATAATATATACTAGTACATATACATATATATATCATTTAACTTTCATACAAAATTAAAAATTGCAATATCGAGTTTGATTTTTATTTTCTTTCCTTTGAAACGCGCAGCAAGCGGTGGGTTTATGTTTTTTTTTTATAACTCTGGCTTTAATACAGTTGGCTGTTGTTTAATACTTTTGCGAGAGAGAGTAGAGAGAGAATTTAATATATTTATTTTTACTTTTTTTTTGAATACGATATTGTCAAGTTAACGATTGCTGGCTTTTGGTCCAAAAAGAATGTTTCTCTTTTTTTACTTTATTAAGTTTAATAAACCGAACTTTTTTTTAAAAATATTTAAAAGTATATAAGTAAATAAGAAATTAAATATGACACGTTTTTAATGACGGTCTCAACTCATTAAGAGAACAAAGCATTTTTTTTTTTTCTGAGTATTTCGCAGCACTTGGTACTGGGATTTATAGCTCTTTAAAACTATAACGTAATAAGTTTCGAATGTATATAAAAAATATATAATAATATATAACTAAATACGCATTCATAGGGAAATAAAAACGTTCATTCTTAACAAAAAATACTATGCAAAACTTAAAAAAAATAATAAATTCGCTCAAACGAAAGGTTCATTTTTTTGTTGTTTTGTAACAAAAATGAATAAAATATATAACTATAAAAAATATTACATTTGCCAGTATTTTCTTTTTTGTTTTTGTCTTCTGTGTTTTTTGTTTTTGTGTTCCTGCACAATTTGAGATTTGGTTTGCATCTTGCGTTTTTTAAGTACAGCATTTAAGTGCACTGTTAGCTCACTGTTAGTTCACTGTTAGCTCCCTGTGAGCTCACTGTTAGTTCACTGTTAAGACTTATGTTAATGTTGGCTCGCATACATTTTGGCATTGAAGAAGTTAAAGGCGTGTCCGCCGGACGGAGCAGGCGGATGCGTATGTGAATGTAGATGCGGATGCGGATGCGGATGGGGATGTGGTGGTGCCATCATTGCCGCATGATGATGATGCAACGGACTGGCAAAAAAACCAGGTGGACCCGACAACAGCGGTGGTGGTGGTGCTGTTGTCGTTGGAGGAGGCACTGGAGCTGTTGGTGGTGGCAACATTATATTAGCACTACCACCCGGTGAGGATGTTGGCCAACCAGCTAAACGTTGCTGTTGGAAACGATGTTGTTGCTGTTGTTGTTGGAATGCCGCAATGGCAGCAAATTGATGTGGATAATTGCCAGCTGAATTGTTGTTGCTGCTATTTTGCTGGTTTGTCCGTGCGGATCCACGTCGAGCACGTTGTGTAGTGCCCGGTGCGGCGGCGGCGGCAGCTGCTACGCAGGTTGGCGGCACTGAGGTGTCGCTTACCTATTCCCTGTACGGCTTGCAGTACGAGTAACGGTGGTTCATGTGCTGACTGTAGCTGCCGGAGTGGGAGAAACGTTTCAGGCACTTGGAGCATTGAAATGGCTTCTCGCCGGAATGCAAACGCTTGTGCTCCGTCAAATGATGTTTGTGCTTGAAGGCTTTTGGGCAATCCATGCACTGGTACGGTCGCTGACCTGTCAAAGCAAAGCAGATAATAAAGTTAATAAGAACTGTAAAAAATCTGTAATTGATTAATTTGAGAAGGTTGTGATATTCCCGAAGGAAATATTGATTTCGGAACGGTCGGGAAAAGGCAGCTTTCTCATTTCGGACGTTTTTGATAACTTACCGGAATGCTCGTACTTGTGCCTGGCCAGAGAACTCTGTTTGGCAAAGGCTTTGTCGCATTGGTCACAGATGAAGGGCAGATCGGGATCACCGGCATGTCCATGGGTCTCGGCCTTAGCACGCTTGGGTTTCGGTGGTAAAAGTCCCGAGCTTCCCAAAACATAATCATCCTCGTGGGAGATGCGGGAATCATCGTCGCGCCACGATCGTTTCTCGGAGCCACCGGGACTGAGGCTGGTGCCACGATAGTCGGGCAACTTAATACTGTTCATCAGAGGATTGGGTGCATAATCGCCGCCGGGACGCATCTGGAAGAGCGCCTCCATGGGCAGACGTGCCATCAGCGGAAAGGGCGGTAGGCCGGGAAAGGGTGCCGATCGAGGCGCCATGGGAGCCGTCACCTCGTGCATGTTGGGCGGCGAAGGTGGCGCAAAGTAAAGAGCCGCTGCTGCCGGCGACAGCGAAGCTGGAGACATGGATGCGGAGCTGGACAACTTGCGACTTAGATTAATGGCCATAGCTTCGGGATAATCATTGGGCAGCTGCATCGGTTGTTGCTGCTGCTGCTGTTGCTGCAGAGGAGGCGTTGCGTCCCGTTTGACAGACAAATCCAATGGCTGATCCTCACCAGCAGCACGCATGGCAGACGACGGCAGCGGCAGAGGCGGAGGCAGTGCAGCATTTGTAGAAGGAATAGGAACAGTCGCTGCTGCCTCATAGCTCTGAAGTTTACGTTCCCTGGAACGATTATTCTGAAACCAAACCTGGACAACACGTGCATCCAGCTGCAGATGGGCGGCAATCCGGCGGAACTCATCGCGACTTGGTCGAGCATTGTGGGCATAATGTTGTTTCAGCTGTTGCTGTTGCTCCTCATTGATGGCGGTGCGAACGCGTACTTTCCGCTCCCCGCTATCACTGCTGCCGGCATGGTAATCCTGACGTGGTTCTTCTCCCACCTCCTCATCCTCGTCCTCCTCATCTGGCTCACTGGCGGAGGGCAGAACAAAGCTCGTATGATGTTGTTGTTGCTGCTGCTGCTGCTGTTGTTGTTGATGGTAATGTTGTTCCAGTTCTTCTTTGATCAATCCGCAGAGCACTTTCTCATGCTGCACAAGCTCTGTGGGATGATTGAATTGCTTGGCACAGCGACTACAGCGCAGATCCGGCTCCTGGTTGGTTTCTTCCTGCTCCTGCTCATCCACATGCTCTTCCTCCACTTGCTCCAGCTCTTGCTTAATGGATTTTGGTGATGGGGGATCCTGTGGCGCAAGAGGTGTTGGCTCCCGACTGGGCTCGTGCTTGACAGCGGCAGGACTTTGCTCGGGCGTAGCTGCCGGCTTGTTGTTCATCAACTCTGACTCCGATTCCAGATCCATGACCAGCTTGGGCTCATCTGGTGTCTCATCCTCATCCTTGGCGGGTGCAAGAAGCTCCTCTTGCTGCTCCTGCTCCCGTTGCTCTTCCTCCCGCTGCTGCTGTTGATGCTGCTGCTGCTGGCCAGCAGCTGTTAGCTCCAGGAGTCGCTGTATGCTATAGGGATGCATGCGAGGATCGAGTGCAGCGGCCATAAAAGCATTGGGAAATGCCAACAGAGCCGCATTCATAGCACTGTAATTGGAATAAAATGGAGGCGGAGGGGGACCTACTCCTCCAACACCAGCACCAACACCAACTGATGCTCCTCCAACGGGCGCCTGAGCATCGCCAGCAAAGTAATTCATAGGATTGGGCAGAATCTGTTCCGGCATTAGTTTACAGGAGGAGCGTTTACCCTGAGGCAACTGCTGCTGCTGTTGCTGTTGATCCGTATTCTTATCGAGAGTTTTCAACATTTGGCGATTGTTATTCAGTTTTAGGCCCATGCTGATGCACTTCTTCGAGGTCATGTGGGAGGAGAAGCTGCCGGAATGCGAGAAACGCTTGCCACAATTGTCGCAGCCAAAGGGTTTCTCACCGGAATGGATTCTAACGTGCTCCTTGAGATGATGCTTGAACTTGAATGCCTTATCGCATTGATTGCACTTGAATTTGCGAAGTAGCGCCGACTCATCATGGCTAATCATATGGCGTTGCAGTCGATAAACGTTCGCAAATGCTTTGTGGCAAATTTTGCATGTCTGCAAAAGGAGAGAAAAAACAAAATATTTTCTTTTTAGAAAAATTACATATATTTAATGTTAATTAATCACATAACTTAATACTTTTCACTAAACACACTGCATAAACTGTCTCTGTTATTATATTAGCAGTGAACCATAAAAACTTCATACACTTCTCATACTCTCTCTCACTTGCTTAAGCAAATTTCCCATTACGGCCTTGATTACAAAAAGGCCACTCGTAACACATAGCGTGTCGTCTTTTCGAAATGCAATTAGTAGACGTATTGGCTACACTGTTCGCAGCTGGGTTATTTCTACTCCATAGCAGGTACATAAACTGTCTCCGTTACATTTGTTTCACATACATACATATTTATAACTGTATTTGCTCTCACGCTCTCACACTTGCGTGTGGCTGTTTTACCTTTTTTACGCAGCTTACGCTCAATTGATCTGATGCTGTTGTTAGTGTTCTTCTTTGCAGTTCGTTTTTTGATATACTAAGCAACGCACACATTTTGCAAAACGCACATTTAAATGCGGCTCAGGTAATAAAAAGTTGTTTAAAATAACCAAAACGTGTATTTATTTGTTTTGCTGGTGTTTTTTGTTTGGAATTCAACGAGTTTTAATTTGCTTTCAATGCGCGCAAAGCCAAACCGAAACGCGACCACAGAAAAAAAAAAAACCAAAATGGTGCTAATAATTTGTTGTGTGTGCTTTTTGTTCTTGTTGCGATTAACATGCAGATTAAAAATATTTTGATATAGTTTATTTGTTTAAAAACAGTCACAATTACAAATAAAGAAAACTTATTAAAAATATTTGAGCAAAGTGCGCGCTGCGCCTAGCACGAAATAATAACTAAGACAAAAGCAACAAGTAAAGATGTGCGTAAAAAGGATAGAGACAATCCAAGTGCCATAGCATTCAGCTTGCGACTGTCGTTAAAGATGTGCGTGCGTGTGTGTGTCTAATAAAGAAACATTAAAAGTGTGTTGAAAGATGGAAAATAAATGGAAAAAAAATACTTCAATCAAAGAATATTGCGACAAAGCGCCAATAAGAAATGGAAACATAAACAACAACAAACGCCCGGCAAGTGAAGAAACAAATAAACAACAAGACAACTACTGGTCGGTCCGAGATAAATAGAATTAAAACGTAAGTCAAATCAAATCAAATCTAAAATTGTTTCAACAGCTGATGCTAATCAACGGCAAAAAGCAACATACATACTACAAACACACACTAAAATTGAATGCGTTTGTTTGTCTTCGGATTTGTTTGGCAACAAATTGAACGCATCAAATGCAACTTTGTTGTTATTGTTGTTGTTGTTATGGAGAAAAATAAGGTGCGCTATGAAAGCGAAATACAAAAGCCAAAATGACTGACAGGCTGCTTCCACTTAGGCAGCTTGCTGAAAGATTTGCGGCACTTTCACTTTGGTCCGACAGATGGCAACACGTGTTATAGTCGCCCCCCCCTCTCACCAGCCCTAGCTAAAGTTGTTTACGTGCAGCCATTGAACTTTTAGCCGCTGCATTGCACCTCACCTCAGCTTGTATATATAAATATAAATATAAATATGCACCAGATTGTTATTGTTGTAAAGTTCATGACATTGCTGCTGCGCTTTATCAGCGATCAAATTTTAATGTCTCTTTTTTTCAATACGCCATAAAATCTGCCTCGCTTTGCCATACAAGTTTAACAGTCACTGTTATTGTTGCTGTTACGCTCTCGCTCTCTCTCGCTGTTTTTGCAAAGCCAAAGAGAGGCCAAAGCTGAACTTTGATGGGTTACTCAGCGGTTTTGCATGAATTTCAATTAACACACGTTCGTATGTATGGATGTATGTGTGTTTATTTAATCTTTTTTTTTAAGTGTGACCAGTTATTAGTCATTTATTTCAACACACAAAACCAATTTATACTGATCATAAAATGAGATCACATGAAACAAGAGGAATACATCAACTCATGGTCAGCAATATATCAATAAAGAAAAATTAAAAAAAATTCTTCAGCCAAATTAGTTTGTACATTAACGGTGACAATGTGTTTATTTGTACAGCAAGTGGAGAAGAGAAAATACATATAACAAAAATACGCCCAATAATTACAGTCTAATTTGTTTATTTAACACATAAAACACATAAAACACACCCATTATTGGGGAAATCTTGTTGTTTTGTTTTTAAACTAAAATTTGATGTGAGCGCCGGCTGGCGTCGGCTGATGGAGCGGAAGAGCAGCAGGCAACATAAATTTCCGCTTCCGTTGGTTATGAGTGGTAATGGAATGGGTAATCGAAAACGAAGATGAAGAAGAATGTGTGTTTGTTGTTTTACCTGCTGTAGTTGTTGAGGTCATAGCAGCCATTTGCAGGTGTGTGTGCGAGCGAGCAAGCAAGCGCACATAACAAACGAGTTTAAACATGCTCTCAACATGACTGTCGGCTACCTGTTGCGCTCACACAAATACAAAACACGTTATCGCATTGAAGTTACGCTTCCTCTCTCTGTCTGTCTCTTCACCTTTGTATGTGTGAGTGTGTAAATACGCCCACCTCTGTGTTTAAGTACATTGTGGACATTATTAACACGCTTTGTTGTTGTTGTTGCGCTGCTGTTGTTATTTTTATTGTTATCAATTAAATGTAAACCAAAATGGCAGCCGCCACACTCAACACTGTACAGTTTTACAAAAGGTAATTTAGTTGTTGTTGTTGTTGCATGCGTCAGCGAGCGATTCTTATGCATTTTGTGTTTTATTTTATTTATTAGTAGTGTTCGTCATGTGCTTGCGGCCGCTGCTGCTGCGAGCGGAAATGCCAATTGAAGCTACCTTTCGTTAATAATGGGAAAAGAATTGCCCTTTCTCTCTCTCACTTTGATCGTTAAGTGCCTTGAGCAGGAAATTGATTAAATGCACTCCAAAATAAAAGTACTTAATGAGTGCGTTTTAACCTTTGCTCTCTGAGATAAGCTTCACACACACGTGCGCTCCTATTTAACTCGCTCTCGCTCTCGCGACTAAAAGACAAGCTCAAACTTTGACTGCTGACAAAAGATGATTTGTGTGCGTGTGTGTGTGTGTGTCTAATTAATGGAATTTCAACAGAATTCCATGCCTCATGGCAGCCAATTAAGAGAGCATCATGTGTTTGTGTGTACCTTAAGCCAGAAAATTGTTTGAGTTTTTACAATGATGTCACTAGAAGATTTACAGCAATTGGTGCTTATCGCTTTTTGGCTGCTTATCAAGCGAACCAACAAAAAGGCCGTGCCGTGTAAAAACCAAAGAAAGAAAAGAAAACATAGCCGGAAACAGCAAAGACCACACAGCAGCTTCAAAGCATAAATCAAGCTAAATGAAGATGACACTAAAGCAAAAAGAGAGTGTGCAAGAGAGAGGTAGAGCGAGAGAGAGAGAGAGCGTCCAGCAAGTCCGGCAGCGCTAATTGCAGGCGACAAGAAGCCTTTTGCTATAATTATAGAAACTCAACGTAGGTGGGCGCCATATCCAACAAAAAGAGACAGACAGCAAGAGAAAGAGAGCGAGATAGAGATGTGGGTACTAAAATGCAAATAGAGAAATCAAGTAAAAATACATTCGTATAGCATTAAGACTTGGGCCAGAACAGACACCGCTAATTTGTGAAAGTATTTCACGAACGCCTTCATGCATTGAGTGACATGAGAATTTGGCCATAATAGCGCACATAATTGGCAGTAAAAGAAAAACAACAACAACAACAGCAAGCTTTCAAAATGACATGGTCGACAAAAAGAAAAGCATTGTTGGCCTTTCAAGATAGAATTTTGACAAAATGCCATCGTCACGGCATGGCATGGAAATAAAAATGTTTTACTATATAA
Organism: Scaptomyza montana; assembly: GCA_018904305.1. Classification (NCBI taxonomy): domain Eukaryota; kingdom Metazoa; phylum Arthropoda; class Insecta; order Diptera; family Drosophilidae; genus Scaptomyza; species Scaptomyza montana. The sequence continues at coordinate 20,456,043 of JAEIGR010000001.1, read as the reverse complement.
ACTGAAGTATATATATGTACATATATATAAATATTAAAACGCACCTGTCGCCTTTGCCAACGCGCAAACGAAAATAACAACAACAAGCGACATGCTCAATTTGTTATACCCTACCCAAAAAACGGCGTGTAGAGTTTGCTTGATGCGTTTTGTATGAAAAAGTTTTATATTTCACTTGATTCTTATTGTTAACCGGTTTGTAGATATTTTGACTTGAAGGGTATCAAACGTTCGTTGTGTTTTGGTTTGTTATACCCTAACCAAAAGTGTTGCTATCTCATTTTAGGTAAAATTTTCAATAAAACTTCTATTAACAAATACACATTTTTGTAACTTCAAAAAAAAAATAAACAATAATGTTTTTGTTTTTATGTTTATTTTATGTTACATTATATAATACATTGAAAATCTAAAGGTAGTTAGAATTAAATTAAAATAGAATATTACAGATATTAGAAGAAAAAAATTTTAACTTTTAATTATTCACATTTAAGTTATGTAGCAGAATTAGTTGGAGAAAGATTTTGTTAATTAGGTGGTGAGCAGTCGTGTTGGTGGCGTCTTTTAACCAATAAGGTGGTGCGTTAGGATGTTGACGAGTTAATAAGCAAAAGGCAGAATATATGGTTGTATTATTTTAATTGGGAATGCAAACACATAAGCACAAAAAGCATCCCCTGGGGAGCGGTATCTAGCATTTTACTTCAATGATGTTGGGTTTCTTCTTCATTCATGCGACAACATGGGTAGTACAACATTGTAACAAACCGCAGGAACAATGACAGCATACTCAATATGTTCATATAGACGGAAACTGGCTTAGCATGTGAGTAGACGAGGTCAGTCTATTTTCTTATGGTTATAGTCTGCGTTGCATGCAATCTTGCCAATTCATAAAAAATAGTTACATTTCGTAGAAAGTAAAATAACGGAGTGCGTTCAGGGATTCGTTGACCAACATAAATTTGCACCAGCTTAGTGAATTATGATATCGCCGCATGGATATAACAGCCAATAAGAACAACCATAGGTACGTTTTCGGTATGTATACAGCTTTAAATAGATCCACTATGTAAAATTGAATCGTGCAATTACAGGTACAGAAGCATGTGGCATTCGTTGCCGGTAAAAAATGCAAAACCACATTCAAAGACATGAGCTCTAAAATGCCGACCAGTTCTTCATTCCATAGGACAACACACACAAAAAGCACAAATAGATGCATGCAGGGTCTAAGTAAGGTTCATCGTTTACCCGCACACAAAATTGTCATCAAATAAACAACCGGTAAAGAACATAAATGCAGACAATAACATGTGAAGCCAATGAAAATAAATACATAAGGGAGGTTTTACCGTAAGATTTTCGAGATTTTGAAATCAATGTGGTGATCATTTCTATTTCATCCCGGCTGTGTCGTCATTTCGCTAAATTGTATCCAATCTCGTTGTACATCAAAAGGGATCCCCCGCTCTTCAAAATCAAAACACACCTCTCCGCTAAGACAAACAAACTCAAAATGTTTTTTTACAGGAAATATACTTTAATTGTCATTCGCGAGCCGTTTTTATTTTTCAGATTATACAGGACTGAGGGTTAATACTCTTCTATTTTACCTTTCAATTCATTTCTCTTTTTGAGGTCAGTCTAAACAAGAATTTGGTTTGCAAGCAAAAAAAAAAATAATAATATTAAATTATTAACGACGCCACAAAACAAAAAGAAAAGTAAGAAAAAAAAATATTAAAAAAATAATAAAACTTATGTCTAACTGCTTTATAGCAACTGCGACCCAATTTTCTAGGCTTGTGCTTATCTCTTGGCAGGCAGCTGCCTCAAAACAACAACAACAACAAATCTACTATATGGTATATATATGTATATGATTTATAAGTCTGTTGTCTGATTAGAGCAATGAATGAATTTCTAGTTAGCATTGACGTACCTTTTTGTATTCTTCTTCTTCTTCTTCTTGCGTGTGCTTTAACACAAGAACAATAATAACAAATAATATTGTGAGAGATTTTTAATCTTTAGCTATATAGTATATATAGTACCTAGTACTATTAAATCGGAACACGTTGTGCACGCTTTCGAGTTCAGTTCAGTTATGGGTTATCGTTATCGAAAGTGTTTTTTTTTTTTTTTATGCCTAGGTATATAATTGCCTATTAAAAGTAAGGTTTTTGAACTCCCGTCCGATTAGAATGAGCAAAAGAGATAGAGAAAGGAGGTTTATAGACTTAAACTTTATGAAAATAATATTTAGCACATTGTTTTCATTACGGATCGGTAAGGTAACGATATAATATAATTCTATTACAATAATCTATGCTAAACGCAAGTCAAATCAAAGTTCATTAACATCTTTCTTATGGCTAAGACAAGAAAGAGTCTCTATGGACTTGTTCCAAGTTGTGCGCACTTGCTGCCACATTTTTTTTGTCGCCTGTCTTGAATTTAACCAAAATACATACATTTATTCCATATTTCATATTGTGCATATATAAAATATATTTCGTTTTCCCTTTACTTTTTTCTTTTTTAATTGATTAACAGGAAAATACTTTTAAAGCGTTGGCAATTTATTTCGTCTGCCGCATTTTTCAATATTTTATGGCGCATTGATAAACTGCACGAAAAGAGCCCAAAAGCGATTTAACGATCCCAAAGATAATCCAAATAAAAGCAGAAACGGAAACATGTTTAAAATTTTCTTTTCTTTTTTAACTTTTCGTGGGCAGCACGACAAATCAAATTTAATTGTTTATAAATAAAACGTTTTGCGTGTTCTGGGAATAGATAAACTTTTACTAATTCATTTTGCTTGCTTTCTCTTAAAATTAGTTTTTGTATCAAGAAAACATAAAAAAGGCGCCGCCGCCGCAAAATGAATTCAATTTATTACTTATAATAAAAGCGACAAAATAATCAAAGCAAAAATTAAGAAATTAAAAATATGGCTCATCGGGGAGCAAACAGCTGCAATAAACTTTCATACCCTGTAACCATTTAAAGTGTATGCAATAGTCGAGTATTTATATATATTTTTATAGTCTTTTTTACGAAACTAAAAAAGAGAATTTCGCCAGTATGACGAAAGATGTTTCAAGTTACAAAAAAAGCAGTAAAAACAATCGAAATCAGACCAAGGTAAAAGTCAAGTGTTGTCCCTTTCTTGCCCTGTTTCCCTCTCTCTTTCTTAACTTCATTAAACATATCATTCGAAACAACCGCACAATAAACGTCAGCGAGAATAAGAAAGCGGGAGACCGCCCTAGGGAAATGTTTGAAGGGAAATTTTGTGTGAGAAAAAGTAAAAATTTACAAAGAAGAAGAAGAAGACACGGGGGCACACACACGCACACGAACATAATATATGATGTGTACGGTGAAAGTTGATCCAAATCCCGAGAGCGACTATAAAAAAAGAAAGGTAAGGTCTACGGGGAGGGGAGAGTAATAGAAGTTGGCATGTGTTTTGCTTTGGTAAAACAGAAAACAAGGCAGGTGCTATGGAAAATACTAGCTAAAGGAAATAGTTTATGGTATTTTGTCTTGAACAGGATCCGCAGGAAGAGTAAAGTTTAATGAGAAGTAGAGAGAAGAAGAAATGATTTAAGAGCTGTCAGATAGACAGCTGAAACTCTCATAAAATATGACATGCTAATTATTGAAAAAGTACCACAAAACATTTTCATATACTACAAACAATTTGGCATAAAAAACCACTTTTCGGCCTTATAAATTTCAATAAATTTTCATTCTAGTATGTAAACAAGCGCGTTAAAAGTTTCTGTTGTATTTTTAATTTGTTTTGCCTTTAATTGCAAATAATTTTTAAACTTTGTGGCAGAGAGAGAGAGTTGACCTTACAAATGAGAGAGTGAGAGAGAGAGGAGGGGAAATACATAAAAATACATTTAAAAGCGGTAAAGTGGAAAGAGAATGAGTTCTTCTCTTACTGCACGAGAGTAAATAAATTGCTATTAATTTTTCAGCGGCAACAGTTCAACGTTCAAATGTTGTTGTTGTTCGTCAAGTGGAAAACGGCGCCGAGACGACGAGATGTCAGTGGAAAGAACGGCCGCTGCTGCTGCTGCTGCTGGTCGGTCATTCTGGGTAGGACACCTAAAGTGCATATAATTTTTCAATTTGAAATGTTTCGTGTGTTTCGCTGCAGACACATTTGACCAACCCAACCCAACCCAAACCCAACCCAAACAACTGACCAACGATTCTGTGGTTGGCCCAAAAAAGGTGGCAACTTTTAGCGACCAGACCTCACAAATGAATTGTGGCCAAAAAGTTGCGACTGCTTTTTTGTTTCTTCTCTCTGTGTGTGTGTGTGTGTAGCGCAGTTAAGCAAATATTTAATTGCTGCACTTTTTCTGGCACTCTTTCTCCCTCTGTCTATCGCTCTCTCGCTGGATTGTTTTGGGCCAAAAGTTAGCCAAATGTCAGTTTTTACTGCTTTTGTATGCACTAACGAAAAGGGGTAGCTTAAGATTTTAGTCAAGGATTAACACTAAAATTATATATTATTTATTCTTTTCCTACATTTAACTTTTTCTTTAGCATTTTTCGATTAAACAAGCAACTTTCAAACGTAGAGATTAGTTTCTACAGAAAGAGCATATTATATTCGACGTTCTGCTGTTTATTTTTTTTTTGTTTTTGTTTTGTTTTACTGTTTGGCCAACACATTTTGAGTTTGACCAATAATTTATGTGCTGCCATTTGCTCAACAATTACGGCCTAGCAAGCTATCCTCCTCTCTCCCTCCCTCTCACTCTCTTTCGCTCACTCTCTTGCTCTGTTAATGATGTTGACCTTTGCAACAAATATATGTTGAAATGTTGTTAACTTTAAAGCTGACACACACACACACACACGCACGACACGCGACGTCTGCGGCCAATTTAAATGGCTTTTCAATAACAATTGATATAAAAAAAGTGTTGCCTACTTATTTGCGCGTGATTTTCATAATGAGCAATTTGTGCGAAGCGGCGACTGTTGCTTTTGTTGTTATATTGGCATAATTAATTGTTTTCACACATAATAATTTAATGCGCGTGTACACGTGTAAAATGTCGCCTCGCTTTCCTTATGCCCCTGCCGCAGGACTATCAATAATAAATATGGCTATAAATGCTTATTGGCCATAGTTGCAATATGTCAACTGCTGTTAGCTGTAGCATTCTGTGTGCACTTTTGCATGTGTTTCAATGTTTAAATGTCATTAACAATGCCGTAAATTATGTGCAACGTGCCCCAGCTGTGAGTGTGTGTGGCTGCAACAAAAGTGCAAACAGGTTGGCATCAGAAGTAAAAGGCGAGAGGAGGAAAAGCTGGCCATAATAAACTCATAACTCTCTATGCACTCTTGCAAGCTTTATTAGCTTTTCAAACCCCTTTTTGGCTTATGACAGCTTAGGTAAATATTAATAACCAGCCAGTTGCAGCCCAAAACAAAACAAAAAAAAAAACCAAAATGGAAAATGAAGAGTAAAAGCAATAATTGCAAACTGCTACAGTCAAGATGCAACTGAAGGGAAAGGGAAAATAAAGGGAATAACTTTCAAAAGCACTTTTTTTTTACATACAGGAAAAATATTACGTTTTAAGAACTTTTTGGGAAGTTGAAAAATCATTGAAAAAGAAAGAAAAAGAACTTTAAAATAACTTAATTTTTACTTATTTTCTGGCATAAATTTATCCCTAAAGATCTTATGTGTATTATGCTCAATATTTCTTATAGCACACATAGGCAATATGTACTGTACCGACGAACAAGTGAAACAACTTTCTCTCTCGCATATGCGTTATGAGAAATCAGATAGCTTGAAGCTGTCCAAACTTTTTCATTTGGACGCTCATTTTATGAAGGTAAAAAACATAAACAGAAAAAAAACCAACAAGCAAACTAGCCTATATGAATTTATGAGCTAATACTAAATGCTGGGGGTGCGTTGGAAATGTTATGGAGGAGGGGGGGAGTACATACTACATATCAGTAACTTGCACCTACCCCAGAAAAAACGGGGGAAAAAAAAACAAACCGAAAAAAGGAAACAACAAAAAAAGTGCAACAAAATTATAATTTATGTGGCTTTAATAGCCGTTGGGTGCCTCATGGTCCAAGGTGTATGTTTGTGTGTGTTTCAGCACGCCCCCCAACCCCCTTCCCACCAACATACACACACGAGTTGGTGCTTATCGCTAAAAGACTGTATGTGTGTTGTTTTTTTTTTTTTATATTGTTCAGCCTAGACTTGAGTAGAAAGTAGAGTAAATGGAGAAAGAGAGTGAGAGGGAGAGAGAGAGGGTAGGTTGTATGTGTGTAAGTATGTCTTATCAGGGCCTGCCTGTAGCCCAACATTTATTTTAATGCCTTATCACACGACGAAACAACAACAGCAACAACAACAACAACTGCACAATTGGGAGTTACGAGCATGTGACTGACAGCACAAGAAGAAGAAGAAGAAGAAATATAGTAAATGCCCTCCCCGCACATCTTATGATAGGCCGCACTTGCTATCTCACTTACACTTCAGGCCTTCATTTTTTTTTTGGTATTTTTTACTCATTTTCTTTTGCTCCCCTGATAATACTCTTCTCTGTTGGTTTTTTTGTGGGGGTTTTGGTAAACGCCTACGTTTTTTTGTTTCTTTTTTTTGTTATTATGACGGTGTTTGCTTATCATAGTTTATAGTTGTTGTTGTTGTTGCTGTTTGTTGATGTGTTTTGTTGCCTTGCTGATAAACTTAACGTAAGCACAATACAAAAATATATAAAACAAAAAACAATCTTTTTTTATTCCACGAAAATACATACAAAAAACCTCTTGAGTGTTGGAAAAACCTCAAATATAGCCGTTATCTGTGCACAAAAAAATAAAGAAAATGGAGAATAAATATGTTGTTGTTGCTGTTGTTGTCCCATGTGTGTTTTGTGTAGTTTTTATCTTGGTTAATTATTTTCTCATTTGCCTTCGGTACATTGTGTCAACAACAGGAAACGTGGGCATATTCATAAGGTTGCAACTTCATATCGTTGTGCTTGGCACCGTTTGTCGTTATCCGTTCTACGTTCCACGTTCTACGTTCTCAGTTCTACGTTCTCGCAACACTTTATCGTTGTTGAACAAAACTTGAACAAAGCCTGTGCATTGTTTATTATTGTACGTTACTCAAAGATCAACTTGAATCGTTCAAAGATTTGGGCTTTATTTATAGACATCAGCCGTATATATACTTGTATGTATGAGTAACTTCTTTGGCGCTGAATCTAAACTTTAACCCTACACAGCTGGACACTCATTACAGAAGAATTTTATCAGCACTGGCATTAAACTCATGAAAAAGTCTGCCAAGTCACAATTGTTACTCATAAAAGTATGAAAGATTTATGAATGCCACGCATCTTGGCTCAAGCTTAGTTAAAGGTTTTGATCAATTTTCTACTTTTAAAGATGAATTCGTCAATAAAAAACTTCATAATGAGTTGGAAAAAGTGTTTTTGAAGCCTTAAACTCATGTTTTACATATAAAAAGAGAATTTCGTAAGAGAAAGTGTTATAAGCAATGTCGATTCTTTTGATTTGAAGTCTTTTACAACACTTCTCACCCGAATTCCACATAATTTAATGAAATTCAAATAGAAAATAATTTCGTTAAACTTAGATTTTCTGATTGGAAGTCTTATACAAGCATTTTCGAACCATATCCCAGTTAAGAAAGTGAAAATTGTTGCAGAACACTTAGTTTCTTATCATTTTAAGTCTTTTACAACACTTTTCCGCCCATATTCCAAGCAAATTTTGAAAATTATGAGTTGCGATTAAGATCCTATTGATTTGAAGTCTCGAACAACCCATTTTCCCCCACAATCAAACGTAAAACTCCCACCTTACTTCAGAAGCTTTTAAAATTTTTCCACCCATATTCCAAGCAAATTTTGAAAATTATCACCTATTAGCAACAACACCCATTACAAGAAAATTCTTAAAAACTATTGTACAACACTTAGATTCTTTTGACTTGAAGTCCTTTACAACACTTTTCATCCCTTTAGTAATAGAAAGTGTTCTGATTTAAACTCTATAATCGAACTAATCGTACTTTAATTATATATTTTAACTATAAAAAGTCACTTTGAAACATTTTCAACTCACCTGTGTAACATTTTGTGTTGCTGTTGTGTGTTGACCCGTTGGCGAATGCAACAGCTGATGCTGTTCGAGTTGTTCGCGATTGGGAAAGGCAGCGGTGCATTGCATGCAGGGAAAGGCGGTGTTGAGATCACCTGTTGTTGAGCCCGGACTCGAGGTGGAACGATGAGCACTTAAATCCAAATCATAAGCAGAATTGCTGCCAACGCTGCTATTGCTGCCTGGTGGCTGCTGCTGCTGCTGTTGCTGCTGTTGTGGTGGCGGCAACAGTTGCTGCTGTGACGAATGTTGCTGGTGTTGATGATGTTGGTGGTGCTGGTGGTGGTGCTGGTTGTGGCTGGGCGAGCTGGCTGTGCGAGCTGATTGCATGGCCAAAGCGGCTGCTGCCATAAACTGGGCATGCAAATGCGGTGGCAGCTGAGGTGGTGGATGCGGCAGGTGAGCAAATAGATCGTTGGCCGCTGCCGCCGCTGCAGCCTGTGCAACCGGCGAGCACAATGGTGAATGTGATGCTGATGTATGATGATTATTTTGATTTTTTGCTGTTTCACTGTTGTTGTTGTTAATGTTATTATTGTTGTTGTTGTTGTTGTTATTATTATTATTGTTGGGAGATTTGGCATAGCGACGATTATTGTTGTTGCTGCTGTTGCTTAGATTGCTTTGCTCCTCCTCATCCTCGTCCGCTTCGCTTGCAGCATCAGCTGCCCCAACTGCCACACGATGCGTATGCTCATAGTTTAACTTGTCATGCGGATGCTCATTGGCAATATGCTCGCTGAAGGACTGTTTTGAGAAGAGTAGCGAGAGGGTTGGGGTCTATATTGCATATGTTTATTCTTGTTTGTTCTTACCTGAAACTCGTTGAAGCGTTTGTGGCACTCGGGGCACTGTATCATACAGCTATCGATAGTGGCATTCGTTGTGGCAACACTGGTTGCATGTGCCACATGCTCCGAATTGCCAGCCACATTGCTTAAAGGCTTGCTATTATGCGCCGAGGCTTGTTGATGATGATGTAAACTTGAGGCCAAAGAGGAAACTGCAAGAAAAATATTTTTTATTGCAATTATTTTTATAATAAAATAGTTTTTAATGGGAGGAGAAACTTGTCAGTTCAAACTTATTGAATATATACATTTAAGATTCCGGTAATTGTCATTCCAATATTTTATGAATGCCGAAAACTTACACACAAACATTATGAAAACTCAAAAAAAAAAAAAAATTATTGTAAAAACTTTACTTGGCAATTCAAAAGTCAAAATATACTTAGATCAATGCAAAAATTTTGAGCAATGTTTTAGTTTACTTTGAGTGCTTAAAAAGACTCTCAAAAAAGCTCCTTTTAATATATATTTCTTAAACAAAAATTATATTCCCCAAGCTCGAAAGTTTTTCGACATTTTTCAATTTGTTTTTTATATTTTTAATGAAAACAAATTAACTGTGAGATCTGCAACAGGCGATAAGAACTGAAAGACTCAAATGGAATGCTACAAAGAAGAAGAAGAAACAGAAGATATTCACCATTAAGTTGCCGTGTGGCAGGCAGGCAGGCAGGCAGCCCGGCAGACCAAAGGCAAAGTAAACTTCAGATCAACTTTAATTTCGTGGCAAATCAACTTTACCCGCAACTGCCAAGCCTTTTCCACTGCCCTCTTACCCGCCCCTACCCGCTGCCTACTCCAAAACCCTTTGACTTATTGGCATTGTGGCTGGCGTTGCCTTCACGCAACGTTTCCACGTAAAAGGCGATGATCTCATGCGCCAATCAAAAGCAAAAGAGGAACAAAAAAATACAAAAAAAAAAAAAACGTGGAACTGGTTTTCACACACAAACATACAAAAAACTGGCTGAAGAGTCGACTCTTAATCAGTTTTGAAAAAGCGTTCAAGCATGCGAAAAAAAAAAGGGAGAAGATCATAAAGAACAACAAACAACCGAAACACACACGCACACACACACTGGCAAACGTATCTTGAAGATTGCTTTGTTCCATTGAAGACGACGTCTTGCTGGCGATGCCGAGGGTCAGCCAATTGCTATACATACAAACGCAGACATACGTGTGTGTGTGTGTGAGATACTTATGGCCGCGTATGAAACGTTGCTTGGTAAATAAGCAACATTGTTGCAGGGCGGGCGACTCGAGGCCAGAGGCACGTTGCAAGGTACAAAATGGAGTTCTCTGCTCTCTCTCTCTCCGCTTTATACACATATCTCCATCCAAACAATGAGAAGTCTTTGTTGTAGCTCGCGAGTTGTTGCTGCTGCTGCTATTTGATCGCTACCTTAATTTAAGCCAATTAACCGCCTGCAGACAGAATTCAACGGAGACAGCAAACAACAACTGCGACGCAAGCTCTTATAGGGGCACTCACATGTGCAGCAGTTACAGTTACTACTAAATTAATGGCTCTCTCTTTCGCTATCTCTCTCTTTCTCTCGCTCTCTCGCTCTCCTACCTTGCAACCTATAATAGCTATGTACACTTGAAGAAAATGTTGTCTAACTTTAACTGATTTTATCAAAACATAGTAAAACATAATAGTTTTAATAACGTGATTCTACATAACTTTCTAAGTTTTTTGGTTAAGTGTATCTGCTATGTAACTTTTACTGATCTCTTGGAACCATTTCCATATAATAAACAAAGTCAAGTTTCAAGTGCAGCAAACATTCTCTCTTTCTGACACAACTTTCTATGCTTTTTCGTTAAGTGTATGTGACTGGCCAACCCAATCAAGCACAATCTGCGGCGAGTTCGTTGCACGTTTTGTCTAATGTTTGCTTTTTTTCATTATTTTTTATTATTTTTATAATATTATTTTCACTTTCAATAGTTGATTCAGATACAGTTTGCTTTGAGTGTTTACAGAGAGAGATATTTATGCGGGTTCTTCAGTTCTTGAGTTAAAATCTTATTAGTTCTGGCATTTAAAGCCCGCATTGCAACATTTAATTCGTATTGATCTAATTAGAGTTTACCTATTCGTAAGTTTTATATTATATATTTTCTCTATGTTTTTTTGAAATTTATTTCCTGCTGCCTGCTAAATGATGATTTTATTAAGTAAATCTAGCGGCATTCCGCTTGTCTTAATGAAATAAAAAAGTTCTTCAAATGAGAACATAAAAAGTAATACAATATTAAAAGAAAAGACAAATTTAATGGCTGTTTTCATCATCATCCTCATCATCATCAGCATTTTCTCTTGTCTCTTGGACTGATGTGTTCTGATGTGATGTGATGTCTGCTTGTGTGTGTGTGCGTGTGCGTGTGTGCGACAGTCAACACTCAACAAGTGTGTCACCAGCTCATTTAGTTCAATCAATTTTTCATAACAGAAATTATTAACGCAACGTGGAAAAAAATCCATTTCACATTTTTACACTTCTTTTCATTGAATACCCTGTAAACTTTAATCGAAGCACTTGATGAGGGTATATAAATCTTCAACTTATATAAAACAGTTTTTGAATTTGTCATATTTTTACAGGGTATCTTAAGGTCGTTTATTTGATGCATTGCTCATGTCTCTTTATTCATTTCTCATATGTAACCCAAACGGTAAAGAAATATTGAAAGTGTCCGCAAATTAATTTCAATTTGTGAAAAGAGAAGAAAAAACAGAAAAAAATACCAAAAGATCAGCAAACGAATTTTGATAGTCGCATCATATATTTAATGTTTGTTTGTCATGCAATTGTTGTTGTTGTTATTGTTGTTGTTGTTGTTGCTTAACAACTATTTGGCGCTTACGCATGCCAATTGAAGTTGATTGATAGTTTTGTATAGTTTGGATAGAATAGCAAAGATAGGAAAAGGGAAAGTTGATTAAAGTTGATTTTGTTTAAGGCGAGAAAATATTCAGAGAATAAATAGAGAAATTGATGCATAAATATATTGCCTAAAGATGCGACACAAAGCTTATAAAAGCAACTTTATGATCTTAAAAACAAAAATAAAGCACAAGAAAAACAAAAGTTTTTGAGCAAAAAAATAAAATAAATAAACTTACTTCTATGAACAATCTTAATTAAAAAGAAGTGAATAAATTAATTATAAGATTTATATTGGTTCCAAATATTTTGACAGAAAAAATATGTTTAAGTTAATGCCCCAAAAAATGTATGCCACACGTTCGGACTGAGGCAGCCCTAACCGTTTCCTATAATAATTCTTCATATTGAATTCTTTTGCTTTTGCTTTTGCCCTTTGGTGTGGCTTTTAAGTTGCCCAAACTGTTGGCTCACCTGGAATGTCGCCGACAGAAGCAGGTGGAAAAGGCATATAAATAATATATGTGTGGCAGAGATGGCGGGAGGTGGGAGGGGGAAACAGCTAGCGTAAATCACATTTGTGCCCGGAGACAGATACATTTGTATCTCACTGCTGCTGTATCTGTATCTATTTTGTAGTAGTTTGGTGCTGTTATTGTTAGGCGTTCCACAAATTTTATGCTTATTTTTTTATTGCCAGCTTTTATTAGCGCAGACAAATTTTTTAGCTAAGCTTGCTTAATGCTAATTTATTTATTATTTCGTTTCATTTAGTTTTTTGTGTTTGATTTTTCGTTAAAGATTTTTTAGCATTCTAATTTATGTTTGGCGGTTGCTGGCGGACAGCTTTTTACCTGTTCAAGTTTTTGGTGGCAAAAGATTTCTCATGCTCATTTAGCTGTCAGTATTTAAAGTGTTTTTAATATTTCAATGACAGGCGCTTGTCAAAAAAGACCAAACAAACTGAAATGTAAACCGATGGCATTTTGCTTTGCTTTGCTTTTCAGGTGAATGAGTGGGAATGTTTTTTTTTTCGTTTGCTACTTTCGATATTTCCTAACTCTTTAAGTGTTGTTGATAGGAAATCGCTGACGTAGTTGCAGACAAATTGGCGACAGGTGGCGTTGACAATCGCTTAAATAATAAACATAAATTCTAGCACTTAATTATAAACAGACGCAACTCGTTTTGCCTGCACTCATTTGCAGCGCCGCACATTTCTCTGGCACTTTTCATTATTATTCAAATAATATTTCACATAAAATTAGCTGCAAATGGCAGTCTAATATATTAATTAATAGACACAAACGGCGGGGCGAAAAAAAAAAAAAAACAAATACAAATTGTTGCGACTAAAAAAACAGTGTAAACGACACCTCTCTGGCTCTATGAAAACTATGCAATTTATTTATTGCCAATTGCAATTAATTGATGATGCGTTTGCTGTAAACGAAAACCGGTGGGAAAGCATTTGGCATTTGTCGTTTGTCGTTTGTCGTTTGCCATTTGTTTATAGGTGCAATTTAATAATCTCGCCTTACGAATACAAATTTCATTTCGGGCGTGCGAAAGTTTACAAATTGATTTTCATCTGGCAACGCTATGCGATCTTATTCTTCGTCTTCTTCTTCTTAGCTGTGTCCATTTTCAAGTGGCACTTGAGCCGCGATGCAAGCATATGAAAAACACATGCCCCCGGACACAGCAAAAATAAAGAGAAAGAGACGCGATCCGACCCGACTCGACTCGACTCGACTCAGAATGCCAAAGTAGTAATAATCGACGAGGCGTGCTAAATTTGGAACTGGCAAAGGCACTTAAAAGACCCAAGGCGTAGTATAAAGGTGCATATGACTCGTATAATATGTGCAGATACACAGAGAGAAAATCTTAGTTAAAAATGGCTTTGAATTTGCAATTACCTAAAATGAGCAGAGAATAAATCGAACTAAGTCAAAACAAAACTAAGATCAAGAAACTTTAGGGATTATGTGACTTGGATTTAGACACTAAAGTACTGGAAATAAGTTCAAGACAAAAAATCGAATCGACAGTTAAACTTTTCTGTTAAGAATTTCCGTTTAACGAAGTTTTCTGGATGCAAGTTCGACTGTATTATTTCTCTCAGTGTATATTTATACATATGTTACAGACGTGGGCACAAAGGTGGCTTAGGTAAACGAAGAAAGAAAAAAGGCTGCGTTGCAACTGCCTCAAGTGGCAATGCCAAAGGTGGCAGCCACAAGGAGAGCAGCAACGTCTCGACTATAAATAGAATAATCGGTAGAGAGAAGAATCGAAGAAACCAGCAAAGGCATCTTTTTTGTTTTTGCCCTTTACTAAGTTTTTATTTATTTGTGCAGCGCATTTTAAACTGACGCTGCCGCTGCTGCTGCCGCTGCTGTTGCTGCCACGTTTATTTTATTTGTAGCATTTTGCTTTGCTTTGAGTGTGAAATTTTAATAGCCAACCGAGCCGTGTCCGTCACTGACGAAGTTTCAACTCCTGCTGCGTGTTTTTGCCTGGGGCATATGTGTGTCCTCTGTCAGGCAGATTGTGGCATATGTGTACATAGTACATACCAGATACATATGTATTTATTTGCCACTCGAACTCTATTTTTGTGATTTACCTTGAAAATATTTTTGCAGCCACAACGCGTTCTGAGACTGCGTAGGCGTTTTTGACGCTGTGCAATTTGGCAAAACTAGGGAGAGAGCGAGGGGGGGAGGAGGAGGTGAGGAGGGAGTTGTAACAGCTGCAGCTGAGGGGCGGCTGCTGATGACAAGGTGCAAGAAACATGACTGCGAATTCAATGCAAAATTATTAAGATTTGCTCCATGAAAATTGTTGAAGTATTTCGAAGCATTTTGAACATATATCAAAAATATATCGATATTAATATTGATTTATTTGATATTATATTTTATTATTTTTAACATTTTCACATTCAAATTTAATGATTTGACGATGTTTATTATACCCTAACATTTATTTAACATCAAAATCTTTATTTAAACTAAACCCAAAAAATCGCCATTTAAATTAAATAACTAAATTCTTTACACAAACACGCTTTATACACTCTCTTGACTGAAGCAAAAAGAAAAAAATTGAAATTGTGAGCTAATTGATATGCGCACATAATAAATTCTCTGTGCAACATTCAAAAAGCCAAATGCAATGCAACAAAGTAAAATTTTTTTGTTTTGTTGCAACTTTGCTTTATTTTTGTTTGTTTGTTTTAAAACTTTTAACAATTATTGTGCAATTGTGCGAAATTTATTGCAATTGAACGGCAATCAGAGTGTGTAACCAATGCCAGTACTACTCGTCCCAACCCCCCTCTCCCCCACTACCCTTAGAACCCTCCGCTGGCAGTTAACAAAAATCGTTTACATGTTAAATTGTGCCTGGCAAGCGTTAAGAGCAGTTTGGTATATCGACTCGACTCGAAACGACTCCAAAGACTCCAACCACCCGGAACATTGTTGGAACTCTGCCCCCCACCCACCCACCCTGCACCCTGCACCTGCCACAGCTTTGCTGCTACTGCAATTTTGTATGCCCTTCGGCTACACCTTTTGGGTTGGCCGCGTTCGCTTTGTTTGCACCACGATTTTTTTCTCTCTCTCTCTCGTTTGTGTTATATTTATTTATTTTTTGGCACTTTTTCCTTTATTTTTCATATACATTTTGGTGTCTTTTTTTTTGGGCGTTGTTGTCTCGCCACCGCTGCCGCCGCGGCATTAAAATAAATAAGCAAATAAAACCAAAACCAAAATAAAATGAGAATAACAGCTGTAACGCCACCATTGCACTTTTTTTGGCAGTGCTATGGGATGGAGAGGGGTGGATAGGGGTAGGGGTTGGCTTAGGGGGCTACAACATTCCGCGCAATTTTCACTTTACAACTGTTTCAAAGTTATCTTTGTTTCAATTGTGGGAGCCACAAAGCCAACAACACACAGTATGAAAATAAATGTTACAAAAAAAATATTGGCAAACAATTTACTTTTGTGAAAAAAAAGAAGAATAAAATGCGGCAAATAATTTGCACAAAGCTGCGGCAGGTTGCAAGTGGAAAACTGAAGGGGAGAAGCAGCTGGAGCAACCGAGGCAGCCGAAGTGTTGCAAGGATATCAAAGTAATTTTCAGTACCTTTTTGCCAGGCTTTGCTCATTGATTTATTGTCTTAACACAGAGTTGTGCTTCAAATTGCAGTGTTTAAAGTGAAAATATAAGCGAAAAAGAAGTCTAAAAATAATGAACGAAAAGTGTAAAAAAACGCCAGATAAACTTAAGGTTTAAGTTGCTTAATTGAAGATTTTCTAACATTAAAGTTAGGAGGAAACTTTTTAAAATTAAAGGGAGAAGCTTCAAGCTTAACTAAAGTAAGTAGGCTGCTAACATACTTCAATAAAATTCCTCTTTTTATTCATAAAAATATTTTTTTGATTTTACTCAAAAATAAATATTCTTTATTTAAGTTTTGACGCTGCTTTTCTCTGTGTTTTTAAGCGCAACAGCGCTTGGCAGCTGCTCAAAAATATATTAAACAACGACTAGACAAACACACACACACACACACGTACGTACATACACACACAACACACACACACACACTATTTCGATACGATCAGTAAGCAAACAAGTTGTCTTATGGATAATTTTGCTTTTTTGGGCATAAATTAATAATTTTTAGTTGTTGTTGTTTGTTGTGCCTGGCCTGGCACTTGCAAATAGTTGAATGAAGCTAGAAGTTTGTGTAATTTCGATTACCGAGGCGAAGAATCATCGCTCCGGTGTGTCCGTCCCGTATGTCAACGATGATAGCATTTATAAATGGCAGCACCGACAGCACCAGCATATAAAACTGACATTCACTGACGGCAACCAAAATGATTAATTAGTTATTCGTCCTGTTAAACCAAGACAGACAGACAGAGAAAGGAGCGCGCCTTGCCTAGGATAAATGATGCCCACAGCTACTTGACGCTGATGCTGTGTGTGTGTGAGCGAGAGTGTGTGTGTGTATACGTGTGTGAATGTGTTGAGAATATGCCATGCCCAAGAGATTTGTTTGGTTAATGAAAAAAAAAGTGAGTAAGAAAAAATAGAACTAAAAGTAAATCAAAGTTAAGGAAATATCGATTTATTAAAAGTTGCATTGATGATGCTTTGAGGTAGAAGAAACTTTTCCAAAAAATAAATAATAACTAATTATTTTGGTATATTTAACGTTATATTTGAGTAAATAAATGATGTAAAGATTAAAGATTCCTTCAATAATATTACAAACAAGTATTAACTAACAAAACAGACATAAAAACATCAAACTAATGACGTATAAAACTCCCAAACATGAATTCTATGTAAGATCTTTGATCAATTGTTGCTTCCCTTAACTGAATAAGTTGCCACTAAATGTAGCAGAAAACTTGTTCAAATTAAGAAATTAGTAAAAGAAAGAAAAATGCTTTTAAATTCGAATAGAAAATATAGATCAGTGCAGTCATAAAAAGATTATAGATTTCCTGGTATTATATTGCAAGGATTAACTAACAAAAATCCACAAAAAATATATACATAACCTAACCACAAACTAAATCATACGTCAAAGTAAAAATTGTTTTGTTTTTTTTGTCTGCTTGTCAAGAAATTAGCACAGCTTTTAGTTTTTATTGATTTACTGACACACGAGGCAAGCTAAAAAGCAGCAGGTTAGCTTTTTGGCGGGGGAGTGAGAGATGGGAAGGGGGGGGCGTTACCATAAACATAATTTGTGTGTAGGTGATAACACAGCGACAAACAGGTTTCTACGCTCCCCTTTCCACCCGCACAAAAAAACACATTTATGATTTATGACATTTTGGAGCAATTTCCAAATGCGACAAGCACACGCCCAAAAAAACGAAAAGCACAAACTAGTTTTGCTAAAAAAGAATGAAAGAGAGAGAGAGAGAGAGAAAGGGAAAGAGAGAGAGAGTGTGTAAAGTGAACATAATTTTGTAGCCAGCGATTAATATACATCGTAGCCGCAGCTGCCCATTGACATCAAAAGGCGGCCCAGATAGTACAACAAACAACAACCGGAAAAAAGGCGCACAGATACATTTTGTATCCATGTATCTATCTAGTTAGTAAGGTATATCTGAGTATTTATGTGGGGCAACCTGTTCAAGATTCGTTTTCTTTTTTCTGTGTTTTGATCGATCGATTAGCGGCGCTGCCTGGCTGCCTTTTAGCTGCGATCCAACAGCAACAACAACCTGGCAACTTTACACGGCACAAAAGCAAAGAAGAAGAAGTAAAGCACAGGGCGCTACTTAAATGCCCATAAATTATAATTTATTGTTTGGATCCATGCCACAAGAGAATCACGAAAAGACAAAAACCAAATAAAAAGAACGAGAGTCGATTCTAAAGATTTGAGATCATTCTGTTTGACTTAAAACTCAACTGAATTCCTAGATCATAAAGGAACGCTCACATATCGTATAAGCAATCATATTCTATATTCCTTTCATAACTTTAAGCAAAATCAATCAAGTAGAAAGCATAAATTATGTTTTAAGGAGTAAATAATCTCTAATCGTTGACAAGTTAACAAGCTGCCCTCGCATTCTCTCACCTCTTGCATCCCACGCACCTTTCCCGCTGTGGAAATGGGAACATATGCAATTAATCCATATGTTTAGCGCTGCTTATTAATTGTCAAAGCTTTGAGTTGAGATGTGAATGGAAATGCATATATGTATATATATATATATATCTAGGCTATAATAATATTGCGCCATAAATTTGTAGCTCATTTTCAATGTAGAAAAACGAAATTTCTTGGTATTGTTTGTATTCATTCGGTTGCATTTGTTTAGCACCTTCACTTTAAGCGTCTCGGGAATCGTTTATGAGCTGCGTTCACTGACAGTTTTATGCTTTGTTTACACTTTGATTGGCCGCATTCATTCGGCCCAACTTTTCTTCGTAATGGCCCAAAACGAACGGCAAAAAACCCTACTCAATCAATCAATGGCCATTAAGTCAGACAACAACAAACGAGTTGTGAGTGCAAAGAAGACGGAGACAATTCTGGTTTTCTACCTGTTTTCTACCTGTGCGCATGTCAAACAGGTGTGTTACCCTACCTATGTGTGTGTGTGTGTGTTTGTGAATGGTGGTGACGTTGAATGTTTTGTAGGAGGCGCCACAAACACACACACACAGAGAACACTTGACTCTCAGCCATTGCTTTATGGCTTTCGCTGGTGGTGTCTCTACCTGCCTGCCTGCCGCCTGTTGGCCAACTAATCGCGCATCTTGGCCAAGGCAAAACGAACGTCTCGCTTGCCAACAAATCAAATTCAAATGCGTTTGCAATTGGTTGTTGCGCGCTGCAAAAATCATGCGATTTTTTCAACAACAAAAACCCAAGCTCCTTAAGCACCCGCATTAAAAATCGTTAAAAACAAGTTGACAGCAAAGCAAGTAAAAAATATACTCTTTCCGGCAGCTAAGGTAAAAGTGTAACCTGAGCTGTTTGCCACGTTCAAGACTCTCAGCCAATGCTTAAAAAAGGTTTCTTTGTCAATCCTTTTAAATGGAATATGAATATTTATTTAGTTTTTATGAATCTTATTTGTTGATTTCCTTAGTTTTGGTTGGTTTTATGCCTTATTGTTGCTACTTTAGTGAATTAACTTCCAAAGAAAATATTGTTATCTCATTTAATCTAAATAAAAGTAAAATTTTAATGATTGTTAAAGGTATGTTTCCTAAGTTTAAGTCTTCAAACTTTGCCATGTCAAAAGAATCCTATTGAAAACCAATAATTTAACATTGATTTAGTTGTTTTGTAAGGGTGTTTAAACTGCCTGAAGACTTGCTTGTTAGTTTTTTGCTTATTTTGCTTTACTTGCAAACGTAGTTCCCTCATTTAAATATAGAGGACCTTGTGTTTGTATGTGTGTGTGACCTCATAGGTGTTTATTTTCATAAGGCTGATGCAAGTAGCTGATTAAACACACAGCAAAGAGGCAAGCATTTTGAACGTTGCTTGTGGTCTTTGCAACAAAAAAACAACAACAAAAAAGAAGTTTCTTTTCGCTTCTTTAAAACAGTTCAAAAAAAAGGCGTAGGCGAGAGATGGTAATGAAAATTGGAAATCTGATGCCTCAACAAAAGAAACGATCGTTGCGAACGTTCACTTGAAAGAGTGTGTGTGTCCGTGTGTGTGTGTGTGTGTGTAGGCTCTTTATTGTTATTTACTGATATGGGTTTCTGTTTTTGCTGTGTGTTGCTTTGTTTTCTGGTTTAAGGTGAATTTTGTATAAATATATTTGGTTAATCGAGGATCGCCGACGATTGGTGGAAGGGGGGAGGACAGAAAGACCACACAAAAGCCGTTAGAAAATGGCTGCCGTTTCCATGGAAGTGAAGAATTGAGTGTAAATTTGAGTTGAGCGATGCTCTACGCTTTTGGCGCGCTTTGCAATAACAAAAAAAAAGTTTGAATGAATATTAGACAAACAGACACAGATTCACACACACACACACATATACACAGCTACTTAACAAAGTTCAATTGCATTTAGCGCTGATAATGCAAAAGTGATGTTTGATGTTGAGATTTGTTGAAGGGGGCGGAATGAGTCATCGATAGAAAGAAACTTACACTGCATGGAGAAGGCTGCGGATGATGGCATACTCTGCTGTATTATAATGTTATCCTCTTGGCCAAAACGTGTAGACGATGGCGCCAAACAGGACAACATTGGAATGCTTTTTTATTTAATAAACGCTCCGTTGATGTTTGGTTTCTTGTATGTTGAGGTTGAGTTGTATGTTTCACAAGAGTTTGTTTTGTTAAGTGTTTTAATTTTTAGGAGAGAGAAAGATCTTTTTGTTATAAATTGTTTAATAAGCACACACGTTTAGCGGCCATTGAAGCTGGCTTTGTTTTTATTTTTTTCCTTTTTTTTTTTATACAGCTTTTAACTAAAATTATTATTTTGTGTAATTTACTTTTTTTTACAACATATTGTGCACTTATTCTTTGAGCACTTTGCGCGTAGTTTTTTGCGTATTAAGTATCCAGATACAAGATACTTTTTAATTCGACTCGTTGTGTGTTTTGTGTCAATGCGTTGGCTTCTTCTTCTCTATATAGTGAGTGCGCTGTGGGGGAGCAGCGCGTGTGCGGCCGACGCGACGTCTAGAATTCAACTAACGCTTTCTGTTGATTTCTGTTTTCTACGTTGGCCTCAGCCATACGCCGTCCGTCGCTCAGCTTCTTTGCTAAACCAACACAATCAGCACACACAGCTAAAATCTCTTCTCGCATCTCTATGTGTGAGAGGGTGCTTCGAACAGAAACAGAGAGAGAGAGAGAGTGAAAGAGAGTGAGAACGAATGCATGAGAGCATTTGCCAGCCGAGCACATTTGTTATATGTGTTTCGCTTGTGTGTGTCTGTGGGTGTGTGTGTGTGTGTCACCCATACACCAATAACAGTCAGCAGCAAAGGCAAACGTGTAACGGTGCGCACCGTTATGTTCGTGTCTGTGTGTGCGTGATGGCAGCGTGCGCTGCCGAGGTGATATGGTGGCAGCAGTAGCAGCAGCAGCGGCACCAGCGTCAAGTTAAACCTACAACACCCCCACCCCTCCCCCCACCCCCTTTATATGTGTGCGAGCATGTGCTTGAGTATTGGTGGTGCGGCGCTCTCCAATTGGAGAGAGTCAATTTCTAATAACAGTTTGCTGTTAAACACATTTGGCTGGGGACATTTCCAATACCGTATTCTGTTAAAAGTGCTGTTACTGTTAACTTAAATGCTTACGTTACGATATTGCATCTGGACGTAAGAAGTTAACATTAGGGAAATGCTTTTAAAAGCTGTTGTTATCAATGACTAAGGAATAATTAATATGATTTATTTGCCTTAAAACTTGTTGGTTTTGTATTTATTCTTTTATTCTTTCCAAGAATAAATAGGGAATTTTTCACTTTTTATTATTAATTTAAATCATACTTTAATCAATTTTCAGTGTATTTCTCAACTCAGAATTCTAAGCCCCAAAAGTTTAAAGCCTTTTAAGTGCAATGGATATATCTCTCATTGCTTTTGTGGTTAAGTAACGTCAAAATCTTAATTTCCTAAGAAATCTGACAGATTTTACTTATCAAACACAGCAAAAATCATTTGTATGTTTGTGTTTAGAAATTTTAGCTTTAAAAAACTATCATGAAAGGCAGCAACTTGTATTTGTTTGGCCTGTTTGGATTGTTGCAACACATTTGCTGTTGACGTTGACAAGAAGCAAAAGTTCTTGAGAATGTCCATCATGCACATCAAGCATTCAACGAATGGAACTGGCGGACACTACAAAGTTCCGATACCCTTGCAGAAAAGATATAAAAATT
This sequence comes from Scaptomyza montana, assembly GCA_018904305.1. Lineage (NCBI taxonomy): Eukaryota > Metazoa > Arthropoda > Insecta > Diptera > Drosophilidae > Scaptomyza > Scaptomyza montana. Next base: position 20,433,653 of record JAEIGR010000001.1, on the reverse strand, counting down.
ATTTAAAACCGAATATGGAATCTTAGAGAAAAACGAATGTTTTTGTAGAGAAAGAATATAAGGACTTTTCTACCTTGTAACGCTTGCACCAAAAGTAGAATACCCTCTGTTAGGGTATTACACAACTACAAACAACACTTGAGAGAAATAATTTTCGAAAGAAAATTCACCACAATAAGCACAAATATTGTTTTCGACTCTCAATCAACAAGTTGATGGCGTTAAAAAACAAAACCAAACAAAAGAAATACAAAAATCAAAGTCAAAACACAAAACCCTGAAAAACTCTTTTGCAATTATTGCGTAGTCAAGAGTCATCAAAAACACAAATGAAGTGTGCGTGTGGGCCCGACGGCAAATGCAAGTGGAAACGTTGTAGTCGGACGCAACCGACTGCGGTATACTCGATACCAGTTTTAAAACCGGTAAAATGTGGCCTGATTGCAAAGGGGTACGGATGCGGGAGGGGTTAACGCCGTCTAAAAGATTCTCTGATGCAGATTGGGATGCCACCAGCTATCTTCCTTCCAAATTTGGTAACTCTAGCTCAAAGTTTGTAAAAGTAATAACTCATTAGTAAAAACCTGCAAAATAATAATAATATAACACTCAAAATATAATTTAATCAGTTTGTTTGTGTGCGCAATACAAATTTGAAAATGAGATTTATTTCATATAATTAAACAGAATTTGTTTGATGAATGCAAAATTGTGAAATCTTTATACATAAAAATCTTCTGTTCGTGTATTTGTGATTATTTTAAGTATTTTCCACACATTTCATCCTCTTCCCCAAATTTCGCAAAGCACTGAATAAAACGCAAAATTAGTATTGGAAGAATTAATACTACGTTTGTTTGGGGCACTAACCGATTCACTTGTAGATCCATATCCTGACTTTAATGTTAAAGCCATGAATAGAATTGTAAAAAGACTGATAAATAAATTCATTTTAAAACAATTCAGCGATTTAATTATGACTTGTTTCACAGCTCTAAAAATTTTGTACAAATTTAAACAGATTCCGCAACGAACGAAGAAACCGCGTCTTTCTCTTTACCTTGGGTATCGAGTATAAAAAAAACAAACTCAACAACATAATAAACAATTTGTACATTAATTTTTAATGCGGTTAACATGTGTTCCCTCTCTCTCTCTCTCTCGCTTCCATGTTCATTTTTACTCGCTTTTGGTGTGTGCGTGTAAAAAGGTGGAGCTTCCAATATAATTTTCTCACTTGACGCCAACGGCAACGTTGACGCTGACGTTGACGCCGCGAGTATGAGCAGCACGCAAGCAAAACGGTTTAGCGGTTTCTGTTATTCCGTTTTTTTTTTGTTGTCTTGTTTTTGTTTGTTTCTGTTTCACTTTGTATGTTAATTAGTTTACGCTCTTTGCTTTCGCGTGCATGCGTGTGTGTGTGTGTGTAATTGCGCTCGCGTGGGTGTGCTAATGAGCGAGGTGTTTCTTTGCTCGCCGCTAGGTGCGCAATGCTCATTTGGCATTGGTCGCTTTACACCTGTTGCCGCCTCATTGGCTATCTGCCTAACGGTAAACAGCAGTCGGGCAGCCATTAAATAAATATGGCGATCAACGAGAGGAACCAATGTCTTTTCTTGTGTATTTTTTTGAAGTGAAGAAATATTTATTTTTATCATATATTAAATATGAAAGGGGAAATTTCTGAGTCATCTTAATAAATTTCAATAGCCACTGCCCTTATTTAATGCTTAATGTAGTATTGCTAGCCTGATATCTTGGCACAACAACTGGTTGTTTACTTTATTCGGGCAATCCCGCATTAATATAATCGCTATAGCTGTGTATTTCCCATCGCCCACTTCCCACCGTGAGAATTGACTTCGACCCAGTTTGGCTACGTTTCTAAAGTACCTACATATAAGTTGAGAGTGTTCTTAATTTAAATTGGATTTGTCGATCGATGTTTGGTTTGCTTTTGCTTTTGCTTAATACGTTTGCAATTGCAATTGCAGTTTCTTGGTTCATGTTGTGCCGCCAAACGTTGCGTCAAATCGTCAGCTGCTTTAGCTGCGGGTCCCACATAAAAGCGAGAATATTTCTACACACAGTTTGAGGGGGGAGTGGGAGCTGACGTCATCAACGAAATGGAAAGGCAGGAAGCCTTCGACGATAGCTGTCATTAACTTTGCCGTTAAGCAATCAATTTATTTCACTTTATAATTACGGATAACCTAAAAGTGAGCAATGACTTCTTCTTCTTCCCCTCCCTCCCCACATTTTCCTCCTCTTGGTTCGGGGTTTCGATCAAATTCGTTGTGGGAAAACAATTTCAATCCTTTTGTTAAGAGGTAAGGGCAAAAGGCAACTGCACTTTTTCACACATTACAAGAGTGCAAAGGAGAGAGAGAGAGAGAGAAAGTGAGAGAGAGAGGGAGAGAGTGGGTTTTCACACATACACATAAGTGTTTCCATGTTCTTATGTATATGTTTAGATATCTTCATTTGAACATTTTCAATTGCGGGCGGTTTTTGGTTTTCTGGATATTGAATTGCATGCATGTTTCTCGTTTCTACAATTTTTAATTAGCAGTAAACTTTGGCGCGGCATTTTACTCAAAAAAAAAAAAATCTCGGGCTTGATAGACTGGTTGAATACCCTGTGGTGTGGCTACTGTTCGATTGGATTCTGAAAAGAATGAGTTAAAATATAATAAAAGACCTTTCTTACTTCAAGCTCTAAAATAGATTCGATTAGGAAAGACAGAAAGTAACTTTTACTTCCGATTTAACCATTCTTACTACAGTCGAACTTCCATATAACGAATTTCCGTATTACGAATTTTCTATACAACGAAGTCAGAAATCAGAACCCTGCAATTTGATTCAGTCAAAAACCCATTCTATATAACGAAATTTCTTTTTAACAAAGTTTTTTCTTGTCCCCTTGAGATTCGTTATATGGAAGTTCGACTGTATATTCGCAGTTCTAAGCATATTCTCTCTCGATCAATTTTAGTATATAGGGTATCGAAAAAGTAGAAAACAAATCCGAAACCGAACCGAACCGAACCAAAATGTAATGACAGCATAAATACTTGGCGTTCTAAATGTTTTTCGTTGGCGTTGGAAAGTATTTGATTGTAATATGTTGTTGTTTGTGTTAGTGTTAGTAGTGTGGTGTTGGAAGTGGTGGATGCTTGGTGGTTTTTCAACAATTGGGGTCGGCTCTCAATCTCAAGTGTTGGTTGCCGTTGCCGATGCCGTTGCAAGCGCGGCGCGTTGCGTTTTTGTGGCTGCTTCTGCTCATTTCATTTAACACTTTATGTGACATTTAAGTGCAGGCAAATGTCAAATTTTTGTGTGCTTCTAATACACACACACACATGTGTATGTAAGGGAAGGGTGTGGGATAGTGGGGGAGTAGGTGGGATAGTCAAGTGCATTACGATACTTCTCGACTGTGGGAAGATTTTTGTATGGGGTTGTAGAAAAAACTTGATTTGTTATTTATTCTTATTGTCAGCCTTTCTTTTTGGTATGGTTTTTTAATCCAGGTTCAATGCTCTGACTTTTTGCAAAAAAAACAATTTTAGACGCGTGCCTTGTGGCATTGAGGGAATCATCATTATCATCATCTGTTTTCATAACTGTCAATTGTTGACTTTACATCGATCTCTGAAACAACAAAAGACTTGACAGACCGAAGGCTAGGACGACCGACGAACGACGAACGTCGAACGACAAAACGGTATTTGAATGCCATGCACATTATCCCTTTGCTTTGTTCCCTCTTCCCTTTAACTGTTTGCCTGCATCTAGTTCCCTCCCTCTCTCTCTCTCTCTTACTTAACTGTTTGTCTAGGTTTTCATTCACAAATAGATTGATAGAGAGAGAGAGAGAGCACTCGCGGCACGTGCTTTATTCGTAGTTTGATTTTTGCGGTTCTCTCGCTTTGTCTGTTGAAAAACCCAAACATCGTAACGGTTTTACCTGCATCACGAGAGAGAGAGAGACGAGGGATTTTTGTGGAAGAGGAAGAATACAAACTGCCCTTATGAACCCAGGCATTTGTGTTGTAAGTAGTTTACCGTTGCTCTCGATGCACTCTAAAAATTGTATTTGGTAATTTAATATTTTGATACCGCTGTTGATTTTACGCAAAAATTTGTTTGCATTGACAGGCAGCACTTCATATTAGTGATGGCAGAGGCACATAACGGTAATGAAAAATATAATATAGATTAGTTTAAGAATTTTATTTTTTGCTTAAGTCAAACTTCTCTTCAGAAAAAATGGCGAATTTCGGTTTGCTTTCAACTAAAAACAAAGTTTATATGACTCTTAAAGAATAAAGTAATTTATTGAGATATATTTTTTTAATTTTAATGTTCTTTTCTTCAGTTTACAAGAATGATTTTATTTCAAATTCAAGTTAACATTCATTTTAATAAGTTTTATTAGGTTTCAAAATGCGCTGGATTATCATTTAACATTTAGATACGTTTTATAGCTTTATAAAGTCGTGACACGAAGTCTCATCTCTAGCTCAAATTAAAAACACAGGAAAAAGATACAGATACATTTACTGTAAACGTAAATCGCAGCTGCGCAAATAAATACTCGAGCCAAGTTTGCCTCAATCGATGTAACTTTAGCCGCTAAAAGGTTGTGCCAAAATTAAAGAAAGGGCTAAGTAGCACAAAAGCCAATTTCGGCAAAATAAGGCAACAGTCCAGGACACGCTGCGGCATTTCACACAAATCCATAACGTCACAATTCAGCCAGATACTTAATAAAAAAAAGAGAAATGAAATGAAATGATTTTGTCTGCCTTTATTGAAACAATATTTAAAGTATAAAAAAATAATAATAAATCCCATTTCGCTGGCGGCGTGCACAACAAAAACAAAGGCAAAAAACAGGAACGAAGGTGGAAGGAGGCGGATGGAACGGTTGGGAGGCGGCAGGGATTGGGTATGGCCAACCAGCCAAAGTTTACCTTGATGCCATGCCAGGCGCGCCAAGTGAACAAACAAATAAGCAAATGAACGCTCGCAACGAACAAAAAAGCACAATAAAAAACGAGATTGCGGCACGCGACCTACCACAGGATGCAGCCAGGAGCAGTAGCAGTAGCAGTCGTGGAACGAGGCAGGCAGCCAGCATTCATTCAACGTTCAACATTTAACATTGAGCGTTGAACGCTGAGCAATCGAGCAGCAAAATCAAAGCGATGCGAAAAGAAATAAAAACAAGTTTCACTGTAGATGTTGCTTGTTGGTTTTTGCTGCTGTTGTTGTTGTTGTTGTTGCTGCTGCTGGTGGTGGTGGTGGTGGTTTGTGGCAGTCACATGTGCGACGCACCTTTTGCAATTGCTCATCGGGCAGTTTTGTTTTTTCTTGCTTTGTTTCACCTTAAAATGCACTCGGAAAAATAGGAAAGAATATTTTCAAGTATTGTTTAAACATTGAATACTTTAATTAAGAACAAAATATGCATTTAAAATTAATTTTTGTCATATTAGTAATTAATAAATTTGAATTTTGTTTAGAAACAAGTTTTCTCAAAACTTAAATGAAATGAAATGGTTGATCAAAGAAATTATTTGAAGGCTGCTTTGACAATTTGAGCTCACCTTTGGTTTTTCTAAGTGTAAGATCGTGCACCGTTGTGGCTGAGATATCATCATTCGCTTGGGGTTGCAGCCCTCATATTGTGGCAGGGAGTGAAAAAAGCGCCTGCAGCTACCGCCGGCTGCTGTTGCTGCTGCTGCCGCTGTTTGTTGTAAGTAATCACCGTCATCATCATCATCAACAGGAGCAAGCGGCAAGCGGCTAGCGGCAAGTAAGCAGGATAACTGGCGACAACATGTGCGTCATCGCAGCCGCGCCACGTTTACTCATTAAGGTCGCTGAAATGCTATTTTGTGATTTTGTTTTTTTATATTTGGGCAAAATTATTGCGAAATTGTGCGAGAACCACGTGGCCAAGAAATGAAGGATAGAAGGATCTATTGCTGCTGCTGCTGCTGCTGCTGCTGTTATTGGGGGTAGCTTTTACAGTTACACCTTCCACACCGATGGCTTACAATGAATGGCCTTTGCTAATGCGAGTGCGTGTGTGTGAGGTGTGTGTGCCCTGTGTGTGGATGGATGATAGCGTTTCGTTTCGAGCCGCCGCAACCAAAACAATACGAAAGCCAAAATGCCACATGCACCTTTATCGACTTTTGGCATATACACACGCGCGCGTGTGTGTGTGTGTGTGTAAGCAGAGATTTAATGATTAACGCTACGAAACAGCCACTGAAATGCGTTATAGCTGTTGTCCACCTTCAAAACCGCCCTCCACTTGAGAGCGAACAGTTACAAAATAATATAAGGGAAACATTATTATAGTAAATGCAACGAAGTTTGAGTTCTCTTGCAAATAATACAATATATAGGAAGTAGTTTCTGTAACGTGTTTTTAAAAAAATACCATAAAAATACTGAGAAACAAATATATCAAGAAGACTTTTCGTTTGTTGAAAATGATTATCTTCTGGGTTATATTGTGGATAATATTTTGAAACTTATCCACAAAAAAAGTATTAAGAAAAAACTTATTATTTTATTTTTTTTATCGTTATAATTAAAAAGTAAAGCATTGCATATCAAAAACTCAAAATATGCTCTAAAAAATATGTAAGATCTTACTCGTTATAGTTACTTATTGTTCAGCAACTCTATATACCTTGGCAAGAGTATATCCTTTCACCATTCCATATGCAGTATACCTCTTAATTCTTGTGCATGTTTGAATGCTGCCTGCTGTTTGTGCAGATATAAAAGATAAATAAATAGCACGCTGGTCTCGACGTTGACGCTGATGCCGTGTGTGTGTGTGTGTTATTTTAGTAGCAGCAGCTGTTATTGTTGTTGTTGTTTGTGTGTGAGGCACGAGCCACAGAATGAACAAGGTAAAAGGCATAGACTGTGCTGGCTACTGGCTTCAGGCAACAGGAAACTGGCCAAAGAGCCGGAAGTTGCCGCAAAGTATGCAATGACTTTTACTCAACACACACACACAAGAACATTGCCAATTGGCACGCTGCAAAAATAGCCGTTAGTCCGATCTGTCGTGCACATACATAGACACACATATACGAAATTCGATTGCCCAAACTCGAGCACATTTCAACCCCCCAACCCCTACCCCTACTCCACCTTTGAATCCCGCATTCAGACAGCTTACGTTTTCTCTTGCGTCTGCTGCTGCTGCTGATTTTGCCCCGTCTGTCAGCATTTTGCAGCTCGCTAATCTGTCACGCTCGGTGCTCGGGGTAAGAGGCACGATGCGAGGTGAAATGAAAGCGAGACTTTACCTGAGCAAGCGCGCGCGTGCACGAAATGCACACCTACCCCCCCACCAACCGCCTTCCAACCTTTAGAAACAAAGCGTGCGGCGGGGCAACCCTCTTCATTTACGGTTTAGCATAATGAAAAGTGCTGATGATGCCGCACGAAACGAATGAGTGTGGCGGGGAGGGGGAAAAGGACAGGGCACACAAAATGCAATTTAGGGTTGCAAGACAACACCTTTCCAGGGCCATAGGCAAAGGGGTCCGTTACCGGGAAGCAGGAATCGCGAACCGGTAACAACACAGATGTTGATAAGATTTTGACTGTAATTTTGGCTTGAAATAATAAGCAAAAATAACTTTATTTCGTTTTTAAACGTGCAAAAATAATAATAAAATTATTTTTATAAAAATATTTTGGTATTTTATATTTTATTGGCTATATTATCTAAAGGATTAACAAAAGTTTTTATAGTAAGAAAATTCTTCTTATATTTTGTCCTTACATTAAATGACATTTATAAAAAAAACGAGTTTAAATAGCGAACTTTTTCCTTTACGAAGACTGTTTATTTGGTCTTCAATACTCATAGCGGGAAAAAAGCCAAACTAGCAGCACTGCTTACAAAACATCACGGTACAACAGCTCAGGCGGGCTACCAGCATTAATCCTTCTGTTACTCTAAATTTTTCCTCTTCTATTCTTTTTCGCAATTGTTCAATTGTTCGATTTGCCCCTGACTTCATGTGGAGGGGTGGTGGGATTCATGGGTTCATCATTAAGATTATTGAGGTGGGCATTAACACACACACACACACATGCATAGACACGAATATAGATTTGTAGCTGGCACAATTTTGATTGATTTTGTTATGCTGTATGAATTATGAGTTAAACATGCTCGAATGGTGTAGCAAAGCTCATAATCCATAAGGCGCAAGAAGTCAAGTGTCTACCGCTTCAAATCTGTTGCAAATCCTGTGAAGAACCCTTTTACTTAAACACATACATATATGCATGTATATAAATACATATCTATTCCACACTCTCGTTTCTTTCTTCCTATTTTTTTAAAAACTGACAGCTCGACTGCAGCTTTGTTTTTTGGCACACGTTTCACTTTTTGTGTGTGCACCTTCCATTTTCTGTGTTGTTGAAGCTGCTCTTTTTTTTTTTGAGGCGTGCGTGAGGGGCGTGGCATGGCTGTCAGTTTTTGGCCATATTGAGCTGCTAGCAGATGGCTTTTGTCTGCGTTTCAAACGGTGTTTTTTATACTCGTTACCAAAGGTAAAGAGTATATTGGTTTTGTGCTATGTTCGTCATGGTGTCCGTCCGTCCGTCCGTCTGTACATTCGCAACTTTTTTCGACACCCTTCAATTTAGAGACTTGAAGCCTTGCAAATATCCTTATCTACGGGCGGGACAGATAAAGTTTTAAGATTGGTGTTCCACGATTACTGGGGGCTGGCAAATCGATAAATTCGATAACTCGACATAGTTAGATCCTTATGTCTCCCACACAAAGGTTAAAAACTGCCGATCTGCAAATTCTGTTTCTGTTTCTCATTTATTCATTGTTGTAGAATAAATAAATAACACAAAGTCTTCTGCCAGCAATGCTGAAAAAGCTTAAAGCTTTATTTTTGCTAATAATGACTTTGAGAATATATAAAACATCCGAAAAATTATTCAATGTATAAAACTTATATTACTTTCATAATGCTTTAAGTATATTTAGCAAAAGATTATGTTGTCGGTGCTGTTGATAAGCTTTCACAGAGAACGAATTAGGTAGGTTAAGTGTCATCAGACAATTGGCGACGGCACTCTTATATTTAGAAAGAACATTTATATACATACCATGTCTTAGAAAGAAAATACTAGAACGAACATCCGATCGTTCAAAGTTCACTTCCTATCAAATATATAAATGCTATTTAATCGCAAAGAATTTGGAAAGACGAGGTTTCTTCTTTCGTTGCGGAATCTGTTTACATTAGTACAAAATTTTTAGAGCTCTGAAACAAGTCATAATTAAATCGCTGAATTGTTTAAAATGAATTTAAATATCAGTCTTTTTACAATTCTATTCATGGCTTTAACATTAAAGTCAGGATATGGATCTACAAGTGAATCGGTTAGTGCTTCAAACAAAAGTAATATTAATTCTTCCAATACTAATTTTGCGTTTTATTCAGTGCTTTGCGAAATTTGGGGAAGATGATGAAATGTGTGGAAAATATTGCCATAAGCTAGTCAAACCATTTATCAGTTATGTCAATGCAAGAGAAAAAGAAATAGATATCAAAGATAATCAACTCGCCTTAAAAGATAAAGATATAGAAAACAAAGATAAAGAAATAGAAATCAAAGACAATCAACTCGCCTTAAAAGATAAAGAAGTAGAAATCAAAGACAATCAACTCGCCTTAAAAAATAAAGAAATAGAAATCAAAGACAATCAACTCGCCTTAAAAGATAAAGAAATAGAAAAAAAAGATAATCAACTCGCTTCAAGAGATAAACAAATAGAAATGAAAGATAATCAACTCGATTTGAATTCTGCTAAAATCAAAAAGCTTGAATCAAAGTTCTCTGATCTTCAATTAAGTTCTATCTCTTCAAACTGTCTGGGAAAATCGACCGATGTGTATATATTGAATTTACCCAATATTGGGCCATTCTCTGTTTCCTGTGACTCCACATTGGCAGGCTCCGGTTGGACTGTTATTCAGCGACGAATTAATGGCAGTGTTGACTTTTACCGCAACTGGGATGAATATAAAGAAGGTTTTGGAGATTTGCGCGGAGAATTCCATATGGGACTGGAAAAGCTGCACTTATTGACACAATCCCAACCCCACGAATTGTATATACACATGGAGGACTTCAAAAACCATACTCGTTATGCAAGATTCAGTCACTTTGTTGTTGGCAACGAGACAGAATCGTATGAGTTAAAAATGCTCGGAGAATATTCTGGAAATGCTGGCGATTCATTGTATTATCATCTTAACATGAAATTTTCAACAAAAGATCGGGATAATGATAAGGCTGGCGAAAGTTGTGCAAATTATTTGGAATCTGCTGGGTGGTTTACAAATTGTGGACACTGGTAATTAAATATACAAAATATTATTTTTTACATATCAAGTTAAATATATCTAAATGCTTTCTCTATTTTTTGTCTATTAGTGATTTAAATGGACAATATACCAGGAATGCTGGCTATAATGTTAAACACATCGCTTGGTATGGTAGGAGTAAAGACCCACTTAAATTTGTCCAACAGATGATAAGGCCAATATCCCATTAACGTGTCAATCTTCGAACTCTTTTTGATGAAAAAATGTATAATGTATCTTCTAATTTTAAAGCCGAAATTAATTTTTTAGAAATTTTATACTTTCATTGAAACAACTAAAACTAATCACTAACACAGGAAGAGAAGATTTTTGTCTATAAAGATTTACCAATTTTGCATTCATCAAACAAATTCTGTTTAATTATATGAAATAAATCTCATTTTCAAATTTGTATTGCGCACACAAACAAACTGATTGAATTATATTTTGAGTGTTATATTATTATTATTTTGCAGGTTTTTATTAATTAGTTATTACTCTTCCAAATTTGGAAGGAAGATAGCTGGTGGCATCCCAATCTGCATCAGAGAATCTTTTAGACGGCGTAAACCCCTCCCGCATTCGTACCCCTTTGCAATCAGGCAACATTTTACCGGTTTTAAAACTGGTATCGAGTATACAGCAGTCGGTTGCGTCCGACTTCAACGTTTCTACTTGTTTTATTATTATTTTTTTTCTCCTTTTCGCTGTTGCAGCTCAATGTCTGCATTCGTGTCTGTGGTTTTGCTTAACATTCATACGCTAGTTTTTTGCAAAATACTCTTGCAAAAGGGTTGTCTGATATTGTTGGAAGCGACGACCATGTAAGCTTTGTTCTATGTAAAGGGTAAAGAATCTTCGACTTACCTTAACTATTCTTTGCTTAACTATTTTTTACTGATATTTTTTGTTAGGTTTTTCCCCGGAAATGGCTCATTGCACTTTGGCTACAGCAAATGGCATTTAAAGCGCATTTCCGTTGACTTCTTTTTGTTAGCCAACGTTTGTGGCTTTTAAGCCGCTGAGTACCATAACTCAATTGCAATTCTTTCGTTCTCCGGGAGATTTACATACTCAAAAAAAAAAAAAAAATATAAAAGGGATGCTAGGTAAACCTTTCAGTTCAACCCTCGCTAATGATACGCGCTCTCCCTTTGGAACGAACACCGGCTATAAGTCTGCTGCAACCTGAGCAAAAGTTGTTCCTCTATAGATGATGATGCAAAAAAACCAAAAAACGTAGTACAAAATGCTTAAAACCTGTTTAAATGGTGGTGGCTAAAGGAACATGACACAAAAGAAAGAAATTTAAATTAGATTAATTGATTGAATTGAGCGCTACAGGATCATCTGGCTGACAGACGGGCTTGCAACACAGTACACAGCAGAGCACAGTTGTTGCATGCGGGCCACGTTCTCAGTTCGTTTCCATAATGCTCTTAGCTGAAAGTTTCTTTGTAGCCCAAGGTGTAAATAATGCGGCTTGTGTTTAATGAAGCGCATGTTCTCTTTTTTTTGCAGAAACAGCATGATGAGTTGGCATCTGTGACAGTGGTTGTTGTCCTTGGTCCTGTTTGGATTTAATGCAACATTATTGAAGCATTGCGTACTTATTTTCAATAGAATTTAATGCTTTTAAGGTGAGTGCAAAGTTTGTGTTATAAATTTATATAAACTTAGTTTCATGAGTTTTGTATAAATATTTTAAATATAATAGCTAAAGTGGCTTTCCAACCTTTGAACTTAAATTAAGCTTTTAAATTGAGAAACTTTTTGTTGGTTGATACGCTAGATTCCCCATGATTTGATTAAAAATCCTTTCGTTGATATGCTAGATTGCCTTGATTTGATGTATTGAAAGGATTTTTAACATGTTTATTGCTTGACAGGACTTACTTTTGCCTTTAAATGAGCAGCTTGCCTTAGACTTGACTCATAAGATTTGTTTTTTGCTCAATTTCCATACACAAATCAGTTTTTTAATCGAATAATGTTTTGTTTCTTTCATTTATCATTTCGTTTACGTGCAACTAATAAAGAGCTCAAAGCCAAAATAAAGAGTTGCCTCATGTCGCTTTTTTTTTTTTTTTGGTGTTGCATTTTGGCTATTTGTTGCTTTATGCGGAACGTTTATATATAGTATTCTGACGCTGCTGCAGTTCATAAAATGCATGAGTAAAAAAAAGTTGCCAACAACAATAACAGCTTGAAACGAAAAGCGCGTTTGTGCGTGCCTCAAGCGCAGCTCGAAGCGCAACATATTTTTCGCGTTTCGTATCTGTCGGATACATTTTCGTTTGGGCTCCACTGAACTGACACATGTGAAACACATACATATGTGTTAGTGTATATATGTATAACGTTTTTTTTATTTTTTATTGTATTTGTATTTGCAAAAGTTATTAATTTTAATTGACTGTTGTGTAATGTTTGTCGCTCATTCGCCACATTCCGTGCGACACTTCGACACAACTTCACATGCACTCATGAGTCCGTCAAAGAGAGAGAGAGAGCAGAGAGAGAGGTGAAGTCAATGTCCTGGAGATTGTCGAGTGTGGCTGGTGGGGGGCTTTGCTTTAATTGAACCACACCACCACATTTGACACCACTCAGGGGTAATCGTTTCGTTTGTCCAGATGTCGTCATTCATTTTTTATTTTCTGCTTTTTTTTTTTAGCTATAAATAGCTCAACAAATGTAACTGCTGTAATTAGCCAAAGCGCGCGAACGTTAATCAGCAAGTGTATGATGGGAAGAAAAGGGGGGTGGCGGAGGGGGGTTTGAGTTTCACTACTAAACTGTCTGTCATTGGACTCAAATGCTAATTGAGGTATGCGCCGCAGCCACTTGTCACATTTGCCATAATTTTAATTGTTTAACTTTTATAATAAGTAATCTAGGCGCCATTCTCTAGCGAGAGAAAGAGAGAATTCCACCACCCTTCGCCCTTACCCACCCCTTCTCAACAGCGAACTGCAATTTAATGCATTTGCTGGCGCCAAAAACAACAACAAAACGCCTAACTCAAATGATATTATCAACATCAACGCTTTGATGAAGATAAATGATATGCAAACAACAACAACAACAACAACAAGAAGATTCTCTAATTAATGCAAAATACCAAAAGCTGCGCCTCGGACTTTGCACTTTGAAAATGGAGGAAATGCATACAGCACTGGGTCAAGAAATGTTTACTTAAGACATTTTTGAGTGATGGCAATTATGAAGCGCATCTCAAAAATGCTTCGAACTCTTTGCAGCAAAGTAGTTGAAGTGCTTGAAAGCTCACCAAAACAGATGCATAAGCTAATGTTTGATTGCATTTGTTTGCAGTGATGTTGACTAGGCCAAACATAGTGTTGGGGCGAGTATTAGCCCCTCACCTATGTCATTTTTATTCCGTTCGATCAAGGCATGTCATTGGCGTTGCATCTCGAACGAGTAGAGCTTGTTATAGTGCGATTATATTGTTTATGAATTAAATAGTTGCTCAAGCAACGATCAAGGTTGAGGGGTAAAAAGTAACCGGCAGATCTTATTGGCTTATTCGATTCAAAAGAATGGATGAGTCGATTTCACCGTTAAGTAGATTAGTAACAAAAAATACTCCATGCATGGTTCTAAGCTTCAACAGAAAGTTAAGATTAATGAAGAGATATGTATCTAAACTGCATTAACTTATAAGCAAATCTTTGCCATCAGTCAACGATCCTAAACAATAAAACCGCAATACAATTGCTTTTAAAGACAATTTTAAAGTAAAATTTGTTTCTTTCTCTCACCCTCTCTCTCTTTTGTGCATATTTTCATTCTCGTTTTCATTCATAACTCTCTCTCTATTGCTATGGCTAAATTCTTAACGCCCTTTTGGCCCTGTACCATTGTTGGTGGTAGCGCCGATAACGCCTTTTGTAGAGACGATGCCAGCCGGGCCGCACGGCAGGCGGCCCCGAATAAACAAAATGTGTGAAATTTTTACCTAAAAATAAAAATGTTGAAAATGTAAGCGAGATACGAGCTATAAGATACGAAAGGATAAGGGCAATACGGGTGCCACTGCCTGCCGCCAAGGGTGCATTGGTACCGTGGCAGTACAATGTCTGCATTTGATTTCCGTTTGCTTTACGAATCACACCTCTCTCTCTCTTGGGTAGATTTTTCACATGCCGTAGCAAACATTTGGCAAACACATGTGCACCAAAAAATGTTTTCTGGTTTTTGCTGCATGTTTATATGTGTATGTATGTATGTATGTATGTATCTAGGAGATGCGTCTGTTCCGTTGTGTACCTACGCCTTCTGGTCACGGCTGCTGCTCGTCCTTCTCGTCCTTCTCTCTGTCTGTGCCTTGTGTAAACAAATCAAATAGACGTGTTGCTTGCTGTTTGTATTTCGCTCAAAATTGGCCAGCAAAACGTCTTTGTCAAAATCAAAAGCGCCAAAGCAAATTGCCTTTAAATGTGAAGTGAAGAAGTGTTCGAAGATGAAGTTAAACCAAAACAAAAAACAACAAGTGGAAACGTTGCACTCGGACGCAACCGACTGCTGCATACTCGATACCTGTATTCAAACCGGTAAAATGTGGCCTGATTGCAAAGGGGTACGCATGCGGGAGGGGTTTACGCCGTCTTAAAGATTCTCTGATGCAGATTGGGATGCCACCAGCTATCTTCCTTCCAAATTTGGAAGGTAATAACTAATTAATAAAAACCTGCAAAATAATAATTATAACACTCAAAACATAATTCAATCAGTTTGTTTGTGTGCGCAATACAAATTTGAAAATGAGATTTATTTCATATAATTAAACAGAATTGGTTTGATGAATGCAAAATTGGTAAATCTTTATAAACATATAAAAATATTTTGGTCGTGTATTAGTGATTATTTTAAGTTTCTGAATGAAAGTATTAATATATATAACATTTATGAAATATTTGATTTCGCGTTTAAAATGAAAAGATTCTAAATAATTTCATCAAAAAGAGTTCGAAGATTGACACGTTAATGGGATATTGGCCTTATCATCTGTTGGACAAATTTAATTGGGTTAAAATTCCATGCATTCCAACCGACATGTTTGGTACTCAAGCCAGCATTCCTCGTATATTGTCCATTTAAATTACTAATAGACAAAAAATAGAGAAAGCATTTAGATATATTAAACTTGATAAGTAAAAAATAATATTTTGTATATTTAATTACCTGGCGAAACAGGCACTAAACCACCCAGCAGTTTCAAATTTATTCGCACAACTTCCGTCAGACTTATCATTATCCCGATCTTTTGTTGAAAACTTCATGTTAAGATGATATTGCAATGAATCGCCAGCATTTCCAGAATATTCTCCGATCTCTTTTAACTCATACGATTCTGTCTCGTTGCCAACAACAAAGTGACTGTATCTTGCATAAGCGAGTATTGTTTTCGAAGTCCTCCAGGTGGATATACAATTCGTGGGGTTGGGATTGTGTCAATAAGTGCAGCTTTTCCAAACCCATATGGAACTCTCCGCGCAAATCTCCAAAACCTTCTTTATATTCATCCCAGTTGCGGTAAAAGTCAACACTGCCATTAATTCGTCGCTGAATAACAGTCCAACCGGAGCCTGCCAATGTGGAGTCACAGGAAACAGAGAATGGCCCAATATTGGGTAAATTCAACATATACACATCGGTCGATTTACCCAGACAGTTTGAAGAGATAGAATTTAATTGAAATTCAGAGAACTTTGATTCAAGGTATTTGATTTTAACAGAATTAAAAGCGAGTTGATTATCTTTAATTTCTATTTCTTTATCTTTTAAGGCGAGTTGATTATCTTTTTTTTATTTCTTTATCTCTTGCATTGACATTAGATTTAAGCTGTTGTATTTCATATTCTTTCTGCTTGATAATTTTCTCTTGATCGTTGATTTTTTTTTGTAGATCTTCAAATTGTTCTTCCTTTGACTGAACAGTGGCGTAATTTTTGAGCAATGGTTTGACTATCTTATAGCAATATTTTCCACACATTTCGTCTTCTTCCCTAGATTTCGCAAAGCACTGAATAAAGCGCAAAATTAGTATTGGAAGAATTAATAACTCGTTTGTTTAAAGCACTAACCGATTCATTTGTAGATCCATATCCTGACTTCAATAGTAAAGCCATGAATAGAATAGTAAAAAGACTGGTATACAAATTCATTTTAAACAATTCAGCGATTTAATTATGACTTGTTTCACAGCTCTAAAAATTTTGTACTAATTCAAACAGATTCCGCAACGAAATAAGAAACCTCGTCTTTCCAAATTCTTTGCGATTTAATAGCATTTATATATTTGATAGGAAGTGAACTTTGAACGATCGGATGTTCGTTCTAGTATTTTCTTTCTAAGACATGGTATGTATATAAATGTTCTTTCTAAATATCAGCCTGCCGTCGCCAATTGTCTGATGACACTTAACCTGCCTAATTCGATCTCTGTGAAAGCTTATCAACAGCTCTGACAACATAATCTTTTGCTAAATATACTTTAAGCATTGTGAAAGTAATATAAGTTTTATACATTGAATAATTTTTCGGATGTTTTATATATTCTCAAAGTCATTATTTACAAAAATAAAGCTTTACGCTTTTTCAGCATTGCTGGCAGAAGACTTTGTGTTATTTATTTATTCTACAACATTTAATGAATAAATTAGAAACAGAAACAGAATTTTCAGATCGGCAGTTTTTAACCTTTGTGTGGGAAACATAAGGATCTATCGATATTGAGTTATCGAATTTATCGATTTGCCAGCCTCCAGTAATCGTGGAACTCCAATCTTGAGACTTTATCTGTCCCGGCCATAGATAAAGATATTTGCCAAGTTTTAAGTCTCCAGCTTAAAGAGTGTCGAAAAAAGTTGCGAATCCACAGACGGACAGACGGACAGACGGACGGACGGACGGACACCATGAAGGACATTACACAAAACCAATATACTCTTTACCTTCGGTATCGAGTATAAAAATGGCAAAAGTTTTCGCAAATCAGCTGAAATTATGAACTTCCGGACTGCAGTCAGCGGAAGTTCATTTTAACCCACAATAAAAGTTTGCACTCGACACACACACACACACTCACACACACAGACGCACACACTCTCGTACATACATATTTTCATGTTGATGTGCAAAAGTTTTGTGCTTATATAAGAGCATAAAATTTGCATTATTCACTTAAAGCAAATAGCACAAGTACACACACACACACACACACACACACATACAGTGAATATATGTACATATATATATATAGAGACAAAAGCGTGTTCCTTTTGCCTTTTCCTGTGGAAAAAATACTTTTTGCCGTTATGCAAACAAACAAACAAATATTAAATGCAAATAAATGCGCAAGAAAATTGCAAACATTGTCGAACCAATGGCATATCGACTGCCATCAACAAACCGATTGAAGCAACTCTTTTCTAACCCCCTGCCTCTGCCCCTGCCCCTGCTCCGTGAAATATTTTGAGTAGCTATCGAATGAATGCAGGATATGTGTAAGGATATATGCTTAAAGTATGTAATGCAAAGACAGGAGGCGGCAGGCAATAATCACAGCTCAAGCATTTTGTTGTTGTTGTTGCCTCTAAAGGTTGCTTCATGCAACTTTGCCACGTGCAAGTTAGCAAGCGAGTGCGAATGCGAGTGAAGTGTTGAATATTGAATAAAACTGAGAACTCATTGTTAAAGCTAAATCAAAACTTTATTACCTCTTGGCATATAAAACAAAACATATTAAGCCCATCGCGCATCAAATTCAGGCCTTATTTATCATGGATAGATCGCAAAATGTCTTATTCGATGACAACTCTCAAGAAAATTGCCATTTAAAGTCCTTGAAACCTTCTTGGTGTGCTCAGTTTCTCATGAGTTTCGCGTTCAGCGTTGTAAAATGCAACGTTTTTCTAGTTTTCAGATTTGAAAGGCAAACTTTTGCTGTTAAACTAACAAATACCAACAACTACACACACACATACAAACACTTGTAGTCAAGACGCCAGCCAGGCAGGCAACCGTATAAGAAATAGTTTGCCCAGATTCCGATTCCAATTGCAATTGCGATTCTCAAAGACGGGACGCACGCATGCAAATTCATGCTCAAGGATTTCACAGTTTGGGTTCGGAATTTATAGTTTTCCCTCTTATTTACAGACAGACAGGAAGTGCAATTCACAAATCGTTAGCTCAAACTCAGACAAACAAATCGAAGCCAAAAGACTTTTTTCTTTTTTACCTTTCTTTCTGAAGCACTTTGCGGCTTTTGTGTTGATCTTGGCTCAATTTTTGAGATGGAGCAATAATATCTATTACCAGCCACGTGCCATATCTATGCATGAGGTGTGCCTGTTGAAAGCTCCGCCCACCAAAGAACTTATAATCAACAGCTTTGGAGGCTTAAAATTCAGCTATGAAAACCAACAAACTATTTCGGGCTTGTGTGTGGCAGCTTGTATCAAGCTGGATTCGAAAAGTTTTCGCTGCTCGTCTTCGTCGTTGTCGTCCTGCAATTCCCAAAATGCGGCCCGTGTGTGCATTTAAGCCACTTTTGCTGAAACTTCACATTAATTTCAATTTGCTGCCAGTAAAAGTTTTTCATGCACGTCCGCAAATTGCTTTTGGGGACCAACAGACATGTGTGCGACTGTGTCTGTTGGAGAGAGAGTAAGCAGCATCTTTACGAGAACTTTAACACTTTGTGGCAAAGAGGTGTTCTTTATATATATAAAAATGTATATGGTACTTCGATCCGCCGTCGACAAAATAAAAAGTTTTTAAACAAATAAATAACAAGCGTAATAAAAGTGTTGAATATTTAAAGCCTTTTAAAGATATATTGATTAAGTTGTGACAAAACGAATACCTAAATATTCGAATACATTTGCGAGTAGTTTGAGGCATTGTCATAAACTTTATGAGTTGAAAATTGTATGCCCAAAAACACTTCGTGACAAAGTGTTGATGCCGCTGCTTGCCGCTAACCTTATGATAAATAAACAACAAAACAAACAACTCGAGTTTGAAATCTTTGCTCGTTTTGACTTTGTTTTTGTTATTGTTTCGCTTTATTTCGACCACCCAAAAAAAAAATATGTGAAATTTAAAAAATTCGCGGAAAGCACAAGACAACAAAACCGAAAGCACCGCAACGAAATACGAAACGTTCTGACATATTTTTTTGCTGGCATTGCACTTGAAATGTGAATTCTACTTCTTCAACTAAAGAACCGTACGTCACCTTCTCCGCGTCAAAATACAGAAGAGACGCCCACACATGTGACGCGACTTCAGTTGTCAGTTCGACAGCTGCCTGCCTGTCGGCCTGCCGGCCTGACTGCAATGAAATCATACAGTTTGGACTAATAAATTTGCATTTGGAATGAAAGAGAACGCTGACGACGACGACGACGACCCTCATTAGTCTTAATAGTTTAACGAGCAACTAGAGGAAATATCCCCAAAATGCTAGATGCTCATTAATGAGCTTAAGTTCGGAGCGAGAGAGAGAGAAAGAGAGCTTTGGCCAGTTAAATTATATATATGAGTTTGCCTCACGCACCTTTTTTGAAGCCTTTAAGATATTTGTCTTTGGGTCAATAACAACTATAAACCCTTTGCCCAGACTCAGCTGTGTTTCGTTTGTTCATTTGAAAAGGCTTTAAGCTTGGCACACGGCCGGGCGCACACTTGTCGACTGTCAAAAGCTTCATTCGCTTCTTGGTTGTCCCTTTTTCTGCTTTTATAATCCCGTTATTTGCTTGTTGTGCAACTTGTGCTACTTGCTGCTGCTTGTCTGCTTTATATCCTGCGGGATATGCAAACTTATTAGACAAGTTTTCGCCCCCCTCTCCCTCTCTTTTGGAGCTAAGTTTTGTATGATAAAGATGCGCCCTTCGAATGCCAAACAGCACAAAACATTTTGTGCAAGTCATTTACATAGTTTCTGTGTGTGTGTGTGTGTGTGGGATAAAAGTTAAGATATAGAAAGGGTTTTTTACGCTGTGTATAGTTGATTTTGATATGTGTCGATTATGTTGACCATATAGCCAAGACTTTGAATCGTTGATTATTGTGGCTTTAATGTTTAGAGGGATATTTAGTATCGATGTTTGTCACTATCAATAACTCTTTAGTTAGTTTTCACTTACGGTTCATAGGCAATAGTTTCACGAACAGCATAAGATCGCTTCGACTTATCGTTTGTGCTTTGCGTTGATAGCAGTCAGTCAGTGTGTGGTTTCATGTACATATGTCCTTGAACGTCATCAACTGACAACTTGAAATGTACACAAATAAAAGGCATACAGAATGTTTTTCACCTGACAAATACAAAGACAGAAAATGTTGCTTTTGTCTATGTTTAACCTCGAGAATATGGCCCGGGCAAATAAGATCGCACCGTCTCGTCGTGCATGGACCACCCAATGTGATTTGGCTTTTTGCAAAACAAACAAAACGTCAGTCAAAACGGGGCGAACGAGGCGCAAACAACAAATTTTGCAATCGTTGTCGGCCAAAAACCGCTGCATTGCATTTCAATGTTTCAATCGAAGGCTGTAGCCGTGTTGTTTATGTTGGCAACACTTGAAAAAGGCAAAGACCACCCACTGTGCCAGCCAAAAACAATTGGCGCCTCTTTCATTCCCTTGTCGAAAAGGCCAAATTAATAACAATTAAAAGTTTTGCCCGCCTTACAAAACAAAACACCTTGGCCAATAAAATTGAAATTTATGGGTCACACATGAGCGAAATCTTGAAGCTTTCGCTTTCGCCTTCCTTATATTAATTGCCTGTGGTCGGGCAGCGTTGAGCTTAAGGAAACTTATCTTTGTCTCTCACTCTCTCTCACTGGACCGCAAGCCAAGACGCACTTACCTCAAGCTATCAAGGCAACGCCTGATTCATTTAACTACTTAAACTATTATCCAGCAGATGGAAAAGGGTTGCTTCTAGTTCTAATAAATTTACAGTTTTTCCAACCAAAAATGTTAACCGTTTCTGACAGACAGTTGTTGTTGTTGTACTTCACCTAAGTGTTGCACACTGATAAGCCCAAGGCACAGAAGAAGCATACACATGTGTGCTCAAGGCAGCAGCTATCCCTGGATAGAAACCACATAATAATTCTCGAGAACAATGTAAACGTCAATTGTGCATG
Source organism: Scaptomyza montana (assembly GCA_018904305.1). Taxonomy (NCBI): domain Eukaryota; kingdom Metazoa; phylum Arthropoda; class Insecta; order Diptera; family Drosophilidae; genus Scaptomyza; species Scaptomyza montana. Next base: position 20,412,011 of record JAEIGR010000001.1, on the reverse strand, counting down.
GCCAATGTATGTGTGAGTGTGTGGGTGTGTTTTTAGGGTTGTGTGCTGGGCCATGTGGGTAGCTGCTTTTGGCCATGCGCCCACGGAGACGTTGCCCACATCTCTACAGATGCAAAATGTCAGGGGACAAGGGACAGGGAACAAAGGGAAAGAGAAAGAAGGAAGGACGATGGCACATGCCACACGTCAACGTCGAGAAATTTAAATTAAAAACCTTTTTTGCATGAAATGCTTTTGTTGTTGTTGTTGTTGTTGTTGCTACTATTGTTGCAGCATATTGCAAGTGCCACATGCAGTGGGCGTCTTTATACAATATGTAAGTAGTAAAAGTAATCAACAGAAATACATACGGGTCTTAAGATAAACGATTTAGTCTTGTTGAAACCTATAGAAAACTATGATTAAATCGTCTACTGAAATAATGTTATATATACTGTTTAGTAATCAGAGTAATACTCGTATCTTATAGTTTTCTTAGTAAAGTTGTTGACACTTCCCCAAAAACAAAAAAACAAAAATAAAAAACTCATCATACTTGCACGCCGTTTGGAAAACTGCATGACTCTTGGGGTAAATAACATTATATTATATCACATAAATATATTTATACATATGTTTTTCAGGAATGTTTTTGTTTTTCGCAAGTTGGTGACCTGAATGCTGTTGATAAACAAATATTTTATGTGAAATTCATGCAAGCGATAAGTAAGAAAGCAAAAAAGGCGAAAGAGGAAGGCAATTTTTAAGCAAAAGTATAAGACGAATTAAGATTTTGGTGACTCAGTTCAAATTAAGTACAGTTGAACTTCCATACAAGGTATCGCAAGGGGACAAGAAAAACCTTCGTAATAGAGAAAGTTTGTTATATAGAATGGGATTTTGGTTGCTCCAAATTTCGTTTCATAGAAAACTTTGTTATACGAAAGTTCGTTACATGGAAGCTCGACTGTACTGCTACATTTGGGTACATTTTTGTTAGCTTTTCTTATCAGCATCTGAAAAATTTCATGCATAAATCCAGCTTGAGCTTCAATATTTAGCCGCAATGCCTATAAAACTAAATCAGCTTGACTGGCTTTTTTTTCCAGCTGAATTCTTTAGCTTGAATATTGTTCTTGTTGTTTTCTTTTCTTCACATATGCTTTGTTTGGTGGCGCCAATTAATTTGTGTGCTTAATTCAGCTAATTATTCCAAGCAATAAAATTCTCAATAGATGCGTAGATGCACTTGAATGGGGTTGGAAATGGGTTTGTGTAAGGATTTGGGGGGCGACACCTAAGCAAACGCGTTACACATGAGACGCAAGAGGTTAAAGCTGAGTGTGTGCATTCGACAGACAAAGACAGGGACACGTTCAGTGACACTTTTTAATTCAATACGCAAAGGTTCCTTGGCATTGCTAAGCTTTTTTTCTTTCTGTCTCAATACACTGGCAAAGGGTATAACTGTTATGGTTGTGCATTGTGTAAGAAGTTTCTGTTTTAATGGAGTTTAAGTATTCTGTCGAGCTAAAATAAAAATATTCGTCAATCCAAGAAAACTTATCTAGTTTGGAAACTATGTTCAAGAAACCTTAAATATGAAGTGACGTTCTTATAATAATGGGACAGTAAATAGGGACTGGGAAGATGTCCCTTATAACGTGACCAGTTGGAAGCAGCTTGTGACTGATTGCCAAGGTTAAAAGTTTAACTTTTTAGAATAAAGTACAATAACTAATGTTTTGGTCAAACTATATAAAACTTACTTCTCTTTAAGGTTAACTCGGTTTTTGCAAGGGTATTTAATGTTTCTGCTTACGTTCTTTCTTTTGTGTTTATAGCTTAAGAGTGAGTGTAAAAAATAGAAATAAAGAGAAATAAAAAAACAGCAAAGCGACATTTAAATTCAAATTGTTGAAGACGCTGACGAAGCTGGCGGCGCCACACGTCGGATTAATTTTATGTGCGCCAAAAGAGAAAAAAAAAAAAACTCGAAAGGACTAGCAGTTGCAAGACTTTGCTCCGTCTTCGTCTTCGTTCTTTAGTTCAATTAGAGTTCACTGGGAAGGCTATTGCCATTGGCTGTATGTGTATGTGTGTGTGTGTGTGTGTGTGAAAGCAGCCATGCAATTGTTAAAATCGAATTAAGCCACGGTGTCGCATACTTTTTGATCTCCTTGACGCGCGGCTGCCACAGCCACAGTCACACAGCCAATGAAATGACAACAACTCCTCTCTGAGTCTTGAGTCTGCCAATGTCCTTACATTGTCCTTGCCAGCAGAGTCACTACTGCCTCCACTACTCGTCCTTCACTCCGCTCAGAGGTATTTCATACCCCGCGACACCGTCTTTATGCGTTCATTCGTTCGTTGCCTGCGATTGCGATTTGGGTTTCAATTTCAGTTGCTGGCGCAAATGAAATTAAATGAAGATTAGTCGTGTGGCTCGGTCGGCAACCAAGATTATTCCAAGAAATAAAAATCTTCACGATACCCCAATAGTTGACTCGAATTGAGTCGAGTCACAACAACAAAAACAACAACGGCCAACATACTATCTGAGTACTCATTATTTTTTCTTTTTTGTCTGCTCAACAGCGGCTTTTGGTTTTATTTGATTTGCCTTTTTATGGCGCTTGAGGTGATTTGGCCAGCCATTAGAGAAATCTGCACAAATCACAAGCTACATTTGCTTCATAAATGATGGCCAGCTTTACTTTTTTGGTTTGCCAACGATTTTCCAAGTGGTCTTAATATATATTTATTCATAGCATTCAAATAAGAACTTTTTCTACATTGTACACATTAATTCGCGTTCGATCCATTCGTGATAGGGTTGAATCGTCGTAAAGATTTGTGTTTGATCTTCGCTTTGATGTTCCAGCAGTCCAATGAGATAATAACTCTTTGGCTCTCCCTCCTCAACATGAACACCCATTAGAGGGGAGCCCATTATAAGAGGTGGATTAAGATTGGTAACGCCACAAAGATAATTCCTAGGAACTTGACTCTGAAAAATATTGTACATTGAGAAAGTCATATAACACTGTTCGGTGCCCAAAATCTGAACAAGACCCTTCAATTTGAAGCCAATGGTGTTATTCAATGCAAAGCCAGTGAATGGCAAAAACTGGCCAATATAATTGGTATCCTGGTGCTGTAGGCAAATGGGTCGAATGTGGGCGGTGAAGGTTATGGGTTGAACCAACTTAATGATGCTAATGTTATTTCTCTTGACGATATGACTGTAGTTGGCATGCACGATGATCTCGTCGATCTCCATCAGTTGGGGTTTCGGATTGCAATAATCATCGAAATCACAATCGGTTTCCATGTAAGGATTCCTAGGATTCCAATCGCCCAGCAAGACATAGCGTGCAGGTGTCTTTTCTAGAAAATAGTCAAGAAAACAAAAAGCGGGTGCCAACAAATGCTGCCTGGAGATAAGAACGGCCAAGCATGTATAAACTATGCCACGATCAGCTGTAGAAATGGGATGATAAATCATTATTATTAAGATTAAGATAGGATTGCATTAGACGCACTCTCATAGCCCACTCTTCCGATCCAGGGATGTTCTTGTAGATTCGTTATATGCGTGAATTTAACATGATGGTTCCTATAAAGTGCGCCACAATTTTGAAAGCCACATAAATCTGGAAAAAATTAACGGATGACATTTAAACTTTTATCATTCTTGAACAGAATTTCTTCTCTCTCAAAGCTTACTTTGTCCATTTGCTATTCGTGCCAGTGTCCCAAGAGTGAGAAGCAACCGCAGCAAGCATTGCTTCAAATCCATTCTGTGGCATTCACAGCAAGCAACTGATGAGATCATTTTTTTTTTGTCTATGCTTATCAATTGAGACTTGCTTGTCGCTGTGAGAGAGAATTTTGAGAATTCAAAACCATTCATCTATGAAAACCTTGGTAAAATATTATTTGGGTTTCTTATCTATACGAAAATACAGTTGAACTTCCCTTAAACGAACTTTCGTATAGCAACGAATTCATTTCCAGAAACCTGTAAAACAATTCAAACGGGATTTGATTAAAGTCTGTGAATAAATTAGGTTCGATTTGATATTTGTTTTTTAGGGAAAGCTAAATTCCTCACACTTCTGATTGAACCCTTTTTTATGCCAGCTTCTGTCATTCAAGCTACTTCATCACGTGTTCAATTAAAAAGAAGAACTTGCTATTAATTGCTAGCCAATTTTCTTTTACCACATCATAGATATTCCGACTTACCCGTAGACAGAGAAAGAGAGAGAGAGAGAGAGAGCTACTTGTCCGGTTCTGTTCGCTTGATGAGCAGCAGCCGTTAGTGTTGACATTTTTTGCATATTAATTGAAGACAAGTCGGCGAACTTGGATTCAGCTATGTTTCTTCCTTTTTTTTTTGGTCACCCTTGGCTTAATTTGCGGTAAGTTCATTAAGTAATAAAACATAAATTTCTTTTTTTTTTTTGTATTTTTCATTCGATGCTGTTGTTGTTATTTTTTTTTGTTGCACCCCATCATCGTCAGCAGCAGCAGCAAAAGCAAGTTCTTGGTAATATTTTTTTAATGCTTTGCATATTTCTTTAATGAATTAATTCTGTTTTGGTTTTGCTTTTTTGTTGATTCACCGTTCAGTGGACTTTGATAAAGGCGCAAAGTCGTTGGCGATAAAAAGGCCAAAGGCCTGGAGAGGGAAATGTTAAAAATATAATTTTTTTCTTTTCATAATTTATGCGAAAAAATTCTTAAAACAAATGAACAAGAGGTCCAGTCAACAAGGAGGATTGCTCAAAGATACCCTTTTCTACTACTTTGTTGCTAGAGTTGATAAATATTTTGTTAAACATATCTAAACCGAATCGCAAGATAAATCGATATTAATCGATAGTTTGGACTTCGCGAAGCAATCGAAGCAATCTTCTTCTTATATTTTGTTAAGAATATCTTAACTGAATCGCAGGATAAATCGATTTAAATCGATACTAAGGCCACCACGTTGCAATCGATATCTCAGTCGGCTTTTCTTCTTATACAGATTAAAATTATTTACTACTTATCCAGTTGCCAGGGCTTTCTTCTAGATTCCCAAACCAGACGTACAGGGTATTGGAAAAAAGGCGCTTAAGAAAAACGGAAAACGTGTTTTCATCAACTTTAACTGAACGAGTGTTAATTATGTTCGCTTGCCGCAAAACTTTTCTATCAATATTTTGGACAAAACGTGTTTGCATTTGAGGGCTAAAAAAACATGTTTTGCATCCCAAAAGAAATTTGTGTTTTTGATACTGTTATTTTTTCCGATTTAATTGCCTCCTTTGGGCATGATAAAAATGTTGCATCAAATTGCGGCATCTATGTAGTCCAATCGCAAGTGTTGTTTAAGCGCGTTGCACGGTTTTGGGGTGTGTGTGTGTGTTCTATTCACTCTTTAGCCCCCCTAAACATTATTTTTTTTTTCGAAATGTTGTCACTTTTTAGTCAAATTTGTTAGAAATGTTTTTGTTGTTGTTGTTTGCTGCAATTGCCGCCTGTTGACATATGTGGCCGCAAATGAGCCGTGCAATTGCTGTCGTCTTCGTCATCGTCTTCGTTGTATTCTGGCATATTGACAGCTCCGATCCAAAATATAGTCAATGCATTCAAGATTGAAGTGCAATACTCTCTCACTCACCCTTACCCTTACTCTTACTGCTCCTCGCGGGAATCGTCTCAAATTACTCGACGTGCGCGCAGCTTGTGACTGACAACCATTCGTTTGTTTGTCCGTCTTTGAATTTCTCTCTCTCTCTCTCTCTCTCTGTTGTTGAACATTCAATTATGTCTTCTTTTTAGTTTTTCTGGCTGATAAGCGTGTCGATATACGTGCCTTATGGAGCATCAGGAGCAAACCGCTTGCACTTGGCATTACATTGAGAATATTTTATTCTAAGAAACGCAAATAATTTTTTAAGTTATAATTAATCAATTTTACCAAACGTTTCTTTTGGCTATCAATCTAGTTTCGCACAGTGTATTTGCTGAGAGTTTTTGTCAAGCTGTCAACAAACAAATGAAGGTTTCTAGGAGAGCTCTTGCTGTTCGGGGCAATTAGTTCAATTACCTTAGAAACATCATCAGCTAAGCCGAACGGCTTAAGCAGCTCTTAAAGTCTAATCAATGCAAAGTCGATTTTGTTATCTGTTCACGGCACATGCATTCAACTACCAACGGTTATCAGTGAGACGCGTCACAGTTCACCTATACGTGACCAGGCGATAAGAAACAAGTGGCGGCAGATAGACCTGATTTAAGCACAAATTGTCAACGGCACATTTTGTTTTTAACACTCAAAGCGTCATGTTGCATTTGTGTTCAGTGTTGCTGCTGCTGCTGGCTGCGCTCTCCAGCGCCGAGGTGATTAACTTCCAGGTCTGCCCGGAAAGTGAGGAGACCTGCAGCATTGCTCAGGTGCGTGTGGATCCATGCCCGCAGGCATCATCCAAATCGGCATGCCAAATTCGTCGCCGTCGTCCTGTCACGATGAGCTTCGATTTCACACCCAAGTTTGATGCCGAGCGTCTGGAGGCGTCTTTGGGCTGGGTGAAAAGTGAATCGGAGGAGCTGCCTTTGATAACAATGGATCATGAAGGCTGCAAATACACTAGCTGTCCGATTAAGGCCGATGAAAAGCAAACCTACACCATTGATATACCTATTGAGCCCAAGTTTCCGTTGAGTTTTTATACCATACGCTGGGCTCTGAAGGATCCGGTGAGCGGCAAGCGTTGCTGCTTTACCCATGATATCAAGGTAGTGCGCTAAATAAATAGAAATGCATTTTTTTGCTTTGAGAAATCTCGAAATTTGGTGCGTTTTTTAATTATTTATGTGTCTCATTTAGTTGATGGCACTCTGGGGTCTAAATATTGCGTCTTAGCCATTACAATCTGCCAGGCTAATTAAATGGCCTAAGGCAATGCGCAGCGCTTGAATCAACAGGGAGTAAATGAAAAGAACTTTGATTGAACTTTTGGGTGCCATAAAAAAGTAACCCCAACTCGCAGTTAGTGAATTTTTGTGTTTTTTTTTTGTTCGTGTCTCGACGACTTATCAGCGTCGTCAAACAATTAAAAATTGAGCACTTAAGTTGTGGTCATAAAATCATTTGTTTTTCTTTTTGGTTTTTCCTTCTCGTCAGTGGAAAATTCAAATAGCAATAATTTCAAATCACTTTTTTCCTTGCTCGAGTTTTTTCTCTGGTTTTGTTTACCTAAACGAAAAATGTTTACGCTTTTTATTTTCTTTCAACGGACACAAAGAAAGCTGATAAGCCCCGACCCCAACAAGAACAGCATCCACTTAAGTAAATAATAAACAAAGCAACGACATTTACGAAATTATGAACCACGGTTTCTTAAAGCAAGTTTGTATTGAACAATTTATGTGACATTTATTGCAGATTGCATGCAATACGATGCCGAATTTAGTCGAGTGCGCTATTCTCGCCGTACTTGCAGCCCAGCATATAGGGAGTCTTGGTTAACTGTGACATGATGCAGCATTTGACTGTTTCGAGACAGGGTGTGGCATTCACATAGAGCACTTCGCGACGTTGATTGAGATAGGCATTGAGTAATGCTTCACTTTTTCGAAACTGTTTCATCTGATAATCCAAATAGGTGTAGCTATCCTGCGGACTTGGCGTATAGCTACGCGTCAATAGTCTCATTCTTGCCATTTGCTCATCGATTTGCAGAAAGATCAGACGATTTGGCGGCACCGTGAAGCCCTCGAACAGCTCACGCGCCTCACAATGATTGTTGGGATAGTTGAACAGTATCCAGCCACGATGAAGTGCATCCTCTTTGAGCAAACGCTTTTGTATTACATTCCCAATAGCCTCGGAACGTTTGTAGACGCAATCCTGTTCAATGCCCAGCTGCAACAGCGCTGCATTTGCATCCTGCTGATGTCCATTGATATGATGATAGGCCAAGACATCGGCATCCAAGATAAGCAAGTTCCAACGCTCGGCCAGAACATGGGCCAGCGAATGACGACCCGATCCAGGTCTGCCATGCAATACAATGCGATGAAAGAAATTCTTTGGCAGCTGAAAAAAATCACCCGAAACGCCCCGATGAAATGCATCCATCGACTTTGTATATACATCCAAAGCAATGCGACGTATATTCTCTCCCAGCCAGACGCGAACATCTTCGACATGATGCAGCGTTATCTCCGCCAACAGACGACTCATAATTTCCATCAGCTTGTGCTTCTCAATGTAAAACATATACGATGCACTGAACTCCACTAGCATTGACCTGTCCATTTTGGTGGGAAACGACATGTTTTTAATACTGTTAAGATGTTTATTGGGTTAAATATGTTTGTGTGTGTTTTGGCCTTTTAAAATAAACTTTGGGAATTTTTCGTTATCTGATTTGAAAATATTCATAATTTGTTTGCTAGCATTTGAAGTGAATTCCCGGGCATTCTATGAACTTAAAGTTGTTTTTTTTTTTTTCAATAAAATCGATTTTCTTATCGGTTCGGCAAAAGGTTCGATCTTTCTCTCTTCAAAGTTTAAACCTAGGTCAGCATACTTTTAGGGGCATACAGGAAATGGATGTTCTTCATGCAGTTAACAAAACATCAATCGTATCCATCCAGATGCAGCATTCTGTAATGAAATAAGAAAAAAAAATGTTTATAGTATACATAAAATATTTTTGTTTTTCTAATTTTCTCTCTCTGTATAATCATTGCTTGGTTTTAAGACCTTTGTTTGCATTTAGTTTGAGTTATTGATATTACTGTTCTCTATCGTTGTGATTATCTCTCATTATATGACCATTATGGCCATTACAATTTGGCCAACTGTCGACTTGCGACTGTCGAATTGTTGGTGCCACATTCATTGCACATATTAATTACATCCGTTACAATATTAGAAAATGTTGCGTACTTCCGTCCAAAAGAGCCAAAGAGCCAAAAAGCCAAAGATCCAGAGAGCCAAGACTCTGGCTATAATGGCGATAATGGCTAATGTCTTGCCAGGCGTTGTAAATTGGCATCATGTAAGTTGCCTTGCCTTGCCTGACAATATTTTGCTGCGAATTATGACAGCTCTTTTGTCTGAGCGCGCACATTAACAATTTAAAAAGTTATCTTGGCCTTGTTTGTTCTTGTTCTCGGGAGGGGGTGGGGAATTTTTGGTGACGCTGCTAACGGCCTGCAAAGTGTTGCCAAATGGCTGTCATACTTTATATTGTCTTATGAGACATGCCAGGGCATCTTCTCTCGGTCTCGGTCCTGGTCCTAAGGCTAAGCAAAAATGCAAGCAAATGCCACAGCAAGCAGCAAACTCTTACTGCATAGTCATATTACCAAAGTAGTTGTGGGCGGGCTAATAAAAACTGGAATTCTATGGAAAAATTGTTTCCTGTTGCTGCTTTGGCCAATGTCTTTTCTTATGTATGTACACATGGATATGCGGCCATATTGTTATGCCAAGTATTCTGTTAATATCTTTTACATACACATAATATTGCTTACTGCATTTGCTTTGGGACTTATCCGAGTCGCTACTCGGCAACAGCAGCTGCTGCAATTTGTTGCAACTTTAAGTAAATCAAAACAAATTTTAATTACATAAGGCGCGAAACATATGAATATGAAGGCTTTTGGCTGTTTGGCACAACTTTTTAATTAAAGCCAAAGCCAAAGTCAAAGCACAAGCAAAAGCAAAAGCAATAGCATTGGCGACAGCACCAGCCGAAAGCACATCTCAGTTCTCAATTTTGTCACATTTTGCTCTGAAATGAAATGTGCTTAATTACATTTTGAGCACAACATACTCGAGTTCTCGTAAGCGAAAAAAACACAACGTATCCTTTTTTTCTTCTTTAATCTACCCACAAAACTAACGAAATAAAACACAGGAATATAGTCGACCTTAAGGTATTCTATATTGCCAAAATGTGAATAAGGTTAAACGAATAAAATAATAAATAGTAGAGAAAGAAGTTTTTAATGGCTAAAATGGCCAAAAAATGTAACTTCTTCATCCAAAAGCTTAAGTTCTTGTAAGACTATTTGAGATCGTTATCTTATTCTACATACAACCCCTTTGACTCAATCAGGCAAAAGAGTATAACGAAAAAAAAAAAAAAAACAATATTAAAACAAATGTGTGGCACGAGCAACGTCGCCGTTTCAAGCAGTTTCGCTTATCAGAGAACATTTCATATTCGAAAAAAAAGCGGTTTTCTATCCAACAGACGCGCTGATTGAATGAAGCCGCTGCTGTTGCTGCTGCTGCTGCTGCTGAAACGGGCACACGCAAATGTTTTCAAAGGAATGTAGAGAAAGGGGGGTTAGAGAGTGATGGGAAAAGGGACATCACACAGTGCGACTGATAAGGCGCATATGAAATATAACGAATAAAAAGCAAAAAAAAAAAAGTGACGGGCAGTGCTTGGCACTCACTCAACTAAGACTAAAGCCGCGTAGTGGTTAGTTAAAACTATGCCTCTCTCGAATGGTTTTAGATTGCTGCGCACTTGAGAGAGAGTGCGCCTTTTTCATGTTTGCCGCACGTTGCAACTGTGGGCGCAAAAAGAGCAAATCTTCAGCCAGTTGAAGATTTAAATACCCTTGCGTTTGATTTGATTTTGATGATTTTGGTTTTTAAACTTAAACCAAACTGTCTTTGAAATATAAATTTGTGTGTTCAAACTTAGTGAGAATAAAGTTTTCTAAGTTTGTTAAATGAAAGTGTTGTTAAGTTGGATGTCTGCTCGAATGCTTGACACACTTGACAGCAATATTCAAATCCCCTTCATAAAAGCAATAAATTATAAAGGCAAGAAGAAAAAAGCTTTTTATCGCTGCATTGCTGCAAAGTCAGCGGCCTTTTGAGTCAGCGTCTGGCGGCAATTGTTGCATCTGAGTGTTTTTGTTATCTGCTTCGTTTGCCACACACACACACACACGCACGCTTCCTGCGGAAACTGCTTGCAACGTGCAACATTGCGTCGTAGTCGTCTTGCTTTATTATCAATATCACACAAATTGTGTTCAAGTCTACAGTTTAATCAGCCCAGCATAATTATTATTGGTGTGTTGGTTTGGTGGCGGCTAACCACAAAACACTTCAACAATTAAAAATCGTTTTTCCACACACACACAGACAATTGCTAGTCAACGTCAACAGTTATTTCCCCCAGGGTGTACTATGCATGCTTCAGAAAGAAAGCAACAGAAAAAAAGAAGAGAATATAACAACAAAACCACACATCAACAAGCATTCAACGTTCACACCGTCAATATTCGCACCAAACATCACAGAAAGATAGAGAGAGGGGGAGAGGGAGAGGAACTTTTATCCTTTTGACAATTTGCCATTGGCTGCCAATATTTTTTTTCGTGCTGCTGTGGCACGTGAGGTATTGTGGCATCCTGGCCGTCGTAGTCCTGGCCTGCCTTCAATTATGCAACAATTGAAAAATTACGACGTGCACAACAAATTTTTTGTGTGTTGTTTGTTGTTTTCAGACTGCGATTTGTTGCAAGGGTTGCCTTAGTTCGGTCAGCTCCACTCTACTGCCACCACCGCCGCCTCCTCTGGCTAGAAATGGCAAATGACAACAGGTTTTAAAATTTGTCACCACAACAAACAGTTGGCAAAAAACAATACGTGCAACCGAGAATGTTGTTCATGTTCATGACAAACGCCAAATGAAGCACAAATTTAATTACGCAATTTTATTGGATTAACAGCAGCAACCTGACTGTCGCTGGTGTGGCACTGCCACACACCCAGTCGCTGCTCTATGGCGCATTAAAAAACAAATTTAAATAAGCCAACACACACATCGTGCGAGGCATCTGTCCAGGCTCTCCCCAAACTCGAAAGTGAATTTTCCATCTTTACTGCTTCTAGTCGCGTAGGTGAGCCGTAAATTTGCGCGCCATTGTTGTTGTTGCTGTTGTTGTTGTTGACGCCAATGTTGTGTGTCCTAGCCACATGGTCACAGGGTCCACAGGTTGGGCTTAGGGAGGTTGCATGCCGTTATCTTTCTTCCCTTTTTTGGCCTTTCACTTATGCAAAAACCGAAACATTTGAAAAATATGTTGACTGTAGGATAAACAGAAATGGCAACAAAGTGCAGCAGCTGATGCCAGTCTCGACTGTCGAGTCGAGTTCTAACTCCAACTCCAGCTCCATTTTGCACTGACCTTTTAATGAGTATGCAACGTGCAGCATGCAACGCTGTCCAGACGGTCGCCAAAGCCTTGTTAAATTCATTAGTAAAACGTTGCACCTCAACGCACATTCAGCGAAAGAGAAGGATGCCACACGTTTGGCATCATGTTGCCGCACACACGCACACGAAATTAAAATCCCATGCCACATAGAGCCTCCCCCATTCACAATCTGGTGGAACACAACATGACATGATACCGATACTAAACTGACACTTTGACATGGACTTAACCCTAAAAACGCTTTGTTGGCTTTATTGGTGTCGCTTGCCACCGAGAACGCCCATTGCCGTGTTTACCGTCTGCCCACAGTGGGGCCACCATTGTTGTTGGCACTGTCAGCGTTGAGCCAACAGCCAAACATTGCCACCGGGTGGCAGTAGCAAAGGTATATATATATATATCGTTCCCAACATCCACTTGATTTTTGCACTAATTTACGTGGATTAAGCGCTTTGCTGCTGTGTGTTTGCTGAAGCTGAGGCCATGAACCTGAACCTGGGTATTATGTTTAAATACCTTTTAATTGACAATTTGTGTTTTCGTATTCGATGCTTGATTTTTGTTTAATTATATAAACATACATATATCTACTACCCAAAATATATTACGTGAGACCTGACACACACACGCACCAAAAACATGTGAGCTTAATGTTTGATGATTCATTAGTTCATTGTAGTTCGAAGTTGGCTAAAGCTGAGATTAATTGACTCTAGATGGGGTTTTTAATATCAGTTTCATTGGAAATGGTTAGCAATGTTTTGATATAACAAACTTTGATATTATTCTTGTTGAAAGGTTTCTCTTGTCTGTTAACTTTTTAAGTTTAAATAAGCTTTTTAAAAGCTATTCATATTCTATTCAAATCAGTCAATTGAATCGAACGCAAGTTTCGTTTAAATATTTTGTCAATGTAGATTTTTATACTTGATACCCAAGGTAAAGAGTATATTGGGTTTGTGCAATGTCCGTCATGGTGTCTGTTCGTCTGTACATTCGCAACTGTATTCGACACCCTTTCAGCTAGAGACTTGAAACTTGGCAAATATCTTTATCTAAGGCCGGGACAGATTAAGTCTCAAGATTGGTGTTCCACGATTACTGGGGGCTGGCAAATCGATAAATTCGATAACTCAATATCGATAGATCCTTATGTTTCCCACACAAAGGTTAAAAACTGCCGATCTGCAAATTCTGTTTCTGTTTCTCATTTATTCATTAAATGTTGTAGAATAAATAAATAACACAAAGTCTTCTGCCAGCAATGCTGAAAAAGCGTAAAGCTTTATTTTTGTAAATAATGACTTTGAGAATATATAAAACAGCCGAAAAATTATTAAATGTGTGAAACTTATATTACTTTCACAATGCTTTAAGTATATTTAGCAAAAGATTATGTTGTCAGAGCTGTTGATAAGAGAACGAATTAGGTAGGTTAAGTGTCATCAGACAATTGGCGACGGCAGGCTGATATTAAGAAAGAACATTTATATACATACCATTTCTTAGAAAGAAAATACTAGAACAAACATCCGATCGATCAAAGTTCACTTCCTATCAAATATATAAATGCTATTAAATCGCAAAGAATTTGGAAAGACGAGGTTTCTTCTTTCGTTGCGGAATCTGTTTAAATTAGTACAAAATTTTAAGAGCTGTGAAACAAAACAAAGTTAAATCGCTGAATTGTTAAAAATGAATTTATATATCAATCTTTTTACAATTCTATTCATGGCTTTACTATTGAAGTCAGGATATGGATCTACAAGTGAATCGGTTAGTGCCCCAAACAAAAGTAATATTAATTCTTCCAATACTAATTTTGCGTTTTATTCAGTGCTTTGCGAAATTTGGGGAAGAGGATGAAATGTGTGGAAAATATTGCCATAAGATTTTCAAACCATTTATCAGTTATGTCAATGCAAGAGAAAAAGAAATAGAAATCAAAGATACACAACTCGCTTTAAAAGATGAAGATATAGAAAACAAAGATAAAGAAATAGAAAAAAAAGATAATCAACTCGCCTTAAAAGTTAAAGAAATAGAAAACAAAGATATTCAACTCGCTTTAAATTCTGTTAAAATCAAATACCTTGAATCAAAGTTCTCTGATCTTCAATTAAATTCTAACTCTTCGAACTGTCTGGGTAAATCGACCGATGTGCATATGTTGACTTTACCCAATATTGGGCCATTCTCTGTTTCCTGTGACTCCACATTGGCAGGCTCCGGTTGGACTGTTATTCAGCGACGAATTAATGGCAGTGTTGACTTTTACCGCAACTGGGATGAATATAAAGAAGGTTTTGGAGATTTGCGCGGAGAGTTCCATATGGGTTTGGAAAAGCTGCACTTATTGACACAATCCCAACCCCACGAATTGTATATCCACCTTGAGGACTTCGAAAACAATACTGCTTATGCAAGATACAGTCACTTTGTTGTTGGCAACGAGACAGAATCGTATGAGTTAAAAGAGATCGGAGAATATTCTGGAAATGCTGGCGATCCATTGCAATATCATCTTAACATGAAATTTTCAACAAAAGATCGGGATAATGATGAGGCTGACGGAAGTTGTGCGAATGACTATGAATCTGCTGGGTGGTTTAATAACTGTGGACACTGGTAATTAAATATACAAAATATTATTTTTTACATTTCAAGTTTAATATATCTAAATGCTTTCTCTATTTTTTGTCTATTAGTGATTTAAATGGACAATATACGAGGAATGCTGGCTTGCATACCAAACATGTCGGTTGGAATGTATGGAGTTTTAACCCAATTAAATTTGTCCAACAGATGATAAGGCCAATATCCCATTAACGTGTCAATTTTCAAACTCTTTTTGATGAAATTATTAAGAATCTTTTAATTTTAAAGCCGAAATCAAATTTTTTATAAATGTTATATATATTAATACTTTCATTCAAAAACTTTAAAATAATCACTAATACAGGAAGAGAAGATTTTTGTCTATAAAGATTTACCAATTTTGCATTCATCAAACCAATGTTATAAATGTCTGTTTAATTATATGAAATAAATCTCATTTTCAAATTTGTATTGCGCACACAAACAAACTGATTATATTATATTTTGAGTGTTATATTATTATTATTTTGCAGGTTTTTACTAATGAGTTATTACCTTTACAAACTTTGAGCTAGAGTTACCAAGTTAGGAAGGAGAATAGCTGATGGCATCCCAATCTGCATCAGAGAATCTTTTAGATGGCGTACACCCCTCTCGCATCCTTACCCCATTGCAATCAGGCCACATTTTACCGGTTTGAATACAGGTATCGAGTATACAGCATTCGGTTGCGTCCGACTGCAACGTTTCCACTTGTTTTCTGTTGCACTTTTGCAGGTAAGTTTTTCAGTTTTGTTAACTTTTTAATTTTCGCCAACAATCACTGTCTCTCTCTCTCTCTCTCTCTCTCTCCATCTCTGTTACTAGCTCTTTTTCTGCACAGTCAACCTCAACAAGCTGGCAAGTCAGCCACACACACAACTAACAATCGACAAAGTAGATGGTAGAAAAAATGTTTTGTAAAAAGTGCTTCAATCAGCGAGTTTTTTCTTCCTATCATACCCTTTTAAAGGGCTTATGCTACTTTTTGTAGGGAGTGTAACGCATTCATTGATAAATCGACAGGATCATAAGCTTTATATATAGGTTAAAGGGAGTGAAATATTTGAGTTCTTTTGGTAGCTCTATGAATCTTAGAAAATATCTTGAGAAAAAGTCTGCATTACAAATAAGAATGTAGCCACGCTTTCAGGTTCCAACTGCCTGATGGAATTTTGGCCTTTGTCGACTCGATTTCTATACATTCTTATTGGCACTACTTAATTTTCAAACCAATCCTCAGTAGATTTAACGTTTTTTTGACATTGTGAAGACGCTTTAGGAGAAGCTTTAACCTTTACAATAGAATTGGATATTGTTGTGAAGTGTATTTTGCCGTCGGTGTGCAAAGGTGTGCAAAGGATACCCTGAATATCTTGTTTTTTTGACGTTGCTTAACACTCGCAAAGTTTCTGGCTGTGGTGGACGTTGGTGGGTAACGCTTAAGTCGCCACACGGTGGTGCAACCAACAACGACGAGAAAGTCGCCGCCAAAAGTCGCCGTCGTCGTCGTCTAATTGAACCCAACAGATATTTTCAATTAGCAGCAAAACATTTGTGCGCTAAAAAAGTTTTATTCAATTTTTTATTTTCCGTTTTTTTTTCTTTGTTGTGTTTTTTACGCCACCTTGAGCCAAATTCCTGCGGGGCAAACACGTCTGGACACTGGCGGCCAATAAAAAACGGCACCTTAGTGCTCAAAACTTTGGCTAAAAGCGGGCGAAAACTTTTAATGGCATTAAAAAAAAAGAAGCGAACTTTCGAGAGTCGAACAATAAATACCCTAACGCATAGGTATTATATGACAACTCGTGAAAAATCATCATGCCCCTTACAAGAGCATTAAAATGCTTAACAAGTCGACTGAATCCCACTTAAAGTGGACACCTTTTGTAATTTCATAGAAATTGGCCATTTAAATTGCAAGTAAAAAGATGCTCAAAAGAAAAGAAAAATGACAATTTAAGCAGCATTTTGTTGCTGCCTAAATATCAAAGTTTAGATCATATTCAATAAGTTTTATGCGCTGCGTAAATATTATTTGATAAAAGTGTCGTGTGCAATCGTTTGTTCTGGCCAAAATGCAAAATGCAAATGGCCAAAATGAACGTGCTGGCGTGCTGCGGACTAGGCATACCAAAAATGGCAACAAAATGCCGAAAATCTACTACTTGAGATAAGCGTCGAGTTCAAACAAACTAATTCAAAGTGCGGCGTATGCGTGTGCTGCAACACTCTGCCCCATGTGCAGGCAGTTGCCACAGTTCCACTGTTGCACTGTTGTCCTTTGTCCAGTGTCAACTGTGTGCCGCAAAGCATGCAACACACAAATCAGCGCATAATGGCGCATCCATGGCTGTGTTTGCATTTTGTAGCAGCTTTTACTCTGTGGCAGGAAGCAAGTGGAGCAACAATCCTGTCTATATATGTGTGTGTGTGTGGCACAATCAAACAGCCAACCAACCCAGTTGCACCCAGACCAGCCACGCATTTCAATAATTCTAATTAATTTATTAACGTTTATCAGTAACAATAAATTTGCGAAGCGAGACAGCCAGTGAGTGAGAGAGACAGCTGAGGATTAGAGAAACTCTTTACCGTGTAAACTGTACTGTATATATATTATCACATTACACTGATACGACGTCACTTGGACTTGGCTTATCCTTTGAAGGCATACAAAAACAAAAACCTTTTTTTCTTTTTCTTTTATTTGGCTCAGTCTCTAAATCTTCATCTCCAACCATCCATCTGTGTTTGAAATGGTTGGGTAAGATGCGCATCGAGCGATAAGTTTCAAGCTCATTCACAGCCATAAATGAAATGAGAAACTTGCACAAAGTACATACATATATACTAACATACTTGCGTACATATGTATATCGTAAATAAACGGGCGTTGATTTTAAAACGAGCCCCATTGATAAGACTAAGGCCTAGAGTTCCTTTGGTAAAAATCGCTGAGGTGGCCGAAAAACAAAAGAAATACTAAACACAAGTAAGAACATAGAGAGTGTGATAGTTAGCAGTTATATAAGGAGAGATACCCTGTAAAGCACTGAGAAGAAGACATCAAATTAAACGATATGAAATTGTATTGGTACTATAACTTCGAGCAAACAGTATTAAAATCTACTTAATGATATCAAGAAATTTAATTTCAGTTTCAAATAAAAAGGCTAAAAAATACTTATCATCAAAACATATGTACAGTTTGCTGGAAACTACATTAAAATAATGAGTTTCGTGTTAAAGCCTTTCACAAAAGGTCCTTAATGAGAAGCATACCCCATGTCTAACACTTTAAATCGCTATAGGGTATAATAAATGGGTGAGAAAGACAAGTTGGCGGCTTTTTTATTGTGCAGATGAAATTACTTTTTTGTTTCTGTCGACCAAACTGAAAGACTGAAAGTGTTACAATTTATTGACGCATTTAGATCAAAACTAAAAATTGTTAGCCATTTTGTGCTGTGTCGACAACTCTGCTGTGCTGACAACCCTGAAGTGTGTGTGTGTGTGTTTTTGTTTTAATACGAAAATCCCTTAACTTATGCGCCCAGAAGTAGTAGCAACCACTGCCACGCCCACACACACACACAGCATTTCAATACTTGCCCCGCGGCTACTCAAAACGTAAAGGCAAAAAAAGAAAACGAAGAAATCTCAGCGTGGGGCAAACAAAGCCTGGACTTTACTCTATCCCAAAAAACAGGGGATGAGGGACAAAGATACCTTTAATGCATTTTGCTTATATTGAAAAGCACTTAAAATTGCGAAAATATGAAAATCATCAACAATAGGTAGGGGAAGAATGGGGAAGGAGGGGTTGCGTTGCGTTGCGTCTGGTCTGGCTGCTGCTTATTTTATTATTATTATTTTACAGGGAATTATCTCATTTGAGTGGAGTTTGCCATATCTACCATCCTTGGCTGGGCTGGGCTGTCCTGACTATCCAACACAAACCCCTAGCTCCACCCCAACCCCTACCCCGCCTCTTCGACCATCCGTTGTGTAATGTGTGCGTAATAACATAATATCCTTAAGATATTTTAATATTGCCTGCCGCTGCATATTGAACTGCGGCAATCTCTTGCCCTTCACTTGCCTCATCCTTGTTGCCTGTTCCAATCTCATCCGCATCCGTATCCGCATCCTGGCTGGCCGCATTTCAACATATTTGACTTTGCTTGGCTGTTTTGCCTTTGTTTGCCTGTTTATTCGCTGCCTCCTGATGATGATGCGATGTGATGCGATGCCTCTCTTCTCTTATTAACAATACCTTTGTGCATCGTAAAATAATTGCTGCGGGGCATGTAATCTTCTGCTTGCAATTTGCCGTTTGCCTCAGCGCTGTATGTGGCACCAGCATAAAAATTGTCTAGATCCAAGTAGAAACTGTGCTAAACAGCGGATGCGTGTGTAGAGGAAAATCTCTTGATGTGTTTGCTTGTAAAGTGAAGGTTAGAAAATTAATACATTTATCCTCAAGGTGAGGTTAAATAATCATGAATTTAGACGCAGATTGGTTTTTCCAAGTGTGAATTAATCGATGAAACCTAAAGTTGTTAACTAAAGTGAGGATTAAGCTCTGATATTTTTGTAAGTTTGTCGAGGCTGATCTCAGGATTTACTCAACCGATTTGGAAAAGTCTTTTGCCAATAGAAAGCCACGTTATTTGTGAGTTTCATGCGCTTTATATTAGCTCGATAAATGTTTCGTGAGCGGTGAAGAATCCTTCGTTCCTAATAAGATTAAGATTGATTAATCATCAATCAGTCGATTCATTATTTGGTTTATTTGTCACAATAAAGTATCTTATCATAATTACAATCATACTAAAACTCATTTGACTAAGCACCTATAAAAAAAAAACATTTGAACGCATTTTACATATGAAAAATAGATTTCATCTTTTCTTCTCTCTCCCCCCCTCGGCCTTAGCTCTTCACAATAAGCAGTACTTATGAATATTTGGTTCCAATGGCATCTTCCATCTCTTTACACACATATCAATAATGGTGTGTAGTGTTGTTCTGTGTTGTTTTTGTACTTAATAAGTCGCTCAACTCTTGGTTCTTGAGTTCAACATATGCGGCAGTAATTTCATGTTGAGCTCATAAATAAAATAGCTCGTTCGTTTGTGTGTCTTAGTCAAAGCGTTTGCGGTGACATTATTAAGAAGTGGATACGAAAAGTTCCAGTTCCAATACAGGCACTCGAGTTATTGACAAGTTTATGTGCTTAATCCTTCTCATAAAGCGCACCATTAAAATGCCAACAAAAGGTACTTTATATGAAAATTTTGTTCGCTCTTCGGCGACTTTTATCGCCAGCGTCGCCATAGCCATCGCCATCGCCATCGCCATTGCCGTTCATATTTCAATAAACTCCACCGAAAATTTGAATGTCCCACTCATAAGACAATCGTCTGTCTGATGATGTGCGTATCATATGGCATGCAAGCAAACCCGACCAGCTGCCCTATCTAGGAAGCGGAATAGTTTAGTTTTTGGATTGCTCGGGCATTTTTATTGCTCTACGCTTGCATAATATTGAGAAGAAAATAAAAATGAGAGACTTAACCCCGCTAGCCAGTAAGCAACTCTTGGTTAAAGGTGTAAGAATTGACCGACTTTAATATACCCTAAACAAAAACTAGAAAACAAACCCATTGAAAATACCTAAAGGATCGCTGCAATGTCTAAGTTGTAATCTTAGAAGGTTTCTTTGGCATGAGATCAGAATATATATATATTAATGTTCGGCTCTCTTCAAAGTTTCCTATCTCGGTTATGCCTTTCCTTTTGAGTTCCGCTTAGGGTAGAAAGTCATAAGCGTTTAGGCAAGCCGAGCCGCTATTTAGAGCAAAACTCACGAATTTGTAATAAAAATGTTTGGCCCTGCCAAAAACGTGTGGCAAATGAAGCCGTCGCTGTTTTTGCGGCCGCCTTTCGCAAAATGGGACAGGCATTAATTTGGAAATATTTTTAGTTTTTTTTGTGCTTTATTTTTTTTTTTTTATAGGTTGTCTTTCATTTTGCCATGTGGCTGAATTTAAGTCTCTACATGTGTTCAGATAATAAGCATACAATTTTTTGTCTGTTTTCCCCAAAAAAATAAAGCTAAGTTTAGCTTTTTTGGTGGGGAGAGGAAGTGTCGCAATGTCTTGCGGCCATATTTAAGCGATTTCACATTTCTTAATGATTTTGACAGCTGAATGATGTTTCATTTGTTGCGGGGCAAAGTCTTTCTTTATATATCTTTTTTTTTTTTATGGTGTTTACTTAATTTTTACACACAGTTTGCGTCAAGTGTCGGTCTTTAGTTAATGCCAGTCAAAAGCCGGAGACGCAGCCAGATGTTGCCTCTCTTGTCACCAAGTGCTGCGTAATTTGTTACTCAGCTTACAAAAAACGAACAGGAAGAAAGAAGTTTCAAAAATGCTTCGAAAAGAGGAACGGATTTCTCTGGTTTGAAGGTGTGGTTTTCGAGCAGCTTTCGAATCAAGATTAGGAAGTTTGAAATTGTATTATTTATTGAATGTATATAAAGCATTAAGCCCCCTCTAAGTAAGATAGAGAACGAAAGAGATAATTACACATGTACTCTCTAGTGATTTGTCGTTCCTATTGGGTTGTTGGGATTAATTAGGCAGTACTGTCTGACAAACTAACAAAGGCTTCATTAATATCAAATTTGAGCGGGCAAAGAAGGCGGATTGTTGGATGTTGCTGCATGTCAAATGCTGATGGACAGTGCTTTTAATTTCAATACTAATACATCATAATGCGTCACAGGCTGAGGCTGAAGTCAACACCCCAGCAAACTACACGCCGCGCCGTGTGTAATGCCGCAAGGTGGTGCGGTGCGATGCGTTGCGGTGGTGCGACCGTCCGTGCGTGTGTGTGATAAGTCTGGCAAAGTATAAAAACACACGTACAAATTTCACAACAGTTGGCAGTCTTTTAAGTTAACCTCCCCCCCCCCTGGTTGCACTGGTGCGAAAATCAAGCCAAAAGTAGCAGCAGTGGCAGCCAGTTGACTATTGGTGGTTGCAACAACGGCGACGTCAAGGTGAAAGCCGCTTAAGGTATACGAGGTACACGCACACCACCCTACCACCCTACTACCCAGCCGCCTGCCGCCTGCTGCCTGCTGCCCTGTTCATTGTTATGGAGTAGAGCTTAACATGTGCGCGATTGGATTAAGTGGCAACGGGCAAACGGGCAGCGGGCAACAACGATTCAAGGACGACAATCAACTGCACAGCGTGTGCAGGCGTCCAAAAAGTGGGTTGTCTACCATTAAATTCGAATGTGAATGAGGATTTGGATTTCGTTTCATTCTCGCTTGATGCAAACGTTCCACCTTCTGTCCAATTTGAAGTTAGACCGCGTAACAGAAAATCCATTAAGGTGACCGTTTTATATGGCTACATTAACAAAAATGAGGGTTAAATGCATGTCTTTAGACATCTGCTGCAATTTTCATAATAGTTGCCAATTTCCCAGCTATATTTTTTTTTCTTCTTCTTCTTTTCAATGGCTTACTTAACAAAAGTGTTAATTGACAATTGACAAAATGAGTTTTTCAAAATCCAGCCAACCGAAAATGTACTTAAAAACAATTTAATTTAAAATATTTGGTCTTTTAGCGATACTAATACGAATCAAAAATGGTCAACTAAAAATACATGCAGATAATATTGAAGTTATTGCATTGGGTGAAAATAAGTTTGGAACTTTTCTGCGTTTAGAAGAAACTCTACTCGCTTGATTATCCGACACAATTCTGTCCCTATTCATGTTTATTATAATTTTTTGCACTATATTTGCATTAGGTTGTGAAAACATTTTTCTATCTTACTTTTCCCTAGTGTTCTTTTTTCCTGTATGCTAATGTATGAATCTGGCATGCAGCTGGGATTTTTGCTGAGGCAACAGGACTTCTTCAGGCGAAGGGGGCAGCTGCTTAGTAGTAAGTACAACAACAACAACAACAACGACAACGATGCCGCCCACGTGCGTGGCATGCAAGGAATTTCCAATCAATTTTAATTGGCACGCCATCAATAAGACTGAGAGAGATTTTCCAAAAGATATTTCAGAAGTCTTTCAAGATTTTTCAGTTGTGTGTTGTGTTGCGACTTGTGTCGCATGGCTAAACTAGAGAATTCCCCAAATATTTGTGCATAATTTTAATTAGAGCATTTTCTTTTTCTATTTTGCGCAATTTATCTTCAGTGCCGCTCTCGATAAGTATTTATATATATATATATTTTATTTATTTTGAAAATGCTTAAGCGTGTGTGTGCTGGAGTGTATGTGTGTGTGTGTGTGTGTGTGGCAAACGCTTGAAGTGTCAGAGTGGCATGCCACTTTTAACTGGCAATGAGTGTCAGCTCATTGCAATAAATTATTTTAAATGAGCATATCGACGATGTGGGTGCCCCCTCCTCTCTCTCTCGCTCTCTTTCACTCTATACCCTTGGAGGTACTCTTTAGACTAGTTCACATGTGTCTTCCATCGTTTAGAGTATTTCAGGCATTTTTATGTGCATTGCCCTTTGACATTTGTCTAAGATCTGAAGGTATTTGAATTTCTGTTTCTGTCTTTAAATGGGAAAAACAGCAGATAAATCTTTTGGCGAGCCAATCAAAAACTTGGCCTCTCTCTCATTTAAATCTCAAACTCATTTAAGTTTTTTGTTCCAACAACAACAACAACTGTAGATAACATAAGCTAATGCAGCAGCCAAGTTAAGATAGGTAAAAAGGATAACACAAACACACAGAGAGAGAGAGAAAGTACTGCAAAAATTGTCGCTAAGGGATTGGTAGCGCCAACTTTTGCCCCCAAAATACATTGTCGGGCTTAATTGCCAAGCGTCCTTGGCCAAAAGTGCAAAAAGGGAGATCCTTAATTGCTGAATGTCCACTCTCCCCACCGACGCGACGGTCAGTTTTGTGTTTTGTCGGCCAGTTTCGTAGGCCAAGCTTCAAATGTTTAATTGCCATTTAGTCCTTTTTAATGGACTCCTCGGACAGTACTGCGAGCTACTGCTAGCTACTGACTAGGTTGCAGTCCTGTGCTGCCTTCATTAATGGCTACGTCTAGATTTCTGCTCACCTCCTTGGGTGTCCTGTGGGTGTCCTGTCGATACATTATCTCTGCAGCAGCTCGTCGCTGTTAGATAAACTTGCAAATGCTAGCATTTTAATAGCCAACAACCGACAGCACTGGAGACTCCGAGGCACTGGAGACACACCATTTTTGACTTAATATCCCCTGTGCCACAAGTACCGTTATCTTTTCTCTCTCAATCGTCCTGTGTGTGTGTGTGTGTGTGCTTGGTCCGTCTGCTCGTTTGTGTTGCATAAATTTTGCCTGAATTGCTTGTTGTAGTTGCCGATGATGATAAGACAATGTCGATAGCATGACAATTAGCCACAACTATATTTAAAATATATATATGTGCTTCTGTCTGGGGGCTGCTTTAATTGTTTCTTGGGGTTTGTTGAAAGCGAAAATACAATTTGATTGCTGATATGCAGCTATTGAGCCCTCCAGTCACGAAATCTATTTCATTGTATAGAGCTCTGTTTATTTTGCCTTTAATTATGTATTAGTTGTCAAATGAGTTTTGATATGATGATTCCGAAATATTCAGGTCATTTGATTGAACCTTGCAAACAGTGAAAGCTAACTTTTTCCATAGAGAGTATCGACCAGTCGTTCGATAAACTTGAACAACTCTTTGATGCCTTTTAATATTTCATTTTTATACTCGATACCGAAGGTAAAGAGTATATTGGGTTTGTGCAATGTTCGTCATGGTGTCCGTCCGTCTGTCCGTCTGTATGTTCGCAACTTTTTTCCACACCCTTCAAGCTAGAGACTTTAAACTTTCCAATTCTCTTTATGTATGGGATAGTTAATTAAAGTTACAAGATGAGGGTTCTAGGATAACAAAAATCGATAAATTCGATAACTCAAAACCGATAAATCCACATATTTCGCACATCCTTACAGCTGGAACCACCAAATTTGGTAAGAAGATAGCTACTAGCAACCCTCAAAAAACTGCATCAAAAATTTGGGAGCCACGCCCACCCATTCCGCCTCCAGCGCCCCGCATTTTAAAGTCAAAAAAGCCTATATTTCCCACAGCTTTTGAGCTATAGCCACCAAATTTGGTAGGAAGATAGCTGGCAACGACCCACAGCAATCTGCCACGCCCACCCATTACACCCCGAGCCCCCCTTTCACCACCTTCTACAAACTTTGAGCTAGAGTCACCAAATTTGGTATGAAGACAGCTGGTGGCATCCCCATCTGCATCGGAGAATCTTTAAGGCAGCGTACACCCCTCCCGCATCCGTACCCCATTGCAATCAGGCCTGTTTTTACCGGTTTGAATACAGGTATCGAGTATACCGCAGTCGGTTGCGTCCGACTGCAACGTTTCCACTTGTTTCCTCTGCATTTCACTCACCAAGATTGTTCCACCCATTCTTGTATTCTGCTTTCTTAACTGCACTTACATTTAATGAAAAAAAAGAAGGCGCTTTCTTATTAAATTACGCCCTCGCTTTGGCAAGAAAGAGCCCCAACTCCGGGTTTTTCGGTCATGACTTGCGCTTGACATAAACATAAACTTGGCGCCTTTTGTGTTGGGAGCGGCGAGTCCTGCCTTAGCCTGTCCAAAGTAATGTATCCTAGCCGGCGGCTAAGTAACGCAACACAACAAAAAACACCTTTAATATTTTCATTATGAAGTCATTCAGCGCGATTATGAACGCGTGACCCCCGAGGCGACGCACAGCGTCCAAAGTACAGGATACAAGTAAAAGAGAAATCAACCCCCCCAACCCAATCCTAATGAGCAACAACAACAACAACAACAGCAGGACAACACTTCAACTTGGCTGCTGCTTGTGATGCTGATGAAAGTGGCTCAGGACATTGGAAGCTCTTTCTCCAGAGCTGAGGTAAATTACAATTTTGTTTATAAGTGGCCGGTCGGTCGCTTGGTTGCTTGGCCGGTTGGTCGCCCTAGAGGGTCCTGGACCAAGTGCAGCTGTACCCAATAATCATAATAATTGCGCCATGGGCGTCAACGTCGTCAACTTTGCCAGACGCCGCCAACTCTCCTGCTAACTCCTGCCAACAACAATTGCTTCTAAAGTGCGTGTGACACATTAACGAACACAGGAAAAAAAATAAGGAAGAAAAGCGCGGAAAAGTGCTAAAGAAAAAGGCAAATAAAAAAGGCGGAGCATGGGGTTCGCTGCCCAGTGGGTGAACTTCAAAAGAAATAAAACAAAACATAATACGTTTGAAAGCACAGAAAAAAAAGTCCTTTAATGCCGTGAATTTTACGCGGGATTTCTATAAAGTGCAGCACCCATAAGTGAGGGGGTTTGGGTTGGGGTTTCCTCTGCGGTTTTGTGCGTCGAAGTAAATTGAAAATGTTCGTGCGTAAATTGACTTTGGGACCCACGGATACAACACACAAAACCTTATACTATAAACGCACATAGGCAAATCAGCCAATATTCGAGTGGAAACAAACCGTAGCGGGCATTGAGTTTAGTTCTTCCTGGTTCACCTCATGTCCTTATGGCGGCCACTTTTTCAAATTGAATTCTTGTTGTAGAGTGGCGCGCAAGTAGCGGAAGCAAATTAAAAAGAAATTAAGCCAATTTGCCCAGGATGCGGCTCAATTTCAGATCTCCAAGTGCCTTCATCTGCTTGTTCTTGTTGTTGTGGCTCGTAAATCTTTGGCCCATAAATACCAGGAAGCCAGGAAGGTTGGGAGCTTGGGAAGGTTCTTTGCACGTTTCGCTTGGCCGGCAACATCTTCATTTTGGCGTGAAATTCTTTAATCTCATTCAATTCAATTAGTTCGAGTTGACTAGTTAATGCCGCGAATGTCCTTTTTTGTTAGCCAGCTGCTCGCTTAGGTGTACCGTATCCTGCTCCCCATCAGTGTTCCTATCAGTGTTGTGGCTGTGTCCTTTTGGCCATCTAATGCCCGTCTTTTTGTCACTGCGCATTAACTTTTGAAATTTATGGGCCAGTTAAGAGCCAAAGCTCCTGGCACCACCAACCAGAATTCGTTTGAGATAACATCAAGAAATAATTAAGAGATAACCAAAACAGATTCGACTTAACAAACACACGAGAAAAGTCATCTAGTCTTAAGTCGTTAAGGACGTATATAAAATAATTGGGAACAAAGATTTTGAAACATGCCTGGAAATGATAATTTATATTCGCTTTTCGTTTGAGAAATTAACCCAGTGTAATGTGTAGTCAGGTTATGTAGAATTTCTGGTTGTATGTCAGTGTGTAACAGCTGCTATAATTTGTGATGATTAAGTAATTTTCGCAAAGTGTTTTTGTATGTCATTCATTATAATATTGATTGTTTTGTAAGTTAAATGTTCGGAAGGTTTTGTTTATTGTGGATCCAATGAGCGTTTGCTGCTACCGGGTTGCGAATCATCGTTACCCGGGAGAGGCATGTCCTGATTACTGCGTGGCTTGGCACTGCCAAAGATGCTGGCTGCCTGTTTGGTTTCGGCCAGGGCATTGATGGGCTCGGTCACTGAACGTGGCTTAAGGACAATCTTTGGACGATCCTCATCAGCGAGATGGGCACTGCTGTTTGCCGATGTCAGCGGTTGGGTATATCTATCGTTCGGATTGTAATGACCACGGCGGTCTCGATTGCGATTCTGTCCAAAATTGGAATAGAAAGCATTATCATTGCTGATGCTACGTTGGCGATGACCTCCTCCTCCTCCTCCACCTCCACCACGTCTTGAGTTATTGTTGTTGTAATTGGTATTGTTACTACGATTATTGTAGCTGAGTTAATGGAGTTGGGTTGTTAGTTTGTTGAATTATTTCGACTAGAATCACTCACACGCTTACCGATTATTATAGTTGTTGTTGCCACCAGCATTAGTCGAGTAGTGGGGAAAGCTGCGCGTGCTTTGAAAGCTAGTCGATGATTTATGGGGATCCAAATTTTGTCGGGGACTTCCCAGACTGTTGCCGCCTAGGGAACCATAATCGCTGCTGTTGCTGCCATCGTTGGCACCCTGGCTGTGGTGGCTATCGTTATTGTAACGAGTTCTACCAAATGCTCCTCGATTCCCGCGACTTCCACGATTCCCGCGATTCTGATAGCTGTCTGGCTGTCGGTCAGTGCGAAAGCTTGAGCTTGACGATCCCCGGTGTCCCGACAAGCGACTAAGGCTACTATCACGACGACCCCTACCGTTACTGCCCGATGCCGATCCACCGCCTCCGCGTCCACCTCCAGATCCAACACCACCTGAACCACCCTGTCGCCGATGGTCGGCAATATCGATGCGCAATGGCGCGGAGAGATTGTCCAGTTTGATACGTCCGTTGTGGGAGAGCGCACGCTTTAGTTGTTCTAAGGTTGTGAATTCCACATATCCATAACCCTTGAACTCATCCGTCTCCCGATCCTTGATGAGTCGCACATTCTTCACCTCGAAATCCTCGAATATCTTCATTACATCGCCTTGGACAAGACCCTTGGGCAGGTTGCCCACAAAGGCAATAAAGGGTGGATCGCTCGGCACATCGTTGTTTCGCTCGCGAAAGTCTCGATTGCGATTATTAAAGTTACGATATTCTTGGTTATCGCCGCCTCGATAGCTGCGATCACGGTCCCGATCACGATCACGGTTATTGTTGTTACCTCTATTATTGTTCCTGGACCAATCTGCCATTATACAATACAATTATCTGAAAAACAGGTCTGGAGCTCGTTTATCCAGACGCTGTCGAATTAGTCTAGAGACTAGAAGCATTTCATAAATACTTAATGCATTGTGAGTGACATTTGAAGTTTTTCTCAAATCATACTTGATTCGAATAAGTTTCTGTCAACCTTTACTTTTAATTGAAATTTAAATGCAAAATGAAGCATTTGCTGCAAGCAAGCTGTGCATCTCGCACGACACAAATTGTGGCAAGGCAAAAGGTAAGCCCACATATGATAAATGTTGGCGCCAGATTATATTCTACTGCCTTCTCGTTCCCTCTTTCCATACAAAACATGTGTAAGCAGCCATGGCTTCAGATTCAGCATTCGGCTTCAGCTTCACTGCTTGTTTGTATTATGGATAATAAAAACAACAACTGCGACGACGACGACGACGACGACGGCGACTACATGAAAAAGTCAACAGCAAATAGTGAGAGACCAAGCAACAGTAACAACAACAACTATCGCGTTTTGTTTGTACAACGAAGAACTCATGACTCATTTTTGTACATTTGTCAAAATTTTTGCCATACATCATTTTAAACAGTGCGCGATTTTGTTGTTGGCCAAAGGGGCAAAGAGTCAGAGACGAAGGCAAAGTTGTTGCGGGTAAACCAGTTGGAATATTATGCATTGCCAGCAGCAGCAATGCTCAAAGCGTTATACACTGGACAATGATTGCCTTTATAAAGAGAAGCTAAGTATATCAAATCAAAGATTATATAGATTTAACCGAAATAGTACCATAAAGAGAGAAGAGTTCGAAGGAATAGTGCAATGAAAAGGTGTGAAAAGGTATAAAAGTTTTGGTATGCAATTGGAAAACAAGGAAAGATTTACACCTCATACAGAACTTGGTTGCAGTGTGTTTTATACGAGTTTGGGGCTTAAGTTTTGGAGTCTAGCTGTGGAAGGCGGGGAGAGTATTCGTTTGGCACACGCCAACGCATGCCGAAAGATAAATCGTCAGCAACACGGAATTAAAAACTGATGTAGCGATTAATTTATCACTCACTGGCAACGGCAACAGCAACAACAACACACACAGTTGCAAGAAGAAGAAGAAGAAGAGTAGCCAGCTAGTGGCAATATTTAACTAACAAGTTGCAACTGTATACGTGTGTGTGTGTGAGTGTGTGTTGCACACACAGAGCTCAATCTTTAGAAGCAACAGCAACAGTAGCTGAACTTCGAACCGATGTGGACAGTAAATAAATTACGAGCAACAAATAAACGCGCTCGATTGCATCGATGGATACGTATACTACGGCAAAAAGAAGAAGAAAAGTGTTAGAGAGAGAGAGAGAGAGAGAATGAGAAATGTAGGCAAACAAAGACAAGAAAACGGAACCGGAAACGCTTTCAGCTGTCGAATTTTGTATGAGCTGCCTCTGTCCTTACTTTTTGCTCAGCTCAATGTTGTTCTTGTGCTTCTTGTTGCCTGCCAAATGCCATGTTCATCCTGTCTTAGGTCGCACAGCGAGCTTGTGCCCCACTTGCCTCTGCCCACTTGCGCGAGTGTTCAATCATTTGATTGTTGCAACAATGCAACGAATGAACGAATACACCGAAAAGGATTTATGGTCATCGATCAGAATTAATGAAGATTTTGTTTTAGTGTGTCCTGACAATAAGATTGCGTTGGACTCTGGGCCCTGGGTGGTTGGAGCTGCTACAAATAGAGCATTTGTTGCTAATCGCTGCATATACCACTTGAAGTACTTCTTTTTTTCTTTCGACTAAACCGTAACTGCCAAAGTATTACACTACATTAGCGAAATTAAATTGATTTTTTCCTATATTCTGTGCGTTGTTCCCCCTTGCAACAAACCCTAAAGTGCTCTGTTGATGCTCGTATTTCACCACCTTTTAACTCTTATTAAGTCAGTTCGCTCGTTCTCTCTCTCTCTCTCACTCTTTTTCGTTTCGCTCATCATAAAGGCTGCCTTTGGCTTGATTTATGCTGCAGCGCCCGCAAGTATGCAGCGTAAATATTTTTATGACCCAATGTATGTATATGAACCCTCCTGCACCCTGCTCTAATGCACTTGTATCTCAACAAGCTCGAGCTGTTTATATGTATATGTAGAGCAGAAGCAGCGGCCCATACACTAATCATATTAAATGAAATTCATACTATGTCGCCGCATTTATGCGATTTAAGTCAGGGACTCGACTCACCAAAGGCTAAGCGAGGGTTGCTAAAGCGTTTCATATTCGCTTTGGTGCTATTGTTGTTGTTGTTGTTACTGTTGCTGGCTGGCTGGCTGGCTGTCTGGCAACATTTTCGCTTGTCGTTTAAACTAATTGAGTGTTACAAATTTTATGTGCAAAATCTTTAAGCTAAATTGAAATTTGTTTTGTTTGCCTTTGGTCGGTTGTTGTTGTTGCTGTTACATTTTTCACATATGATGCGGGTTATATATGAACCCATTTAATGTTATGTGCACATTTTGTTGTTGCTTGCGTTGCCATAAGTGCGTTGAACCATTTCCAAAACTGAGGTATGTGCTTATCACTCCACCAACAAAGTTGCAAAAATAGCCTACCAAGCGCTTTCTTTTTGGTCTTTTGGGATCGTTTGTTTTAAAGTATGTGGATAAAAATAACTTTAGAAAACCCTTTTCAAAAAAAAAAACTATGCACATTGAATGACGCATTAGGTTGTGTCGTGTCGAAACCAATGTGAAAAACCTTGAACATCTGTATCTCATTGGATTGCAGTAAGTCGGCTAAGTAGGACAATCAATTACTGCCCACAATTGCATTACATACGCATATGCCCCTCGAGTTGCTCCTAAAAATATATATAAAATAAACTCGAAAAGAAACGATCTTGAGTAAATGTTCTGGTTGATGCTTCTGGCTGCTGCTGCTGCTGCTGCTTGTGGCATGTGGAAAATAAATTGCCAAACAAATATCAACATGACAAATTGATAAATTCATGTTATTATTTCACTGATGCCTGCTTAGGCAGACGAGTACATACATACATCAAGACATACATCAAGACATATGTACATACATATTTTGTATTTAGTTTTTGTACGCTTTCACACATTAACCAAATGAAAATTCGGTGTTGACGCATTTGTTTTACTCATTTCTCGCCTTCACCGACGCCGGCTGCGTGTTGCTGCGACAAATGAGCCACAGGCTGTGGCACAGCTAAACCGACTACTTACAACAACAACAACAACAACATCAAGAGCAATCACAGAACGATAGATAGATAGGAAAATAGGGAAATGGTAATGGTTATGGTAATGGAAATGGAAATGGAAACATTGAGCACGTTGCGGCATTTGTCAACTGTATATACTCTACTATAAAGATATGTACTATATCTACACAAAAACAAAAAGAATTAATTACTAGAAGTTCGTTAATCATAAAGTTGATCTTGACTGGATTACTTTAGGAACTTTCATACTTATTTCCTTTCTAAACTTAGCATCAAACATAGCTCAAATCAAGGAATATTGTGAATTATGTTCTAAACTTTCGAATGTTTTTCTCTGAGTGTATGCACATCATACTAGTAGAAGTATCTTCCATATGGAGCAGTCTGCATTCATTATGCCTCTACTGTTGGAATTTTAATGATGCGCGAAATGTTAATTTTTCATCTCGATCGGGGTATGTGGGCGTGGCCTGGACAGGGCCGAACCCAGCTGTACCGGGCAACCACTTAATGAGCCCGAACAACAACAACAACAATTGCCGACGATGACGATGACAATGCCAACGGGGCCTGAGTCAATTTTTAGTGTCTTTTGTTGGCTTTTAATTAACGTTGATCACCTCAATTGAAGCACGTCTCGCATGTGAGTCCCGCTGAAAGATGTGTGTGTGTGTGTGTGTGTGTGTGTTTGTCACCAATTAAGGAAGCTTCTATCCACCACAGTTGGCATTACATGTGGGCACACTCTTTACTCTATTGCTGCTGCTGCTGGTGCATTATGCCTTCAAGCAACTTGGCCATCAACTCGTAATTCCTCTTAATTGAAAGAGGGAGATATATGTAGAGTATTTGCTCGGATATTAAGTTACAGCTGAGAGAGGTAAGAAAATTCAGTGTGGCGGCCCCCCTGTTTGAGTCGCGTGTTTAATGGTAATAACAATAATAATAATAATTTCTTAGGAACATAAGAATATTTGTGCCTAAGTCATGGTCTAATTAAAATCAATTGACTTAATTGAGAGCACAATACAAGTTGCGCCGTCTTCGACGATGATGATGAAGGTAGCAATTTGATCATATAATATATATATATATATATATGGATGCGCATAATTTATGACCCAAACTGACAAAATGCTGGAACATCAACTCGAAACAAGTACTGAAATACCCTTTTGCCAAAATACTACGATTTCCAAACAATAAATCAGCATCAAGCTGTTGAAGAAGTACTACAACTTTTGCCTCTTTAAATTGGCATAAATCTACAGTTTGAAACGGACAAAAACAAAGAAAAACTATATCTCTTTCTCGATATATATGAGTTTATATAGATGTTTGTGTATGTGAGATTGTTAATTTTTCAAAATATCGCGACAGCTTTTCGCTTGGTCGGCTTTTGGCTTTCGACTTTTGGCAATTGGTAATAATTGGGCTGTTTGCTAGCCCGTTCGGGCCCTAAACAAGTGCCATATTTTATTGGCCTGCCACTTGAGCCCTGTGATATATGGCAACAGAAATGATAAATCTCACAACACATAAGTTTCATTTCGGCCAACGCATTTGCTAAGAATCCCAAACCCAATCCCGATGCATTCGAATCCAAGACGAGACTGTCGCCAACAATTGTTTGGATCTTATCTCGCTAGCCAAGTTGCAATGGCAATGGCACAAATCATGCTAACCAAATTATTGTTTCGACTTGTATGCAATTTAGCCTGAACTCTTGACTGGAGCGTGGGCCGCTCGAAGCATCATAAATTATGTAAATTGGCCAGTAAATGCGTTTCAACTTGGCGACGCAATTATTCCACAAATATGCCAAGAAACAAATGCGATTTAGAATATATGAAAGTTCAGATAAGTAAACAGGATACTGTTCTAACCTTAACAATGGAAACGTTTGTCCAAGAGTCTCAGTAGAATACAAACTCAAGTGATCTGTTTATAATTCTCAAGTGGTTTAAAGATCGCTGAAGTGCCTTGTTGTTAGTCTACAAAGGGTTTATGTCATTTTCACTAGGCAAGGTAATGAAAATGCGTAAATTAGTCATCGTTTGTTTGTCAACGATTAGCATCGATAGATTACAAAACACACTTGATAAGTATTTAAGCACATTGCAACTCTGTGCAACGTGAAGTAGAAAGACAGACAGATACAAATCATTCAACGGCAACAAACAACAATAAACAGACAAGGAATTTAAAGTCATTTAACTTAGCATAATAAGCAGCCCTTATGGCAAGGGAAAGGGTCCCCTCTGCCCCATACCACAATGCATCCATAACGCCTGCCTGTCGCTCAATGTTGATGAATATAATGATGATGATGATGATGATGTCACCTTATACCATAGCAGAATGTCACAAAGTATACAGTTGCAGTTGGACTGGGTGTAGGGGGCGTTTGAAACGGTAGGGAGGGCTAGGCAGCATAGTAAACACGACCATAAAAACCATTAACATCTGGTGTGATTAACTCTTAAAACGGCAAGGCAAGGCAAGGCAAGTCCAAGTGCGCGTTGCCTTTCTAAGCAATCCACACAGCCTCATTTCGATTGGTGGAGCAGCTGCGTTGCCTCTCCCCACTTCGCTCTCCCTCCCAATCGTTAAGTTAAACTCATTCACACGGCAGCCAGTGCATCAACGAAAAAAAAAAATGGGGAAAATGGGGGGAATCGGAGTCAAAGTCGAGAGTCGCGTCGTCAGGCTTCTTTGTCGCCAGCGTCGCTTTTCAAAATTTATGAGTTTCGCTTGAAAAGTATTTTATTGCGTTTATAATTGTGTGTGTGTGAGTGTGTGTGTGCCGCCTGGGAAATGAATGGGGCAGCTCCCTCTCCCTCTCTCTCTCTCTCTCGCTCGCTCTCATTGTGTTCTCCACAAACCCAACCCTCTTCACTTTGTAAATGTTGCACATAAACTCTTTAACACTTTGCCTCTCGTTGCAATTAAAACAAAAACAGAACGAAAAAAAAAGTACAAAAACACCATCAACTTATTGGTGGAAAGTGTTGTTCGGGATATGCGACATTGTATCTGTATCTGTATCTGTGGCTGTGGGTGTATCTGTATCTGGTGTATACATTAGGCAACACTCACACCACAACATTCGGTGCTCCACTTTGAACCGTTTGGGGGCACCACATCATTTGTTTGCGTAACTTTATTAGACTCTTGAATTGCGTGTTTAGTTTTCAAACTGAATTTATGTCTGCCTGCCTGGGAATTTTTTGTTTCTTCTTTTGTGTGGCCCATCATGCGGCATGTGTGTTGTTGGCATTAGATACAGATACAATTACACCAAATACTTCGGAGCTTAACAAGTAGCGCCTGTCTGCTGGCATAGACTGACCTCAACTCAACCGGGCCAAGACTGCAAGGCATTGACTTTAAGCACTCAGCTCTCAGCGCTGGGCGCTCAGCTTGTTTGATTAATAACCGAAGTAAAATTGAAAAATTTTTGTAAGAAAACACACAAAAATTAAAACGTACAAATTGCAAGTTATTTGTTTGCCAAGGAACGACGAAGGGCTGGGTGGCGGCGGTGGCGGCGGTGGCTGCGGCACCTTGCCCCAAGACGTTGCTGATGAAAAAGAAGGAGAAGCAGAACCAAAAAGAGATGAAAAAAAATTCATTTTCCACGTAATTACTCCGCTGTGATTAGTAAAATTAAACTTTTCTTTTGCATTTTTCCCTTTTTGCTGCGCGTAAGTTTTGCTTTTTGGCATTTGTTCGCTGTGCGCGGCTGCTAAAAATGGCGGCATTTTCATTTAGCGCTACGTTTTTCATGGGAAAAACTAGAAAAATGCTAGCACGAAAGAAAGCGCGTAACGGCCAATTACAAGGATTGATTGTGTATGAAAATGTTTGGGAACAAAGTTCTCGAGAGCTCAAAAAGTTTTCGAGCACCGTTTTTTCTTTTTTTGTATTTACTCAATGCATAAGGTGTCTAATTTTTCATGGCAGACAAAGATTGACGGCGTTTTCGTTGGGCGCAATCAAAAATTTTAAATACACAAAACGAAAAAAAAGAAGAAGAAAAGCAAATGCTTTTTGCTTTTTGGTTATTCGCGTTGCGCAGACACTTTAACACTTGAATAAATATTTGTGCGGCAGTCGCCAAACGAAAAAGAGATTTTATAATGCCACAAAATCCAAACTAATTACTCAAGTCCTTGCTTGACGTCGCTCGGACGGACGCGCGCATCATTTCACTTGATATCCTGTCACAGGATGCGTGGCGAGCCCAAAAACCAAAACCCAAGGCCCAATTGTAGACAGACGAACATCATCATCATAGTATTAGCTACTTCAGGGGCAGACAGACGCAAAAAGTAAATGTTTTGAAAATAATTTCGTGTTATTTTTTGCCTTGCAACACGAACCACTTCGCGCAGTAACGGCAAAAAGTGTCAATGGCGCGCGCGTGTGACAAAAATTAATATTAATTTGCTGTGTCAATGCATCCGTCATAGCGACAGTTGTTAACTTTAGTTTCGAACAGAACAGAATCCTTTTCGAAAAAAGGTGGTTACTTTTCCTTCATTATCATCATTGTCGTCGTTGATGTCATAACGCAGAGATTTCAAGAAAAGCCTCTGCAAAATAAAGGGTAAACATTTTTGTGTGAATTATTCAAATATTTTGTACATTTCTTTTGTTGGGGTTTGCCTTTTCAACAGCAAGCAGTTTTTTTTGGGTGGTGCAGGTGGTGCAAAATACACACTCAAATGCTCTCTGAAGTACAAATAACGCATCACTACGAAGGTAGTTTTGGCTTTTCTCCGATAACGTTTGTGTCTGGTCACACGCCTGCCACACGTTGCTTGAAATCAATGCGCTGTTTTTCCCAATTTTCATTCGAACGGGGGTTGGTAATGTGACAATTTACGGTTTGCTTTTGCTCATCAACACACAACAAAACTTAAAATGGAAAAAAACAGCAGAGAGCTGCTTAATTTGGTAGCTCAGTGGGCGACACGTGTCGCAAACGTGTGTGAAAGGTGTCTGTACTCCTCCCTGGGGAGCGGATAAGTCACTCTGTTTACATATATTTGTTGTTAGTTGTTTAATTAAATTAATGTTTAAATATATCATCACATCACATAGAGCAAGAGCAAAGCAGGAGCGTGAGAACAGATCGTTGAATTGAAAGATCTGCAGATGCAGCTGCAAACAAAAAGGATGCTGCCTTTTACAGGGTTAGCGATGGAATCTTAGGCATTATCTATGCCATAATCTTAAGCTATAATTCATCGGATAAGGTAATGTTTATGTACTTTTCGCATTTTACAAAGCTCAAACTCGTGAAACTTAGCACGATACTCGCTCCACTTCAGCTTGAGACTCTCTGATTTACTTTATTCCATCTTTTTCTTCTTTCGTTGTTTTGCTTATTGGTGTAACCTGTTACCATATGTTCTTCGGTAAAGTCTTTTGAATTTATCCGCAGACAGCTGCCAAGTTTCAATGTGCAAATGAAATGAAATGTAAAAGAAAAAAACTCTTCGTCTGCTTATCCAACTGCGACTGCGACTGGCACCTTTCAGAGTACGTTTAGCGTTTGCAGTTGGTTTCTAAATATTTTGATTAGTTCTTGTAGTAAATTGTTTGCATTGCCGTAAAGACTGGGTGGGGACTGATGAGAATGGAGAACGGAGAACTGTTTGCTGTGTTGTTTGTTTAGTCTCACTTAATTTGTAATTTCTACGGCCTGTCTTTTTGGTTAACATTTGGTACATGTTGCTTTTCGGGTGACAAACTCAAGACACATTCAAACCCACAAAAACACACACACACACACAGTTGCACTTGTAATGTTATGTGTGGCAATGTGGCTACAAGCTGTTTGGTTCACAGCTCAATCAAGCGTTTAGCTAAATGTTAACTGAAAGGCAAAGATAGTTGAATGTCTAGATATATATACTATATAGAGAGAGTATCATATGTGTTTGTGTTTAAATTACATTTGACATTTACGAGTTTAGTGTAATAAAAATTTTTACAATGACCGACGCCATTTTACTTGACAAATACTTAACAAGAAAAGCACTTGAATAGGGCAATCGAAGAGTGGCTAAGGCAAGGGGTATGGTAATGGGTAATGGGTAATGGGTAATGGCTATCAAGAAGTGCAGATCGCTCGTAAAACACAAAATTTTACAGTTGGCACATTCAACTTTGGCCGTGTTCAATAAAGTGGACATGAGATGAGTGAGAGAAAGAATGAGAGATGATTTTGTCTCGGCTGCTCGGTTGCATTTTTAATTAATTGACTGTAGTTTTTATGGCTTCATTAATTACGCAGCTGAGGTCCTGGTCCTTGACGTCATGCCACATGTCACACACACAACAAGCGATAAGTATTGAATTATGCATCATCGATATAAGTATGTTGTGTACACACATTTGTTTGTGTGTGTGTTTGGAGCAGTAAATATCAATAATAAAAGTGCGCTCTCAAATGCAAAAGATGGATGGATGGAGATGAAGTGCATTAAAAATTTATTAGAATTCGCCTGTGACGCGTGTCTATATGGTAAGTATACTTATATATGCTATGTCTTATGACTTGCTTGCTGTCATAAAATAATAATCTTTATGATGGCAAAAATTTTAATACAATATTGCCCCGTTGCCCCGATAATCAATACGCGCGCCAGTCTATCTGCTGTCAGTTATTCCGGGTTTCATAAATTCACTTTAATTGCTGCAGTGATTTTCTTTCCATACGTTTTTAGTATCGGGACACAAGACGCGGACTTAGCCGTGTGCTCTTCTCGCTTTATTCGCTCTTTGCTTTGCTGGAGTGAGATGTGATAAAAGCGTTGAAAGTGCCCCGTTAAAAATGATGTTCATTAATATTCAACTATTTTGTGGTTACGATTAACTTCTTTGATTTTGTGCCATTTCAAATAATATGTCAGCGCCTCTGCCTGGGTTACAAATCTGTGCAAAGTTTGCTTAAGAATGGTCTAGTTTTTGCCATCGAATTTCCTTATTAATTCCCAAAAATAAACTTAGTTCAGTAAATAGACAAGTAGATCATAATGAGTGCAGAATTAGCTCTTTATATATATGTATGTGTATCGATTCACTAAAAAACATATGTAAAATTGTATGTAATTGAGTGCATAGTTAGCTGGTGCATAAATGCATTCATGTTTTGTTTTGACCATGCCTCATTTGGATTCATTTGGCAATTTATTTAACGATCGATCGTAAAGTGTTTTGTGCCAAAGCAGAGCAAAGCAGAGCGGAGCACCTCTGCTGTTTTTCAGCCTTTTGCCTTTTAGACATTTGTTGTGTTTCGTCTTGTTTCAAAATATGCAACGCAATGAAGAACGGGCAGAAGTTCGGGCAGCATCGGCTTGTTTACGTTTTTAAGTGAAATTTTTGTGTTTCATATTTTAATGTTTTGTGTTTTTGTGGCAACATTGTTGTCGCACAATCCCCAAGACATGCCACGCCACGCGAGTGGAGGTCGCCGGCGGTCATAATTTCCGGCGTGGAATTCGTGGAAGTCGATTGCGATGGGGCGATGCATAAAAATTGCTCTTACATCTTTGCAAGATGGACACACGACAGAAGAGAGAGAGAGGAGCCTACGAAAGTGTGGGGGGGGGGGGTGTTTGTGATCGTTAAGTTTGATGTTTTATAGGTGGGTGACGGCAAAGACGTACAAAGGTGTTTTCCTTAGCAGCGTTTTATGTACTTTTTTTTTAGAGGAGAAAATAACAAAAATTGTCAATGCAAACGAATGCCAATATAATAAAAATTCTTGCCTCTTTGATGAAGCAGCAGCAACTATAAACAAACATTCCAGCATAGTCAGATCGTATACGATATATGTACTATATACTCATTGTGCATGATCTTTTTGTTGTTGTTGTTGCTGGTGAGAATGGCGCACATCATTCGCTTTTCGTTGAGCTTGAAATTGTAGATGATGTTTGTGCAAAAAGTTTCAACTAATTAGCCAAACGTGTAGAATCTCTATATAGTATATATATAAAGATGAATACGACGGCCAGACTACTATTAGATGTTTTGTGCGTGCTGCGTTGCCCATTAAAAATTATTGAAATTGAATTTGAAAATAAACTGAAAAATACTTTTTTTTTGGGCTGCCGTCTTGTTTGGACTTTGATGCTCTGCTTTAAAAGCTAGAAGAGTCGGCTAGTGAAAAGTATCAAAGTAAGTGTGATAATATACGATAAATTATTGCATCGATAAATGTTTAACAGCAACAGCAGCAATAGATTCATTTTTACTAGTCAGCGACATGGAAAAACTTTAAACCGACCGAATCAAATCGCCAAGGAATCACCAAAGTTTGGAAAATGCTGGCAAATCGATCGAATTTTAATCGATAAATCAAACTCCAGTTAAGAATCAGTGTATTATGAATTCTCTTCTATTCAACCTCAATGTTCCCATTTGGTTTTGGCTTATAGATTTTTAGTCGAAAAGTGTGGCACACGGCGCGCTTGATTTGTGCTAGCCATGAGTCTAAGTGGGGGAATGGATTGGTAAAGAGTGGGGTTAGGAGAGGGTGAATGTTTTGGAAGGCGTATCGCCTTCGATTCAATGTACCGGCTGCATTTTCACGTATTCTCAGGAAATTGTGTGTGCGGCGGCGGCGGCGTCGGCGTCGGTGGCGATCAATTTGAAATTAGTTGCTTGCTAGCGCTGTGAAAAAATCTTAATTTATTACCCGATGCCTCTCGAACATTCACATTTTCGAACGGTGTTGTTGCGTATTTTTAAGTGAAATGGATTGAAATGAAATGATTTTTCGATGCCGATGCTGATGCTGATGGCAATGGCGACGGCAAGACGCCAACCAAGCAAGCAAGCCACGCAGACGGACAGACAGACAGATAGATCTACTCATGGCCTGGCCCCCAAAAATGCCGACGAAAATTTGTTGGCCGCAAAATGTTTGCGTACCTAAATGCAAGACATTCGCCCATTAAGTGGTTGCACCTTTTGAACACAGGGTGTTCTTGGCATAATCAATGCTGCAGCACCTTGTTGAGTTGTCGTCGATGCACCCTGTTTGAGCCAAAAAGGTGCTGCTTGACAGCAAGCAATTTTGTGGGCCGAGTTGTGGCGTCTATTTTCGACCAAAATGCCGAAGTAGGTTGACGCCACCTAGGTATTTATTTTTTGCTTGCATTTCACAAAGGTTGCGATTCGAGCGAGGAGTTTCGCACCTAAGCAAACCGTACCGGTACGTCTTTTGTCAGCCTTCGACAAGACGATGGCGTCAGTGTCTCTCTCTCTCTCTGTCGTGTACTGCAATTATGCAGACAACATGTCAACGCGAATTGTTGGCATTGTCGAGCCGACAACGAAGACGACGACAACTCACACAGACCAACCAACCGACCGTGTCAGAGAGGGCGGGTTGAGTTTGCAAATCAAATGAGACGCAGCTGCGCCACCCCAAGGTGCCAAAAACGCGATACAAAGTACTTACTGTATATAGAAAAGAAATCACATCTCAAGTTGCGTCTGTAATGGTCAATAAATATGAAAATTTTATTGACTTATACGCAACCTGATACAAGACGGAGACGAAGACGAAGACGTAGAGATACAAAATCGAACACTTCTTCCCTGAGCTTGAAATTTAAAATGCAAACACACACACAGAGCCAGGGAAATACATCATACAGATGCTTATAATAAGAGTCGCACGTCTCACGTTTGGCTAACAAGCTCCCTGGAGTGAAATAAAAGTGAAAGTGCAAAAGTATTTGACTACGTGATGTGCGAGAATCTTTTCCTAACCATATGTGTGTGTGCTTCGGTATGGCCATGCAGTTAGCCATTCGGTTCTTTTTGGGCCCCAAACACATATAGAGACAGACAAAGAGAGAGTCTCATTTGGCATTATATGGCTCAGTTGAGTAGGTGTTTCCTCTAGCCAATTAAGTTGCCTGCATGCACTCAGCCAGTAAGTCAGTCAGTCAGCGAATCCAGCTGTTCCTACTTCTAATTGATGGGCATTCGCGATTTAATGTCTACCCTGTAAGCAACGGAGAGAGAAACAGGGACGTCACTGAAACTTTTATACCTTAAACAACGATTTCATTGTCGTATCGGAAATGTCTGCCACAACACTATGGCTTTGCCAGGACCTTAAGGCTAAAGCTTTGTCTAAGAATGTTCGTAATAATTCCTACAAGCCACAATAACTTCTTACAGAGTATCTTCGCAGTTAGCATTTCCAGTGCAATTTGTCTACTTTTGGTTTGAGTCATTTGGCCTATTGTCGCTGTCTGCACGAAATGAATCAAAAACGAGGAAAAGTGAGAAACAATTGCAAAATTCCGTTGCACAAGCCAAACACGATGAAGAAGTAGAAGAAGAGCACGAAGAACAATCGTCATCAGTCTAGGCGTGTCTATATGAGAAAGAGGTGCCACATACCACTACACACACACACATACGAGAGGGGGAGAGAAACAGTCTAGGCGCGCTTGTCAACACTTGCCAATTGTTTGTCTGCGTTGTTGTTGCTGTAGCTGTTGTTGTTGTTGGCTTCCACATAAAAACGCCAAATGAAATATAAACTATTTTTTACGCCTACTTAATTTGTTTTTGTTTCTAGCCTCACTGGCTAACAATAAATTGTAATTAATTTAGCGTTGAAGTGAAAGTGTTAAGCGATTTGAGATGTGGCATTGTACTCGTGACTCGGTTCTTGGTACTCGCTACTCGTTACTTGGTATTCGGTATTTGGTACTCAAGTGCAGCTGTGTCTTTGGTTATTGTCTCAGCCTATTGCCAATAATTTAATAAATAGTAATTTTTTTTCTTGCCAAACAGACAGTTTTTCTACTTGGTCGATGGTCGACGTCGAGGTAGGAAAACGACCTAAATAAATATTGAGATGTTTATGTGCAAAATATTAAAGATAAACAAAAAGCTAAAATGGTCAAAACCAAAACCCCCTCCCCCTCCCTCCCACACACACCCACCTACAAATACATATACGCATATGTCGCCGCCTGACCAATTCATAAGTCTGCACTTAAGGCGGCAACAGCTGAGGACACGGCAAAGGACAAGCACACAACCTGTGGCAAGGTTCAAGCAAGAGAGAGAGAGGGGGAAGAAGAAGGAAAAGGCTGAGGTAAGGTTAGGCTTTTGTTGTTGTTGTTGTTGTTGATGTATATAAACTGCAGGCTCGCCTATACATAAAAATCATAATAAAATGTATTTACCCCAGGATCAAATTATGAATCTGCTTATATGGGGCAGGGCAGCTAAAAGGTGTGTTTGTGTGTGTTGGCCATCTCAAGTTATGAAAGCCGCAGGCTGCCAACGCAGACCCAAACCCATGAACCCAAACCCGTAAAAAGGACAAACGCATATTTATGAAATGAACAAAACTATAAAGGACACCCATACACATACACACACACACACATAGACACACTCTCGAAGGACACACAATGTGACGACATTGATGTGGATTTGGGTCTCTTGCCGCATGAAAATTTGTGCACATTTCAGCACAAAAAGCGACCCTAAGGTGTTTTCTTCATCTTCTTCTTACTCTTCACTTCCTTCAAGGTGCTGCTGAGTAGTTCGTGTCCTTTTTGGTCAGTGGAGGAGGGGCTGGGCTTTGGGGGAGACCAACTGAGTCTATTACAGCAAACAGCAACTACTTTATGGCATGTAGCTACACCTAGGCACGCCTTGCGGCAGCAACATATGGTCAAAAGTGGCAGCAGCAGCAGCTTTTGCTCTCACTTTCAACGTTTTAGAAAGTTTATTTCTCGAAACGTTCATTGTCAGCATCATCAACAGCCATCATCAACAAGATGGCCGGTCCGTTCGTTCCTGCCACATTTGTTCTCCCGTGTGACAGCTGCCTGCCCCCAAGGGTTCTTTGGTTTAAATATGTGCGTCACATACGCGCCACCAACTGGTCGAGTGCAAAATTACCTTTGCTACCCGAGAAAGCTTCGACGCAAATAAAAACCTTAAGAAAATTACCTAGCAGCGTGTTAAATTTGACAGGCTTTTTCAAACAGCTCACGTAGCATTTTATTAGTCAATCAAAGGATACTTTAGACTGCATCTAATTTGGAGCAGATAGAAAGCTAAAACTGTTTATAAAGATATTTAAAAACTGTCGTAAGTTAAAGATAACTCAAGACAGAAAGAAGCTAATAGTTTTTGTTTTTCTCTTAACAATTTGTAATATTTGCAATAGCTTTTTGGCACTGAAGTGCATCAAAAGTGCCTCGGCACAATCAAATCAAAATGCCATTTCCATAAAAATGCATTTTGTTTTAATGCATGATGATTAGAGAAACAGAGAGAGAGAGAGAGAGAGACGGATAGAGGGAAAGCTGGAAAATGGTGCACTTTGCATTAAAAATGCGCTGGCTAAAAGCTCAACAATTAGCAACAATTTTTGAAATGCAAAATGGCCAAAGCTAAAACAGAACAACAAAAATAAATAAAGAAGCAGTGCTGCAAGTGGAAACAAATTAAAGCATCTTAAATGGAACTTATTAGATTTGTATACTTTTAATTTGCATTCATAACAGTTCCCTTTCCCCACTCAGTAACCCATTTTCTTAAGAAAGTTTATTTATTTTCTTCTCTTTTTTTTTGTGAAAGCAAAGGCGAAGGCGAAGGCTATGGCAATTTTATGCCGAGTCGTAGGACAACAGTTGGCTGATAGACGGACATAGTCTTAACGCAATTGAAACCCTTTTTGCTTGTTGTTGCAACTGGCAGTGGCAGTGGCAGTGTGAACATGACGTATTTCTTTTCTCTCTCTCTCCTTCCCTTCTCCCACTTGACTCGTCTCCTGATTTAAATTTTCAGCTTCAGCTTTCTGAATGAAATAAAATTAATTTGTGCATATTTCTTGAACGTCCAGACGAAATACGAAGCTATATTTTGTTGTTGTTGTTGTTGCTGTTGCTGTTGTTGTTTCTCCTGCTGCTGGACACATTTATTAAAAGGCAAAACGAGCTCTGGCAGCCAAAGACGAACAAAAAATAAATAGGGAAATGGAAACCTTTTTTGGGCAATCCTAGAAGAAATTTCATAAAA
This sequence comes from Scaptomyza montana, assembly GCA_018904305.1. NCBI lineage: Eukaryota > Metazoa > Arthropoda > Insecta > Diptera > Drosophilidae > Scaptomyza > Scaptomyza montana. The sequence goes on along the minus strand of JAEIGR010000001.1, from coordinate 20,367,044 downwards.
CGAAAACAATTTGCCAAAATTAAAGAATAATAAGAAGCCGCCAGAGAAAGAAAAAAAAAAAAAGAACCCGAAAGATGACCAACAGTGGGTGAAGAGCAGTTATAATTGCACTGATTTGGATAAAGATATATATAGAAATAAATATATTTCCCATTGCAATGGCCTCCCCCGAGGAGGAGATAACGGAAAGGAAACGAGACACGCAACACACGTGCCATTGTTACTCTATTCAGATATAGATATGAAGTTATTGATATATTTGTGTTTGTGTATATATCGAAACGTTGGCCGGATGGATGAAACTGCAGCTAAGCGTAGCGGGCCATAAATCCATTAGCAATAAATAGTTTGGATACGATATAGAAAATAGAAATAAAATTATTTATACGTTTCGCACAGCGCACGGCGACACAAGCAGGAAAATTAGTGCGAAACGCGCCAATAGGATTGGGAATAGAGGAATGGGATTCGTTTTGCTGTCAATTTGCGCGATGCGCACGCCAAATGAACCAAAACAAAGCAACATACACAGCACAGCGCAGAACAGCACAGCAATCGAGCAACTGTATCGAATTACCAATCATTCAATACAATGCCTAGAGTCTAGAGGCTAGCCAATGCTGCCTACCCTCTCCACCCTCCACCAAAATCTCCTTTACGCAGAAAAGTTGTGACATGGTCACGCGACCTTTGATCGAAGCCGGGGGTTGCTGCTTTCATAATTCACGGTGTCAAATTTAGAGATTTGCTGATTTCTTTTTATTGTTGTAAGTTGGATTTGCACATTGCACTAAAAAAATAGCAAATGTTCGCATTAAAAAAATAAGAATGTGGGAATGTGTTTGAAATAATATCAGTTGTAAGCTATAAGATTATTAAGATATATAAACAAACAAGAAATTCACAAAAACACTCTTAGACAACAGACAAAGATACTATTCACTCGACCTTCCCGTCCGGTAAAGGGGTTAGGGTTTAAGTGTCATCTCGTTACTGTCTTGAACTGACAGATTCTAAATAAAGTCTATATAAGATAAAAACCAATATGAGACCGATAACACTGGAGATGTGTAAAAATCTTCAAATTAATTATTTTGTATAGTTGCAAGTACTTATGCTTTCAAAATTTTCTTTACAATTCTCATATTAACTTAACTTAACGTTAACTTAACTTGAACGCGAACAGCTATTGCCTTCAAATAGAATAGAACAATATTAGAATTTAATATAATTAATACCCAATCAGCCTGTTTTTTGCTGGAACTTTAAAATAATTGCTGGCATTATTCTATAAATAATATTTTCCTTCAACCAAACAAATTTGCTTATGTTCATAAATTTTAAATCAGCCGTTTCAACTTAAACTGTAACTTGAGATTCAGTTTTCTGTAGGTTGTCAACATGATTTTTGGTCAAAATGCATGTTAAAATTTTATGCCAAAAAATCACATCATCATTTGGCAAATCCTCATAATAACCGATTTCAATAGCAATGCCTTAAAAGTCATGGTTTGGCATCTAGAATAAAACTGCATTTAAATAATTTCATTTAAAAAATTGATTTTGTCAATTTAAAATTTTATGCCAAAATGACATCACATTAGCAAATCTTCGACTTCCATAACTTCGGCAAGCTGACCCGATTTTCAAAAGCAATGCCTTAAAATATGTTTGCATCTAGAATAAAACTGCATTTAATTAATTTTTAATGATTTTTAAAATTCATGTTAAAATTTTATGCCAAAATCGACATACATGGAAGTCTTCGACTTCATAACTTGCAAAAGAACGATTTCAAAAGCAATGCCTTAAAAGTCGTGGTTTGGTATCTAGAATAAAACTGCATTTAAAAACTACTTAAATAAAACTCGATTTTGTCAAAACTCATGTTAAAATTTTATGCCAAAAATCGACATACATTTACAAATCTTTCGACTTCCATAACTTCGGCAAAACTGACCCGATTTTCAAAAGCAATGCCTTAAAAGTCATGGTTTGGCATCTAGAATGAAACTGGATTTAAACAATTTCATTTAAATAAAATTCGATTTTTGGTCAAAATTCATGCTAAAATTTTATGCCAAAAAATCGACTTGGGCATTGGTAAAATCTGTCGACATCCATAACTCATAAATAAATAAAAATTAACCTCATCGTAATGAGAACTGATCTTATATTGAGAACAACGCACTTTCATAAATTATATTATCGGTATATGATACGATATAATATGAATGAATGTTGCCAGATTATATGCAATCTTACAAAACGAGCACTAATACAATGACAAATACACCGATTTGATCTTACTTCTTAAGTAAGATACTTTGCATGTATTTGAAACTAGTTTTCACCCCCAGAGCCTAGAGATGTTTACACATAAAAAAAATGCTTACATTAAATAAGCAGAACCAATAAAACATAAGATTTGTTTTACTCTGCCCATATTTAATAAGTTTTCGTACTTGATTTAAGCAAATTGTTTTCCCATCCTGCCGCCATTAAAAATATCACATACATGTTGTATATGTTTTAGAATTCATATGAAGCTATCAAAGCATTATGAGAGAACTCTTGCTTTCACTTACAAACAACAATTGAATTGATAATGCCGTAAAATGTCTACAGCATCTTGACCAAATAGCCAGCAAAGACAATTTGGGTTAACTGTAAATTTCGCAAGCGGCCAAAAAGGAGGCAAACGTGCAAGTTTTCAACAAAAAGCGAAAAGTACAAAATGCGTTCGACTTGTCGCCAAAAGCAGCATGGTGAGAGGGGCGATTGATAATTTAGCCGCCATAAAATTCACTGGGGCGTAAAGGATGCGAATAAAATGTGAGTGGCAGAAGAAGGACGAGGAGTTGGGGGGAGAAAGAAAAACTACGCACTGCCTGCATAAACTAAAACTAAAGCCTCTTGGCTATGCTCAGGCACGTCTTAAATGTTCAAATTATGTAAAATAAAATGTGCGCCAAAAAGGATAAAGCGACTAGGCTGACGTCAGCCAACTGATACGACAGGACAGAGCAACTGGCAGGACAATAACCGAGAAACCGAGAGCCAAACAGCTTACTCAAACACTCGACGCTTCACGACAATCCTTGCAAGGTGCAAAAAATTGCTCTTGGCATAAAGTGCCATTTGCATGATGATGATAAAGATGATGATGATGATGATGTCCTGGCTAATAACCGTGAGTAAGCGAACAGGTGCTGACTGAATGCGCTGCTTTCTCAAATGCTGCCTTTGGCGACCGTTGTGATCAATCTTGCTAAGCTTTTGTTTTCGCTGCCTTTTTTGTTTATGTGGACACAAAAAGAAAAAAAAAGGAACGAGCGTAGATTGAGGGTGGGGGGGTCGACGCCTTAGAAGTGCCATTTTAGCATCCTTCTAGCATCTTGCTGGAACAGACATTGAGACAGGCAACAACCAACAACAAAGCCATGTTGGGGGGGGGGGTAGACTTAGACAGTAAATGGGTCCTTTTTGGCGTTGGGCTTGGTCTTGGTCTATGATTGATTAGCAATTAATTAGCTACACAAATAACTGTAATTATATGCCAACGAGAACAATGTCCAGGCCTTTGCGTCAAGCGCTCTTGATAGTCTGTATCTTTTACACTTTCAAACTCAGACATGAACCCTTACTGCTAAAGTATCTCAACTTCTAAATGACATATTTTTTAATGTACGAGGCGCCTTGATAGGCAAAAGGGTATATTGAGTGATAGCAATTTGTCAAGAGTCTAAAAAAGTATCGATTACGATTTCTGGGCTTTAAACTTGTCTCATTATAGTCATGAATCTTTAAACATCAATTTCGCCAGAGTAATTGCGTCTGCTGCAATTTCGCTTGTTTTGAGTGATTTCTAAATCGCAAAAAGCTGATATCCAAATCGCTTGTGATTTCTGTGTCGGATCTGATATTGTATTAAACTTTCAGAAAATGCCTTTCAATTGAAATATTTAAGGTTTTATGGCAAGAAGAACTTTGCTTTTCCCACTATAACATACTTTTACAGGATATTTCATAGTCTTGCATATTCACAGCAACTGCAAAATAGATTTTTCATACTTTTTTTTATGCATTGCCATTGAAAATTATGTACTTGCGAAAATTCTTGTTTCGCGTATATTGCTCCACCTTTTTTTTGTTGCGTTGGGTTGTTTGGCAATGGAAAGACAGGGGAACAGGGAATAGGGTATAGGGCAACATCGTTAGCTAATTTGCATTTTTGTTTTTGTACGTAGTATTTTATGTGCTTATGAAACGAATTCTGTTGTAACTTTGGCACTTGCGGCCTGACATTGCTGTTATTGGTTTTTACGATGCCCGAATGCCAACCAATATATCCTAATGGCACTTTATTGTCAGTCGCAAAAGTATTCGTCACAGTCAGCACCAAAAAACAAAAAAATCCTTCGATTTTGCAGTCACCCCTAATTGCGATGTTTACCCCCATAAAAAAAGATGATTTCAGTTTTGTTAAATTTGCTTTGGTTCGCTATAACTAATTTCACCTAAAGTGTAAACTTGTTAACTGAGTTTTGCTGTTTAAAGCCAAGTCGATTGCTGCTGCTTCTGCTGCTGCTATTGCTGGCCAAGACGTTTCCTACTGCTTGTCGTTTGACATTTTGGACAGTTTTTGGCCGGCCAACAATGCATGACTGACCCTGTCAATAGTTTTTCGGGCCCCAAATCCATTTAGTGCATATGCAATATTTAATGCACATAGAGAAGAACATTTGGATAACCAAAAAGTGCGTCCAACTCTAAAAGTAATGTCAACCCTGTCAGCAGCAGCAGCAGCAGCAGTCTCGTATGCCTGTGGCGGCATTGTTTCGAGGTTCCTTCTAGTCTTTAACCGTTCCGAACTGCGAATAGTGAACTGCATGTGTGCATTTTGGGTTGACATTGAGTGCTCCGACAGGCGACGTGTGCGAGGACAATGTCGTCCTCGTGGCTCTTTATGGCTGAAAGCTTTTGTCGCTGCTGATGCTGCTGGTGCTGCGGCGTTTGGTGCTCTTGCCGTGGTGGCACTAAACATGTCTACACTATCTGGCTGTCGCTGCTGTCTGCTCTGTCCCGTTTGGCGCTAGTCCAAAATGTAACTTAAGTTTCTGGTCAAATGAATTTGGCAAAGGTATCCAAAGATTCAAGCATACATTTGGGAGCCGACTGTCGACTGAATTTATGCAAAATGATGACAGCGGAAATGTTGTTTTTTTTTTTTTCTTCCCAACTCAGAACAAGACCACATTTTGGCACATTAAGTGGCTTTTGTGTTATTGGTAAAAGAACAAGAATAGAAACTTTTGCTTGGTTTTTGTTTCGTTTTGTTTTGTTTTGCTTTGTCACCTGCTTTTGCCGTGCAAAAGTTTTTACGATCTTGTCAACAACATTTTAAGTTGAGTGCATTTTAACGCACATTCTCGCCCATTCATCCCAATCCCACACACTAGCTGCTTGCTTGGCCGTAAAATCGAAAAGTAATGCAATAAAATTCGCTTTCATTAAAAGCATTAAAATAGGTTTTTGACATGCCATAAAAATTGTTTTCACGTAAACACAAAACACGAAAAACTGCTGCTGCCACACTTAACGTAGAGGCAGGGAGGGCGGTGTGTTTGTGTGTTTGTCGTCTTCGCGTCTAAATGGGAATTTTATTGTTCTGGGAGCTCTGCGGCCGACGCATTGCCATTAGCTGAAACACGTCGAATGGCGCTCACCTAAGCGTCATAATGCCAAGGAATGCGATTTTCATTTTGCTTTTCCTAAGGGAAAGGCGTGGAGTTTTTGTTTTTCTTTTCACACATATTATCTGTTTCATCATACGTTGCATATAAAGAGCATGTGATTGGGCTGATAATAACTAAGGGAATTGACAGGCCTGAGCCGAAAAAAATTAACTAGAAAAAGATAGACTTCAAATTATATTTGAAGATAAAATGGATTGCTTTAAATTCCTTGCTAGTTAGCATTGGCTTAAAGCAAACTGAAAATTTAATCCATTTTGGCTGACAAGCAATTAACAACAGATTTTATACGTGGTTATCCTGGTCTAAAAGATATGTCTTTGCTTTGCTAACGTTAATGCCGAACATTGAGCAAATATAAACCATTAAATGCCAGCCAAATTGCCAATTGAGAGAGAACAAAAATGATGCAAAAGCGAACAACGTGAATTATATATTTCAGGGCTATTAACTCTAAATTATCAGAGCGGAATATTGAGTGAGTGAGAGAGTGAGAGAAATGCCGAATAACAGGCCGCAAAACGACATGTTATCATTGTATTTGCAATGGGCGAAAGAAGGACACGAACACAATCAATGAATGCGAAAAGGACATTGGCGAAATTGGTCGTCATATCTTAATTGCTAGGACAGCTTGTGGCCAAATGTTCTATATATTGCTGATACTTTTTTACATTCCCTGTAAACACTTTCAAACAAGTGGAAACGTTGCAGTCGGACGCAACCGACTGCGGAATACTCGATAACTGTAAACAAACCGGTAAAATATGGCCTGATTGCAATGGAGTACGGATGCGGGAGGGGTTAACGCCGTCTAAAGATTCTCTGATGCAGATTGGAATGCCATCAGCTATTTTCCTTCCAAATTTGGGGACTCTAGCTCAAAGTTTGTAAAAGTAATAACTCATAAGTAAAAACCTGCTAAATAATAATAATTATAACACTCAAAATATAATTTAATCAGTTTGTTTGTGTGCGCAATAATAAGAAAATAAGATTTATTTCATATAATTAAACAGAATGAATGCAAAATTGGGAAATCTTTATAGATAAAAAACTTCTGTTCGTGTGTTAGTGATTAGTTTTAGTTGTTTTAATGAAAGTATAACATTTATAAAAAAATTAATTTCCGCTTTAAAATTAGAAGATACTTTTTACATTTTTTCATCATAAAGCGTTCGAAGATTGACACGTTAATGGGATATTGGCCTTATCATCTGTTGGACAAATTTAATTGGGTTTTGACTCCATGGACTCCAAACGATTTTTCTATAGCCCACGCCATATTCCCTCGTATATTTTCCATTTAAATCACTAATAGACACAATATACATAGATATATATGAACTTGATATGTAAAAAATAATATTTTGTATATTAAATTACCTGCTTAGACAGGATTTAAACCACCCAGCAGATGCCCATTCAATCGCACAATTTCCGTCACCCTCATCATTATCCCGATCTTTTGTTGAAAATTTCATGTTCAAATGATGTTTCAATGAATCGCCAGCATTTCCAGAATATTCTCCGATCTTTTTTAACTCATACGATTCTGTCTCGTTGCCAACAACAAAGTGACTGTATCTTGCATAAATAGTATTGTTTTTGAAGTCCTCCAGGTGGATGTACAATTCGTGGGGTTGGGATTGTGTCAATAAGTGCAGCTTTTCCAAACCCATATGGAATTCTCCCCGTAAATCTCCAAAACCTTCTTTATATTCATCCCAGTTGCGGTAAAAGTCAACACTGCCATTAATTCGTCGCTGAATAACAGTCCAACCGGAGCCTACCAATGTGGAGTCACAGGAAACAGAGAATGGCCCAATATTGGGTAAATTCAGCACATACACATCGGTCGATTTACCCAGACAATTTGAAGAGTTAGAATTTAATTGAAGATCAGAGAACTTTGATTCAAGCTTTTCGATTTTAACAGAATTTAAAGCGAGTTGAATATCTTTGTTTTCTATTTCTTTATCTTTTAAGGCGAGTTGATTATTTATTTTTTCTATTTCTTTATCTTTGTTTTCTATATCTTCATCTTTTAAAGCGAGTTGTGTATCTTTGATTTCTATTTCTTTTTCTCTTGCAGTGACATAACTGATAAATGGTTTGAATATCTTCTCTCTTATCTCTTCCCCAAATTTCGCAAAGCACTGAATAAAACGCAAAATTAGTATTGGAAGAATTAATACTACTTTTGTTTTTGGCACTAACCGATTCACTTGTAGATGAATAACCTGACTTCAATAGTGAAGCCATCAATATAATTGTAAAAAGACTGATATTTAAATTCATTTTAAAATAATTCAGCGATTTAATTTGGACTTGTTTCACAGCTCTTCAAATTTTGTACTAATTTAAACAGATTCCGCAACGAAAGAAGAAACCTCGTCTTTCCAAATTCTTTGCGATTTAATAGCATTTATATATTTGATAGGAATTGAACTTTGATCGATCGGATGTTTGTTTTAGTATTTTGTTTCTATGGCATGGTATATAAATGTTTTTTCTAAATATAAGAGTGCCGTCGCCAATTGTCTGATGACACTTAACCTACCGAATTCGTTCTCTGTGAAAGCTTATCAACAGCACCGACAACATAATCTTTTTATATATATTCTTAAAGCATTGTGAAAGTAGTATAAGTTTTATACATTTAATAATTTTTCGGATGTTTTATATATGTATTCTCAAAGTCATTATTAACAAAATAAAGTTTTACGCTTTTTCAGCATTGCTGGCAGAAGACTTTGTGTTATTTATTTATTCTACAACATTTAATGAATAAATGAGAAACAGAAACAGAATTTTCAGAACTAGAGTTTTTAACCATTGTGTGGGAAACATAAGGATCTATCTATTTCGAGTTATCGAATTTATCGACTTGCCAGCCCCCAGTAATCGTGGAACACTAATCTTGAGACTTTATCTGTCCCGCCCTAGATAAAGATATTTGCCAAGTCTCAAGTCACTAGCTTAACGGGTGTCGAAAAAAGTTGCGAATGTACAGACGGACAGACAGACTGGCGGACAGACAGACTGACGGACAGACGGACAAGCACCACGACGGACATTGCACAAACCCAATATACTCTGTACCTTGGGTATCGAGTATAAAAATGCGTAGAAACGGAGAATAATATTAATTTTCACATTTCAAAGGGAAATATTGAAATTTATTGAGAAAATTTGCGTTTAATAATTACAGGGCATCATATAGTCTAGCTTTCAGTTTTATTCGTTGCTATTGCGCTTACGTTGAGTTATTTTCATGATGTAATAAATGAAATTAATTTTAATAATTGCAGCGATTTTCATTGAACTCATCGGCTCGTTTCGTTCGCATTGACTCGTAAACAGCTCACAAATATGGCAAACAATTTTTTTTTTTTTATTTATGCCACTTATTTTATTTGCCAACACAGATTGCTTCGACTATATGAACATACTACATATGCATGTACATTTAATGATGACCATGAAAACTGCTTAATCGGAAGAATGAATATGAGAGTATGAATATGTGTATGAGAGAGCAGACTGGGAACTTAAGGTTTCACATAATAAGCACAGACACAGAACAAAATATATAAAACCAAACACAAATTTCTATGTGCAAAATCCAAATGTTTGTTCCTTCCATTTCATATCGTTTACGTTTCTTATTATTATGACTTCTCTTCTTTTTTTTTTTTGCACAAACAGCAGCATTTTTAATACAGCTGTCATTTGTGCGCCACCCTTCGTTTTTATTGGTAATAGCAGCGACTATTTTTCGCATTTATAATATAGTAATAGCCCGGGCCATATATTTTCATGTACACTAAATTATGGGCCAGCTTGCAGCTAAGTAGGCGCCTCTACACGATTTCACATTGATAAACAACAAACCCAAAATTGTTCAAAACAATTTGAAAATATTTCATAGAATAGTCAAGCATATTTTTATTTTTCTTTTTTTATTATTGCTAAATTTCCTTAAAACAAAAAAAAAAACCTATTTGCTAGCCATGGAATATATTCAAAAATTTTTGCGTTTAAATACAATTTGTGGTCAATCCATTCCCGAGTTACCATTGGACTCGTTTAGCTATAACATTAGGCACAAATATCCCGAGCGTTTGGTTACCTACGATGCAGAGGAACGAAATGAACCGAGAATCATGCGTCGCTCGGATGTGACAGCAAGTAAACTGAATGTAATGCAGCGGCAGCTAACGAAGAAGATGAGTCGTCGGTCCAAGGGAAAAATGGATATGAATCATATGGAATATGTAGAACAATATGGCAAGGCGCTTCATGAGATGTCCGTTGAACGACTTAGTGCGGGTGCTAAGCAAACCGATGAAAATAACTCAACCGATTGGGATGGTCTTGATCCTGTGCAGAAATTCAGGTTCTATTGGCAAGCATTGACGGGACACAAGCTACGCGCCACGCCCTATGCAAACTTCAAGCACATCTTTACGCGTCTCTATCACAACTTGCGTCCAGATGAGTGTGATCGCCGATTGCGTATGTTGGCGCGACGTTCCTGGCTATGTCTGAGCAAGAAGGAACGTGTGCCATTTAACTTGCAGGCGCTACTCTATCATATAAGCACTGGAGATGTTGATCCCTATGATCATTGTGCCATACGTGTGCTCTTGAATCGTTGGCGATAATGATGACCTTGATAACGTTGTGTCTGTGTGTGTGCGTGTGTATCTGTGTGTTCAATTCGCAATTAAAATGTGTCTGCTTGTCGTCAGGCAGCTGAAGAAAACAAATTTCCATTTCTTTTTCAATTTTCAGGGCATGTTATTTTTTATACGAAACAGATGCTGATGTATCCACCAGTGTGTCTTTAGAGTTCTATTTTTGTGCAGAACTATGGAACAAAAACAAAAACATTGCATTTTCACTTTCAACTGTCTGTTTGAGGGGTTTTCCTCTTCTACATTCGACGTTTTTGCACTTGAAACAAAAACAAAATAAAAAATAAAATTGGTGAAATTGGGGAAATGTTACAAATTGAGGCGTCAAAATAATAATGGATCTCAACTCATAATGTGCACTTTTCAAGGTCATCGTAGACATGGCATTGAAATTTATACACTCAAAAAAAAAAATATAGCAATTTTGTTAAGAATAAACTATTGATTTAAATGTAGTTGAATAACAAATCCAAAGGGTTTTAACCAGAACACTTTTGATTTATATCATTGCGTTGCTTTTCTCTGAGTGTATGCTCAAATAATAATTCTGTATTATTAAGATTTAGCTCAACACTTGGCTAGATCTTTATTGACATGACATTGGGTTGGAGGAGACAGCTCAATTAATTTCTTAGCTAAAGTTTAACATTGAGCAATTTTTGATTCGACAAATCCCCTGCCTGGCAATTTTGGTGGTCAATTTTGGATGGTTCTCACTTCTCTCAATCGGGTTCCAACCTTCGGCTATTCAATTTGGCCATGCGCATAAATTAGCAATAAAAGAAATGTGTACAGAAAAAAAAAGCAACAGCAACAACAAGAACAACTATTTAAAGTGTAATTTCGTTTCGTTTTACGAGCGCAATGTTTAACTTTGGCCCTGAACACACAATAAAAACAATAAATAAAATTGTAGCAAATCGAAGTTAGGCCTGAAAATCAGATCAGTCTTCGTACAATATTATGCTAATGGAATTGATGGGTGGGGGGAAGGTGGCTGGAAAGGGGTGACGAGGTTTGTCTGCGGCTGGCGTTGAGTTTTGGGTGTGTGACTGGCGGTGGGTGGCAATGGGAGGATGGTTGAGTTTTCTACGTTTATGGCTAGCGAATTGTCAATTGACAACTTTTGGCGAGTTTCGCACATAAAACGAAATGAAATGGAAAACTTTAAATAAAAAACGAAAACTGTTTTAATGTGCTCCACGAAGATTATATACCCTTGACCAGGACCTTGAGGGACTTGCCGAGAAGGGAAACATTTACAGCTTCATCTAAAAATCCTTAAGACCAAGAGATTTCGTTTAACAAGATGAATAATGTACATTCCTCCTGTTTGTTCGTTCACAGCATTTTGTTTCGAGTATAGAGTTTATAGAATGTTTCAAATTCGAGTTCGAATATGCTCATTGATCTTGAGTTTGAATAAAACTACTTTTTGCTTGCATTATGCAACTTCTTTGGCTATTATAATATTCTTTTGCAAGGGTATTTAAAGTCAGAATCGAAATAGAAATAGAAATCAGCAATGACATCGATTCGCTACACGTTTCCCCAGCTGTGCGACTTGGAAATTTATTATTGTAGATATTGAGTTTTATAGTGTAGTGAGCCCAAGTCCAAAGCGTTCGTCCTTCCCGACGTCTGCGTGTGTCCTTCTCACGGATTTGCGCATTTTTAAGCGGCAGAATCGAAAAACAATTGGCATTTGGCAAATTCGCATGCCTGACACTCTCAGCTCTCTTTCTGTCTCTGGCAAAGAGTTTTTTTTTTTTTTTTGAAGCGTCTGTGTCAAATGTAGCACTAACCCTAACCCCCTACCACCCACCCCAACCCTCCAAACTCAAACCCTTTTTTGCTCGTCTCTGCTTTGTTTTTTTATGGGCGAATGTGTTGCAAGAGATTTTGTTGTTTTGATATTCGGCAATTTTATTGCCTCGACCCAAGTTCGCACCTCAATTTGTCTTCGTAAATGTGAAAAATGTGGAAATTAGTTGGTGGTCCACACCAGACTTTCAATCCCCAACTCCTCTCTCTCTATTTTCTATTTGCTCTTGGCTGCCACATTTCATCAATCACACGATGTGTCACACCTATCTAGAAGGAGGGCGAGCGGGCGGGGCGTATCAGTTGCAGCTACCATTTAACTGTGGCGAATTTCTCATTTTCTCGTTGTGTTATAAAAAAAAGGCGAAAGTAAAGGAGTACAACTTTGGCCACGCCCCTTGACTTGAGTGTAGCGTCTGCTGTTAATGGCGTGCAACGAAAATTTGTGGCAAGCATTTCGCCGGCGTTTAGCCAAAACTCAAACAAAACATTTCACTACAATCTTTATCGATAGGCCCAACGAAAAGCCCAAACTTTGTGTCACTTGGCCATTTTTATGCAAAGTCGCTGGGCAAACAAACAAATAAAGTAAAAATCAATGGGCAAACGCACATCAATGATGGTTAGCAAAGCCAACTCACCCCAGTAAATAAATATATGCCTATGTAAGTAGTAACAGCTCTATTCAATAACTCCTCCTTTATTAACATAACAATAATTATGGCTACGTTTTTGGCCATTTGGCCATTTGTCCATTTATGCTGAGACGTTGCGCAAACAACAACAAGCAAGACTAAAATGGAATTCTGCAGCCATAAGCAAAACGCGCTCAATCACAATTGACATCCTGGCCAATGGAGGAAGGGACGCGGATGGGCAGCGACCAACGGTCAGCAGACGCCATCGACGCTATGCATCCGGTTGAATTGATTTCGTTGTCCCGAAATGGGATTCTTGTTGTTATACTCTTTTATATACACATGAAAAGAGCATATTATGGCATCAGGTTCTTTAGATTATCGTAGATAATCAACTGAAACGAACAACGATTAAAAAGTTTGGTTCAAAAGAAAAAATTGCCTTTAGTTGAATATTTTTGGCATTTGCTTGCTCTGCAGCAGAGTACCTTACCGTCGGATACTTTCGAATACCGAAGTTTTCTTCGAGGGGAGTGTGGCATATGTAAATTGCAAAGAGTATAACTGTAACTGTAACTGTTTGTGTGCCTCTTCCACGTAATTAACTTCAATTGAGTTTTGGGGCAAGATGCCAGCGGGCTGTTTGCAGCTGGACAAAAGGCGGCCTGCTGCTCATTAAAAGAAGTTAGAGAAAGAGAGAAAGAAAGAGAGAGACAGCGAGGAGGAGAGTGAGAGAGGTCACACATAAATTGCGTTTAAAATGAGGCAAATTGACAGGCGTGGAGATTTAAGATGACAGTTTAGCTTTGCGAAGCAAATCCAATTTCCGAGCGCCACTTTTAAGACTTCAAGGCTTCAAGGCTGAGGTTGCACGTACGCGCGCAACACTTTCAGCGCCCACATACACACACAGTAACAGTAACAGGAGCTGGATCAGGTCATGTCGCGGTCATAAATACAACAATGCTCTGCTTGGCAGCAAAGTTTGAGCTGAGTGTCGCCAGCGCCATAAATTTTGAGCGAGCGCAAAAACTCACGGATTTATGTTGCAAGAACATGCGGCAGCCAGCATAGATAGCAAAAACCAAGCGGCATACATAGTAGGGAACGAGAGGGGTAGAAGAGAGGGGCACAAAAGATACGCTAGGCAAACGTAATCCACTTTAAAGTTTGTCGCCGCTTTCATTTGTGTAAAGTAAAGACGAGGCCGCATTTCGTGTTCATTCGCTTGCACTCTCCCTCTCTCTCTCTCTTTTCAGCCATATCGTGTGATGCGAGCCACCATATCCTTGCGGATATCCTTCAGTTTTTTCCTTGTGATACCCTATAGAACGAAGTTGTTTATGCGAAATGCTTTTGTAGGAATGTTTTACGTTTATAAAATTCGATCATTAAAGTTTAATAATGAAGGTAGATAACTTTTGACCTCTTTCAAAGATTGATCAATCAATATCTCAATCACAGGTTACAAATGCAATGCGATTCTGTTCAAAGTATCACCTCCCTTTCACAAGAGGGTTATTCAGCTAGCTCTAAGTAGCTGATACTTGACTGATTTTAGAGTATTGCACGTTCGCTAACATTTGACTTCAAAGTTCTTACTTGGCAGCGATATGCAGTCAGTGTGTGTGTGTCTGCTTTGACACAACTTCTTATCCAATTTGCATTTAACGCATTTTTGTCCAATTTTACAGAACCAACAAATCTCTGGCTCTGCTGCCAGCCCCATCCTATCTGCCTTCCCTTTCTGCTGCTGGTTTTACTTACAAATCCCATTTAGCAGCTATTTGCATTTAATACTGATGACTGTCCGTGAAATTGAGATGCGTTTGCTAGCTGAAAATTAATAAAAAGTGCTGCCCCCCCTCCACGCTGGCCAACCAAAAAGCAGCTGCCAGTTAGCTCGGCGAAAACACAAAAAAAAAGAAAAGAAGATGGAAAACACAACCGAACCGAACCGCAAGTAAAAATGTTCAATAAACGTCCGGTTCAAGTGCTGGCTGGCTGCAAAACCGCAAACGCCTTCAATATGGCTAAAACTGGCTCGCAGTCAATTTGGCATTTATCAGCCGTTTTTAACCAGCAGCAACAGCAGCTGACTTTGACAGCCTTGCCCCGCTCCTTAGCCCCTTTGACCGTTGTTAGTTAGTTTGCGGTTCGCTTCTCAGTTTTCTAGACAAAGCACAAAGCACCCGCCGTTTGCTATATGCACCAATTAAAAACGCAAAAATCTGCACCCGCACACATCTAATCTATGCCAACGATCATCCCCCCCTACTCGGCGGCAGATATAAAACACTTTTGGAGCAGCTGCCTCACCAAATGGTCCATAGCCTGAACGAATGGGCGGCAATGGGAATGGGAATGGGTATCGGATTGGGTGAGGTGGAGGAGGTGGCTTTTGACAGGGACCCTAGGTATTAATTAGGTTGTTAATTTTGCATTTGGCGTGCGTCGTTCGCTATTCCCGTGAAAAATGCAGCGCCCGTAATGACGTCGACACACGTGGTACGATGATAAATCTTGCGGCTTGTGCAACAGCAACAGCAGAAGCAACGGCAAAAACACATGTCACACTTGCTCAGTGTCCACAACTCTTTCCTTCTTCCTTACCTCTTGCCGAGGCACCTGTCTCAATTAAGCGTGCAAATCTCACCCATGTCATATTTAAATACCGCACTCTAGAAATATCAACCCCAACGGATTGAAGATCTTAAAAGGCGGTCGTCACGACGAGCATTTCGTATTTATATATATATATATAGGGACAGTCTTGTCGTTATTTGCAATGTAGATGCATGTTTTACTTTGAACACATCTCAGGTTGAGTATTTGCCAAGCAGCTTGTTCTACATGTCACTTACCTAGCTAGCAGTAGGGAAGTTGTGATGATCTCCTGAAATAAACGGGAAATAGATATTAAAAATGTGAATGTTTAAGAATATATTCAGATCTTAAAGTTTATGTTGCTGTTGTCAGAATGAAATCAATAACAGATTGAACGTCGGACGTCTTAAACATGTTGTGCCATTCAATTGACATCTTTTTGATAAGTGTTTGACATATTCAATCAACGCTTCTTTAATTAATATGCTTAAGTGTGGTGACAAGCCTTAATTGACAATGTTAATGAATACATATAAAAGAAAAATACAAAAAATTATGATTATAAACTTGCCAAAAAAGAAAAGAAAATAGGACGCAAAGTGGATAACAAACTTAAGTTGGGGCTATTCCAAACACATGTTCACATCTTTGCTCATCTTTAAATCTGATGAAAATGCTGAAATACCGTCGAAACTTAATGATCTGTGCCTAAATCGGGAGCGAGAGAGAGAGAGATTCAGATATGACAAGTACAAAAAAAAAAAAACCAAAATAAAAATATATTTATGGCACTAAACAGGAATAAGAACAGCAACTAAGCAACCCTCTGCGTGTCAGTCGTTTGCCCCCCTGTTCGCATGATATCTGAAGTTTTATCTACGTTTCAATGAGAGAAAATTCGCACAAATCACGCTGAAATTTTGCACACTTAACGTGAGGGTGTCCTGGGAAGAAGACAGTGGAGTTTGGCCAGGCCAAGCCAGGCCAGGCCAGGCCAATGTCGAGGGGTTGAGAGCTGATAACTGATAAGAAAACTTGCCTAGCCTAATGCACCGTAGCTTTCCTGATGGAAAATTTGACGGCGTTCGACTGTTCGCGTTGTCCTCAAATTTGCAACAATTTCCGTTTTCCTCTGTCTGAAAACAACAACAACAACAACAACAGCAATTGTGTCCAAGTGGCAACATTTCAATTGGCCCTAAAATGTAAAACTCATAAATTTTGGAGCGGCGTTTTGAAAATCGGAATGGCACGGAAATGCGCACCATGCGTGTCCAATTATTGAAATACGACTTTAATTGAATTTCAATAAAATGTTTTTAGCATTTTGCGTTTCCTATACTCTTCCATTCGATGCATTCGACGAATGCAAACGAATGGCAAAAATGCAGCACCGGCTCATGTTTATTTATGGCAAATGTTTAAAATCGTAGTTGCTTTTGTTGTTGTTGTTGTTGCTGCTATGGCAATTGTTTTTATTTGGCATTGTTTTATTATTTGCCAAAGCCATTTACTACGCCGGTTGTTACCACAGTGTGTCCCGCTAAATTCTATATACATACATATATATTTTGTCATACATAAAGCGTTTTCCATTCAGCAGAAAGCTTTGAAAATTGTTGTTTAGAATATGTGATAAGTACACGGAGAGAAATTGAACTATGGATGACAATAAAAGGCTTTAGAAACTTTAAAATACTAGCTAAAAATTCAACATTAATCTTCTGTTTTAGCTGTACTGTAAATCAAATTTCGCACAGTGTATCTATTTTCTATATACATATATAGATATTTAAAGTTGAACTGTTCCGCTATTTGTCTGCATATAGAACCTGATGTCGTTAACAATTGATTTATAGCAACGATATCATCAATGGTCCAGTTGCTGGCTTATTCAGCTGATTTATGACGATCTGGCAGCACACAAAACACACAAAAGGTGGCATCGAAGTCAAAAATGTCCACACAGTTGACTGCACTAGCAATAAAACTAAACTAAAGTAAATGCGCATTAAAAATAATCATTATAATAATAATAATATTCCTTCTTTAGCCCAACCTCAAACATGGACACGGCGAAGTCAGCCAGCTGCAAAATGTCAGTGTTGCCACCCGCAGTGCAGGGCGCTAGCCAAATCAACGGATTACACGGCAACAACAATGACAATAAGCACAACAATTGCGCATCGATGATTGAAGGTGGAAGTTGATGAAGGCAGGTCGACAAACGCTTTTCGCTTTATTTTGGGGGTGGAATTGACTGGAAACCGTTCGCATTTGACAAAAGGGTTTCGCGAGGTGGTTAGCAATACATAGGAGCGGGTGGGGGGATGAGGAAGGTCGTGAGTGACAGCGGCGCATGACAAAAGTCACATGGCCTGCGGATTAGTTACACCTTTTGCACACATCGAAGGAACGAAGGGAGGTGGAAATTTCGTTGACATTGTTGCTGCCCGTTGAACTGTGAGCAAAGTGAATGCATTTGCCGGTCATGCAACGGGACAGAGAGTGAAAGAGAGAGAACGATAGAGATATGCCATGATTCATACCCCGATTGTGCAGAGATTAACGCTAATGGTGAGGGCTGTTCACAATATGTGGGATATATACATATACATTTGGTCCAACGGATATGTTGTGAGCTGAAACCTTTCAGCATAATTGAATTTGGCCATTTTGCTTGTGCTGCTTTCACGTTTCACCTACTTAAGCCTGGAGGCAAGCAAAGAAAGGAAAAAACAAAGAGAACAAAATGGCACTGATAACCAAAACAAATATTAGCACAAGTGAAGCGACTTTTGTGGGCCAAGACAAATGTTGAGCATGTCAACAGTTCATCGGGGCGTCAATTACTTTGCATAAGCCAACTTTTGCCAGCTAATACAGCTAATGAATTTTAAGTGTTACCAACCAATGTTCGACCCACTGCGAAACGTGTGCGTATGACTTAATCTTGTCTCGGGCAGCTCAAAGCCAAGTCGAAGTAGCTCCAAACGCAGTTGAAACCATGTGAATGAATGGACGCGGGATATGTGTATTTATGGAAGGCCTAGCACGCTTGATATTATCCGTTTATTTATTGCAGTCGTTAACATATCTTAGCCCACTGTGAGTTTATCTTGTGTCTTGTGTGTGCCGGGTAGATGGAGGCTCATCTTGTGGCTGGTGGAAGTTAAATGAGCCAAGCTTTCGGAGACTGGGCTCTAAGTGATATTGTTTAGTTTTTGCACGATTTCTAATTTACTCAGATGGAGAAGCGAGAGTGGAGCTCAAGTGAAAGCTGTTTTTGGGCAAAAAGGGAACAATTGTTAAGTACGTGACAAATATGATGATTTTAAGTAAATTAAAAACTAAACTAGGATAAAATTTGGTTCATCCAAAAGAAACATGTTTTGATTTCCTTAGCAACAGAGAGGCTGTAAAAGTGTTTTAAAACCTTTGGCCATTGTCTTTCAATTTGGGCTGTCCGAAAATCAACTATTGCCAATCTATTGGTCAATCAGAGATGAAGTTTTCGAATATAAATGCTTTCACATTAGAGTCAAACCCAAAACAAATTTAGAAAACCATTTGCAAGCAACCCGTCGAGTAGAGCCTAACCGAAAGCAATCTGTAATTGCCATTTTTCCCCATAGAAAACCTACAGGTTCAAGTTGAGGCTCAAAGCGTTGAAAGATAATGATTAATTGACAATTTGGGTACAGCAAGAACAACAACAACATCAGCTGGGACAGGACACATGGCCAAAGTTACCTTAAAAGCCAACTCTTATCAGCATCAGGCGGCTCAGCTTTACAGTTGGACATGAAGCAGACATAGATGTCCATCATCATGTTGAATGTTGGCCGAGTCGAATAAGAGCTCTGGCTGGCTGGCTGACATGTAGAAATAAATGTACTAGAAAATTACCAACTTATGTAATCTTGGTTAGCATCATTTATCAAGTGGACGTTTTGCAATTTTTCTTACTTTTGCAGGACGACGACATCAAGAAGCCGATGATGAAGGGAATGGGAACGGGAACGTTGACGGTGACATGTGTGGGACGTCTCACAGGAAATTGGCATTTGATGTGCTCCTGTGGTAAGTCTGTCTGTCTGTCTGTCTGGCTTACTCGAGTAGTGTGCGGTTATTTGTCATACCTTGGCCTAATTTGAGTGAGCGGCGCCCAACTAATTGAAAAAGCCAAAGCGAGATTGAGAGAGAGAGAGAGAGGAGAGGGAGAGAAATTTGTTGCTTTGGTTTTACTGTTAGGATGCTGTCAATTAAACTTATCTGTTTTTTGATGGATTTGAAATATTTGAAAACTATGAGTATCAAAATTATCAGTTTATTGAGCATTAAACACTATTTATTAGATATTAACATCCCATCCTGTTTGTATGCGTTCGTCTGTCCGCCCTTGCTGTGAAAAATGCGTACAAGGACTGCCTGCTGATTATGAGTGAGGAGAAACCGCGAATATTTGATTCAAAGGAGGACTACAGCACTATACTTGACACTTTGAAAAAGGAGTTCGACGATCGTTGGCACAATCAGGATGCATCACCCTATTCCAGCCTAGAGAATTACATACAACGCGCCGTTCTTGGCAATGGCAGTTTTGGCACTGTCGTAAGATATACATTACTTCATTCCTTCACCCTTTCCCTCCTGAGAACTAACCCTGTGTCTGCAGTTGCTTGTCAAAGAGAAGAAGGGCAAAAACTATTATGCCGCCAAGATGTTGAACAAGGAGGATCTTGTGCGTCTCAAGCAGGTCGCACACGTTCACAATGAAAAGATGGTGCTAGGTGCTGTGCGATTTCCATTTCTGGTACATCTAATTGAAAGCGCAAAGGACTTTGACTATCTTTATCTTGTTCTGCCGTTCATCAATGGCGGTGAGCTCTTCACCTACCATCGAAAGTGAGTGGTATTTTATGTGTTCGACTTATCGTCTCTACAGTCACTTATAGCGTTCTTTTCATTTTCCCCTCTTGTCCCAAGAGTGCGCAAGTTCAATGAAAAGCAGTCCCGTTTCTATGCTGTGCAAGTTTTGCTAGCCCTCGAGTATATGCATCATATGAATCTTATTTATCGTGATCTCAAGCCCGAGAACATTTTGATGGATGCTCGCGGCTATATAAAGCTGACCGATTTCGGATTTGCCAAGGTTTTCTACCTAAATACTGTGAATTTGTTTTTTTATTTTCGTTTTTACTTTCACTCAATTATCCCGCAGCGTGTGGAAGGGCGGACAACAACACTTTGTGGTACTCCCGAGTATTTGGCACCCGAAATCATTCAACTGAAACCCTACAGCAAATCCGTCGACTGGTGGGCCTTTGGTGTTTTGCTATTTGAGTTTGTCGCTGGCCAATCACCCTTTTCCATACACAGTCGTGACGTTATCGTTATGTATTCGAAAATATGTTTAGGAGAATATCGTACACCTTCGTTTTTTACGAATCAACTAAAGTCTCTGATCGAAGGTCTGATGCAGGTGGAAGCCTCAAAGCGGTAAGCAGTGCAACCTGTTGATACATTGTGTTGTACGCTTCGCTTTTACAATCATGCTTTTTTAGTTTAGGCAACTCACCCGATGGATCCGAGTGTATAAAAAGTCATGCTTGGTTTCAGGGCGTCGATTACTTTTCTGTGCTGAATCAGGAGATAAGTGCACCTTATATACCGACGGTGTCGAACATTGAAGATCTATCAAATTTCGAAAGTTTCGAGGCCAAAACCAAATTGAAGTCGAAAATAAATCGCCATGCCGACTTGTTTAATAATTTTTAAAAGTTGCTGCTTGTCCATTTATTTTCTTTCCGTTGATTGCAATTCTGTATTAGAGGGTGCTGGGCATAAGAAATTTCCGTACCATGGAAATGCTATAACAAGTCTTAAGCTTCCTGAGTTTCTTGTGATATTTTACATCAAAATTTTCAAACAATCAGTTTGCCTTTGTCTTAGTAAACAAGTACTAAACAGTTATTTAGTTTCAAAAGAATGTTTAAAGTGAAAATTCCAAATTAAAAAGTTTAATTATTAATTGAATTTACCTAAAAATGGTAAGACATTCCGTTGGAGAGCAGCAGTACTTTAGTCCCAAAGTTGAATACACAGTCGTACTGGACAAGCTTAGAGATGAGTTTAATAAACAGTTTTCCCGCAATACGCCCTCCCCGACGTGTGGACTCGATAATTTTATAGTAAAAGCTGTCCTCGGCCAGGGCTCCTTTGGCAAGGTGTCACTGGTTAAGGACAAGGAGAGTGACAACTATTATGCCTCAAAACAATTGAGCAAGGACCAAATTGTGAAGACCAAACAAATTACGCATGTGATGAGCGAGAAACGGGTGCTCAACTCCATGCACTTTCCCAATACTATCAATCTGATAGCTTCATATAAGGATAACGATAGCCTCTATCTGATTTTACCTCTCTTATTGGGTGGCGAACTGTTTACCTATCATCGCAAGTAGGCATATACACACCCGGTATTTTGTACATATATTTATGCCTTATTCCAATAGAGTGCGAAAGTTTAATGAGAAACAAGCTCGCTTTTTTGGGGCACAAGTTTTTTTGGCCTTGGAATATATGCATCATTGCAGTCTGCTATATCGCGATCTAAAGCCGGAAAATATTGTTATCGACAAGAATGGATATGTCAAGGTTACAGATTTTGGGTTTGCAAAGGTTTGTCAGCTACATCTATGGTTTATAAAACCATTAATTCAACCCCCACTCTATTCCTAGAGAGTGGAAACACGCACAATGACGCTGTGTGGCACACCGGAGTATCTGCCACCGGAGATTATACAGTCGAAACCTTACGGTACCAGTGTAGACTGGTGGGCCTTTGGTGTACTCATCTATGAGTTTGTTGCCGGTCATTCACCGTTTGCTTCCCACAATCGAGACGTTATGGTTATGTACAACAAAATCTGTGAGGCGGACTACAAAATGCCAAGCTCTTTCAGTAGTCCCTTGCGTCATCTTGTTGATCATCTGTTGCAGGTGGATCTTTCGAAACGGCAAGTCCACAGCTCTTAAACAAAATCCCATTTCAATTGGTAAAAGTTCTTTTTGCAGTTATGGCAATTTAATTGGTGGTTGCAAGGATATCAAGTCACATGAATGGTTCAAGGAAGTAGAATGGATACCGATGCTTAATCAGACCATACAGCCCCCCTACTTGCCACAAATCACCTCTCCCGATGACATATCAAACTTTGACAAGCATCCCGAGGGTAAGAACAAACCAAAAGCAAAGTCCATGCGACATGAGGAAGCTTTTGCTGATTTCTAGATAAAAAGCGCAAAAGAGACCAAGAGAAATTTCCATGTATCATTTTGGAAAATAAATGAAGTTGGTGTTTAGTACTAATGTGATCTATATATGACACCCACACTCATACCACACTCCCTACAACTCCCTGACACCCTTTGTATCGGTTGGCGTACACAAGCATGTGTTCATTATATTTTCACGCCGCAAATGTCAAACTTCACCCTCTCCCTATGCGGAGCGGTGGGAAAAACTTACGAAATTGTACTTGTTTCGGTTTAGTTTTTCTTGGAAAGCAGCTGGCTGGCATACGATTGAAAAATCTGGCAATTCTTCACACACTTGTTGCTGTCACTGCAGCAGCAAAGACACACTTTTAATTCAACGAACTTAACTTGTAATTAGACTTGAAGCAGGCCCATAAATCTTGCAAGACGTGGCGTGACGCTTTGTTGAAAATACCATCAAGCAAATGTTTGCGTTTGATGCATTTGGATGGATTTATGGCCTGTTTGGCTTATTTATGCGCCACCCCTGACCAAACTAGTGGGTTGAGCTTAGGCCATTCACTCTTAAAGAAACATCATTGTCTCACATAAAATCGTCTTTGAAATGATTACAAAATTTTAAGCACATCACCCAAATAAAATCTATTCTGATTGCAAAGGGTAACTGCATACAGCAACATCGACATAAATAAAGTGTTCAACAAGCAAAAAGACACTCACTTTTTATTCATCTGGCAAGTTTTTTGCATGGAAATTACGTTAAACAATGTTAAAACGAGTTGACAACGAACGAATGAACGAACGAACGAAAAAAAAGTAATACAAAACCCATACATAAAGAAAACCCCTTATAAATCTTTTATACCTTTTATACAGGAGAGTCTTCTGCATATCTGGCAACATTGATTTATATGCAAGACTTAATAAAAATAGAGCGATGCCCCAGACAAAAGCAAAAAAAAAAAAAAAGAAAAAAACTCGACGCCAGCCTGGCCCAAAAATACCTTAGCACAAGCGCCAACAACGACTCCTTTGTCCAGTGGCTAACAAAACAAAGACTCCCGCAAAGGAAACGAAGGCACACAGGCGGAGGGGGAAAAAAAAACGTTATGATTATCATAATTTTTGTTACGTGAGTTTTCATGTGGAAAAGATGAAACATCATCGTCTGCTCGAATGCTAGCGAACCGACCGGGCAGTAGAGAACGAAGCAGAGGTTTCGTAAAGGGGGGGGGCACAAGGGACAGGCACTTTGGGGTGGTCTAGTCGTCATCACTATAATCATGGCACGCATTTACTCCTGTTTTTACCTCTGACTCTTGGCGCCCGACAGCCTGGCGCCGGCCTCAACTCAAACTCCTTAGACTACAGCATCTGCGTCTTTGCCTTCTTCGTCGTTGAGACACATTTTCAGTGTTGTGTGTTTCAGTTTTCACTGTTGTGGGCTTTACTGGCTGCGACTAGAGTCGTGGCGTGGCGTGGCGTGGCACCTTGTCAAAATGGCAAAAAAGAAGATATCATGCATTCTAATGAGACTTTTAATTGCAGACCATTGACCACTTGAGAAGCGGCTGTCAGGATTCGCCAGGGCTGCCAGAATTGCCACGATTGCCACGTGTCTCGGATGCTTCGCTCTCGCTTCAGTAGTCTGAGAATTGATGGAACTGTGTAGACCAAGTCAACAAAGCAACAACGACGCACAACAACCCCCGAGATAGAGACTCAGTCAGATTCGCTCAAAGTGAATGCAATGACAAATTTGCTGCACGGAAATTAGCGATGCCCAACGTCAGATACATTTCATATTACAGACAGACAATTGAATACTAGTACTGAGGGTTGATCCTCTTCCCTGTTAGCTAGAGTAAGCGAATTAATTGTTGTTTTGATTGCACAGCAAATGGACGCAAGCTCAAGTGCCTGGGAAAATCGTAAGCAGCATCAGCAGAGCATCAGAGGCAAAGTTCTATTTTGTGTTTTTGGGAAAATGATATTCTCGTTTTATTGCTTAAGAGTATGAAAATTTGAACTGAAATTCGTTATGTAACTTAAGAACTAGCGATTTAAGTATTATTATTATGATTCTACGATTGCTCCAGCTCAACCTCAATAGAGACGGGCGGCAAATCATCCTTAATCTCGGGCGCATATATTTTGCCCGAAGCGAGAACAAACTGGTTCTTGCAATCCATAATGAAGTAAGCAAATGGACGATTCACATCAAAACGCTCAACACCTGGCTCTGGTTCCGGTTCAGGCACTGGCAATATATCTGAGGTCTCCTCGATAATCGGAGAGCGACCCTGCATTGTGGCTGTCGATAAGGAATTGGCGCTGCTGCCTCCCTCATCCACACGCACATTGACAAACTGAACAATCTCATCCACATGCAAGTCATCGTCCTCGGAGAGCAGGTTCAACTGTGCCTCGGTGCGGGAGAAAAGACGTTTCAAGCCCAATTGCTTGAGCATCGCCTCGGAGCGTGAGGTTTCCTCCACCTGGAACTTGGGCAGTGTCACATGCAGCTCCTTCAGCTCGAGATGCTCGTGGGCAAACTTGTAATCACTTGGCTGCAGCTGGGCAATGACCTCGCTGAGACCCTCCGAGTCATTGGGTAGCACAATGCACAGACTATACTGTTCATTCTCGTAGGGCAGAGTGAGCAGGCGTGCCTTTAGATGTGGAAGATCGGCGACTTTGAACTTGCCACGGACATGCATCATTGGGGTCTTCATTGCATCCTCGTTGGTCATAAAGAAGAACTCATCACTGCCATCGCGCAGCTGATAGAAGGGTTGAGCCCAGGCACCACGATAATAGAGACCATTGAATAGCAACATTTTCGACTTGGAGCCAGCCGAACGACCCGTTATGGAATTGGCACTCAATGCTGAGGCAATATCATCCTGACGGAATAAACTCCTAGCGCCGTTGGCCTAAAAGCGAAGAAGAAATAGTTAAGCAGGCGAAAGGAAACAAAGTTATCAACTTACCCTCGCCACTGTGCTTAGATGTGATTCAAGTGCAATCATTATCTCATCGGCACCTTCCTTGACCATCGTCTTGACGGCATTTTCCAGTTTCTGCAGTGGCAGACGCACCTTTTCGGGTTCACCGGCGGTCACCTGATCAGCGATAAGTTGCTTGCGCACCTTCTCATCCTCCTGCACCGTCTCGTTCTCCTCGACATTGGGATTCTGGGGTTCGGTATTGGTATCGCTGTCGCTGCGTTTATTCTGTTGCTTGGCAGCAACATTTTCCTCCTCAGTTTCCAATGCAATTTTAGCTGGTTTTTCTTGTTTTTCCACTGTTGTTGGTCGTGCATCGGTTTCCGTTGCCGACTCCATCGCCGCCTGTGCCTCTGCTTCGGTAATCGATTGTGCCTCGGCTAATGCAACTGGTTTTTCCACATACTGTTTGTCATCCACCTCACGATCGAACTTGGATGCTTCCTTGTTGAGCAGCTCCTCGCCATAGCCATCACTAGTTGCCAACGGAGCATCATCATCCAGCTTAATACGCTTCAATGTCTCAAAACCGATGACATCTTTGCTATTGCTAGGCTCAGTGCTATCGATATCCAAAGCTCCACCACTTCCTTCCAGTTGCAATGAGGTATTTGGCTCACTCCAGTCATACTCCTGTCGATTAATGTCCTTAACCTCAACGTAATAACAACTCTGCAAAAGCTGTTTGTAATCCTCGCGCACACTGTTGTTGCGATAGACATAGAACCAGGTCTGGAATGAGGGCAGTGGTACTGCCGAATCACGATTCTGATAGCCGCCCAAGATGCGCTTAAAGGCAGTTCTCAGATCCGCACGCTCCTTGGGAAACCCAAAGACCTTTCCGAACTCCTCATAAGTCTCACCCTGCGATCCCTCCGCCAGCACAGCCAGAATGGTGGCAACACCCAGCGGTGAATGCACCTGATTGGCATCAATATCTTTGTTATGCTTCAGCAGCTGCATCGCAATCAGCTGTGAGGCCTCACTGGCAAATGTGGTTGGCAGTATTCCATGCTCCTTGCTGGCCGGAGGAGGCAGCGCACCGACAATGCTGAGGCAGGCCAACAGCGGTAAAAGGCCAAGAACAGCTTTCATTTCTATTACACTCACGAGATCAACGATCGAACGCGCCTGAAACGCGAATGAAGCACAAGAAAGTTGGCCAAAGAGTTTATATGACAAAAAGGCCAACCAAGAATAATCGTTGATTCTCAACATTGAAGTCGAAGTCGACGTTGTCGTTGACGCTGACGCTGACTTCGACGTCGTTTTTAAACTGGTTACAAAGCGCAGCACGGCAGCAACAGCAGCAACATTAACAAACAAATCCAAATTAATAAAGCTTCAATTCGGGCCCAAATGGGCCGGCAATTGTCGAAAGAAAGTCGCGCCCCGAACGAAAGTGGAAGTGGCGTGGGCTCCAAACGCACAAAATGGGTCAAGCAAACAACAATCAATATGTAAATGTAAATAAGAGCTAAGAAAACTAAGTAAAAAGTTCAAAGTCATTGCCCATTGAAATGTTAACTGGTTTCGGACATACGTGATAGACATTTGATTTTCTAGCTTAAAACTTAAAGCCATAAGCTAATTGGCTTTTCTTGTTATTGTTGTTTCTTGCTGTTAAAGATACGATGCAGCCAGCGCTAAGAGTGCAAAGATTGTCACAAACTCAGTTCGGTTCTATTAGAGAGTCTACCTGGACACGCTTAACCCAGTTTCAATCTGAATTCAATCAGCAATGGAAACATACGACATTTGGCATAGCATAAGGCAAACGTTTTGGCAAAATCAGCTATGAACACAAGTCAACACAATTCGAGGGCACTGAACTTGGACATCTTCGGCCAGCAGCAGCGCCAGCGCCGGCGCCGACTTCGTTTTGATTACCAAATGCAAAGAAGAAAAAAAAAGCGGAGCGAAAGCCAACACAACGTTTACGTTGACGCCACAGCTTTAAGCCAACAACAACAAAGGAACACCAGGTGTGTGTGTGTGTGTGTGAGTTGCTAATAAAATGTTAAATTTAAACGAGCTTTGGAGGCTTGAGCAAACAAGTTTGTTGCCCATTTAGAACATGCCTCGAACAAAAAGTTGCACAATTGCAATTGCCGCTTCAATGCGAGGAACGGTGGCCAAGGGGTAAGGCTAACAACTTTTGTAATGCTGTTAGCCAGGCCAGCGAACTCCATAAAAAACACTCTGAACGGGAACGGGATATAAAAGCCGGTAGCTACCTCTTATGCAATTTATTACAAAAGCATCCAATGAATTCTCAAGTTAAGGAAACGTTTAAAATACTTATGCCCGTTTGTGGCTCTTATCGAAGAAGTGTATCTTCGTTAAGGAATACATTTAATCGTACAATATATTGGCATTCTTATGTTATTTACTTTTCTTTCAAATTCCTTGAACAAACTTTTCATAACTCATTTTAGAGTAAGTTCAAAATGTCTTTTTAACTCCAGACTTAACTTAATTCAAGAGTTAACTGTCATGTTTTGCCGTAAGAACAAAAGACTGTAGCAAAGTCACCTTAGATCGAGCCCCTTTTTCAAAAGTTTAAAACAAATATTTTTTTGTACATTTTTTGTTGCAGTACATAAATTCAAAGACCCAAAACCATAAATTAATGAATGCGTCGAGTTGTTGTTCTTGACTCGCATACTTATTTTACTTCAGTAACTTACTGTTGCCAGTTCAACCCCCAAAGGGGTCTAGTAGTTCACTCTGTATTAGAAGTTATTATGGCCAATGGCAAACTACGAGAATGTCGCATAAATTAGGAATAGTGCAGGACAACACCTTCTACTTCTTTTGATAGTTGTTGCTTGTGTTGTAAGACGAGGCACAAAACAGCACCGCGGGGACACATTAAACACAAAAAGTGGACAAAGCCGAAAAATAGCCGAAGTAGTTCTTATAGAATAGTTGCGCCTTGGTTTTTGTTCTCAGTTCTCAGTTGCCATGACTAATTGTTTGATTTACGCAAATGTGCTGCTAAACTTGCCTACAGCAATTAAGCATTAAAGTTTCGACCTTTTTGCTCAGACATCATTAAAGTGTTGATGCTGCTGGTGCTGGTGCTGCGTGTGGCAGTTGTCAGATGTCAGGTTGTCAGCTGTCATAAATCAGGCAATACATCACACACTCATCATAAGTCAAAAGGTGAGCCTGGGCTTAATCAGTTGCCAGTTGCCAAATGCCAAATGCCAGTTGCCTCGAGGCCTCTTGGCAAAATAATTAAACTTCTGTTTATTGTCAAGCAATCGTGCGTTGAATCCCAGGAACAAAGAGAGAGAAAGAGAGAAAAGGAGGGAGAATACTTCTTAATTATGTTTGATAAACTAACTGAATACCCCTCAACACACATGACACTCGAGAGTTTCCCGTGATGAACTTCCAGCTCCTTTTGAACAGACATAATTACGCAACAAAAGGATATAAGTATGTGTGTGTGTGAATTGTTCTTTAAGCTCATACGCTTCATTTGCTTCATTTGCGCCACTTCATTTGACGCTTAAATCAAAAAAGAAATGAAAGAATGTGCTGCAACATTTACTTCGAAGTTGGTCACGTTTTAAACTTCGAAAACAAGTTAAAAATTTTGATACTTTAAAAGAAAATGAAATGAAAAATATATCAGTGAAAACTGTGTCTGTGCGTTGGCTAACAAGTTGTTTGCTGTTAAGGCGCAGATCCTGGCCAGGACAAGTGTCCTGTCGCCTGGCAATCCTAATTGATTTATGACATCAAAGACATATTTTTCGCAATGTTGCGTGGCCTACGTGCGTGACAGTTGTGCCACACACATAAACACACACACACACACATGCACAGAGAAAGAGTGCAGCAGAACGATTGTAGGCAACTTGCAAGGACACTCGCCAAAAAAGGACACACGGGCGTAGAAGCCGTCGTTTGCCGTCTTGTTGATAATTTTGACTTATGGCCTGGGTTTTTGCGTGCGCAGGATTTGTCACATAACTCGTGCAACACCCACAGCTCGCCCCAACCACAAACTTCCTCTACGTCAAAAGGAGCAAGTGAATAAGCCGCTTGACTTGGCCAGCAAAAGGTTGAATGCCTATTCGGTCGGTCTTTCTAGGGCTCTAGACTTTTAGGGTAAATGTTTCAAGTCCATTCAATGCTGAAGAAACTTTTTCTATTAGGCGCAATTATTTCAAGGTATTATTGCTTTTAATTAATTCAATTAAACGCTTCATAAATTTTTACGTTTTTGATTTTCGTTTTTGCCTGCGGCGTCTGTAATGGAAAAACTTTCGACGTGGTTGGCCAAAAGATTTTCACTCTTTGCAGCAAAGGGTTTAATTAACGGCAAATGGCATCTTTGGGGCGTGGCTGCTGCTGGCATCGCGGAATTTTTGCCTACTTACATTTTGTGTTACATATTTATACCCTTTAGCCATTAAGTGCAGCTGAGGAGGGTTTCAAGACATTGTTGGTACAATCATCATCGAAACACTTAATGGAATAAGATTTTTGGCTTATACCACAAGGAATTGCATGTAATCAAGCTAAGGCTAGGCACTATCTACAAACTTCAATAGCATTTATAGGGTATCTTTTGGTCAAACGTCCGCTCTCTCTCTCCCTATCGACTAGATTTCATTGCTTTGCCTTGGGCTGTTTATTAAAAGATTCCCGTGGCTTGGTTTTTAGCCATCAAATTTGATTTCGAATTGTTTTATGCGCGTTTATTTGCATTTCTGTGTTCTGCTTCACTGCACAGCTCGAGTTTTTTGTTTCTTTTTTCAAATGGTAGCAAAGTTTGCTTCTATGCCATTTCTCCTTTGCCCCCAAACCACAGCAATTCCAGGCTCAGTTTCTTGATCAAATTATTGTTGGAACACTTCGAAAAGAGAAACAAAAGCTCAACGCTTTTGCTGCCATTGATGCTGATACTGGCACTGGCATTGGCACTTCAATTAAAAGGTCATCAGCAGTCGACACAGCTGCTGCACACGAGGGTCTGTCTCTCACAGGACCTCGCACAGGATTCACGTGTGAAGCTAAAACTAAAATGTTATTGATATGTAAGAGGCGTGTTCTCACACCTTTGCATTCCTGCCAGCCAGCTTCATTCTATATCGTGACGTGATGACTTCCGTCATTATCAGCACACATTTTATAGATACATATTTGGAAAAGTTTTTTGCCACCCTGCTGCTGCTGCCGTTGGCTGGATGCTTGGCAAATAATCGAACTAACGTACAACAACAATTTGTTTTAAATGCCAAAAATTGGACAAAAGCAAATCAAACCCCTTAATAATTTATGAAATGGCAAAGAGCAAAGGTGGCTGGCTGGACTGCTGCAGAACAGGACTCTAGCCAGGACATCAAACACTCCAGGGACCAAAAAACACATGTGTATGTCTATGAGAGCTTCGGCAAAAAACTTTTCCATCAACATTGCTGTGTATGTTGTCTCTAATAGAGATTAAATGCATGTCGAAAAGGCAATTAGTTTTTCCTTGGACTCGGCCCGAGTCACCCTCAATTGCTTCTTTTTTCCCTGTGTTCTATGGGTTGGTCAGCAGCTGATTGAATCAAAGCGTTGTACCATTTTTCTTGCCACCAAGGTGTTGTTGGTTCCAGCCCTTAATTATACGAACGAAAGAAGTTTTGCCAACAAAAACAACAACAACAACAACAACTGCCAGCAGCAATCGGCCTTAACCCTTTTCTCTGTCCGTAATGAGAATCAGACGTAACGTCAATGCTAATTAAACTCGCGCTGTCGCCGCTAATGAGCAATGAAAACAACGTGTTGTTGTAGATCAAAACTTGCTTAATCCCCAATCTCCCACTCTTTCCACCTTTTTCCCTTTCATAAGCCTACCTTCTTATGGACTGATAAGGGCCAGGCGTCAGGTTAAATCAGCCATCAAAATAATGAAGGTATTTTTTTTTACTTTTTGCTTTTAAAGTGATTTCTTTTAAATATTTTTCAACAATTTTTCAGGCATTTTTCGCTTTGAGCTATTTAAAGGGATTAACGCGGGTTTTTCGATACCGAAGATAAAAAGTATATTGGTTTTGTGCTATGTTCGTCATGGTGTCCGTCCGTCCGTCCCTCTGTACATTCGCAACTTTTTTCGACACCCTTCAGTTAAGAGACTTGAAGCCTTGCAAATATCTTTATTTATGGCCGATACAGATAAAGTCTCAAGATTAGTGTTCCACGATTACTGGGGGCTGGCAAGTCGATAGATTCGATAACTCAATATCGACTGCCGATCTGAAATTTCTGTTTCTGTTTCTCATTTATTCATTAAATGTTGTAGAATAAATAAATAACACAAAAACTTCTGCCAGCAATGCTGAAAAAGCGTAAAGCTTTATTTTTGTTAATAATGACTTTGAGAATATATAAAACATCCGAAAAATTATTCAATGTATAAAACTTATATTACTTTCACAATGCTTTAAGTATATTTAGCAAAAGATTATGTTGTCGGCGCTGTTGATAAGCTTTCACAGAGAACGAATTAAGAAGGTTAAGTGTCACAATTGGCGACGGCAGGCTGATATTTAGAAAGAACATTTATATAAATACCATTTCTTAGAAAGAAAATACTAGAACGAACATCAGATCGTTCAAAGTTCACTTCCTATCAAATATATAAATGCTATTTGATCGCAAATAATTTGGAAAGACGAGGTTTCTTCTTTCGTTGCGGAATCTGTTTATATTAGTACAAAATTTTAAGAGCTGTGAAACACGTCCAAGTTAAATCGCTGAATTGTTTTAAAATGAATTCATATATCAGTCTTTTTACAATTCTATTGGCTTTACTATTAAAGTCAGGATATGGATCAACAAGTGAATCGGTCAAAAAACTTGAATCAGAGTTCTCTGATCTTCAATTAAATTCTATCTCTTCAAACTGTTTGGGTAAATCGACCGATGTGTATATATTGGCTTTACCCAATATTGGGCCATTCTCTGTTTCCTGTGACTCCACATTGGCAGGCTCCGGTTGGACTGTTATTCAGCGACGAGTTGATGGCAGTGTTGACTTTTACCGCAACTGGGATGAATATAAAGAAGGTTTTGGAGATTTGCGCGGAGAATTCCATATGGGTTTGGAAAAGCTGCACTTATTGACACAATCCCAACCCCACGAATTGTACATCCACCTGGAGGACTTCGCAGGCAATACTGCTTATGCAAGATACAGTCACTTTGTTGTTGGCAACGAGACAGAATCGTATGAGTTAAAAGAGATCGGAGAATATTCTGGAAATGCTGGCAATGCATTTGAAGATCATCTTAACATGAAATTTTCAACAAAAGATCGGGATAATGATGAGTACAGCGGAAGTTGTGCGCATGTATATGAATCTGCTGGGTGGTTTAATAACTGTGGACACAAGTAATTAAATATACAAAATATTATTTTTTACATATCAAGTTTAATATATATCTAAATGCTTTCTCTATTTTTTGTCTATAAGTTTTTTAAATGGAAAATATACGAGGAATACTGGCTATGGTGACAATAAAATCTTTTGGAGAGCATGGAGTGAAAAGCCAATTAAATTTGTCCAACAGATGATAAGACCAATATCCCATTGACGTGTCAATCTTCGAACTCTTGTTGATGAAATTATTAAGAATCTTGTAATTTTAAAGCCGAAATCAAATTTTTCATAAATTTTATATACTTTCATCAAAGAACTTAAAATAATCACTAATACACGAACAGAAGATTTTTATATACAAAGATTTACCAATTTTGCATTCATCAAACCAATTCTGTTTAATTATATGAAATAAATCTCATTTTCAAATTTGTATTGCACACAAACAAATTGATTAAATTATATTTTGAGTGTTATAATTATTATTTTGCAGGTTTTTACTAATGAGTTATTACTTTTACAAACTTTGAGCTAGAGTTACCAAATTTGGAAGGAAGATAGCTGGTGGCATCCCAATCTGCATCAGAGAATCTTTTAGACGGCGTAAACCCCTCGCGCATCCGTACTCCATTGCAATCAGGCCACATTTTACCGGTTTGAATACAGGTATCGAGTATACCGCAGTCGGTTGCGTCCGACTTCAACTTTTCCACTTGTTTGGGTTAGTTTTAAATAAGCTTTGGAGGTTTGTTTTCTTTTCTTAGTTTTTAAGAAGCATGTGCCAAACCGATAGACATTGGCGACAATGCAAATATTCTATTAAGGGCGTAATAAGGGAATGAATTAGAACTTGGATTGACTTGGAACTTCGTGCTGGTCAAACACTCAAAAACTGTAGGCAATATGTGCACTTGGCATTTTTGCACTTAATAAATTCATACTATATTACTACATTACTTTTATGAGCCAAAAACTGCAACAAAATATTGCTTTGGAACTTGCGTATAGAAAAGAAAAGTATAACTACTTGAGTATACCCAACAAACAAGTGTATAGAAGAAATGAATCTTAAATTACGAATATTCCAATATTATATTTTATGAATTTTCAATCCAAATCAAAAAAATTCTTGCTCGTATTTTCTGTAAAGTCGGTGAATCAAGAAACCCTTGCATTTACTGTTACAGGGTATATACATTTGATATATGTATACATCATAATGCGTCGCACTTTGCCATAAAAATTACAATTGACTTTGAACTCTTCTCGCCAGCAGCAGGGCATTTCTGCACATTTTGTCAGGGAGCCAACAGGACGAGATGGCAATGTATATGTATATACAAACATGGAAACGAACTCAGCGTTTTGCAGCGAAGTTGTCGCCATTGTTTGGCCTGTTTCCTTTTTTTTATGTGACACCAAGGTACAACCGAGAGTGTAGACCAGACCAGACCAGAACAACTAGAACGAAAATGCAGTGGCTCTCGGTTGAGCTTCAAGGTAGCCCAAGTTAAGGAGTCGAATTTGGAGTCTAGGGCCAAAAAATGTTATGGCAAAATTATGCGGCGTCGGGTGCCCCTGGTGTGTTTATGACCCACCCTACCTACCCTTGCCGCTTGCCCAGTGTCGCCCCAGGACATAGTTGAGCACACGGGGCGCGTTGATGAGCTTGGCGCGCCGCAGTCTGGCGACAACGCACTTTGCCATACCCAATAATTCAAGAGTGTAGAACACAAAATACATGCTACTGTTACAATATATAATAATAAACGTCGTGCTTCTTCTCAGAGTTTTGCTCTTTTTTGCACTTTTTTCCGTGCAGTTAAACAAGAGATGCATGACAACTTGCGGGAACGGAGGATGCAGGAGATAACAAAGTTGAAATAAAAACAGCACTTCATTAGTTCAACACAAAGATGCGGCGGCAGCTAAAGGGTTTATCAGCTAGTCAATTCGTTTGGTCAAAATTAATTGCCAGCAAACAAGAGAGAGAGAGAGAGAGAGAGACAGAGAGTTGGAGTAAATACATATTTAATTAATCGGCGATTTGTGCACTGAGCTACGCCGTTTGTCTTCACCATAAAATGTTGTTTGTAACTAATCGATGCCATCAATTATGTTGATAGATTGGCCCAAAGCTAAAGCCACGTTCAACTAGCTGGCTAACACAAAAATAGTAAGCCACTTTATCACTGTTGGCAGCTGGCTGCTTACCGCTGCTGATTTCGCAACTGCTACTTTGAGGTACATGTAATTGAATCTGGTTTTTGAGCAGTGCTCTAGTGGGCGAGTGGGGATATGTATCAACTCGAATTCCTATTCATAAGCTGGCCATGTAAATAGCAACGTGAACGTGGCGGCTGTCACAAGTTTCAAGCAGCTCTTTTGAAGTGCCACACAGACACACACATAACTAGCCACAAGGATGCGGCTAGCAACTGTAGCGAAAAAAAAAACGTAGAAAAGAAGAAAGTTTGTAGCTAAGTTTGAACGACTTCGAAATACCCTGACCTAAGTAGCTTTTCTAGCTTCTTTGGCAAAGGCAGCTTTTTATTAAACAAATATTTCATCACTAAAATATTTTTTAGATACAATAAAATGCATTCCAAACCTGAAATATGAATAAACTTGTTTTACCTCTTTGAAACAGTGGATTAAAAAAAAAAAGCAGCATGCAGTTGAGGAGAGGACAAGAGACGAACGTGTGTCTGATCTGAATGCTAGATAAAATTATTACCCTTTTTTTATTATTATTTTGGACCAAGTCCGAGTCCTTAGACTGAATTCGAGTTGTGGTTGTTGCTGTTGCTGCTGTTGCTGCTGCTTATTTCCTGTTGGACACTTTCCGTTTGTCGTTTGTTGTACAAAAGCTCTCACTTGCCTCGCCCTCCCTCTGTTGTCTGCTAACATTTCTTCTATTTTTTTTCTTTTTTTTTTCTATTTTTTATTTTGGTCAGCGCCACGAAGCGCACAATAAGCATCATCAACAACAACAACAACAAGAGCCAACTGCGTCGCACACTCAACGTCATCAACAGCACATTGTGTGTGTGCGTGTGTGATTGTAGAGTCCAGCTTGGTAGTTGAGTTAGAATTCCAGTTCGAGGCGCCAAAGACGATGGCCGCATGCCGATAATGTGCGGCCATAAGGTAATGAAAATTTTATCTGATTTGATGTGCGCCCTGCGAATAGTAGTTGGCAATTTTATGCTGCACCCTTTTCCTTTATTCATTCTCTCTCTCTCTCTCTCTTTCACTTCTTTCTTCGTTCGTTTCGTTTTTTTTTTGTGGCCAACCCAGTCATTGATTTGATTTTGGACACCCGGGAGCTTTTGGCGCAATGATAGGATACAATGCTTTGTGGTCAACATATGTGTGCCCAAAAGGTATTGGGTATTGTAGTCGAGTCGCATTTGATTGAAATTTGAATTGTAAGCCAACCAAAAAAAAAAAAAAAAAAAGAAGAAGGATTTTCACTTATCCTTTCCCTTCTGCTCTGCACACATCACCGCCCCCCCTGCTGTACGTGCCTTGTAGTCAAAACTGAACCGAAACTCAGCTACTATTTCATTTTAGATTTTAATCAATGTTGTTTGATGTGACACGTTTATGTGATGATGTCGATGTTTGCCTCAATCCTCAACACATTCAAACCACTTGGAAAGCCGAGTTGAAAAGGATGTGCAACATATGCACAGAATGCGCCACTTGCCATTTAATGAAGGCACAATGCCACATTCACAACAACAGGCATTAAACCAATAAAAGAAATGGCAAAATACAAAAACTGCTTTTACAGAATCACACAAAAAAGATTGCTTCATTATTGGCATTATTGTTCATAATAATTTGATGTCTGCGATTTCATTCTTTGAGCGATTGAGAAGCGTGTAGCAATAATATCTTACATATGTTGCGCGTATAAATTGATTGTCTGTAATGATATCTCTTAAGAAAAAGTTACTTACTTAATGCAACAATACAAATTAACGAGTTGAAATAACGAGTGAATACAAAGTAATTGAATTCAAAGACGATTAGACATGTAAGAAAAGGTTTTAAGTAATTTTAAAAAAACTTGACTGTCTGATATCTCTATAGAAATCTACTTGCTTAACGGAACGCTATAAAGTAACGAGTGAAAGTAACGAGTGAATAAAAGAAATTTAACTTAGAAGCGACGAGACATGTTTGATCGTGTATTTAAGTAAGAATATTATAAGTTGATTGCTTGTAACGATATCTCGTTAGAAAAGCAACTTATTGGAACGATGTAAAGTAACGAGTGAATATAACGAGTGAATGCAAGTAATTGAATTCATATGCGACAAGACACTCATCTTGTATGGATGACAAGTTTCTTAGAAATTTAAAGTTGTATTCCTGAAAAGTAAAGAAAATTGCATTTCCCTTAAGTAAAACCATGACAACCTTAATGATCTACTTGTCTCGTATGTTGCCTAAACAACCTATTCGACCATTGTGTGATATAAATGTGTGTAAGGGATGGGGAATAATAGAATGATTTCACCCACACGTACTAGCTCACATAAGCAGTGCAATAAATAACAGCTAAACAAGCCAATTCAACACACACAATAAATAAATACAGTTGGAAGGGGCAGGGGCAGGGTCACAACAATACAAAAAACACCTGCAACCCAGCAAAGCGAACCGTCTCCAAATGGGGCAAACGTTGCAATTATCGACAGATTCCAGCTCTTGGGCAAAACTCTTCAACAAATCCAATAAACTTCACAATCGAACAGCACATAAATATTAAACGATGATTGAGCTGCAACTAACACAGACACACACACACACATACGGAGAGTAGTTGACCAGGAGCTGGACACGCCCTCGCATAAAAAGCTTACGAAAAATTACAATTTATTGGACATTTCCGCTTTGACAAAAATGGACAATCGAAGATTTATGTGAAGTGCCCAACGATTTGCTGGCAATTTATTGCTGTCCATTGCTGGACTTAGATACAAGTATAAGAGAGGCCAAACACACTTAATACCTGGTCAGATTGAGGTTGATTGGTTAAACATTTAAGCGTTGCTCTTTAAGCACTGAGACTAAAAGACAGACAGACGACGACGTATGAAACAAAAGTTGATTGTTATTATGCTGCTGCTGCTAACAAACTAAAAGGCACCTCAATTGCATTTAACAGTTATTCAAATTTGCATATCATTTTGTTTTTGTGTGTGTCTGAAACTAAAACAGCAACGTTTCAAACTGAGAATGTGCCCAAGTCAAAAGTTATCCTGTAAACAAGAACTAAATAACTAACGAATAAGCAATCTACTCTATATGGAAACAATAATTTCACCAACTTTGAATCGACTTCAATTAAGCAATGGCTTAAGAATAATTTGTGTTCAACTTGACTGATATGCCCATTTTTATGAATTTTAAATAGCAAACAGGGTATGCAAAAACTAAAACTAAATAAATGCCAAACAAACCCACAAAAAAAAAAAACCTTGCCATTCCCCCCTAAAGGCTTTGGCTAACTTTATTATGCTCGCCGCTTGCCAGCTTAGATCATACACTATATAGTATAGATAAGTGTATGTTGTGTGTTTGTGTGTGTAAGTGTTTGTGTGTATAATGAAAGGACTATCTGCGGCTGGCTGTAGCTCAGTGTTGTCCTAAAAATAAAACGCACTGATTCTGATTCCATGCTGCCGACATGTGTCACTCTGCAGTCCAGCCGGCATAAAGATTTGCGGGCCTAAGTGAGCTCCATGTCCACTCATAGCCAGTTGCTTCATCCAGCCTCATTTCTGCTTCGGTCTTCCCGGTCTTGCTTCTCGAGCTGAGCTGAGCTGGACTGGGCTGGGCTGCCTTGCTGCTGGTCAAGTTTGTGGGGCAATGCAAAATTTGCATTTTCTAAAAACATTTCCTCTAACTCTCGGAGCCCGCAGCAGCAGCTGCTGTAGCATTGGCCAGTAACAGAAAGACAGAGAGAGGAGGGGGAACGTGGGATTGAGTAAGGGTGGGCGTGGTCGTAGGTGTTTGGCAGTTAAGCTTTGGGCCAAGCGGCCACAGCGTCCACTTGACAGCGACTGGAAGCGACTTCAGCAATGCTCTTCCATCATCGTTGCAAGTCCTCACTAATTCCTCCTCAGCAGCAATTTATCAACAATAAACAGTTGCAGACATTTTACCCAAAGAGTGTGTGTGTGTGTGTGTGTGATGGGTGGGTTCGAGTGTTTGTTTGTGTGTTTGTGACGTTCACTGTCCCAAACAGGAATAAATGAAAAGTTAACAATTGCTGCTGCGGGCAGAGCAGGCTTTAAAGTGCCTTGCTTTTTGGATAATTTTATTAGCAATATTTAAAATCACAAAAAGCCTAAAAACTTAGTCAATAGGCGAATATAAGATAAGAAAAAACCGTTAGTAAAATATATGAAAGTAAAAAATAAACATTAAAGAATCCAAAGTAAATATTCTTCGCTCTGTTCACTTTTCATACGTTTTGTACTCAAATGAAGAATCTATTGATTTCATTTAATTGCCGTTCATCGAAGACACAACAGGGCTTATTTTGTATGCAGCATGTTTTTAGGCCAAATACGATTACAGCTAATTCAACAAATGAGCTTACAATTTACACTTTGTTCTACACACACACACACACACACTGACACTTTCACAGCAGCGCGCCAATAATCCAATAAAAGCGCAGCAATTTTCGCGCTTGCGTTTAATTTCATTTACGCCTCATTTGTCGCCTGTCACTTTGGCTTCACTTCTGGCTGCCAATATTCGAATATAATTTGGTAACTGAGGAGGGGCGGTTGGGGGGTAAGAACGAACGTGCAACCTGTTGCTGCACAAATTTTTATACTTGTCGACTGATTCAATTGATTCAATTCGGTTATTCAATATGTGCGAATGAATGTTATGCTAATGAGCATTTCTTGTCATTCTTAGCTGAATCATGCTGACTGGAATGAAAACCCATTTAAATACAAAAAACACCTTAAGACGCGACACACACACTCACATTGAAATGCGTGTATGCGGCGCCATATTGGCTTTAATAAAGTTGTCGCGCTGTTAACTTTATTAAGATTAATGAGAAACTTTTGCTCAGATTTTTGCAATAGCAAAATTGAAAAGTAAAGGGAAACGTCGTTGTCGTCGTTACAATAAAAGCACATTTCACTTGTTTTAATGACGTCATTACGTGGCATTTACTTGCGTCATACCCCTGTTAAAACTACCATCGGCCCCCCCGCTGCACGTAAACGTAGACTCAACGGTAGCGTCGTAGTCAAGACGTTAATGTGTCCAATAATTTAATTTTAAGTACCTTGCAAAAAGAAATACGGCCACATTTTTACAGACAATTTCCTTTAATGGCAGCAAACTAAAACAACAACAACAACAACAACACCGGGAATAACTAACTGCAATGCTGTCCGGAACGTGAGGCAAGCCTGTCGAAGCGTCCAAAGTCAAAAGTCAGCCGAGAGAAACGAAAGGGAGTCGAGAGCGTCCTGTGCAGCAATGTTCGCGCCATTAGCCAGGACAGTCAAACCGACATTCAGACAGTCAGCCACGTGTGTAAGGAAGGGCCAAGGCGTGTGTCCTGCAGTCAAAGGTAATTGCATGGAAAAAGCGATGCTATGTTGTAGATGCTATTCGCCGGAATGGTGGGAAGACATCTCGTTGGTTGGTTCGTTGGTTGGCTTGTAATTGAAAATTTAATATTTATTTCGCAGTTAGTAAATCAAAGTTCAAAACGCAGTGGATAACACTGGAATTACATATTCATCATACGCCCGGGGTGCGCTCTCAGCACAGTGGGACACACAAGAAGAGGAAGAGTAAGTATGTATATCAAAAAAAAAAGGCACATGTGAAGAGCAGCGCAAGCAACCCCG
Organism: Scaptomyza montana; assembly: GCA_018904305.1. Lineage (NCBI taxonomy): Eukaryota > Metazoa > Arthropoda > Insecta > Diptera > Drosophilidae > Scaptomyza > Scaptomyza montana. The sequence goes on along the minus strand of JAEIGR010000001.1, from coordinate 20,325,926 downwards.
GTGGCAATAAATCAACAAGCCAACCTTTGCATGAGTTTCACTTGTTCTCTTTTATGTGTTCGCCCGTGAAGAGTGAGTCAGCATAAAGTAATAAAGTTTCGCTTTGACGCAAGGGCGGGGCTTGTCGTCTATTATCCTCGATGTAATATGCGCTCATATATGGATTAGTGTTCGATAATGCTGTAGAAAGGACAAAGTTTTTGCTGACCAGACGACACGCACATACCTGGCACAGCAGCAACTGTTGCCCATTTCAAGGGTTGAGCGTTAAACAGAGTTTAAAACGAATATAAATAAACCTAGCAAGAGAGTGTGCACAACATGACGTATGCGTAATATAGCAAGCCGAGTTGAGTTCGTTTTTGGGCAGCGAGTGCCACAAATATTTCACAGCGCATTTTAACTGCAGCAAAATCATAAATAACAACATGTAAATAGCTTTTATCTAACAACTCGTCAAGCGGAAGCTGTAACAAAACAAAAAAACCACCCGAACCTCTCTACGTGGTCTAAAAACTTGCATAAAAGCCAACTTCAAAAAATGCCCGGCTGCCTCACTAACCACGTTCAGTGCCAGCGCCAGCGGCGACACTTCAGCCGTTGCAGCGGGGCATCAATTAAACCTAAATTGTTGCAGTTGTTAACACGCAACAAAATTGTCTGCTGCTGTTGCTGCAGTGCAGCAAAAAACAAAAGTGAAACAAATGGAAACGTTGCAATCGGACGCAACCGAATGCTGCATACTCGATACCTGTATTCAAACCGGTAAAATGTGTCCTGATTGCAAAGGGGTACGGATGCGGGAAGGGTTTACGCCATCTAATAGATTCTCTGATGCAGATTGGGAGGCCACTAGCTATCTTCCTTCCAAATTTGTTAACTCTAACTCAAAGTTTGTAAAAGTAATAACTAATTAGTAAAAACCTGCAAAATAATAATTATAACACTCAAAATATAATTTAATCAGTTTGTTTGTGTGCGCAATACAAATTTGAAAATTAGATTTATTTCATATAATTAAACAGAATTGGTTTGATGAATGCAAAATTGGTAAATTTTTATAAATATATAAAAATCTTGTGTTCGTGTATTAGTGATTATTTTAAGTTCTTTGATGAAAGTATATAACATTTATGAAAAATTTGATTTCGGCTTTAAAATTACAAGATTCTTAATAATTTCATCAAAAAGAGTTCGAAGATTGACACGTTAATGGGATATTGGCCTTATCATCTGTTGGACAAATTTAATTGGCTTTAGACTCCACGGTAGCCAACCAATTTTACGCCAGCCACCATCCTTCGTATATTTTCCATTTAAAAAACTAATAGACAAAAAATAGAGAAAGCATTTAGATATGTTAAACTTGATATGTAAAAAATAATATTTTGTATATTTAATTACCTGCGTCCACAGTTATTAAACCACCCAGCAGATTCATATACATGCGCACAACTTCTGCTGTACTCATCATTATCCCGATCTTTTGTTGAAAACTTCATGTTAAGATGATCTTCCAATGAATCGCCAGCATTTCCAGAATATTCTCCGATCTCTTTTAACTCATACGCTTCTGCCTCGTTGCCAACAACAAAGTGACTGTATCTTGCATAACGAGTATTGCCATCGATGTCCTCAAGGTGGATGTACAATTCGTGGGGTTGGAATTGTGTCAATAAGTGCAGCTTTTCCAAACCCATATGGAACTCTCCACGCAAATCTCCAAAACCTTCTTTATATTCAGTCCAGTTGCGGTAAAAGTCAACACTGCCATCAACTCGTCGCTGAATAACAGTCCAACCGGAGCCTGCCAATGTGGAGTCACAGGAAACAGAGAATGGCCCAATATTGGGTAAATTCAACTCATACACATCGGTCGATTTACCCAGACAATTTGAAGAGTTTGAATTTAATTGAAGATCAGAGAACTTTGATTCAAGCTTTTTGATTTTAATAGAATATAAAGCGAGTTGAATATCTTTGTTTTCTATTTCATTATCTTTTAAGGCTAGTTGTTTATCTTTGATTTCTATTTCTTTATCTTTGTTTTCTATTTCTTTATCTTTTAAGGCGAGTTGTTTATCTTTGATTTCTATTTCTTTTTCTCTTGCATTGACATAACTGATAAATGGTTTGACTATCTTATGGCAATATTTTCCACACATTTCATCCTCTTCCCCAAATTTCGCAAAGCACTGAATAAAACGCAAAATTAGTATTGGAAGAATTAAAACAACGTTTGTTTGAAGCACTAACCGATTCACTTGTAGATCCATATCCTGACTTCAATAGCGAAGCCATCAATAGAATTGTAAAAAGATTGATATATAAATTCATTTTAAACAATTCAGCGATTTAACTTTGACTTGTTTCACAGCTCTAAAAATTTTGTACTAATTTAAACAGATTCCGCAACGAAAGAAGAAACCTCGTCTTTCCAAATTCTCTGCGATTTAATAGCATTTATATATTTGATAGGAAATGGACTTTGAACGATCGGATGTTCGTTCTAGAATTTTCTTTCTAAGAAATGGTATGTATATATATGTTCTTTATAAATATCAGCTTGCCGTCGCCAATTGTCTGATGACACTTAACCTGCCTAATTCGTTCTCTGTGAAAGCTTATCAACAGCACCGACAAAATATACCTAAAGCATTGTGAAAGTAATATAAGTTTTATACATTGAATACGTTTTCGGATGTTTTATATACATATTCTCAAAGTCATAATTAACAAAAATAAAGCTTTAGGCTTTATAAAAGTTATCACTGATAAATTTTCAGCATTGCTGGCAGAAGACTTTTTGTTATTTATTTATTCTACAACATTTAATTCTCATAAATAAATGAGAGACAAGCACCACGATGGACATTGCACAAACCCAATATACTCTTTACCTTCGGTATTGAGAATAAAAATACAACAAACAAAAATGAAGGAATATTTGCTGCAAATTGGTAAAACGTCAAGTGTTAAAATCCATGCAAAGTGGGAGGGGGCGAAAGAGTTGGGGAGAATAGAGTGTTTCACTGACTGCATAGAACTGCAGCTGCATAAAGCCGCAGCATAAATTGGTCATGAACGGGGCGGGGGTGTCCAATGGGCATGTTCGAGCCTTTTTGCTTGTGATGGTATTTATTTTGATTTGCCTTTTTTTGTTTTCCATTCGTAGTCCAATACTGGCCAGGGCCGAGCAATTACATCGCTTGAAATATTGACAATTACTTAAATTTATCTTTTCTAAAAACGTTGTTGCATGCACCTCAGCCAGCGAGTGCCAGCGGCGTTTGTCAATCACTCAGACAGTCAGACAGACACTTCACGCGTGATATATTTGAAGTGGCCAACACTCGAACAACTCGAACACTCATCCCGTCAAACCGTTACCAAACCGTTGCCAAAATGCGACTCTGGCCAATGCATTGGTCTGTATAATTTTTGCATATTTTCAGCGCTTGGCTGCATTCCACGCGGCTGCTCACCTGCGGATCGAATGAATGAATGAATGGCTGACTGCCTGAATGAATAACTCGACTAGAAGTGTGTGTGCGTGTGCGTATGTGTATGAATGAATGCGTCGCTGCGGTGGCGCCCAGTGTTGTGCAATGGCCTGGAAATGATTTAATGCGCAAATTGTGGTCAGGACGGATTTAAAATTTATGCGGCGCAGGTAAAGCTATATAGAAAGGGATAGAGCAGACAAAGAGAGAGAGAGAGAGAGATCGGTATATATGTTTTCGTCTATTTATTTTTCGAATGAAATTTGACATTTTTCCGTTATTTGAGCGCATTTTCAACTAATTAACTTTAAAGGCAAAAAATTACTTAGAACGTTTTGGTGTGCATCTATTTTTGGTATCTTCGCGGACTTGTAATTAATCACTGTCTGCCCCGTTTGCAATGTGCTAACAAATTAACACCAGCAAGAGAGAGAGAGAGAGAGAGAGAAAAAGTTGCTGCCAGCCGGCCGAACAAAACACGGCAACATTGTGGCACAAAACAGAAACTTCAGAAAAATGCATTTGCCTGCCAAATTGGAATTGCATATTTTTCCTATTCGCATCAACTGCAACAAAAACTTGAAACTAAAATGTGGTTTTGTTTGCATTTTGGCATTTTGGCATTTGCACGGCACTCGGATGAGTTACAAAAATCCATTTGCTGCCTGAGCTCATTAGGCTGACCCAAAACAACTGCTGACGAGACTCACTCCAGGCGAAGAAGAAAAAGAAGAAGGGCTGACGAGCCGCGTGACGGATGTGTGCGAAATTCAAGCAGATCTCGACACATGCACAGTGAGAAAGTAAACTGATCGAATCTTTGCCAAAAAGGCTCAAAATAGAAGTTGATTTTTGTCAGATCAAAAACTTAGTTTTAATTATGTTAGTAAAGTGTTTGAAAAAAGCTGCGTCATTGTTTGTGGTATTCAATTTTTGGTTATTCTTAAATGAAGTTAAATTTCCCTTAGCACTTCTCTTAGAAGTATACTCAGAAAACTAAGCAATTTCAAGGTTAATTCAACTACTTTCGTACATAATTTACGATCTAATATGAAATTGCTTAAATTCCCATGTGCACATGTTAAATCAAGAATTACTATGAAATAGTAAAATCAACATTTATAATAGTTAATTTAAAGTGTTGACGTATTTAATTTAACTTTTCAAAGTATTTAAATTAAATAATTTAACAATTTTCCATAGTCAAAATGAATACTCAAATTCTCAATTCAACTAATTCAAATAATTAATTTAACATTTTCTCATATTGAAATGAATACATTGAAGAGTTTAGTAAAAATTAAAATTTTCAATATAAATTTAGTTATTTTAATATTAGAAATAAGAAAGACAATTATTTAAATCAAATAACGCAAAAGTCAAGTTAAGCATAGACTGTATTCAATTCAAGTATTCGTGCACCTGAATCTGAATATATATATATATATATATATATATATATATATATAATTATAAATTATATAATTATTATATATATATCAATTCAAACGCCCACAACTTTTAAATATAAGTAAAATTTTATTTAATTCAAATGTTTTCCATATTCGTTTTAAATATGTTTCAATATTGAATTAAATACAAAGATACTTTATTATACTCGATATCGAAGGTAAAGAGTATATTGGTTTTGTGCAATGGCCGTCAAGGTGTCTGTCCGTCAGTCTGTCTGTCCGTCTATATATTCGCAACTTTTTTCGACACCCTTTAAGCTGGAGTCTTGAAACTTGGCAAATATCCTTATCTATGGCCGGGACAGATAAAGTTTCAAGATTAGTGTTCCACGATTACTGGGGGATCCAAGTATTATATTTCCCACACACAGGTTAGAAACTATCGTTCTGAAAATTCTGTTTCTGTTTCTCATTTATTCGTTAAATGTTGTAGAATAAATAAATAACACAAAGTCTTCTGCCAGCAATGCAAAAAACGTAAAGCTTTATTTATGTTAATAATGACTTTGAGAATATATAAAACATCCGAAAAATAATTCAATGTATAAAACTTATATTACTTTCAAAATGCTTAAAGTATATTTAGCAAAAGATACTGTTGTCGGTGCTGTTGATAAGCTTTCACAGAGAACGAATTAGGTAGGTTAAGTGTCATCAGACGATTGGCGACGGCAGGCTTATATTTAGAAAGAACATTTATATACATTCCATGTCTTAGAAAGAAAATACTAGAACGAACATCCGATCGTTCAAAGATTATTTCATATCAAATATATAAATGCTATTAAATCGCAAAGAATTTGGAAAGACGAGGTTTCTTATTTCGTTGCGGAATCTGTTTGAATTAGTACAAAATTTTTAGAGCTGTGAAACAAAACAAAACTAAATCGCTGAATTCTTTAAAATGAATTTATATACCAGTCTTTTTACAATTATATTGATGGCGTTACTATTAAAGTCAGGATATGGATCTACAAGTGAATCGGTTAGTGCTTCAAACAAAAGTAATATTAATTCTTCCAATACTAATTTTGCGTTTTATTCAGTGCTTTGCGAAATTTGGGGAAGAGGATGAAATGTGTGGAAAATATTGCCATAAGATTTTCAAACCATTTATCAGTTATGTCACTGCAAGAGAAAAAGAAATAGAAATCAAAGATACACAACTCGCCTTAAAAGATAAAGAAATAAAAAACAAAGATATTCAACTCGCTTTAAATTCTGTTAAAATCAAATACCTTGAATCAAAGTTCTCTGATCTTCAATTAAATTCTAACTCTTCGAACTGTCTGGGTAAATCGACCGATGTGCATATATTGACTTTACCCAATATTGGGCCATTCTCTGTTTCCTGTGACTCCACATTGGCAGGCTCCGGTTGGACTGTTATTCAGCGACGAGTTGATGGCAGTGTTGACTTTTACCGCAACTGGACTGAGTATAAAGAAGGTTTCGGAGATTTGCGCGGAGAGTTCCATATGGGTTTGGAAAAGCTGCACTTATTGACACAATCCCAACCCCACGAATTGTATATCCACCTTGAGGACTTCGAAAACAATACTGCTTATGCAAGATACAGTCACTTTGTTGTTGGCAACGAGAGAGAATCGTATTTGTTAAAAGAGATCGGAGAATATTCTGGAAATGCTGGCGATTCATTGGAAGATCATCTGAACATGAAATTTTCAACAAAAGATCGGGATAATGATGAGTACAGCGGAAGTTGTGTGCATGTATATGAATCTGCTGGGTGGTTTAATAACTGTGGACACAAGTAATTAAATATACAAAATATTATTTTTTACATATCAAGTTTAATATATCTAAATGCTTTCTCTATTTTTTGTCTATTAGTTTTTTAAATGGAAAATATACGAGGAATACTGGCTATGACAATAAAATCTTTTGGAGAATATGGAGTGAAAACCCAATTAAATTTGTCCAACAGATGATAAGACCAATATCCCATTGACGTGTCAATCTTCGAACTCTTGTTGATGAAATTATTAAGAATCTTTTAATTTTAAAGCCGAAATCAAATTTTTCATAAATGTTATATACTTTCATCAAAGAACTTAAAATAATCACTAATACACGAACAGAAGATTTTTATATACAAAGATTTCCCAATTTTGCATTCATCAAACAAATTCTGTTTAATTATATGAAATAAATCTCATTTTCAAATTTGTGAAACTGATTAATTTATATTTTGAGTGTTATAATTATTATTTTGCAGGTTTTTAGTTATTACTATTTACAAACTTTGAGTTAGAGTAACCAAATTTGGAAGGAAGATAGCTGATGGCATTCCAATCTGCATCAGAGAATCTTTAGACGGCGTTTAGCCCTCCCGCATCCGTACTCCATTGCAATCAGGCCACATTATACCGGTATCGAGTATGCAGCAGTCGGTTGGGTCCTAGTGCAACGTTTCCACTTTTTTTAATATATAAACCGCTCAAATTAAAGTCTGTCGTATGTAAGTTTAAGTTATTTATTTTCATATATAGGTTTTTAATATTAATCAAATCTTCAATATAGGTATAATAAGTTGTTTCTTAAATATTATAAATGGATATAAATAATAATCGTTAGCAAGAATTATATCGTAAACAATTTCTTTTATAAGAGTTTTATGCATTTGTGTTCCAATTCCAAAAGACTGATAATGGGGAGAAAATCTTTGACAATAATTTCAATGCAAACAACATACATACGTTCAAACAGGTGAATCAATAAATAGTTTTTACGAAGTTAGAATCATTATAATTTTTGTGTTACATTAAAGCGTAGTTTTGTTGTTGCAAATGCCTTTTAAAAATTCACATTTTAGGTAACATCTGATTGTAGTTACTAACTTTACATTTTTAAGGCATTTTCTTTGAATTTAAATGATAATTATTTAGATGATCTACTAGAAAATCAGCTGTTGCAACAGTTTCATTACATTTAAAGCAACGATACATGGCTTTTTGTTCAAAGAACAGTTTGACGCGGTTTATTTTGATGATTTCAAGTCGAATTTTATATACATTTTATAAAAATATTTTTGAGCGAATATCAATGGCAGCTCTGTTGCTTCTAAGCTATCAAGAAATGAACCAAACTTACTCAATTTGGCTTGGAAACATACATAAAATGATATGCAATTGTAGTTTATGCCTTGTACTATTATAAATGGCTGTACTGTGGCGCCATGCGTAGCTTCCTGGACATCTGTAATTGTTGCTTTGATTTGAAGATGTTTTGGATGTATTTTAAGTCAAAGGCTGTTGCTATATAGTCCACCGAATCTGCGAAAAATAAGTATACATAAGTACAAAACAAATTAAAGAAGTTAAAGCTCTTAAGCATACCTATTAATTCTGCAGAGTCGAGCTCGTTTAGCATTGCCCCGCAGTCATCATTAATGATTTATGACCGATAGTAAATTGGACGAAGGGACTTTACACGCAGCCATGAAACCACTTTTGAATTCATTTCAAGAGTCTCGTTATCAATGTAAAACTGAAATCATTTAAATAAATAAACATTTGAAAATATAAACAATAATAAACAGAAAAGGCAAGCTTGAATTTAAATTACAGGACATAAATCCGGTTAAAGAATGCTCAAATTGTACAGTATAGCATTTAAGTGTACTTACTTAATTTTTCCGCCAAAAAAACAATTTTTCACGAAATTATGCCCGCACGCCAATGTGTGATATTGCATTATTTATGGCTCCTGGTGAAAGAAGTCACGCCATTTGCTACGAAGAAATTATACAAAAGAAATCAGTTTAATATGTTATATACATATTTACACAGCATACATACCTTTACACTCGTCAAAAATACAGCCCAAATCGAATGAATTTAAAACATCTTTTAGCTTCTCTCCATCTTCGACGTTCGGCTCCATCCGAATGCCTTGTAAATAAATAAAATCACAAAATACGTGCATGCCCACAATAATTGAAATTATAAACTATTATTACATTTGCATTAAACGTGTTTTAAAATATTTTAAGCTAGATAGGCAATAATATTAGAGCACCTGCATTAGAACATAGTCCATGCACAAAGCTTAAAAAGTCTCGGAAAGGCGCTATAATTCTTTAACATCGTATTAAAAGTGTCTGTGTACAGTCTATTATATAAATAAAATATGTTCCGAAAGTGTGCTTCATACATATGTACATATGTATGTACATGCATAATCGAAGCACCCTTCACACGTCATCCAATATACGTACATCACTTAAAATGCGCACAAACACGTTTATTAAAATATGTATCTAGGAGTTTTCGAGCCTTTCCGAGTTTTCTTTATCTTTATGAACATATGTATGTATGTGCAACGCAGTGTGTATTAGCGTCGATAGCACAAGAACTACATCTGTATGTATGTATGCACATATATACAGTTATATGCAAATGTTTAAAGTTTATAACCGTGCATTTATTTCTTTAAGTACAAACATAAACATATAAATATGTGCATACATATGTATGTTTGTGTATACATATGTTGTGCGTTTAAATAGACGCTTTCACACACATTTCGATGTACATATCTACATACGCACATATGCAAAAACTAATCACTTTTTTAATATTTATTTTTTTTTTTTTTGAAATTAAAGCCGATTTATAAAATTGTAGATGTACTACATGTGTATGTATTGTTGCTCATGCATATTGCCCATCTATGTATTTAATATTTTTATATATGTATGTACATACATATGTTTATTTTTCACACTCACAAACTCGCAATTCTAATTTTTATATATTTATGTACATTTGGTGTACTTGTACAATATAACTAACCTTTTAACTTTATTTGTATTCAAAATATATAGACTTATGTATGTATTTATTGTTAATAAATTTACACTTTTGCACAATTTTCTTAACAAACACGTCTTTAGCGATTCACAGGAGCTCAAAAGTGACGCTTACTTTGCTTACTACACACGATCATTCGGCTTTGTCGCCGCCAGATCGCCAGGTTATCGCGTGCCAAGCAGAAAACGGCACAACAAAAAACATTCGAACTGTTGTTTGTGCATATTAGTGATAACGAAAGTATACGCACACTCAACAGTTCAGTCTTTTTGTCGTGCCGTTTTCTGTTTGGCACGCGACAAACTGCCGATCTTTAAATACCCTAATGGACATTTTATGCATATGTGTAGAAATATACAGCTATTATTGATAAAAATATTCTTATATATACCTTATTCGAACAATCATAGAATAAATAAAATATATTTTTCAATGATTTAATTGCATAAATCTATTATTATGTACATATATACTAGCTGGTCGAGTTGCAAATGAGTTTGCATAGTCATCAGATAGTTTTTTTTACTTGGAAGGGTAAAAATAGAATTTGAACGCTGTTTGTCCAAAGTTGACGATCGAGAAAAAAGCAAAGCAAAGAATAGAACGAACTTTTATTTAAATTCTTAGCGTTTGAATTTAAAATTGAAAGCATATTTAAAATTAGTATGATAAATATTTATTTCAAAGGTTACTTTTTGACTATGCGTTAATAGTTAAATTAAATATGGTTCAACGTTCAATATAAAGTGAAATGCCGTTTTAAAGTGTATGACACTTTGATTTAACTATGTTTCATGTTCGTTTGGCCTTTAAACTATGTTTTTAGTTGAATCAACATATTTTTTGGTTAAATTTACTACGTTTCATAGCTAAAACCCCCAAAGTAAAATTAACTATTTTCTTAGATGGTTTTCGGGCGTTTTTTTTTCTGAGTGTGGGAAGCAGATCAAAAATGTCTAGGCAAGATTTACAGATACTCTTTCATACTTAAAGTATTCATGATTTTTTCTCTCCGTGTATATATATATTTGCGCCTAGCAACAACTTTTTTTGATATAGGCAAACAGCAGACACAAGAAGGAGAAGCAGCAGCAGCAGCAGCAGCTGACGTGGGACACTAAAATAGACATCAGGTTGGCAGTTGGATGGAATGGCTATGGAAAGGCAGGGGTCGGGAGGCAGGGCGGGTATGGGAGATTTGGTTTTGTTGTGGACCATTGTCTGTCTAAGCTGGGGTCAACATCATCAGCCGCATCATCGTTTTTATTGTGTGGGCATTTTTATGAGCACTTTGAATGCCCTGCAAAAAACACAATAAAATCAATGAGGTGTGTATGTTAGTAAGTATGTGTGTGTGTGAAGTCAGTCGCTGCACCTTAGCCACATTCAGAGCAAGGCAAACAATCAAGGCAACACACACCCACACACACACACACATACCATAACAGCTAAGCAATCAAGCGCAGGCAATGGCAATGGGCCACCTCTACAGTGCAAAAGTGATGAGTCTCCATCTCCCTTTGCTTCATCTGGTTAGAGAGCTGCCAACATTTTTACCTATTCATACGTTATTATTATTATCCTTGCACACTCAGGCACACACTCGCACATACTAAGCTAGCGTAACACGTTATCCTGGCCCGCTTTGTTGAGCACTTTGCCGTAGCCGATGCCAAAGCCGAACAAAGAATGTGCTTTATTGGCACTTTTTGCACAATTGCTAAAACCCCGCCACGCCCCCCCCCCTCTCCAACGCAATTTCACAGCAGTAAATGAGCGTGGCATTGCTGCCCGATGGATGGGGAGGGGGGGGCGTAAGAGAAGTAGTAGGTGGAGCTATAGGTTGACTAGAGGCCAAACAAGGTATACGAAACGTGGCTGCTCCTCAACGTTTATGCTCGTTGCTCTCGTCATTGTTGCGCTTTGGAGGCAACACAGCCGGCACACACATCCTCCGTTCGCCTGCCACCTTGCACCCACCACACAGCAGCCCCTTGTTAATCCGTGGCTGCTGCTGCTGCTGTATTAGACGAGAGACGACGCTAAAGGCAAAGGATAAACACATTCATGGTGTGCAATCGATTGGCATAATGTGAAGCATTTTATTAAGGTTATCAATCGACTATGAATACATAGGTGTCTATGTATGTGTGTGTGTGTGTGCGCCTGCTGTACGTGTTGTTTGTTTGGCGAGCAAACACAGGCAACCAGCCAGGCATTGCGCTTATCGTAAGTGCCGCATAAAACGTTCGTCGTTCGTTCATCGATATGAAAATTATGCGGAAATTATTAGAAAGCATTTAAGCGGAATTATTAATGAGAAAGTTCAGCACAGTTCAGTTCGTCTCTAGTTGAGGTGAGAAGTTGTCAAGACACTTGGGAAAACCCGATGCTTTTGATGCTTCTGAGGTGTTGTGCCAGTAAGTGTTAGCTGCCACACGAGGCAGGCAGCTCAAAGGGTTTTGTTTTTGTACAAGTGTGATGAACTTACAAGGCGTTAAAGGATTTGTTCAAGTATTAAATTAAGGGTTAATATCAAGAATTATTTTGTTCAGCATTTTCCTTTTAAATTGATTTAATCCATGTTAAGTCGAACATATGATAATATTTCTTGACTTTTGTAGGCTTTAAAATTTGTTAATATTCTCTTTAAGCATTTTTCTACCCATACAAACGAACAATCAAACACACACACACACGCACAATATGGCCGAGGTTTAACAATCAAACCGTGTTTTGGCCATTTGGTCTATTGTGCATTGTAAAACATGACCAAATGTGATTGTTGTTGGCGTTTCACCTTTGAGCATAAAATGCACAAAGCGATAAAAGCGCCAAAACAAATTTGCTGGCCAAATGAAAATGCAATGAACAACGAACAATGCCACGTGGGCTGTTGATTTGGGAAAGGGTGAAAGGGGGGCGGCTGGGGGCGTGGCGAGTGAAGGTTTTTTGCGGTGGGCGTTTGTAGCTCAATGAAAAATACAATCAAATGCATTCAGCTGGAAAAGCTGTACGCAAAAATAAATACACATGCATAAGCATGTATGTTAATAGTGCGTGTGTATGCGTGTGTGTGTGTGTGTGTGTGTGTTGCCTGTTTGCATTTGTGGGCTGCACACTTTTGGCTGCACACAATTGGATTAAAATTTACACGCAATTCAGCCTCGACGCGGCCACACACGCAATTATCTGGCAAATGCAACGTGCCACAGGGTGGTAGGGAAGCGGATGTGTGGGGGTGTCAGTGTGGTGGTATTGGTGTTGGCCATCGCGTGACTGCGTTAATGTGCTTAACAATAAAATGCAGCACATTAATTGATAAACCAAATGCAAAATGATGCAAAAATTAAGAAAAATATGCCAAAAATATGAGAATAAAAATTAAAATAAATAAATAAGGCAGCTGATGTTACAACTAACAGACTAAGAGGTACCCTGTGCGCGCACAGACGTCAAATAATATAGAAAAAATATAAAATTACTTATCAATTGGAAACAAAACAAATGCTTTGGTTGTTTGTACAAATTTCTCTTTTCCAATCGACATAAAGTTAGGGAAAAATATCTCAAAGCTTGGATTATGTCCAAACTAAAAGATATTTTTTTACCTTTCTTATAACTAAATAAAGTCTGCTCATTGAGAAAAATATTCCAGGGAATATGAACAAGAAACTGTTATAAATATATAAACTTTATTGCTGGGCCTATTAAATCAATTAAAACGCCAAAGCAAGTTGCAAGTGGCATCGAGACATCGACGCGGCCCACCCAGAACTAAAACAACAAAAACAACAACAACAACATTAGCGAGAATAAAGCGACAATCTGAAAGACGCAATTCTTGATAGTTTTTCATAAATTTTATGTCTAATTTGGCGACGCGCTAATGACGCGTTCAGTGCCAATGCAGCCAACCGGCCAATGCGGCCTGACGGCCAGTCCATCCAACCCCCATCCAACCCATCGTCAGCCTGCCGCCCCCACCTCTTCCCGTGTCGGCCACTAACTGCTGGGCGATGCAGCGAATTAAAAACACTTTACGCGCATTTTGCATATACTTTTTGGATTGAGGCCAAACATATGCTGTTCAGCGGTAGCGGGGGGACAGGCACACATTTAATGCGCCTTAATTTCGTTTTCATTTTTAGTTAATTGCACCAAATGCTGCTAAACGATATGATTAGTTTACTAACAAGCCAGATTTTTCGAATAAGCCCATTGTATACCCCTAAAGTCATGGAATAATAAAGAACAAAGAGAGTGAAAAAGTTAAACAAAGAAACAAAAGGTTCCTAAGACGAGGCGATTCGTCTTTTCATAGATTTTCAATCGTTCAGTTTATGTATTTTTGCAATGAAATCAAACACTGAAGACTTGCTAAAGCTTAAGATATCTAACTAAGATTATGATAGAGTATTCATTTAGTTTAACAAAATCAGTGGCTTTTGCCACTTCCGCTTGTTTGTTGCATGTACAACGAGTGCCTCGTAAATAAATCGAATGATAAACATATGGAAATGAGAACGTTTTGGTGTCGTTGTTCGATCTATTAAATGCCCATAAAATCATATGCAGCATAAAATATGAGAATACGAGAGGTGAGCCAAAGAGAAGATATATACATATACATATATACTCTTGAATGCAGATGCTAGAGCTTGAGCTGCTCTGCTGGTGGCTGCTTGCCATCCATGTGGAAAAACAAAGGGCGCAACTTTTAAGCAAATAACAATTTATTACATCAATAAACTTTTTTGGCGCTGCGGATGTTAAGGCTGCTTGTTCAGAATGTTTGCTTTTGCTGCAGGCTTTTGAGCCCTAAGGTGAAATAATATGAAAATTATGCCAAAATGCCAAACGTTATGGGCATAAACAGCGATTTCGCCTATGATTCTTGATGAGATTCTTTTCATTAGAGAAGGTAAATTGAGTTTCGAATATTTTCGAATTGAGTATAGATTTTACAGCTATGCAAAATAAATTTACGAGCCACGCACGTAATGTAAATCTTGTTATAACATTTTTTAAGCTCAACTCTTGTGGCGCCTTAAAGTATGCAAATGGATATCGAAAATTGTGCGCTTAACTTGGTTTTTTGGGGGCAATTGAAAAACTGCAAATGCAAATTGTAAATAATCATAAATTATTATCAAATGGACAATAATGCGTGAAAAGTCATAAAAAAAAAAAACGAAAAACTGAGCAGCAGTTGCTTCAGTTCTAAAGCCAAAAGGCTATCAAAATGGTTTGCTGAATACCGATTTGCGACGATTTGCAAAACGATTTGAGTTTTATTTATTTATTTATTTTCACACAGAGCGCAAACAAATTGATTTCCAGGCAAAGGGTACAAGGGTACAAGGCACAGCTAAATCAAAGTAAAGGCAAACATGCTAAAGTCGCGCGAGGCGAAAGCGAAAAGTGCAAAGCAAAAGTCAGCGAGAAAGTGTTGAGTTTCTGTGTTGTTTTTGTAGTTGTTGCATGCGATAAGTTGCTACATCGTAAACAACAACGGACAACAACAACAACAACAACAGCAACTAGAAATCAGGCAACAACCCTTTGGGCCAAATTGCACGTAGTATTTCAGCATCAGCATCAACATCAGCAACGGCTTATCCTGGGCAATGAAAATTTATACAAATTCAATGAAGAGAGATGAGAGAAATGAAAAAAAGAGTAACAACATTTTGCTTTTATTGGCCATTAAAACGACTTAGCGCGACTTGGCGAACTGAGCGAACTGAACGAACTGAAAATCACATGCGATATTTGTTATGTATTTGTATTTGTACCTTGTACTGCCACACTTTGCATACGATAGAAGATTAAAGAAGATGGCGTTTGTGGCAAGGGGTAGAGCATCTAGCAAATGTGTGAAAAGCGGACAAATAAGCACTGTTTATGACACTTTGGTGGGGGGTTGGGGGGGGGTCATGGTAATGGCGATATGTTGCCAATTTCTATGAGATACGAATAATAAAAGAATTTTTAATGATATAACAGAGCTGAAAAAATTGATTCTTTTCTGATTATACTCGATACCCAAGGTAAAGAGTATATTGGTTTTGTGCTATGTTCGTCATGGTGACCGTCCGTCCGTCCGTCCGTCCGTCTGTACATTCGCAACTTTTTTCGACACCCTTTAAGCTGGAGACTTGAAACCTTGCAAATATCTTTATCTATGGCCGGGACAGATAAAGTTTCAAGATTGGTGTTCCACGATTACTGGGGGATCCCAGTATTATATATCCCCATACAGGTTAAAAACTGTCGTTCTGAAAATTCTGTTTCTGTTTCTCATTTATTCATTAAATGTTTTAGAATAAATAAATAACACAAAGTCTTCTGCCAGCAATGCTGACAAAGCGAAAAGCTTTATTTTTGCTAATAATGACTTTGAGAATATATAAAACAGCCGAAAAATTATTCAATGTATAAAACTTATATTACTTTCACAATGCTTTGAGTATATTTAGTAAAAGATTATGTTGTCGGTACTGTTGATAAGCTTTCACAGAGAACGAATTAGGTAGGTTAAGTGTCATAAGACGATTGGCGACGGCAAGCTGATATTTAGAAAGAACATTTATATACATACCATGTCAAAGAAAGAAAGCACTAGAACGAACATCCGATCGTTCAAAGTTCAATTCCTATCAAATATATATATGCTATTAAATCGCAAAAAATTTGGAAAGACGAGATTTCTTCTTTCGTTGCGGAATCTGTTTAAATTAGTACAAAATTTTTAGAGCTGTGAAACAAGTCAAAATTAAATCACTGAATTGTTTTAAAATGAATTCATATATCAGTCTTTTTACAATTCTATTGATGGCTTTAACATTAAAGTCAGGATATGGATCAACAAGTGAATCGGTTAGTGCCCCAAACAAAAGTAGTATTAATTCTTCCAATACTAATTTTGCGTTTTATTCAGTGCTTTGCGAAATCCAGGGAAGAAGACGAAATGTGTGGAAAATATTGCTATAAAATAGTCAAACCATTGCTCAAAAATTACGCCACTGTTCAGTCAAAGGAAGAACAATTTGAAGACTTACAAAAAATAATTAAGGATCATGAGAAAATTATCAAGCAGTTTGAATATGAAATACAACAGCTTAAATCTAATGTCAATGCAAGAGATAAAGAGATAAAGAACAAAGATGATCAACTCGCCTTAAAAGATATAGAAATAGAAAAAAAAGATAATCAACTCGCCTTAAAAGATAAACAAATAGAAAAAAAAGATAATCAACTCGCCTTAAAAGATAAAGAAATAAAAACAAAGATGAAATCAAAGATAATCAACTCGCTGCTAAAATCAAAAACCTTGAATCAAAGTTCTCTGATCTTCAATTAAATTCTAAGTCTTCAAACTGTCTGGGTAAATCGACCGATTTGTGTGTGTTGAATTTTCCCAAAATTGGGCCAACCTTTGTTTCCTGTGACTCCACATTGGCAGGCTCCGGTTGGACTGTTATTCAGCGACGCATTAATGGCAGTGTTGACTTTTACCGCAACTGGGATGAATATAAAGAAGGTTTTGGAGATTTGCGCGGAGAGTTCCATATGGGTTTGGAAAAGCTGCACTTATTGACACAATCCCAACCCCACGAATTGTATATCCACCTGGAGGACTTCGAAGGCGAAACTCGCTATGCAAGATACAGTCACTTTGTTGTTGGCAACGAGAGAGAATCGTATAAGTTAAAAAACATCGGAGAATATTCTGGAAATGCTGGCGATGCATTAAAATATCATCTTAACATGAAGTTTTCAACAAAAGATCGGGATAATGATGAGGGTGGCGGAAGTTGTGCGAATGAATATGAATCTGCTGGGTGGTTTGATGCCTGTGGACTCTGGTAATTAAATATACAAAATATTATATTTTACATATCAAGTTTAATATATCTAAATGCTTTTTCTATATTTTGTCTATTAGTGATTTAAATGGAAAATATACGAATAGCTTTTTTGCCAGAAACATCGCTTGGTCAATTTTTGGGCCAATTAAATTTGTCCAACAGATGATAAGGCCAATATCCCATTGACGTGTCGATCTTCGAACTCTTGTTGATGAAATTATTAAGAATCTTGTTATTTTAATGCCGAAATCAAATATTTCATAAATGTTATATATATTAATACTTTCATTCAGAAACTTAAAATAATCATTAATACAAGAAAAGAAGAATTTTAAATATGTATAAATATTTACCAAATTTGCATTCATCAAACCAATTCTGTTTAATTATATGAAATAAATCTCATTTTCAAATTTGTATTGCGCACACAAACAAACTGATTAAATTATATTTTGAGTTAGAGTCACCAAATTTGGAAGGAAGATAGCTGGTGGCATCCCAATCTGCATCAGAGAATCTTTTAGACGGCGTACACCCCTCCCGAATCCGTACTCCATTGCAATCAGGCCATATTTGACCGGTTTGAATACAGGTATCGAGCAAACCGCAGTCGGTTGCGTCCGACGGCAACGTTTTCAATTTGTTTTCACATAAGAAAGTGCACAAAAATTAAAAAAAATTTAATTTAATTTAAGTTAATCTTGATATATTATTTAGCAAAAGGACATATTATTCTTAACTTAACATTGAAAGAACCATATGCCAAAAGCATTTATTGTATACATTTTTGCATTTCCTGTTCGGCCTTAAGTTCCCTTCTTCTATGTCGAAACGATGCCAGCAACTATCTTATTGTTCATCAGCATGGCAAACAATTTGTTGTGGCACATTAAGCAATTTGCAACGTTTAAGACAATGTCAGCCTTTAAAAAAGGTGCACCATTTAGCAGGCGCAGGCATAAGGCAGGATAATCCGAAAATTTAACGCAGCAAATGAAGCAAACGTGAAACCAAATCACATAGAGTAAAGACTTTCAGGTCATGGGCATAAATATTGCCTATCGGTAGAAAAATATTGCCGCAGCTATCGGGCAAAAAGAGAATTTTATTGAGTGGAAAATGTTGAAAAACGCAACAACAACAGGAACAACAACAAAATCAACAGCAGATGCCAAGTGAAAATGAAAAAAAAAAAGAATATAGAAAAAAAATATACTTTGCGTTTGGCGTGCGGCGTCAAATCCATTAACCTGATATTTACACACACACACACACACACAAACACATAGATCGGAGTGTAAGTGAAAGTGTTTTGTCTACCCCCCGACCCACCCCCTTTTGCTTCCTTTTCTCAATGGCACATTTCCTGTTGTTGTTTGTTTGTTTTTGGTGTGCCCGGAAACATGATATTTTTACGTTTAGTTTGCAAAATTGAATAACACGTTAAATGTGTTTGAGTGTGTGTGTGTGTGTGTGTGTGTGTGTGTGGGGCCGTAAATTAAGCTCCCTCACATAAACGTAAAGATAGGTCGAGGTAAATTACTTACATAACATTAACACAAGACACAAGACGAAGGCAGCCTATGAAACGCAGCTGTTGATAGCAGCCGCCATTTGACTTTGGTTTATGTGCTAAACGATAAGGAAAACGAAACCCAATATTTGTTGGCCTTTAAGAAAGACTTTAAGTCTTCTTTGTATGGCTAGCAAATAAGTTGGCCATAAGCAAATAACAAAAAATTACCTTTGGCAGACAGTTTTTACCCTTTTTTTTATTTGCTGGCTGGCACAAAAAAGCAATTAGACGCATTTTGTGATGGACACGCGTTCAATCATTCACATTGCTGTCAAGTTTTGTTGCTGGCTGCAATCCACCCCGGCGCCAATATACGCCGGACACTCTCGCAACGTGCAAAGCATTTTCAAAAACGCCAATGCCAAATGTTGGGCTGCCAAAAAACAGAAAACAAAAAAAGCAACAACAACAAACTCATTACGGCGTGCACCAAAAAGGTGCGCGAAAAGTGTCTACGTTCATTTTTCAAGTACTTTTAGCGGGCGGCGAAATAGGCAAAAAGTCCGAAGCACATTAATAATGCCTAAAAACAAGACGGCGAGAGAGAGAGAGAGAGAGAGAGAGATAGACAATGGGAAAGGGGCACTTTTGGGGGCACAAAATGTAGGCAATGTTATCTCATCAATAGTTCAAAGGCTTCGTCGTCTTTGCTCAGCTGTCGCCAATGATTATAATAATTTCAAGAGATTTCTTCGTTCACAGGTTCTTATAGCACCCAAGAAAACTTTTGCTCAAGTGCCTTCCGTTTGTCATAAAAACAGCTAGACGGACAGCGGGTTTGGGGAGACGCTTGGATGGCATATGAATCACGGCAATTGTGCAGAGTTTAATGGCCAAAACTTTGGCCATAGATGTAGCGACAAATGAGCGACTCTCGATTTAACTTGATTCGACTGCAAATGTGTCTGCTGCGTTTGCTGTCACAGTCACAGATTACAACAATAACAACAACAAACAGTTAACAGTCAACTGGCCAATTGGCCAATTTAGCCAACTTGGTCAGTTGGCCCCAATTATAACGCGTTGCTGCGGCCCCAACGGCCGTTCCCCGACTGGATGGCCCGGCGGCTGACAGATGCGATTATTGCGAATCTGTTTGCAAGCCATGTTAGCCAGTCTGTTACTGTTAGCAGCATTTTGCAGCTGTTAACGTTAACGTTTTGGCCATTTCCCCTTACGATATACGCTTAGCGTAACGTTAGCATGGAATATTTAGTAGGAAATATATCAAGCTAATTTCGTATATTGCCTAGCCACAAGAGAAAAGAAAGAACAAAATGTCATCATCAAATAAGTTTAATGTTTTTAGTGGGCAAATTAAAGGAAATTAAATTATTGAACATAAATTAGAAACATATTTATTGTGTTATTGTTGTTATTGTTGTTTGCCTTGAATTCCCATTCATATATATGTCGCACGTTCTATTTAATAATGAACAAAAGCAACGAATTTTAATTGAATGAATCATTTCCACAGTTGCTGTAATAAAAATAATAATAATATGTTTCATGCGATATTAGCGGGGCATAATAAATGCGAACATAAATCGCCTGAAACTATATAAATGCTTGGTATAATAAAAACACATATGTTTTTGGCCCAATCGCTAAGCGTGTTGGCCATTGTATTAATTTGACATAAAATTATGCGTTCAGGCCATAAAATTGTTTTCTCTTTCTACCATTTTGCTTTTTGGCAAAAAAAAAATGTCAAGTTTGTATCGAAATATAATGGAAGGGATTTAAGACGAGTTGTTGTTTATGTCTCAAAGTCGGCACCTGCTCGACGCCTGCTTCGCGATTTGAAACATGTAAACAAAATGCCAGCCAAAACAAATTTAGCAAGAGTGCTAACCGACATTAATATACTCTTGCAAACAACTTAAATCTACAAAATACAAATGAATTTCAAGTTTCATTAAAGTAAAGTTTGCTCAATTGTTAAATATTTATAGAAAATATATATACTTTGAATGCACTTTAAAGGTCCAGGGACAATTATATACAAACTCGTACATACAGGAGTAGAGGGTTGGGGGGGGAGGGGATGTGTGTTTATTTGTTTTTTGTTTGAGATTTGGTTTATAGATCGCTAAAATTAGCAGAGCGGATGTTTTGACGCTACTTTGTTGATGCCTAACCCAAATCGAGTTTTTATTTGTTGTTCTTGCTGCTGCTGTTGTTGCTGTTGTCAGCAGCTAATTAAAACAAATTTCCTACGCATAACTTCCTCAGTCTCCAACTGACAAATCTGCATGTATGAAGTCGTAAAAAAATGTTGCTCAGCTTTTTGGCTCAGTTCGCGTTAATTTTATGCGCGAATGTATAAATGTTCATGCTACATATGCAAATACATGCAACAAAGTTGCCCTAGGCCAGAAGTAGTACTTGATTTGGAATGAGCATTAGATCTAGATCATAAAGCCTGACATGACATTAATTTCCGCATACAATAAAAAAATAACAAAAAACCCAAAACTGGCAATTTGTCAACAATGTTGTCAAACAATACCTTGATACAAATTATTATTTTGTATGCGGCGTTTCACTTGTGCTCCACTCGCGCTCCGTCTGCTGTCAGTCATTGTCATATTAACTGGAGATGATTTAGCTGGCTGACAAATATTATTAAATTATTATGTATTTCTGATTTTTAGCGACGAACAACGCAACCCAAAACAAGCCAAAACAAGAATACGGCATGCAAATAACTTTGCCAAACGCTCACCGGGGAGCAATTTGTTTTTCAGCACACAAAAAAAAGAAGTAATACCCTGAACTACCTATACACTGACTGCAATTTAAGACGAGCAACCCTTGGCGAATCAAAGCGTTCTATGTGGCTGGTAATAAAATGCAAAGAAGAAGTAGCTGAGTGTAGAACGAAAGAAAGAATGAATGGAAAAAAGAGACCACACACATACAGCGGGCGACAAGTAATTGCGAAAATTAATAGAGCTCGACGGAAGGATACCCTTTGGTTGTGTAGAACAATCTGTTTTAATCTCTTCAAGTAAATAAGTTAATTAAATAATGGCTTAAATGCTTCAATAATGATTTCCTATGTATGTGTTATCTGTTATCGATTTTTATCGATTTTACAGCAAGAGCGAATTTGATAATCTACAACCTGTTAGATAATGCCGGTTTTTTTCAAACATTTTTAATGGGTACAGGGTATAGGTTCAAAAAGAAAAAAGGTGGACTAGATGGCATGAGCACTTGTTTATATCTATGTAAAATTCGCAATGAAGTCGACCGAAACTGGCACAACATTCAACGAGTGGGGGTGGAGGGGGTCGTGAGTAGGAAAGGGGGGGATTGTTGTATGTCAAATTGGCGCAGCAGCAGCGCAAATAAAGCAATTTGTATTCAAAATATGAAAGCCAGGGAAACAACTGTGACGCTGACAACAACAACAGCAACAACAACTAGAACAACAGTGTCTCTTTCTCTATCTCTCTCTCTCTCTCTCTTTCTGTCAGTTTTGTCACCCTTGGGCAAGCGACAACCCCGCCGGGGCCAAATTTCGTTTTATGCGGTTTACAAATACTTGTTTGTGCTTTTTTTGCCATCGTTCTTTCCTCTTTAAAATAAATATAGATATTTGTGGCGCCAACGAGACAAAATTTGCTGATAAAAAACAAAAGAGCAGCAACAAGAATATTATTTCCTGATAGTTCGAGAGAGTATGAAGAATAAATTAAATTGCGCATACGCCACGTTATCAACGTGAATTAACATAATTAAGTCAAGTGGCTGTTACTGCTTACCGCCGGAGTCTCTGTTGCGCGTGTTTTGGCTCATTAGCTGGCAAATTAACGTCGACGCGTCGTCCTTAAGCAGGTGCCCCAAAACTCTCTGTTACTTCTGAAAGTATGCAACACTTTGTCTAATAAATTAGCGAGACACAAGCAGAAGTCTGTGTGCGAGTGTGTGTGCTTGCCTTGTATAGTATATTTTGGTTGATTTGTGACTCAATTAAAGTCAACGACAGCCGTGGCAGGAAGGTGCCTTGCAACAACACAGGCATTGTCGTATTAGCAACATTTTGTGTCAGTGCACTCGACAATTGTGGTTGAAGTGTGCGTGTGTGTGGGGTGAGTAGGGGGGATGGGACTGAAAGAGGTGCCGCCCAAGTGGCTTTTGAGGTCGTCAGCCGTTTTGACCACATGCAAGTTTTGGGCCCGTATCCAGTGCAGCCTGCATTCTGTATGTGTGTATGATGGCGCCGCTTGCCAAGCTAATTAAAGCGGTTAGCCCAAAATGCCACATAATGAGGCGCACAAGTGCTGCCAAACACCGTTAACAGTGCCCGTCATTTGTCAACGTACGTGCAACTGAGCGTATGTACATATATATATATATGCATAACAGACTGTCTCTATCTCCCTCTCTCTTTCTATCTGTGTGTGTGTTTGTGTTTGAAAGCTGTTGAAAGCATCTAATTGGCTGCAAAGTGGTTTACAATTGTGTATTGAAATTACGCATTTGGCAAGCAAAATGGCTTTAATGCCTGCCAAATTGTGCACCCACAATTTTAGTTAGCCAAGTTTGAACTTTAAGCCAACTGACAAATGTGTCAAACGACATGTTCACATATGTTTCATGTCGATAATATCGAGCAAAATGAATAAAAAAAAAAAAAAAAACTTTCCCCTCGAACTACAAACTTTCTCATTGTCCTGCTGGACATTCTGACTGCAGTGTCACCTTTTCAATAAACTGCGCCAAACGACGAGCACGCAAAGAACAAAAACTCACCAAAGTATTAATCCCCAATCGTTTTGCCAAGCACGCCAAGGATGCGCATCCAATCGACGGCTGCTGCTGCTGCTACTGCAAACAACAAATAAAAAAAAAGGACTCGACACGACACGGCAGACAAAACGGTTGGGCAACAGCTGTCGACCTTTGCCATGTGCCATGTGCTGTGAGCAAAAAACAAAAGCTGCAAAATGCCAATGGTCAGCAGAAATGCGCATAACTTCGAACAAAGTTCCAACAGACAGCCGGTCGAGACAGAACCAAACATATATCTAGCTACGATATACCTTCACAGATAGATAAGTCGCCTGGCTGCCTAACTGCCTGCAGTGTGCTAATGGCAATGTTCGCACATTTGCAGCGTGGGTTTTGGATAGAGAAAGTTCGACTTATGACATGGCTAACAAGTGTTCGTTGTTCGTTCTTGCCAAAACTGAAACAAAAATGATTTAGTGGCCTGCCATAGCAGCAACTTATGGTCGAGACAGACAGCTTTGCTTATCACTCAAACTCCTTAAGTAAAAGCTAAACACAATTACCTGTTTACATGGCAATAACCAGAGAGACAGAGAGACGAAGTACAAATGGAAAGAGTCTTGGCAAAACTTTTTAATGTTCGCCACTAAAAATGCCACATTAAATTATTATCTGTGAGATTATGAAATTTTTAACAGCAGGTAATAATCGTAGCAGCCACCAAAGAAACGAAAGACAAACATTGG
Organism: Scaptomyza montana; assembly: GCA_018904305.1. Classification (NCBI taxonomy): domain Eukaryota; kingdom Metazoa; phylum Arthropoda; class Insecta; order Diptera; family Drosophilidae; genus Scaptomyza; species Scaptomyza montana. The sequence goes on along the minus strand of JAEIGR010000001.1, from coordinate 20,301,177 downwards.
ATGGGGGGGGGCGAAAGCAACGCTTCGTTGCGCAACTTGAAACGGCATAAATGAAAACGGTTACAGCCACATCTTCTTCGTTTTCTTCTCCTTCTGCTGCTGCTGCTTGTAACTGAGGTAATTCAAAAGTTTCTGCGGCGCACTCGTAACACATTACGGACTAAGTGCCGCAGCCAACAAAAATATCTTTGGCAATGACAGCCCAAAAAGTATTCACTTCTTCAGACACTCATAATGCCTCCATGCTTTCATACTTACTTACATACTTACTTACTTACTTACTTACTTACCTACCACCCGGCAACAATTAACTCTTGTCAACTGTGTGGAATTTCATGCGTTGAGGGGAAGGAGTTTCAAATGGGGCTGCTAGCGGAAATTCCACTTTGGCAACGTTTGCCCAAAAAGTGCGACAAAAATTTTGGACATTTCTTTGCGGCTATTGGAAAAATTGCTTTTGCGTACGTGTGCAATTGTTTCTTTCCTACTTTTTTTTCAACTTACTTTCGGTCTTGTGTTTGTTTCTTTTGTATACGCTGTTTTGCGGGGGATTTTTAGAGTATATACGGCGTATGATATGTCTAACCATGTCAGCAACGCGTCTGGCAAGGCGTCTAAAAAGTTCACCTTCGAATCATATTCTATAATTTCACGAGCAAGTTAAAAAGCTTTGTCTTGCCGTTGATAGCAGTCAGTCAGTCAATGGTTAAGACCTTAAGGGAACCTAATCCGCTTCTTTTCAACTGACAACAACAGAGCATCTCCTAGCCGGGACACTTTAAAATGTTCTTTATAATTTTTTGTTTGTTTCAAAACACATATTTTTTTTCGTTGCTGCCTGCCATTTCTTATCACGTGTCATTGGGTTTGGTTCTTTGAACAAAAGCAAATAAAACGCTGACATGTTGCAGAGGCGGAGCCGAGCAATTTGCAGTGTGCACAGGACTCACACAGGACTGCGACTACTCCACAGGCTCATGACCAATACCGCAAATGAACGGCCGTTGACTAACCAAACGAAATGAACTAAAAGCGAGAAGGTTGAAGGGGGAGAGAGAGAGAGGCATGTGCGTATATGTGCAACATTGACATGAAGTTAATGGATGTTTTATGACCGACTAACTTCCCCAGCGATAAATCGCTTTTCCATGAGCCAGTAAATTGCGATTTGATTGTTTCTGTTCAACATGCAAACCGCTTCTACTATTTTTGCTGATTCTCTTGTTGCTGTTGATTTTAATACTCGATACCAAAGGTAAAGAGTATATTGGGTTTGTGCAATGTCCATCGTAGTGCTTGTCCGTCTGCCCGTCCGTCCGTCTGTCCGTCTGTAGATTCGCAACTTTTTTCGACACCCTTTAAGCTAGAGACTTGAAACTTTGGCAAATATCTTTATCTATGGCCGAGACAGATAAAGTCTCAAGATTGGTGTTCCACGATTACTGGGAGCTGGCAAATCGATAAATTCGATAACTCAAAATAGATAGATCCTTATGTTTCCCACATAAAAGTTAAAAACTGCCGATCTGAAAATTCTGTTTCTGTTTCTAATTTATTCATTAAATGTTGTAGAATAAATAAATAACACAAAGTCTTCTGCCAGCAATGCTGAAAAAGCCTTAAGCTTTATTTTTGCTAATAATGACTTTGAGAATATATAAAACATCCGAAAAATTATTCAATGTATAAAACTTCTATTACTTTCACAATGCTTTAAGTATATTTTGTCAGCTTTCACAGAGAAAGAATTAGGTAGGTTAAGTGTCATCAGACAGTTGGCGACGGCACTCTTATATTTAGAAAAAACATTTATATACCATGTCTTAGAAAGAAAATACTAGAACGAACATCCGATCGTTCAAAGTTCACTTCCTATCAAATATATAAATGCTATTAAATCGCAAAGAATTTGGAAAGACGAGGTTTCTTCTTTCGTTGCGGAATCTGTTTAAATTAGTACAAAATTTGAAGAGCTGTGAAACAAGTCATAATTAAATCGCTGAATTCTTTAAAATGAATTCATATATCAGTCTTTTTACAATTCTATTGATGGCTTTAACATTAAAGTCAGGATATGGATCTACAAGTGAATCGGTTAGTGCCCCAAACAAACGTAGTATTAATTCTTCCAATACTAATTTTGCGCTTTATTCAGTGCTTTGCGAAATCTAGGGAAGAAGACGAAATGTGTGGAAAATATTGCTATAAGATAGTCAAACCATTGCTCAAAAATTACGCCACTGTTCAGTCAAAGGAAGAACAATTTGAAGATCTACAAAACAAAATCAATGATCAAGAGAAAAATATCAAGCAGTTTGAATATGCAATACAACAGCTTAAATCTAATGTCAATGCAAGAGATAAAGAAATACAAAACAAAGATGATCAACTCGCCTTAAAAGATAAAGAAATAAAATACAGAGATGAAATAAAAGATAGTCAACTCGCCTTAAAAGATAAAGAAATAGAAATTAAAGATATTCAACTCGCTTTGAATTCTGCTAAAATCAAAAAGCTTGAATCAGAGTTCTCTGATCTTCAATCAAGTTCTAAGTCTTCAAACTGTCTGGGTAAATCGACCGATTTGTGTGTGTTGAATTTTCCCAAAATTGGGCCAACCTTTGTTTCCTGTGACTCCACATTGGCAGGTTCCGGTTGGACTGTTATTCAGCGACGAATTAATGGCAGTGTTGACTTTTACCGCAACTGGGATGAATATAAAGAAGGTTTTGGAGATTTGCGCGGAGAGTTCCATATGGGACTGGAAAAGCTGCACTTATTGACACAATCCCAACCCCACGAATTGTATATCCACCTTGAGGACTTTGCAGGCAATACTGCTTATGCAAGATACAGTCACTTTGTTGTTGGCAGCGAGGCAGAATCGTATGAGTTAAAAAAGATCGGAGAATATTCTGGAAATGCTGGCAATGCATTAAAATATCATCTTAACATGAAGTTTTCAACAAAAGATCGGGATAATGATAAAAGCGGCAGAAGTTGTGCGAATATGTATAAATCTGCTGGGTGGTTTAAAACCTGTTCACAATGGTAATTAAATATATAAAATATTTTTTTTTACATTTCAAGTTTAATATATCTAAATATTTTCTCTATATTTTGTCTACTAGTGATTTAAATGGAAAATATACGAGGGATGCTGGCTATAATGTTAAACACATCGCTTGGTATGATTGGAGTTTTAACCCAATTAAATTTGTCCAACAGATGATAAGGCCAATATCCCATTAACGTGTCAATTTATGAACTCTTTTTGATGAAATTATTAAGAATCTTTTAAATTTAAAGCCGAAATCAAATATTTCATAAATGTTATATATATTAATACTTTCATTCAGAAACTTAAAATAATCATTAATACAAGAAAAGAAGAATTTTAAATATGTATAAATATTTACCAAATTTGCATTCATCAAACTAATGTTATAAATGTCTGTTTAATTATATGAAATAAATCTCATTTTCAAATTTGTATTGCGCACACAAACAAACTGATTAATTTATATTTTGAGTGTTATAATTATTATTTTGCAGGTTTTTAGTTATTACTTTTACAAACTTTGAGCTAGAGTAACCAAATTTGAAAGGAAGATAGCTGATGGCATCCCAATCTGCATCAGAGAATCTTTAAGATGGCGTACACCCCTCCCGCATCCGTACTCCATTGCAATCAGGCCACATTTTACCGGTTTGAATACAGGTATCGAGTATACAGCAGTCGGTTGCGTCCGACTGCAACGTTTCCACTTGTTTTTTCATTGTGAAAATAAACGTGAAAAGTGAACAAGGCGAAAGGTCAGTCTACAACCATTTCCATCTTAAAGCCAACTTTTATGGGAGGTGAAGCAAGAAAGATATTTTGATTTTCTCATAAATTTTCTTATTGCTAAACTTCTATGCGATTCGTCACACGTTGCATGCCTCATTTTCATGGCAATCAAGCCATGTAACCCAACCTTTATGCCAAAATCTCATACTCATACAGATATGATGAGCATGTAACAGCAAAGAAAATCTAACAACAACAACAAAAGTCAACACACAAAACATATATATATATAACATATAAATCAAAGTTTCTTGCGTATCCCACAAAATTATTTATGAAAATTTATGCAATCGCCCCGGCTATGGCTTTGTCCAGCTTGGTTTTCTTTTCTTTTTTCTTTTTTGGCTGTTGACCCTCTTTTGCTTTACCTTTTGTTGTCAGACATACACATATCAAGTGGCTCGCAAATTTATACAACATTTGGCATTTTGTTTGCCACAGCCACAAAATTCATATGATAATGTAAAAGCTATTCACGATTTTGTTTCGTTTTTTTTATTGTTGCAGCGTTGACATTTTCTTTTCATAGGTAAATTTCCACATGATTTATGAGGCGAACTCAAATATCACATCTCATATACAAAGTGGCTTTAAGTGCAGAACTTGTACAAATCCTTGAAAGTGTAATCTATCGTTTCTACACTCTTCGCTCTTCGCTCTCAAATCGCCTTTTCAACATCAATTTATATGCTATTAATCCTTCACCTTATTCTTTTTGTTGTTGTAACATGTTAGCCTTTGGGCAGCTTCTACAAACTGTTTCTGCTTCAACCTAAGTAGTCCCTTGTGTCTTGTACCCATTATTTGGTCTGTCCAGGCAATTAGATGTTTGCGTTTCTAACTCCGACCAGCTACAACTGCGATTGTTTGCTGTCGTTCGTTGGTAAGGTAAAATGAGCTGGCTCTAAAGGCAATCGATTTCGGGTTACGCCCTCTCTACGGTTAGTTGCGTGCCATCAAGTGTATCAATAGCAAGAAAGAGGGCTGAAGTGTTATATGTCGCTTTAATCTTGCTGCTTGTTTGACAAGCTCTTAACACTAATTGAGGATATATGTGCAAAAATCACAAAAGGCCGCTCACTTTGTAGACAACTCCTTTTGACTCCATAATGATGCAACGCAGCTCAACGCAGCTCAGCTCAGTTAGTTGTATGCCAGATACTGACTTCTGACTGACTTCAAAGGCGCGTGATTTTTCTCAGAACTCTGAACTCTTTTCTTTTGCTTGTGGTGCGTTTGCGTGCTGTTTGATAAATCAGTTCAATAGGAGTTCAAACAATAAATGAAGCACATTAAATAGTTAAACATGTCTTGAAAGAAGAAAAAAACCTCTAACAAGAATACCAAAGATGCAAAGTAAAGATTTTCGCCTTCTGACTTGTATTAAACAAATTGAGAACCGTTGCAGAATGTTAACAAAAAGTCCACTTGCTGGCATTTTGCTTTAAAACTTATTGCGCCTGGCAAATAAATTGGCTTTTTGTGAACTTTATGAACTCACGCGGGATTAACTTGTACCTTTGATTGAATTTCTTTCTGCTATTTCTCTGTGTGCAGCGCTAAACTTTGCCAACTCAGTCTCTCCTTCCCCCAGGTTCCAGAATCCGATAAAAGAGCACAAAAGTTAAAAGCAGCAGCATCGCAGGAATACACGAATAATTCTCATGCTGGCCAAGACTGTCTGTGGCCTGAAACAGCTGCCAGACGTTAGCAAGGTGGTGCTGGAAGGGGGACGAAGTGGATGTGGAAGTTGTAGTCTCAATCTCAACGGCTGGAATTAGGCGTTTCCGTTTCAAGGTTATAAAGGTGGTGGGGTGGGCGGGGTTTTAAGACTGGCTAACAATTTGAAAATTTATGCTACCCATCGGTTGCTGCTGATTTTTGATTGTGCCACGGGGAGCCGTGAGAGTGTGGCGTCTACCTTTTTTTTTTTGGACTCTTGACTTAAGTGGCTGTGTGGCAAGCAATTGGTTTGGGACTTGTTTCAATTAAGGCGCATTACAATCTATCGCTGTGAAAGCTTTCGCTGCCTTTGCCCTGCCCTCACCTTCGATTGGCTGCGAAAGTTTTTATGGTTTTGCTGGCCAGATTCTATTATAAAGTTTAGGTAAGGCGACAGTCGACAGGCGACATGGCTAGGAGGTACAAGAGGCATAAATAGTTTTTGCGCTACGCGAAAAACCCAAAAACCGAGAAAAGTAATTAAAATTCAAATAGCAGACAAACATTTACATTAACATTTGCCTCAAGGATTCGCTATCTGCTATCTATATGTACTATATACTATACGGCAAAGGTACACAAAATGTATAGGGAGTATGGCGGGGGTTTTTATCAGTTATTTGGCTTTAAGTTGAAGTTGACGTCGCATCGTCGCTTTATTAAGCGACCCTCTGTGTGTGGCAAATGCTTTTGTTTGGCCTGGCGCCAGTCTGGCGCGCGACGCCACAAAGTATGCTATACTTCTGTGCTCTAGGTAAAAATCAGACATAGCTGCTAAGTGTGTGAGTGAATGAGTGATGACTCTTGGCTTGTGCTGCGTGCAGACGCAGACAATGTGCGGCATGATTATACTTATACTCATACGCATATAGACATCGCTCCCTGGGCGCTTTTTCTGCACTCAAATGACAATGCCAAAGCGAGATTATTAATATTGTATTTAATATGTGTGTGTTTGGATATGCCGGAGACATTTCATTATTTGCTTTGTTTACCAAAACCTAAATGAAAATTGAGTGTGTTTGTGCGTGTTGAATAACACTTGAGACCTGTGAAATGTTTCAGAGTTATAAGAGCCTTTACTTAGCTACAGTTGATGGTAGATTAAAACAGGCAGGTTTGAATTTGAATTGAATTGAAACAAAACTTTGTTTATCATAGAAGTTTTTAAGGCTTTAAGTCATGTTTGTTTCTGTAGAACTTTGAGAAGATTTTGCTTTTTTCTATAGCTACAGTCGCACTTCTCTATAACGTTCTTCGGTGCAACGAAGCTTTTTATGCCACGAGCTCATTCTATATTACGAAATTCCTTTGCATCGAAGTTTTTTCTTGTCAAGTCAGTCAAGGGGCTGTATAATTTCCGCTTGGTGGCTATGATGCTTTGTTCCGTAGACAACTCGCTCACTTCTCATCTCTAATCTTTATTAATATGGCAACTTTTGACCATGTTATAATCGCAAAAGATATTAAATCACTGCGATAGCGCTGCTAACGCCCCAAAAACCCCCAGTAACCAGGTTCATCAGCACATATTTCATTGCACAAAAATTCAATATCAAAGCAATGTGAATGCGCAAAACGCCCGCACAAACACACACACACACACGCACTCACAGTTGTATAAACTCACGCACTCACTCATATGGCACAGCATGCGCTGAAAAGTATGCTATGAAAATGTAAAAAGCGCTTAGCTGTAACCTAGAGGTTGCTTTCTAGCTGGCATTCACAACAACTATGTACATATTCACGTTCATGTTCTCATCCTTGTCCTCGATTTCATCTACGTATGCAGAGCACGCGTTGATAACGTAAAGTACAGAGCCACCAACAGCGCTGCATGGACATAATTAATTTGGATCCGGTTTTTTTTTTAATTTTATTTTTTATGTTTGGTTTGTTGGTACGCCCAGCAACTGGCCAGCAATTTGTTGCCGCTTGCTGTTTGTGGTTTTTTTTTTCTCGCGTTACTTTTGCGTGCAACCCAAAAATTAATCAAGTGCTAGTTACTCAGCGAGCGCAGTTTTTAATTAAAGCACAGCGCATCAAAGCAAACTTTCAGTTTTTCTCAATCTCTTTCTCTCTCTTCTCTCTATCTTTGCACTCTTCGATTTTTTAGTGTGTTTAGTGTATGGATGTTTAAAGCTTAAAGCCAGCTTTGCTGACAGTTTTGAAGGTGTTGCCAAAGAGTCGCCGGCAGGCATTGGACGAACTGCGACGACTGCAAAATAATAATACAAACCAATTTCATGCTGAATTAAACAGGACACACTGTGCGGAACTGTCTGTGTGTGTGTGTGTGTGGCTGTGGGGTAGAAAGCGCAAACAACAATAGTTGAAGTGTCCTGTCAACAAGCAACCAAAGTCGAAGCACCAGCTCTACCAATTACAACAACAACAACGGGAAGAAGACAAAGGCAGCACGTGCATTGCGCTTTTTTTGCTTAACTGACAACAAGGGGCATGCCACACACTTGGCCTTGGGCAATTTTAAAGAAGAAAACTTTTTGTGGCGCGCTAAAATTATCACACGTTTATACACAGAGAGAAAAAGTAGGCTGAAATCCAATGTTAAATGTCGTAAACCAGAATATTTATTATTTGATGTTTCAACCTGGAATCAAGTTCTCACCTCTTTTCTCTCTGTGTATTAACATCCGTTACAACTACAAATACATCTATTTTCCTTGTGAGTTCGTGGCTATAATTGTGTGTGTGAGAAGTACCTCAGGCACACCTCGGTTAGCAGAAATGAAACCCAGAGCAGCGGCAACACAGCGACGTGTCTCGCATAATTTGCACCACAAGTGCACAACAATAGAAAGAAGCGGCAGCAGCAGCACCAGCCCCAACATTAGCATTAGATGGGAATAGAGAAAGGCCAGGAAGAGAGAGAGAGAGAGAGAGAGAGAGAGAGTGAGAGGCTGCATTGTGCTTATATAATACGCGTGAAATATTAGAAATTAAAAAACACATGACAAGCTGTACGAAGAGAAGAGGCGGAATATACTTTGATTTGTCTGCCAGTTGCAGACAGGCGTTGACAATCACCATCCTCCCTCCGCCCCTCTCAACCTTTCCCCCTAATCACACTTTTAATATCTCAAAGTCAACAGCAGCAGCACCAAACAACAACAACAACAACGACGACAATAACGACAACAATAATAACCGAGTCGAGCTTTTATTCGCGGGGATGTTTCAATAAATTAGAAAACACCTGTTTTGCCCTAGACAGATGTCTGCCACCTTCCTGCCAGCCCCCGCCCATCCCACTCCCCACCTTAGCGTAATGAAAATAAGCATGATATTATGCCACGACTAAATAATTTGTGTGGAGTCGCGGGGAGCAACGGTCGCGTAATTTATGTTTTTTTGCTACTTGGCCGCATTTCGCGGTTTTTTATTGCTACGTGTTGGCTCGAATCAGGGCCAGAGAGACAGAACGAAAGAGAGAGGAGTGCAGTCAGGGCCAGAAAGGCCGAAACCGTGCTCTGGCCATAATGTCGTCATGACAGACGCGGCCATAAAAGATAATTATGATTCCGGTAATAGGTTTTATTTTCGCGTGTACCTCTTTTGTTTGTGTACCCCACCATGCCAGCCCGTGTCACTTGCCCCTTGTCCCACCACAATGCTCATTGCCAAAAACTGACGCCATGTTTGTGCCTGTTTGTTGTGGCGGCTGCCGCTTGTCGTCGCACAAAGGTCGGTTTACTTGCGCCTCTTCCCTTGTCTACGCTTGCTGCACATTTACTTTTCGGGTGACCAACGTGGCATAGAAATTATGCGCATTATACGCGCCGCGCTTCAGCGCCTTGCTAAAAAATTATATCCGCGGCAAGCCCCAAAAAAAAATAAAATGTTCACTTCTTTATGCCTTTGATAAATTGCAAGAGGTTTAAACTGTGTGTATGTGTGTGTGTGGTAGATTTTTAATTAGCATTACCACCACTAGGTTGCATAAGGGGCATGTAATCTGAAATGGAAAACTTGGTAAGGCAAATCAATGCTGCGATTATATATTTCCCTATATTTATAAGGTTGTCAAATGTAACTAATGCTATGAAAATATAACTTTAAAATATATGTGCTAATAAACTTATATTTATAGAAATCTGAACAATTTAAGTGTGAATATTTATGATGTGACCCAGTTGGGCAAGTCGAAGTGGAGCCCATTCTAAGACCTCTTCTAGTGCATTGCCTAAGGAGTCTTTTTGCTAGTGCTACGTTTAGGTCTTTCTCGATCTGAGCAGTAGGGAAAACTAATAATATAAGTTTAAAGTCAAAACAATTCACTTCAAAACCTGGATAGAAAGTATTTTTCAGTGAAGCACCTCACACCCATCAGGAACGGATAGATTATTCTAATGAAGTTGTCAACCTTATGAAGATTAATGCCATTTTCACCGTTACAATTAGACGCGGGGATGATGAAAAACTCATCAGCTAACAAAGAATAATTGTTCGAACATGATAATTGTCTTAAGCGAGCGAAATGCAAATTGAATTGAGTGTCAGAAGCGAATGTGATTGATTAATGGGGCAATGCCAGCCAACAACAGCCAGTTGACCCAGTTTCAATTAAACAACGCTGCAGGAGGTGAAGGCAAAGAATACAGTTTAAGTATCCTTTTTCGAAGCAAATCATTGGCGAAAATCAAACAGGCAAGCGACAATGCGGAAATGACAGCCGTTGATGTCTAATGGAAAACGTGTGCGGGCATAAAAATGCCCGCTAAGAAAATGCATAAAAAATGTGTGTGCGAGCAAACAGACAGGACATACAGGACATACATACGACTTAGATAAACTCACACACACATGTGTGTGTGCAAAAAGGACATGCAAAGGACAAACGGAAGTCACATATGCAAAGTTCGCTTATCGTCCACGACACAAAGTTACTTTTGCGCCAAAGTCCATAAAATATTTTTATATACCACCAGAAACCGAATCAGATTCAGGATTCAGTTTGTGTGGCACACAGGATACTTGGCACAGCCTCTCCGCCCCTTCTAGCTGGGGCATACCTACGCGTAAATGGAGCGAGGTCCTTTGCGAATCAAAATGGGGAAATTGTTTACACAAGTCATAAGCATTTTTTAGCGAGCCAGGCCATCGTCTTGGCCGTCTTGGCCGTCTTCTTGTTTGCCAGCAGTATAAACGCTTTCCATTTGCATAAACCTTTGCCAGCCAACGGGACAAAGCAGCCAAGCTGTGTGAGAATCGCCAACTTTTTGACAACTGCAATAATCATAACTGCAGATATCCTCACATTGATTTCTAATGCGAAAGATTTGATATAAAGATTGTACAGCGCCAGGCGCGCCATTAATGGCTTTGTCTTACAAGTCCTTATTCAAGTTCTTGTTTCTCTCTAAAGTGTTCGTTATTCCACTTGATTTGAATTCGCCAACGAGAGCCCATAAACCAACTAAAGTTTAAACTTTAACACTTTACTTTTATGTCAATGGACAGACACTCAGCTCACAGTGGGTCAACAACTTTTTACAGAAAAAACATATAAAAAACTCCATTTCGAGGACATTGATTGAAATTGATATGGCCTTAAAAGGTATTTAAGGAATCAGGGATTATATTTTAAGTAGTCAATGGCCGATATTTTGTGTATTTAGGTGTACATTGTTTGTACACTGTCAGAAAATACAACCCCCACGCAACAGTACATAAATATCAGGTTTCATGGCGTGTTCTCAAAATCAGAAGCGCTAACAAATCTTCTTTTTCGAGTGAAATTTTATACCCTGAGTAAAGAGAAATAGCTTTTCTTTCTGGACAAACTCTCCAAACGGTCGAAACTGTTTACCTGATGATTTTCGGTACACTTCCTATCAAGTGTAATCGATGTCTGCAACTAAAATAAATAATCTTTGTGTTTGTATTTATTTTTTTGTTGTCGTTCGCATTTTAGGTTAAACGACATTTTGTACCGTGACATGTTTGCCTGTCGTCGTCATCCCATTTGTTGTTGTTGTTGTTTTCGATGCGATTTTTGAACTTGCTTGCTGATGATTGATGACACTTAATTGATGAACATGCAGCAGAGGATTTTGGTAGGGGCGAGAGAAACGAGAGAATGCTTAACAACAGCGACTTAAAGTAAACATTTGCACTTGGCCCAGACTGGCTTTAAGTGCGTGAATGTTGAATGGTCAAAACAGCTTTCGGCTTAAATGCTATTCAGCTCGACGGAGAGAGATTCAACCACCTCTGCGACAACGACGACAAAGACTAGACATTTTCCAGGTCACAGGTGCTTTTGTTGTCCGCATTAGATTTGCCTCTGACATTTGGCCACACACACACACACACACACACACAAATCTCTCTCGGAAAGTCTGACCATTTGGCTGTAAAATTTATTTCATTTAACTACCCCTCGTACCCAATTTTCGTACCCCCGTGTCCACTACACGCGTGACGCTGACAGTTTTATGGCAAAGTTAAGCCGATATCAACAGCAGGACACATGCCGCTACAGAATGCCAACCAAACCCGAACCATAAAAGTGCAAAATTTAAAGCCCTTTTTTTTGGTCATACCTTTTGCCAACAACAACAACAACAGCAACACCAACAAGTGGGCGGTGCTGGCAAAAGCCTTGCTTTGTGTATACAACAAAAAGGGTTTTTTAGGTTTTCCACAAAGCTTTTCAATGAATTCATTCATGGTTAAAGCAGATAACAGATTGTCACATTCCACACCGTCCACACCGTCCACACTGTCCCGTTTAACAGTTTATGTCAGTTTGATTTAAATACATTGAAAGTCTTCTTCTTCTTTTTTTGTCCAAATGAATAATTGTCAAACAGTAATCAAAAGTAGTGATTTGGACATTAAACAATTAATTCATCAGAATTAAATCAAAAAGATATTGAAAACAAGTAAGAAGGCTCTAGTCGGGAGAGCCCGACTAGAAGATACCCTGAACCCAGTTGCAAAAATAAATTAAATTTATACAAGACTTAACTTCAATCGATTAAATTCGATATCTCCGGTGTTTCTGAACCGATTTGGACGAAATTTTCAGAAAAGATCTATCGTTACCCATTCTTTCAACCATCATTTTTACGTTTTTCAAATTCGATATTTTTTTGTTTTCGATCGCATGTGTATATCGGAAACCAGAATAGTTATCGATAATTTGAAGCAAACTTGTTCTGCTCATGGTATAGGAGAACTTATAACCCAAATCTGAAGTCTCTAGCTCTTGTAGTCTCTGAGATCCACGCGTTCATACAGACGGACAGACGGACGGACAGACGGACAGACGGACATGGCTAAATCGACTCGGCTGTTGATGCTGATCAAGAATATATATACTTTATAGGGTCGGAGATGCTTCCTTCTGCCTGTTACATACTTTTGCACAAAACCATTATACCCTTTTTTACCCATTTTATGGGTTAAGGGTGTAATGAATAATTGAAATTGCAAAAGTGTTTGAAATACTTGGAACCTTATAGAATCAATTTGTGACTTATATCAGCTACAGTAAACTGCAACTCAACGTTACAGTGTTATCATTATATGCGTGAACTGTAACTGTTCAGACTTAATGACGGTTTTAATCAAACGTCTTCTTATCAACGCGCGGTACGAGCAAGAACTTGTTAAACACATTTATTTCGATACAGCAAAGAAGTTAAATTTAACTTGAACTTTAGTGGTAAATGTGTAGTAGAAGTTGACAGTTGGATCTGGAACGTAGGCCATATAAGACGTTGCCCAAAACACAGAAATGAACTTGCCGGCATGGAAGATTCAAAACTTAATTGTTCTTCTTCTTTTGGCCAGTACGATCAATGCTCAAAATTCAATGGATAATGAGAAGAGCCACTGCACCTCAGTGGCTGGTATGGTGAATCTGTTGCAACTGGAATCAAAGCTTATCGAAAATCTCAATGATTATGCAAATGAACTGGAATTGAAGCTATTGGAAGTTCGCACATATGTCTCACAAGTGCGTGCTGAAAGCAGCAGAGCCTTGAACAACACTGAGCCATATTTGTCCAATCCTTTGAATGCATTCTCTCTCATACGACGCATGCATGAGGATTGGACACATTGGCAACTGTACATGGAGCAAACAGTGGGGCAACAGCAAGTCAATTTTGTTAAGACACAAAGAGACCAATTGCCCAGCAGCATTGATGTCCAAGAAGCAGCTGCTGCCTTGAATCGCATCTACATCACCTACGGCTTAAGCATTCCTGACATTGCTAAAGGATTGCTCAATGGCAAGCAATACAAGTGAGTTTATTTCGAGGTCAATGGATACATCCATCCAAGCTTTGACTGTAATATTCTTAGTGTCAGTTTGAATGCGTTGGACAGCTATGCTTTGGGCAAGTATCACTATGATCAGCAGAGATTTGCTGATGCCAGTCAATGGATTGTTCAGGCAATCAACTGGTTAAATGAAAAACGTCAGCTGCCTTTGCCACTGCAACTGGATCGTTCAGAGGTGCTGCACGTTTATGCCGAGGCACTTATCAAAATGAGTAAGTGTCAAGATAACAGCTGATGTTTTTGTTTTTACTCTCATACCGAAGGTAAAGAGTATATTGAGTACATCTTTCTAACAAGTTTGTTGTCATTATTAGATCGTTACAGTGATGCTCTGCAAGTTCTTCACACTGCGACAACCTTGAAAAAAGATAATTTGAAATTGTTGCTGCGCAAATCGGAAGTCGATACATTGATAAGAACAGAGCCCAATGTTCGACCCAAGACGGTATCTTTGCACTCTGCTTTAAATCAAAAATCAATCAATAAAAATCTTGATTTCGTTTTAAGTATAAAACACCACCAGTGGGTGACTATGAAAAAGGGTGTCGAGGTCAGTTTGCTAGTTCCAGCAGATTGCACTGCGTCTACAATAGCACAAATTCACCATTTCTACGACTGGCACCACTGAAAATGGAGCTATTGGGCTTAGACCCTTACATGGTGCTCTATCACGATGTAATAACATCCCGGGAAATCAGTGAGCTTCAGAATCTAGCTGTGCCCAGTCTTAAAAGAGCCGCTGTCTTTAACCACCAGAGCGGTCGCAACACTGTGGTTCAAACGAGAACCTCAAAGGTTACCTGGCTAACGGATTCTCTCAATCCACTCACTGTGCGTCTCAATAAACGATTGGCGGATATGACAGGCTTCGATATGAACGGATCGGAGATGTTGCAGGTCATGAACTATGGTATAGGTGGTCATTATGACACGCATTATGATTTTTTCAACGCAACAGTTGTAAGTATCAAAAGAATGTTTTAAGAAAACATTATTCAATATTTCGTTTATTAGGCTACGAACTTGACAAGGCTCAATGGCGATCGAATTGCTACCGTTCTTTTCTATGTAAGTTCAGACTTTAAACTGATATCAGCTGAGTGTACTTAAGCCTACTGTCTATAGCTAACTGATGTGGAACAGGGTGGCGCCACAGTGTTTCCCAACATACAAAAAGCTGTCTTTCCTCAAAGAGGAACAGCTGTTCTATGGTACAATCTAAAGGATGATGGCGAAGGTGATAAAAGAACCATGCATGCCGCCTGTCCCGTTATAGTGGGATCCAAATGGGGTAAGTGCCATAATAATTTAAAAATTTATTAAAAACCATTATTATTTTGTTTGTGTTTCATAGTTTGTAACAAATGGATTCGTGAACGACAACAGATGTTCAGAAGACCATGCTTAAAGAGGCAGTAGGAAAGAGAATTCCAACACACATCGATAACAAACAACTTTGTTTTGTTTAATCAACTCAATACTCGAAAATAATATTAAATGTTTCTGGAATAAATTAGTTGGCATTGAAGTAAAACTTGAATTCCTCATACTTTATAAGTGTTTTGGGGGACACTGATAGTTCTTACTTTGAACTTTGAACAGGACAATGAGTTCGTTTATTCGTTCGAATATATTTGCTTTTTTTGCGTTTGCATTACTCTTGCATCCCACTAAAGCCAAAGATGAACCGATAGAAAACAGCTATTCCACCTCAGTGGCGGGAATGATGAAGCTTGTGCTGCTGGAGGCCAAGCTGGTGGAGAATCTAAGCAACTATACAGAAAAATTACAAAAGAAATTCGATGTGCTAGAAAGGTAAAAACGACAAAACATTGATGGGATAATAATTTTCTTAGAATGTTAGTTTCCACAGGATCGTACCACTGCTACAGGCCGAAAGTGACAAGGCCATGAAACAAATGGAAGACTATATAGCCAATCCTCTGAACGCCTTTGCACTTATACGTCGCATGCATATGGACTGGCCAGCATGGAAAATATTCATGGACACTCTAACTGATAGCTCGCATGCAACATTTATAGACCAGCATAAAGTTGAGCTGACAACTCTAACTGATTTGCAGGAGGCTTGTGAAGCAATCGAACGCCTGCGAGTTGTTTACAATTTGACAATTGGGGCTATGGCTAAAGGGCTGCTCAACGGAACGCAGTACGAGTAAGTGATGTCTAATAATATATATATTTTAATGACGATAATCTTAAATACTGATCTACAGCACTAGTCTGAATGCTCTGGACTCGTATGCTTTGGGTCAATACTTACATAGGCATAAAGCTCAATTTGTTGCTAAGGAATGGTTTGCAGAGTCTGCAAAGTGGCTAATGAATCATACACTTCCCACACCAACTGGTGGTGAAAATGCAAAAATGTTGCATTTGTTTGCAAACGCATTAAGTACTTATAGTAAGTACTTATATTAACCCCTTACCCTTACGATTATAACTATAGTTTCCTTTACTTAGAGCATTATTCGATTGCTTTGCCACTTTTCGATCGAGCACTTGAGATGGGAAATAACACAAACAATCCAGATCAATTGAAGAAAAGAAATGAGCTCAAGCAGCTCATCCAAGAAGAGCCAGTATTTAAACCTAAACCCAATGAGGACATTCACCTTTATGCAGCGGGTTGTCGTGGTGAATTCAAGCCGAGAACAAATCTGTATTGCGAGTACAAGTTTAAGACGTCGCCTTTTCTCCGACTGGCTCCCTTTAAAGTTGAGGTTCTCCTTCTAGATCCCTATGTGGCGGCATTTTATGACGTATTGTCGCCACATGAAATAGCCGTGGTGCAAGACCTTTCTCGACCACTTTTAGTGAGGAGCAAAGTAAGGAGACATGGAAAGCCCGTTATGGAAAAGACGCGAACCTCACATGGAACTTTCTTTAGAGCCGATATCCACAATGTCACAAAACGTATTGAAAAACGTATTGAAGATATGACCGATTTGGGCATGGAAGGCTTTGAGCAGGCCAATGTGTTGAACTACGGCTTGGGTGGACACTATGGGTTACATAATGATTATATTAGCAACATCTCTCCAGTAAGTTTTTAGCTGAACAATTCTGATGCGTTTCTGATAACAATTGAATAACGTTTACAGCAAGATTTAGCAGTTTATGGAAATCGGGCTGCAACAGCTCTTTTTTATGTATGTAAATGTGTTTTGCTGTTATCTCTCTAAATAAGCATATGAAGTTTTCCTGTTAATTTACAGCTGTCAGACGTTGAGCAGGGAGGCGCAACAGTATTCCCTACACTCAAACTTTCCGTTAGTCCAAAACGTGGAAAAGCTCTTTTCTGGTACAATATGCATTATAATGGTTCGAGCGATATTAGAACTCGTCATGGAGGCTGTCCTGTTCTTGTGGGCTCCAAGTGGGGTAAATCGTCAACTGACAAACATAGCGATACATTAAGTTTCTTATTCCAAACCCTTTTTCTCAACAGTCATGACTAAATGGATAAGGGAGCGCGTTCAGTTTTTAAGGAGACCTTGTCCAAAAATAAATTCTATTTGAATCTTATTTAAGACAAACGCCAAAAAGGTTTTCAAACCAAATAAATAGTTGTTAATCAATAAATTAAATTTATAGAACATGCAACTTACCAGATTAACTTCCCTCACAGCTGAAATTAAAAGAATTTCGATTATAATAAAATATTTAAATAAATATTAAAAACGCTAAAATACAAAAATATATTGAACAACAAGACATAACTGGCTACGAAATCTAAATAAGTTTTTGCTCACAACATAATGTTGAAGTTGTCAAGTCGAAAATGTCTCATATATTAAACATATTTAAATTGATATTTATTTGTTTGATGATTGCTCTAATCTTAAATTCAATAAATGCGAATGAAAATGCAACGGTTGAGGAAAGCCATTCCACCTCAGTGGCAGGAATGGCCAAGCTGGTGTTGCTGGAGGCCAGGCTTATTAAAGAACTTAGAAGCTTTAAGGACGAAGTGGAGAGGAGATTGACAATACTAAAAACGTAAAGTTGAACAAATTACTTGACCAATTTGAATCTATATCTATAAAGTATGCTCAGTGCCGTTTTACAGTTGCGAGCCGAAAGTGCCAAGGCCACAAGCAAAACGCAGGATTATATATCAAATCCTCTGAATGCGTTTTCACTTATACGACGCATGCATATGGATTGGATTGACTGGAAGGTGTTCATGGAGGAGCCAATTGGCTGGTCGCAAGTGGATTATATAACACAGCACAAATCGGAGCTGCCGAGCAAAACTGATTTAGAAGAGGCGTGTGAAGCATTTCACCGTTTAAGCGAGGTTTACAACTTGACGATTGGGGATGTGGCTAAGGGCTACCTCAACGGAAAGCAGTACGAGTAAGCACTAAAAGATATATCAATTGATACTGGCTTTAACTTCTTCTCAACCGCAGCACAAGTCTAAATGCTTTAGACACTTATGCAATAGGTCAATTCCTACACGAACAAAAGAATCATTACTTGGCCAGGGAGTGGTTTGTTGAGACTAAAAACTGGTTGATGTCAGATCAAATACAACCCAGTCGATTGGGAGCTGAGCCTGAGAAAATGCTCAAGACCATAGCCGTGTTGTTTGTTAAAAATAGTAAGTAGTCAAAGTCGATAATAAAACCAGAGTCTTAACTAACTTTCTATTTTTTTTTTAGAGTATTACTCGATTGCTTTGCCTATTTGGGAGCATGCTCTGGTTATTGGAAACAAAACCAATTATATTCCAGATTTAATACTCATGGCTAACATCGAGGAAATGTCCAAAAAGGAACCTAAACGAGAGCTCCCACCATCACAGACTATGCTTTCGCACTCTTTAGGTTGTCGTGGTAAATTTGTACGGCAATCAAATCTATATTGCGAATACAAGTTTAAGACTTCATCTTTTCTCCTGCTGGCACCCCTCAAAATGGAAATTGTCCTAGAAAATCCTCGCATAGTTGTCTTTCATAATGTACTCTCGGATGGTGAAATCATTGAGCTCCAAAATTATGCCCTTCCGTTGTTAAAGCGCACACATGTGCAAGAGAATGGAACTATGATTGTCATAAAAACTCGAACCTCAAAGGGTGCTTGGCTGGAACCATACCTCAACAGTCTTACACAGCGTATTGTAAGACGAGCTGAATATATGACTGATTTGAATTTGCAAAGAGCGGAACTGTTGCAGGTTATGAACTATGGACTAGCCGGACACTTTGATCCTCATTTTGATTACTTTAATACGACAGCGGTTAGTTGGTTTATTCAAGTTATTGTATTTCTCATCATTGTTTTTGACTTTATTTCAGGAACGAGAAAGTGAGTCTGGTGATCGAATTGCCACACTTCTGTTTTATGTAAGTACGATTTCTTGCAAGGTCTTTTTATATATAAAAAGATTTGATTTAATCGTTCCACAGTTGTCTGATGTAGAACAAGGTGGCGCAACAGTTTTTCCTCAACTTGAGCTTGCTGTTAGTCCGGAGCGTGGAACGGCTCTCTTTTGGTATAATTTGCATGATGATGGAACTGGCGATTTGAGAACTCTGCATGCGGGCTGTCCAGTTCTTGTTGGCTCCAAGTGGGGTAATAATAACAAATCGACTCTGCAGTCACCAAATTAATGCATACTTTCCCAAACAGTTATGACCCAATGGATAGGTGAACGAGAACAGCTTTTTACTAGACCTTGTCGAAAGCGGCACACTAATTGAATGAAGTTGATGTTGTCAGTGAATGAACATACCATTTATTAAACTCAAATGCTTGCAAGTCATCCGACACGTATGCAAAATCATAGACAAACAAATTTCCGTCGTAATCACTTTACACTTTACACTTAACTAAAAACCCAATCTAACCTAACCTATATATCCAATCCCTTCAGCTCATCCTTCTGTTTAGTGGCTTAAATGCTTTTTAAAATGCCAACATGGAAAAAAAATAAAGTGCTGAGTGGTTGATAGTCGAAGCTTTGGGAGCTTTGGTTGTTTACCATTTTTCGGTAGCTAGGTGAAAACAGAATCCCCTCCCGCCTTAAGCAACCGCAGTTGCGCACCATTTTAGCATACTCCTAGGCGCCATCCTTGCGCCTTTTTCGCTCCATCCACACAAACGTCCAGCAACAGCAGGCGTCTGGTGTCTGACACCGCGTACGTGATGTGCAACTTAATGTTTCAATTAGAGGTAAAGTGGCGCCCACGTCAGCAACCAGCAACCAGTACTAGCTCCCGCTTAGGTTATCATCGTTATCGTTAAACAAGCAGAGTGTATGTGTATGTGTATGTATGTGTGTTCGTATCAGTGTCAGCATCTCGGTATCAGTCTGTGCACTTATCTGCTTTTAAAAGTTTTAATAATGAACTGACGCTTACCACCGAGAAACGTGTGCGTCGTTCGTTGTTCACCAAATGAATAATCTGCCCTCTTCGCTCCTCAGTTGAGACTTTAGTTTCAGTGCCGCCTGCTGACTGGGCACTTTTGATAATTTGTTTACAATCCACTCGACACGGCGCACCTTTTGTGCAAGTTATTTGCATACATTCGGGTATATTCTAAGAGGAAAGAGTATTTGGCTAGCCAAAAGGGTCAAGTTGAGAACACACACGCACACTGTAGCAAGTGCAGCGTGAATAATTCGTAGATTTAATTGAATTTTCGCATTGCTGAAAACTGTGAAAACTCAAATAAAACTTTAGTTTGACCACAAATGGTAGAATTATTCGGGTGGAGAAAGAGAAACAAACTTTGGCTTGAAATGCAACTGCTCAAAAGATTTCTTATTAAAGTTTTGACAAAGAAGCCGAAACCGAAACTGAAACTGAAAATGGCCAGCGGCAGCTAAAGTCCTTACAAGGATAAACCATCGCCTGTCCTGTCCTGTCCTGTCCCTGGGCAATCGTGCGCACCCAACACCTTTAAATAGAGAGCGGCGACCACAGCAATAAATAAAAAATTGCCAACATATGCGAAATGTTAACTAATTCGAGCGGCATAGCAGACATTTTCAATGCTCTTCGCTCGAAATCAACATGAAAGAAAATTACTAATATTATTTATATGCTCTTCTAAGGGTAGCTCATTGTTAAGTCGACTATGCCCACTTAAAAAAAAAGAGTAGATAGAAACGTGTATACCAAAAAAAAAAAAAAACCTATTTCATTTTGATTGTGTGTGCACTTTATGATGCGTCCTGTACGCTCGCTCACCACCAAGATGATTACATATGCCCAGACCAATAATAATTTTGAGCAACCGAAAAAAAAATACATACATATAAGAGGGAATAAAAATCAAACAAGGTTAAGAAATGTTTGGTTGTAAGGCCGACACAAAGTTTGATTGTGCAAAATCTAGCAAAAATGTTTTATGCACAGTCTAAAAAGGGTTGCCAGGGTTTTGTGGTCAATGAAGGAAATATGATTTGGATTTTGTTACTTTGATTACACACATTACATGGGAAACTCACGCACACACACACATCTATCTGAAAAAGTAGCAGACGTTCCCAGACGTTCAGCGCAGACGGTTCCCCAACGCGGGGTCAACGGTGGTTGTGGCATCCAAGTGCTTGCCGTGCTACAAACGTGTGTTAAATTTCAGTTGGACATGGAAATATTAATGCACTAAGGGAGAGCGCAAGGCCGTAAAGCATTTGATGTGCTTGTGTGTGTGTGTGTGTAAGTTCGTTGCAGGAAATTGAGTTTTTCATATATGAATGTATGTATGTATGCATGTGTGTGTGTGTGTGTGTGTAATGTAAATAATAGCCAGCAAAAGGCACAAGAAATTTATGCACGCACTCAAGCGCACCAAATTTGTTTTACGCGTCTTCTTTGCTTCTTTTTCTTCATCGTTCTTCTTCTTTTGCAACAGCAGCAAAAGCATCGCACTCTCAGGGTCACTTTAAGTGTAAGGTTATCAAATGCAAAGGGTATTGTGATAATCTCATCAAATGTGTAACATTAGACTTTCTTCATAAATCTGTAATCTGTTGATTTTTGGTTTGGAAAGTTTACATCAAAATGTCTTTCGATGAAGAACTCTTTGTAATATTATTATCTTTTAGTATTTATATTGTTTTTAATCTTTTATTATTTAATTAAATTAATAAAGTTCCATACCATATTTTGATAGAGTCGACCTTCCATTTGAAGAATCTAAAGGGGACGGAAAAATAATTCGTTTTAGAGCAAATTAGTTAAATAAAATTGTTGTTTGATTGAATCAAACTGTAAAGAAACTTCTTTGTAAGGAAGTTCCTAAAAGAAGAAACATTTAACTGTGGTTTTAATAACATTTAATATGCATATGGAATGCATACAAGAGTATTTCAATATCGTCATGCCCCCATTTTTCTTATTTTTCATTCTCGAATCGTTATTTTTTTTTTTTTGCTTTGATTCAACAATGTAAATGCTTGAGAAAATCGATAAACGAGAATGCGAGTGTACGCAAAAAAAAGTGTGAAAGATGTGCGTGAGATTTTGTTGAGATTTAAGCTATTTAGGTTTTTTGTTTCTTGGTGTAGGCATAGAGAGTTCTTGGTCGGGCATTCGTTTAAGTAACACAGTTTAGCTGCCAAGGCACTTGGCACTGTGTCTGACCCAGCTTTCAACAAGTCCGCATCTGTCACTTACCTTGTAACCAAATGTCCAACAAATTGATATAGCTATTTATATACTATATGTATATGGCAAACCGATGCGGTGATGACAACAATTCGGTCAGGTGATGCCAGGGATTGATTCTCCCTCCTAACCCCTTTGCAATTTCGAATGAGATGCAAAACTGTTTTTCGATTAGAGAAACGTTTTGCCAGCAAACGAAACATAAATTGATTAAATGTCACTCGAAATGCGGCTGCAATCGGCTCACAATCAATTACAAAATGACAAATTTGACAGGCGAGTGTATGTGTGTGTGTATTCGTATGTGTATTGGTCCAAAACGGATGCAATGCGCATAATCTGGACAGTACGTCAATGCAGCCATCCAACTCTGACAACTGAATCCAGAGAGAGAAAGAGAGAGAGAGAGAGAGAGGCAGGCAGGCAGTCCAGTGGACAGACAGATTGTCAGTTGGAGAGCAGCCGAAATCAATGGCAAAGTTGATTTACGTGCGGTTGCCAATTGTGTTCAAGTGAATCACAATTGTTGGATGGAGTTGGAGGCGTGGCAACACACACACACACACATACACAATCAGTGTTCATATATCGAAATGATTTGCTGGCCAAAACTCAACAACGACGACGACAAAATGCAGCTAAACGAATTATGTCTAATGGCATTTCAGGTTGAAATGCGATTAAAATGCAATTTGAAATGCAAAACATTTTCCCCACCCAGCCAGCCACAACAGATGTAACGACACAAGGTGTGTGTGGCAGGGGATGATCGCGGGGCAGGGAATGTTTAAGTTAAAGAAGAATGGTGCAACTTGTGTCTGTGCCCCAAACACTTGAAAGAGTTTTTGTTTTGTCTGTCTGGCTGCCAGCCAAAATGTTGCCAATTTCTTTATTTTGTGAAAGCAACAAAAGCTAAATTGTTGCATGTTGCAGTTACCTGCTGGCCAAGCTAAAAGAAATTAACATTAAATGTCTCAGAACCATGTTTCAAATCATGCGAAACGCTTGCATAATTTATGGCAAAATTTCAACAATTAAAAATCCATTGGCAAGACACAACAGCTAAAACCAACAACAACAACAACAACTTGTCAAGAAATAAAAGACATGACATTTTGGTTTGCCAAGAAATGTTTTGGATGGAGTTTCTTCTTTTCGTTTTTCGTTTTTTTGTACCTTTGGCACCTCAAACTCAACCTCAAAGTGCCCCGCTGCCGCGTTGTCAACAAAGTATAATTTATGTGTTTGCCGTTTCGTCTGTTTGGCGATTGGAGTTCGGTTCCCGGACTAGGATTTGGCCAGCACAAACACATTGCTAGACAAGCACGAACATGACAGCGGCTATGTGTAGTTGTTGCTGTTGTTGTTGTTGTTGTTGTCGTCGTCTGCTGTTGCTTCTTCGGGAATTTCACGTGGAAAAAGTGCAGCAAGAAATTATTTTAATTAAAAGAGCCAAAAGGCAGGCAAAAACTAAAGACAAAGAAATCTACTTCTAGACACTTAATGCAGACGAGGTGTGCATACACAGAGAGAAAAGGCAAAGCAATATGAAATCAAGTTAAGTATACGAAAGACATCCATAAATATTTTTCTAAGAAATATTATTCTTATCTAATCTTAGCTTTAATTGAAATTAGTTTTTATAATTTCAGTCAAGAATACAGTTTCCCCAATGCTACTTCTACAAAACATGTTTTTTTCCACTGTATTAAGGCAAATTAATAGACACTAAATGCAGACGAGGTGTGCACACACTCCTATACACACCTAAACACACAGTGAGATGTTATGCACGATTTGGATGCTGCATTTGTCATGATCTGTTTATTTTGATATATGAACATTGTACGAGGCGAGTGATTAATTTAGCCAACTCGTAGCTACATCAGCTGCTGTTGCTGTTGTGCTGCCAGCGATTTGCACTTTATTATCACACACACACGCACACAACCACACACACACAACGTGTCGCGACAATCTATGCGAGTTTAATGTTGCTCGCAAGCCCAAAAGCATACCACTCGAAACAGATACAATAGATTGGAAATTTTTATGTAGCCATCACCTGTTGTCTGGTAAATACAAAAAAAAAACTCATTTGCATATCAATCCGAAAGTGGGGATAAAGCAAGAGTAGGTAGAGTAGCATTGGCAACCCCCAAAAATAGAATGTTCTCTAACAATTGTACGCTAGGTGTGTTTGCCGGCATGTAATCAAATCAAGGCAAATGCTGCAAATGCCAGATGCGACCAAATCGCAGACGACGACTGCGACACCTTTTTACCAAAAAACAACAACAAAAGTAACTGTATTTGTATCTTCACACACACACACACACACACACAGATATACAATTTGATTTTATGTTTGCACACGCAGCAACAATTTGCCATTGTTTGCAAAATAATTGCAATCCACGCAAGCAGCTGTGCACCCCGTACGTTTGTGAAGAAGCAGAGACTTTGGCATTAAGTCTTTCAGTGTACTAGATGTGTGTGTGTGTGTGTATTAGTAATGGCCGAAAAATGGAGTAGCCAAATACTCTTATGGCGCAACTTGCAACAGCAGCAGCAGCAAATTGGTCAAAAATGCCAAACAATTAGCGCGGAAACAATGGGCCCTCAAATATTGGTTGATGTTTTTGGCTAGTGTTGTTGTTGTTGTTGATGGCCAAGCCCAAAAATGGATTATTGCCAATGGGCATAAATTTACAGTTGCTTTTGCTATTTTGCTACTTTTTTGTTGGCTTTTTTCATATGGCCAGCAGAAACCATGCTAGAAGCCCCATTGACCACACACACACACACACAGCTCAATATATATTTGTGTGTGCGGGATTGTGTGTGTGTGTGTGTGCGAAAATTTCACACACCGGAAGTTCAGTCCATTTAATGCACGAATTTCGCGCCATTTTACGTTGGTCAACTCTGTGTCAAGCCCAACCCAAAATCTATATGTGTTGAATATTTTTATACTCGTTACCGAAGGTAAAGAGTATATTGGTTTTGTGCTATGTTCGTCATGGTGTCCGTCCGCCCGTCCGTCTGTACATTCGCAACTTTTTTCGACACCCTTTAAGCTGGAGACTTGAAACTTGGCAAATATCCTTATCTATGGCCGGGACAGATAAAGTCTCAAGATTGGTGTTCCACGATTACTGGGAGCTGGCAAATCGATAAATTCGATAACTAAAAATAGATAGATCCTTATGTTTCCCACACAAAGGTTAAAAACTGCCGATCTGAAAATTCTGTTTCTGTTTCTCATTTATTCATTAAATGTTGTAGAATAAATAAATAACACAAAGTCTTCTGCCAGCAATGCTGAAAAAGCGTAAAGCTTTATTTTTGTAAATAATGACTTTGAGAATATATAAAACATCCGAAAAATTACTAAATGTATAAAACTTCTATTACTTTCACAATGCTTTAAGTATATTTAGCAAAAGATTATGTTGTCGGTGCTGTTGATAAGCTTTCACAGAGATCAAATTAGGTAGGTTAAGTGTCATCAGACAATTGGCGACGGCAGGCTGATATTTAGAAAGAACATTTATATACATACCATTTCTTAGAAAGAAAATACTAGAACGAACATCAGATCGTTCAAAGTTCACTTCCTATCAAATATATAAATGCTATTTAATCGCAAAGAATTTGGAAAGACGAGGTTTCTTCTTTCGTTGCGGAATCTGTTTAAATTAGTACAAAATTTTTAGAGCTGTGAAACAAGTCATAATTAAATCGCTGAATTGTTTAAAAATGAATTTATATATCAGTCTTTTTACAATTCTATTGATGGCTTTACTATTGAAGTCAGGATATGGATCTACAAGTGAATCGGTTAGTGCCCAAAACAAACGAGTTATTAATTCTTCCAATACTAATTTTGCGCTTTATTCAGTGCTTTGCGAAATCTAGGGAAGAAGATGAAATGTGTGGAAAATATTGCTATAAGATAGTCAAACCATTGCTTAGTTATTTCGCCACTGTTCGGCCAAAGGAAGAACAATTTGAAGACTTACAAAACAAAATCAATGATCAAGAGAAAATTATCAAGCAGAATGAATATGAAATACAACAGCTTAAATCTAATGTCAATGCAAGAGATAAAGAAAATAAAAAAAAAGAAAAGAAAAAAAAAAAACAAAGATGATCAACTCGCCTTAAAAGATAAAGAAATAGAAAAAAAAGATAATCAACTCGCCTTTAAAGATAAACAAATAGAATGCAAAGATAATCAACTCGCTTTTAAAGATAAAATCAAGATAAACCTTTAAATCGCTAAATCAAATACCTTGAAGCAAAGTTCTCTGAATTTCAATTAAGTTCTATCTCTTCAAACTGTCTGGGTAAATCGACCGATGTGTATATGTTGAATTTACCCAAAATTGGGCCATTCTCTGTTTCCTGTAACTCCGGTTGGACTGTTATTCAGCGACGCATTAATGGCAGTGTTGACTTTAACCGCAACTGGGATGAATATAAAGAAGGTTTTGGAGATTTGCGCGGAGAATTCCATATGGGACTGGAAAAGCTGCACTTATTGACACAATTCCAGCCCCACGAATTGTATATCCACCTTGAGGACTTCGAAGGCGAAACTCGCTATGCAAGATACAGTCACTTTGTTGTTGGCAGCGAGGCAGAATCGTATGAGTTAAAAGAGATAGGAGAATATTCTGGAAATGCTGGCGATTCATTAATATATCATGTTAACATGAAGTTTTCAACAAAAGATCGGGATAATGATAAGCATGTAGGAAGTTGTGCGAATCTGCGGGAATCTGCTGGGTGGTTTAATAACTGTTACGTCAGGTAATTAAATACACAAAATATTATTTCTTACATTTCAAATTTAATATATCTAAATGCTTTCTCTATTTTTTGTCTATTAGTAATTTAAATGGAAAATATACGAGGAATGCTGGCTTGGGTAGCCTTAATATCATTTGGCTACCATGGAGTGACAACCCAATTAAATTTGTCGAACAGGTGATAAGGCCAATATCCCATTAACGTGTCAATTTATGAACTCTTTTTGATGAAAAAATTTATAAAGTATCTTCAAATTTTAAAACCGAAATTAATTTTTTATAAATTTTATACTTTCATTGAAACTAAAACTAATCACTAACACAGGAAGAGCAGTTTTTTGTCTATAAAGATTTACCAATTTTGCATTCATCAAACCAATGTTATAAATGTCTGTTTAATTATATGAAATAAATCTCATTTTCAAATTTGTATTGCGCACACAAACAAACTGATTAAATTATATTTTGAGTGTTATATTATTATTATTTTGCAGGTTTTTACTAATGAGTTATTACTTTTACAAACTTTGAGCTAGAGTTACCGAATTTGGAAGGAAAATAGCTGGTGGCAATTATTTTGACGGCATAAACCCCTCCCGCATTCGTACCTCATTACAATCAGGCAACATTTTACCGGTTTGAACACAGGTATCGAGTATACAGCAGTCGGTTGCGTCCGACCTTAACGTTTCCACTTTTTTTTCATACCCTACCAACGCCCACTCTTGACAAAGTGCCATTGAGCCGCATAGAAGTGTAAGATGGGGTAATAGGGGTAAGGTCAACAAAATAGCATACCACAAATGATTTTTTTACCAAAAAAAAATGTCGCTTGAAGCGTTTCCGTTTTGAGGCTTTGCACTATAAACAAAAAACCCAAGTGAAGTGCAATCGAATTGAACTCTTAAACGGACATTCACTTTGTAAAGATTTAAGCTTAATAATTGCAGTGTATGCAAGTAGAATGCTTCACTTGTTGCATGGAAAACTAATTAACTAAGGTGAGGAAATTGTAGGTGGAATTTATAAAAGCTTATATCGTAAACTAAACCACAATATCCTACAAAATTCAATTAACTTGAGCTGCATACAATTAACAACTTTTATTAAGCTGTGGTGAGTGCTATCTTAAGATACTAAATAAATCCAAGAGGTGTCTCTAAAAAGCTTAAGACGCTGTTACAAACAAAAGCGACAAATATTTAATATACCATGAAGTTAGCTAGTTAATAGAGTAGGTAATCAAAAGCTTCCATTCATAAACAATATATATTTGAATGGCCTCAATAATGTCGAATGTCGAATATCCTTTGCTTTCCTTTGTTGGTCGTAATCCATTTATGCACTTCAAAGATTTTGCTGCCTTTAGAGATGAAGTAAAGCCTCCCTTAAGGTAAAACCATTACGAGCGTTATGGCCACCTTAATAATTAAGCATAATTTGAATAATCAAAAGCCAACAAACAGCAAAAACAAAAACAACAACAGCAACTAACAAATTCCTAGCCAACGACGCCGTGCAATAAAAACTTTGCCAACCATCGAACCTGACAATAAATTTTCAGTGCGGCAGCAACAAAAACAAAAACAAGCGCAACTAATGAAAGTAAGTCCGGCCAACAGCGGGCGCACCCGTTGGATTTCGAGCCTTTTGTAAGAAACTTAATTGAAATAATTTTAGCTGTTTTTCTGTCGGAGGGAGGTTAGAGATGTTCGCTTCATAAGGTTCTTGGCAAAAGTTTTACTACACAAGCTAAGCAATCAAAGTGCAAATATTTGGGGAATCTATAAGGCGGAGGTCGGAAGGGGAGCGATGTAAGAAGTTGTTTACCTATGAAATGTGTTTGCGATTCGATTAATCTATGAAGGGCTTATAAAGGTCTGTTGCGATTCTAAGATAAGTGAGAATATTACTAATATGTTTCATTGAGTAGCTTTGCTTGTATAATAGACTTAGTTGGTCAAATGCAAAGAGATTTACTAATACTAAGTTATCGTTTGGAATATCGATTAATATCGATAAAGAAATAATCATTGTTATTGGTAAATTATTTGATAGAATATTTGTTGAAGTAGATATTTTAGTAAAATCAAGCTATATTAAACTAAGTAAGTCAAATGCAAAGAGATTAACTATGACTTAGTTATCGTTTGGGATATCGATTAATATCAATAATGAAATAATCAGTGTTATTGGCAAATTATTTGTTAGAATAAGTAGATAATGGAGTAAAATAAACCTATGCTAAGCTATCGATAGTGAAATCGATTATAATCGACATAGAAATAATCATTACTATCGGTGCTAAAAATAATAGTAGGGCTATTAAGTAGATAAAAGTCTTAAAGCAACGAACTGAAAACAGATAATGGGGGTTTTTCCCATCCCCATTTAACTTCAGCGCATTTTTGGTTGAATTTAAGCTTTTCTTATGCAAACTAATGAGTAAATAAGTCAAGACTGACAGATCTGTATGTTGAGATAGCTAAAAGAGTAATTTAAAGCTCGTCGCACACATGCCATCATCCCTTGCATCCCTTTTAAAGGCTAATGCCGCAAACATTTCTCAAAACAGCGCAAAACTTTTTCGTAAATAAAGCGCCAAAAAGCCGCTGGCTATTTGTGAGCCAAACTTTTGTATGCCTCACACTGGTGTACAAACTCACCTCAAGATATTTGTGAAGACGTTGAAGATGAAACGCGTTGAAGCTTGTTTTGCAGCGTGTGCTAACGAATTGCTGCAGGCACTTTGGCCAAGAAGTATCTGTCTATCAACAATTGTATCTGTAACTCGCTTTCACTGTGCTCATTAGAATTCATTATAAATTTTCACAGTGCCAAGCAAAGCAAATATGGAAAAAGGGGGTTTAGCTTGCTTATTGCCAGCCAAATAAATAACCAACACCTGTTTGCCGTTTTGCCATTTTGTGGCATTGTCTGGTTGCATGGTGAACAGCAGAACAACGGCTTATATCATATTCCTGGCCATTGTCCGCGGCTACGTGAGATAACTGCAGGCGGATGTTTCTATTAGCCAAAGCTACTAGTAGCGTGTGGCAGTGGCGGCAACAACAGGATTCGCGTTATTTATGCGTCGCGTTGCAATGTTCTAATTTATGTCGCAGCTTGGCTGCAATTTGTGGCTAGGGTTATTATAACAATTATGAGTTCTAGCAGCAACGAACACAAACATACACACACTCACACCCACACAATATGCTAATAACCAGAAAAACATTAAAGTCTGGTCGAAATTAGTTTGTGGAGCAGGATGCAGGAAACAGTACGACATTGCGAAAGGACTCGCATGGCTTATTTAACTTAAACGCAAGTTAAACAAGCACGAGCAGAGAGCGAAGTCGTCTCAAAAGTAAACGATTAAAATATGCACAACACGAGTAAACATATTTTCAAGAAGTAAATATCCTTAAGGACTAGTAGTAGCTACCAAAAATTCAGGAGCGCATGAAATGTATTTAAAATATGCCAAGTGGCAGACGTTTTGACGCAGCTTACACGCGAGGAGTTGGGGAGCCAGGTCTGGTCTGGCTTGTGGACTCCAAGAGTTGCACGTAGCATTGGCGACGACAGTAGCAGCAGCAGCAGCAGCAGGCAGAAGACGAGGATGCTGCACGTGGGCACAAAAGGCGCAAGGTAAATAAATATTGTAGCACAAACTGGCGAAGATGTTGAACGAAGACGCAAGACGTTCTCAAGTTGAAAGGCAAACGGTGTTTGTTGCCACTCCGCCCCCTTCTCTTTCATGCTCTCAAGCTAAGATACTTACAAGGATTAAAGAGTCACTCAAGTTAAATGCATTGAAAATGAAGTAAAAGAAGCGTAAAAATTGTACCGAAAGTTGCTCAAGTTGTTCAAACTGAATGCTAAGAATACCAAGGGAAGGGGGTGGTTAGAGGGTGAGTACGGAGCGAGGAGTTATAGCCGGTATGTATGTTTGTTAGCTTTTGGCTGTGTTACTTTTAATTTTACTCGCAGTTTATTTAATTTTGTGCTTTTTATTCTGGAAACGTTTTTATCATCCTGCTTTTGCTTCTCTCTCTGTTGCGGCTCAATATAAAGTGGCAGTTGTTGATTTAGCGGTATTTAAATTGAAGCAACTTAGTTGGATTACGAACGAGGAACGAGCTGCTGCCTGACTTGCGTTTAACCACAAAATGAGGCGCCACTTGATGCTGATGCAAAGGCAATGCCTTCACTTGGTTGCTCAATTCGATCAACAATTTGTGAAGAAAAGTTGCGTTGATGAGAAGATCTTTGGGATACTTTCTAATAATTTGTTTACATATATTGTGTCATTGGAATCTTGTTAAGAATTCAGTTAACTTTTCTACAGATATATTTAACATAATATTTTTGTTACTTAGTGAAAGTGAAAGAAATTTAAACTGCATTACTTTAATCATATTTTCACCTTTATTCCTTCTTTGCAATTAATATAAAGATAAAGCACGTGCTTGGTTTTTCTACAAATAATTTTTTGCATCAGAGATTTTAACATATATTTTTTTGTAGCATTTCCCTTTGGCGCTTAAGTAGGCGCAATTAAATATTGTACCCTTTCCTATTGCCAATGCCATTGTCTGGTTGTTGTTGCTGCTGTTGATAAAAGATTGCACAGTGTTTACACACACACAGACCATCCCGCCCTTCCCTTGCCCAATACCACCTCTTTCAGCACTCGGACTTGCAACATTGCAACATTTTCGCAGTGTGTAATGCAAATTGCGGCCGATGCGGTAATTGCCGCTCATTATGGTCAGGCAAATGTGTTGCAAATGGAGAGTTGTTGGGTGGCACAATGCCAATGCCAATGCCAATGCCAATGCCACGAGCCTGCTGATAAGACAGATGCATGGTCGAAAAAATAAAACCTGCCACGCCCATCCACACGCCCAAACTCCCACACTCCCAAGCACTTTTAATGCAATTTTTACATGCGCCCCCGAGAATGAAAACGAATTCGAGTTCCAATTGCAATATGGAGTTCCACTTGGAGTACCGTTAGTGCCACTGCCACTGCTGTTGTTGTTGGTGCCCCATTCACATAAGTCACTTTAATGGGCTTTCAATGAGGTGTGCCGAAAACGAGGAGTTGGACTTCGGGCCTGGCCAGAATATTACACACAACATTACGCAAATGCATTAATGGCATTTTAATGTTGAGGTATTTTCAGCAGACTCGGCCTTTTGTGCCCCAGCACTGCCCAGGCAGGTGGCAAGTGTGAGTGGAACCACTGCAAAAGCCCGAAAATGGCATTTCAACTATGCAAATTAAAATCGACAAACTATATAATAAAGAAGAAGAAGATGAAAAACGAAAACTTTAAATTACTGCAAAACAGTTGACAAAAAACTTTAAGCCACAGAGCCACCAACGCTTTGGTGGATAACACAAAAAGGTAGCACAAATGTGGTGACAAGTCAACGTGCCACCAGCAGCTTGCTTCACACACACACACACACACACACTCGAATACATATTTAACTGAATTTTCACACAGAATTTTCAAAGTGAAAATGATAAATTATATTTAACATGAGAGAGAGAAAGGGGCTGGGCACAACCAAAAGGCAACGCCGCAAGAATTTTGCTTGCCAAAGCTGAAAGTTAAGAAAAGCAGTTTGAGCCAAAAAAAGGGATTATAGTAGAACTATAAACGCACACATACTTAACTTACATAAATAGATATGGTATGCATCTCTGTCTCGAGTGAAAGTACAAAATTTTAAATCGTTTTTCGTGAGATTTATTGTGGCTCTCGGTTAACCGCGCACCACCGCCCCATCAACCATCCCCACTATACACCCACCGTAAATTTATGCGCCTGCGTTAGTCATCTCTCTTGCTCTGTGTGGCATTTCAACAATTTGCACCTCAAAAATATTTATGTCGCCATAACTTTAAGGTCCTGGCATCAAACTTAATTTGCTGGAAAATTTGTTAGCAATTAAACAAACGTTTCGGACTTCAAAACACATATGTATGGCCGGACATTGAAATTAATTTCCACTGCTGCTAGCTAGAAGGGGAGAGAGGGGGCATAATATGAACTTTGACACCTCATGCAACAACTTTTGCGGTTGACAATGAGCCCAAAGGAATCCCAAATAGCCGAAAAAAAAAGAAGGAAATATAACCCAGCTCAGTTGGCTTACATACGTTTACACCTAACGTATTTTTTCACATTTAATGAGCCCAGACCGACGTTGGCATCAACATTATTATTTCAAATAAAAGCGCATTATGCCGGATTATCAAACAGGGCTTTTGGGCCAAAAATGCCGTAAGAGGAGAGCAGCAACAAAAAAAAGGTGGAAAATGCGAAAACTTAATTTCCAACTGGTATTCCATGTATGCCGCATTTCGGACACACTCACACACTCGCAAACACACACACACCCGCAAAAAGAACCCGTTCAAGGGTTGCTTAATGAATGTGCGTCCTTTGGACCCCATTTTCTATTCTGTGTCCGGCAAACCGACTTGCAATTAAATGTGAAATGTTGAAAATAATTTGCATTACGTATGCGCCCCGTCTAACGGCTTATCTCATGCAATTAAGGTAGTAGTTGACCAAACCCCGCCCAAAAAATAAGTTGACACTTTATTTGCATTTTTTGGGCAAATTTAATTAGTGCATGGATTTAATTATGTCATCCTTGAAAGTTCTCAACTGTTGAGTTGAGTGCTTAATGGTGAGAGAGAGAGAGAGAGAATGGCCGAAACAGGATTACAGTTTTGCCTTTCATTTTCTTTTGCCAATTGTTCAATGAGCCGTGTCGTTGTTGTTGCATTTGCATTCACGTCAATTTGTTTGCTGAGCTTTATTATGCATTTCGCATTGGTTGCGAACAAAGGACTAAAGCCAAACCACTCTGCACTCAATTTACCTGCATTGTCCTCTGACAGCAATGCGAATATATACTTTTTTTCTCATATATTTTTCTCACTTGAGAAATGTTTCGCTGTGTTCGTGTTATTTTAAATGCAAAAGCGGCGCTGACAATAAGCGGAAATGAATTATGTTTGAAGGCTGTTGGTGCCCATGCGAGGTGGTGCCCATTGCCCCCCCACTGCACTTAAGGTGGTGGTGCCCTTGCCCACACACACTTTACACTGGAGTGCATTGTGCGAGTGCATTTCGCGTTGAGTTTATTGTTGTTGGCCACGCAGCGGCAGCAGCAGACAAATAAATCAATGACAGCCCGACTTTATTGTTTCGCTCACCAAAAATATTGCTTTTATATTATTAAATAGCAGCGGCAGCAGCAGCAGCGTTACACTTCTGCCTTCTTCTTCTTCTGCTGCCGTCGATCGCTGTCCGCTGATAAATATATATATAATAAAATACCTATAGGGAATGCCATCAACAGAAGCAGGAGCAGGAGTTGCCCGCTGGTGGTGGTTGTGTTTGGTTGATAGGCACAGGACAGCCACATTTACAGTGGCTTATACTAGTACTATATTAAATGTGCTGCGGTCTCTATTGACAAATTTTTTGAATGATGCATTGCCCGTTGCGGTGAAAATGCAATGAAAAAGCCCAGCCGTTAATTGTTGTTG
Source organism: Scaptomyza montana (assembly GCA_018904305.1). Taxonomy (NCBI): domain Eukaryota; kingdom Metazoa; phylum Arthropoda; class Insecta; order Diptera; family Drosophilidae; genus Scaptomyza; species Scaptomyza montana. The sequence goes on along the minus strand of JAEIGR010000001.1, from coordinate 20,266,236 downwards.
TTGGCCCTGGCTCAGATTGGTTATATATGTAGGAGAGCTTTGATTTAAAAAGAAATATTTAAAATGTGATGCAGAAAATTTAATAAATGTTTAGAATATTTACAATAATATGAAAAAAAACTTAATCAAATTGCCTAAAAGAAATAAACTTGAGAAAAAAATGCTTTAAACAAGCAAAGTTAGGTTATAAACTGTTTGGAGCTGTCCATAAAACAACAGCTAAAGATATTTGGTACAGTAAACTTAAGAAACTTTATTTATTTCATCGTCAATATGGAAAATTAAGCTTAAGAGCAACCTAATGGTTTTAGTTATTGATTCATTTTGATTCATTTAATCTTTTACACCTACTAACCTTAAGTTCTAACTATAATTACTAAGCTTTTTTTCACAACTTTAAGTTGCATTTATTTAAATTGTGATTCAATTCCTTTATATTTAGTTCACTGCCAAGACACTTTCACTTTGCTGCCCAGCAGCGGAAATGGCAACATCTGCCTTCAGACCCTGAGCAATAGCCAGCCCGAGTTGAAACTAGTTGGCACAAGTTTATGGCTAAACAAACTCTCGAAAAGTGTTCAACTCAATTTTTGCACAACAATGCGTTCATAATTACTAACTGTGGCAAACTAAAGGCAAACGAAATCGAATCAAATCACAAACTTTAAATCTTTTCGAAGCCAAGTCAGAGAGTCAAAGCAGCAGCTGCCCTCCCCCTGCCTCACACTGTTGGCGGACACGGGCTCATTCAATCGTCAGTTCCAGCAATTACACGCATTTTGCGCAATTTAAACCAAATGCTAACGACAGCTAACAACCAGCCGGCAACCGACAACCGACAACCAACAAGCAACAACCTTTGCTGCACCTTCGACCAGTTTCAAGCAAACAACAACAGGCGGTGGCGGGTTGGGGCTAAGGACCAGCCAGGCGTTTGATGAACAAAAAGTAGCATACTGTAAATCAAAAAGTAACTTGCCCCCGTACGGATGTCATTCGTTGCAGATCGTTCAAGCGCAAAATTTAACAATGACACAAACACAAACTTCTGGAAAGCCCAGATACAACAACAGCAACAATGGCTTCTAAAGCTGCGTAGAACATGATGACGCACGCAGCAATCGCACACACACACACACACGAACAAGATAATACCTTACACACACCTACAACACACAGTTGACTTTGGCATAGGGGCAAAAAGTTGCTCATGCAGAAGCTGTCATGTCCAGCACTCAAAATTTCTAATGCTGGCCTAAAGGGCTGTGTGTGCGGGCGACTATACGTATGCGTGTGTGTGTGTGTGTGTGTGTGTGTTGGAGGCAACACTTAAAAGTCACACGGGCGTGGCAAGTTAAATGAAATGCACATTGATGTGGCGTTTGAATGTCCTTTTGCCTGCTGCTGTTGTTGTTGCTGCAAGTGACAGAAAGCGGGAGAAGGGGCAAAGTGTAGCAAGAATTGGTTCTGCTTGTGGCAGGCAAGCAGGTATGACTGTCAAGTGTGATAAATGCAAGCAACGTAACCCGAAACCCGGAAAAAAGCTCAACCTGTGGCAACAAAGTGCCAGCAACAGCTGCTGCTGCCGCTGCTGCAAAGACACTGCTTGCCACAAAGCAATGCCAACAAAAATTTCAATCAATAACCGTAACGATAACATTGTCTGCACAAGGATACAATAAACTAGGCAGCAATGACGTTCCAAACAGACCGATTTTTGTATGCCCTTTCAATTTTTTGAGAAAACAAAGTAAAAGAAATAATTAAATATAATATTGCTAAGAACATACAAAAAACATCTATAATATAAACTCTTCTAAAACCAGAAAAATTTTATTTCTTTTTTTTAGGTATTTTTATACTCATTACCGAAGATAAAGAGTATATTGGTTTTGTGCAATGTCCGTCACGGTGTCTGTCCGTCTGTCTGTCTGTCCATCGACACCCTTTAAGCTAGAGACTTGAAACTTGGCAAATATCCTTATCTATGGCCGGGACAGATAAAGTTTCAAGATTGGTGTTCCACGATTACTGGGGGAAATCCATACTTAAAATAGATAGATCCTTATGTTTCCTACACAAAGGTTAAAAACTGTCGTTCTGAAAATTCTGTTTCTGTTTCTCATTTATTCATTAAATGTTGTAGAATAAATATATATCACAAAGTCTTCTGCCAGCAATGTTGAAAAGTAATCAATGATGGAATATAAAACTTATACAACTTTCACAATGCTTTAAGTATATTTAGCAAAAGATTATGTTGTCAGTGCTGTTGATAAGCTTTCACAGAGAACGAATTAGGTAGGTTAAGTGTCATCAGACAATTGGCGACGGCACTCTTATATTTAGAAACAACATTTATATACATACCATTTCTTAGAAAGAAATTACTAAAACAAACATCAGATCGTTCAAAGTTCACTTCCTATCAAATATATAAATGCTATTAAATCGCACAGAATTTGGAAAGACGCGGTTTCTTCTTTCGTTGCAGAAGCTGTTTAAATTAGTACAAATTTTGTAGAGCTGTGAAACAAGTCAAAATTAAATCGCTGCATTGTTAAAAATGAATTTATATATTAGTCTTTTTTAAATTCTATTCATGGCTTTAGTATTGAAGTCAGGATATGGATCTTCAAGTGAATCGGTTAGTGCCCAAAACAAAGTTGTTTTAATTCTTCCAATACTAATTTTGCGTTTTATTCAGTGCTTTGCGAAATCTAGGGAAGAAGACGAAATGTGTGGAAAATATTGCTATAAAATAGTCAAACCATTGCTCAAAAATTACGCCACTGTTCAGTTAAAGGAAGAACAATTTGAAGACTTAAAAAACAAAATCAATGATCGAGAGAAAATTATCAAGCAGAATGAATATGAAATACAACAGCTTAAATCTAATGTCAATGCAAGAGATAAAGAAATAAAAAACAAAGATGATCAACTCGCCTTAAAAGATAAAGAAATAAAATACAGAGATGAAATAAAAGATAGTCAACTCGCCTTAAAAGATAAAGAAATAGAAATTAAAGATATTCAACTCGCTTTAAATTCTGCTAAAATCAAAAAGCTTGAATCAAAGTTCTCTGATCTTCAATTAAATTCTATTTCTTCAAACTGTCTGGGTAAATCGACCGATGTGTATATGTTGGCTTTACCCAATATTGGGCCATTCTCAGTTTCCTGCGACTCTACAATGGCAGGCTCCGGTTGGACTGTAATTCAGCGACGAGTTGATGGCAGTGTTGACTTTAACCGTTATTGGAATGAATATAAAGAAGGTTTCGGAGATTTGCGTGGAGAATTCCATATGGGACTGGAAAAGCTGCACTTATTGACACAATTCGAACCCCACGAATTGTATATCCACCTTGAGGACTTCGAAAACAATACTCGCTATGCAAGATACAGTCACTTTGTTGTTGGCAACGAGACAGAATCGTATGAGTTAAAAGAGATCGGAGAATATTCTGGAAATGCTGGCAATTCATTGAATCATCATCTTAACATGAAGTTTTCAACAAAAGATCGGGATAATGATAAGCATGTAGGAAGTTGTGCGAATACATGGCAATCTGCTGGGTGGTTTAGAGCCTGTTACTACAGGTAATTAAAGATACAAAATATTATTTTTTACATATCAAGTTTAATATATCTAAATGCTTTCTCTATTTTTTGTCTATTAGTGATTTAAATGGACAATATACCAGGAATGCTGGCATAAGAGCTAAAAACATCGGTTGGAATGAATGGAGTTTTAACCCAATTAAATTTGTCCAACAGATGATAAGGCCAATATCCCATTAACGTGTCAATCTCGAACTCTTTTTGATGAAATTATTAAGAATCTTTTAAATTTAAAGCCGAAATCAAATTTTTCATAAATGTTATATGTATATTGTAATATGTACTTTCGTTCAGAAACTTAAAATAATCACTAATACACGACCAGACGATTTTTGTATGTTTATAAAGATTTCACAATTTTGCATTCATCAAACTAATGTTATAAATGTCTGTTTAATTATATGAAATAAATCTCATTTTCAAATTTGTATTGCGCACACAAACAAATTGATTAAATAATATTTTGAGTGTTATAATTATTATTTGGCAGGTTTTTACAATTTTTGAGCTAGAGCTACCAAATTTGGAAGGAAAGTAGCATTTGACATCCCATAAGGATCTGCATCAAAAATTTGGATGCCACGCCCACCCATACCACCACCAGCTCCCCTTTCGCCACTTTTCACAAACTTTTACAAACTTACTGCTGCTTTTTAGCTTGTATTACAGTCGAACTAAAATATAACAAACCTCATAAAGGCAAAAAAAAAGCTTCGTTATAGAGAAGATTCGAATTATAGAAAACTTCTTCTTTCTAATATTATCCCCACTTAAAAGACCTTTTCGCACTCCTAATCGAACTTGTCCTCATTTTTAACAATAGCTTTTCATTTTCATTGCATAACCAACAACAAAATTGCAAGTACCCTTTCCTTGGATAGTGTAACAAAACGTTGCAACTCTTTGGCCCGCAATTTCAATAAATTTCGTCGCCTGTTGACAAGCCGCAAAGTATGCTTTAAAAATGGCTTAGCTCCTTTCGCATTCTCTCTCAGCACGTGTGTGTGTGCGTGTGTTTGTGTGGCAGACAGAGAACAAGGACGCAAAACGCGATTTTTATCGCAATTCAATAGAGTTTCCGTTACATTACGCCGCACGGTTTGAGTATGTTTTTTTTTTTTTTTTTTTTTTTGATATTTTGTCTTGGTGCGGAACTAACAGCGCCATATTTGTATCCGTTCGACGTGTCAACGTGTATTGCTTCCGTTTGTTGTTTGTTATTGGTTTTCGCCTGCTGTTGCTGCGGCTGATGCTGCACCTTGCCAGGATATCCAGGATAACAGACAGGAGCACAAGACACAAGGCGACAAGCAGTGGGTTAAAAGCGTTATTGAAATTTTATGTTGTCTGCGAGATTTGTGCGAGGGTGTGCTGGATTTACATTTAACTTGCCACTGATTTATGACCTGTCGCTAGAAAGCCCGAGTTCACTTTAAGACGCACTTTAAAGCCCAGCTAATTACGTACCACAAATAATATTTTCATTTGCTATTCAGCTCCCAACCCAAACCCTGATAAAGGGTTGGTTTATCTTTTGGTCTGGCATTAAAAAACTTTTCACTGCTTTTATTTTTCTTTGAGCTCCAAAATTGAATTAACGTACGCGCGCTGTCAATCTCTGCTCGCAACTGGAGGGGGGCGTAAAAGGAAAGGGGCAAGGGGCTAGAATGTAGTTACCTTGAGACAGCTCATTAGAATTCTGTTTTTGAAGTTGCAAGTTGTTTGGTTGTCTCTGTTTGTTTACCTTCAAAAAAAAAAAAAAAATGAAATAAAAAATTAAAAATGCAAAATAAAAAAAAAGAAGATGCGAAAGAGCAGATGCTGCTACTGCTGCTATTTTCTGTGCTACATTGTGGTAGATGCAACATCAAGTGTCTGCCGGCAAGGCAGCTGAATTATTTATGGCACTTGCCCGCAAAACCGAAACAGCAACAGATTACAAGATTAAATTATTGTAACAAGCGCATTACGTAACTACTTTGCATAATTTACCGTCGGGCGGTTAAGGCTCCCCGAAACAAAATAAAAACATTCATCTTGGGCTTAAGTCGAGGCAGCCGACAGGATGCCGACAGTATGCCTTGGGAGCAGACAATAGGTGGGTAAAATCTTAACCGAATCGGCCTCCAGAATCTTATAGGTTTTTGTAGGTGACACTGAATGAAAGTCAAGAGGTTGTCCCACCGGGCGTATGCTCAACCAGCGGCAACATTTTTGTTTACAACAATTTGTCACTGTTGTTAGCGTGTGTGTGTGTGTGTGCGTCTTCCTCAAGGACTGTCTAATTTGCATTTTAATTTAATTTTTTTTGCCATACCGCAAAATGTCAACAAAACGCCGCAGCAGACGCTCGCCAAGTCAGTTGCAGACACATTGCCAACTTCTTGCAACCCGCAACGCAGCATCAACAGCTCATCAGTTGACAGGGGGTGTAAGGGTGGGGCAGTAGCATTACCTTCAAGTCTTCTGTTTGTTTGTCTACACTTTTTCTTGGGCGCACACTTTTAATTGAGTCTTGCATATGCATGAGCAACAACAACAATAACAACAACCACTGCCGCAGCAACAGCAACTTAATTAAAGCAAAATTGCTCTGAACAGCAAGTTCAACTTCAAGTTCAGCCTTCGTTTTTATCTTAAATTCTTTTCTGAGCTGGCATGAACTTTGAGCTCGACGCTAAAATCAATGCGAATGCGACATTGAGCTCAAATGCGATTGCGAATCGTAAAACTTTCATCGATTGGCCCGAGCCATAAAATGACGATATTGTCTGCCGCATAAAATTATGATTGCCCCAAGCATGAGCCGCAGCAGCAGCAGCAGAAACTACAACAAGAACAAAATACTCGACTAGAAGATAATCTGTAAAAGATTTGAACTACTTTTTTAAGGACAGAGCTAGGCCCGTTTGTTGATCTTATTAAAACAAAACATGTACGCAAATTTGTAATCCTGCAGCTATAACCGCAGCAAAGGACTCGCTTTTACTTGTTGGCGACGATTTATCCTATCGAAACACATTCAACCGGTTTAATTTTGACTTTATTAGAAGAAACTAAGAAATGTTCTCCTTACAGTTGCTCAACTTAACCGAGTATACCCCATTATACTAACCGATTTGCTAACAGGATATAAAAACTTTGAATTGTCATAAAATGGCATGCGGTAGACAAAAGATATATCGGCGACCTTTAAGCAAATACAAAGAACGAATTTACGATGACAACTTGTTGTGGTCGCCCTCAAATCTGCAACCTTTCCACCACCACCACCTCCCCTCAAATACCGTAATAACGTACAGAATGATACATATTGCATAATGGACTACCAGATGTGGAAGGGGGGAAGGTGGTTTTCTCTCGACTGTCTGGCAAAGCGGTGAACTGCTGTGAGCTTTTGACTTTGCCATTTTGCAACGTTGTAAATTCTAAAAAACTGTCAGGCTAACCAATCGTGCAACCGTTATTACCTGTTTGGCAGTGAACGGCGAATGCGAAGGTGGCTTTTGGCCATTGGTGGTACGTGCCACCATTGCGGTTTGGAATGGACGCGCTTCCGCTCAAAAGAGTGGCAACGTCACGGCTCATAATTTCCTGAATTTATGAACTGTAACCGAGCGCGTCTAGTCTGACAATGAGCAGCTCGGCTAGCCAGCGACAGAGCAATATCTAAAGCTTTACAGGTTGTTAAAAGTGAAATTGTGAATGTTTAATGTATATGGTAATAGTAATCACTAGTAAGTAATAGTAATATTTTGTAAAATTTGCTGATTTTGTGAAAAGAAAAACAAGCATTAAAAAAACATATTCGGTGCTGCCAGATCGACTAAGTACGAAATTTTGTTGCTAAAAATATTTATTAGTGCTGCCAGATTGTGAAATATCATTTGCAGATATTTCTCTCGGTTGCAAATAGCAAAAGATTTGGATTTTACATAGCACAATGTTATCACAATTCCATTTCGTAACAATGAAGTCTTTAAATACACCTCAAGTGGAAGTTCTCAAGTTCATTTCATCTACCTTCCTGGCACGTACACTGATTGAGTTTCCGTTGCTTCAAACCGCACCCTCCGCTATCCCATTCTCACTTAGCCGCCACTCACCTAATTTGAACGACAACACTTAATCTGCACAATGAGATAAATACCTTTTGTGGTTGAGCGTTGGTTACCAAACCCACCCCAAGTCCATGCCTAGCTGGGAACGTCTGCGTTTCTCTGCCTAACTTGCTGAAGGAGCTGTTACCGCGTTAGCTGTTACCGTTAACTGTTATCAAGGCACTTGGCACGCTCCCGAATTGCCACTTGAAGCAAATTGCCCAGGCGCAACAAACTTTTCGGTGACTTTGGCACGCAACTTAACGACAATGAGAGCTTCAGAGCGTTTATTACCTGACATCCTGACGCTTCATCGCTTCCCTTGTTGCCGCTTATCTCAGCTTGTTAATGTATTAATTTGAATTATTTTAGCCCTCACTCTTAAGTTGGACTGAAAATATGTTTGACATGCCAAATTTAGTGGAAAATTGCCGCATGTCATTGGACAACAAAATATGCAAGTGAAATGCTACGTGATTCCATTGCCAAAATACACAAGCACAAAAAAAATACTAGAAAAGTCCTGCCGCCCAGGAACAATGCGACAAATTGCCCAATACAACACATGCCCCGCTCTACACCATTCTTTTTTACATTTTTCAGGACTGTTGAAAATTTTAAAAAACAAATCACACACACATGCACACACCTACACAACCTAGAACCAACTCAAACACGCAAGACAAATTTCCGACAAATACGGGACGGAAGTGCACACAAGTTTGCGACTGTCTCAAAGGACTCGAGACACGGGACACGGACACTTTCTGCCGGTAATGGAGTGGACTTTATTTGTGTGTTGTGTTATTGTTGTTGTTGGTGCAACGCATCAGTTGTTTGTACCTTGTGTGTGGCATGCTTCATGGCACACATTTGTCCAGCCCTGCTCTGTGCACTGCATACAAATTTTTTTTTTTTTTTGTGTTTGTTGTGCGGCCCTGAAAAGGCTGTCAAATTCATTTTGTTCTGCTTCTTGTTAAACAGAGTCGATTTGTATTTGTCAGTAGTCGGAAAATTCATTTCTAACGCAACTAATTGGCGCAAGCAAATAAATTCCTTGAAATCATGGAAAACATACTCAAGATGGCCGATGCGGTTGATCAACAGTGGATGAAAAAGCATCAGCAGCTGCTCAACAATGCTGATAATAATAACTTTAAATCCATTTTTAAAATAAATGGCAAATCAATTTTATCACCTTTGGTAAGTTTGCCTAAGAAGTTCTCTACCCTTCAATTAACTCTTCTCATGTTAGATGACACCTGAACGGCGTTTGGAGATGCAGCAGCATCGTCAAGCTGCCATAGACATTGAGAAGCAAGTTTCGCTAATGTCCAAGTTGCCACTTCGAGTTAGGAAAGTGCAGGCAGTGAAGAATGTAGATGCCAGCACCAATACCGTGGCGGATTCAAGGATTATAGTGATGGGTCATCGTTTTCCGCAAAAGCTACAAATGTCTCAGACCCTAATCTATGACAACAAATGCAATACGATTATTAAGTTCAACAAGACACCGATTGTGCAATCTGTAGGCCATTGGAGTCCACAGCTCGAGCCACAGTATCCTATGACTATAAAGGCCATGCCAAAGTTTGCAAAGCTCGTATTGAATGGTCCAAAGATAGATGCTTTGAAGGAACTAGGATTAACTCCTATAGTCTATCAATCGTGTAAGTCAAACAAAATGGATCAGGAGCAACTGCAACGTGCGTCAACGAGTCCTTTGTTGCATTCGCCAAACTCACCAAACCCAAATGCAAATAATGATCGACTGCAAACTCATTTGTGGAAACGTTATCATTCCTATCCACTTGGCTATAAGGTGGATAAGCTGGCTTCAAGCAATACTGTTTTAATCTTGCCAAGCAATAAGCTTGAAACGAAGCAGCAACAGACGACGCCAGAACAAGCGGTTAAGTCAACGCGTGGGCTGAAGCCGAGTACAAGCAAGGCAAAGAAGCGTTTGCCACGCCCCACTTACAGCTCGGCGGCACATGCCCACTCTCATGCCAAGGCGGAGCAGGCGAGCAGTGACGGCAGCAATCGAATCAGTTGCACTCAACGTCGCCTCAGCTACGATCCGCGTGCCACACAGCGAAAGAAGAAAGTCGAGCCAACCGCTGTGGCAATTGTCAGCGATGTAGATTTGAAAAAGAAAAAGCTTCTGGAGAATATGGAACAGGAGCAGCGACAACGTTTCCAGCAGCTCATCTCGCAGCAGGCCGATGAACAGCAGCATCTTCAAACCGAATTCCATTTGCAACAGCAGCATTTGATCGATCAAATGTTGGAGGAGCATGATGCCCCATCCGAATCGAGTTCAATAGCATCATTGCCACAGAGCTGCCTCGATCTGGATATCGATGATGTGGAAACGGACACATAAAATTCACCATAACTGTAAATATATCTGTGTCTGAGTTTAATAAATGTTTATTTATTCCATGTTTTTGCTAATTCACACATTACAACGGCGATAAATTCAAGAAAGAGAAGTAAACTATATTTAGATATGCAACTCGTGCGAGTTTTCTAATTATGCCATGCCACACAAGTTGCATGTGTGCCACCCCCCCCCCCGGGCCGCCTCCGGCCCCATCACCTGCGCTGGCAACTCACGTTGATGTCTCTATATAGCGTAGCGAAGCGCAAAGATTTTGTTCGCCATAACTCGGCGTGTTATTAAGTGTAAGAAATTAAAATTTCATAAATTGTTACGCTTTATTTAGAGCAACGCCGTACCGAAAACTACCAAAGTCTCTCTCCTCCCCTAACCAGACACTTTTAGTATATATATACATATATGTAGCTCTCCTCTGATTTGCGTTATTCGGAAACTTGTGATATTTGGTTTTTTGAAGTGAACGTGGACATAATTAAAAGCACTTAAGACTTCTGGCTTCTGGCTATTGGAGCAACGCCAAGTTGCGCCAAATTGGCAGATGCACTTGTGGATTGTGTAGTCCAACAAATCTAGCCAATCTTGCAGCACAATCGTTTCAAATCATTGCCTCATGAAATGGCCTTTGAATGATCAAAATGAAAAATACCCAAAAATAATTCGAATAATAGGTTATAATTATGAAGCGATTAGACAAGGAAATGAATATGTCTAGCGGAAACAAATGCAAGTTTCTTAAATTCTTTGACGATGAAAGAAGTTTAGAATGAATTATATCTAGAATAGAATAGAGATATCACGCTTTAGTTTACTTTTAATAGAAACTAAATTTTTAAAGCACAATTTTCTTGTCAATAACTACTTCCCCCTCTTTAGACACTTGCGCTATGATTTCGATTCAAACTTATGAAGTTCTAAATAGTTTTGTGCCTAATCTCATGTTTTTTCACTTGGTTAATCACACAAAACTTGTGGCAAGGAGCAAGGAGCAATCGTTGGCAGAAATTTAGTGAAAATAATTTCGCGCTTCGTCTACGCAAGAGTTTATTAAATGAACGAGAAGTGCACATGAAATGCTCGGCATTAGGATTTCATGACTAAAATAAACAAATAATCAAAGTAAAATCCAAACTCCAAGTACCAAGTTCTTCCGTTCTCCCCTTTGCACATGTGAAATTAATCTTGTTTATGTTGCCAGTTAGTGAGAGTAAGGCTGGGGGTGCACCCCGGCCGCAGGAGCTTCCAAGGACTCGTGTCAAAAAGTTGGCGCCCATAACTTTAGCTGCCTTTTTCGCCGAACTTTTGCCCAAAAAGTTATTTGAGTAAAAATAAATAAAATCAAACGATTTCACATTCAATATTGGTGGATGAGTATTTGAGCTGATATTTTTCTTGGTATTGGGTTGAGTAGTTCTTATAGTTTTTATGTTTGTGTGTTCCATGAACTGTGAATGTGAAGCATTTAATTAAAATATATATTTTCAAGCATCTTGAAAAGCGTTCAAATTTCATACAAAATATATGCAAATAGCGGGTTGTTTTTCTGTTAAGAATGTGTGTGTGTGTGTGTTGGAGGTGTTCAATAGACAAGGCGCAACCCTTGTTTAGCTTATCCTGCTCGCCGTCATCGCCGTCGTCGTCGTCGTCACATAATCTGCTTATTTTGCAACATAAGTGAAAAGTTCTGTCAACAAAATCAAAATCACGAAAAAATTTGTTTGCCGTTTAAATTCGATTTTGATCCTATTTATCCTGTAAATTGCAGCAATTGAAAGGATTTGCAGTGAGACAGCTTCAAATCGACAGCAAGCAATAGCTTCCTTTACATTCACCCCCCGCCCCCCTACCAACCACCATTTTTGGTGAGTGTTTGATTTTAAAATTACCTTTTATTGGCATTGCAAATGTGTGTTGTTTGTGTTGTGTGTGACGTATGATGTGTGACAGTGTGTGAAATGTAAACATTTGTAACGGTATTAGCATGCACAGCAGTATTTTGATTTAAGCCAAGACATGGATATGGCCACAGCTTTAAGCATCGAGTTGATATTGAATTCCAATTGCAACAAAAAACTTGTAAAAATAAAGCAAAATAAAAGAAAAGAAGAACGAAACGAAATCACTTCATATAAACAGACGACCGGCGACGTTGTTGTAGACAAAGTAGCAAATACAAAGGAAACATGAAATGGAAATTGGCGACGAAGACGACAACGACGACGACGATGGAAATGGAAATGGAAACAGAAATAGAAATAGAAATCCCCAAGTGCGGGTCAAAGAAAATAAAACTTTATGCAAATGCGCCACTTTGGCCGTAAAATGAAATAGTCCCTGGCCAAATTATACCTGATGCCTGATGAGCTGACTTCCAATTGCCGTGAATTGAAAACAAAAGGGACCAGATATCATACCACCACCCTTATCCACCCCAATCCTCTGCCCATAAACTTTTCTAACAGTTGTTTTAGTTCTTTGGGAACCAACGCAGGTGACTTTAAGTTGCCAACTTTTTGCCATTCTACCTTAAATTTACTTTCTTTTATTGTTCTTTTTTGGAGCCACTCCTTCTCCTGCCACTTCTGCCGGAAGTTGTTACGGACACGTTTTGTCGCTGCGGATGTGTTATTTTGCATACATATATATATTTTTTGGCCAAAGTTCTCATTATTATTTGTTAGTATTATTATCATCGCAAGAGTGGCCCGAATGACGTCGCACATTTTGCATCAGGCTCATTTTTGACCGGAAACGGATGCCTGTTATTAATTTGCATGTCCGGCGGCGGCGCAACAACGGCCACAACGCCAAAGTCCAGCATCAAAACCAGGTGGTAAGTACTGTTACTCACTTTCACTTTTCGCACAGTCATTTTGTTGTGTCCCTAATTAAATTTGTTACTTTGCTATTCGCACATTCTTACCACCAACCATCCCCAGTCGCTCTTACAGCTGTTTTGCTATGCTCTTTGCCTGACTTAATTGTGTTTGTGCTACTCTATTTCAGACAAAGCTTCATTTTTGTTTTATTTTCTTCTTCCATTTTCCGTCTCGCACTTGAAATGAGAGCAAGCCATTTATGTCTTTCGCTTTGGTCTTGCTGCTGGTGGTGCTGAGCGTCTTAGGTGCTGTTTGCGCTAAAATAATTGAATTAATAATTGCTGCGTGTGGTTTTCATGCTTTTCCAGCTAAGAAAAACCCCCAACCAGTCAAGTGGCGTACAGATATATATATATATTCAGTCCTTAAGCCTTAGCCTCGGCATTCCTTGGAGCGTAAGCGAAAGTCGTGTGAAACTTTTATCTTTGCCACTGGCAGTGACTACCACACTTCCTCCTCCTCCTCCTCCTCCTCCTTATACTCCTTCTCTGATCCACTGCATGCCTTTACTTACACACTGATTTAATAAATTAACGTTAATTAGCTGTTGTGGTCGATGGGGATGCTGCTACTGCTACTGCTACTGCTACTGCTACTGCCACTGCCACTGCCACTGCCACTTCATTCTGTTCTTAGCTTAAAAGACAATAACGCTAAAAATCCAACACGCAACGTGGCAACTTTTGAAGCTTGCTACGTGATTTCCGGCGTTCGTTCAAGATTTGCCGTTCGATATATGAATTATGAGCTTATGGAGGAGCGAGCACACAAGGCAGCTCTACCACATCTACGGTATCTCATTCTCCACTGATAATTCATAATTGTTGGTGTGTGCACTTTTCGATTTTTCTTTTTTTTGTAGCTTGTTTGTTCATCCCAATTCAATTAGCCAAATGAACAAGCACAAACAAGGAATCTCAGCTTCGATAAATGAAATCCTTAGCTGATTTGAAGTAGGAGTAAATCTTTGAAATTAGTAAAAGTGAATTTTAAGATTTCAGCACACAAAATAAGAGTAAAAATTGTGTACCAAAGTGAAGGTTCACGTTAAATTAAGTAGTATCGATATCGATTGCTAATATATGGTAAGACGTTATCGAGAAAATAAAGTTGACAATCAGAACTCAAGCGGTTAAAAGGGTTGTAAAAGTACTTAACATTAATCGCATCCACTTTTTCGACTCGTTAAATAAAAGTATTCTTTAACTAACAAACACTTTTTCGATATGAGCAACAAAATAGTTCCTTACGTTGTATTTAATTAAATAATATACATTTGTGTAAATAAAAATGAATTCATTTAAACTTGTAAAAGTATTTAAATGCCCGTTGGCTTTGAGCTTGTGAGCTGTTCGTGCCAAGAATCTAATTAAAGTCTTTATCGAAGGCAAGACGGAAGTGCAACTGTTGTGTTGCAAAGACGTTTTCCAACTGTATGCCTTTTTTGCGGCCAAAGGTCAGCTAAAGGCTGTTTACAGTTTGAGCCCGGCTGGTCATTCTCCTTGAGACCAGATGGTGGCAAAGCAAAAAAAAAGGAAGGAAAATCGCTTGCAGCTAAGGACGTCGTGTGTGTGACAATTGAGTGAAATGCTGAGATGTCCTTGTCAAAGAAGAAAAGAAGAAGAAGCAAGAGCATTTAAATTGAAATTAACATCCTGTTGGTCATCCTATATGTTCATATGTATGACAGTACTATATGTATATGGTCGTGCCGCCCGGCCCGAAGCACTTCAGCAATATATTGAAGCTAAAAGAAACTGCTCCAATTATGGCATCAAAAAGTCAAAACTCAAAGACGCAAAAACGCAAAACTTGCCAACTTGAATGACTAAATTGAATGAATGGCTGGGATATAGATGGCTGAATGGTTGTGTGGGCCCAACAACAAGTGGCGCGAGTGCAAAGGAAAAGTGTCAGGCAAACACCAGACTGTTGGCGCCCTAGACAAACACACACACACACACAACATATGCAGACACAGAGGCTTTTGCACAGACAAAGCGGCTGGCACACACGTAATTAAGAGGCCATTGTTGTTTCGCTGACAAAAGTGAAAGATGTCTTGATGGATAAAATGTTTCCCTTCTCGCCTGTTGACACTTCAAAGTGTGTGTGTGTGTGGTGTGTGTGTCGCTTCTGTGGCTTATATAGCTTTTGATGTAATCAGCTTGCAGCACTCAATCCCATTTACATCCAACCTTGCAATTATTCTTACCTCAGCCTTTGAAGACAGCAATTAAAACACACACAAACATCGCGTTGCTAACAACTAATTTCATATATATGTGCGAGTGTGTGTGTGTGTGTGTTTGTGTCTTTGGCTGTGTGAGTTTGAGTTTGCTGATGTATGCATAAATATTTAATGTGTTTGCCTTGTTAGTGGCTGGCGGTATCACTTTATTTTGCGGAAGGATTAAATTAATGCCAAACGTGTGCTGCTTGTTATTTTAGGCAACACACACACACACACACAAACACACGAACACTAATGCTATGGAGAATAGTGTCCTGGTGTAGACAAACAACGTGTGGAAACCGCTACTTACACTAGTTAGCTAATAAAATTAGTTTTATTAACACGTACTACGACAAGTGCCAACAGCAGCTAAACACACTACGTGTTTATCACTGCGTATGTGTGTGTGTGTGTGTGTCTGTTTGTGTGTTTGTCAATTGGCTTTAAGTGTTAATTGCATGTAAAACTGTTTAAATGCTTGACTGCGAACAGAATGTGTTTAAAGATTTCGCAAACTGAAAACTATTGCCTACTTTTAAGAGTAGCTTGAAAACACAAAGACATATTTTCGCCATAGCAACATATCTCCGACGACATATCTACGACGACATATCATTTTGCTGGCGGAGATATGTCGTGTTTCGTTCGGCGGAAATATGAAGTTTTGAAACGGCGGAGATATGTCGAGTGAGATATATGTCACGACCCCAATTTTCTGCCAAAAAATCGGCTTCAGCATAGGTAAAATCTTTCGACTTCGATAACTTCGGCAAAACTGACCCGATTTTCAAAAGCAATGTCTTAAAAGTCATGGTTTGGCATCTAGAATAAAACTGCATTTAAAAAATTATAAATGAAATTTTTTGGTCAAAATTCATGTTAAAATTTTATGCCAAAAAATCGACATGCTTCAAAAATCTTTGACCGATAACTTCGCAAAAGAACCGATATTGAAAATCAACGTCTTAATAGTCATGGATTGGCCAGAATAAAACTGCATTTAAATGAAATTCGATTTTTGGTCAAAATTCTTGTTAAAATTTTATGCCAAAAAATCGACATCATCATGAGCAAATCTTTCGACTTCGATAACTTCGTCAAAACTGAACCGATTTTCAAAAGCAATGTCTTAAAGTCATGGTTTGACATCTAGAATAAAACTCATTTAAATAAATTCACTTAAAAAAACTATTTTTGTCAAAACTCATGTTAAAATTTTATGCCAAAAAATCGACATGGGCATTGGTAAAATCTTTCGACTTCGATAACTTCGTCAAAACTGAACCGATATTCAAAATCAATGTCTTAATAGTCATGGATTGGCCTCTAGAATAAAACTGCATTTAAATGAAATTCGATTTTGGGTCAAAATTCTTGTTAAAATTTTATGCCAAAAAATCGACATCATCATGAGCAAATCTTTCGACTTCCATAACTTCGTCAAAACTGAACCGATTTTCAAAAGCAATGTCTTAAAAGACATGGTTTGGTATCTAGAATAAAACTGCATTTAAATAACTGCACTTAAATAAAATCGATTTTTGGTCAAAATTCATGTTAAAATTTTATGCCAAAAAATCGACATCGTCATTGGCAAATCTTTCGACTTCATAACTTCGTCAAAACTAAACCGATTTTCAAAAGCAATGTCTTAAAAGTCATGGTTTGGTATCTAGAATAAAACTGCATTTAAATAATTTCATTTAAACAAAATTCGATTTTTGGTCAAAATTTATGTTAAAATTTTATGCCAAAAAATCGACATCATCATTCGGAAAATCTTTCGACTTCGATAACTTCGTCAAAACTGAACCGATTTTCAAAAGCAATGTCTTAAATGTCATGGTTTGACTTCTTTAACAAAACGGAATTCAAAATTGGAAAAAGCAGATTTAGTCAAATGCATGTTTAAATTTTATCTCCACTCGGAGATATGTCGTTAGTGAAACGGCAGAGACATGTAGTCGTAGATATGGCGCAATCCCTTTATGTATATTCTTGGCTCGTGAGGTGATGTTATACTATTAATTTTATATTAATAAATATGAAGGGCAACAGTCTGCAAAAATACTCAAATATTATTATGAAGTTTTTATTGATACCGCAAAACGCATTTTCATAACTTTAAGCTGGCATAAATATTTATCTGTACAATAATAAAATCGGCATACCTTTTCATTGCTCTAACTGCTGTCGAGATCTCTGCACAGGGCAAGATAATAATGTATCCCTTGTCATCAAGTGCTTTCGCAGGCTATAACAAAATGCCCAGTTAATTGGAGCGCTGACATCAGCAAAGACTCAAACCACAAGATATCTGATGACAATACCAACTATATGGTAAGATAACGGCGTCTGCAATTACCACACACAGAACGCTGACCACCATAATTAATGTTAATAAATAATAAATTTACATAGCATATATATAAAATATGTAATACAAGACAAGTTTTGGCCGAAAAGTGAAAGTCCGTAACGGCATACAAATCTGTGTAATTAAAACCAGCATTCAGCAGCTCAATTTCAAGGGTGAAAGGGGCCGTATGTTGGGAAAGGGGAGGCGTTTGCGATGATGCCAACCCAATGATAACATGCAAAAACTTTGTTGGCCGGAAACGTTTAATTAACTTGTTTGTTTCTCCCGCCTGACCAACAACAACAACAACAATTCAAATGCGAAACGTGACGTGCAATTAAAAAAAAAGGCTGAGAATAAAGAAGATATTGAAAGTGAGAACATTTCATAAAATAATCCCCAAACCTAATAGTATGTGTGCCATGTGTATGCGAGATCAGTTTAAGATAAAATACAGAACAATCGGGCTGTTACAATTCTTAGTCAATGGCAATGAACCGCAGCTGTAAACTTGCCAGCAAACTTGGCCAAAATTTCATTTTGCCAAATCGAAAGAGAGAAAACTTTCAACAAAATTAACCGCATTTCGAATGCAACAAACCAACAACAACAACAACAAGAACACGAGGAGAAGAAGTATCTTCTTTGTAACTCGACCAAACATATCTAGTTACATTTATTGAATTGTTTCATATGTGTTTGATAGTTAGTTTTGTATTTGAGTTTGGCAATTTGCACTTTTAGTCAGTTACACAGTTTTATTCAGTTCAGCTTCAGCTTCAGTTTTACTTTTCTGACTCTCTGGCAACATTGCAAAGTTTTTCAATTAGAAATGCCAGCCAGCCGAAGCGGAAAGAAGCTGCCTGCCTCACATTACTTAAGTGCGCTTCGCTCTTTCTCATAAAAGGGTTGTTTTCATTTTCATTAAGTTACTTAGTTTTTTGTTTCGTTTGGTGTCGTTTGTTTCTCTTGCCACTTTGCATCCATCACCAATAATCAATTGGGCAGCTCAATCAAAGCGGCACACAACTCACTTCAAGCGTAAAGATAAGCAACAGCAGCAGCAGCGGCAGCGGCAGCAACATCAAGAAGAAAGAGCTTAAAGTAACAAATTAATTAGCATTCATTGCCGCCCAATTGAGCTTGTAAATATTTAATTAATCGACGATTTGTGCAAAGCGCCCAAAAATGCCAAGCGGCCAACAAACAGAGCGACATGAAAACGCTGGGCAATCAATTAAAACACTTGATGAATGGCCGGAGCCCCAACTTGAAAGGCATACAAGAAAGAGGGCTCAAGTTTAAGGAATAAGTTAAAGTATTAAAGAAACAAATGCCCTGAACAGGCAATACCATTGACTTGAATAACTTCTTAACGTTTTTTACCTTCTTTCGTTGAAACTTATCGTTCCTTCTACTACTTTAAATAGTTATGATTCCTATGATCTTCAAAGCACAGCGAACTAAGAATTGTTTAATAACAGAGTGGCTTTAAACTGTTCACAAAACATTACCTAGAATGCTCCCCAAGGCAGCTTGTGTGTATGAATGTCTCTCGACCAACATCAGCTTTATGCTCGCTGCTTCTGTACTCTCCCAAAGGACCTCAACTAAAATAAACACAGACTCACACATGAGTCAAGTTTTAATTTGCTCTCTCTCTCTCTTTCTGTCTCTCTCTATATATATCTCATTTGTGAAAACAAAGTCACTTCGATACTCCACACAACAAAAGATGCCAATTTAATCTAGTTCCTAGTGCCTGCTGCTGCTGCTGCTGCCTGGCCACATGGGACACTTAAAACCACTGGACAGGACACTACCAGACTCTATGCACAGGAAATGACTTCAGTGCCGGCACAGCTGTTGTATGTGTGTGTAAGTGTGAGATTGGCGCCAGCAGGTAACTTCCGGCATAGTCAAATTGAAAACAAATGGAAACGTTGCAGTCGGACGCAACCGACTGCGGTATACTCGATACCGGTAAAATGTAGCCTGTTTGCAATGGGGTACGGATGCGGGAGGGGTTCACGCCGTCTAAAAGATTGTCTGATGCAGATTGGGATGCCACCAGCTATCTTGCTTCCAAACTTGTTAACACTAGCTCAAAGTTTGTAAAAGTTATAACTAATTAGTAAAAACCTGCAAAATAATAATTATAATACTCAAAATATAATTTAATCAGTTTGTTTGTGTGCGCAATACAAATTTGAAAATAAGATTTGTTTCATATAATTTAACAGATATTTTTAACATTGGTTTGATGAATGCAATACATTTTTTCATCAAAAAGAGTTCATAAATTGACACGTTAATGGGATATTGGCCTTATCATCTGTTGGACAAATTTAATTGGGTTGTCACTCCAATTAAACCAACCAATGTTTTTAACACCATAGCCAGTCTTCCTCGTATATTGTCCATTTAAATCACTAATAGACAAAAAATAGAGAAAGCATTTAGATATATATTAAACTTGATATGTAAAAAATAATATTTTGTATATTTAATTACCTGTGTCCACAGGCATTAAACCACCCAGCAGATTCATACATATTCGCACAACTTCTGCCACTTTTATCATTATCCCGATCTTTTGTTGAAAATTTCATGTTAAGATGATATTCCAATGCATTGCCAGCATTTCCAGAATATTCTCCGATGTTTTTTAACTTATACGATTCTGCCTTGCTGCCAACAACAAAGTGACTGTATCTTGCATAAGCAGTATTGTTTTCGAAGTCCTCAAGGTGGATATACAATTCGTGGGGTGTGGATTGTGTCAATAAGTGCAGCTTTTCCAAACCCATATGGAACTCTCCGCGCAAATCTCCAAAACCTTCTTTATATTCATCCCAGTTACGATTAAAGTCAACACTGCCATTAATGCGTCGCTGAATAACAGTCCAACCGGAACCTGCCAATGTGGAGTCACAGGAAACAAAGGTTGGCCCAATTTTGGGAAAATTCAACACACACAAATCGGTCGATTTACCCAGACAGTTTGAAGACTTAGAACTTGATTGAAGATCAGAGAACTTTGATTCAAGGTATTTGATTTTAGCAGAATTTAGAGCGAGTTGATCATCTTTGTTTTTTATTTCTTTATCTCTTGCATTGACATTAGATTTAAGCTGTTGTATTTCATATTCATTCTGCTTGATAATTTTCTCTTGATCGTTGTTTTTTTTTGTAAGTCTTCAAATTGTTCTTCCTTTGGCCGAACAGTGGCGAAATAACCAAGCAATGGTTTGACTATTTTATAGCAATATTTTCCACACATTTCGTCTTCTTCCCTAGATTTCGCAAAGCACTGAATAAAGCGCAAAATTAGTATTGGAAGAATTAATAACTCGTTTGTTTTGGGCACTAACCGATTCACTTGTAGATCCATATCCTGACTTTAATGTTATAGCCATGAATAGAATTGTAAAAAGACTGATATATAAATTCATTTTTAACAATGCAGCGATTTAATTTTGACTTGTTTCACAGCTCTAAAAATTTTGTACTAATTTAAACAGATTCCGCAACGAAAGAAGAAACCTCGTCTTTCCAAATTCTTTGCGATTTAATAGCATTTATATATTTGATAGGAAATGAACTTTGAACGATCTGATGTTCGTTCTAGTATTTTCTTTCTAAGACATGGAATGTATATAAATGTTCTTTCTAAATATAAGCCTGCCGTCGCCAATTGTCTGATGACACTTAACCTACCTAATTCGTTCTCTGTGAAAGCTTATCAACAGCACCGACAACATAATCTTTTGCTAAATATACTCAAAGCATTGTGATAGTAGTAAGTACATCAATAATTTTCATGTTTTATATATTCTCAAAGTATTATTAAAAATAAATTACGCTTTTTCATCATTGCTGGCAGAAGACTTTGTGTTATTTGTTTATTCTACAACATTTAATGAATAAATGAGACACAGAAACAGAATTTTCAGATCGGCAGTTTTTAACCTTTGTGTGGGAAATATAAGGATCTATCTATTTTGAGTTATCGAATTTATCGATTTGCCAGCCCCCAGTAATCGTGGAACACCAATCTTGAGACTTTATCTGTCTCGGCCATAGATAAAGATATTTGCCAAGTTTCAAGTCTCTAGCTTAAAGGGTGTCGAAAAAAGTTGCGAATGTATAGACGGACAGACAGACTGACGGACAGACACCATGACGGACATTGCACAAACCCAATATACTCTTTACCTTCGATATCGAGTATAATGACATCCATAGGACGCACAACCCAAACTTCCCTTGCCATCCACTTGGACAGCTGCTCTACTTTTGTGGCTAAAGTGTGAAAGCTAAGAGAGATTGTCCAGTTACGGGTTGCGGGCTTACACAGGGTGATGAATTGTGGTCTAAAAGTTGTGCACTCGTAAAGTGTGACAAATTGAATTAATGCCGCTGCAAATGGCGAAGAGAGACAGGGACAAAGACAAAGACTTCTTTTGTGAGCTGGTTGTTCACCGTAATTGCTTAATACGCACTCTTAATTAAGGCTAAAAGAAGGTTTAGATAAAAGTTAAGCTAAGGTTTTAAGCCAAATCTAACTGGCCCGTGAGTTCAACTGTGAACCAGCAACACTTGACTTATGGCATAAAAAGTGCAGACACAAATCTTTATACATGTGTGTCTGTATGTGTGCATGTGTGTCTGTGTGTATGTGTGTTTGGTTAAGTAAGAAAAACTACAGTTTCCACTTAAGGCCGCAAGAGCCACGTGTGACACGCACACACACGCATACATGCAGAGAAAAAATGATACGAAAATGTATAATGAAAAAGTAAATTTTACAATTCAGTTTTAAAAGTTGTTGATTTCAATTCAAAACATAACTTTAACTATAACTATTTAATCGATTTATATAACTTTCAATTTTATTACTTCGACACTATTAATGCTGATATTTGGTACTACGCTTTTCTCTGAGTGTACTCACATACATTTGAGTAGACGCCAAGTCGAAAGGCTGCTGCAAATGGCAACTGCGAGTGGACATTGACAAAAAACGCAGAGCTGACGCATTGTTTGGGAAGGGACAATAACTCAGAGTTGTGGTAACAACAACAACAACAACATCGAAATAAAACCTGTGCAAGGAGTGGAGAATCTTAAAGATAAATAAGCGAGTCAGTCAGAGGCAAGTCGAGTGGCAACGTGGCTGAACTTTGACCCCAAAAAGCCGCAGCAGCAGTGCAAAAAACTGACGACGAAGAGGACGACGATTATGACGCTGCTCAACGAAGCGCAACTGATGAAGCCCACTTAGACGCGAGGTGTCCCTTGGAACTGGACACAGTCAGCGGTCAGCTGCAACATTTGCCATTGACAGAATAGAAAAAAGAAATAAACGAAACGAGACTCAAATGAAGAAAGAAAAAATGTATAAAGCGAGAGAGAGGAGAGAGAGAAAAGAAGAGCAAGAAGGAGCTGCAAGTCCAGCAGCTGTATTTGTACGTGTGTGTGTGTGTGAGATATACTTTGGTGGTCGTCTGGACAAACATTGGCGTACCGGACATGACCAAATGAAAATATGTAAGCCCTGCCTCAAGCACCGTGGCAATGTTGTCGCCGTCGCCATCGCCGTCGCCGTCTCAGTGCCACATCTTCTACACTGCACAATTATTGCTCCAACTTTTCATTTGTGCTTTTGTGCCATGTCTGGAGGTGTACACAGACCAGGGGATCTTCCTTACGGAGTTTGTAATTTCGCATTCTGCGTCTCATTTTTCATATTTGGCGCACACTTTGAGTGCCATTTGGCAACGGCAACGGCAACGGCAACGGCAACTGCAACAAGGCCAACATGGCAACAAGGTAAACAGACAATTTCTCAAGCGACTAATGCTGTGAGTTATTGTTCCAAGTTCTCAAGGCACATGAGTGCAGCAACGGATGGATGTGAAGTGCTTCAAAAAAGGTGTGGTGGAATGGTTTAAGTGCGCGCTATTCGACTGTGCCCCAATGTGTGGCAGTGGCAAATGCCTTGACTATAACTCCATTTGTATACTTAACAAAAAAATAGCCAACTACTTTTATGACTTATGACTTTGGTGTAGGAAAGAAAAATGGCAACTTTAGCAATTAAACTGTTTAATATTAAACTTTTCTTTTAGTGTAAGAAGGAAAATATCCATTTTGAACGAGAAAGTAAGTATGAGTGATTTTTTTTTATCATAAACAGTTTTCAGCATAAAACACAATGACAAAAAGAACAAGTAGAAGATTGGGCGACTAGAAGATACCGAACCGTTGCTAAAATAAATTAAATTTATATAACTTTCTTTGGTAACGACATTCAATCATTAAATTTCCGGTGTTTCTAAACGATTTGGAGAAATTTTCAAAAAGATCTATCGTTACCATTCTTTCAACCCTCATTTTTTATTTTTTTAAATTTTTTTTTTTTTGTTATCGATTCTATGTATATCGGAAACCAGAAAATCATAGGTAAAGGAGAACTTATATCCCAAATCTGAAGTCTCTAGCCTTGTAGTCTCTGAGATCCACGCGTTCAACCCACGGACAAAAAAAGAGGGAAGGAAGGAAATAGCTAAATCGAGTCTGCTATTGATAAAAAAACTTTAAATAATTTTCACAAAACCATTATACCTTATTTACCCATTTTATGGGTTAAGGGTATAAAACATGTAGAAAAAATTTCTTTAAGTCAAAACTTAAACAAAACATAGAAGTCTTACATTTATTCTTATTTTACAGAGGTGAATTGGTTTAATGAATTTAGAAAATCTTTTTTAGTAATTAGGCGACGAATGTTACATAAAGAATGCAATTTCGAGATTTTTCGTGCAAAGTTTAGTTGATATTATTCTACTTTTTATTAATTTAAAATATTTACTCAACTGAATACACTTGATGAAATCAGTTTTACTATTTAAATAAACTTGATTTTTGAATAATTCTTAAGTTTATCTATATTTATAATCCACTAAGACCAGTTAGTTGCTCGATAATACTTGAAATTATCGAGTCAAAAAGAGGCTTTTAATCGTATTCGTTTCTTAAATTCGTTCGATAAATGTTTGCATCGATAAAAGACTCAGTTTTACTTGTTTGCCACGTTGACAAAGAATCACAATACCTTATTGATTTATCCTAGCGACAAGAAGATTAAATAAATTTAAAGCTAAATGCAAAAGTAGACAAGAGAATTGTTTAATTTGACATCCTCAAATCGAAATCGAATTGTTATTAAATTTGATGCAAAGGGAAATTATTTTATTTTATTTCGCTATAAATCAAAATATTCTTGCACATGTTTTATAGTATTGTTAACACTTATCTTAAGTGAAGAATAATATTTGCTTAGCCATTTGAAAGGTCTTCGAGTGCAAATCCTCTCAAATGGCAAAACATAAGCCTAAGTTCATTGACCTGTCCTGTAGATTTGTATTATTTTCAGCTCAATGTCAAATTTGTTGACCTTTTGTGCAAAGTGCAAGGAAAAAGTTACAAATATTGCTCATACGACCTGTTGAGAAGACTGAAAAGTTTTTTGTACTTGCGTTTAAATTGTGAAAAGTGCAAGCCAAATAACGCCGCGTCTTGGCCATACACAAAAACCGCCTACAAGATGGCCCAATACAAGCAAAATAACAAAAAGAAAAACAAAATGTTGAAATGTTTCGGCGGCAAATGAAGAAAAGCGACTAGCGGAGAGAAAAAAAAACACAAACACAAAGGAATACTGAATATATATTCATATATATATGTGTACGGATCTATGCCATGAAGGTCATATTAAATTGCTATAAAATTTTATCGATTTTATTTGCAACAAAAGGAAAATGCGCTGCGCACAAGCAGCAAGAAACATCCTAACGAGGACACTGACACCACGACAACAACAACAACAACAACAACAATAGCAACAGTGGAGCCAGCTGGCAACCAAAGAAAACTGTGTGGCAAGCAAAAAGGGGCCACAAAAATCCATAAAGAGGCGAAACTTTTCCTTTTTTTTTTGTCTCAGCCGCCTTTTCTATCTCCGTTTTTTTCGCAACGTTGGCTAATTAGAAAAGTTTCTAGCTTGTCTTTTTGATGGAGGGTTAGAGGGGGGGTAGGGGCAGCTTTACGCTCATAGGTGCGCTGGCTGAGCTGAGCTGAGCTGGCGTCGCCATTTTTAACGTGCACGTTGCAGCGACAAGGAGAAGGTAAAAGTGTATGTGTGTGTGTGTGTGTGTGTTAGCCAACTAACGGTCGCGTCCATAATGTCACACCTACTACGTACATACCTCTCCGAGAGACGCAACCATTGGCTGGCATAAATCACATTCCCCACTTCCCCATCCCCCGTTATCCAACGCGCACCTACAGAGTACGTTAGCGAAGAGCGCAAAAGTGAGACACACCTTCCAGGCCAAAAGCAGCTACTGGCTGGGCGGGTTAGCTAGCTGTCCACCGCACCTGATGCTTGCTTGCTGGCTTGCTTGCTCTCTGCTACGCTCTCAGTGTATGTGTGTGTCTCTGAGGTGGAGCCACTCGGCAGCGGTCTCATTTGTATTTACCTAAAGACGTAAAAAATAAAGCTAAAGGAGGCAGAGATATATATGTATATACACGACGAACTAACGAGCGACACGAAGCTGCTGTGCTGAGCACCTAACTACGCTCACTAAAAAGGAGAGCAAGTCCTCACTCGCACACACACACACACACAGAGACATAAAGCTAAGAGCAAGGTGTATGCCGAAAGTGAAACGATGACGAAACGCAACGAAAATATTGCCGTGACGACGTTGATTATGAAAAGTACAATTTACGAAGCGCATGTGCTACCAACCAAAAATGATATCAAATAAATATTAAGCATACGAACCGTTTCGTCAGCAATA
The DNA here is from genome assembly GCA_018904305.1 of Scaptomyza montana. Lineage (NCBI taxonomy): Eukaryota > Metazoa > Arthropoda > Insecta > Diptera > Drosophilidae > Scaptomyza > Scaptomyza montana. Next base: position 20,239,764 of record JAEIGR010000001.1, on the reverse strand, counting down.
AATCACAATGTTTGCGGTAAGCCGTCGGTAAAAAGTGCAAGGCTCCAAGCAAATGCGGTTAGCGCACACACAAAAATCTCCTCAACATTTGCTCAACGTTTGCTCAGTGAGCAAGCGAACAAGGTGCTTGGCTTTGGTTGGCTGCCAACATTCTGTACACCTTTAACGGTAACGGTAAATGTGCGAGCGAGCCAGCAAGCAACAACCTGTCTACCGTATAACAGTATGTTTGTGTATGTGTGAGTTCGTTGGGAGAGAGAGCGAGAACGCAAACGCACGACGCCAAGCAAAACGCAACGAATGAGCAAACAGAGGCGCCAAGGCTCATTATGGATAGGTGAAGAGGTAGGGGAGGGGGGCGACAGATGCCACTTGCGGTTAGGTACCAGCTAAAAGCAGCAGTAGCAGCAGTAGCAGCAGCAGCAGAGGCAACCGTAGCAGCTGCTACATAAAACAGTAGAAACTGTGAATGATGGGCAGCAGCAGCACTATCTAGGGGCTCGAAGAGGGGACGCCAGCTACACGGCAGGTGGCGCTGTGCCTTAGCTAATGTGTGAGCGAGAGAGAACAATAAAGCCAATGGCACCTACAAGGGCATATACTCGCTCTCTCGCTCAGACAACGATGAGACGACGATGATGGTGTAAAGACGATGCTGACGAAGACCAACACCTAGAACAGGTATACACACACACACACCACACACACTAACACCTACAGAGAGCGGTATGTACAATACATGCCTTATGTGTTTCATTTAGCGGGTTGAGGTTGATAATGTAAATGGGGGATGGGCAGCAGACGTTGCTTTGCGCAGGTAGATTGGTGGATGCGTAAGGTATATTATATACGTCAAAAAACACACAAACACACACTCACACACAGACACACACTCGACACGTGTCTAGCGGTAGAGGTGTGAGGCACAAACATGCGCAATAGTTTAACACAGAGAGAGTGAGAGCGCGTAACAAGAGAGAAAATAACAGCAGTTAGTTAACATTTCCACTGCCACTGTTTGATGCAGGGGAATTGGTGCTGTTAATGTTAAATAACAGCTGCTGTAAATTCATAAATATTGTCAGAGTGTTGACAATAAAACCCATTTGTACTTGGCTCTTTTGTATATGTCTGTAGAGTATGCTATATATATGTATGTGCATTGCAATACTTTGCAAGTCCATTCATTGCATGAGACATTGACCCATAAACGAATTAACATAATTGTTGATTCTTGCATTTTATTCTCGAGTGCGTCCGTCGAGTTGTTGAACATTCAAAATCGATGCGTCGCTGTCCGGCAAAAAAGTGAAATTCAAGTGAATTTAAGTGAAAAGAAAGTGAAAAGAAAAGGCTGATGGTATATTTAAATATGTATTAACTTATCCTCTCAGTAAAAGGTGAAATAAAAGTGATTTATTGAATTAATCTTCGTAGCAAAAACAAATATCATTTTCTTTACCATTAAAGTTAATTAAAAAATAACTAAAAAAAATCAACATGCTGATGAAAAAAGCGTTAATGATTTAAGCGCTTATCAGACATCAAACGTGCAAGCCAAAAGAAAATCAAAATCAAAACAACGTCCAAAAGAAGTGGCAAAAAAGACGTCGAGGTGAAGCTTAAATAGAATGCTTGTAGGTGATTATGCAGCATAATTTATGCACAGGACTCCAGCAACACCAGGACTTGCTTCCTTCCTTTCTGGCCAAGTCGAAGTGCGGCGGAAACAATGGCCAACAACAAAAATTGAAGCTGGGCGACCAGGCGACCTGGCGACCAAACTGAAACTGATTTAATTAAGCAGGTGATTAAAGTTGATGCCAGTTATTTGTAGCAACAGCAGCCAACAAGGACTCTTGCTCCTGTTGCTTCCGCCGGAAGTCAGCGTGTAAAGTGCGCGAAAAACTTTGGCGTCGCTTTTGCCCAACAAAGCCACCCGAACCAAGCCACGAAAAAAGGCCAAACTGTAAATTTTGATGCTACAATGCAAATGCGCTGGTCGAAGGATATTCGGGGACCAGGACCTGGAGGCAACTTCTTTTTTTTTTTTGTTGCATATTTTGCTGTTAATTGAATATTGCAAAGCTTGTTTTTGTTTGTTTTCGTGTTTGTTGTTTTGTTGTGCAAAGGTCGAAAAGTGAAATCAGCGGTAATTAAAATTCAATTAGAACACAAACAACAACAACAACAACAACAGCTGTTGGCCATAACAAACTTTACTAATAGCGAAAAACAAAAATAAATAAATAAATCTATAATTTCCCAGGCAAAGCAATTACATTTGGGGCTTAGTTAATTGGTAGCATACCCCTGCCCACCCCACCTTCCCGCCAAACATCTGAGTGTGTTAATGTAATGGCCAACAATTTACGTCAACTTAATGCTCATTTTTGTAGTGAGTGTGTGTGTGTGTGTGTGAGTGAGAGAGTGGTTTCGTCTTCTCATTTATTGCTTCATTTCACCTCGCACCACTTTTACGCAAGGTAAGATTTATTGGTGGGGCAATGGGCAGTGGGCTGGTTCTGTTTTCTTTAAGTGTGCAACGCAATTTAGTGAAAATATCAAATTTCCTACTCACCCACACACTTATGTAAGCCACACAAACACACTTTCATTCACTTCTACTTTCTGGTTTTCTTCTTGCTTTTTTTTTTTGTGTGTCTTGGACGTAGAAAAGTAAACAGAAGGTTAATGGATTTGACACACGGTTCAACCATCAGGGCCAACAACAATATCTACGGCACTTGTGCGTGAAATGGATATGCTTTCAGGCCAAACACACACACACACACACACACACAGTGCACACACTTACATAGCTCCTAACAAACGGTAAATTGCGTTGCAGTCTATTCAAGTTGAGCCACACATTTGCCACTCACATTTCAAGTTATCAGATTTTTTGTGCGCTAAACTTAACAAGAGGTGTTGAAGCTAAAGGTTAACAAGATCTACTTTTGGTAGGTTAAACACCGAAAACTTAGGTTTAAGTGAAAAATAAATAATGAAAATTTAATTTGTAAAAGTTAATGTTTAAGTGCAGAAAAATCAAATAACAAGCAAATTAGAAACGAGCTCATAAAAAAATATTCCCTTTAACTCAATAAGTTTCCTGTTTAATCGGATTTAAGGGAACTACCTTAAATTTAACAAGCTAATAAAAATAAACACAAAAGTTTACAAATGTTTCCCCTCTCAAATGCTATATATGTATATCCATATGTCTGCATTTTTCGTAGAGTACAATCTTTACTGGTTTTTGTTTTGTTTAAACTTTCACTGCACGTTCGCGCGAGGATGGAAACCAAGCCAGAAAGGCAAGTTCCAATCAGACAGCCAAAAGTTGTCTGGCTCTTCGACTGACTGACAATTGGCCAAAAAACGCAGGCAACACACGCCCGCAGGGCGAATAGAAAAAAAAAAGGTGAACTGCAACTGTTTACCAAAATTTTTGCGCAGTTTTTTTCGCCAATTTCGATGCTGCATTCCATGCTACAACTTTCCAAAATAAAAATATAAATCATGTGTGAAGGTGTTCGTTTTTACCTTCTTCTTCTTCTACCGCCAATCTGCAGCACTGACAGTTTTAATGCCGCATGAAGTCCTGCTGCTGTTTGCAGCCAACAAACTTTTATGATTTCCTCCGCCGATTCGGAGTCCTTGCTTGCTACGTGCGTGGCTCACACTTGTGGCATATGTGTGACGTTTCAATATCCTGTTGCGTGATTTTTATTTTCGTGCATGTGTGTTGTTTTTTTTGTATGTTGATTTTGGCAGTGTGAATGTGGGCGGGTGGGAAGGGAGGCGTGGCAAAAGCCTAGCTACGTGAAGAGTCGCAAGTCACAAATCAAAATGCCTGCCATTGTTTTTGTTGTTTGTTGTTGTTCATATTTCGTTGTTGCTACGTTTAGGCCTTTGAGCTGTCTACTTAGCCCAGGCGTAGCGTGGCATGAGTTGGGGCATGCGATGTGGCATGGGTGAGTTGAGGCAATAGCCAATAAATCAAAATATGAATTCTCTTCTTCGTTATTTTTTTGGTCATAACTTGATTTTTATCCTATTTTGTGTTAGTTGTTGATTTTGTAATTTATGTCACGGTGCTTTTTTGGTGCATGGCAAAATAAGATGATAAAAAGCGGTGGAAGATAGCGTTTTTTATGCCCCAGAGTCAAAGGTGGATGTGGAAATTTGCAGGCAGCTCCAAGTTCTTATCAACTTTTAATGAAAATGCGGCAAACTTACACTATGCATCCTTATATATACGCTATGTATCCTTCATCATCTAATTTTACCATTGCTTAAAAAAACTATCTCATGTTCAATTCTTAAGACAAGTCATGTCAATAAAGTATATATTTATACTCGATGCCGAAGGTAAAGAGTATATTGGGTTTGTGCTATGTTCGTCATGGTGTCCATCCTTCCGTCCGTCCGTATGTGTGCAAGTTTTTTCGCCACCCTTAAAGCTAGAGACTTGAAACTTTCCAATTCTCTTTATCTATGGGATAGTAAATTAAAGTGTCAAGATGGGGGTTCTACGATAACTGGGGGGCTGGCAAATCGACAATTTCGATAACTCAAAACCGATAAATCCACATATTTCGCACATCCTTACAGCTAGAACTACCAAACTTGGTAAGAAGATAGCTACTAGCAACCCCCAAAAAACTGCATCAAAAAAATTTGGAGCCACGCCCACCCATACCGCCCCCAGCCCCCCTTTCCCAACAAACTTACAAACTTTGAGCTAACGTTACCAAATTTGGAAGGAAGATAGCTTGTGGCATCTCCAACTGCATCGGAAAATCTTTTAGGCAGCGTACACCCCTGCCGCATCCGTACCCCATTGCAATCAGGCCACATTTTACCAGTTTGAATACAGGTATGAAGTATACCGCAGTCGGTTGCGTCCGACTGCAACGTTTCCACTTGTTGTTAATAATGACTTTGAGAATATATAAAACAACCGAAAAATTATTCAATGTATAAAACATAAATTACTTTCACAATGCTTTAAGTATATTTTGGAAAAGATTATGTTGTCGGTGCTGTTGATAAGCTTTCACAGAGAACGAATTAGGTAGGTTAAGTGTCATCAGACGATTGACGACGGCATGCTTATAGTTAGAAACAAGTAAGAAGGCTCTAGTCGGGAGAGCCCGACTAGAAGATACCCTGAACCCAGTTGCAAAAAATAAATTAAATTTATGGAAGACTTTGGTATACTGACTTAACTTCAATCGATTAAATTCGATAGTATCTCCGGTGTTTCTTAACCGATTTGGACGAAATTTTCAGAAAAGATCCATCGTTACCCATTATTTCAACCCTCATTTGTTCATTTTCCAAATTCGATATTTTTTTGTTATCGATTCTATGTGTATATCGGAAACCAGAATAGTTATCGATAATTTGTTCTGCTCATGGTATAGGAGAACTTATATCCAAAATCTGAAGCCTCTAGCTTTTGTAGTCTCTGAGATCCACGCGTTCATACAGACGGACAGACAGACAGACGGACAGACGGACGGACATGGCTATATCGACTCGGCTATTGATGCTGATCAAGAATATATATACTTAATGGGGTCGGAGATGCTTTCTTCTGCCTGTTACATACTTTTGCACAAAACCATTATACCCTTATTTACCCATTTTATGGGTTAAGGGTATAAAAATATTTATATAAGTATATATACCATTTAAAAGAAAGAAAATACTAGAAAAAACATCAGATCGTTCAAAGTTCACTTCCTATCAAATATATAAATGCTAATAAATCGCAAAGAATTTGGAAAGACGAGGTTTCTTCTTTCGTTGCGGAATCTGTTTGAATTAGTACAAAATTTGAAGAGCTGTGAATCAAAAGTCAAAATTAAATCGCTGCATTGTTTTAAAATGAATTTAAATATCAGTCTTTTTACAATTCTATTCATGGCTTTAACATTAAAGTCAGGATATGGATCTACAAGTGAATCGGTTAGTGCCCAAAACAAACGAGTTAGATTAATTCTTCCAATACTAATTTTGCGCTTTATTCAGTGCTTTGCGAAATCTAGGGAAGAGGATGAAATGTGTGGAAAATATTGCTATAAAATAGTCAAACCATTGCTCAGAAATTACGAGTTCAGTCAAAGGAAGAACAATTTCAAGACTTAAAAAACAATCAATGATCAAGAGAAAATTATCAAGCAGAATGAATATGAAATACAACAGCTTAAATCTAATGTCAAGCTTAAAGAAAAGATAAAAAGATATACCAACTGCTTAAAGATAAAGAAATAGAAAACAAAGATATACATCTCGCTTTAAATTCTGGTAAAATCAAATACCTTGAATCAAAGTTCTCTGATCTTCAATCAAGTTCTAAGTCTTCAAACTGTCTGGGTAAATCGACCGATTTGTATATGTTGAATTTTCTCCAATATTGGGCCAACCTTCGTTTTTCCTGGTGACTCCACATTGGCAGGCTCCGGTTGGACTGTTATTCAGCGACGCATTAATGGCAGTGTTGACTTTTACCGTAACTGGGATGAATATAAAGAAGGTTTTGGAGATTTGCGCGGAGAGTTCCATATGGGACTGGAAAAGCTGCACTTATTGACACAACTCCAACCCCACGAATTGTATATCCACCTTGAGGACGTGAAAAACAATACTTATTATGCAAGATACAGTCACTTTGTTGTTGGCAACGAGACAGAATCGTATGAGTTAAAAGAGATCGGAGAATATTCTGGAAATGCTGGCAATGCATTGTTTTATCATCTTAACATGAAGTTTTCAACAAAAGATCGGGATAATGATGAGTATAGCGAAAGTTGTGCGAATACATATGAATCTGCTGGGTGGTTTAAACACTGTTCACGCAGGTAATTAAATATACAATATATTAGTTTTTACATATTAAGTTTAATATATCTAAATGCTTTCTCTATTTTTTGTCTATTAGTGATTTAAATGGAAAATATACGAGGCAATATGTCTTTTTTGGTAGGAACATCGGTTGGTTTGGTTTGAGGCTTAAGCCAATTATATTTGTACAACAGATGATAAGGCCAATATCCCATTGACGTGTCAATCTTCGAACTCTTTTTGATGAAATTATTAAGAATCTTGTAATTTTAAAGCCGAAATCAAATTTTTCATAAATGTTATATATATTAATACTTTCATTCAAAAATTTAAAATAATCACTAATACACGAACAGAAGATTTTTATATATGTATAAAGATTTACCAATTTTGCATTCATCAAAATAATTCTGTTTATTTATATGAAATAAAATCTTATTTTCAAATTTGTATTGCGCACACAAACAAACTGATTAAATTATATTTTGAGTGTTATAATTATTATTTTGCAGGTTTTTACTTATGAGTTATTACTTTTACAAACTTTGAGCTAATGTTACCAAATTTGGAAGGAAGATAGCTGGTGGCATCCCAATCTGCATCAGAGAATCTTTTAGACGGCGTAAACCCCTCCCGCATCCGTACCCCATTGCAATCAGGCCACATTTTACCGGTTTGAATACAGGTATCGAGTATACCGCAGTCGGTTGCGTTCGACTGCAACGTTTCCACTTGTTTTTAATATCCATTTGGTGTAGATGTTGGAAAAGTTTTTCAATACCATTTACCATAATTCCACTTTGCACATTGACACCTAACCGAAAAGTCATTCAAAAAGTGGAAAAGACAAGAGAGAGCTCCTGCCAGCTGAGAAGCAACTATATATATATATATATATATATATATATATATGTTTGTATCTGAGTAATAGCCATAGTAAAAAAATATGTAAAAAGCACTTGGACAATGTTCAAAGTACACTTCTGGACATGGACACTTAACTGACAATGTCTGACCTTTTCAACAACTGGACTCAAGATGCAAAAAAAAAAAAAAGAACAGCGACGACAACAACGAAAAGTAAAAGCAAATTTTTCGCAGAAGAAAATAAAAATAAACTAAAATACTACAAAATAGCAAGAAATAACTAAAAATTTGATGCATGCACAAATGTTGTGGTGTAAGTTGTTGTTGTTATTGTGAGGGGGGGGGGGGGTATGTCAAAATGCTTACGTGATGTTTAAGCTACTAGTTGTCGATGTGTGTGTGTGTGTGAAGGTCGCAGGGAGGGCAGCAAACAGCTAGATAGAGACGCAGACATGCATGCACAAAAAAAAAGAATAGAAACGAAACGAAACATAAAAAGGGCCAAGACGCAGACGCACAGGACAAAAGTCTTGCGTTCTTTGGCATCTTTGCCTGTTGTGTCACAAGTTGCCAGCCAGGCAACAGCTAACACACACACGTAACACACAACAACAACTTGGGTGTCAAACTTTAAATTGTCAAAAGTTGCATGTGCTGTCCCTTCACCCCCCCCCCCCCCCCCGCCCCTGCCAACTTCGCTGTCGCAGCTACGTGCTACACGCTGTCAACAGCTGCATAGACACGCGCCAGTTCAATATTGATGCCAGCTTTTAAGGCTCGGAAATCTCTTTCAGTCAGCGATTAAAAGCGCATTTAAAGGCATTGCCCCAAAACACCCAAAACACCAACAACAATAAAAGCCCCCGAGGCTAAAGCCAAAACCGCAAGCTGCAGCAGCTGCCCCACACTCCCCCCCCCTTCCAATCCTTGCAAACAACCCAGACGAGGCTCACAAATTGCCCCCAAATGAGCCTCCAGCCTGCAAGTATGCTACAATAAACTGCAGCAACATATGTGTACGTACGTATGTGTGAGTGTGCGTGTGTATGTGTGTGTGTACCGGTTGTTGCGTGTTTACGCAACGTAACCAAAGTCAAAACCTCGATTAGGATTCAATCTGCTGCGGGGCCCAAAAACACTCACAGCGCTGTTTGTCGTCCTTGTTGTCTCTTGTATCATAGTCCTTGTTGCTGTTGTTGTTGCGCCGCAGGTCAGCAGCAAAGTCAAACCGATTAAAACGCACACACTCCCAATCCAGTTGCCTGCACAGCCATAGGTACAATGTGAAACGTATTCTTCAAGGGGCAATTAACTGCGACGCGCCCGAAAGTATGCTACAAAAAAGTGACTGGCGACAAAAAAAAATAGTGCCCGCATATGTGTGTTGGTGTTGTTGTGCAAGGCTTGCATAGATTAGATTTTTGCTAACCACCCCCCCCCCCCTTGGCCCTCACTACACTCTATCCACTGACTGACTGACTAAAAATATTTGCACTGGCAACGGCAGCAACAACAGCCAGCATCTGTCGAAGGGACCGCAACTCTGTGCACATAAAATAGCCATTAACGCCAGGAGTCCTTTTTAGAGTTTAGTTTTTTTCAGTTTTTTTCAGTCAGTTGTTGCTTTAAGCGCTTTAATTTGAAGAGAGATTCTTCTTCTTTTGCAGTCTTGTGTGGCTGTCAGCAACATTCAACGCGCATCCAATTGCAATTAGCCAAGGTGCAAGAAAACGCCAGAAAGAAAGCAGAAGAAAAGCAGCCACAAGTGGGCGATGCGAACATGAAACCAATTTAAACTAGAAGAAAAACAAAATAAAAAAGCAAAAGCGAAGAAGGAGAAACAAACAAAAAAACCTCGAGTATTCTAGGAAGAGTGCCTGACAGGTAGATACCCTAACTTATATTGAAAATGATTTAAATTGTTTTTTATCGAAATGCGATAGTTATCGATAAGAGTAAATACTAGCTTGAATCAAGTTAAATAACTTTTTGGCATAATATTGAGAAACGAAGTGTTTAAAGTTTGACAAAGATTATTAAAACGATGTCAATCGATTTTTATCGATATAGTTTCAGGTATCAATAGACTTGATCTTCTATGAGTTTATTTCATCGGCCTGTTGCATGCACTCGAACACTAACATAACTCCCTTTTTTATCCTTTTTCTAATGGGTGCAAATAATAATAATATACTACTCAAGGCGTCGACAATGTGAACGAACGTCTTTTAGCTGGGGCGGACCACGCCCAGCTGCTCGAGCTCAACGTCTGCAGCAAATTAATTTACCGAGTGTCTTTTGCAGCAGCCCGCGGACATGGCCAAGTCCTTAGCAGATAAAGAGAAAAGGAAGCCACGAAACGAAGGTAAAACAAAACGGGTAAAGAACGCGTTTCATATCTACAAGATACAAGATACGTTGTTGCATATCTACATTACAATTTCAATCTCAAGAGCAAACAATTCATTTAGCGGCATTGTGGGTGTGGGGCACTTTAGAAAAGTATCTCAATCTCGGGCCATCATATTCCTGTTTAAATAAAAAATTTTTTAGCGGCGGTAAATCGTTTGTGGCAAATAAAAATAAAGGAAATATAAAATAAGCGATGTAAGCCGCAGCATATCAAATTACCCAAGCAGAGCCAGGATGACAAAGTGCGTGTGGCGTGTGGCATGTGGCAAAGCAAAGGCACGAGGGTATGTTGTCGCAAGGTGTAGCTCTGGCTGCCAAGTCAAAGTAAGTCGAGCTACTTGATAAGTGGGCTGCCTTACTATGCGGTTGACAGTTGCCGCATTTGATGCGATACTCAAGAAAAATTGTTGCTAATTTTTTTTTCTACCACTGACAGCTTGAGAAGATGTAGAAGGTAAAGTGAATGAAACGGAACGTTGAAAGCCGTGCAATAAGATACAAATAAATGATTGTCAAACAAATCTGTGAACTTAAAGGAGTCTTAAATTGATGGGTTGAATTCTTTTGATTGAAATATGTTTTCTGTGTGTGCTTAGGCATATAAGAAGTCATTTAGTTAAGCAATAAATGATAAAGAGAGAGTTTAGTGCCTCAAATATAGTATTTGTTTTATTACTCCTTTGATCTGATCTGATCTATATAGCAAGACTCTTAATTACATGTTTATTTACACATACTTTCATGCTAAGTTCTTCATTTCTAGTATTTATTTTCCATTACAAGGAAACATTCTACTTTTGGTCCTCCCCAATGCATTGCATATTTGCATATCTTTACCTCATTTGTCGCAAAGCAATAGGCAACAAACAAAAGGCCAACACACTCACACACACATCCAAGCACCTTTGCTGACATCAATGCACGCCACATGGCTCTGTTGCTGCAACAGAAGCAACAACTGTTGTTCATTGTCTTGTAAAAGCAGCCACAGAAAGGCAGTTAACCCACACCCCCTCCCCACACAAGCAGTGCAATCTAAGCACAGCCACAGAAAAATGTTGCCAACATATTTTGCACAATGTTTTCTTACGCACACACACATACACATATACTTACATATATATGGAGAGATAGAGTCGGCAAAAGACAGCGCAGATGAACGACTTGAGGGATTTTGCTGAAATGACATTTGGCTCCACATGTGACAGGCAGCCAGCCAGGGCAACAGCAAAAACACCAACAACAAGTGACTGCAGCCGTTGGCATTGAAAAAAGCAATTTAAGTCAAGTACAGACATACATACACACACAAAGATAGAGAGAGAACGATTGAAAGGCATATGCAATCACGCACACACGCATACCAATTGCTATTGTGTTAGCTCTCTCATTCTCCCACGCTCGCTCAATCCATGTGCAAATTTTGATAAATTGCCGCAGTTACCTTTCCAAGAGAAGAAATGAGACAGTGTTGCCATATGTTTGCTATTGTCTAACGATATGCGTGTGTCTATTTGCTACTCAATTTTAATACCGATGAAATCAAGACAAATGTGATTAAAACAAAAACCACTACCTTAACATTGAGAATCTATTTATTAATCATAATGCCAGTTACAGTTAATACACAGGTATTTTTAGTTATTTTAGCACCACAAGTAATAAAGCAATCAATCTAATATGAAATCAACATCTTAATTGAAATGGAAGTGCAAAACTTTGGAAACCAAACGACAAGACCGACAAACAAGCAAATGCCATAAATCTATAAAATTATTAGCAGCAGCTCACAGCGATATCGAAGTGAAAAGTTTGCCAATGCAACGGGACAAACAATTCCAGAGAGAGAGAGTGGCAAAAACGATGCCAATCGATGCGTGCCTCTCTCGTGATAAATGGGAAAGGAGTAGTCGAAGTTGGAACCACAGCTGCCAGAATGTATAAATCGAGGAGGCTAATTGAATTTAATTGCCCACTTAACGGTGCATTGAGCAGCTGAGTGCAAGCAAACACAAGAAAAGAGAAGTTAAGAGAAGTGTGTGTTTGTGTGTGTAAACCTTACAATTTCGTAAACTTGACCACGCACAGAGAGAGCAACAAAAAAGGCTAGTCGAGAGTGACCGAGATACATATGTACATACATAAATGCATTTGTAGTAGTGGATCAAATCTAGGGTGATGTATGTACACATATGCAGATTTAAAAGAAATATCAAAATGATGAACTCACCGGCAGCAGCAACAACAGCAACAACATAACAGTTCTGTTTTTTTTTTTGGTTTTTTGTTTTGCATGCGGAGTTTACTCAATCATTTACTTTTTCACCTCACATATTTTTTTCACAATTGCATTATGCAAATACAACAAGTTGCGCCATGACATAAGTAAAAAGTAAATCACTTTCCTCACATTTTATTCAACTTGCACTGTTGTTTTTTTACCTTTTACTCAGCCGCGCAGTGGCAGACCGTCGCAGTCTCGTCAAATAAATCGAACCATAAAAACAAAAAGGAACAGAAAAAATGAAAACGTTTACTGCGCACTTTATATCTTGATTTTGCGCAGAAAAAACTTTTAAAACATCAACGCGGCGATCTTATAACGGTTTAAACAGTGCGCGAACAGTTGGTGCATTAAATAAACACAATTTCAATATAATAATTACGCGTTTATTGTTTTATTTTATAAAAACACGCAGCTCATTTGCCATCAACGAGTTCCAGATGCGCACTGTGAAAACGAAATTTGAGTATTCAATTGGAATTTTACTTTCGCTCTCTTAAGCCACGCTCGGCAGTTGTCTTGTCTCTCTCATTGTTTCCAATTACGGTGTTTATTTAAGAGTGTTAGTGCAAAGGTGTAACTTCAGCTAATGTATAAACAACATCACTGGGCAACGTTATTCTTTTGCATTCTATACTCTTTTCCCAGCGGCGAAAAACACCCGACGTAGTACATTACCTCTTTAGGACTTGGTATGCCCACTACCTTCGATAATTGTGTACGGTACCCATTACATTTCATATAGCTTGGTTATTAAGTTAACGTTTATTTTTTTTTAAAGGGAAATGAATAATTCCTATTTATGGTAAGCAGAATAACGGTTAACCGAAGGTTTTAAGCACGGCCTTATGAACATTTGATTTGCCTCTCGAATCCAATGCGACATCACTGAAGTAAAAGTAGTGGGATATCAAAATATTTATAAAAATCGATCAAATATTCATTGAAATACCTTGTTTTTTGCCTATAAGAACTGGACATGCGGCATGCAAGGATCGCTCCTCATAGTCGTAGGTTCCTGGAACCATATTGTGCCAAAAGAGAACCTTTCCCTTTTCAGGTTGAACCACAATATCCAAATCAAGAAAAACTGTACCACCCCCTCTAGACATGTCATTGAGCTGAGCACGAAACAAAAATTCAGTAAGTAGCAGAGTATTTTGGTGATTTCAACTTACATAAAAAAGAGTTGTGGCAATGCGATCATCTGCGATACTGGTGTTATTAAAATAGTCATAATGGGGAAGGTAATGTCCACCAAAATCATACTCCATAAATTGAACTTCATAAAGAAAATCGATCAGCAACCCGGACATATCACCAACTCGTCTCTCAATGCGCTTCATAAGTTTCATATCCTGATCGTTTAGATCACGATATATTATCCAGAAACCGCTTGAGGTGCGTTCCTTTGAATAAGCAGGATTTTCATTGTCTGGTAATCGTATAGCGGTACGAGTTAAGTATGGTTCGCTTATACGCTTTAGTTCGACGATTTCCGAATCGTATATCGCATTGTGAAAGACAACTATGTATGGATCTGTGGATAAGAGCTCCATTTTGAAGGGAGCCAGACGTAAAAAGTCCGAAGGATGCGTTTTAAAGGAGCAAACTAGCCGAGTTGGTTTTGGCTTGTGATTAGAGCCGCATAGTTGGCTATACACTTCAGGATCCTGTTCCTCTTCCTCTTCGATCTTTTCCCGCCTTACGTACTTTTTAAGTGTAGTTACCAACTTATTGGCTCGAGAACGTAATTCAGGCTCAAGCATTAATACATTTCGGGCTTCTTCTAAGTGACCTAATCAATATCATGCAATATACAATTAATAGAACAGTATGTTTAAAATATTTTTCTTACCTTCTGCTACAAGGCATCTTGCCAAAGATCTGCATATTTTACTTCTTGTTGCATTCAAAAGCTTATAGCTATCTAAAAGTTTGGGCGACGTCTTATCCATTATCTCTCGAGCTGTCAAAAACCATTCGGAAGCATTTCCAAAATCCCTCACTTGTAAATAATGCCTTCCTAACTCATAGCAGTCAAGAAACGAGAGCTTTGCACTTTAGGTTACATTGTTTAAGTTATTAGAATAGACTCAAAAGAAGACTCAAGAACTCACTCATATTGTACTCCATGAAGTAATCCCTTGGCCATTTCCTTTTGTTCAAGTCTAAAGGTGATTTGTATTCGCCGAATGGCTTCTGATGCCTCCTCAAGATGCTCAAACTGTGGTAACTGGGATCGACTTTCATTTCTTAATATTATTTGTCCTTCAGTTTGACCAATTGACTGTTGAAGGGAGCTTTCCAGGTATAACCAATCCCTATGCATGTGCCGTAAAAGGGAATAAATATTAAGTGGATTGGAGAGGAATTCCTTCTCACGTCGTTCGGCTAACTTTAGAGGTTTCTCAAACTCCTGACTTAATCTGGAAGAGATTAAATTAGATAAGAAGTATAGTGTTACTTTCTGCAAATTACCTTTTCAGTTTCCCAATCATTATCATTTGATTCCCCATTTGATCGATATAGTTATTAAGGTTCAAAAGGAGCTCCCTATCCAGCTTTAATAAATTGAGTTTGTCAGTCATGGATGTTGTGTAACTTTTGATTCCTTGATTTGATTCATTTTGCACCAAAGGCACAAATATGCCAAAAGAAATAAAAATCAATCGTAATATTCCACTCGTCAACATATTTGACGTCTTCATAGGTTCAATATATTTATTTGACTAGTAACTTATGTTATAACCTTTTTAAGATTGGTTATAGCTGAGACGGAATGATTTGCTACGCGATTGGGTTGGTTTACAAAGCTAATTGTAATTTGTAGGCTAGGTATTACTCAAATTAGTACTTATATATTAAGCCAGCGTCTGATAGCTCGGATCCTATGAGAAAAGTCTTCCAACGTATCATAAATATCATATAATATTTTTTTTATTGTAAGATATATATAATTTAGTTTCTTGCCCATCATATTTTGGCATAATGTGATTGTAAATAATTGTAAGTATTATTACGGCGCAACGGAGGTTGTAGACAGGGCTTTAGGAACATTTGATTCCACTCGTGTATCCAATGCGATATAACTGAAAGAAAGGTTGTAAGAAAATTCAATGATTGATACAATAGATTATATAAAAGATGCTACCATTTTAAAAATGTCTGTAGAAGAAACTGGAAGTCAGGTGAACCCTCCCAAGTAGCACAGACAAGAAACAAACTGAAAGCTAGACAAGCTAAGGTTTCAAGTTCAAGTCTGCATATGCCTTAAAGAGATTAACTCCATGGAACCATTCCATAGTAGGTACACTGATGGATCTGTAAGTTATCAAAGCGCTGTTCTTAGAGTGGTAGTCCCTCGGTTAAGGTATTAAAATACTCTAGGTAAGCACACGACCATTTTCTAAGCTTAACTTTTGTAATAGATACATAGCCATCTTATCCGATAGTCAAGCAGCTTTAACGACCCTTCTTAGGACCGAAATTAGAACGAATTTAGTTAACGGGGTTCGACCTAAGCTAGACATTTTGGGATCTCACAACAGGCTGGTCCAAAGACGTGTCATGTTGCTATAGCAGGGAACAAAGAGGGCGACAAGCAAGCAAGATTAAAGGCGAAGAGACTCCTATTCCACAGGACACTGAAGACTAAGAGGTTTCCAGGTTTGGCGACATGGAAGGAGAATCCTCATAACTCATCATAGCGGAATGCTAAGTATAAGAAAAAACCAATTAAAAACTGCAACTGATAGGGGAACTAACCCCTAGAAAAGGACCCAATAGATCTATCTGGTCGCTTTGCTTCTCCTTCAGTTTGGTCAGGTTAAGCTGGCTTAGGGTCCTTAGTAGGGCCGGCTATAATAAAAGAAAAGATAAATAAAATACCTTGTTTTTTGCCCATGAGAACTGGACATGCGGCATGCAAGGATCGCTCCTCATAGTCGTAGGTTCCTGGAACCATATTGTGCCAAAAGAGAACCTTTCCCTTCTCAGGCTGAACCACAATATCCAAATCAAGAAAAACTGTACCACCCCCTCTAGTCATGTCATTGAGCTGTTTAAGCATCAAATATTCAGTTAGTAGCAAGCTAAGATAAGAGTGATTTCAACTTACATAAAATAGAATTGTGGCAATGCGATCATCTGGGATTTTTGTTTTATTTACATAGTCATGATGGGGAGAGAAATGTCCACCAAAATCATACTCCATAAATTGAACTTCAAGCTGGTTTTTGAAATCTATGAAAAGCCAAGACATATCCCCAACTCGTCTCTCAATGCGCTTCATAAGTTCCATTTCCTGAAAGGTAAGATTAAGATCCATGATCCAGACACCGCTTGAGGTGCGATTCTTTGAATAAATAGATTTTTCATTGTCTGCTAATTGTATAGCGGTACGAGTTAAGTATGGTTCGCTTATACGCTTTAGTTGGACGATTTCCGATTCGCATATTGCATTGTGAAAGACAACTACATATGGATCTTTCGATAACAGTTCCATTTTGAAGGGAGCCAGACGTAAAAAGTCCGAAGGATTCGTTTTAAAGGAGCAAACTAGCCGATTTGGTTTTGGCTTATGGTCATAAACACATAGTTGGCTATACATTTTAGAAATCTCTTGCTGACTTACAACTTTATTTACTCGCTTTATGTACTTAATAAATGTAGTAAATAGCTCTTTAACTCGAGAACTTAATTCAGGCTCAAGCATTAATACAGTTCGTGCTTCTTCGAAATGACCTAATCAAAATCATGCAATATACAATTATTTGAACTATATGATTAAGATATTATTCTTACTTTCTGCTACAAGGCATCTGGCCAAAGATATGCATATTTTACTTCTTGTTGCATTCAAAAGCTTATAGCTATCTAAAAGTTTGGGCGACATCTTATCCATTATCTCTCGAGCTGTCAAAAACCATTCGGAAGCATTTCCAAAATCCCTCACTTGTAAATAATGCCTTCCTAACTCATAGCAATCAAGAAACGAGAGCTTTGCACTTTAGGTTAAATTGTTTAAGTTATTAGAATAGACTCAAAAGAAGACTCAAGAACTCACTCATATTGTACTCCATGAAGTAATCCCTTGGCCATTTCCTTTTGTTCAAGTCTAAAAGTGATTTGTATTCGCCGAATGGCTTCTGATGCCTCCTCAAGATGCTCAAACTGTGGTAACTGGGATCGACTTTCATTTCTTAATATTATTTGTCCTTTAGTTTGACCAATTGACTGTTGAAGGGAGCTTTCCAGGCATAACCAATCCCTATGCATGTGCCGTAAAAGGGAATAAATATTAAGTGGATTGGAGAGGAATTTCTCCTCACGTCCTTCGGCTAACTTTAGAGGTTTTTCAAACTCCTTACTTAACCTGTAAGTGATGAGATTAAATAATTATTATGTTGTGATTTTAGACTAATTACCTTTTCAGTTTCCCAATCTTTTTCTTTTGATTCTTTATTTGATCGATATAGTTATTAAGGTTCAAAAGGAGTTCCCTATCCAGCTTTAATAAATTGAGTTTGTCGGTCATGGGTGTTGTGTAACTTTTGATTCCTTGTTTCGATTCACTTTGCACCAAAGGTACAAATATGCCAAAAGTAATCAAGAGCAATCGTAATATTCCACACAGCAACATAGTTTGCGTTTGAGGTGATGTGAAACTTAAGCTACTTCGCTATGCGATAAGGACTTGCAAGGACTTACAGCTGTTTGTGAACTAGATTTTATTTCCTATTTTATTTTCAATTGAATCTAGCTTAGACACTGCTATGACAGCATGCTGGGATCTAAAGTCTTTTCTGTAAAAAAAAAAAAAACTTTTTTGATTCGAAAATATATAGATTATACATAATGATTGTTGATTGACAGCTTGTTTGTTTGAGACTTTGTGTCTACACCAGTTGATCAGCACCAAAATGACATGAGCGAATGTACACCATACATGTAAGTACAGCATTTGCCGACCCTTTATTTGATTTTATTTTATTTTGTTCAGAAGTTGAGGCAAATGACTTCGACAAAAATGCACTACTGAATACACTTTTGATATTTGTGCACATCGCTGCATAGCTGCATGGCTGACAGAAAATATCGTCCAGCAAAAATAGCCTACAAATGCGGTACCCTCCCTTTCGGGATCCAACTGCCCGATGGAATTCCGCGCGTTGAAATCTCTATTTCTTTATTCTTTTAAGTTCTATATTCTTTGCCAAGCGAAGAAAAACACCCGATGTAGTCCATTACCTCTTCAGGACTTGGTATGCCCACTACCTTCGAGAATTGTGTACGGTACCCATTACATTTCATATAGCTTAGTTATTAAGTTAACGTTTAATTTTTTTAAAGGAAAATGAATAATTCCTATTAATGGTAAGCAGAATAACGCTTAACCGAAGGTTTTAAGCACGGCTTTATGAACATTTGATTTGCCTCTCGAATCCAATGCGACATCACTGAAGTAAAGTTGTGGGATAACAAAATATTTTTAAAAATCGATCAAAAACTCATGCAAATACCTTGTTTTTTGCCTATAAGAACTGGACATGCGGCATGCAAGGATCGCTCCTCATAGTCGTAGGTTCCTGGAACCATATTGTGCCAAAAGAGAACCTTTCCCTTCTCAGGCTGAACCACAATATCCAAATCAAGAAAAACTGTACCACCCCCTCTAGTCATGTCATTGAGCTGATTAAGAAACAAATATTCAGTAAATAGCAGAGTAAGTAAGAGTGATTTCAACTTACATAAAAAAGAGTTGTGGCAATGCGATCATCTGCGATACTGGTGTTATTAAAATAGTCATAATGGGGAAGGTAATGTCCACCAAAATCATACTCCATAAATTGAACTTCACCGTAAAGAAAATCGATCAGCAAGCCGGACATATCACCAACTCGTCTCTCAATGCGCTTCATCATTTTTATATCCTGATCGTTTAGATCACGATTCATTATCCAGACACCGCTTGAGGTGCGTTCCTTTGAATAAGTAGGATTTTCACTGTCAGTTGATTGTAAAACGGTAGGAGTTAAGTATGGTTCGCTTATACGCCTTAGCTTTACGATTTCCGATTCGTATATCGCATTGTGAAAGACAACTACATATGGATCTTTGGATAACAGTTCCATTTTGAAGGGAGCCAGACGTAAAAAGTCCGAAGGATGCGTTTTAAAGGAGCAAACTAGCCGAGTTGCTTTTGGATTGTGATTAGAGCTACATAGTTGGCTATACTTTTTAGAAATCTCTTGCTGACTTACAACTTTCTTTACTTGCTTTGCATACTTAATAAACGTAGTAAATAACTCTATAAGTCGAGAACGTAATTCAGGCTCAAGCTCTATAACAGTTCGTGCTTCTTCGAAATGACCTAATCAAAATCATGCAATATAAAATTATTTGAACTATATGATTAAGATATTATTCTTACTTTCTGCTACAAGGCATCTGGCCAAAGATATGCATATTTTACTTCTTGTTGCATTCAAAAGCTTATAGCTATCTAAAAGTTTGGGCGACATCTTATCCATTATCTCTCGAGCTGTCAAAAACCATTCGGAAGCATTTCCAAAATCGCTCACTTGTAAATAATGCCTTCCTAACTCATAGCAGTCAAGAAACGAGAGCTTTGCACTTTAGGTTACATTGTTTAAGTTATTAGAATAGACTCAAAAGAAGACTCAAGAACTCACTCATATTGTACTCCATGAAGTAATCCCTTGGCCATTTCCTTTTGTTCAAGTCTAAAGGTGATTTGTATTCGCCGAATGGCTTCTGATGCCTCCTCAAGATGCTCAAACTGTGGTAACTGGGATCGACTTTCATTTCTTAATATTATTTGTCCTTCAGTTTGACCAATTGACTGTTGAAGGGAGCTTTCCAGGTATAACCAATCCCTATGCATGTGCCGTACGAGGGAATAAATATTAAGTGGATTGGAGAGGAATTCCTCCTCACGTCCTTCGGCTAACTTTAGAGGTTTTTCAAACTCCTTACTTAACCTGTAAGTGATGAGATTAAATAATTATTATGTTGTGATTTTAGACTAATTACCTTTTCAGTTTCCCAATCTTTTTCTTTTGATTCTTTATTTGATCGATATAGTTATTAAGGTTCAAAAGGAGTTCCCTATCCAGCTTTAATAAATTGAGTTTGTCGGTCATGGGTGTTGTGTAACTTTTGATTCCTTGTTTCGATTCACTTTGCACCAAAGGTACAAATATGCCAAAAGTAATCAAGAGCAATCGTAATATTCCACACAGCAACATAGTTTGCGTTTGAGGTGATGTGAAACTTAAGCTACTTCGCTATGCGATAAGGACTTACAGCTGTTTGTGAACTAGATTTTATTTCCTATTTTATTTCCAATTGAACTCTAGCTTAGGTACGACAGCATACTGGGTTCTTAAATCTCTTCTTTTAAAAAAAAAAAACTTTATTGATGCGTAAAGATATATATTATATATAATGATTGGTGATAGGCAGCTTATTTGTCATCAAACATAAACTTGACGGCGACTATTGAAAAGAATAAATAAAGTTGAAGTTAGTAATTAATCTTGAGGTATAGGAAATTAGGAATCAATCTTACTTAGTCGCTTGCCCACCATATTTGGGCACATTGTGATCGGAAATTCGGCTTCATTAAAGACTATCAATGCATCGCCCCGTTGGGGAAAGGCAGCCATCTCGTAATTGGGAATAGTTATACCACCACCCAACTCCATATCGTCAAGCTTGTAAAACAACAAAAGATGAAAGGAGATTAGGGAGAAACCAACTCAAAGCTGTTGCTATTGCTTACAAATACGATAGCTGTGGCTTCAACATCATCATAATGAATGCCCTTCAACTGTAAATGAAAAAGAATTTTCAAAGTTGAGTAAAAAATATTTTTTTCTTAATAATTGCGAATTTTACCTTGTGAAGATCTGGAAGCGAGAATGGATCCCTTGGCCCATACTCGAAAAGGAACAAATTCTTATAGTGTTTATCAAGACCGGCCATATCGGCGACACGTTCTGTCAAAACTAACGTTCTTTTACTGTATTTATCCGGAATGGCACAACCCTTGACACCCTCGAGTGTCTCCAGACTAGCAGATGGGGGACAGCGTTCGAAGGCAACCTTTATATGCTGGATTTCACTGTCATAGATGCCATCCTTGTAGAGCAGCACATAAGGTTCATAGAGGAGCTCCTCTACCCTCAAGGGTGCTAGCCGAAGGAAGGGTCCGACATCTGTATTCAAATTACAAATCAATTCCGAGTCACGTTCGTAATTTCCTCGGCAAAGTTGCTCTACATTGCTGACAAACTTTCCCGGAGCCAGGATAGGATCACCTGTATTCAATTCCTTCAATTGATTTTGCAGATTTTCATTCTCTGGATTCAAGTCGAGAGCTGCGTTTATAGCTGTTAGAGCTTTGTCCATCATATCTACAATTTGATTATAAGCTTGATTAGTTATGGCTATAGAGTTATGCTAGAAAATTTCCTACATACTCAGTTGGTTAAAGACCTTGAATTGCATTTCGTAAACCCGCCAATGTGGCACGCCAATAATATCATTCTCTGGTGACGTGGTAGAATTCTCAGCTGCAACATTAAGCCATTCGATTGCCTCATGATACTTTTGCTGCTCAAACAACTCCACACCCATATAATAGCAATCCCTTGGAGTAACTCTAGTCGATGGAAAAAAGTAAATTTTTAAGTTTTTGACACACGAAAAAAAGTTCCCACCTCAAGTGTCCGAAGGTTTTCCCCGTGAGAAAACTTGTTGGATCATGATTGTAGAATCTAAATAGAGAATGAAGGCTCCTTGCCGACTGTTTGTAGGTGCTCAAATCGGGCAAAAATGTGACCAGTCGTTGATGAACCTCGATCTGCTTAATACCCACCGATTGCATCATATACTCCTGCCAGGCGGGCCAATCATTACGCATATGACTTATTAAACTGAAGGCAAATATTGGATTTGTCGTATACAAATCGAGATTCTTACTAGTCTCGTCAATCCTTTCGCTGTACTCGTCAATTGCGCTTGAGGGGTAAAGATAATTTTATTTGTATAAGAAAATTAAGGAACTTTTAAATATCTTACCCATTGATTAGCTGAAGTTTTTTTCCCAATTCTTTGGCATAATTGCGTAAATTTCTAAGAATTGCACCTTCCAGCTTAAGCACGTTTTCCAGATTAACAACTTTTATTGTGTTGTTGTTGCTGTCTCCCTGAACAGCGATTCCAAGTAGAAGAAGCAGGCAGAAAATTTTAACCATGTTCGAATCGGTTTCGTTATAAAGTGAAAACCGCTCTAAGCTAAGATGGTATTTAACTGAGTTTCACATATTAACCATGACCAATGTAATTAGACTGGAACCTTAGTGATAAAGTGGAACTTGCTGAGATTCTTAAACTATTCACAGTTTTGCATTCACTGATAAGTCAATGTTTGGAAACAGTTTTTGCTTAATTTTCAAGTTCAGTCAAGCAGTGTACTGCTTGCAAGAGGCAAATCAAAAAGCTAGCGGGAAATTTAAAATATTACTTTAAACAAGTTTTTTAGCTGTTCTCTATTAATAAACTCACCTTGATTTAATTACAGTTAGTTTTAATTATTATTAAGTGAGTTGTTGCGGCTGCTTATCTCACGGTTTTGTTGCCTTCTTAGTGCCAAAAGTCATTTTAAATGCTAGTCATTGAATTTGCTTGCAATCAGCTGGCTTAGAGATGTGAGTTGAATGCGCCTTTGCTTCGCGCTTTGATAAAGCTGCCGGATCGACAGGAAAAGAAAATACGTCACATAACAATGAATTGCATTAATTAATTGCATTATCGTTGCACAACTATAAATGCACTTTTATTTGTGTAATCAAAATAATTAAACAGGTGCAAAATAATTTTCGATAACATTTCGATCAATTAGGGACCTATCGTATTTTATCAAAAAGCACAGATTACTCAGGAGTTATAATAAAGCTCAATGTGAGTTTAGTTCTCTGTGAAATTTACTCAGTTGCAGTGCCGTAATTTGCAACGGGCTTCTTTAATCTGAATTAAAACGAAAAATAACTGAAAATAAAACTAGGTGCAGCTTGTATACTTACAAATTTTGTGTGTGTTATTAAGCAATCAATAATTCTACACGGCGGACGCAACGCGCTCCCTCTCTATAAGTGTGGTATATGTGTTTGCAATACAAATAATTATTACATACATACAGCAAAGAGAAGACCTTCAACAACAACAACAATGCTACTGCAGAGAAACAAGTAAAATAAAGCGGCATATGGTTTCCTTTTGACTTTTTGTTGTTTTTTCGTTGCTAATTTTGTGTTCGTTCATTCCACCCGCAATAATCTAATTAGTATGTATCTTTCGATCCCGCTGTGTGTATACTTATTTTGTTTTCATGCTCCCACTCCATTTCATCCTGTCTAGACTTTTTGCGTTTTAGATTTTATCTGTTGACATATGTTTTGTGTGTGTGTGTATGTTGTGTATATAATTGCGTTGCTTCTGTTACTTCATCTGCTTTATTTGGATTTTGTTGTGTTCATCATATTCTACCGGCGTTGCCAACCCTTTTGCTGCAGCCCAGCTGATTTCATGGTCACCATGACAACAATTTGATTACACCACATATTGTATACTTACCTTAAAGTCATTGCAGCAGTATTTGCATATGTAATTTTGCATCCGAATTTATTATGCTAATTTAGTTCATAGATAACTGGTTTGCCCTCGTGGTCGTTTCTGCTCATCATTGGTGACAATCTGGCAACGCTACTCGCTCGCTCTCAAAGTTTTGGCGTTGTTTTGCTCTTGCGCTCCATTTATTTGTTCTATTCGCTTTTATTTATACAAAACGATTAAGTGTCTTTTTATTGATTTCGAGCCCGCGAACGCGCGAGCAACGAACGACGGATTTGTTAATAGAACGCGTTAATCAATTAACGCTTTGGTATCGCTCAGTTTCTCTGTTGCTCGTTGCTCTCTTGCCCTTTCGTTCTTTAGTTTGTCGTTGGTGTTATCACAAATTTCGCGCGTGTTTTACACATCACAAAAAAGTTTCGAGTGCATTTTTAACAGGTATCTGTTTATATTTGTTCACGACAAGAAATTAGTGGATGTATGTTATGTAAATGCCAAATGAACTGCTTAACTCGATGTACGCGATAAGATAACTGTTGTTTTACTCAGCTGGAATGAAGACAATGCTGTATTACATGCATTGCCAACCCACGTACACACTCACGTGCCTTGAGTCAAAATGAAATGTCAAGAGATAGCAATAAACACTCTGAAATTAGGCGCCATAAACTCACACTTCCAGTGTTTATTTGTTGTGTGCATGTGTGTGTGTGTGTGTGTATGTGAGTTAACTGCGGTTTACTTTTTTATGATTGCAATTGGAGAAGCTAATTCAGCGCATGGGTTCATGTGCAGTTATTGTTGATGAACACTGTCTGTATGTCTCTGTCTGCCATCAGTGCAGCTCGCATCAAAACTGTGCTACAGCAACGGAAAAAAGCTGGAAAAAGCTGTTGTGATCCTTAAAAAAAGTGCTTGAGTAGTCTATTGAAAACTAAACAATTTCCAGTCCCATATAGTTTTTCCTAAAAAACAGCCAAAATGCCAACATTGTTTGGCATCTAGCCAACAAAGCGATGCGCAACAATATACCGCAATTGTGACACCTACATAAATACATATACATATGTGTGCGAGGATTTGATTATATGCATCTATGTATGTATGTATGTTTATTTTTCGTATAAGCTCAATGTGAACGCCAACTTGTTGCTTAAATAATAAAGTGAGACAAATTTTATATGTATGTCTAACTGTTTATTTAAGAAAATAGACGGAATAGAAATAAACAAACAAGGCATATAAATGTAAAAAATCGACTTTAGAGCTATAATTTTAACTTTAAAGTTTAAACTAACTATCAAAGCTATTCGATTTAAGCTTTAAGCTTCCGCGTGTCAGCTGATTCAGATCAATAATGGACAAATAGGGCTTAGGCGGCACACTAACACCAGCCGAAACAGGCAGCTCGATGGTGATTGGCGGCGGCGCCGGCTCTCTCGTTGCTCTCTTATGGCGACTGCCGAACTCGGAATACTGATCGTGCTGAGAGCAGCTGGCGGTTGCCGCTCTTCGATAGTTGCGATAACCACTAAATGTGCTGCTGCCCGGCGCAATATTAATGGGTCGCGTGGGTGAGAAGCCACCCTCGTCCGAAGAGACGCCGCCAGCTGAATCATAGCAAATGCTGAGATTTGTATACGAAATGGGCGCATGACAACGCGTCGTCTTTGGACGTGGTTTCACCTCGTACCTTGTCCGTGAGCGAGAACGCGAATGATGCGTTCGTGGACGTCCACGTCGTTTACCCTGCAGCCGCATCTCCGACACCAAAGGCACAGGCAGCACATTAATAAAGCGATAGTACTGCAGGAGAGTGCGTGCCACATTGCGACCAACACGATGATCTGCAGGATGCAATGGAACAATGCAACAAAATGCAGACAGATTAGCCTTAACTATACTTACAGCCATCCTCGTTGTATAGTGCTACGGTCTTGCCATCGCGCAAATAATGACCGGCTATAGAAACCTCCAAAGTGTAAGCATTGACCGTATCACTGAGACGTTCGCAACAATAGCGTCGAATGCTGCCCGCTTTGCGTTCATCGGCATTAAACATGGTGTGCTCGGGTACATAATCCTTGGCATTGCTGGCAAATAAACGTGGGAATACCAAATGGCGTTCGTAGCGATAGACATCCTCATAGGTGTTGCCATAGATGAAGCAACCATGCATGCTGCTATTCGCATGCAAGTCGATCACAAAATCAATCTGATAGGTCTGAAGGCATGAGGTAATCGATTACATATTGAAAATCATTACAAATTTTCAATGTCATTTTTCACTTACATCCGAATTATCCAATTCTTTTAGCATATTCCGTATGGCATGGAGTTCGGGTTGCGTAAATTCCGATGCCACATGCCAATTGCGATTCATATCCTGACCCATCAGATTACAACGATTGTTGCCCAGAAACACACCATCCGGATTGACCATTGGCACTATTTTGAATACGAAATTCTCACGCAACACTTGCGCAATCGGATGATTGCCCACAAGGAACTCAATGAGACCCTGGCACACATGGGAAGCAGGTGCTTCGCTCGAATGCGTTCGACACAATATGACAATAACACGTATGAAATTTCGCTCCAAACGATTTGTGGAACGCTGATTGTGCGTCACCTGATCAATGGTCAGCAGATCTACATTGCGATTTTGCTGACGAAGAGAAAGGCAATTGTCAAAAAATGGCTAACAACAATAAAAAAAAACACAAGGACTTACCAAAGATTTAACGAGAATCGAACGCGTGAAACGCTTTTCGGAACCTTGACGTGCATCAATTACATTCAAATAGGATTGCAAACGGGAGTAGCTGTAGGGCGAAGCCAAAGCAAACATATACACATCCTCTTCCTTGTCAAAATTAAAGCCAAAACTCAATACATAATGCCCCTGATGCATGGCCGAGCGATAGAAGAAGACTTGACGCTTGGACAAACGTTGCCATTTGGGTCGACTGGAGGATTTGACGAGCGGTGTCAAACCACAGTTAAATAGATTGCGACTCTTGCTTATGTTGACAATGTTGAAGATAACACGTTGATCCTGTTTGACATTGTCCACCGTAAAGTTGAACCAGAAACGAAAGCGTGGATTGCAAGTATCCGGACGTAGAAACAAATCGTATTCGAATTCGCCCACTAGCTCCGCCTTGCCAAGATTTCCCGTTTCAAAAGCCGCATCAAAACACAAATGTCCACGTTTTGCCTTGCCACTCTGACCAGGCGGTCGTATTATAACCCGGGACACATTACCCAATCCGCCCTCACCATCGCTGTCTTCGCTATCTGCAATGCAAGAATTGAAAACGAAAATCAGAAACAAAATTTGACAAAAAAAAACACGTCATTTGTTTTTGTTTTTTTTTGGCTAAGGATCTGTTTCGTCCTCATACCATCTGAGCCTCTTTCATACATGCTCGTATGCTGCAATGGATCACAGGCGATGCCTAGCATTTTGTCTACTTTTCGCGTGTCTACGCAAGTGGCAAGTGCAACGTTCAAGACTCTTCTAATGCCACTTGGCTAACTAATGCGCCGTTCAAAGCCTTAATCCTGCGCTATCTTTAAAACCTCGACACTTACACATATGCGTGTCTTAGTTATCGCAACTTTTTCAAGCTGCAGTTGCTGCAACTGCCACAAAGGTGCCGTCGACGCCTCAAACGTCAACATTTTGAAATTGAATAGTCGCCGTTGCGTTTCCCCCCAATCCAACAAAAATAGATGTCGAACTTTGCCTTATCGTGTGCGATTTATGAAACTTAATACCAGCAGCCAGCCATCTTTAGGCTCACCTGAATCACCCATTCCTTGGAATTACTCAGGACATGCACTTCAGTTTCAATTGACGCTGACAAGGCGTATCCTTTAACGTCTTCTGCTGCTGCCAGCACATTGACCCCGCTCCTTGCTTCTATGTTTCGAAATTAAAAATAGAAATTCAATTAACTGGCTTAGAGTTTACGCCTTTTGCCTTTTTCAGATTTATGTCTTACCTTTCACTTTCCTCCTTTCGCGATTCGCGTGCGAATGTCTCAAGGCAAAAACTCTTTTGCTATTCTTTCCTTGTATAGATGGCAATCAGCTCGAAGACTATGCGTTTTTAAGGGGCCTAAACTGGCCGTTTGAGTTGACTGAGTTGGGTTGAATGGTGATGTTTGGACTTGGTTGGCCTGTCTAATGTTTTGTTTGCCACTTTTAAACGTTGCCAACCAAACACACACGCACACACATGTGCCGTTTGTTGTGTTTGATCGATAAAAAACGCGAGCGCAGTTTTGGCATTTGCGGTTTCGTTCCATTTCACATACATTCTTTAACTTTGAACGGCAAAACTTCGCGTAACTCACATTAAAAAAAATGAACGTCGTTGTCAAAGTTGTTGCAGTCCTTAATTGCCTGCAGGACGTAGTCATCACACGAGTTCCAAACTAGTTCAACGGGGTTAATCAATAAAACGACAAAACGGCAGCACAAAACGGCAGCACAGAGAAACGCGTCATATTTATTGCACAGTAACACAAATAACGGATATTATCATTTCTAATTTATTAGCATGTCCAAACGCAGGTAGCATATTCCCCAAATTTATTATTTTCTGTTTTTTGTGCTTGTTGTTTTTTCTAATATGTTTTTGTTGCCAATTTCTAATACTCTACTATCACTTTTTTTATAGATTAGGCAGCGTACGCCCACCGAAACGTTGCAGAAGCGACATGGATAATACATCCACCTCGGACATTGTCATTATTAATGGCAACTCGCATCCGGATCTGGCCAACAGCGTAGCCGAACGTATGGGCATAAAGAATGGCGGCTGTTCCGTCTTTCACAAATCAAATCGTGAGACAATCGTTGAGATTAGCGATTCAGTGCGTGGCAAAGATATATACATAATACAAACGGGCACCAAGTGAGGGAATGTGGTTTTGAAAACTTTAACGCAATGTTAGCTAATTTCTATTATTCTCTTTCTTCATTAGGGATGCCAATAATAACATCATGGAACTTCTAATTATGGCTTATGCCTGCAAAACATCCTCGGCTCGATCGATTGTTGGTGTCATACCTTATTTGCCGTACTCGAAGCAATGCAAGATGCGTAAACGTGGCTGCATTGTGTCCAAACTGTTGGCCAAAATGATGTGCACATCGGGTTTGACGCACATTATAACAATGGATCTGCATCAGAAGGAGATTCAAGGCTTCTTCGATATACCCGTTGACAATTTACGTGCCTCACCCTTTCTACTGCAATACATTCAGGAGAGCGTGAGTGAGAATTCATATAGCTATGATATAGCTAATATATGTATATAAATTGTAAATGCACAGATACCTGATTATCGCAACGCGGTGATTGTGGCACGCAATCCAGGTGTTGCAAAGAAGGCAAATTCTTATGCGGAACGCTTGCGTCTTGCTCTAGCTGTCATCCATGGTGAGCAGAAAGAGGCCGAGAGCGATGAAGTCGATGGCAGATATTCGCCACCACCCACCAGGTGAGTCTCTTAGCTAATAGTTGTATATTTGTGTCTGACTATTATGGCTTAAGTTACTTTTTGTTATGTTTCGTATATTGTTTTGATTATCAGAAAAACAATTATGTTTAAATTTATAACATTTAGTATGTGCCAGTATGTAAACAAACTTGACTGACATTCCATTAAGCACGTAGAATAGTTCCGCATTTGTTGCATACCACACGAAGTAATATCTTGGAATCTCTGTAATTGTTGTTCATGGCAACAAGATAACCTTCAAGTGCTGATATTTTCTATTTGTATTTTTGTTTTCTTTGCTTTACACAATTTGCTGTAATTGCTTATTCTACGAATTTGCAAATTGACTGCATTCGGCATTGTGCGAGAAATTGTTTCTCTTTATTTCCGTTTTTGATTATGTTATATGGCTTATGCAGGGCATATTGCAATATATTAGGAAATTCTTCAGTCGAAATGTGCATACCGACGGCATCTGGGTTTGTATCTATATAATTTCCGTGTGTGTGTTTAATTTAATATTATTATTGTAAATTGTTTCCGTACTTTAATTTTCTTTACTTGTTTTATTTTTTGGTTACGTTTTCAACAACAACTACAAACCACATCTGCACATGTATTGTGACAACACCAACACGACACACACAATGTCATCACCAAATAAACATTAATCACAAAAGAAACTCTACTCCATCACATGCACCCAGTAGCAGCCGTCAACGCACCACATCGGTATCGGTTGGCGTGCCGGAGCATCCATCAAAAGTCAAACCACCACTCACTATTGTGGGCGATGTATCTGGTCGGATTGCCATTATGGTGGTAAGTATAAAGAGTTTAATAAGTGTCGATGCTATCTTAGATTTGGTTTGCTTTACAGGATGATCTAATTGATGATGTGCAAGCGTTTGTTGCTGCCGCCGAGATGCTGAAGGATAATGGTGCCTGCAAGATTTACGTGCTGGCCACGCACGGTCTGCTCAGTTCAGATGCGCCCAAGTTGCTCGAAGAGTCGGTCATCGATGAGGTGCGTCTCATCCTACTAAATATTAATTAGATTATATACTTACTTATTGCTATTTCAGATTGTTGTCACCAATACCATTCCACATGAGGTACAGAAGTTGCAGTGCAACAAGATCAAAACGATTGACATATCGATACTGATTGCTGAGGCCATACGACGCATACACAATAAGGAGTCCATGTCATATCTGTTTCGCAATGTAACACTAGAGGATTAGAGAGGACACACACACACACACACACACTCTTTTCTATACACTACACAAATGTCACAAATTTTCACTAGCCAGTGAAGTAGCTTCAAGGAAGTTGCGTCCCTTTATATTGTTTGTTTTTGTTTCCACGCCGCAGCCAACCTACCTACCTATATAATATTTTTAATTTTATCATTGCGTGTGGCTGCTCAAATAAAATGAAATTGTGCTTTAAAATTGTTCAAATTCTTTCAAATTAAAATAATTTGTTGCATACTTTCAGGCAGTTTCGCAAAATAGCCTTTCATAAATTCATATGTAAATTAACCAATCCATTGGCACTTGCTCTTAACACTTACCTCAACAAAACAAATGGAAGCGATCTAATAGCTGTGCTAACTTATAAGGTAAACGAAACCATGTCCATGTTTTCCATTTACCCACTGCGTCATCTACATATAAAAATGCAAATACTTATACAAATAATAATCAAAAAATGTTCGCTAAAAGCACTTAAGGCCATTTAACAAACGGAAATGATACACTTGTCCGCATTAATTGTTAACAATTATTAGCACTGGCTAATCATAATCACCTTTTTTGTGTTAAAACGTACTGTAGGTACTACTATATATACATATAGTATTTAAATAGGAAATTATAAAATCACATGATTTGGCATTCACTACGATCAATTAAGTTCTTAACAAAGGTTTTTATTTTTGCAAAATTGATAAAACAAACAAAAAGAATAATAAATTTGATAAACTCATTGACTGGGCAAATGCCGCATAAAAACACGTTTCAAATCATTTACTGCGCTTGTAAATTTTAATTGTGGGTTGTGGGCTACGTGCATTTATTACATTATTATTATTATCATCTATTGTATAAGGCAAATTTGCCTTTGCAATTGTTTTGCACCGGCTCTGACAGATGCGCTTGAGGAAAGATATTTGAGCAAATATTTAAGTTGATTTTGCTGCTTGTTTCACATGCGTTGCGGAAATGGGGAACAGCACGATAAGATTAGAGTAGAACAATAACTTCAAAATGCAATTGGATGCCTTGCAAATGTCGACGGTCATACAACTACTACTAGAAAAATTCTCATCAACGTTTGTATGTGTTAATTAAAACAACAAACATTGTGATTGTGTACGCCTCATAAATTAAATATGAGGGCCAACTAAGGGCTACGATTAATTGCTTACTACTTGCGACTAGCTAGTACTACTGCATTGCTTACGACTACGAAACGCTTATAAATATTTGCAGCAAACAGAACGTTAAGTTATTTTTTTATGGTCCGAAATGCCAAGATTTATATTATATATGTATTTACATAACGCCTTGAGATGCAGCAAACAGTTTCAACTGCTGACGTTAAGGAAAAACACAATGTCTGGCCAGTATGGAAATTTTCAAAAGAACCGAGATCAGAAAATATATGTCGAAACTAAGATAAATAATGTTGTGCAAAGAGCAAACAAAGTTGCAAACCCCAAATGCTTCGAAAATGTGCTTTGAAATCATAAGAAATTACTTAAAACTTTATTTTCCATCTTTGTATTATTAAGTGTTGAAAACCATATTCCTACTTTTTAACTTACTTTAAATGTTGTTTAATAGTTTTTATTACATCTCATATATTTTTGCGCAAGGGTGAGGTCAGACGATAACTTGCCGCTATCAAGTAAGTATACAAACAAACCAAAAAGTATATAAACATAAATATAAGATGCTCAAGACAGACAGAACCTTCAACAATGCGTCAGTTGATGCTACAAATTCTTCTTTTTTTTTGCGCCTTATCAGTGCTGTGATTGTTAAGTTTGTCCAGAGCTGATGTACAAAAATATTTGTTTAACAGATGCTTAAGGCCGCCATATAAAAAAGTGGCACACTTTGCTTTAATTGAAAGGGATTTGAGAGGCAATTAAATGCATGAAAAACGCAAAATTCTTAATGCAAATTAATGCCAAGCACCTTGTGTCATTTATCAATTGTTTAAATACGCTGCATAAATCTCATAGTTAAACCAGTGCTGTCTGGCCCTAGTAGTACAATCACGTGAAGCAGCAAACACGTTAAGCAAATCAAAGCTAAAGCTAAACAGCTATCAAAGGCAAAGGTGTTCGCCACATTGCGCATACGCCTCATCGCCCCCTGCGGATCTAAGGCGTGCATTGAACTCGCTTTAGGTTTGTTCAATGTAATTTCCGTAAGCTATATACAAACTGCACAACGCCTAGCATATTGATTAGCAGCCCATCAAAAGTTAATAGCCCAAAATGTCAGTTCATATTCCATGTCTCTCTCGCTCTCTCTCTCTCGCTCAGAGTATGTCAGAAGTGATTAAAGTTTGTGTTTGTTTTGATTTGATTTGATTGTTTTGCATGACACATCATGTTGTTGGCGGCTGTTTGTTTTGATTTGCTTTATTATACTCGATACCCAAGGTAAAGAGTATATTGGGTTTGTGCAATGTCCGTCATGGTGTCTGCCCGTCTGTCTGTCCGTCCGTCTGTACATTCGCAACTTTTTTCGACACCCTTTAAGCTGGAGTCTTGAAACTTGGCAAATATCCTTATCTATGGCCGGGACAGATAAAGTTTCAAGATTAGTGTTCCACGATTACTGGGGGATCCCAGTATTATATTTCCCACACACAGGTTAAAAACTGCCGATCTGAAAATTCTGTTTCTGTTTCTCATTTATTCATTAAATGTTGTAGAATAAATAAATAACACAAAGTCTTCTGCCAGCAATGCTGAAAAAGCGTAAAGCTTTATTTTTGTTAATAATGACTTTGAGAATATATAAAACATCCGAAAAATTATTCAATGTATAAAACTTAGATTACTTTCACAATGCTTTAAGTATATTTAGCAAAAGATTATGTTGTCGGTGCTGTTGATAAGCTTTCACAGAGATCAAATTAGGTAGGTTAAGTGTCATCAGACAATTGGCGACGGCAGGTTGATATACAGAAAAAACATTTATATAAATACCATGTCTTAGAAAGAAAATACTAGAACGAACATCAGATCGTTCAAAGTTCACTTCCTATCAAATATATAAATGCTATTTAATCGCAAAGAATTTGGAAAGACGAGGTTTCTTCTTTCGTTGCGGAATCTGTTTGAATTAGTACAAAATTTTTAGAGCTGTGAAACAAGTCATAATTAAATCGCTGAATTGTTAAAAATGAATTTATATATTAGTCCTTTTTTAATTCTATTGATGGCTTTACTATTGAAGTCAGGATATGGATCTACAAGTGAATCGGTTAGTGCCCAAAACAAACGAGTTATTAATTCTTCCAATACTAATTTTGCGCTTTATTCAGTGCTTTGCGAAATCTAGGGAAGAAGACGAAATGTGTGGAAAATATTGCTATAAAATAGTCAAACCATTGCTCAAAAATTACGCCACTGTTCAGTCAAAGGAAGAAAAATTTCAAGACTTTCAAAAAATAATCAATGATCGAGAGAAAAATATCCGGCAAAATGAATATGAAATACAACAGCTTAAATCTAATGTCAATGCAAGAGATAAAGAAATAGAAATCAAAGATAAACAACTCGCATTAAATTCTGATAAAATCAAATACCTTGAAGCAAAGTTCTCTGAATTTCAATTAAGTTCTATCTCTTCAAACTGTCTGGGTAAATCGACCGATGTGTATATGTTGAATTTACCCAATATTGGGCCATTCTCAGTTTCCTGCGACTCCACAATGGCAGGCTCCGGTTGGACTGTTATTCAGCGACGCATTAACGGCAGTGTTGACTTTTATCGTAACTGGGATGAATATAAAGAAGGTTTTGGAGATATACGGGGAGAGTTCCATATGGGACTGGAAAAGCTGCACTTATTGACACAATTCCAACCCCACGAATTGTATATCCACCTGGAGGACTTCGAAGGCGAAACTCGCTATGCAAGATACAGTCACTTTGTTGTTGGCAACGAGACAGAATCGTATGAGTTAAAAAACATCGGAGAATATTCTGGAAATGCTGGCGATTCATTAAAATTTCATCTTAACATGAAGTTTTCAACAAAAGATCGGGATAATGATAAAAGTGACAGAAGTTGTGCGAATTATTATGAATCTGCTGGGTGGTTTAGAGCCTGTCACTACAGGTAATTAAATACACAAAATATTATTTTTTACATATCAAGTTTAATATATCTAAATGCTTTCTCTATTTTTTGTCTATTAGTGATTTAAATGGACAATATACCAGGAATGCTGGCAAAAAAGCTAAAAACATCAGTTGGAATGAATGGAGTTTTAATCCAATTAAATTTGTCCAACAGATGATAAGACCAATATCCCATTAACGTGTCAATCTTCGAACTCTTTTTGATGAAATTATTAAGAATCTTTTAAATTTAAAGCCGAAATCAAATTTTTCATCAATGTTATATACTTTCATCAAAGAACTTAAAATAATCACTCATACAAGAAAAGAAGATTTATATATATGTATAAAGATTTACCAATTCTGCATTCATCAAACCAATTCTGTTTATTTTTATGAAATAAATCTCATTTTCAAATTTGCATTGCGCACACAAACAAACTGGTTAAATTATATTTTGAGTGTTATAATAATTATTTTGCAGGTTTTTAGTTATTACTTTTACAAACTTTGAGCTAATGTTACCAAATTTGGAAGGAAGATAGCTAGTGGCATCCCAATCTGCATCAGAGAATCTTTAAGACGGCATAAACCCCTCCCGCATTCGTACCCCATTGCAATCAGGCCACATTTTACCGGTTTGAATACAGGTATCGAGTATACAGCAGTCGGTTGCGTTCGACTGCAACGTTTCCACTTGTTTTCTTTTCGTTAATCACTCAAAAATGATTTGCTAATTCATTTTGCTAGTCGGCAATTCATTAGCACGCTAGCCAAAGTTTAGTGCCCATAAATTGGCTTCAATAAGCGCGATTTAGCGCCACTTAGCTGGGTAAAGGGATATTACATGTAAGTTGAAGATGAAATACTCTTTGCAGAAAACTTATTAAATTGTCAAAATATCTCTCTTCAATGTGTTACAAACTGCATGACAAAATCATAAAACCCAAAAATTTAGTTGGCCCAATCAAATTTACCTAATTTCACCTCACATTATTTCCTCTAAGGTGGGGCGTGGGTTTATTTTTTTTTTATTTACAATTTAATCAACAATTTGCGTTCATAACAATAAAATAACAATGCATTTAGGGGCCCATTACGTTTCTGGCCGTTTTCAGTGTTTTGTTTGCGCACATTAAAAGTTAATGGTTCGCATGAAATGAGGTTTAAATTTGATCAAACTTAACAATTAGGGGTACTCACTACATTTTGAGTAAATAACCAAATAAAATACCAAACGTTTGAAACAAAAGAATTTCGCATCGGTTCACTGAACGCAAATCTTGTATTACGTATGCTATATTTTTCGAAAAAAAAAAAAACAAAAAAAACAAAAAAAAACAAAAAAAATCCCCTTCATTTAAAGATGTTACATTCATTTATCAATGCCTTCGACGACTAACCATAATGCGCCATGGTAAAAGTATTAACCGGGATCCAGTTTTTTTCTTACTTTACTTTGTGTTGTCGCAAATTTTTATTCAGTCATGTGATCGAATTAATTCAGCTTCGTTTCGATGGCGCAGTGAATATAAATAATGCGGATCTCGTGATCTGTTTGTAAGCCAGTTATATCAACAGGCAATGCAATATAAACTTAGCCCAATAAAAGGAAGAAGCTAATTTAAGTGACAATTTTTAGCAAATATAATATAAGTTTTGCTGCCCAATAAAAAGCCCGGCTCATAGCCCGGCTACGGAACAGGTAGTTTGTAGTTTTATTTGCCATTGAACTTGGTCAAGCTGTTGGCCCTGACACGCATTTTGGCGTCTTAAATAATGCAATTTATGTATGCATGTTTTGTGTTTGTGATTTCCTCGAAAAGGCCTACAACTAAAAAAAAAACAGAAAATAGTAATTGCATAACTCCGAACACCGATCGCATTGCGGCCCGTATTGAAATTCGATTTATAGTGAGTCACGTGAAGCCTCGCGACAACTAATTTACATGCCTCAATGCATTCCACTGCACTCGAGCGAACGTTGCATAATCTGTCAGTCAGCTTATAGGCCTAGTTGTTGTTTGTTGCCTGCTTGTACAATTAATCGCCCATGCACAATTTGACTGTTGTGTTTGTTTCGCTAACTTAATTTGCTTGTTGTAGTTCTCGGATTATTATAATAAAAAATAATGATGATCGGCTGACCGATTATTGTGTTCTTCACAATTGAAGTTACAGTTACTTTTTGTTTTGCAAATATGACAAACAAAGTGACAAGCCTTTGCCAAAATTGTAAACTGAAAACCCAACCCACCCATCACGAGCGTTGTCTCATTTGATTGCCTGATAACGCTGACAAAAAGATAAACGGCAAAGGCAAGGTTTTTTGATTGAAATATTTCGGCGCCATAAAACGAAGCAAACTGTAAACTTAGTCAAGAAGAATATTTCGCATTTCTATATAGTTTCCGTGCCTTTTATGATCCTGGATGGCCTATGGCTATAATTCAATACCGTTTCGTATAACCTGCTAATGACTGTGAGAAATTGCAATGACTGATTTTTTGAAGCTTAAATCGCTCGAGACAAAACAATTAGCGGCACGCCAACGGAATGTTATTTTAATGAAAAAATGTAATGCATATAATGTGAATTAGTAATTTACGATCTCCGCACTTTTAATTATTGTTCAATACATATTTAATTTGAAACTGTCACTTCTCTTACTGGCCAACACGTCGTATGTGCAATGCAATTTAAGGCAGCTGACTGTGCAAAAATGAAAGGCTACAACTGTACAGTTCTATATAGAGACCTATATATGATGAATATATGCATGAATTTACAATATTTGAGCTTTGCAATAATTAGGGTTAATAACTTGAAACGCGGAACATCAACAAACAACAAACAACTGTCAAAACAAAGCATATTCGCGTCACTAAATAGCTTGTTATATAATTCGTGATATATGTATATAGTATATAGATCTTAACTGGTTTCGCCTGTAGAATGATTTTAATTTATGTATATTTTGCATTTTTGGCAACATTGCATATATTTTTACTACCTGTTTAGCCGGTTCTCAAGAGATTTCTCTATGGCCAATAAACGTTTTACGCCTGAAACTAATTTCAATTATGTCTGATTGAAATTTAATGCAAATTTCGCGAAACAAAGTGTATCAAAAGTTCAGTATGTTTGCTTGATAATTTACTCTGCCAGAGAGTTTTTTATTTTGGATTTTTTTGACCTGTTTACTTCTTCAGACGATACGAGAAAGTCCTTTATAAGATGAGTTCTCGTATAAGTATTTATTTTTAAACCAAAGTCTCGCTGTGAATTTTGTAAACATATTATTTTCATTGATTTTTTAGGTTCATAAAACAACTTTAGACTGAAAGGGTAATTAATTTTTTGGCATGCCCATTTTTGTGTTTTCTTCTTTCATTTGTTTCGTGTTCGCCATTCGTTTACAGAGATGGAGTGTAGGTGTGTGCGTTTTTTATATGTGATTGATTGCCCTGCCTGAAGCTATTTATTAATGTTATTTTCCCTCCAATAATTATATTGTGATTATATTTTGCAGGCGGTTTCAGGGCACACGACACACATCTCAATTCTACGAATTAAGATACATTAAATTGCGTACTTACAGATCTTCAACCACAAGATGCGATATAAAATTGGCAAGCGCTTTTAGTAAAACCCCACAAACGAAGATGACCTCCACAATCAAGTTTCTATATAAAGCATTACTCTGAATTCTGAAGAAGAATAAATTGTGTTTCAATGCAAAAAAGCAGAGACGGAAGAATATTATTAACTAACAAATTTGGCTAAGCTGGAATAATTTAATTAGTTTCCTAGATTTGTTGATTATCAGCTTGGGTTTTTTTTTTTGGCATAAAAACTATTTGGAATAGCTTTTTTGTGGCGCACTTCAAAGCTGATTTTTTTACGATTGCATTGTGTTTTGTTTTTTCTTTGTGATGACGTCGTCGCTTTGGATTAATTTCCCCTCCGACATATATTCGATTCGCACGCGATTGACCAAAAAGTTAAGTTAAAGTTAAAAGTTATTAAAGAGGCAGCATTGGATTCTTTGTATTATGCGGAAAGTTTCGAATTTCACACACTTGAGCGAAAAGGTTTTGCTTTCGAAATTGTTTATTTTCCGATTTCAATGCATTCCCGTCTCTAATACCATTATTATTATTATTAAGTTCATTTGATGCGGGGAATTTTTTGAATTGCAAAAGCTTTATTTATACAAGCTTAAGTTGGCTATTGATTTATTTATTTATTTATTTATCTTTTTGCTGACGACATTCCCAACACATTTAACAATTATGTCATTTATTTATGCGATTGGCATCTGATACAAACATTCCTTTTGCTCTCTTGCAATTTAATTCCCAGCTTTCAAATCATTTTCAAATGTATGCTTAACAATTTTCTATACTTAGTATAATGCTTTTTATGCTATTGCATTTGCAATTGGACTTTTCAATGGCAATTGAGTGTGACTGGCGTGAAACTCGCTTTGAATTTGCATTGTTGAACTTGTTTGGGGCTGTTTCCCAGCACGTGCATGTAAAACAATTGAAATACCTAAACCCCTTGATTAATTTTAAAAAAAAAGTGCCCTTTAACCGGAAGTAAACTTTGGTTTTTTTTGGAAACAATTTTCTAATGGCTTAAGATAAAACTTTTGCTTGATTAACTTATGAAAACTTTTTCCACCAACTATAAAATCTCATTGAAATGTTTGACAATTATAAAAATATTTCCTTAATAGCGTTCATTTATTTTAGTTCTTTCGTTACCACTTGAGATTGTAAATCAATTTGCCACAAGAAACCTAGACTAATTTGATATTTTCCACATCTAAAATGATAATCGCAAATATTTTGATTTGCAATTTCAATTCTCTAAGTGTGGGACCTCTACACCTCCCCCCAGCACTGATGTAAAGGCATGATTACAAGAAGTGGCAGTCAGTCTGCGATTATAATTTCTTTGGCTTGTTTGGCTGTCGGTTACACGATACGCGGCAAAGACCCACAGACCACAGACGGCGGAAAGCCAGTTTTTTGTGTGCTTTGTGTTTTGTTTTGTTTTGTTAACGAAAGCCGGTGGTTTTGGTCGAGCAACATCTCGCAGCAGCAGTCCGAGTGCGCCGCTGATGACACGATCGGAATTGCCACTCACGACTCGACACCTATTAATAATCAGAGTTCCCCCAAACGACGCGTCGGCTAAAGTTTCGCGCTGCTGCTGCTGCTGCTACTTTAGCTGCTGCTTTCTGTGCTTCTGGCTCGATCTCGATCTCGATTTCGAATCATTCCCGCATTCAACGCGCTCGCGAATAGTTTGGCTTGTTGGAGCACATTTCGGCCAGAAGTGTAAAAAAACAAAACAAAGTGTTTTTTGAAGTGTGACAGTGAAATGATGCCGTAGATGAAACCGTGGCTTAACTAGCTAATGCAAATTTCAAAGAAATAAAAAAAACATAAAACAAAAATCAACGAATTCAAAAACTTTCGTTAGCCACAACCAACAAAAGCAATAATAATAGTTATATTAAGATGGCGGGCAAAGATATGGGCCATGTGAATGGCGCATTTAATGGCGGACCCGATGTCTCTGTGGATATACCCACCAATACTCTATATCATACATCGCGCGATTGCATTGTACAGAAGGAAGAGGGGCATGCAGCTCAATCGGGCGGCTTTTCCGAATGCTGTCGCAGCACCTGTGCGAATATATTCCGCAGGAAAACGCTTGAGAAACGTTTTCCCATACTCGTCTGGCTGCCGCAATATAAAAAGGATTATATTATTGGTGATTTGGTGGCAGGCATTTCAGTGGCGCTGACTGTGATACCGCAAGCTCTGGCCTATGCTGGCATAGCTGGCTTAGATCTACAATATGGATTGTACGCCTGCTTCCTTGGCTGCTTCATTTACATATTCATTGGATCCAGCAAGGATGTGCCGGTTGGACCGACTGCAATCTCAGCGCTGCTTTCGTTTCAAATTGCCGGCGGCAGTTGGCAGATGGCCACATTGCTGACCTTTCTCACTGGCATCATTGAGATCCTGATGGGCATCTTTCGTCTCGGCTTTCTGATTGACTTTGTGTCAGGTCCGGTGGGTGCAGGATTCACTAGCGCTGTCTCACTCATCATTTTCAGCTCACAAATGAAGGATCTGCTGGGCATACACACCAGTGGCAATACCTTTCTTCAAGTCTGGATCAGCATCGTCAATGATATTCACAACATTAGTTGGCCAGACTTTGTCTTGGGTCTCATCTGCATTGTCACCCTGCT
This sequence comes from Scaptomyza montana, assembly GCA_018904305.1. Lineage (NCBI taxonomy): Eukaryota > Metazoa > Arthropoda > Insecta > Diptera > Drosophilidae > Scaptomyza > Scaptomyza montana. Next base: position 20,198,509 of record JAEIGR010000001.1, on the reverse strand, counting down.
TAGTCTGCGTGCCTTGGCCAGTTGCAGTGTGGGTCCGAAGCAGGGCAAATCGGCTTGTCAAAAAGTTCTAAGCGGCATCTTCTGGACTGTGGGCACAGCACGAAATGCTTTGCTTGTCTGCAGCGTGGCTGCCTTGGGCTATTGGCTGTCAGTCAGTGGTAATGAGGAACTGGTGCGAACTGTTGGCTATGTGCCCAAAGGCTTGCCCAACTTTCAAACGCCACAATTTCACATGGATCCCATACTCAACGAGACAACCGGCGAGGTGTTGCAGGAGGCTCAGAGCTTTTGGGATATGGTCAGCACATTGGGCTCCGGCTTGATTGTGGTGCCGATGATAGCACTACTCGAAACAATGGCTGTGGTTCAAGCATTCGGTATGTGTCGAAGAGTATTTTCAGCTTAGTTGCATGGTTTGACTGTTCAATTAACTTTTAGCTGATGGCAAACCCACGGATGCTACTCAGGAATTGATTGCCTCGGGCATTTGCAATGTGGCCAACTCTTTTGTTCAGGGTCTGCGCAGCAATGGAGGCGTCGCTCGTGGTGCCATACTCAATGCCAGCGGTGTACGCACCCAGCTCTCTAATCTCTACACAAGTGTCATAGTCATCATTGCCCTACTCTATCTCACGCCCTGTTTCTACTATATACCGAAGGCAGCGTTGGCAGCCATCATTATTGCTGCGGTTATCTTCATGGTTCAATATCGTGTCATCAAGCCAATGTGGCATAGCAAAAGTGAGTAGTGAATACTAGAAAATACACTGTAAATAGCTAATAAATCGATTCGTTGTTTTCTTTTCTTCTCTCTCTTTGTAAACAGAAACGGATTTGATTCCTGGCTTGGGTGCGTTCTTTGCCTGTTTGGTATTGCCATTGCAACTTGGCATTCTTGTTGGCATTGGCATCAATGTCATCTTTATACTCTATCAGACAGCACGTCCAAAACTGCGCATCGAAACACTTTCCGTAAGTAAAGCCAAAAAACAAAAAAAAAAACTGATGTTTCCGTGTTTAAAACCGAATCGATTATTTATTTATTTGTTTTGACAGACTCCGAATGGTCAGCGTTATTTAATGCTAACACCAGATCGCTGCTTAATCTTTCCATCGATGGAGTTTGTGCGAAAAGTGATTAATAAGCAGGGGGCTAAGTCAACGCTGCCGGTTGTCATCGATTGTACACATATATATGGGGCTGATTTCACAGCCGCCAAGGTGATATCGACTATGGTTGCGGATTTCGCTCAAAGACAACAGCCTTTGGTCTTTTACAATCTGCAGTCGAGGGTGGCGCAGGTGTTTGAGGGCTTAAACAAAGATCTAATTACTATATACGATATAACGACGCTGCATGATAAGCTTGCAGAGAAGCCAACAACAACATAACCTCACTTAGTAATAGATTTTAATATTAAGTCTTTGTATTTATTTCACAAAAAGCAATTTCAATGTCAGCGACTCGTTTCGCATAGGCATAAAAAAAAGGAGGTTAAAATGCGAAAGAAACCCACGCAAATTGTCAGCAATATTACCAACAACAACAACATCAAACAGTCCAGCCAAAAAGTCAAAAATATATTTGTATTTTTTCGTAACATTAATTAGCATTTAAGTTGAAGCAATATTTTATTATTTATTTGCTTTTTTTCAAAGATATTTTGGCAAATTGCTGTTAATTTTGTCAAAAAAAAAAAAAAACTTTTGCACCTCATTGTTGTCTAATATTTATCTACTTAACTGATTGCTGTGCATAGTATTATAAGGAATAAGTATATTCATATATATACTGTAAAAATAAAAAAGATTAGATTAATAATTGTTATTTTTAATTGTGATTACTCAAGATTAAGCCAATCGGAATTTTATGATTAGCCCAAATTGAGCATTTGATTGCTATAGTTCCATAAATGTCAGACCATTATCTAATCAATAATGTGCCTAGATTTAAGACTTTCCCAATAATAATTGACGGGACGTGATATCCCATTGATCCATCTAGTTAATTTATAGTCGATTCGAAAATTTGTTAATTCAAGGCAATACAATTATTATTATTCAGTGTTCACGATTAGATAGTAATCATAAACTTGAACTTGATAGGAGATTCAACTTGCAAAGTATTCACGTTCAAATACTTTCAAGTAATATCACACTTAACTATAAATATTATCGGTTGTATATGCAATGATCAAACATTTTTAGGCATGTCTCTAAGTAGCTTGCTGGAATTTTAATTCAAAAACAAGCAACAAGTAATTTCACATTTATAACATTATATATAATAACTTCATGCCGTTGAATTTTCGTTATTTCTCTCTCTAATATCTTAAGTCTAACAGATTTAATAATTGCATGAATATAAAATGTAGCATACTTTGGGGCGGCAGTGAAAATAAAAATTCCATAATTTATCTGTTAGGCGCAGTATGCTGCACACTTGCAAAATGGATTTGCCCCTTTTGACAGATAACGAAATAATATTTGTATTTAAATTAATTGTCAATTTTTTATCATCTTAAAACAACGCATTTAAATTTATTTATTTATTTTCATGCGCATTGGAATCCAGTGTTGATACTATGTTGTTTTTAACTGTCAACGAGCGCGCAGCAAGCCTTAACACTGACACACTGAATTGCCTTCTCATTCGAACAAAGTATTTAAGGCGACGACAACCGGCACGCACGCATAAATTCTAATAAAAATCTTCGCTGAGGTAAGTAAGAAAATAACCTAAAAATATATATATATCCATATAAGAAATGCCTGGTTAACAATACGCTAGATGGCAACTGATATGCCGACGGACCCATCATTAGAAGATGATGAGCAAAAACTTGAGGAATTGAAATTAGTATTTTCTGAAAAGGAGCGCGATATTGAGCGCCTGGAAACGGAGGCCAAAGGCATCACCCCGCAGAGTAAGTTAAAAAATATTCAGAAATGGTAATGCAACTAAAATTTCTACTGACAGCGCATTCAATGCGCTTAGAGCTGCTGACTTTGTATCGCCGATATTCGAGAGATGCTATCAAGTTGCTTGAGAAAAAGAAGAAGTTGGTCAAAGTGGAACGCGATGGCAAATATGTTCTCGAAATGGATCCAAGCGTCTATACCAATTGCATGAAAAGCAACAATTTTCAGGAATTTTATTTGCTTAAATTTATTTTGCAATTTAATTTATTTTTTTCTAAGATCGAAGAAACCAATGAAATGTAGTTTCTCATTCAAACTTCAGCGAAAATAAAAATCACATTCGACAAATGTCGAATTAATATTCGCATTAAAAACATTTACATATTTCTCATGGAGCTTTAATAAGTAGTCGAATATGTTTATGTGAAGAAGCCCATGCTGCTATATAGCCTTCCTTACTGTGAATGAGTGCGCAGCTGTTGGTTGTCTTTTTCAACACTGGCACACAAAATTGCCTTCACATTCGAATAGCAAATTTAAGGCGATAAAAAACGGCACGCAAAAAAATCTTCGCTGCGGTAAGTTAGAAGGAAAATGAAAAAAATATATTCTTATAATCAAACGCTAGATGGAAACTGATACTCCGCAAATGGCGCCAACGATATCAGTTGAAGAGGATGACCAAACAATTGCTAGATTGAAATTTCTTTTCTCGGAAAAGGAGCGCGATATTCAGCGCCTGGAAGCGGAGGCCAACGAGCTCAACACGAAGGGTAAGTAAAAACATGTTTGGAAATGATATTTGTCTTAATCACTTTGCTAATAAAATTTCTGTTGACAGCGCGTTTGATGCGCCAAGAGCTGCCGCCGTTGTATCGCAGCTATGTGGGCGCGATTGTCAAGTCGCTTGAAAAAAAGAAGAAGCTGGTCAAAGTGCAACGCGGTGGCAAATATGTTCTCGATGTGCATCCAAGCATCTTTGTCAATTGCATCAAGAGCAACAGTTCTGAGGAGTTGTGTTGGCTGCAAAATATTTTGCGAATTCATTTATTAATTTGTAAGCTTATTGAAACCGATAGTGAAAAGTAGTTTCCCAGCACTGGCACATAAAACTACCATCTCATTCAAATTTCAGCAAAAATAAACATCACATTCGACAGATAAAAGTATTTGTTTCTCGTGTAGCTTTAATAAAGAACTCAGTTGAATTTCACACCAATGTTGCAAAGTAGCTTTCCCAATTGTGAATGAGCTCGCAGCAGTTGGTGCCTTTTCCAACACTGGCTCACAAAATTGCCTTCTCATTCAAATACAAAATTTAAAGCGTCGACAAGCAGCACGCAAAACAGATACAATTCGAGTTTGGGCTTGCAGTTCATTTGAATTTTATTAAAAATCCTCGCTGCTTTAAGCAAATAAAAGTGAATTATAATAAAAAGGTAAACAATACGCTAGATGGAAATTGATACGCCCCAATTGCCGACGGCGCGATCCGTCGAAAAGGGTCCGGGCCTCCAATCGTATTTTGAGCAAAAAATTGCCGAATTGCAATTTACAGTGTCGGAAAAGAAGCGCAATCTTCAGCGCCTGGAGGCGGAGCGCAACGAGCTCAACACGAAGGGTGAGTAAATGAAAAAGGCGCAACTTTTTATCAATTTGCAAGTTGTATTTGTGTGTTGACAGTGCGTTTGCTGCGTGAGGAGCTGCTGCTGTTGCACGAGCATGGCAGCTATGTGGGCGAGGTTGTGAAGCCGCTTGACAAGAAAAAGGTGCTAGTCAAAGTGCATCACGATGGCAAATATGTTGTCGATGTGGATCCAAGCATCAACATCAACGACATCACGAGCAACAGTCGTGTGGCACTGCGTCACGATGGCTATCAGTTGCACAAGATTTTGCCGAGCAAGGTGGATCCGCTTGTGTCGCTGATGTTGGTGGAGAAGGTGCCAGATTCCACCTATGAAATGGTCGGTGGTTTGGACAAGCAAATAACCGAGATCAAGGAGGTCATCGAGCTGCCCATCAAGCATCCCGAACTCTTCGACGCTCTGGGCATTGCTCAGCCCAAGGGTGTGCTGCTCTTTGGACCGCCAGGCACCGGAAAGACGCTACTGGCTCGTGCCGTTGCTCATCATACCGAATGCACCTTTATACGTGTCTCTGGCTCGGAGTTGGTGCAGAAATACATTGGTGAGGGATCGCGCATGGTGCGTGAATTGTTTGTCATGGCTCGTGAGCATGCTCCTTCCATCATCTTTATGGATGAGATCGATTCGATTGGGTCGGCTCGTTTGGATTCGGGTCGAGGCGCTGATTCGGAGGTGCAGCGCACAATGTTGGAGCTGCTCAATCAGCTGGATGGCTTTGAGAACTCCAAGAACATCAAGGTGATCATGGCCACCAATCGCATTGATGTCCTGGATCAGGCCCTGCTGCGTCCTGGCCGCATCGATCGTAAGATCGAGTTTCCACCACCCAGCGAGGAGGCACGCGTCGACATTCTCCACATTCATTCGCGCAAAATGAATCTGACACGCGGCATCAACCTGCGCAAGATTGCCGAACTAATGCCAGGCGCATCTGGGGCCGAGGTCAAGGGTGTTTGCACCGAGGCTGGCATGTATGCTTTGCGCGAGCGTCGTGTTCATGTCAACCAGGAGGACTTTGAAATGGCCGTCTCCAAGATCATGCAAAAGGACTCTGAACGCAACATGTCCATCAAGAAGCTCTGGAAGTAACGAGTAAAACTCAAACTTATCAATCATTTCTAAACTTTACAAGCTTTACAAGCTTTACACGTGTCTAAAAGTATCCTTTGAACAATGTTTAAAACATTTACTGGTGCATATTTCTTGAGTGCGAGTATTAAATTTCATTAATGCAAACAAATCAAAGAGGGTCTTGGACTCAGCTTGCGCATAAGGAATCGAATTTCGATTTCATAAACATATTTTCAAGAACCTTTTTAGTTTACAATAAACATAGACATAAACATAAATAAATCATATAAACAACAACCAGCAAAAAGATTGCTGTATCTAATGAAAAATTCGTACTTTAAGGGTGCGAAAATTTAGCATGTGACAGTTAGCTTTATTTTATAGATTTTGGACTTTCAGGTGCAAAAAACTGCAGATTAAATATTATTTATTCTGCATGTGACACGGCTAGAGATGAGCACGAGACGTGTTTACGACCGGTGCTCAACGTTCTCGTGCTTTTTTTGCATAAAAAGACGACTACTTGGAATGTCCAGTGGAATTCATAAGCCCCAAACAAAGCAACAAACATATACTGCTTATTATATATTAAAAATCAAGTTTTCAACCAACATTCTGGCTATAAGACATTACAAAATGTATTTTCGTGTTGAAGCGTGTTGAGTCGTGCTGTGTCAAAAATATTAGGCACGAGCCCATCGCTAGCCATGACCTTAAATATGTGAAGAAGAAAAGACGTGTTGCATATTGTAAACAGCTAAAGCTTATTAAATGAATCAAAACAATTAATCATTTATCATCAGCAGCTTATAGATAGGCCAAGTTGCTGCCACAGCTGTTGCATGTAATTGGTTGTATAATGCAAATAAGGAAGACAACAAACATATGTAAGTTAAAATCACACATTCAGTTGAATATGGTATACAAGATGTTAACATATACAAATTTGTAGACACATCTACTTATCTACTTTTAAATGCACAAATCATAGTGTTTTCTGGTAGCTGCTGCTGCTACTTTTAAATCGTTGCAAAGCAATTAAGAAATGTGGCTGGCTCCATCCAGTCATCGTCATAGTCACGCAAGCGGGTCTTCAAATTACCCAATTGTCCAGCTAGAAAGCATTGACCCAGGTGCTTTTTGTTTTTGTTATTTGCTTGACAACAACAACAACAAAAACAACATGTGGTAACGTTGAAGTCGGACGCAACCGACTGCTGTATACTCGATACCTGTATTCAAACCGGTAAAATGTGGCCTGATTGCAATGGGGTACGAATGCGGGAGGGGTTTATGCCATCTAAAAGATTCTCTGATGCAGATTGGGATGCCACCAGCTATCTTCCTTCCAAATTTGGTGACTCTAGCTGCCAAATAATAATTATTACACTCAAAATATAATTTAACCAGTTTGTTTGTGTGCGCAATACAAATTTGAAAATGAGATTTATTTCATATAATTAAACAGAATTGGTTTGATGAATGCAAAATTGGTAAATATTTATAAATATATAAAACTTTTTCGTGTATTAGTGATTATTTTAAGTTCTTTGAAAGAAAGTATATAACATTTATGAAAAATTTGATTTCGGCTTTAAAATAAGAAGATTCTTAATAATTTCATCAAAATGAGTTCATAAATTGACACGTTAATGGGATATTGGCCTTATCATCTGTTGGACAAACTTAAGTGGGTTGTCACTCCAATGATTCCAAGCGATTTTTAGAACACCCTTGCCAGCAATCCTCGTATATTGTCCATTTAAATTACTAATAGACAAAAAATAGAGAAAGCATTTAGATATATTAAATTTGAAATGTAAAAAATCATATTTTGTATATTTAATTACCTGCTGAAACAGGATGTAAACCACCCAGCAGATTTATATGCTTTCGCACAACTTTGGCTATGCATACCATTATCCCGATCTATTGTTTCAAACTTAATGTTCAAATGATATTGTAATGAATCGCCAGCATTTCCAGAATATTGTCCGATCTTTTTTAACTTATACCATTCTGCCTCGCTGCCAACAACAAAGTGACTGTATCTTGCGTAACGAGTTTCGCCTTCGAAGTCCTCAAGGTGGATATACAATTCGTGGGGTTGGAATTGTGTCAATAAGTGCAGCTTTTCCAGTCCCATATGGAATTCTCCGCGCAAATCTCCAAAACCTTCTTTATATTCATCCCAGTTACGGTTAAAGTCAACACTGCCATCAACTCGTCGCTGAATAACAGTCCAACCGGAGCCTGCCATTGTGGAGTCACAGGAAACAGAGAATGGCCCAATATTGGGTAAATTCAACATATACACATCGGTCGATTTACCCAGACAGTTTGAAGAGAGAGAACTTTGATCAAGCTTTTTGATTTTAGCTGAATTTAAAGCGAGTTGATTATCTTTTTTTTTTGTCTATTAAACTATTTCTTTTTATTATTTATCTCTTAAGGCGAGTTGGTTATCTTTACTATTTCCTTATCTTTAAGGGTATTTTGTTTCTTCTTTATCTTTTGCATTGACATTAGATTTAAGCTGTTGTATTTCATATTCATTCTGCTTGATAATTTTCTCTTGATCATTGATTTTGTTTTTTAAGTCTTCAAATTGTTCTTCCTTTGACTGAACAGTGGCGTAATTTTTGAGCAACGGTTTGACTATCTTATAGCAATATTTTCCACACACTTCATCTTCTTCCCTAGATTTCGCAAAGCACTGAATAAAACGCAAAATTAGTATTGGAAGAATTAATATTACTTTTGTTTTGGGCACTAACCGATTCACTTGTAGATCCATATCCTGACTTCAATAGTAAAGCCATCAATAGAATTAAAAAAGGACTAATATATAAATTCATTTTTAACAATGCAGCGATTTAATTATGACTTGTTTCACAGCTCTTAAAATTTTGTACTAATTTAAACAGATTCCGCAACGAAAGAAGAAACCTCGTCTTTCCAAATTCTTTGCGATTTAATAGCATATATATATTTGATAGGAATTGAACTTTGAACGATCGGATGTTCGTTCTAGTATTTTCTTTCTAAGAAATGGTATATATATAAATGTTCTTTCTAAATATCAGCCTGCCGTCGCCAATTGTCTGATGACACTTAACCTTCCTCATTCGTTTTCTGTGAAAGCTTATCAACAGCTCTGACAACATAATCTTTTCCAAAATATTCTTAAAGCATTGTGAAAGTAATATAAGTTTTATACATTTAGTAATTTTTCGGATGTTTTATATATTCTCAAAGTCATTATTTACAAAAATAAAGCTTTACGCTTTTTCAGCATTGCTGGCAGAAGACTTTGTGTTATTTATTTATTCTACAACATTTAATGAATATATGAGAAACAGAAACAGAATTTTCAGAACGATAGTTTCTAACCTGTGTGTGGGAAATATAAGGATCTACCATATATTGAGTTATCGAATTTATCGATTTGCCAGCCCCCAGTAATCGTGGAACACCAATATTGACACATTATCTGTCCCGGCCATAGATGAGGATATTTGCAACGTTTCAAGTCTCTAAATTGAAGGGTGTCGAAAAAATTTGCGAATGTAAAGACGGACAGACAGACTGACGGACAGACACCATGACGGACATTGCACAAACCCAATATACTCTTTACCTTCGGTATCGAGTATAAAAACGGAGCAATTCGCGATGCATTGCAAACTCATAAAGCAAGCGTGCAACGGGTTTGCACTTTCATTGGACACGACCTCGTCTGTCCAGAGAGGGGCGTTGTGGGGGGGGGTGTTGGGTAGAGAGTTGCTATCGAAACACTTGGCTTATAAATGCTTGGAGCTTCAAGGCGGTCGCGGGCATTTGACAACGTATGTTTACTGGATTTACACCAAGAGCTTTCAATGTTGAATTGCATTTCCGTTAAAAAAAAGTAAAAGCGTTTTCCAACGAACCCGCCGATCGACTTTGAACTAACGGACTATTGTGGCACTCACTTCGCTTATCTGCGCATTAGAAACGTTTCGCCTTTGCAACACGCAGGACGTGTCCACATTGACAACGCGCAACACCCAAAAAAACAACTAAGAAAAACCGTTGTGTAAGTTTGCCTGCAGCAGAGTACATAAAGTGTGTTTGTGTGTGTGCATATCTGTCAAATTGAGTGATTACTGTCTTTTAAAATATTGACTCTTGCGTGTGTGTGTGTGTGTTTTGGCTGTTGCAAGTTGACTAATGTGGTCCCGGCCTTAAACAAAATCATAAACTGGTTCCTCTGTTCGCATTGCTTAACAACAAAACAACCTGACTGACACACTTAAACATTGAACAAAACATTCTTGAGCTTCTCTGGATACGGAAAATGAGTTCTTGCATTAACCGGTAGTTAAGTGTTTAAATTTAATTTGTAGGTGTGGATTACAGAAGTTTCTTTGTTTTGTTTGTGGTAAATAAATATCTTTTCTTTAAAGTTAACAAAATAAGTAGAGCAAATATTTATTTTCTTTAAAGAATATTTGTTTGTGTTCGTCTAGAGTCTAGACTATAGATGGTTTCTTTTGTTATTAAAGTAAAGAATTCTATCATAACATTGTTTAAGCCAAAAGTATAGCTAATTGAAGAGAATGGTTTTTTTGTGTTGAACAAATGCTTACTCGATGATGTTGTACTAGTTTGATATTTTGACTGCTTTTAATAAACAACTTGGAAAGTTTGTAACTGCATTTAACCCACGACCTTAAAGCAACAAGGCAATTTATAGCTGACCCCAAAAACACTTAATGCCTCCAGTCATAAATGAAAACACTTTCCTTTGCATAAAAAAGCCTTTTTACTGTTTGCTCAAATCAATAAATCGCCATTGTCGTAAGCTGAACCGGTTGTACTAGTACGGATAGTTGTTGTTGTTGTGCATTTACTCTCTCCACCCCTGTTAAATCTCTCCTTTGATCGGTCATTAATTCATTTTGCCACAGGAACAACTTTTGCACCTGCAGGCACAACTTCCTGTCTGCAATCCGATTATATAAAAAAACAATTTCCTTTGTATTTGCATTTAAAGAGATGTCACAGATGTTGCTGTTGCATTTGCTATTGTTGCTGCTGCTGTTTGGTAAGTTGTTATTATTTTTTTTTTTTTTTGTCTTAGCTCACGATGTGAATGCACTGTCTTTTTTGGCTGTTTAGGTGAGGTGCCCGCATTTGGACGCAAGGTGAAACGCAAGGATCCGTATTATCATTTAAATGTGCCACCACCACCGCCTGCACCACAGCATCAGGCAACACATCAATATGCCACACCATTGAATGAGGCAGCACTGGTTGATCATGAGATTCCACCTTTCACCTTTGAGGCCATCAATCATGATGAGTTCACAGCTCCGAATGGTCAACATTTGACTCCACATTACGAGACAGTCGAATACAATCCTAGTGGACACCACAATGGACACAGTCAGAGTAGCAGTCACAGCAGTCACGGCAGTGGAGGTTATCTGGTGGACAATGGTTTGCGCAACATTGCCAAGGGCTCGGCGGATCAGGCCTCATCAGCTGCTGCTAGCCAAAATGCAGCCGGCAAGCAGGCTTCCTATGTGGCCCAAAGTACTTTGGCTCAAGCTGCGGCTCAGGCAGCCGGCACAGTTGTTGCTGTGCTCAAGGGCAAGGAGGTAATGCTGCATCGCCTCGAGGAGCAGAGTGTGGAGGCACACAAGGCTGTCGAAGGTGAGCTTGCTCAACTGCAGCAGGCCAAGCGCTCGGCCAAGGCGGCCCAATATGCTGCACAGCAGGCCATCAATCATGTCAGCGTCCTAACAGCAGCTCTTAACAATGCTCAGTCTGCCTCCGAGTTGGCTCAGAAGGCGGCTGCTGAAGCTGCCGCTGAGCTAGCATCACAAATTGATATGGTTGCCCAGGCCAAGAGCAAGCTGGAGCAGACCGAATCGCAAGCTTATGCGGCACGTTTGGACTATGAGGAGACACGCGAGGCTGCGGAGAAGGCAACACTTTCCGCCCAGGAGGCGCAACTGAATGCGAACGATGCGGCGCTGCACGCTAACGTTGAACTCAGCGAAGCGGTTCACATTCACGACAAGAGCGATCGCAATGTGGTTAAGTCTGCGCCGCCGTCAAAGCCTCCACGCAACCATAAACGACAATAGGCCCAGGCATAAAAGGGGGTCATTGCCATGGTCAGCGGTCAGTTTGCGGTTGCTCTTTAAGTTGAACTTAACTATTTATTGTTTGTTTGTATATGTTTAATAAAACTGTGTGTGTGTTAGATTATGTAACGAGCATTATTAACTGAAGTGCAACGAAACAGTTGTTGTGGCTTGTAGTAGGTGTGGGCCAAAAGAAAAATCCCAAGCCATAATTTAGTAACGAGTAAAATTTATTTGTCGAAAAATATAATAAATAAATAGACATATGTGTAACATTAACATAACCGCACATACACTTAGAATTGCACTAGATTAGGTAGTAGAATTATAACTATAAATATAAACAGTCAAACTTCCATATAACGAATCTCAAGGGGACAAGAAAAAAGTTCGTTAAATTAAATTGTAGGGTTCTTGAAATGCATTCGTTATATGGAAGTTCGACTGTATATAGAGAGCGAGATAATCCATGGGGGCGACTACAGCTAGGACATGCTATAGGAAAATATGTTAAAATTTTATTGATTGGCCAGAGACAATAGACAACAATTGTTTGGCTAACGCAAGACATTGACTATGTGTACGGCAAATCGACCAGAGACGCTCGATCATGAACTTAAAACTTAACCTAGATCTCAGATAGCAACTATATATGTGTGTGTGTGTGATCTTAAACTAGTTGGACTTTTGCTGTTGTCCATCCCCATCCCCATCGCCACCCGCGGGCACAATGTTCTCGTGTTCGGGCTTGGCAGTTTGTTGTTTAAGCTCTAGTTCGAGCTGTGTTTGGGCATTCTTTGCCTGCTCGAAGCGACGGGAGACTCCTTCCATGGACTCCCTCAGTGAATCAATATCAACGGCATTCTCATCCTTATCGCCATCCTGATCGAGCTTTTGGTTGTTATTGTATTTGGAGAAGTAGGTTAGCGACTTCATCAGTTGATAGCTCTTCGAAATGGGTATATTCGAATCGTAGACACTCATGCTAGAGCTGCAGTCCACATAGAACCACCAATTGCACTTCAATATGGTCTGATCGAACAATGTGTTCTCCGGGCACAAAAACGATTTTCGCACCATACCATCATCGGTGAGAGCACACACATGAAAGACCTAGAATTGGGATAAAATAATAAAGATTAATCCGATGGGAACTATAGGTAAGTAAGTCTTATGTCTTACCATGCAGCCCAGATCTGTGTCGGCATATAGACCCGGGAAATGCTTTTGTTTTGCGCAAGAGAATCTCGTTGGAGGCAAATCGACCTTTGACTTGAAGTTGTCATCAAAGTTCTTATCATAACTCACTGGATAGTATTCCTTAGGAGCGTTCATGACCTGATCGAGAGAGAGGAAAAGAGAGACAAAGTTTTAACCTGTAATAGGTTCAAAGGTTAAGATGGGTCTACCTTGGACACTTTGTGTTCCGTAAGGTGTTCTGGCCTTGATGTTGTTGTTGTTGTCGTTGTAGTTGTTGTTGTCTTCATAGTGGATGTTCGTATGAATTCCTCACGCAGTTTGGATGCGAGCAAGGCACGATGTTCCGCTTTAAGTTGCTGTTCCCGCACATAGATGGCATGCTTGATGGTGTCAACAGTGACGTTTGCCGCTGCAGCAAGCTCCTCAACGGTCACATCCCTAAGATCGAACTTGGGTTCCTCGAACTGCAAGTAGTTGGGATGCTTGCCCAAGGTGCGCTGCTCTGGTGCTGGATGTGAGACCATCTCTGCTTTACCCACATTGGCTATACGTGCAATGGAATCGGGCATCGCTTGGAAAGCAGGAACAGCCACTGGCTGAGAGTGTTTTGGTTGTGCGATCATCTGATTGTCGGAATGGAACGTTCGGTTGGAGTGCTGTGAAAACAGATAGATTGAAATTTAGTTATTACGGGGTTTCAGGATATTTCCTTGTCGAGCTTTCTAACTTTTTACTTACCGGTTTGATATTTCCATCTACCAATTTGTTATTGACGCTAATTCTGGGTTGGGTTGAGTCAACGGCAATGCGACGCTGTGCACCCAAAGGCGTTAATTTTGGTTCGTTCCCGGCCTTTTGTGGTATGGGTCGAAACACGGGAACACCCATGGGCAATGGTCGAGCCTCGGTCATCAGCTGAGCCGGTGGTGGCTGTTGTTGACTCTTCACCGCCTTGACCGCCTGCTGTAGCAGTTGCAGATTATAGGGTGGAGGTCCCGAGGAACGTGAACTAATCCGCTTGTCGGGCAAAGCATGTTGCACGGGTGCCTATCAAATAGTTTATAACAATATATACTCCATCTTTAAGAGTCCTTTGTCTAGACTCACCTCCTGCTGTCGCGTGGCAGGCAACACGCCCACCAATTCAGGAGCTCCATTCTTGTAGCTAATTGCACGCCGACGATCGCTTTCCAGAGTGCTTAGCGATTCTTTAAAGCCCAACTCATCGCCAACACTGAGGCCTGCAATCAAATGTTATTTGTATTTTACTAATAGTTGATAATTAATCGCTTTTGTTTTAGTAATCTTTTGTTAATCCTATTTATGTAATCAATATGTACAGATATGGTCAATGCTAATGTTACGGATATTGAACCATCGTCTCTCGCTCTACCATCATCATTTGTGGCATTGGCATAGGCATTGGCATTGGCATTAATTCATTGATGACTTAATGCTGCTAATTTTTATCTTCTTTTAAACGTTTAATTCATAACTTTATATGTACAACTTTGGTTTATATGTATGTACAGTTTTGGGAGGGGATATAGAGTTGTTGGATTTACCTAAACCGAAATGCGCCTTGACGCCACCCAAATTTCGTACACGAAACAGTCCAGACTTTTTGAAGTTACAATCGAGCGTGAAACCATAATCGGACAGAAACACGCACGTCCCGCAAGCCAATCCTATAAAATAAACATAAAAAAATGGCATACATAGGAAAGTTCTTCAGTATAATACAAAGGCTTAAACAAATACGTTAGTACATAAAGCATGAGATTGATTAATAGAGTATGGGGTTTATGTAAAATACTACAAACAATGCAAACGAGTTGTTAATGAAGTCGCATTAATGCTTTTTAGGGTTGGGCAAACGTCAAGCAATCAAAAGTTATAAAGATCTTGGCTTAGCCGTGACAGGTTTTTTGCAAAACCTTTTAAAACAAAAAAAATATATATTACGTATACGAATTAAAACCAAAAATGTCCCGCATCAAATTCCAAATGCGTAGGCTAAAAGCTTTGATTGATGTTTTTATGATACCCAAAACCCTTAGGTTATAAAAACTATATCAAGGTGTCAAACTTAATAAATGGTTTTTAAGCCGGAAACCTTTTACAATGTTTGCAACAAAATAAGATTAAACGCCATAGGGCAACAATGCTGACATGCTGTTTAACTAATGATGCCGTGACCGAGACAATTAACAGCTCAACCTCAATAAAACGAACTCAATTTCTTAAGTGCAACAACAGTAAATATTTAAACATAACTTCCTTATGGAACTTGCGTTTAGGGCGCAAAACAAAAGCAAAACCAAAACTACATTACTTTGGCAGGCAGTTAAAAGTGTGCCAGTATGTTAGCTAAAAACAACAACAATAACAATAACTAAGTTCAACTACAAAGAGCCCAAAACAAACGCATTGCCATAAGTGAATCCAAATTGCAACGTCTTGCGTTCAAATTAAATTGTTAGCATGTCAAGTGGGACATGAAATGAGCTTCAAATTGGATTCTTACAAAATACCAATGATAACATAACGTACACAAAACTTTGGAGTAGATTACCCATAGCTAATCTATGTATACTATATGCATATGCATAAGGTGAGCGCACTTGAAGTTTGCATCGATAGCAAATTGTGTTTAATAGTACTAGATGTGGCCTGTTGCCACCAAGCAATTAATTTGTTGTCGTCAGTCTCTTGTGCTAATAGCTAAAGTTGTTCATGGGTTCAAGGAAAATGGAGCGTGTTTTAACACTAAACAACAACAACAACAATGCATCAGTGAGGGCCAATTGGTTTGTTTTTGGCTTACGTTTAGATTAACAAGTATTTGCGGTTCAGTTGGGGTCACTTGAGACTTTGAGAAACCAAAAAAATGTGGAGTCAACATGGCAAGGCAACAATATTATTAGCATCTTCAAACTGTGATACAATTAATGACTTATTGTCAGTGAATTTTGATGAACTCTAGATGAGAACCGAGATACACAAATAAAGTTCTAATCGTTATTTTCAAAGTCAAATCGATTAATGAATCGATGTAGTCAAGCTAGTGCTCAAAGAGCAATTAAACCATAATTTAGCTAAAAACTAGTTAAAATACTTGAATACAACATGCTCTCGACCAGAAGATACTTGAACTGACCTCGACATACATTCGCAGCTACTTCAACCTAGAACTAGAGCTAGAAATTTATTTTCTTTTAATAATGTGATTATTTTTGCTTGAATTTTAGTATCAAAACTCAAAGTTCAATTGAGCCCTTAATTCGATACTTAATTGAGCCCATCGAAATTCCACTTTAAGCCATAAAATTTAATACAAATATTCATTAAGCATTCGCCTCGTGGGTTTCGTCATAAAGCGAGCAGTAATTTTAATTACGCACCAAACAAAAATCAAAGCTTGCTAATAAAGACAATAAAATAGATTGAGTTTGGGGTGAAATTGGCAAAACAAATTGCTTTAGAGTTCAGGCAGAACAATTAAGCGTGGCCAAAAAAAAGGAAAGCAACTTATATAAAAGTGCGAAAAACTCTAATGAAAAACTGAAAGTCAAATTTGTGCAGTGGCTGAGGAGAAGGAAGAGCAATAGCCGGCAAATAGACCGGCGCACTGGGAAAGACAACAACTAAGACTAACTAAAAAAATAGCAACAATATTATTAACAGCAACAACAACAACAACAACAGCGTGAAACGTCAACGCAGTTAGTCACAGACAGCTTTCACCCGTCAACATCATCTCGAGACTTGTGCATATGAAATGTTAGTTTGTCGCTTGGTTGGTTGCCTATGACAAATAGAAATTGAAACTGAAAACTGAGCAAATAATGAGCCATAAATATGCAGCCAGTATAACTATCTATCGATATAATACTAACTAAACTTGGCTAAGATACTTTCCGTTTCAGCCTGTGCAGCCCATTGCCCAGCCATCCCATCCCATCCCAGTTAGCACCTCACCGCGAAAGTGGGTCAACTTAAACAAAACAACAAAATATTAATTGCTACCGCTTGTGCGGCATGTTTTCGCTGTTGCTGTTGTTGACGCTTTGGCATTAATTCAATTTAATGATAAATGCAAATATCATGTATAAATTATAGTGCCCAAGCTCAGGCATGAGCAATCTGATTTTTGGTAAGTGTCTCTCTGCAGGCCTTAACCTCTAAATGCCTTTTGCTCGTTTTCCTTTCAAGCGGTTCGTTTTGATAGTTTTTTAGCTAAATATAATGCTCAGATTAAGTGTGCATTGTTTGCCAGCGTTTTTTATGTTAAACTGTGTTTAACACATTCGAACAGGCCAAAAAACAGATACAACTAAAGTGTTAATCACTGTAAAAGGAAACAACAATGAGCTTAAAATAAACGATTTAAGCTTGCCCATTAAGAATTCCTTTCGCTTTCGCACAAAGATGAATTTCAATACGAAATTAGTTGCAACCAAAATTTGACCTCGACAAATTTCAATTTCCCACGAGACAATTCATTAAATGGTTGATGAGGAAAAGCTACAAACCATATCGCTGGAATCTTAAGCCTAACTAGATTATATTGCTGCTAAGTTGACCTCCAATAGCGTAAGTTGAGCCAAGTATCAAAGAGATGGACAAGTGCCAATTTAGAAACTAGCCCCCCCAAAAAACCAAAAGCAACAATCGTGACATCGTATCTTTTTGTTAAGTGTTGAATGCCAATTTGAATGCTAATTCGTTTTGTTAGTTAATTATGTTAATTGAACGTTGTGGTCTTGACAGTGAGCCATAGGGCCGAGAAAAAACAACAAAAACACCCAGCCAAATATGTTTTTGGCAACTTCAAGATCTTTTTGAAAAAATGTCAAATTAAATTACAATTTGCTTTTGCACATTTCTTGCATGTAAGTAAGAAATTCACAAAAAAAAGCGAAAGCTTATTTATATTTTGAATATGCTGAAGTTGAAATACTCTACATCACCAATATATTGATATATTCTTCAGTACGTTGCCAGCTTCATGTCAAAACTGAAAAACTCTTGCAGTAGGGCAATAAAGCTGCCAAGCAGCCATAACAAATTGTAACAAAGACGCCCAGAAGCGATGCAGCGTCGCTTGAACAAATGAGTCTGCAGCCAACACTTGCGTCTTAAGTAGTTGGAAACCAGAGTGAGAGTCAGAGTCAGAGTCTGGGTTGAAATTGGAATCGGAGTTGGATTTGGAGTCGGTGTGCGTGACCTTTGAAGGTCTTACGTGAGCGAGCGCAGGTTGCGTGAGTCTACCAACATGTATTACTACTCTATAGTAAAACTGAATAGACAATAGTCGGGTTGCTTGTTATGTGTGTGTTGGCGACTTGTTTTGTTGCATGATGCTCTGTGACGCAAAGCGCTGTGTGAAGATGCGATAATAATGTTTTAATTTATTGTTAATTGCTTTAACAAAAGTGCGCTGGTTGAAGCCAAATTACGCATATATGCCATTAAGTCACTTGAAATTTAGCCAAGAATTGCAAAACAGAAATCTTATAATCATAATTCAGAATATATGTATATTGTCATATTGACTGAAAGGCAGTTTTCTTGCGCCTTTCACTTGTCGCATTACAAATTTAATTGTTGTTTATTTTTTTTATTATTCATCAATATGACAATGCAATATTTGAAGTTAGGTTTTTTATTTATTTTGTTTTGGGGCTGTTGGTGCAACTTAATGTTGTCTGTTGCAGTTGCATTTTGCATTTAAGCACTTGCGATTTGGAAAATAAACGAACAAAACTGCTAATTGCTATTTGAAGACATTAAAGTATGCAGCATGTGGCAAAGGGGCGTATTTGCTTCTAGTCTTTCCTAAGTGCCAACTGTGGCAACAACTTCATCGAGTGCTGTTAGCCCTTCTTTTCTTAATTTGACTAAGAAATCGCATAAAGCAGTCTGCAAAACAAAAAAGGGGGTTACATAAAATAATATTAAGAGATCAAGACAGAGAGAAAATAAGCGATACCAAAGCGCTGCGTCATTGAACACAAGACAAACAAGAGGATACGTTGCAGTCGGACGCAACCGACTGCGTTATACTCGATACCTAACAAGAGGCCTGATTGCCAAGGGATGCATATGCGGCAGGGGTGTTTGCTACGTTCAAAGTTTGGCTGATGCAGATCTTTCGGGGATGTCGATGACATTACACAAACCCAATATGGCGTTTACCTTCGGTATCGAGTATAAAAACTGACAAAGCAAATAAAAAAACCAAAAAGTTGCAAAGCGAAACAACCAAAAATGACTTTAAAGACGCATCCCAACGACAAATTGATGAATCATTAGCACGATTGCCAGTCAGCTCGCTTTGCCCGTTTGGGTTTTCATTTAAAGATATTTTATACCACACACACATACACACACACAGACGTGTTGGATATTGCGAAATCTGGACGAGTTTAGGCCGAAATGATTCAGCCACAATTCAATTCAAGATGCAGTCTTTGCATTCCATAAACGATAGAAACAAAAATTATGATTAACTTTCAAATAAAACATATGTAAATGAGGCATTTGATTTATGCAGATTTTGTGTACACTCAGAGAAAAACGGAAATATATATATTAATCTCGGGTACCTTTAAACCAAGAATGACATTCTTGATTTTTATTTTGCTGTTGTAATATGTTTTTAGTTGAATCAACATTCAATAACATTTTATTTTCAATTCGAGTGATTTTTCTCTGGTGTACGCTTCTGCTATAAATATCAAACAGAGCCGAAATGCGCATCTAACATTGGCAATTAACAACGACTGCCGCTCTACTAGCCCATCTTGAGCATGGCCTAAACTTGACCGATTTCGTGTCGACTGGGCGTGTTTGGAGCTGGATAGGGATATGGATAATACGTGTTTGTTCATAACACTTATGTCGCTGTCAATGTCAAAGGCAATATAATAGCTAAGATTTCGCACTCAAATCAAAATCAAATTCAGTTTTGACCAAATCAACCAAATTGCAGTGCTCAAGGCTAAGCAAAATTAATTTTTATCTCAATTTGCATGCGAATCGATTGATAGAGAATACATTGTAATCGTAACACCTGCCAAATTGCGGCCATGGATGGCAACAATAAAGACTGAACTCGATCAAATTTTCCCACTTCGATCTTAGAACTGCGAGCTTAATGAGATACTTCCTTTCGGTATCATCGGTTCATTAATCAACTACAAAAGAACAAACTGTTTTAAAAGTACTTTATTTTTGATTTTCTTGCAAGTCATTGCTTATAGCACTGTCTAAAAAGATATAGAGTTTTATTTATACATTTACATTAGCAAGGTTTTAAATACTGAAGCTCGTTTGCATTGAGAAATCAAGAAATCAAAAAACTAACGTTTTAGCCATACCCAAAAAACAAAAAAAGAAACGAAAAACTACAGAAGCTAGCCAAAAAGTAATCGGGATTAACGCGAGTGGCAAACAAAAACCGCTAACCGAAAGACAAAGCAAAAATTAACAAAGAATTGAGACTGTTTGAGTTTGAAATACCCTGTAGAAGTTTGGTATTAAAAAAGTATTATTTAAAATAGAAAAAATGCCTTTTGTTGCAAATACTGTTTTGGTCATGAAATTGGCTGGGTTTAATCTAATTTTTAAATTCTTTTTGAATTACTCAGAAAATTTATCTTCTAAAATTTTATGTATTTTTAGATTTATTAATACCATTTTACTTTAAGCTTTACAGTTTTACTTTAAATTAATTCTGATTTAATGTCGTTTCTCGTTGAAAGTAAATTAATAAAAGACTTCAAACGGTTTCAAATCTTCTCATTTAACAGGTTTAACAACTTCAAGAAAGAAACACGGCCACCCATTGTCATCTTTTATGTATTACAGGGTATATTAATGCTGGAAACTATTGAAAAACAGCAGTAAGTTTTAAAGTGAGCTGTAAATAAATCGTTGGTTGAATGTGCTCATAAAATCGGCCGATTGTTGTTCGTTTTGTGTTCGTTTTTTGCTTTGCTGTTTGTTGCTGGCTGTTGTCATGCATCGTTTTTTGGCGCGCTTCTGTAAACACAGGTGGGCTAACTGCACTTAGGCTCAGGTGACTTTAATTTAAATTGGTGCCCATCTCAATTGGTTTCGAGACAAATGCAAAGCATTTGCTGTCTGTCTAGTAGACATAACCTGTTGTTGTTCTATTGCAAGCCAAAGAGTTGTCTTGTGAGCCGGCAATAAAAATATGATGCAAAAGAATTTTTGGGTTAACAACCAAATTGTTTTGTGTGTTGCAAGCTGATTAGTAATGTATACTTCATGCGTGACAAGGTGTCTTAAAACGAATGACTTAAGGCACAAACTTGATTTTCAAAATATGTATAATAATAATCGCCTGAAGATGTAACACAAAATGAAAGCAAGCTTTTGTCATGCGCCATTACACTGAGCAAAAAATTAAATAATACAAAAATTATCCTGTTGAGTTATTTAAATTTTATCAAAACTTTAGATTCTAAGTTAATAAATGAGGTTAAAGCTATGATGAAATGTATCACCCATTAAATCAAATCAAAATAGTTAACAGTGTAAAACTTCACCGACACCAACACAAAAAAGCGTAAGAGAAAATGCAGTTTACTCACTTGCCGCCTGCATGATCAGGAATCCAATAACGAAAAAATTCATTTTCACCACTTTTTACAGCAGCTTTTTATGTTGATTATCTTGTTGATTTGTAATTCGAATTGTTAGCGTCAATTTGTTTTATTTTTGTTTGTTTTGTTAACTCACATTCACGCACACAATATTAACAGCTTTTTTGATTTTTGAGCTACTATGGAAATATGGTAAGAAAAATAAACGTTTGTTATGATGATGTGGGCATGTTTAATGCACGACTCGTGCCTAGTCGGTGATGACTCGGAAGTAGTTGTAGCATTAATTAAATTTAATGAAGCTATTACATTCATAAGCATTTACTTTAAAGCCTGCCTTGCCCCCGCTACTAAATTATTATTTCGTATAAATAGATGTAAGGCAAACAATTGCTGAAGCCAAAAAATGCGCGTTAATTTGAAAAAACAAAAAACCGGTAAACGCAGAAACGCAAATGAGCTGAACAAACACTACTCTCTCTTTAAGTTTTTGAAGTAAAAGTGAAGATTCCGATATATAACAAAAGATTGCTGCTACGCGTGGGCTGAAGTTGTTATGGCATTTCGATGAATATCTCAATTTTTAAAGCATTAATAAAAATATGTTTATTTGTAGTAATACTTAAGTTAAACGACTGTTAGTGTTTTTTTGTTTTTGTTTGAATCAATGGAGCGTTTCTTAAGCATAACGAACACTTTCCAATCGGTGTGGTACGGTTTGGTTTGGTCGGAAGTTTCTTGATTTCTTGGCTCTCGCGGCATACTATTCGTTGCCACGCCCCCCCCAAAATATGCACGTTCGGACCAAGCCAACTACCACAAAATACAATAACAACTGTCAAGATAAAAATCATAGGTAAAAGTTGTTTGCGATACGCTTTTATAGCTTTTTGCACTATGTTTGTCTTTCTGTTTGTTGTTAAATTTTGTCTCGGTTTCATTTAAATAAGCACAATTATTCATGTTTGTTTTATAAAAATTAACAAATGCATAAACACTTTTCGATTCACAATACATAAATAATTATTAAGCTATTGGCCTCGCACACGATAAATGTATTTCACTTTTACACATTGGCACGCATTCTTGTTTTTGTTTAAAATACATATGTGTATAGCGATCGTATTGCAGAGGTGTTTGTAATTGAGCGAGTCTCCTTTACCGCATTCACGAATCCGAATCCGATTCAAATTCGTGTCTCGCACGTAACTGAGAATGCGCCGAACGAATCTGCGCACACAACAAAACTTGTTACTTCAACGGACGATCAACAACGACTGAGTAACTTTAAATATATGAATCAAGTAATTTTGGCTTGTGGCTAAACAAGCCGAGCAACCCGATCAGAAGCTGGCCTCTTTGCTCTTTTTGGCTCGGTTTCGAAAGCGACGACTTGCACGCATGCGTGCCTCTTACTCACATATGTTCCATTAACACTTTGCAACACTGGTCACACACACACACAATTGAACTGTGATTTAAAAATATTTTTATCTGATAAGGTTAAAGCTTTAAAATGCATATGTTAACGTTTATATAACGTCTAAACTAAGATCTTTAGCTGGAGATAAACACTTGAGAGATGAATTTGGGTTACTTTTTTCAATTTCACCAACTTTGAAACGACCGACTTCAAATTTTCTAAAATTTTTAACCATCGATGACAAAAAATAGTTGTTCATTGGCTTAAATTTAAATGCATTTTTAGCAAAGGCATAGATTTTGTGACAGCATTAGTTGGTAAAGATATATTACCACCCTTTCAGACAGCAAAAGACATGTTCTCTAACTCCTCCATGGATGTAAATGTTATTAATACGATCAACAAACAACTTATGGACATGACTGGCCTCAACCCGGAGGGTGCCCACGAACTATCTTTGATTAACTTTGGCATAGGTGAACACAAGGATTCATTTCATGAGCCGGTAAATATCTTTCAAGTAACTTAATCAAATATTAAACTCTAGCAATTATCATTTTATAGCATGTCCCTTGGGGAAATCGCATTGCAACTGCATTGTTTTACGTGACTTTTAACATTACTTCAAGTTTTTCTTGTAGTTAGTAGATGTTGCGTTGAGCGGTGCCACAATATTTTCAGAACTTTACTTTAACCCTAAACCTCAAAGGGGAGCTGTAATTTGGGGCATAATCTACAAAATAATGGCACAGTCCACCCAAAAACATTGCATGCCGCATGTCCAGTATTTTTTGGTAAGAAATATATGCTTCAAATCGAATTATCACTAAATAACTCTTCTCTAGTGCTAACTAAATGGATTTTTGACCGAGCTCTAATGTTTATCCAACCATGCAAGGCACATTAGCCCAAGTTAAAAACAAAAATGTGTCTTTTCGTGTCTAAAATAAAGCGAATTTCTTTAATATCACGCAAAACTGTTCACTTAATGCCGCTGGTAACAAATCAATATAGACTAACTGGCTTTGACGCTGGCCTTGGTAATGCGATACTTTTGCACCGCAAATAGTGCGCCTTCCTCGGAGGTCAGCTGCGTTAGGTATTTCTCCTGCAGGAAACATGAAGTCTCAGCGTTAAGTCTCTCCTCAACGAATGTAAAATGCAAAACGGCATTGGGCACACAATTGAGCTCCAGCAAGGTTTCTTCCGGTGGCAGCACTTTCTTTGGCGGAATGGTAAATAGTTGAAACGGTTCGTTAGGCTTGGCAAGAAAACTACGGACGAATTCTTCCACCCTGCTCAGAAA
The DNA here is from genome assembly GCA_018904305.1 of Scaptomyza montana. Classification (NCBI taxonomy): domain Eukaryota; kingdom Metazoa; phylum Arthropoda; class Insecta; order Diptera; family Drosophilidae; genus Scaptomyza; species Scaptomyza montana. The sequence goes on along the minus strand of JAEIGR010000001.1, from coordinate 20,174,165 downwards.
TTCATGTGGCTTGAATATGCCCTGGAGCACATACCGATCGGGAAACTGTATGCGTAGCACGCAATCCTTGTACTGATTGAGTTTAGCCAGCATCGCTGTCTGACGATTCAATTCGCGCAGATTAGCAGTGAGCAGTGGTTCATCCTGGTTGCCCGATGCCGTGCGCTTTAGATCTCGCAGCACCATCTTTAAATCGTTGACAGTCAAATCGAAAAACGAATCGGGCAAATCATCATTGTGCCTGTTGGCCGCATCCAAAGAGAAGAGCACAGCATTGCGTGGTCCAATTACATTAACTTCAGGTGGTGCTTTGCCTGAGTTCTCATCGGCATCATCCTCATCCTCCTTGTCTTGATCAGATTTCTTTTTATGGTGTAATGTGTAACCAGAACTGCTTCCCCAATCGTATTTGGGCTGCTCGGGTGCTTCAGTTTCATCAGCAGCAGCTTTGTTCCCACCTGCTGTTGACGTAGAGTTTTCTTCTGCTGTACGCTTTAGAGATTTCACCATATCATTGGTAATGGCAAAGCCACCGCCACCGCCGCCTCTCGATACGCCCACGGCTGAGCGTGAGGTGCTGGGCTGATCGTCGTCTACCTTTGGCTTCACTTCAGTAGGCGGCTTGTAAACGTTGGCCTGTGTCTTAAGCTCCTCCGGTTTCTTGTCAACCAAACGCATCATAGCACGTCCTTCGAGTATGCCTAGCGATTTAAGCGTTGTCTGACGCATTCGCTCCAAGCCAACTACCTCGCTGCGCATGTAAATGATGATGGGGCTCTCGTAGAACTTCACTTGCTCCGAGCAGAGATCCTGCACCACATGCCAGACAGTGCTGCCAGGAGCAAACTCACCTTGTTTCCTTGCGCCATCATTCAATTGAATGCATACGAGAACATTGCTCAAGGCGCGACGCTTTTCTGACGGTTCCATTTCCAGGACACAGTTATTGGGCAAACCGCTGAAGCGAAACTGCTGCGTCAAACTAAGCTCCTTGTTGTGAAACTTAAGGCAATGCTCCTCGCTGTCGAAACCATGCTTTGTGCACGCCGTCTCCAAGATCTCTAGCAATGTCATATCGGGCTTAACAGTTACATACTGTCGACGATTGTTGGGTAGTACCACTGTGACGCGTTTCTCCATCCTTCCAACTTTAAATCTTAGTCTTTCAAATTGGCTGCGACGCTTTCAATAGAGCCCTATTGGGAGAGACATTTGTATATATGTATGTATTTATGAGAATTTCAAATTGACCAAATAATCATACAGCTGCTTAAATTCAATTCACCTGAAACTTTAGACTTGCTGGCGTCGTTACAACAATGTTAAATTGTTAATTTGCAACAATTGTGATTTGTTTGCCAAATTTATGCCGGTCACTATTTTTTAGTGACTTATCGTATATCGAACTACTAGGAACTGGCTCGAGCGAACTAAAAGTGCAGCTTATAGTTCATCTAGTTTGTCACAACAGACTCACATTTTTGGCTATACACATTACAAGATTACATTTTTCCTTATCAAAATTTACCATTAAGTATATAATTAAACAAACATTATATATTCCTAGTCTCCAGCCTTTCGTGAAACATCGAAGTGTATTTTTAATTTAAATTTATGAGATGCCAACCTGCTTTACAAATCCAGCCAAGCAGCAGCAGCTGTTTGAGCTATCGATTAAAATTTTGCTTATATATCGTCATGCATCGTGTATAATCTGCCGAAACAGGTGTTAACCGGAGTGATCGTTCGGGCTGCTGATAACGCAGCTAGAAATTCAATAGATTATAGTTACTTTTTGCATTTATTCTTAGCGAAATGTTCACTAGGCTTTCTAAGCATTATGCCAACTGTGCTAGGTAATAAACCCATAAGTTCCAGTGTAAAAGACTGGAGATCGCTTGTTTTAACTTTGATGGCAAGTGTTACATAAACATTTTTCGATTCTCCAGGTGCCTGGCTACAAGAGCCACGCCGAAAGTGCTTCCCATCAACAAAATTGTGATATCGAATCGTGGCGAGATAGCATGTCGTGTCATACGCACTGCCCGCAAACTGGGCGTGCGCACAGTTGCCGTCTATTCGGACCCGGATGAGCACAGCCTCCACACGCAAATGGCCGATGAAGCTTATCGCGTTGGCGAAGCAGCCTCGAACTTATCGTATTTGCGTGGAGAACGCATACTTGAGATAGCTAAGAAGTCTGGCGCCCAAGCGATTCATCCCGGTTATGGTTTCCTCTCCGAGTCCGTTGAGTTCGCTGAACTATGCCAAAAGGAAGGCGTCATCTTTATGGGACCACCCAGTTCGGCAATTCGGGATATGGGCATCAAGAGCACGAGTAAAGCCATAATGGCAGCGGCGGGTGTTCCTATTATTAATGGTTATCATGGCGACGATCAGTCGGATGAGTGTCTCCAGGCTGAGGCTGAAATTATTGGCTTTCCCTTGATGATTAAGGCAGTGCGTGGTGGTGGCGGCAAAGGCATGAGAATTGCTGAAAAAAAGAGGATTTCCTCACCGCCTTAAACTCGGCACGCACCGAATCCCAAAAGTCATTCGGCGACAGTTCTGTGCTGCTCGAACGCTATGTACGCTCACCCCGCCACGTCGAGGTGCAAGTGTTTGCAGATCAATATGGGGATGCTGTCTATCTGTGGGAACGCGATTGTTCCGTGCAGCGACGCCATCAAAAAATTATCGAGGAGGCGCCAGCAGTAAGCGAAAAAATTTTACCTGTTAATCACATTGATTATCAATTCTTCACTTGTAGCCTGGTCTGTCGGAAGAGCTGCGTCGTGAACTGGGCGAAGCTGCTGTACGTGCTGCTAAAGCCGTAGGCTATGTGGGTGCCGGCACTGTTGAGTTTATTTTGGACAAAGAGGATCTCTCGTTTCATTTTATGGAAATGAATACTCGGCTGCAGGTGGAGCATCCTATATCGGAGATGATTACAGGCACCGATCTGGTCGAGTGGCAGATTCGTGTAGCTGCTGGCGAGCCACTTCCGCTGACCCAGTCCCAGATCACGCGCCGCGGACACGCCTTCGAGGCACGCATCTATGCAGAGAATCCTCGTGGTGGCTTTTTGCCAGGCGCCGGTCCGCTTCGCTATCTAAGCACTCCAAAGCCCAGTGCCGATGTGCGTGTGGAGACAGGTGTTCGCGAAGGGGATGAAGTGTCCGTTCACTACGATCCCATGATTGCCAAATTGGTTGTCTGGGGCGAGAATCGCACCCAGGCTTTAAACTCTCTTATTGCACGCCTGGGCGAGTATCATGTAAGCATATTTAGTAGTTTTATGTGTACATTTTGTTGACCAACGGTATATGTCTTTAATAGATTTCTGGTCTCGATACGAACATCAATTTTCTCATCGATCTGGCCTCGCATCCGGAATTCCAGCTGGCCAATGTGCACACCGGTTTTATTGATGAGCACTTTGACACGCTCTTCCCCCCAATTGTCATTGAAGAGCAGCAATTAAGCCAAGCTGCACTCTCGTTAATTTTTAATGAGCTGCAGGCTGCTAGCAACAATTCTGGTGGCAATCAGGATCCATTTGCAGCTGCATCAAATATGCGTCTCAATTACGCTCTAATTCGCAACTACAACTTGAAGACAAATGATAAAGGTATATTCTGACGAATAGTTGACCTGCCAAGTTCATCCGTTGACCCTCCTCCATTTCAGTTTACGCCGTGCAAGTCAAGTACGATAATGGTGATATTGAAATCCGCGTCGATAATGGCGCTTGGCAAGTAGTTAAAGCTGAACGTGTTGAAGATGATGCGCGCTTAAAAATTCGAGCAAATATCAACAATAACATTTCCACGTACAATGCCAATATTGATGGTGCAAATGTTACGCTGTTCCTAGAGGTATGGCTCTGTGTTATAAGGGAATGCATCTTAAGCTTATGTAAAATGTATTATTTAGAACGGCAAACTGGATTTCGAGCTGGTGCAGCCCAAGTTCCTGAGCGCCCAAGCGGATCAATTGGGAAGCGGCGGATCCCGAGTGATTGCGCCTATGCCTGGTGTTTTGGAGAAGGTGTTGGTTAAGCCAGGCGATAAGGTCAAGAAGGGTGACAGTCTGGCTGTTCTAATAGGTATACTTTTTAAAATTAAATGTGCCATGGTTTAAATGATTAATTATTTAACTTTTGACTTGCTGTCAGCTATGAAAATGGAGCACATTCTAAAGGCACCAAAGGATGCAACCATCAAGTCAATTGGTGGCGCCGAAGGTGATAACGTGGCTAAGGGCGCAGCAGTCATAACATTTGTTGAGGAGGAAGTGCCCAGCAGCTAAGCATTTAATGAAGATTTAACTGGATATTATGAGATATTGCATTTAACTTGCTTTGCATTTATTTTTGTGTGTTTTTGAATGATCTTTGATCAGTTTTAAAGTTTAACCAATGTGCATTTATTAGATTTTAAGCGTAAATATTTCCATTTAATGGAACTTTGTTGATTTTGTAACTTGTCCTTTGACATTAAAAAAAAAACCAGTTTTTGTCTAATGAAACAATTATTTGTTTAACTTTCTGAGGTGTGGAAGATTAGTAAAGAAGAATGTTTCGATCATATCTTCAAGACTAAGAATAAATTTAAAAACTTGATACGGTTAGAAAAAAATTTGTTTTGATTTATTTAATTTATGTATTATATGTGTTTGCCTCGTTGCATTCACTTCACATAAATACATATGTAAATTAGAATACAGTAACAGGTTCTTTCTATAGGTTTCAGATTGTTTTTTTGTTTGTTTAATTCTTCTATTGTTGTGGTTGTTGCTGTTTTGGTAAAAACAAATTATGGAGGAAAGATGAATGCATTATTTGCTTACATTTCGCGTTTATTTGCAACTTAAAACATAATAATTTAATAAATGTTTAACAAATTTCACTTAATACAAAAAACACTAAATAATTAAAAATATATATATATATACTTAGTATAAACATAATCAAGTTTACTTTATGCTCTCTCATTTGTTTACTTTATTTTTTTATTTTTTATATATAGTCCACATTTGTCTATTATCTCTGGCGTTTTATACTGTTATTTTTATTTTATTTATATTTCACGCATTCAATTTGATTTGGGGAAACGCTTTTCATGGGCGACACTTGTGGCATGTTGGCTACTAAAGATGCAATTTGGTTTTGCTTTTTATGCCTTAACTCAATTTCGATTTCCAGCTGTCAATCAGCCAAATCGATTATGCATGTATTTTATGCATGCATGTATGTAGTATGTATGTTTTGTATAGTTTTTATTTTTTGTTAGTTTCATTTGATTCAGTTTATGTTAAGACTGCTCGCTTTCAATGCGTAATACATCATTTATATATACTATATAAATACAATTATATCGTACTGTTTTAACGTGCAACTTAAGCCACCATAGTATTTATGTATGTATGTATGTGTGTGTGTATGTGTGTATTTTTTTTTTTTTTTTTTTGAGTCAATGTGTAATTTGTTTAGGTAAATATAAAGTACAATAACTATTTAAACACCATTTTTTTTGTTTTTTTTTTCTTTCTTGTTATTGGTACATACCCTTTGCTTAATTATTTTATATATATATATTTCTTTTTTCTTTGTTTTTTACTCTCTGGTTTCCTTTGACTTCGTCTTAGTATCGTTTGTTTCGTATTCTTCATGTTTTTGCCTAAGATTTGTGGCTTTGTGTTTTAATTTCGTTTGTTAAGAACTACCAGCGTTTAAGTCTCGTTGTTGCCCCACTAAAAAACCAACTTTTATGGATGCTCACAAGTTAGTATTGTTGATGATGTTGTTGTTTGAGTTGCTGATACCATTATTGTTGTTGTTTGCTATTATGATTTTCTTTTATTAAAAAAAAACTTTTAAGTTTAGTTTTTCCATGCATGTTTTCTAAAGAAAGTTTTTCTCCACTATTGAATTGATCTCAGCCGCTCCTTTTGTTGTTGGTGTTGTGGATGTTGTTGGCGTTGTTGTTGTTGTTGCTGTGTCTGTTATTGTTGTTATTGATGTGTCAACTGCAACTGTTGTCGCTGTTTTTGTTGCTGCTGTTGTTGTTGCTATGACACTAGACACTTTTGTTGGTACTGTTGCCTCTGTTGTTGTTGTTTCCGTTTCTTCCTCCTCCTCCGCATTTAAAAATACATGCGTTTTTTTCATCGACTTTCTTCGTGCTTTTGGGAGTTCCGATTGCTGTGTGAAATACCAAAAATTTAAATGAGTATGGAAAATCATTTTGGTGTGAAAGGAAGGAAGGAAGGAAGGAAGGAAGTAAACGTAAACGAGGCGCTTGAGAGGCACTTTGAGGGTGCTTTTGGTGGTGCGTCCATATTTATCAATTATGCAGAAAACCACAAAATGTGCATTTTATGTAGCTATGTATGTACAGGTGTGTGTTGGTGTGTTGCAAGTGTGTGTTGGAGTGTATTGTGCCTAAAGCATTTTTTGCTGGAAAAAAAAGCAAGGAAAGTCTGGTGTTTCTGTTGCGCATGACATTCGATTTACAGTTCATTGGCAAAGAAAAACGTTTGAAACAATAAACAAATAACACAAATGTGAAGGCGGATCAAGGCATTCAATAGAACAACTTCTAACTAACTTGGCTGCTAATCAAATTAAGCGGCTGGTAGAACTGTTGTTGCTAATATCACCACGTTGTTGTTGCTGCTGCTGTTGTTGTTGCTGCTGTTGTTGTAGTTGTTGTTGCTGTTTCGGTTGTAATTGTAGCTGTAGTTGATGTTTTTGTAGTTGTTTCGGTTGATGTTGCTGTTGTTGTTGTTGTTGTGATTGTAGTTGTTGCAGTGGTGGCATTAAAAGTTCCGCTGCCGGCAGCAATTTACCTCCACGGTTGACACGATTTCGGCTTCCCTGCGCACAGTTAGAAGTCAGAAGCGTAAGGATGGAAAAAGAAGGGGGACAACAAAAAACGAAACAGCGAAAACATCGAAAAGGAGAGAGAGTTCATCGTTTAATTGTTGAAATAGAGAGAAAGAATTAGAACAAACTTTTACCATGTTGTCTGTGTGTAACAGTTTTGGTTTTTTTTTTGTGTATGTTTTGTTTTCATTTGTTTTTTTGTTTTGCAAAAAGGCATGAGGATCTCTTCTAATAACCAGGAGAACTACAATAATGGAAACCTCGACTACTATGATATAACTGATTTAATTACCTTTTCCATTGAAATTTTAATATGATCCAAACTATTGGTGAGGCCATTTATATTGGTTTCAGTGTTGCCGGTTCCGGTTCCGGTCTCTTGAGCGCTACTTTCAGTTTCGCTATTGGCGCCGCTGCCACTGCCGCCGCTAGTCGGAGCCACATTGCCGCCCACGCCGCCTGTTGTTGTTGAAGCATACGCGCTAAACAGTTGGCGTGACAATCGTGGTACCCCATTGCCATCTACAGCGCCCGAAGCTGGAGTTGGGGTTGAGGTCGGTGTTGATGTCGGTGCAGGACCGGGCCAGCCGCCAATTGTTGGTATCGTTGAAAGCTGTGGATAATTGGCCGATTTGTTGTCCGGCTGCTCGTTGGCTGTTGTAGCATCCGTGCCTGTTCCTGCCTGCTGTTCTGACTGTTTGTTTTCATCGTTTGACTCCAAATCGGATTCGTTGTTCTCCTCCTGATCCTGCATAGCAAAACAAAAATGTGGATGAGTTATTGTAATAGTTTTAAGACAGTTGAAAGTTTATGTTTATAGGCACCGTCGTTGGTTTCTCGCTCACCTCCTCCGGGCACAGCTCGTAGGCCATGGACCATGTGTTCTTGGCCGATTGCGAGCGCTCCAACATGTAGCCAGTGGTGTTGTCATTGCTCTGAGCTGGCGGTGACCACGAATACGAATTGTACTGACAGCCAATGCCACGCTGACGTTCCAGCTCATCTTGCAGCCACTCAACGGCAACGCTCCAGTGGCGACTAATGCCCGGATTAGTGTTTAGCATCTGCAGCGCAATTGGTGACTTGTGGAAAAGTTGGGTCAGACATTTGATTATCTGATAGGCGCGCTTCTGATAATGCGTCTTTGCACGCTGTATCGTTTCCAAAAGACCTTCACGTTCTTCGGCCACACCGTTTAGGGCATTGTGTATGCGATGATGTTGCCACGAGTCCTCTATCAGCAGGATGTTCAATAGCAAATCTGTGTGATGGCGCATATCATGGCAGTATGCGTAGCCACATTGCCACAGCAGCTCAGTGAGCACTGCACGCGAAAAATGTGGATTCTCCCAGCTGCAATATTGCAGCAATTTCAATCCCTCATCGCCAACATTTGTGTCTTCGATAACCTTTTTAATATAGCTGTAATACGAATAAATTGCGTTAGTTACTCAACTGATTTCTGAAAAACAATCACTTACCTGGTGCGATTGAAGAGAATGTCCATGCATTCACTAGACAACGGTGTCAGCTCATCTTGGGATATACTCGCATCCTTATAAGGATTTGGCAATGGTCTACCATTTTGATTGGAGCTCTGGCATTTGTCGCTTATATCGCTGCAGCGCACCAAATGCGACACCACCTGATGCAATTTACTGAACTCTGGATACTGATACTTAATCGAAGGCCCGGGTCCATCGTCCATTGCCACCTGCATGAACTGTACGGGCACATTAAGCTAGAACAAAGGTACAGTTAGCATTATGAATACAAGCAAACGAAATAGCTATCAATAAGTACCTTCAGTAGCTGCTGCTTCTCACGTGTGCCCAGGCCCACATACATGCTAAATAAGCTAAAGTAATGCGGTAAATGCTTGCCATAGTCAGCAGCCTCGGATTTGAGTAGACGCAATACACTTATCAGGACCTGCTCGCACAGATTACTGCCCTCGTAGCCGACAAGCGGTTCATCGTTGATGGCAAAGTGACAAAAGAACACAACCAATTTGACGAACACGGCGCGCACCTCGGGCGATGGCGCCATCAGTATATACTCGCCCAGGCGCGATGGTGGCGAGAGCAGCGCATGGTTTGCAAACCATGTCCGCACCAGCGTTGAGGAACGTATGTGATGTGAAAGCGTATCATACCTGCAATATACATATTAATTTGCATGAACTTTCATTCGTTAATGATATCCTTTTACATACCATTCGATGACAGGACCACGCAACGATTTTCGTGTACGAAATCCAGTGTGGAACAGAAACTGTGATGCCAATTGTACGCCCAACAGCGACAGCTCCTCAGCAGCTGGTGTCTTGTAAAGGAATACAAAATTTTTATTACTGAACTTAACAATTTTTGGTCTTATGGGACTTACAATCTTCTCGGTGCGCGTCGATGGAATACTGCAACTGACCAGCTTTTTAATGAAATTGAAAAACTCGACCGAAAAAATGCTGCGCGAATGCAGAAAACGAATATTTTGATGTCTGCAAGCGATACACATAAATTATTAATCAGCATCATGCAAGTTTCTGTATAGATTACGTACCTAACGCTACGCTCTATTGGCTTTGGTAGAGGCAACACCACATTGCGACTTTCTGTTAGCGACAGCTGCTCCACACTTGACTCAAACTGGGTGGGATTCTGATCGCAGCGCGTATAGAATAGCATATAGGCATTCCACCAACGCTTCTGACGGCGATATTGCATACGTTTCAGATTGTTGTCATAGATCTCGCCCATATAGTCGCCACCGAAGCATTGCAATTTCATTTCCTCATCCTCGTGCATTTTGCATTCGGTTACCTCACCATCATCAAACTTGTACCACTGGCTCTTGCCATTCGCTGGATTTCTGGAAGGAAATTGTCTATTAATATAAATTTAAGGTCAGTTATTACTTGATTGCTTACTTGGATACTATGTAGCTGAAGTAGTGGCCACCGGATGCTTGACCGCTGTGCACCACAATGCCGGTCAGCTCGTATTTTGTTGTTTCAACACTTGTTTGACAATTATCACCCACTTCCACAATTTCGCCCTCTAGCTTAGCTAGGCCGGAAACTAAAACAAAAATATTTACTTATTATATTTAACAATTACAGACAATGTTTCTAAAGGCTTTACCTGTGTAGGGCTCCATATCGAGTATACGTGGAAACTCAAAATAATCATTAAACTTAATCGCACAAACGCGCTCGTAGTCGTATTCAAAACGCTTCAACTGTATGGCTAACACGGGCGGCAGCTTTTTCACACATAGCCGCTTAATGGTAACTACCTATATGACAAATAATTAAAGAGATAATAAGAATTTAATAGTATTTAGAAGTTTATAATATTTTTAAACTTTACTTTTTTATCACATTTATCACAATGGTATGCATCGGCTCCCTCGAGCAGCTCTCCTTTGACATACTGCTCCAGAGATTCGGTTAATGAGCTATGATTCCTAATATCAACACTAAATACGCTAAATGGTTCCTCTTTGGAGTAGCGATGTGGGCACTCTTGGCATATCTTTTGATCGCTAAACGAGCCACCCAACGTTGCATTCATCAGTTGCGTGTAGCCTAGCGCCTTCAAACCCTCATCGAGGCTCTCGAACAGCGACATAAAGAACTCAACGGCATCCTGTTGCTCGCGCAAATTCACTGGCTCGCCTTGCAATCTTATATTTCAAAGAAAAACACCAATAAATATTATAATTTAGGCAATTATTAATAAAAACTTACTTGAAGTGCGTCCAGAGTCCGCGTGGCACATAAAACTGCAATGCACTGTGGCCCAGATGAGCGAATATGGCCTGAACATGCTTCAATATGATCACGTGATAGTTTTTACGAACATCGGCACCATCGTCAAGGGATGCTGACGTTGACGAGTGCAGTGGCATTGCTGCTGGGCCAAAAAATGAAGGGCCAAGACTACTGCTGCCACTGCCGCTGTTATTCAAATCGGAGTCGCCGCTAAAGTCCTCGTTATCGTTGGTCGCAGCGCCGTGCGCCTTAAGGATGCCCACACGCACTGCTGGCACCATGTACAACTGTTGCAGCACCGAGTTCATGTAGCAGGTGGCGCCAGCATTTTTCAAACCACAGAAACCTTTAGTTGGCCGCGCGCCAACCGGTGGCCAATAATCCCATTCGCGCAACGGATCGGTATCTAATTGAAAGCAGATTAATAATTAATAAACATACTAATAAACTTAACAGAATTTCGCACTTACCCGTGCAAACGAAATCAATGAGTGTATTGGTGAGTAGCTTCATATTAGGAACACAGAGCTGGCACAGAGCAATGAGGAGATCACAAGCGGCAGCAATTGTATGTGGACTGCGGCACACGGGTGGTGGCACAGTGTCCAGTCGCAGGCCGCCATGCTTGCGTAAATGCAGATACTCGCGCGATGCCGTAAACAGAAAGTCATCAATGAGCTCATGGATTAGCTCGTTCAGCTGTGCCTTCGCTTCTGGCATGAGGAAGAACATAAGCTCCTTGGCCAAACAGAGATGACCCTCGAGCAGCTCCTCGTGCACCTGCGTATCGCCGGAGACCTTAACGTTCTCGCGTATCTTTCTTAGCCACTTGATCTCGTCGCCGAGCAGACCCTCACCAATCTGCAGTGGCCAATTGTAGATGCAGCCATAGGAGAGGGTGCGACACAGCACCGAAAAGAACTCCGCACAGGTTGCCTCATACTGAGGCACCAGGGTTTTCAATGCGCTCACCAGCAGATTGACCATATAGACAAACGGACGTCGATCACCGGCGCAATAGGTGGACGCAAGGAACAGCTGCTCGGATGCTACTTGACGCACATGTCGCATTGGATTTTTCAGTACAATTGATGTTATAAAGTTGGGCCAATTGGCATCGTTGCTGAGCGCCTCATTGGCGCTGGGATTGAGTATAAACGAGATCGTTAAAACCTCAAGTGCCTCCTTGCACATACTAAAGTCCTGTCCATCAGGTATGATGGCATCATCCTCGAAATCATTACTGCTCCCCAGCGCGTGTAGATTACCGCACGACGAGGCCCACGCTAGCTGCACCACTGCTTTAATGGTACTTATATCTGGACAGGACCATTGCAGTGTCGAGCTAAAGAGTGCACGACAGCGCTCACCCTCATGACTTGCTGACAACATCTCGGTAGCCAAGATTTCGGCCAGCTTCGCCGATATGGCACGCAACGTGCCCTGTGCATTGTTCGGCGTCGTCGAGAAGTTCTGCTTAAGTATGTCCACCTGCGAACGAGCACCATTATCGTAGTCACAGATCATTGGCTCGTCGCCGACGCGGGACAGCACACTGCCTACAATGTAGAGGAATAGCTTGGCTAGTCGCAGCACTCCCTGGAACGAGGCACGCTTTGTATGCATATCGGCATTGGGCAAAAAATTGTTTTTCGTCAACAGTTCGAGCACAAAGTGCGCACAACCCGAATGCATCCAGGCAGATTGCACCTGCAACGCTGACTCGCCAAGCGGATCCAGCGCAGGTATTAAAAGACCATGCAGCACGCTAAGATTATACAGGACCTGAGCAGGAGCCGGATGCAAAAACATCTGCTCCGGTGTGCAGTCCTCCGGATTTAGCTAAAAATTAAATATAAATAAATAAGTTTTAGTTCACATTTTATGCGCATGAAAACTTACCGCATCGCTAGCGCTTTGTCCACTGATATCCTCCTCCACCTTAGGACCATCTCCGGCAATTGATTTCGGCACACGACACATTAGGTGCAGCATGCGCATTGTTTGACGATCGCAGGGCAACAAATGAAGCAACACTTTTGCGCTATCGCGAAGCCGACCGTGCTCCAAATCGCTGCCCAGCTGATAGAGCTTAAGAAAGAACTCTGTGTATTGATAGTTTTGCGAGATAATTACGCCTGGCAATGTGCTCTCAGACTCAACGCGTTGCATATCGGGGCAGGGTCTGGGTGGCGAACCGGTGCTCGAATCGCTGGACGAGTCGGGACTGCTTGCCAGGCCAATGCCCACCGGTGTCAGCTTGGCCGTCAATATCATTTTGTCGCGTATAGTGTATTGATAAAGGGGATTAATCTCATCGGATACCTCTATGAGTTCGCCATTCGTGTAAAAAAGATCTACCTTTATGTTAGTATTAGATGTGGAGCTACCCTTGATGCGCTTGAGTAGGTTGCGCTTGAAGGCAGCCATTGTTTCGTTGCTATGCGTCACAATCTCAAGATCGTCAATTGGTCGACCAGGCGTTTGGAAACGTATGTAAAGACTAGTATTCTTGCCACGCGTAACTCGACTTAGGGGCAGATGGATGCGATCGCCGGTGAAGGAGCGATCGCATTCCTTAATATACTCCTGCAGCACCTTGATAATGCGACACATTTTCTCCGCTTCTATGAAACGCATTTTAGTGTCCTTCGATTCGTCATTCGAAGCATCCGGATTATTGGCATCCTCCAGCATCGATTTACCCAATATTAGAATGTTGCTGTAGTGAGTTCGCAAACGCGAACAACACTCACCAATGAACATATTATGAAACTCGGTAATATGCTCCTGCAATCGTGGACCGAGCGCAGTTGAAACCTCCTTCAGTAAATCGATAGCCTTGTTGGCAATCTCCTCGCCACCGGTGGTTATAACGCGCCACAAGTAATCTTTGCCAATGAGATCTTCGTTGTCGAGTATATAGCCTCGATGTATAGCCTTTAGTTTGTCCTCTTTGGAATTGACGGCCTTGAAGAAGCGTTCAAAGCATTTAATGCCACTCTCCGTCAACAGATGCGGATCCAACTGAAGTATGTTGTTTTCAAAGAAATCCTTATTAATGCCCGGATCTAAATCCGGTTCCTCGCCCATTAGTTTACCGAACCAGCGGAAACATTCCTCACGATCAGCCGTAAAAACAGCATTCACAGCCAGACAATGCCAGATTTGCTTTGCCTGAAAGGGGAAAACAATTGATTTCTACATTAGCTAGCTAATAAGCATCCGAGATGCAAGGGGATACGCACCTGATCCGCACAAAGCCAGAGCTGACCGTCTTTTAGCAAAAACTTGAGAAACTCCAAACGCTCGGCAATCTGTGCATGATGTGGAAATCGTCCATCTATCAAAATGGTCGCCGCATCCAAGCTCGGTGTCTCATTGACAAGGGCACGAACTTTCTCCATATACGCAGTCAGACTGTTGGTGACTAGGATCACAAGCGAATAATCGTTTTGCAGACGCTCAATCACCTGCAAGCGATTAGTGCCCGTTTGAGTGCGTGGCGCATGATTGGGTGTAGTGTCATATAGACAACAAATGTCCCGAATCAGACGCAATGCAGGCAACACCCACGAGTCACCGGATTTCAATTCGCCCACACACTTATCCAGCCAGATGGTCTTCTGGGCATCTCGTTCCTGCGAGCAGCTATAATCGAGTATTTTTACATGCGCGGCCAGAGCCTGATCAAGTACTTCTGGCGGCACTTCCTGTGAGTGTGCCAGTGTCCAGAATAGCTTTAGCACTTTCTGTGCCATCACACCATTTTTATCATCCTCGGCCAGGCGTCGTATTAGCTCTAGAAGTCGCTCACGCTGACGTTTATTAGCAGTCGTCATGCTAGCCTGCAAGTAAGTTTAAAAAAATAAAGACATTATAAAGAAAAATATATATTTATTATCGACTCACCTGAAATGCTTCAAATAAATGATCGAGCTGCTCGGGTGTAAAGTCCCAGGCCAGTTTGGCCAACAGATCATGCATATTCTTTACAATCGCCTCGTGTTTGCCAGCCTGAGCACGCCAAACAGCATCCAGATCGTCAAGGGTCAGTGCCTGTTCCTTGATTAGAAAGCGTATGATCTTCTCCAGCTTTTCCACATACTGCGGCTGATGCAGCGAATCCTTGAGCACAATGCCCAGCACATCGGATGATTTAATCCATTGTGCCATGCGATCTGCCGTTAACCAATCCATTTCATCCTCAGGCAAATTGTGGGGCAACGGTTGCGAGCGATGCGAGTAATATGCCACCGATGAAAGAACCTTATTGATCTCGTTAAGAGCGTTCATTTTGCCATTAAAGCTAGAGACTTGCAGTAGGCGCAATATCATTTTAAGGCGAAACATTTCCAGATCGCGTATCAGTTCCTCCTGACCGGTCAAACGACTGGCCAGGAAACGCGCCGATTTCACAATGCCATTGATATAATCATTGCGACCCTCGGGTTTCACTTCACGCTTCAGCTCTTCATCGGTAAAGCTATCTAACAGATCCAGCACCACATTCCAAGTAGGCATAAAGTACTTAGCAATGGTCGCTGGCGTCAGCAGCTCATAGCACTGGCCAAATGGACGCAGCAAGCTATGTATGAGTGCCAGCGTTAATCGATTATCCTGTCCGCCTCCGGCATTGTCAATGCATCTTACACTCTCATTCGATGCGATGCTCTTGGCAATGCCTGCCTTGCTTGTGGTTTGATTACGTTTCAGCAACTCCAGGCCGCTATTGAAACGATCGAGCAGATTATCAAATCCACCCAACTGCCCAAAGCGATTTATGAGATCCACTAGCCAGCCGCGTGGCGGTTTCGGCTCTGTCGGCGGTTTCGCATACATCTTGTTGCTGTCCAACACACCCCAAATGCACTCGGGCGCCGCAAAGCATTCAGGTTGACGGGCAGCATTGAACGTATTAAACTTATTATCCGGATCAAACACAACGGCCAGCAGATCGAGCAGATAGGGATTGTCGCGCTGCATATGTATCGCTATCAAGTTCAACAGTTTGCCGCACGACACCAAAATGCAATGATGTATATTGTATTTCCACGAGTTGACCGCTTCATCGGTGAGGATTTTAGCAAAGGACGTCGTCAAACCATTGCGATAAAATTCAACGCACGGCTCACAGTCATGATCAGCACCTGCCAAACAAAAAAGAAGAGTGTTAAACTCAAATAAATACGTGGATAGAGATATACAAGTACAAGTACTAACCGGCTTGGGCTAATTCAATGGCAGCATTTAGCAGCACCTCCAGCTCCTGTTCGGGCAGCACAGGCACCACCCAACGTGGATTCGATATCTTTTGTGTTAGGGAGCGTAGTTTTGTGGTTGGAAATGACGCTATCAGCTTTTCCGGCGACCTTTGAAAAAAAAAATTGAAATAAAATAATTAACTTAAATGTCTTTTCGATTCTATTTTTAGTTTTTTTATATATTCAGTATGGGGGTGTTTGCGTCACTTGAGAAACGTAAGTAGATAAGCTATAATTGTTCTTTGTTTTGTTACTATCGTCGCTTTTGGTGTTTATTATTTAAATTGCCCATCGTCAGACTAACACATATACACATATTATACACATTTTATGCGTAAATATAAATATGAAGCTCGTGACTTTGAATAACTTTGCTTACAATCTAAATTATTCACTAAAGGGCGGGTTTTCAGTCAAATTCTGTAAATATTTTAACGCACTTTTTGTTTTCTAAGAGGTATAAATATGCATAGAAATAGAAACAGTAAAAGAAGCAAACAATACAGAGACAGTTAAAGGAAAAGCGACCATTTGAAGTGTTCCCAATTAAGCCAAAAACACAGCGCTTCATTGCTAATTGAGGCTATTGAAACTACGCAGTTGTTTTGGCATCGAAATTTACTTTCGTAGCTTTTTGATTGTCCGTCTTTAACGGTAAATACTTACAAAATCGTATCGCTGCTATCCGCCGAGGAGCCAGACGCTGCTGTTGTTGTTGGAGCTTCTGAAACCTGCACATGCTCTTGACTATTCGTGTTGCTGTTGCTGGAGTCGCCACCATTTCCACTACTAGACATTATGTTCGTTGTTGATGTTGTTGTTGTGACTGCTGCTGTCCCCGTAGTACCAGAGCTGGCAGTTGTTCCTGGGACAATGCCTGTGCCCAAGCCAGTGACCGAACTCTGAGCTGTGCTCGTTATGCCCGTGGTAGCAGCAGTTGGAGTGCTGGTGGTGGTGCTTTGGGTAGTGGTAGTGCCGCTGCTGTTGGTCGTGGCTTGGCCAGTTCCTGTCCCTTGTGCCCGGCGTGTATCGAATGTCATTGCTGCGCCCTGTGGCACCCTGTGCACCAGCGTTGTCACGATTCAAAAACGCCGTCGTCGTTTGTTGTTGTTTTTGTTGTCTTATCAGGTCTGTGTATGTGTGTATGTTTGTGTGTTAAAATGTCGTAATTCTATAGAAAGTCTACGCTGGGCGGCTTTGGCTTTAACTATTGACTATGGCTATGGCAGTCCTAGAGTTTCCGGAGAATGACAGAGAGGAGGCGTAGTGGCACTTCTCCTGTTCTCCACCGTTTCTGTTGTTGTTATTGTTGTTCTCTTCGGTGTATGTATATAATCAAATGAATGAATAATGTTATTTGTTGTAACCAATGTACATTGAGGCACTGTTGGTCGTCGGCGTCGCTTTTTTCTCGCCTCTCACTCTTTCTCTGTGTTGGTTTATGGTTAATGTTAAGGAAAACCTTTTTAAAGTGTTTCTTATTGGACACGGAATTTGCTTTCCCAACAAAAATATGTTCTTGCTGTTGTTATTGGTGTTGTTGTTGGTTTTGTATGCACTGCTGCTGTTTGCGGCGTCCTGCATTTAGTTTACATATTTCTCCTCAACGGACACAATTGCAAAAATCTATAAACTGCAACGAAGTAAGAGAAAAAGAAGAAATGGCAAAATGAATAAACGAGCGCACACACAAAGAAAACCGAAAAAGTACACACACACACACAAACACTCAGGCGCACGCACAGCAAGCGAAAAATGAGCGAGCGAGCGAATTGTAGCATGAGAGAAGAAGTGTCGAGAGTGAGTTGGAATAAGAAAAATCAATATTATTTAATAGACGTGGGCCAGGCAGGCAGGCAAACAGGCAGAGGGCCGGAAGAGGAGCCGCTGTCGAGCGGAGCAGTAGCCAAATATGTGTGGGCCCAAACTAACACATGCATTAAAACACTTCTCTCTCACGCACACATGCTCAGCGATAGAGTGAATTTAATTTAATGTTGTTGTTGTGGTTTTACGTTGTTCTTTTCTCATGGTTATATTTTTATTTATTTGTTATTATTTGTACAAACAAAGAAGATTTTGCTTTCACAAAAAAATTACATCACTCCGGCACAAGCGCCGGGGACTTGAAAAAACTTGTTAAAGAGCAACCACTAATTTCAATTCAGTTCTTACGCCTTGCTCTCTGCTCCTGCCCACACTTGTTTTTCGTCGTTTTAATTGCGAGAAGGATATTTAATTTGAAGTTATCCGACAGCTAACGTGCAAAAACTTATCATTTGAGCGACGAATATGGTTCGTTGTCAACACTGCATACTGTTTGTATGTATGTTCATAAACTTTACAGCGTAGTTCGATGGAAGGTAGAAGGGGCAGGGCATGGACCCGCACAAGTGCAGCGATGACGGCGGTCTGACGTAGAATCAAATTGGAATTCGAGTGTAATCCGAATGACAGAAGGCTTTAGATGCGCACATATGCATTTTGGTCTTAAATTTGATATTGCTTATGCATTTTTCATTTCGTTTTGACAGGACATTTGACGAATTTAACATCATTGGTTCATTTTTCACATCAAACACACTTACACACACATATGCATACGCGCAGCTACAACACATACACACAAGTGTAGTCAGCAAATCGTTTTGCTTTTGCACAACTCACCATTTTGTGCATCCGCCCTAAAACACTGTGCGATTTTATTAATGTACGCATTAATTTACACTGTTGCACACGGTTTATACGATCTTTACGCTCACACGTCTTTTGGGCGTAGCTGGTCGAATATCATAGTTGTAACACAATATATTAAATACTAATAATGTATTTTTTTGCAATTTTTTTGCTGGCTGGCTCTCCTAAGCTTTACAAATCAGCCGGCCGATAGCCAAAATGGCGTCTCTGTTGGTGATGGCCAATATTTGCAATTGTTGATGTTTTGTTATTGACGTACTGGCGTATTGCCTAATAAATTTTTTATAACGTTATTTATGTCTAACATAGGATTTCTAATACCTATCTTTAAATTAATTAAAACTTTAACTTGTGTAGACAACCGATTGATTTTGGTAGCCGGCCGATGAACGACCTGCCTAAATTTAATATCGATAAGACGAAAACACCTTGCATCCCTGGCAACTATCGAGCAGCCACCACATCGTGCTATTTTTGTGACACATATGCATTAAGCCCAAATAAGCACTTTGGAATTTCACCCTTAAAACCGGCTATTATCAAGGTATTGGGGTGGACATGAGCAGCACACAAATTTTCCAGCGCTTTAATTGTATTGAATAAATTTATCGATATATACTTAAAGGTCACAGCTGTTCTGCTTAAACAATTATATCAGCTGTTGATTTTGAAAGCAAGCCTGCATATGTTGTTTATTGTTGGGCCATTTTTATTATAACGTTGCTTGTACTTCGCTATAACATAATTTTACTAAAAGTTGCATTACAAAAGTGCGGCGTTTTAGATAAATGCCCGCTCTTGATAATATTTGGAAAAAGTGTGAAATATTTTAGGTGGCCATAGCTGAAGTTATTGTAGTGTTGAGTAAAACATTTTGCTTGGATTGAAAAACAACTGGGGCAGAGAACAAAAATAAATAAATACCGCTGTCGCATGAACATGTACAATCAATTGGATCGTTGCCCCGGCATTTATTGTGGTCGATCGCTGCTAGATAATGGCTCCTGGAGCAACTGCGGAGTTTGCCCCCGAGGATCACGGGTAAGTTTGTTTGCTATTATTGATTTGTTTTGTTTTGATTTTTTCTATTGTGTGTCGTCTATCACACAGGTGAACGCGAGCTTTGCGTGTACGCCCTGTCGGGACGAGCTGAGTACGTATTCCTGGCTGTATCTGGGATTTATGACAATGCTACCACTAATGATGCACTGTTTCTTTATTGACATGGATGCCAAGGATCGCAAGTTTTCGCGCAAACAACTAATTCTCACAGCCAGCGCATTTGTTGAAGTCGCACTAGCGGCGATATTGGCAACTCTATTCATGGAGCCAATGTGGGAGATGCGTTTGTATGCGTGTGAGGTGCGCAAATTGACCGACTGGTATACACTCTTCTACAATCCAAATCCTAATTATGAATCGGCCTATCATTGCACCCAGGAAGCTGTCTATCCGTTGTATGTTATTAAGCTATAAGCATTTTGACAAACGTAAATTGAACTTTTGTTTTGCTTTGCAGGCAAACTATTGTTTTAGTGTATTACTTTTTGTGTTTGGTCAACATGTTTGTTATTCGTCCGATGATCAGTTCCATGCTTGATGTTCGTGGCAAGGCCCCCATGTATTCCGCCCTTTATTTCCTGCCCCTACTCACTTTAATTCATGGCACCTGCTGCGGTCTTATTTGTAAGTTCGTTAAGTAAAATTTCTAATAATCGTTTTAAATACTATATTCTTTGTCTTAGATTATTCATTCCCTTATCTGAGCATTGCCATGTCGATGGTGGCAAATGCCATACACTACTCCCTGAAACTTGACCAGACACAAAAGGCGCTGCTACTCTCCTCCGTGTGGGATGTCAAGAATGTTGTCATAATTTGTAAGATTCGATTTCTATGCAATGAATTATTTTCAATAATATTAATGATTTTTAGCTGTTCATTGGCTATTACTTGCTTTTGGCATTGCATCGTTAAATTATCATTATGCGTTACTGTGTTTGGTGCCGTTTCCGTCATTGTTCTACATTATGACTGTACGCTTTACCGATCCGGGCGAGTTTCGGGAAATTGAGTCGCGCATTTGATCCGGAAACGTGCAAATGCAAATCTTTCACGCGAGAGGAGCCCGGCGTTCCACAGTTGTTATCTACGTGTAGTAATAGTTTAAATGTTTAAGTTAATAACCCTATTTATCATACTAAAGTAGTATATGTAAATTTGTATTAATGCATCAATTTGTCATGTCGTCTTTTCATTTTAATCATATTTCACATTAATTATACACATATAATAATATTAAATATATAAATCTTCAGTTTTCCCCATTTCTAAATTAATTTTTACACAATATATATATAATGGTATATATATTGAATTTTCACGCCACGCCATGCATATAGACATATATGTATATATAACATCGTATATTTTATCCGTCGCTTCACATCGTTTGTATTATGAGCCTGCTACAAAGTGGACATCGAACCACATAACGAAAGTCAAAAGGTTCAGATATATGTAGGTCAAATATAGTTGTAAAAGCTTAAATCAATATCCATTCATAGAATACACATCGAGATAATTTTGATGAGGATGAGGTGGGCGTGAAGGCGGCTCCTTCTGTTCATTCAATTTCAGTTCCACAAAGTCTAATCTGTTATATCGCTATTAGTAGTTGTTGGTGATTTGTTGCGCTCCTCCAAGAATTTCAAGCGTCGCTTTCGCAGCTCACTCAGCTCTGTGCTGTCCTCGTTATCAATATTAACGCTAGCGCTAGCATCTTCTGTGGACGGCATAACATCATCCTCAGCGCCCAAATCCTCGATAGTTACTTTTTCTGACACATTCGCAACGAGACTGCCAGCAGCACTGCACTCCTCCTTTGGCTTAGCCTCTGCAGCGGCTGCAGCTGCGGCTGCTGCACTCGATGTGCTGGGTTCATCATTAACTGGGCTTTGACTGCAACCTTGGACTGGCGTTGTAGTTGCCACACTTGGAGCTGCTGTCGCAGTAGCAGGTGCTGTTGATGTTGTTGTTGCTCCTGCTGCTGTTGGCACTATTGGCGGTGGCAATCGCGCCACTAGACTCTGATATTGCAGCATCAATAGATTGGCTGAATCCATCATTAGCGATATATTGCGAAGCATCTACGAACATATGATAAGAATGTATTTGAATGTTTGCAAAACATGATTTGTAGCTTGTGATACTTACCTTTATGCGCTCTTCTAAGTGTTTGCGTAGATTGCCTTCCATGGCGAGCAGCTCTTCTTCATTGAATGTGGTCAGATCTAGCGGCATTGGCGGTGGCGGCAAAACTGGCGGCGTAAAATAACCAAATGGTGGTTGCATCATAAATGGCGATAACATCGGTGGCGGAGGTAGCCCAGCCAGATTGGGTAATGCATTAGGTAAGCCATCTGCAAAGAGAAGCAAAATTATTGAGGAAGATATGTAAAACTCAAGCTGAACTTACTGGCTTCGCCGAATATATCTGCAAAATTTGGTATTGCTGCACCATTGCGTCCCACTGCTCCATGTGGGCGCGCCAAATTGGCATCTGCTCCTGGAGCTGCCAATGGCGTTGCCCCTGCTGCTCCATTAGCACCAGCTGCTGCTGCTGCTCCTCCTCCTGGCTGATTGGCAGCTGCTGCAGCTACTGCATTCGCAGCATCATCGGCTCGCGGCATTGCTGTTGAATTGATAGCCGGTGTGCGTAAGATATTTAAGCGACATGTGGGACAAGTTTGCTGGCGCTGGAACCACGAGCGCAGACAGGTCGTGTGGAAGATGTGGCCGCAGGGCAGCTTTTTCGAATGATTCACCATATCCTCACGGCAAATAATGCAAATGTTGTCGGACTGGCGTAGCTCCTCGGGTGTCGCATCTGGATACAAGGTGTTCATATTGCGTATGGCGCGTCGCGACATAATGACATCATTTAATGCCTTGCGGAAGTTGCGTATGGTAAAGAACATGGGCCGGAAAACAAACATGGGCAGCGCATATATTTTTGCCATAATCACAACAAACAACAGATACAGCACCACTTTTATAAGGCCAATCACTAGCTCCGTATAAAGCAAAAAGACAGCTTTATTCTCCCACGGCGTATCAGTACGCATCTCTGCCGCATGCAGCACATACTTAATCGCCGTACTGGCAATCACTGTCAACAGAATTGCATACTCAAAGCCAAACACTAGCTGCACAGTTGGTCCACGCACCAGCGTTGAATTGTAGGCGTGCATCAGCAGCACATAGTCAAGTATACCCAACATGGTTAACAGACTGCCGACACGTATATGGAACAACCAGCCGAGAACCGGCGAACGTTCCATCTGTTAAAATAAGACAATACAATTGAGAAACAAATTTAAAAGTAGTCCAACCAGAATCGCCGATAAGCAACGAAATTTCTAAACACTTACAAAATCGACACGTTCCTCGGCAAGCCAATGGAATGATTTGAGGAATAGGAGCACTGTAAACAGGGCCACAAAGCGAGGATTGAAATCATCACGAAATACGGTAAATGCCAAACAAGTCTCCGTAAGCGCATACCAAAAACGCTCAAGCAGATGCTCAAATTCTGCGGCGCGCAGCGTGCCCAAAAATATCTACAACATTTTAATTGCTTATTACTTTGAAAACTGATAAAAGTTATCTGCATTAATAAATACCTTGCGCAAGAGTTTGCCAAACATAAAGACTATCACAAAAAATTGTATGTATATGACCTGTAGGCAGAAAAAAATGCAAAAACAGTAAAATTAAATTTGTATTTTTTTGGTAAACAGCTGGTAAACACAAAAGACTCACCGCCATGGATGCATTGGATTTGGTAATGTATACGACGGCTGGATAGAATTGCTGTTTTTGATGGTAGGCGTTGCCAATTACGGCGCTGGTCAGCGCCAAGCAAACACTTGAAATTACCAGCTGCATATTGAAGCAATTGGCTGCAATGCCAGCCAAGTGGCTGATCGACTCAAGGAAGATATTAATGTTGAGTGTGTTTATCTCTCGCTGCTTGTTTCGTGAACGTCCAGGTTTTTCAGTTGCCTGATTGACCTATTTTGCTGCCTACATATATCGTAAAGACATACGATTAATTTTTTGACTATTCTCTCTCTGTGCCTCGCATATATTTTCGTTTTTTTTTTTTTCTCCTGTTTTTATTGTACACGTACACGACTCGTCAGCACGTAACGTAATGGCGTCCGACCATTCACAGGTTTGTGCGCAGTCAGCTGGTTTTCAAATCAATGTGACCAAAACAATGGAAACGTAAGCTCACATCAAATTTTGATGACTTTTTCGTTGACTTTTGATTTAGAACGAACAAGATGGACTGCTTAAAGACAGAAATTTTTTAACAAATATAATGGATAATCTTGTTGAGATGTATGGATTTAGTACAGTTAAATGGAAAATATACGACTTTTCACCACCTATGTTCTTGCTGTATGCTATTAAAATTTTAGTTTAGTATAGCAACATATTATTTGCTCCTAATAGTATGCTATTAAATCGATATTTTCAAAATCGATTTTATATCGACTTCAAGTATGATTAAATTTTTTAGTTTGTACACAACCAATGCTTAACGACAATTTTAGTTAAACAAAAAAATTACGAAAGTAAAAAAGCAATTAAACCTTCTTTAACCAGAAAGCGTGAAACCAACATACATACATAGTTAATTGTTGGTTGAAGGTCTGTCTGCTGCCTCCGGCTATGATTAGCGGATGAGCTGGCTAAACTTGCCCATAATTAACGCATAATGAGAAATCATGCTTTAATCGAGCTGCTGTAAAAATATTCACGCTGCGCCTGGGCGGGCATAGCGATTCTCTGGTCGACTAATGTGATTTGTGATTAACCTGCTTCAACTTTTACTTTATTTTTCGGCTTTTGGCCTGACTCCGCCTTGAGAATCTCCACTTTGACCATATGGCTATAAACTAACAGCATGACTATTGCGCAAGTGCAAGTCTCCATTGCGCTGCCAGCTGCTATCTTTGCATAAGCTTGATCAAATGTGTATGTTGGCACCCAAAGGCTAAAGTTTGCAGTTTATGCAGAACCCAGCAACCGATAGCCTCTGTTCAAGAGTGGACATGTTTGTGCAAGCAAACAAACGTTGCCAAAGCCAAGTCAGACAAACACTCCCGGTTCCAGCTAAAGCCAGCTAGCCAACCAACCAGCCAGTCTCAGACATGGCAAAACGTGTCGCAGTAATTTCCCAAACAATTTTCAGCATTTCTATGCACGTTTGATTTTTCACAGCATCTTTATTTTTGTATACCCTGT
Organism: Scaptomyza montana; assembly: GCA_018904305.1. Classification (NCBI taxonomy): domain Eukaryota; kingdom Metazoa; phylum Arthropoda; class Insecta; order Diptera; family Drosophilidae; genus Scaptomyza; species Scaptomyza montana. The sequence continues at coordinate 20,149,222 of JAEIGR010000001.1, read as the reverse complement.
ACACCAGAAAAATGGGTAAACGACTGTATCATAAAGTAAACTTAAGCAATTCAACATACTTATCTTTACATATATTATATAAAAAAAAGGTAAACTTTGTGAGTTTGTCGTGGGTAATCTCTGGGTCTAGTGAACTGATTTTGAAAATTCGTTTACGTATAGAAAGTAACGGTATTTGTGAGTGCTGTAAAGTATATTGTGCATTTGAAGTTAATATTTATGCTCAAAAGATGGAAACAAAAAGCTGTAATGCAGAGTATTTCCTTGTCGGATACAGCACTCTTTCTACCTACATATTTATTTTTTATTTTATTTTTTTTGCCCAGTTTTGGTTTGTATTGCAATATGTATGCAATTTCACTTGCCGCTCCCACCCCCAAAACGCCTCTCTTTCTCTTTTAGCTAGCTTGCTACTTTGTTTGATGTTGTTGCTGTTTGCTGGTTGCAACTGGCTGCAACATGGACAACAACTCATCTGCCTGTTGCTAGTCCCCAGCAGTTTTTGGTCTCCACGCTTGACTTACATAAAGCGCTAGGAGCACACGGCTTGAATAAAACTAGTTATGTCTTTTTGAGGAAACGACGAAGACGTTTGTCGACGTTGTTGCTACTGCAGCACAGACCTGCGATAGGGGGGTGGAGTGAACTTTTCTGCGTTGGCGCCTTATGTAATACACCGTCTGCCAACTGGAATCTGCCTACTGTCTAAGGCCTGCCTGCATTTTCAGCGCATTCATCTTCATCAGCAGCTATTACATCTTGCGATATTCTCGGTATTTGTCACAATTGTTTTTATGTTTTTTTTTCCCCCTTTTCTGTCATTTATACGCTTGACTTAACAGTTGTTTTTTTTAAGCACACGCGTTAGAGGCGTTGACAAATTGGTTGTTTCTCTATATTATGCATGATGCATCATGATTTTTGGCTAGTTTTCCAGCATGAGATTCACAATATTTAAAGAATTGTTTATTTTCAAGCTACTCTTTTAAGTTTTCAATATGTTGGTTAAATTTGAATTGCAGTTGCGGTTAGATTGCCACAGTTTGTTTCTGTGGCAATACGCCAGCGTCAAATTATTGCATTCGTTTCTTATGTTGGCTGCTCTTAAACATTTCGCAAAAATTGTGTTTAATTTTTACGATTTTTCGAAATATGTGTTGAGTTTTAATAACTTTAATTTAAATACCTGAAACTTCTGCTTGAAACATAAAATAATAATAATAAACAAAAATCATTAAATTGCATTGGCCATTAAAATCAATGATTACTTGATATCGGCAAATGAAAACACAAACTTTTGCAACAAAATCATTATCGATTTTATTTAATCAATTGGCAAAGGCTGCCGAAAAGCGTTTTCAAAATTCACCCTCGTCTTCGATCGAGTTGCCAACTTTGTTAATACTATTTTCTTAACGCTACCTGTCCCAATTAAAGTGTCATAACAATAACCAACGCACACACACGCATAGATAATGGCCGACATTTAGCCAAGAAAACAAAAGCAACAAAAAAAAACAAAAACCATATGTAAACCATGATGCGGCTTTGCTGACCTAGTGGACGTGTTAATGATGGATTTGGCCAGATACACACACACACAGAGAGTACATGAACGAACTGAAGCGTGCAAAAAAGCATTTCAATAAAGTTGAAAAATAATAAAGAAAAAAAAAAGATCGTTTAAAACCAAAGCGAATGGTCAAAACAACGCACCAACAAAAGCGTGCAAAAATATCAGCTCCAAAGAGCAGACAGCTGCAAATGACGACGATGATAATGTTGCTCTCAATGCCAGGCCGGTCTCAAGAGCTAGTAATTTAGAATGACAGCCCCGTAGTAAAAAGGGAAAATGTGCACCTGAATGGATTCCTACTACAATTACACTTAACTGAAAGTGCGAGTCAAAAATAATTAAAGAGGGAGAGCGCGAGAGAGAGAGAGAGAGACCTTGAGGCAAGGCAATCGAGCATCACAATAAACCAAATTAAAAGTCAAAGTGACAGTGGCAGCAGCACTGATAAAAATAAGTTAAGACACACAGAGACACAAGTTAAAAAAACAAACAATAATAAAAACAAGAAGGAACAGATCAGTTAGGCACATCGAAGATTATATACCCTTGCACATACATATATTAAAAATCTTGATAAGCAAAGGAGATTTTAAGTTATGGAAAGGCCACTCAAACATCTACACTATCTATACTTATGTTATGAAGAGGTAAAGTTTGTGAGGTTGTTGGAGGTATTCTTTGAATATATGCTAAAAGTTGTAGGATTGCAAAGAGTTGTAACAAACTTCACAACAATATAATCAAACCCTCAGCAAGGGTGTACACATTAAAAAGTAAAATAAGAAAAATTGATTTAACGCATTGTCATTGAAGTTGTCGGTCTCGAGTTGATCTGAAGCTGCCTCCGCTGCGACTCTGCGACTCCTCTCGCTGTTGAGTGTTGACTTTCATCTTGTTGCCACCAAATGTGCAAGAGTGTCTTTGGGGTCGGAATCGTGCCGCTGTGTTGTCATTGCCACGCAACGCCGCACGCAGCCGCAAAAGTCCTTCACTTTGAAGCGTGAAGGTTTCCAATAAGCGATGGTAATACTCGTACTACAAAGGTACTCTGCCTCTTAACTACCACCAAACCCAAAATCAACGCGCTGCTGCACTTTGTGGAAAGTGGAACTGTAAGAGTTGTACAACTGTAAATAAACAACATTTACAACAATTTACGGGGCACTTGGCAGCTTTTAATTGGGATACGGTTTCATTTTTTCCAACTGCTTTGTTCGACTTTTATTTCGTTTCTTTTGCTTGCGCTTGAGAGACCTCTCCAAAGCGTTGTTACAAGCTTGTTGATGTTGACATAATAGGCACAATAGGCAACTCACGATCGAGCGACGATCATCAATAATGCACGTTACGTATACGCCTAATGGACCTTAAGAATTGCCTTCTTTATTTTAGAGCAAAGTCTTGTTTAGGGGTTTTTACCCATATACCTAAATTAAGAACAAATCAAGGTTCACATTTGAGCCATTGTCTGATGCCTCTTAATATTCGCAAGCGTTATGTCATTTTAAAGCGCACGAGGCAAGACCCAAAACACCATAAAAAAATACGTAAAATAAAACAAATGTCTTAATATATAGGCAGACATACATATATACATACATACATGTATGTACATATATATATTTATTTATGTACTTTGTGGCATTAAATTATGTTTTATGCCTCTTTCATTTGGAAATTACAACTTTTACCAGCCACAGTATGGGAATTTAAATAATTTAATCCAAATTGCAAAATCCTTGGGAAATCGGCCAAAGTTGATTATACGTCTGATTTGTGTGTCTTTCTGGCTTTGAGCCCTACATACAACTACCTACCATAGCTCTTTTCCAGCAGCTACCGCATTTCGTAATAATGCACAAGGTGCAAAATATGGCGCAATTAGTTTTGTTTGTTTTTTTATGGTCCATAAACTCGTCGAGGTGAAATACAAAATAATGCTGGATTATTAAAGAATTGTAAATGCAATTGGCAAACCTTTATTATATTTAAATATATATATATATTTATGTATCCCCATCTGACATTTGGCAACTACTGTTGATGAGTTTTTCAAATGGTTTCTTAAATAACTTCCTGGTCAGTCTCGATGTTCATGTCGAAAATGTCGAAAGAGTCACAAAAACAAAACAAAACAAAACAAAAACAGTGAATCGAGGAAAGTGCCAAAGAAATTTTCGATTGTAAGTACTGAAAACTGAAAACTGTTAGCGACATTTTAGTTTTTCTTGTTTTTGTTTTTTTTTTTGAGTTATTTTTTTTGTTTTTTGGTTTTTGCTTTATGGTGGGAAACAAGAGGCGACACGCTTGCAATTGGAGTTGGATCTGTACGATGGCCTCAGGTCGTCCGCCAAAAAACAAGTCTCCACTGAAGATGAAGGTACAAGCTACAGTACGCATGTATGAGTGTGTGTGTGTGTGTGTGAGTGTATGTGTGTATGTGTGCTGTGTGATGATCGTTAGCGTCCAACAACTTCGGTGGTATCGTTCAAGCGTTCATGAAGAGAAGCAAACGAAGAGTTGCCGATAATGATGTTGGTCCGACGAAAACATGGTGGTTAGCAGGGGCACGCGGGGGGTATAGGGGCACTTCGGCTGGTGTTTGGCTGTAGTTGAGGAGTAGTATAAAGAGGGCCTGCATGGCATTTGGGAATGCATTCAGTCGCTGGCTCCCCACTCGAAAGCAACTAAATTTTTATTACCTTATAATTTAATTTTTTAACTTCTCTCTCCCCCTCAATACATTCACACACATTCACATTACACAACTCGTACTGCTATGAACTCCTTCTCAGTGGTAAGTACTCGAGGATTATACACATGTGGATTATAACATTTAAAGGATTACCCCCCACTTACCCCACGCATCATCTCTCTCTCTCTCTCTCCCTCTCTCTCAGTTCTTAGTGTTTGCTCTGGCTGCATTGGCCGCAGCTGAACCTCCATCGGGCTACAATTATCCACGCGGTGGTGGTGGCGGTGGCGGCGGTGGCTACAGCGGTGGCGGTGGCTTTGGCGGCGGCGGCTTTGGCGGTGGCTTTGGCGGTGGCGGCGGCGGCGGTGGTGGTGGTGGTGGTGGCTACCAGGCCGTCAGCGGTGGTTTCCAGACTTCAGAGGGCCAGAACGTCGATCCAGCTCTGTTGGAGCAGGTGCGTCAGATTCTTCTGAACGAGGAGAGCAAACAGGGCGGCGGTGGAGGTGGAGGCGGCGGCGGTGGTGGTGGCGGTGGTGGTGGATACCCAAGTGGACCCTCCTCCAGCTATGGTCCACCCTCGACCAGCTATGGTGCGCCCGGATTTGGCGGCAATGGTGGCGGTCGCGTTGTTGGCATCGATCTTGAGGGCGTGCGACAGGCCATCCAGGTGGCACAGTTTGCGCAGCAGAGCTCACAGCAAGGCGGCGGCGGCGGCGGTGGCTATCCCAGTGGTCCTCCTTCAAGCTCCTATGGTGCTCCATCCAGGCCCGGCAGTAGCTATGGTGCGCCATCCTTCTAAGCCAAATCCACAAACATATTTTTGCTGCCAAAAAACGAATGGAGAAAAATAACAATACCGACCAAAAGGACGACAACCTGACCTTATGACACCAACAACAACAACAACAACAACAACAACAACAGCAACAACAACAACAACTGAAATCAAGAAGAATTTATGGATATATGGATTTAATCAACCATCAACAATGGAACTTGGCTACAAGTTTGTGAGCGCCACGACCACGCCCACTTCCCCCACACACCCCTTCAATTGTGAAAAACGAAGTTCGACAAGTGATGTGGAATGAGGATCATTTATTCATTCTTATCCCATTTCAATCTTTGCGAAATATCTTGTGCTTTCCTTTTCACCATCTATCATCTCCATAAGACAGATTCCAGACTCCAGACTCAGTGACTGTAATTTCTCTCTAATTCTCTTAACTTTTTCTTACTTTCGAAACTCGAAAATTGTTTTTGTTTTTTTGTAAATAGTTTTCTCAACACAAACAAAAACAAAAACAAACAAACACACAAAACACAACCCCAAAACAGTGTTATATAACGCATTATTAGCTTGTAAGTGTTTTTATTTTTATGAAACAAACAAAGAAACAACAAAAAAAATATGAAAATAATAAAAAAAATAGTAAATTTTGTCACCGTTAAAAAAAAATTACTTGATCTTTTTATTCGAGAGGGTTTTGGTTTCCAATATTTTAAAGCCTTTGGCATATATAAATGGGAATTGGGAATGTTATAAATAAACTTTTTCAATAAAAAAATCTAATTAAAAATAAATTTAGATTTTGCATTGCTAAAGTTTTGCCTTAAAGCAAAAACAATTTAAATATTAGGCAAGAAGCTTCAATTTATTTGAATTTATCTGCTAATAAACCTAGAATTTATGTAATTAAAAATGCATTAATTGAAAACAACATTCTAAATTTGGTTCATCAGCTCAACTGACATTTGACAGAACCAAATTTTCATTGATATTGGCGTTGAGTTCATTAAAAATCGACGACAAGCTCACATGTAAAATACGAACATCAAATTCAGCAAAAATCCTTTCACTTTTTGAGGCTTGAAGACGCAACATAAAAAGCAACAACCTGCAGCAGTAACCATGACATGTAGAGCTCTCATCAATACTATATTATATCCATAATGAAGACGCGCCAAGTGTTTCTCGAGTCAGCCGCTCATTAAGACGCGATTGCGTCAGTTGCAGCTGGGAGATTGAATCGTTTTTTTTTGGGGATTGGGGATTGGGTCACAACGCATAACAGCAAGCCACTGTTGACCACATAGCCACATATTATTACTACCAATGGACAAACTGCAAACAACTACTGCGGGTTAAAACAATCTTCGCAACAACTTTACCAACATTTTAGCATCATTATACTTATAAATGATACCCTGCAGAGAAAGAGAGAGTTGAAAAAGAAACATTGCAAAATGATGTGTGCTATGCATGAATTCAAATATTTCCGATTATATACCATTAAAATTTGAATTTTAATGTACATTAGATGAATATAATTTGAATATGCGTGTAAGGTGGAGTTGTATATGATTTAAAGTTAATAAATAAATAAAATGGCAAAAGTCATTTAACATTGCATGCACTTTGATATAAATAGTTAAACAAGTTTGATGTTCAAGTGAAATTGAATTGAAATTTTGTATATTCTAATCGTCAATAAACATAGAGTATTCTAAAGTCGACGACGCAACGTTAGTTGCTTCTCCTTGTTCAATTAAATGCATGTTGCGTCCAACTATGGCAACATTGCAAATTTATGAATGTTGTAGGCAGGAGAGTTAGGTGGGTAGATGGGGGGGGGTCACTTCCAAAAAGTAAGTAAGTGGTTTTGTGCCACAATTGTGTGTTGCACAGATGCGACCGGCAGAAAAAGAAGATGACAGCGGCGTAGACCAAAGTGGAATTCGCTGTGTTGTGTCACAGCAATTACAACACAACTCAACATACCAGATTCATACGAAATCGGTTAATATTGCGTATAAGTTTTTTTTTTTTTGCAAGAAGCTACTTTGCCCATCGACAACTGAAACGTTGAATGAGACTTGATTGTAAGTTGATAAGTAAATTGTGGAGTCATCATCATCATCGTTTTAGCTTATCAGACAAGATCAGGCAACTCGGTTTAAGTTATACAAATGATCAAAATGATCGTAAAATGTCATAATTGAGATAAGAACTTTTACAATGAAGTCTATAGGCAAGTTCTAAACTTATAACAGATAAAATTCTAGTGGATAAGAAAGCTAACCTATATAAAGGTCTCTGGACCTTGCGACAAGATCTATTGTGATTTTGTTCTCTTCAAGTGGATGTGATATAATACATATACCAAAAATGTCGGCTCTACTAAATGCCACAGCACAGGCCATGGCCGGACCGCAATTTACTTTTCAAACTACGGACTATATAGTGTTCGCCTTTATGCTGAGCATATCGGCTTCAATTGGTGTATATTTCGGTTTCTTTGCCAAAGGCGATGATACGACCGAGGAATACCTGATGGGTGGCAAACGGATGAAGACTATTCCGATTGCCATTTCTTTGGTGGCTAGTCAACTTTCGGCTATCTCTATAATGACCATACCGGCAGAGATGTATGCCTTTGGCATTAATTGGGTATTCCAAGTGGTTAGCATGATCGTCGTTGTACCCATTCTTAACTATGTTATAATACCGGTATTCTACAACAACAACATTACAAACTGTTATGAGGTGTGCAATATTTGAAATCCTTATGTATTTCAGTGGACTTTAAAGTGTCTATAATTATTTTTTAGTATTTGGAACTGCGTTTTAATCGTGAAACACGCAAAGTGCAGACCTTTGTGTTCGTCCTGTCAATTTTCTTAATGCTGCCAATTTTCATATTTTTGCCATCACTGGCCTTTGCACAGGGTAAGTTAAGCGGGAGAATCGTTGAAAAATAAATAATGTTAAGTAAAGAATTAATTTTTTTCCGATTTATGTAACTGTTCTCTTTTCACAGTAACCGGCTTTAATGTGCACGTTATCAATGCAATTGTTTGCAGCATCTGCGTTTTCTACACAATGTTTGTAAGTAGTTACTATAAATATTAGATACATTTTTAATATCTTAACTTATCATTTTTAGGGTGGCATTAAAGCAGTCGTTTGGACAGATGTGGTTCAGGCAGGCATTATGGTATTCTCGGTAGTTCTGGTGGGTTTCTTGGGTGCGCGTCGTTTGGGCGGATTGTCTGAAGTCTTGCGCATTGCTGGTGAAGGTGGACGCTTGGATGTCAAGTAAAAAAAAATTGAGAAACAATCTATTTTTCTGACTAAAATGGATAAATCTTCTTTAACTGCAGCTTCACCTTTGATCTCCAGACGCGTTCCACTTTCTGGAATACTTTGAGTGCGGCTCTTGTAGCCTGGACTAGTTATGTTGGTTTAAATCAAAGTTGTGTGCAGCGTATTGTTTCACTTCCAACACTGGGCCATGCCAGAAGGTACGAAATTAACAATATTTCAAACCTTTTACAAATCAAATTTATTTGCAGATCTCTAGTGCTGTTTGGATTTGGTTTTGTTGTCATCATGAGCTTCAATTGCTTTACGGGCATCGTGATGTATGCTCGCTACCATGACTGTGACCCTCTTACGCAAGGTTTTGTCAGCAAGCTGGACAAAATGGTGCCATATTTAGTACAGGATATAATGGGACATCTTACGGGCATGCCTGGTATTTTTATCTCCTGCGTTTTCAGCGCTGCTCTAAGCACACTCTCGGCCAGCATTAACTCCCTAGGTGGCATTGTCTACTTTGATTACATTAAACCCTTCATCAGGCACACAGAGCACAAGGCGAATGTCATCATGAAGCTATTTGTGTTTTCCAGCGGCATCTATTGCATTTTTGGTGGCTATTTTGTGGAGCAATTCAGTTCGATATTGCAGATTTGCTTCTCCATTGGTGGTGTTAGCTTTGGATCCGTTTGCGGCGTCTTTCTGCTTGGCATGCTCGTGCCACGAGCACATGGTCGGGTATGTACACATCCATAGAATGCATAATCAAAAATATCAAAGTTGAAACCTTTCTCTTTTTTCAGGCGGCTCTTGTTAGTGTCCTTGTGAGCATTGCCTGCATGACTTTCATTGCGGTTGGCAGTTGGGGTCGTAATCAATATGTATTTTTGCCAACAAGTATAGACAATTGTCCAACAACAAATGGAACTCAAACAATGCAAACAACAACGACAACACCAGCACCAGTTTCAATGCTTAATTCAACAATCAAAATGGAATCATTGACAGATTCAAAATTTAATATTTTTGATATGTCCTTCAATTGGTATTGTGTTGTTGGCTTTATAATCACCTGGTGTGTGGGCGTGTTCTTAAGTTACGTTATGTCACCGGCGCCGAGTGCCAAATTGGATCCAAAACTCTTATCACCAATTATAAAGCCTTTCATACAATATGAACCAACGCCAGCTGATGAGCTGCTCGAGCTGAAGAACGAGAAACCACAAAAAGAGAAGATGATAGAATAAAATATCGCTTTTAAAACTAATGCAATCGCAAAAGTCATTAACTTAATTGGTATTATATACTAATTAGTTTAAGTAACGTACCCCATAAGTATATATTGTTTTACGAATCTTACAAAACGCTTATCTTGACAAGCTGTTTAATCTCTAAGCTGTTGCTGTTACACTCGAATTTTGACAGCAAAATAAAGAAAAGAAAAAGTGATATCGCTCCTTATCATTCATTAACATTGACGCCGCAAATGTAAGGATATCTAAAAATATAAAGTCAGCATTATTATTTCACAGCATATTGCCTCTTATCGCTGAGAGGTACAAATATTTGAACCACTTTAACTACTTGTTAAGATCGTGCGGAGTTAGGGCCAGACAAAAATATGACTTAAGAATCGCTGAGGCTTTATCTTAAGTGCGGAAGATTAAACACCTTTGAAGAACTGTTAAAACTCACACAAATTCTTGTCGTATAAATAAATAGAATAATTTATACAATTTTAAATAGTTTTGGCTTTTTATTGGGGAAAATAACTTATCTCTTTTACGAACATCAACAAAAAACAGATGTTTGAGCATATTCTCATTCCAAAAGCTTTTTATTGCTACCAATTTGAACTAGCATTGAATTTATGTGTGTCTAGACTCTAGACTTCTCCCTTACTATATGGAAGCTATAGAGCTTTGTAGATAAACAGAATTTCAAAGCTCCTTATAGTTTACGATGCGTCAAGGTAACAACTTGACAAACTAATGACAGGGTGCATTTGTTTAAGAGAAATGTAGGTTATATGGATAAACAGACAAGATATCGTACCAGATCATCATATAAGAAAGTACCGAGACCTATGTGCCTCAAGTCTGCTTTCAGCATCCAACTGGAGCATTACTACACCAGCTAAAATGTCAACTCCAATGTCGACGCTGGAACCAGCTTCGGCTACGGCTGAATCCTTTACCTTTGGCATTACGGACTATACGGTTTTCACACTTTTGCTAGGTGCATCGGCATCAATTGGAGTTTACTTCGGATTCTTCGCAAAAGCCAAAAATACCACAGAAGAATACCTGCGAGGTGGCAAGAAGATGCAAACGCTGCCCATAGCAATATCGCTGATAGCCAGGTGAGATCAACAATTTATATCGACTTTCATATATAAAATAACAAAAATTTCAGTCAACTTTCGGGAATATCTATTATGACCGTTCCTGCCGAGACGTATGCGTTTGGCTTTAACTACATTTTCCTGGTGATTTCTATGTTTGCCGCTTTGCCAATTTTAAATTATATAATAGTGCCAGTGTTTTATGAGAATAATGTATCCAATTGTTATGAGGTGAGTGTATGAACATATTCCCATTACATATATTATTTGTTTCATTTCATTATTACAGTATCTGGAGATACGTTTTAACAAATTAACAAGAAAAATAGTGACAGCCACTTTTGTATGGCAATCGTTCCTCATGTTGCCAGTATATATGTTCATACCCTCATTGGCTCTTGCCCAAGGTAAGATTAACCTAAAATGAATTTTATTTTAGACTGATTTAATTTGATCACCAACAGTTACCGGCTACAATATTCATCTGATTAATGCAATGGTTTCATCAATTGGCGTTTTCTACACAATGTTGGGTGGCATTAAAGCAGTGGTTTGGACAGATGTAGTCCAAGGTGGTGTCATGCTATTTTCGGTGTTGATTGTAGGTGTCCTGGGCACCATGCAAACCGGTGGATTGAGTTCTGTTATTGAGCGTGCAAGCATTGGTGGTCGTTTTAATTTTGAGTAAGTTTTTGTTGAAAAACAAAATAAATGACAATCTAGCATTTGAGCATTTGATTTGTAGCATTAGATTAGATCCACGCATTCGTATAACATTCTGGAACACATTCATTAGTGGAGTCTTCATGTGGACGGAACATATTGGCCTTAATCAAAGCTGCGTGCAACGGATTGTTTCGCTTCCCTCTCTGGCTCATGCAAAAAGGTATTAAGCAGCTTCATTTGATTTATGGGCATTTTAAATACATATAAACATTCATCTTTAAGGTCTCTTATCATTGCGGCCTTTGGATTTGTCTTCATTATGAGCAATTTGAGTTTAACGGGCATAATAATGTTTGCTCGCTACTTTGGGTGTGATCCAATGCTGGCAGGTGTAAGTTAAGCTTATTTCGCTCACTGAGCATGAAATTAACATAGAGATATCAAAACGACTTATAACCTATTGCACGTTGGAAGTCGAACGGAGGATCCAGGATGTACTTCGTGTACTTGAGTGAGCAGCGAGCCGAACGCATCGCGTCACCCAAGTTTTAACTTGCAATAGGTTTTAGGTCGATTTGAAATCTCTTTGTAAATTTCAACTACAATTGAAGTTAATAGAAATTGTCATCTTTTTCCACAGCTAGTAAGCAAACCAGACAAAATGATGCCCTTCTTTATACAGGACATTATGGGTAATCTGCCTGGCATGCCCGGTGTGTTTATTTCGTGTGTCTTTAGTGCTTCATTGAGCACACTTTCGGCGACTCTTAACTCCTTGGCTGGTGTAATTTATTTTGACTGTATCAAACCTTTTATACGGCATACGGAGGCAAGAGCGAATGCGACCATGAAGTTTATCATTGTTGCAACTGGTGTCTACTGCATCGTTGGAGGTTTTATGGTGGAGAATTTCAGTTCCATTCTACAGACTGTTTTAAGCATCAGTGGCACGAATACGGGTGCCGTTGTGGGAGTATTTCTTTTAGGCATGTTATTTCCACGTGCTAATGGCAAGGTGGCCGCATCGAGTGCTATATTTAGCATAGTTGTCATGCTGGGGATCATTACCAAGTCGCAAATGAACTTTAAAGCAGGCCTCATCAAATACGATGTTCTGCCCAATTCATTGGATCAATGTGAGGCAACTGAATTACCCATGATTCCATATGCAATGTAAGAAAATGTTTAATCTATAAATAATATAAAATGAATCAAAACCTTTCTTGTAGGAATAACTCAACAACTTTAACTACAAATGGACCGCCCCAATTGATAACGGGTGCTTTTGGAAGTAATCGCGAATTTTCAATATTTGACATATCTTTCTATTGGTACAAAGTGTTGGGCATTATCTTAACACTCCTCTGGGCAGTGGTCATGAGCTACATTTGGAAGCCGGAGGCAAAGGAAAAACAAAATCCAAAGCTCTTCTCTCCAATTGTGCGAAAATTCCTTAAATAAATCCAGAGCTGGAATTGGAAGAACTGCCCTTGAAGGCAGAACAGTTGAAAGAACAAGCTTCTGAACTTAAAATAGCTGTAAATAAAATATAGAACAATGACAAACTAGATCGCTAAGATCTAAGAAATTTACTTGCTCTCTCTTCCCTACTTTTACTTATACCAAAGAGTAAAGAAAACTAAACAAATTTTTACCATTCTTAGTTGCCTGAAACAAAACGACTTCGTGAGGCGAAAAAGCTCTTTTGAAAGCTCTTATCAACTAGGCACTCTTTAGATTCTATACTCTTTACGTATACATATGAGTCATTTAAACTTACCTGCAATGTGCTGATTCCTGGACCATATAAGTCGCTTGCTTCCCAACTGTTTTTCCCTTTGAAGAATACAACTTTTGCTGTTTACTTTACGTCAGAATGTGTTGAGATTAAGCTAATACCGGCTTTTATCAAGATAATAATTCACATTAATATAGTTTTTAAATGAATCTACTATTGGGTCTTTCACTAAAGTGATGTGTAAAATATTTTATCCGTTTAAACAGCAATCTCTCGAGTTGTTACTCAAATGTTCGAGTATATAACGGTAAAGCAGTTAAGTGTGAAGTTGGCTACGAAAAAAATTCAATAAGATCAGCTGTTGTCATCAAACGATATGACTTAGTGCACGAACCAATAAATAGAGGTTTATAAGAGATATGAGGACATCATAAACTATGCGAAAACCAAGGGAAAAGTACGTAAATGATAAGTACTTATACGATAAGTTTAACAACTGGCGTCTGCTAGATATGGCAGCTCCCACTGATAACCGCTACTTAAGTCAAAGATCAGATTGGGCTGTTCAGAAGTGTGCTGACAGCATCCCGATCAACACAATCTATCTGTTATTGAAGTGAAAAAGTGTGAAGGATTTTAAAAGCTGAAGGATGCCGGATACTGCTGCAACAGCTCCAACTGGAGTGGAGGATTTAAGATTCGGTCTGACAGACTATAGTGTTTTCATACTTATGTTGAGTATATCTGCGGGCATCGGTGTCTACTTTGGATTCTTCTCGAAGGCAAAGAATACCACCGAGGAATATTTACGCGGTGGCCAAAAGATGCAGGCTCTTCCCATTGCCATCTCATTGGTCTCCAGGTTTGTTATCTAGTGTGACGCAGTGTTAATCGGTTTTTGCTAGTTTCATCTTTGGCAACTCAATGTCGTCAGATGTGCTTGGGTTTTCTTATCTGAGCTCTTATCAATAATTACCAACGTGTGCGCAATTAAGAAGATAAATCGAGCCCCTTTTTCGGTTTATATAAGAAAGATTTGTAAAAATTCATATCGACGCAAAATATAGAAGTTTTTTTTTTTTCATTTTGTATGCAATAAATTCGTAACATATTTTTTACCATTTCCAGTCAACTTTCTGGCGTTGCTATTATGTCGATTCCAGCTGAGAATTATACATATGGTTTTAACTTTATATTCGCTGTGCTAGCCATGATTCCTACTGTACCGATTCTGATATATATTATTGTACCCGTCTTCTACGACAACAATGTTGTCAATTGCTATGAGGTGAGTTCGGATCTATTACATAAAATAGTACGTTCATCTCGATATTTATTTGCTTATCAAATTGTCATAGTATCTGGAAATGCGTTTCAATAAACGCACTCGACAATTGGTTACTTTAACTTTTGTTATGAATCAATTTTTAATGTTGCCCGTATTTATGTTTATTCCTTCATTGGCTTTCTCTCAAGGTATGTAGATTGTTTTACAGATTTCCAGCTCTTATTATATCTTAAATTTCCAGTCACTGGCATTAATATTCACCTAATCAATACGATTGTCTCATCGATTTGCATTTTCTACACCATGATGGGTGGCATTAAGGCTGTGGTTTGGACCGATGTGGTCCAGGCTGGCGTTATGCTGCTCTCGGTGGTAATGGTCGGTGTGTTGGGCACCCTGCGCACAGGTGGTTTGAGCACTGTGCTCGAATACGCCTCCGAAGGTGGTCGTTTTGACTTCAAGTAAGTTATAAGTAGTCTTTAGAGGCACTTCGACTATTCTTCATTGTCAACATAACTTGCAGTTTTGGATTCGATCCACGAATACGCGCGACATTCTGGAGCGGCATGAGCAGTGGTTTACTGCTCTGGACAGGAAAGATTGGACTCGATCAGAGCTGTGTGCAGCGTATTGTCTCTTTGCCTTCATATGTCCATGCAAAAAAGTAAACAAATTATTACGTCATACAGTATAGTGTTGAATTAATATTCTAATTATTTCTCGATAGATCACTATTTGTTGCTGGTTTTGGATTTCTGATTATAATGTTCTTCAACTCTTTTGCTGGCATCATAATGTTTGCTCGCTACTTTGGATGTGATCCAATGCTGGCAGGAGTAAGTTTTAACTGCTTTAAACTCTC
This sequence comes from Scaptomyza montana, assembly GCA_018904305.1. Lineage (NCBI taxonomy): Eukaryota > Metazoa > Arthropoda > Insecta > Diptera > Drosophilidae > Scaptomyza > Scaptomyza montana. The sequence goes on along the minus strand of JAEIGR010000001.1, from coordinate 20,133,951 downwards.
GAAAACTGTTGAAATGTAACCTTTGCCTTCTCCTTTTTCCACAGCTGGTAAGCAAGCCGGATAAAATGATGCCCTTCTTTATACAGGACATAATGGGTAATTTGGTTGGTATGCCGGGTTTGTTTATTTCGTGTGTCTTCAGTGCTTCATTGAGTTCGCTTTCGGCTAGTCTCAATTCGTTGGCTGGCGTTGTTTACTTTGACTATATTAAGCCACACATTCGGCACACGGAGGCTCGAGCCAATGGATGCATGAAATTGGTTATCACAGGCATGGGAGCATATTGTATTGTAGCTGGTTTTATAGTGCAACGCTTCAACTCCATACTGCAGACAATGTGGACGATAACGGGCATAAATATGGGCGCTGTTGTTGGTGTTTTCCTCTTGGGCATGTTTGTGCCGCGCGTCAATGGAAAGGTGGCAATGACAAGCATTTTGTTCAGTGTGCTTGTCATGCTTTGGATCATAATCAACGCACAGATGAACTTTAAGGCGGGCCTCGTTAAATACGAAGTGTTGCCCAATTCCCTGGATCAGTGTGAGGCGCGCGGATTACAAGCGATTTTTACTGCCATGTAAGTGTTTAATAACTGCCATGTAATTGATTTGAACTTTATAATATTTAAACATATTTACTTTTAGCAACGGCACAACAACGACAACATCCGTAACAACAGCTGCTTCAGTGCCGCTTAAAGTGACGACGGCTTTTGGCAGCAATCGCGAGTTTTCCATTTATGATATATCATTTTACTGGTACAAAGTTTTGGGTGCCATTTTGATATTTGTGTGGGCCGTGCCCATGAGCTATGTATGGCGTCCGGACAAGAGTGAAAAACAGAATCCAAAATTGTACTCACCTTTTGTGCGCAATATGTTGAATGTGCCCGCACCTAGCCTGGAGCTTGAGGAGTTGCCGCTGACAAAAGAAGAGCAGGAGAATGTTAATAGTGTTGCCTAATCGTATTGAATATTTCTTTTATCTGTAAACACATAATTAATTAAAGACAGCGTTGTTATGTCTCTTTTGTATTTTTAAAAGATTTATTTACAAAAGAATATTTAAATGAAGAATTTCTTACACAGAAAGTATCCAGCTAGTACATTCAAAATCGGTCGGACTGATCATTTCAGTTTGTATAAAAAAGAGTTCCAAAGTGTTTTAGTATTTTTCATTGAAAAATATTACAGTACTAGTACTACTCGTGATTTAGTTAAGATCGATTTGGAAAAGATTTTGTATACTTTTGCTTGCACGGAATACAATTGATGCGTTATTTGATATACAAGGTTTATCAGTTGACAAAATATCTAAAAACTAAATGCTTTCGAAAACAAGCAGCATTCCAAAATACGAAATATGTGTATGTAATTCAGAAATATCTTTAAAAAATAAGAAGGAAATATATATAAGTATATAAATTGTATTGTTAAATAGCCAGGTAAGTGTGAATGGCATTGGTAAGGTTGTACATGCTTATATATATTAAATTTAAATTTCTTGAACTACGCATCATTTGTGTAAAAATCTTTTTTTTTTCTGTTGTTTTGAGTGGATGTCCATATTATTTTGTTGTTGTTGTTTTAAAATTAGACTTGCATTAAAGATTATGTCTTATAATTTAAAAACATCTATTTTACATACATTTCTCAATAATGTATTTTTTATTCTCTTTTTTTAGTTTCCAATTTAGTTAAATGTACACATACATATTATTTATAGTTTTGATGCTTTTAACAATGTGTTTGTGTGAGTGGGTGTGTGTCTAAGTGTGTGTTGTATTTTGTGTATGTTTTAAGGGGATAAGGGGAGCGGTGTTGGCGGGTTAGAGCTATCTGTTACTACCTAACTGCTGTATGTGTTTTGATACTACTATATATTGCGCACACAAATCAGCATTAAAAAATCCAGCATCTTTTAAAGCCTAAGACGTTTCTTCTATTTCTTAGCCAAAAGACTGGAAGATACTTTTAGTGAAGAAACATGACAATTGAAACTGCGTTAAAATGCAGCGCCCTCAGTTTGTATTTTTTTTTTTTTTTTAGGAAATTCTGATTATTTTGTTATATTTTGTTGGCGGCATCTCGTCGAGTTGGATCGAATTGAAGTCACAATTTCTGTACACTTACGGCCACGAGCTTTAGTTATTGATTTTGCATTATTATCATTATAAACTTTATGTATTGCTCTGCTTAATTGCAGGCCTGCGGCGTTACATGATTTTCACCATCCTCGGTAGCATTGTTAACAATCTTCGGTTCACCTGTTAAAAGGTATTTTATTTAGATTAGCATGCATCGAATTTAAAGGCATATGTAGACAGACTTACCATTGTCATTGTGCTCGGACTTATTTTCACAGTTGGCCTGTGGCTCCTTGACGGCTACAGCTGCTGCTGCGAGTGGTGGCTCCGCTACAACGGATTCGACGGCTGGCTTGCTAACATCATTGCTGGCAGGTGCTGTTTCAACTACAACTTTAGCTTTGTTGTTGGTGTCCGCTGCGCTTGCATTTACCTCATTTTTGGGCACAGCGACTGCTGGTGCATCCTCTTTTACTTCAGTGGCTAGTTCAACCACATCGCTGTTATTGCTTGTTGCTGGTGTCTGCTGTGCTGATGCTGGTTGAGAAACGGTAACGACTTCTTCTTTTGGCGCTGCCTCTACTGGTTTGGAAGATTCCGAACTGCTTTTTGAGCTTGAATCAACCTCCATGGGTTCTGGGGTTTGTTGTTTGGCGGGTTCAACTGTTGTTGTTTGCTCCAGACTGCTTTCTTTTTCTTGGGATTCCTTTGATTCTTTCTTTTTCTCGACGGTTTCTGTGTTAACAGGCGCGGAAGATTCTGACAATTTGGCTTCAGCAACGGGCGGCTGTTCCGCGCTTGGCTGCTCCTTCTCATCATCATCATCAACATCATCCACTTCCATAGCAGAAACAGCAGGTGTTGCATCACTTTTCGGTGGGCTTTCGACTTTAGTTGGTTCCTCACTTTTGGCCAGTTTAACAAGCGTTGTTTCCTTGGCATCGGTCTCTTTTGTGCTATCCTTGTCGTGATCAATATTGTTTTGTTGTTGATCTTCTTGCGCTGCACTCACCTTGGCAGCAGAGTCTAACTGATCGATAGATTCTGTAGCCTTGGGCGAAGTTACTTTCAAAGCTGTGTCCTTTGATTCCGAAACATCTTTCGTTTTGGTGTCTTTATCTTCACCTTTGACTTCAACTTCCTTGGCCTTCTCCAACTTTTCCACCTTCTTTCCTTTCTTTAAAGGAGACTGGAATATAATATTCGTATTTAATATACATAAGTTTAACGGCAAAAAATAGTTTATTTACATACTTTTGCTACTTTGACGGGTTCGTTTGCTTCATCTTCGTCGACTTCATCGGATGGCTTTTCTTTAGCTGTCTCATGCTCGACATCGTCTTCGCCGCCTACATCCAATTTGCGTGCACCGCGACCGCGTCCTCCCCCGGTCTTTGCTGTTGCTGGTGACGTGCGCGCCTTTTTATTTGGTGGCGGCGTAACGGTTTCAACTGCCCGCGTTGGTGTTCCACGCGTACTGGATCTTGTGCGTCGACCGCCTTCCAGCTCCAGACTACCACCCATTGTCCGCACAAGCTCTTCGCTCTCGCGTTGAGCCCGCTCAATGAAAGAGCGACGCTTGGGAGTGCGTTTCTGCAACGATTATATACACATATACTCATTAAAACATTGCGAGATATTTATCTACATACAAAGACGCGAATCAATTCATGTGAAACAAAGCATTAGCCCGCCTATAATTTCCATTAAGCGGTAAATATAAGCCCACTAAACTGAAGCGCAACGTACGAATGCACACAGACTCATATATGTATATGCTTGCATGTAGTATGACAAAGTACAGCAAACAACAAAAAGTCGAAAAGAGAGAACAAGCAAAATAAAAACAAACGAGAACGAAAGAAAGACGCGCGCGCAGCGGCAAAACATGTACACAAAAGAGACTACCAATTGCTTGCAGCGAGTGTACCACGCGACATATAAAAATAAATACACACACACACTTCCATACTCCCGTATACACACATACACAAGCGAGGGATGATGAGAAAAGCGCGCGCACACGAGGGCAAACAAATTAACATCAACACGAAGCAGTGTGAATGAAAAAAAGAAAAACAAAACAAAATATCGAATATTGCACTCCACACCCACAGGCACATATACATATTATTTCGGAAAATTACTGCGTAAGTGTCCACACATGTACATACATACATATAATGCGCACGCTCTTCCAGATAATTCGATTTAAGTGTATGTGTGTTTGTATGTAGGTAGCAAAGCGCGCTCTTATCGCACGACCCCCGGTGTTAATTGTGAATGTTTCTATATGAAAACTTGTGTTTATATATGTATGTAAACATATACATATATACATAACACTTACGGGTGTCTTTTTTTCATCCGCCGCCGGTACAATTGTTGCTGCATCTTCTTCGTTAGTTGCAACCGCCTCCACCTCCGGCTTTTGTATGCTGGTCTCGTCGGACATTTTTGATATTGATGATATTAAATATGGCTTACAAAATACTAATTAGTTTTTATTTGTATTTTGCAATGTTTTCTTTTTAGTTGCAACAACGCTTCGATTTAAAGTAGCGAGTATTTATTTTGCTCTCCCTTCTACACACTGGGACAGCGTTTTAAAGCAACTAGCAGGTATATTACGCACACATATATACATACACACGCCACGCTGAACGTACCGTGAACGCGCAAATTTTTTAAATGCAATTTTTGCCAAGTTTGCACATAAACTAACTTTGTTTCTAATCGGTTTTAGCTGCGGCTTATATTGAAATGCGATTTTCACTAATTTTCGCTAGAAAATACGCTGTATTTTGCAATTTTAAAACGTTTTTCGACCCGAAACCAAAGACAAACGTAACCCACAGCTCGACTTATTTCTTCTTCTTGGACTCAAGTGTTGCATAGCAACCATTTATGGCGGCCTTTTTGTTCAGTGCTAGAAAACACGTATAAATAAATGTGGTGAGAAACTTATCGTTCTTGAACACTCAATTTCCACGAGGCAGGCTTTTTATTATTTACATATGTACATAGTTTTCTAAAAATCAAAACGGAGATGGTGTCGCAGGAACAAATTAAAGCAATTGGTGGTGTGCTTAACAACAAAGAGCGACCGCTTAAGGAACGTTTTCGCGCACTCTTCACTCTAAAAAACATTGGCGGCGGCACAGCCATCGAGGCAATAAGCAAAGCATTTGACGATGATTCCGCTTTGCTAAAACACGAATTAGCCTATTGCTTGGGCCAGATGCAGGACACCCAGGCCGTAAAAATATTAACAAAAGTTCTGCAGGACACCACACAGGAGCCGATGGTGCGACACGAGGCTGCCGAAGCACTGGGTGCCATTGGTCAACCTGAGGTACTGCCAATCCTCGAGAAGTATAAAGAGGATCCTGTGGTAGAAGTTGCAGAAACCTGTGCCATTGCATTGGACCGCGTGCGCTGGCTGCAAAGTGGTCAGAAGTTGGACGACACCAATCCTTATGCCTCTGTGGATCCATCTCCCCCAGCAACCGGCAAACAGGACGTGGAGGAGCTGAAGAGAATTTATCTAGATGCCACACAGAGTCTGTTTGATCGATATCGCGCCATGTTCAGTCTACGCAATCTGCGCACTAAGCAAAGTGTGCTGGCCCTGGCTGAAGGACTAAAGGACAAATCAGCCCTCTTCCGCCACGAGGTTGCCTTTGTCCTGGGCCAGTTGCAGGATCCCTGTAGCATACCATATTTGCAGGAGAATCTAGAGAATCGCTTAGAAAGTGAAATGGTGCGCCATGAATGCGCCGAAGCCTTGGGAGCCATTGCCACCGAGGAGTGCATCGAGATATTAAACCGTTATGCGAACGATGATAAGCGGGTCGTTAAAGAGAGCTGTGTCATCGCTCTGGATATGTGCGAGTATGAAAACAGTCCGGAGTTCCAGTATGCGGATGGATTAAGCAAGTTCGATGGTAATAAGTGATGTTATCGTCTATGAATAACTTTGTATGTATTTGTAAATTTAGCTTGTATTATTACTGTTGATGATTATCATTATAATATTTACGTGACTTTCAACGCGTTTTGTATAAACTTATAACTGATTTTCTCTTCATCAAAAAAAAAAAAAAGATCTAAGTTGTCGAAGCTTAGTTGCATTTCTTTCTAAAGTAAGTAACCGTTTACTTAATTAAATAATTAATATAACAGTAGTTCGTAGTTTTTAAAATATACGGAAATTTATTTTATTTCAAGTGCCCATAATTTCATATTTCATTTAAACCAAAAAGAAGTGCTGTGAAACTTTATTTGTGTGTGTAAAAATTAATGCAACCGGCGTTGCCACTGTCTAGAAACTGATGTTGAAAAATTACATCAGTCCTAGTACCAACAAGAATGTATTTAAATAGAGTCGTCATTGAGCGAAATTCTGATCCAGAGCTGGGAACTGAAAGCCCAGCTACCATGGTAATGCAAGTCATTCTTCTTTCTGACTGCGCTACGACACTATCTCCTGTAGCATTTTTTTTTGCCGACTCTGGAAAGCAATTGCTGGGCGATTCATCTTAACGGGCACCTCACACCAGCTGAAACACACTTTAATACAAAGCTTTCTTGACAAGGTCAATAATGCTTTTAGAAGATTGAAAGGAAAGTTTCCTATGCTTAATTACTTGGATGTAGAGAGCCTCAAAATAGCCAATCATATAATTGTGACATGTTGAATGCTTCACAACTTTATTTTAAGTGGGGAAACCGAAGAAATGAGAGTTATTTTGATGATTCAAAAATTGAATTTGAAAATCCAAATTTGGTCGAAAGAACTTCTAAAAAAGCAAGGCGCAAGCAGAACTCAATTAAAAAACTCGATGCAATTTCAATAAAACCAGTCACCAATTAAAATACATATGTAATAAAACGTTGCATGTGTTTTTATTTAAAATTATCATACTTATTATTATTGCAATTTTTTGCTAAAATCTTTTCTAGCAGCTCGTTACACTTGGCCTGCAGCTTGTTAGATTTCTCAATTGCGGACATTATCTTATTGAATCGCTCAGTTTGAAGTGCTTCCTCATCATTCGCCACCTTTTTGGGATAATACCGCCGCCGCTCAGGGGCTGCATTGCGCTTCCTCTTGTTTGAATTGACAGTCGAGTACATTGAGGTGGAAGAATTTGAATGGTCCAAAAGCTGTGACCTGCACCCATCATCCTCTATCCTGCTGTAGTCCGATTGAGTATCCTCCTCCTCCGTACAAGCTATAAACGTAAACTGCTCGTCAAACCATTCTTCTTCTTTTACAGCCAAATCGTCAGAAAAAATGGCCTCCATCTCGTCATAAAACTCCCACTTCGAAGCACCCACCCCAGTGCCCATCTTTTTTGTTTTAATTTGCTTATACGTTCTCTTTAAATTTCTGAACTTTCTGTCCAACTGGTCAGGCTTACACTCCATCCGTCCATAAATAAGCATATCGTTGCAAATTTTTTGCCATACGCTCTTCTTCTTTTGCTTTGGATCGTGAAAGTCGACTATACTACCCCTATATAGCGATAGTAATAGCTTTATGTTATTAGTGCACCACTTGACTTCATCTACTGCAATTAGAATTAGAAAATTAATATAAAACTTAAAAAGTTTTGTCCAAAAGTACTTGCTTTCGCTCTCCATTTCGAAACAATAATCAGCTGTAAATAGTTCACCAGAACACTCCGCTAAATATCACTGATCCAGTATCGTGAAGCAAAACTTCCTCGTGAGCGTTATGTTGGCCACAATTTGCATGGAAATCTGTAATATATCGAGTGAGCCAAATATTGCGCTCTGTTCCTCATCGATATGCATCTTCTCTATCGATATATTGCCTTAAATCCCTATCACAGCAACAGTACGTAAACGTAATTTTGATAATGATTTCGTAAAACAAGTTCCCAGTTTTTTTTTTTTTAATATTCTTAAAACACACACTCAATGAATGAAAGTAGCATCGCAGCTACCGTAATAACTGCCCAAGAAGCTGGCCAGGCTCGCAAAGCGTAAGCCCACTGAGATAACAGCCCGGAAATAAACATGATGTACCTGCGCCGTCTATTTACCCAAGAAATATGTCCCGCCACGCAAAGCGATCTGCTTGGTTGCCTGCAGCAAACGCAACATCAGCTGATTACGAGTGGATTCCCCGACGCCACCGGCTTAGAAAGTCTCTCGTGGTTACACAATCTGGCGCCCTGCTTTCCACTGCGTGGCGAACAAATTCAGGTGATCCATGAGCCGCAGCATTTCTATCATACGCTGATGCAGCGCATCAGTCAGGCAAAGAAGCGCATAGTGCTGGCAAGCTTATATCTGGGCACCGGCCAGCTGGAGAACAGTTTTATACAGACGTTGCGTCACAGTTTGCAGACGGAATCAGCATTGCGCTTGAATGTTCTACTGGATTTTAATCGGGGCACACGTGGCGATGCCAACTCCAAGACGATGCTGCTTCCCCTACTCCGTGAGTTTGGCGAACAGGTGCAATTCTCATTGTATCATACGCCCGATTTGCGTGGCATGACCAAGAGATTAGCGCCACCGCGCTGGAACGAGCTTTTGGGGCTGCAGCATATGAAGGTTTATCTGTTTGACGATGCGGTGATTATATCGGGTGCCAACTTGTCCAACGATTACTTTACCAATCGCCAGGATCGCTACATTCTTATCGAAGATAAACCCCTGGCGGATTTCTACGCTCAGTTTATTGAGCGCGTGCAGGAATTTAGTTTGGCTGTGAGCGCAGATGCGACAGAGGGACTGCATCGCAACTGGCGCATTCTACCGTACGAGGGTACCAAGGAGCAATTCATCAAGCTGGCCAAAGAGCGTATATCAAATTTTGTTCAGGATGTGTTCAAACAGCAATTGAAACTCAGGGATCAAAGCAAGCAGGCGGACACGTGGGTCTTTCCGCTGCTCGAAATGGGACAAATTGGCATCCATCATGATAGCGTTATCACCAAGCAGCTGCTCTCCAATTGCATCGCTGGCTCGAGGCTAAAACTTGCCACTGGCTACTTTAATCTGACGCAGGAATACATGGACACCATTACACACAAATGTCTGGCACAATGCAGCATTCTTATGGCTCATCCAAATGTAGGTTCAGTCTAATATTAGACTTAAAACTTTTATAATCTTAGGGGCATTGAGGTAATAATAATGGTGGGGGCTCTATTGCAATTGTTAGTCATATTTCTGCCTGTCTAGTTATCAGTTTCTTTCTGTGTTTAAGTCAAAGTTACCTAATTCAAAAATTACAAGTACAGTCAAACTTCTCTGCTAGAACTTCCTTATAACAAAGATTTCTATTTTTGTTTCAATGTAAAAACTATTCTTTATTATGAATTTTCTCTATAACGAAAATTTTAATTGTTACCTTGAGATTCGCTTCATAAAAGTTGGACTGTATATAATCTTTGTCATCTTGTATACTTATTTTATCTCCCTCCCTCTCTCTTATCAGAACTTCCGGTGTGAACAACATTTTGCTATGTTTAAAATGCTGTACAAAAACAGAAAATATTCTTCATAAGTTAAATACAAAATTTTTTTTAACTTTATAGGCAAACGGTTTTCAAGGCGCAAAAGGACCGGCCGGCGGTATTCCCGCTGCATATTCCCTTATAGCGAAGAGCTTCTATGAGAGTCTGGTGCGACGTAAACAGAATCATCGTGTGAATTTCTTCGAGTATGAGAAACCCGGCTGGACGTATCATGCAAAGGGTCTTTGGTACTATTTACCTAATGCCACACTACCTAATTTAACGCTTATTGGTTCCTCCAATTTTGGGGAGCGCTCCGTTAATCGAGACCTAGAGACGCAGGTTTGCCTGGTTACGGCCAACAAGGATCTAAGTCAACGACTGCAGTCAGAAGCAGATCGCCTTTATGAAATGTCGTCGACGGCGGAACGTCAGATTGTCCAGAGGAGTGTTCCTCGTTGGGTTCAGGCTGTGGTGCGAATATTTCGAAATTTCTTCTAGCTGTTAATTGCCCAAACATACAACTCAGTTTGTTGATGTTTTACTTGAGGCTCAGTTACTATATATAGTGTTTAAATATGTTTTTCTCTGTGTGTATTATGCTGTAAAACAAAATTTTTACCAGCGTTTATAGTAATAAATTACAAGGCCATTTTTAAATATTGTTTGTTGTTGATATCGGGATCCTCAAGTACCTTAAAAATATTAGCAGCATCTACCACATTTATCGCGCATGTCAGGTGGATCAGCGCTAATGCCTATAAGGTCCTACCATGCATAAGCGATTTTGACTTTTAGTACATTATAAAAACGTTTAAAATTACTCTTAAAATAAATAAAACGCTTTAGACTAAAATATTTTCAAATTTTGAGATTATGCTTTTGGTTGAATAGGGAGAAACGTCTCAAAAAGTGTCTGCAAAAAAGGCATCACACAAGTGGCTGTTGAAAAAGTGCAAAAGCGTAAAAGGCACGAAAAATTATTTAAAAGTTTAGGCACGACAGCCAATACGAACAGTCTGGCAACTCTAAATAACGGCACTTTTTATCTTTTGCCTTGTTCCTTTTTTTGTGCTCTTCGTATTGACACTAATTCTCGCGGGTTGGCATTGCAGAGCGTCGTTCTTGAAGTTTGCCAAAGAGTAAGTGAGATGCTATTACTATGAATAATTAGAATAGCTAACTGTTAATTTTGGTTTGTTTACAATTAAGGAAGACAAAATGAGTGAAGGCAAAGATCAGCCCTGGTATTGGAGTAACTTCGAATATGGTAGCGGAATTGCAGCACTACAAAAGGAAATCGAGCATTTCTATAGCTATATTGTGTGTACATCGATCGAGCATAAAATGCGCAAAATGGCAGTGCAACGCGTTGAAAACTTACTACATAGCCTTTGGCCGCAAGCGCGCATTGAAATTTTCGGCTCATTTCGCACGGGCTTAAATCTGCCCATTTCGGATATTGATATTGCTATAAATAGATTTAATTGGAACGATGGCGCACCGCTTTTGGAGCTCAGAGCAGCACTAATTATTCGAGGCATTGCCACAGATGTGCATGTGCTGGATAAAGCCTCTGTTCCGGTTGTTAAGTTTACAGAGCGCATATCACAAATTAAATTTGACATCTCATTTAATACGACAACGGGCGTTAGAGCAGCCGAATTGGTTCTCAAATTTATTAAGCAATTTCCGGAGCTGCCCAAGCTGGTCATCGTTCTAAAGCAATTCCTCAAACTTCAAGGACTCAATGAGGTTTACGAATCTGGTGGAATTTCATCTTATGCCATTACCCTAATGTGCATCAGTTTTCTGCAGCAACAGTCCTTCAAAAATGACAACTACAAATTGGGTAGACTGCTGCTCAAATTTCTAGACTTTTATGGCCGCAAGTTTGACTACTACAAATATGGGATTTCAGTAAGCGGCACTGTGGAGAAAAGCGTACTTCAGAAAAGATTTAGCGATTGCAATTGGTTATCCGTGCTGACCATTCAGGATCCTATAACGCCCTGCAACGACATTGGACGCAGTTCCTTCAGTGCATTGGACGCAAAACGTTGCTTTGAAGATGCATTTTTAAAGTTATCAAAGCTCGTGGACTTGGACTCATCAAAATTAAGTGGCTCCATATTGGCGTGTATTGTGCAAGTTCCCGAATCAGTGACGTGTTACCGTAATTGGGTGCAGTGCCAATTCCGGCATTTAAACAGTAACGAAAAGACGCAGCCCAAAAATTGTTCTAAGAAATATGCACTCAAGTTCCAATTGCATTCAAATAATGAAAAGCATGAGTTGGAAAAGAAAGAAGAAGCAAAAATATGATTTTTTTTCTGCTAAGAACAGAGCATTTGGATTATAAGTTTTAATTATGTATATTTAAGACATTTAAACTTCCTTATTATTTTTATTTATGAACTACTTTTCTTTGAAATATTTCGCATGTAAATATAACTTTTCATTATAATAGAAGCTCAATACAATTACATATATTGTATCCTACAAACAATATTGTTTAATATTTTTAGCAGCCTTTAAACGTTTTAAGCTTCTCTCGTTATTCGCGCCATCAACCATCATATTTCCACAGTCGATACATTTCAAATATCGATTACAGTCGTTCGGATAAGCAAAGAGCAAGGAAAAATCAGCTGTTAAGTGTTGTGTAAACGCTGGCCGACGAAAAAAATCTGGCCGATCGCATTTTTCATAATTGTAAATACATAACTAGTTTTATATTCGTACTACATTAAGGATATGTTGAGTATATTGCGACAGCGTCATGCGACACTTGCAAATGCCGCACAGCGTTGCCTACACACCACATCCAGCCAGCCGGGCTACATTGTGCTGTAAGTTTTGAGATTATGGTGGTGAAATTAAGTGATTACATTTTTGCCGCTTACAGCGTGCCGGAAATCGGTGAAGAGGGTCAAATGGGCGAAGGCCTGCTGACGCCAAATGGTTTGCCCGCCTTCAGTGATATCACTATCGAGATGTGCCTGGGCGCCATTGGGCAGCAGGCGTCCGCTGTGGAGAAATGTGTCAAAGCATTGGAGCAGGATATCAAAAGTGGAAAGCCACTCAAAAGCGCTGAAATATATAGGGAACTGGATGAAGTAACTGCACCCTTGGAGACCACCTGGGGCGTAGCAAAAGCATTGTATCTGGGCAACAGCACGCTGATACCAACCAAATCCTATATGAATATACATGAAAGGGCGCGCAATGCCCGTGCCGCCAAGTTTTGCAATAGAACGGTCTACAAATCTCTGCTCGAGCAGGAGGACAAAAATGCTGGCGAGGCGGAGCAGCGATTACGTCAAAAGTTCTTGCTCGAGGGCAAACTAAATGGAGTTGCTCTTAAGCAAGAAGCCCAAGATGGGCTCAAGGAATTATTAACGCACTTGGGTCGCGAACGAGGTAGCTTTAAGAACAAGGTCAACATGGCAACGCATGCATTCGCGCATGTAGTCAACGATTTTCAGCTGGTACGCGACTTTCCGCCAACGTTGTTAGAGGCGACAGCACGTGATCCCAACCAGCCAATGGAGGGCCCCTGGAAGATCACACTGCAGCCACAGATTGTCGATGGTTTCCTCAAGTACTGTCCGGATCGTCTGCAGCGTTGGAATGTTTGGCGCGCCAATGCAATCAAGGCCACCCAGCAGCAGGATAAAGCGCTCGAGAACAGCACACATTTGGAAAAGATACGCGGTCTGCGCAAGCGTCAGGCCAATCTGTTGGGCTATGCCAACTATGCAGAGATGTCCATGCAAACAAAAATGATTGGCAGCATCGACAATCTAAAGCAAGTCTTTGCAAAGCTGCTTAAATTCGCTGGACCCGCCCAGAGTGTCCAGCTGGAGGATTTGCAAAAGTTTGCCAGCTCGAATGGCTCTAAACACAAGCTGGAGGCCTACGATGTTAGCTATTGGTCACGCAAACAATTAGTTGCCGAGCAACAGCTGCTGGAGAATAAGTTGCGCGAATTCTTTCCGCTTCCACGCGTGCTTTCCGGAGTCTTTTCGCTTAGCGAAAAACTCTTTAATATACGCATTGTGGAGCAACCGAAGACAGAAGTGTGGCATCCGGCTGTGAAGTTCTTTGATGTTTTCGATGGTGATGCTGGCAATAGTTCCACACCTGTGGGTGGATTTTATGTCGACTGCTACTCCAAGGAGCACAAGTTTGGCCGCAACAATGGCTGGATGGTGGGCATTCGAAACAGTAACAAATCCGCTGGATTGAGTCCACTCTGTGCGCTTATCTTCAACTTTACGGAGCCAACTCCTGAGAAACCCACACTATTGGGCTATGACGACTTGCAAATGGTATTTAAGACCTTTGGAACTGCATTGCAACATCTGCTCACCCAAGCGGGCTACAGTGATCTGGCAGGTCTATCCAACATTGAATGGGATGCTTCACAGGTGTCTGGTTATGTGATGAGTAATTTTCTTGACGATGCTGCAGTGTTGCAAACCCTATCCGGACATCATGCTAATGATGAAATTATAAATCTGGAGCAGGCTCAAAAGATGCGTTTGTTGAAAACTCAAATGGCTGGTTATAATCTATGCCAGGAGCTTTATTTGGCTGATCTTGACCTGGAACTACATCGCTCAGGCGCCTTTTGGTTGGATGTGGTGCGCAAATTATGGCCAGTATATCAGTGCATGGCACTGGACAAAAAGGATGCGCATCCCTGCTCGATGACAGAAATATTTGCTGGCGATTGGGCTGCGGCACATTTTAGTCATTTGTATTCCAAGCTCATAGCCGCTGACATCTCGAGCAGCTTTGCGGAACAGCGTTCGGATGAGCACTATGCCACAGTGGGTAAACGATATAAGCAAACGTTTCTCAGCTTGGGCGGATCTGTGCCCACCGCGGAGGTATTCCGTCGCTTCCAGGGTCGTGATCCCTCTGTGGAGGCACTACTTAAATCACTGGACATCTTCACACCCTCTCAGACCACCGAGCACAAATAGTTCACACTTGTTCTTATCAAATGTAAACTTTTTTAGTTAGATTTTATTTGTTTCTGATAGATAACAACGCTTTAGCATTCATAAATCGATATGCGAAGCGATTCAAGGGAATTGAGTCAGGAAAAAAAGAACCTTATCGGGTTTGTGTGTACATTGAGGAAGACGATACCACCTGATGGTATATACACTGAAAAAATAAAACTGCCTCACTTCCAAAAATAAACGTTTTAACCAATTTCCTTTGTGTTCTACCTTAAACTTTCTATGACTCGTCAAGTTGTTGGCTTTAACCATTTAACAATTGTTACTTTATTTAAATATATACAGTATATACAATGTATGTATGCATGTAATGCTTTAACAATAAGTTGCGTAAATTTATAACATTTCTCATCGCATGGCTCATCTTACCTCGATTTGTTACTTGTAGTATTTTTCTCTCTTTTGACGGAAGGAAAACAATGAACTCCAATTAAGTTCTTTGTTTTAAAGCACAATAACCTGATTAGGTATTTTAACATTTGGTTGATTAAATTGAATTTAATTCGCAGCTGTATTTGTTTAGTATATATCCGGACAGCCGCTCCAGTCTTGGGCCGCCTTGGCCTCCCAATATGTACCCTTGGATACGTGCACGAATGTCTTGGTGTCCTCGGATTGTTCACGCTTAAACCATTTGGGTTCATACTCGGGATAGGTAAGTCCTTGGGCTGCGGCTTGTTTCTCCTTGGCCTCCCGTTGTCTACGCACCGCACGTTGCTTCTCCTCCAACCGCAGCTTCTGCTCATTACTCTTGTCAAAGTCACCCTCCTCCATGAACCGCTGATCTGGTCGCAGTCGTGAATCAGTAGGTGCCACACCATCTTCCGGTTCATTAAGCTGACATGCAAACTGTTGAAAATTGTAGTACTTGTCCGCATCGGGTGCCGCTGGACGACGCTGCCAGGCGATCTTGTAATCGCCAGTAATATAGTCTGGACTTTTCGGTGTACCGCTAGTCTGCAGCACAGGTGCAATCTCAATCTTATCATCCCAGGTGCCTTGCACCAACCATTTGGCCTTGTTGTTGCGATCATAGACTACTCCTTTGACACTACGCTGCACCTCCCGACCAAAGTACGAGTAAGGTATATACTTTAGACTACATCTAAAACCTTGAGCTGTATTGCTGCCAATGATTTCCATTTCACCATCCAAGTCCACCCAAAGTTTGCCCACAATAATGTTGTTCACTGTGGTCGTAACCCGACTCCACGAATAGCGACGTCCGCTGCTCGAAAATGTGACATTGGCGCCGCCAATTGGATTAACCTGCGAATGCGATGCAATGCTACAATGAATCAACAAATTCTAGTTAGGTATTTTTATTGCTCACCTGCAGGTATTTGCCGCGAAACTTGCTTGTCATGGAGAACTCTTGCCAGGCGATCCATTCACTGCTTTCGCAATGAAGTGCAGCAACAGGTGGATGATGAGACACCTGCTCGGCTAGGCAACGCCAGCCGAGGTCATCTGTACGATCGCATTCGTAGGTCTCACCCAGTAGTGGATTAAATGGTTTACTAATCCTACACGCTGCCGTTGCATTGGCAGTGATTGTAAAGGCTGCCAGGTAAGCCAGTTGCTCGCACTCATCCTGGCAGGCGGCGGCAGTGTCCAGTATTTCGGAGTACTCGTAATCCTCAACGAGGCGCTGCAGCATAGAGATCGGCTCGTTAAAATTAACAGGCATGGGTATCTTTGATAGATCCTTGCCAATACAGTTCTTCATCAATGACCACAGATTAAGCGGATAATGGGGCTTATCGGGAATCCGAGAACGACGACGTCTAACGCCCACTTGTTGCTTAACTTCAGCTGTTTGAACACTTTGCGTTGTTTCTTCACCTTTGGCTAATTCCAGGGATGCAACCCACTTTTTGTCGCTCCAATTCTGTTTCGGCCTTGATGCGAAAATTCTGTTTGCTGCCATTGGAAATGACAAAGGTACAAGAGTCCACGTGCTCAATGCGTGCAGATTTTAAAGATATAGTGCCGCGAGATGCTTGTTGATTGTTGACCTCTGATTGATCAAGGTAATAGCTCAACACGCCATTATTAGAGAGCACAAACCAGCGACGCTGATAGCCCTTCACATAATTTGTCCATTTTTGTAGCCAGCCCTGTATATTTTCACTCTCAATAGTCGCGTGATTTGTTGCGTTCACACTCCCCCTTCCACGTTTTCTCATTTTTGGCGATGATCGCAACTTGTTGCTGTTGTTGTTGTTCTCATTGTTCGATGATTGTGAATCCAGGCGCTGCCTGTTTGCAGTGCGTCCGCTCGCTTCAACAGACATTTTACAATTCCTTGCAAACTGCCAAACACAATTAAATTTTGTCTCTTATCGGCCGCAGTGATTGTTGTTGTCGCTGCGTCAGCTGCTGCTGCTGCTGCCGTCGCACATTCGGGAGAGATAAGGTGTGACAGTATTTCGAATTCAATTTTAGATTGTGCATTATTATCGCGCGGACGCTGAGCGAAAAGGTGGGGCGGCGACCAAGGTTCTTTTTATTTTTATTTTTTCTTGTGAACGGATTAACCGCAGATTAGTTAGAAACTATAAATTGTTACAGTGGACATCGGCAAGGTAGAAACTCGCTTTACTTGCAGAGCTGTTTCTTATTATCGAATAATTCATAATTAAATCTCTGCATATTTTTGAAAAGAATATGTTTATAAAATACTTAATCCCATAAAATACTTTTTTGTGCGTGAAATATACCAAACATTAAGCCAAGATAATTGTTTTTAGGTAATATTTTTTTTAGTTTAAAATGATCGAAGATGATAATATTTGAATTTGGAAATTTTTGTCTCAACTGTAAAATAACTTTTGCTCAAATGTTTTAAAAAAAATTAAACTATATCTCAGTGCACATTTTGTATTGATCAACTGCGAAAGATATCATGTGTTTCGCAATTTTTAAACTTAAAAAAAGGAGCAAGATTTAAAAATTTCGAAAAGAGAAACTATCAAAATGATCATATTTTTTTGGTCTTTTATATTTAAAAAAAAGTTTGTTTATCATACTTTTAGATCAAACACTATATTGGTACTGGTTACCATTTAATTTTTTTTGCTTTATTTTACATAATATATGACATATAGTTGTTTGCATTTAACATATTCTCTATGCGTTGTTTATAAATACCTATATATAATTTTACATTTTGTAATTCACAAGTACCCAACAAAGGCAAAACTATTTTTCGGAAAACTTTTTTCGTGCGTTTGTTAATAAAAACAGCCTAAACAGTAAGGGCTAAAAAGCATAAATATATTTATATGGACTGAAGCTTTATTTTAAGCCGTTGGGTTTATTTATTATATTTTTTTTTTTTCAAATTTCAGCCCACAAAGTGGTGAGAATTGTGGAAAACTTTTGCATGCAAATTGTTCTTGATTTTCATTATATCGACTTCAAAATCGTACTCTGTGTAAATAATCCACCACATTGGGTGGAAAATTGGTGGTAAAGGTTGCATTGGCCAAAGCTCAATTGTCGTCCAATTTAAAACAAAGCTCTACATAACAAATTATTGTTTGGAATATCCGCTCCCAAAGACGGAATAGATCCTATTAACAACATACACATTTCAATGGAAAATTTATCCCACTAGATGGAATGGTTAAATGGGTCAAAACATAGTTTTCTCGTTCGAATAAACCTAAGACTAATATTCAAAGCTCTACATAACAATTTCTTTAATATATATAGTCTATATTATAGCGGTTTTGAAAAATGCGCTTTCAAAACCGAAAAATATTCGGAATACAGTTTTATGAACTTGTTTCTGCTGCTCATCTCATATTTTTCCGTTAAAACGTCTTTTTTGAAACTCACCAAAAATGCATTTTTCCTATTTCCAGAAATTTACCTTACTGGTGAGCAATTTTTTCGATGCGGTTCACTTTCAAAGATCTATGCTGACGGGGTTTCACCTTGTTCATTGTATATATGATTATGCTATTATGATAAGTATATAGTTATTTGAGTTGTTTATGGTTCACAACAAGTATCTTTGGGGGAGGGCGAAATTTCAAAGCATATTGAAATCTTTAGCGTATATATGTATTAAGTGCTGATTTCTGTCTCTAGTAGATCTCAGGACAACTGCTCCAGTCTTGGGCCGCCTTGGCCTCCCAATATGTATTCTTAAAGACATGCACAAAATCCTCGTTATCCTGATCCTTTTTTCGCTCGAACCACACGGGCTTATATTCCGGATAGGTTCGTCCATCATCAGTCGCTAATTCGGCCTCCGTTTCAAGCTCTCGTCGCCTTATTCGCTGTTTCTCCTCAAGCCGCAATTTCTCCACATTGCTTTCGTCCCAGGCACCCTCTTCCATCAGTCGTTGATCGGGCCGCAGGCGTGAATCAGTGGGCGCCACGCCCTCCTCCGGCTCGTTAAGTTGACAGGCAAATGTGGTGAAGTTATAAAACTTTTCAGCATTTGGCGGTCCAGGTCGGCGCTTCCATGCGATTCTGCAGTCGCCAGCCGTATAGGTCTCACCGTCTGCTGAGGCGTGCAGCACGGGAGCAATCTCAATCTTGTCATCCCAGGTGCCACGCACCACCCACTTGGCCTCATTATTTCGATTGTAGACAAATCCCTTAACACTGCGCTGAGCCTTGCGACTGAAGTAAGAGTAGGGCGTGTACTTGAGGACGCACTTCAAGCCATTGTTGCCAACTATCTCTGTTTCTCCTTCGAGATCCACACACAATTTGCCCACAATAATGTTGTTCACTGTACTCGATACTTTACGCCACGAGTAACGATTTCCACTCCTGGGAAATAAAACATAAGCTCCACCAACCGGATTTACCTATTTCAAAAACAGGTAGAGGTGAATAATGTTAGCGAGTCAATTAAAATAATTTATCTACCTGCAAGGATTTGCCGCGAAATTTGCTCGTCATGGAGAAATCTTGCCAGGTTATCCATTCCCTGCCCTCACAGTGCAGAGCAGCAACCGGTGGATGATGAGATACCTGCTCGGCCAGACAGCGCCAGCCGAGATCTTCCGTTCGATCACACTCATAGGTCTCACCTAGAAGTGGATTAAATGGTTTACTAATCCTACACGCTGCCGTTGCATAGGCGGAGACTGTAAAGGCTGCCAGATAAGCCAGTTGCTCGCACTCATCCTGGCAGGCGGCGGCAGTGTCCAGTATTTCGGAGTACTCGTAATCCTCAACGAGGCGCTGCAGCATAGAGATCGGCTCGTTAAAATTAACAGGCATGGGTATCTTCGATAGATCCTTGCCAATACAGTTCTTCATCAATGACCATAGATTAATCGGATAATTAGGCTTATCGGGCACACGTGAGCGCCGGCAACGAAGAGAATCGTTGTTAATGGATTCATTGACAGCTGCTGTGGGCGGAGCTTTTACGCATTTGGGTTTTCTTATTTTTTGCGATAAACTCAATTTGCTGAAACTTATCTCCATCGAGGGTTCCGTTTCTAGCTTCCTTTTTGCCATTTGCTCGCTTATCCCGTCAGACATATTTCAATTCCTTTACAAATACAAACACAATTAAAAGGATGACTCCTTTGACAGACCTTGAAAGCACATTTGTGTCCTTTTTATTAGAAGCTTAAATTGTGGCGAAGAAGTTCCTATATTGTGCATTACATAGCAGACGCTGAGATTAGGAAGTACCACTGGTTTTCTTTCTCATATGAATAGAATTTTTTAAACACTTTGCAAAAGCAACAGAAAATTGACAACGCCAATGTATAATTTTCAATAATCTTAAAGTATGTATAATGATTTTTTTTTTGTTATTTCTGCACAATGTTGCTTTGCTTTTGTTAATCGTCAATCGTCAATTATAACGGTCCTGCGCAATGTTTACACTCCTTGATTGGTTCATTTGCGAGTTAGTGGGTTCATGAATGAACTTATGTAGTGCAGGGTCGTTATTTGTTGATAACGATTCAGTTATTTTTGTGACGTCAGACTTCACAATTGGAAAATAATGTAAGGTATTGGCAACTTACATTAAATAAAAACTTAAGCAATTGACAATAATTACATGCTTTGAAAATTTAGATTTTGAATACTAATGCTTAAATTTTTAAAATTTCTAAAGTTGAACTATTTTAGCAACGTATTTTCAGATTTGTTACAGAATTATACTGGCTTCTTCCAATACTGTTTCAATCATACTTTGTAATTAATACGCTATTAAGATTACGTTAATACGGTAATATTAATGAGATTAATTTATATTGCCATATTTACGGCAACAACATCAACGACATTGTGTTCAGCAGATAACGACGATTGCTTCCGGCTTATAATTTGTTGTAGATATATATCAGTTAGCAACAAAAATAAGTCTTTTCAAAAACGTGCTGTTATTAAGAGTTTTGTTTTTCACAAAATGTTAATTTTCAAAAAGTTGTTAAGCTAAACTAACAAATTTTGCATAGCTGTAAACCTACATTAAAAATCGGTACATTTTATCAATTTATAACAAATCACAATTTCTAAGAAATAATTTTTTTAAAGTGGAATTGAAACCGACGATAGAAGTAACCTCTATATTGCACTTGGTAACAACACAATTTTGTAGCTTTATTTTAAATAATACTTTAATAATAAATCGCATAAATTTATAACATTTAACATATTCTCGTTGCGTTGTTTAAATCCTTTTTTCTTTTAATTAATATATACACAACAAAGGCATAACTATTTTCGGAAAACTTGTTTTGTGTGTTGTCTTCTTGTTGTATGTTATATTATTATTATTTTTTTATTGTTTAGAGTGAAAACCTGGATCGCTTCTCACTTGCACATGTCTACATATGTTTATGGATTAGATAGATGTATGTATTGTAAATGTTTGTATTTATGTATTTTGTGGTTGGATGGTACGGTCTATGTGCCATAATTATTTGAAAAAGCGAGATTAAATAAAAAAACCGAAACGAAAAACTACAAACCAAACATTTTTGAAACGAACTTGAGATTGAACTCGCCTCGCCATAAAAACATTTTCAGTTCCAACATACGTATGCAGCTACGTTACAATAATTAATTTGTATATGCACTAAGTAGTTGGTGTATGTTATTACATCGATTAGTTCATAGTTCAGTTAAGAGTTAGATTTTTGATGCTTGACTTCGGTTTTGAGAGCGGCATTTCGAGGCATATTGCATATTTTTATCATATATTTTTAGTGCATAGATTTTTTCTCTTTTTCTAAATTGTTTTTTTGTTTTCTATTTGTTGCTTTCTTTAGTAGATTTCTGGACAGCCGCTCCAATCTTGTGCCGCCTTGGCCTCCCAATATGTATTCTTGAAGACGTGCACAAAGTCCTCGTTATCTTGCTGCTTCTTTCGTTCAAACCATACGGGCTCATAGGCTGGATAGGGTCGGCCTTCAGCAGCCGCTAATTCCGCCTCCGTTTCCCTTTCTCGGCGCTTCGTTCGCTGCTTTTCCTCGAGGCGCAGTTTCTCTTTATTGCTTGCCTCCCATACACCTTCCTCCATCAGTCGCTGATCGGGTCTGAGGCGTGAATCAGTAGGCGCCACGCCGTCCTCCGGCTCGTTTAGCTGACAGGCAAGTGTGGTGAAGTTATAAAACTTTTCCGCTTCCGGTGGACATGGTCGACGCTTCCATGCAATCCGATACTCGCCCGTAGTATACGTTGGTCCATCGGCTGATCCCGAGGTGTGCAATACAGGCGCTATTTCGATGTGATCATCCCATGTGCCACGCACCACCCACTTGGCCTCACTATTGCGATTGTAGACGACTCCTTTGACACTGCGCTGCACATCGCGACTGAAGTAGGAGTAGGGTATATAATTCAAGATACACTTGTTGCCACTCGCTGCATTGCTGCCCACAATCTCCGTTTGTCCATGTTGATCCACCCAAAGTTTGCCCACAATAATGTTGTTCACTGTGGTCGTCACTTTCCGCCACGAATATCGATGTCCAGTTTTTGAAAATAATACGAAGGCGCCGCCTAGTGGATTAACCTGTTCAAAGCGAATAAAAGTTGGTAAGTAATGTGTACAATATTGATATAACTGAAATGGGCGCTAGCTAAGAGGTTTAGTTGAATGAAAGCCTTTGTTGCCATTCATTAAAACTTGTGATTAGTTGTAGTAGCGCCCATTAAGCGAAAACACTTACCTGCAAGTATTTGCCGCGAAACTTGCTTGTCATGGAGAACTCCTGCCAGCACTTCCATTCCCGACCCTCACAGTGGAGAGCAGCAACGGGTGGATGATGGGACACCTGTTCAGCGAGACAGCGCCAACCGAGATCCTGCGTACGATCGCATTCGAAGGTCTCACCCAGCAATGGATTAAAGGGTTTGCCCGTGCGATTCGTTGTCGTCGCATAGGCGGAGGCCGTAAAGGCTGCCAAATAGGCCAACTGTTCACATTCATCATCGCACGAAGCAGCAAAGTCAAGGATATCGGCATATTCATAGTCTTCAGTTAGGCGTTGGAGCATGGAGAGCGGCTCGTTAAAGTTGACTGGCATGGGTATTTTGGACAAGTCCTTGCCAATGCAGTTCTTCATGATGGACCACAAGCTGAGGGGATGATTGGGTTTATCTGGGATACGAGTGCGTCGATTTCCCACCGGAGAATTGGCCATGCAACTCGCAGCGCTGTTGCTGTGTAATGACCTACTATTCGATCCATGACCTGCCCCGTCATTGCTGTCCTGTTCCTCACCGGAGGCGACACGATGCTCGCTAACAAAGCAAACTTGTTGCACAGTTTTTATGGTGCGCTTTTGCTCATCACTTTCCGAGGAGCTGCCAACATGATCCTCAGAGCTGCTGCGACGCTTGTTTAGCTTGAAAATGAAAGTGCCATCCGTTGGTGATTCACCTGATCGGCCTGTGTAACCAAATTCCTCGGCATCGAAGAATTCCGTCTCATCATCCGAGGTAAGACTCGTACCGGGTGGTACGGAATTCATGGATATGGCTGTACCCGGAGTTGGCTTATTGCGGCGCACCATTACTGCAGCCTGTTCCATTTGGGATTGCTGTTTGGCCATTTGCTCAATGATCTCCTCGAGTCTTTGGCGCTGCTCCCGCTCGTGGTGCAACATCTTGGACCACTTGTGACCCTGTGATTCGGCCGAGCGTAGATAATCATTGCCCGCATTTATCATGGCATTCGAGGTGATTCTAAAAAGCGTCGCACGCTCATTAACAATCTTTGTGCGACTTGCGAGCGATTCCTCCTCATTGGACTCCAGATCACTTAAAGCACGCTGCAGTGCAGCTCCATGTTTAGTGATCAAATCATAACAGGTGCGCATGTTCTCCAATCGCTCCGTAAGATCTCTTACCACTGTATTGATCTCCTGACTGGGCACCACTTGTGCCGTCTCCTCTGCCTCCTCCTCCTCGCTTTCAATCGCGCGAATGGCCTTCACTTTGGCCAGCTCCAATGCTGTGACCCAAGATTGACGTTCCACCTCATTGCCGGCCTTGATGTGGAACGTTTGTGTGCCACCATTCGAGATGACAAAGGTGCACGAGTCAACCGTGTGTATCAGTGCACCATGCAACGATATTGTTCCTCTGCACGTATGATTTATCTCCGACTGATTGCGATAATAGCTTAGAACGCCTTTGGAAAGGACAAACCATCGACGCTGATAGCCCTTTATGTAGTTTGTCCACTTTAGTAGCCAACCCTTCATCTCTGGGCCTCCACCACTGCCGCCACCGCCACCCTTCTCCGCATCCGCCATGCTAGCAATTGATTGTAGCCGTTTTTGTGCCCACCTTGTATAATTGATATATGATAGAAATTTATTAGCACTCGCCTGCCTCCGAAGACCTCGATACAAATTCGGCTGCTGCTGCTGCTGTTCTTGCTGATTCAAATTCAGTTTTAGATGCTGATTTGGAATCGGTTTCGCAAACGCCACGTACGAGCGCAAGGGGGGAGAGGGGTATGACAACAACTCCAATTGTAAATCAATGTTTAATTAGTTGCTGGCAGCTGTTACTCGCATCGCCACTGATTGGGCAGCCGTTTGCACTGCTTGAGTTCACAATCAATTTCGTTTTGTTGCCTTGTCGCGGCAATTTAACTACTTTTTTTTCTTTGCACAAAATAAAGAAACTGTGCAAGTCAAGTGCGCATTGGTGTGCGTGTGTGTGAGCGAAATTGCGGTATGACCAGCTTTGGCAACGGCATATATAACACTATTTTGACTTGGTGCAATTAAAAATATGTACGGACTGCAGCTGTTTAGTGCTGCCAACTTGATTCTAATAAAAATACCACTCACATACCAAAGCAGGCGCACAAATTTAAATTAGTTTTGCTGGCATTCAACTAAAATTAAAAGCTACGAGTTTTTTTTATTTGTAGGTAAATGTTGAATCGGAAGTTGCAAGCGATTTGAATTTACGATATTTTTCAGCTGCTGTGTATTTAACTAAGTAATTTGATACAAGTGTGTTCAATATGGCATTACCGTCTCCAATTGTCGCTCCGGTTGATTGAATTAAAAGTAGGTTTCTTATGACTAGTTCACCACGCCCGCAGCTGAATTAACCTAACATACTGACCCAAATATACACTTACCTCGGTCTATTGATCAGACAAAGAACAGCTTTCATAATTACACAGAATATAACGTTCCCTTGTGGAATGAAGTCTCTATTCTTCAATTTTGCATGCAATATATGTTCTACAGATATTGTTGAAATCGACACTGATCAAGAAAATTTATAACTAATGTTTGTTTCACACGTGACAACAAAATTATAATGCTCACACTTCGAGCGTATCGGAAAACATTTATGTATGTAAGTACATTATAAATAATGGTCTTTCGCATTTTTACTATCAATAACATTTTATTTACATATGCATAAATTTGTTAATTAAACATGCGCGATTTCTTAATTATACAAACAATACATGACATTCAAATATGTGTCGTATATAAATATAGAGTGTGGGAATTGTGGGTTGTGGTGGCGTCAAGTTGTGTTCGGTTCGGTGTGGTTGGCGCTCACTTCTTGCAATCGGCCCAGGAGTATCGAAAAAATTCGCTACGTTGACAAAGTTCATTAGACGACAAACGCACACAAACACAACGAATGAGTCAGCTAACGGGAACACAAGTCACAGTAACACAATCATAAAACAAATACCTGATGAAATACGCACTCTCATAAGCATGTGTAAATAAATTGATATACAGTACGACCTCGATTAACGCAACCTCGTTACACGCAACTCCTCGATTATTGCAACATTCTAATTCTTAACATTGTTGACTCTGTTAACGCAACTTAAAAAAAAAAAGTTTTCAGTTTCAGTTTTCGCAACTGGCCAAATGTTAATAGGTTGCGTAAACCGAGGTCGTACTGTATATGCATTAATATATTAATATGTATGTACGATTAATTTTTTTCGTAGGCAGCTCTTGCATAATACAAAATAAATATATGTATATAGTTTACAAGAAATTTAAAAATACAAAATACATTTTCATTATTATATGTAGTTTTCTTTTTAATTTTTATTTTTTAATAATTCCTATCGCCTCTTTTCATAAAACATTAAGAGGTTGGTTGTCATAATGTTGAAGGGGAGGGGTGGGAAAGGGAAAGAACAAATGGGGATTAATAATTGTGGTTGAGATTGCTGAAGATAGACGCTTCACAAAATAAACAACAAGAAAACAAATCCTAAATGAAAGCTCGTACAAAACCGTGCAACTTGGGCCATTTATCTTGGACGAAATAACGAAATAATCTACCAGCCAGCTTTTCTGCTGTGAACAAATACATATAACCATTACCATATCAGCCAGCTTTCTGTTACGTATTAGTTGAGTTCATGAAAGAACTACCAGCTCGATAGGCGCGTTAGATGAACTATTTGAGGTTAATTAACAATCAATTAATTTTCTCAAAAACTGGCTGATAGATCTTTTTAAATTTGATTGTTATAACTTTCTAAGCATGTAGTTCTAATTTGGTATATGCCTCATTTCGGTCCATTATCTCAGAGAATAGATTGAAAACCAGGCACATATTTTGGCATTCATTTTTTATGGGGCTGGTACCGAGGTAGTTGCACGCTTTCGCAAATTACTCAAAAACTGTCTGAAAACAATAACTAATTGATTTTTTTAACAAATCTGCATCAAAATTTATTTGATTTCATGCCGAAAAATAAATAAAAACACAAATGTTCATGAGTGGTTCCGAGTCGTGTGCCAAGTTCCGAACCGTTGCTAACTTGAATCTATAAAAAATTTGAAATCTCAACTTATTCGTATTTCCGCAAACTTTAAAAGAACCCTAAAAAAATGCAAAAATACATTTTCGGTTAAGCATTCTTTATTTTATATTTTCTCAATTAATACATTAAAAGATCATTTATGTTTATTAAGCAACGTTTTCTGTATCCATTAATGGTTTACTCTATTGTGTGGGTTACAATTATAATTTCATAGTGTGTAACGACAATGCATGGCTTTATGTATGTATTGTATGTATGTATTAAATATGCGTATGACATACATATGTATGTATTTTATCGGGTTAATCATTAATTAGAAACATTCGATTAATGTATGCAAATGCCAATGAGGCTCGATTGAACATTTAAAATGTTTGTCAAAACCGCATGATTATGTTTTTATTATGAATATTTTTGTAATACTTCTTAAGCATTTGTCTTTTTTTGAGAAATTTTGAATTCATCGCGAATGTAGTCTTTGTTTTTTCTTTTTCTTTTTGATGGCAAAGTGATGGTTTATAACTAAATTCTGAAATTACTTTATATAATAGATATTAAATCGAATGCCTCCGACTTTAACTGTCTGACTTATCAAAAGTATAAAAGTGTTTAAAATCCATTGATTGAACCAAGAACTATGTTAAGTGATACTTAAAAAACAAAAATGAGTGTCAAGAGAGCAGGGGAATACAAGAGCAGGTAGGCTGGGCTATCAGCAAACTTCATTGGCGATTACGTTCTGCTCTGTCTCAAAACCAGACGGTTGTTTCCTGCGAAACGATTTGCGGTGCCGAAACAAGTTAAGATAGTTATAGTAGATGATTATTATGAATATTATGGCGATTGATTTTGAGTACGCATACGGGAATGATTCCAAATGACCCAAGTTTCCATGACCGTGACCATGACTCGCCTCGCCTCGCTCATAAAGTGCAGCTGGTGATAATAGGATGGATGTGCCTAAAAGCGGATTAGTAGCACTACTTTCAATGGGTTTAATGCTAATCTTTGATTTTTGTTTGATGACTGGCATACAGATATTCATGCTAATTGTAGTATGTCTGTTCATAATAAATTGCAATATTTCCTCAAGTTTATATAATATTTGAATGCAGCGATTAATAGTTGCTGATGCTTGATTTGCCACGGACTCGAATTTTAGCCCCTGATTCGGTTTTGATCGTCGATAAGTAATAGATACTATAAATTTCATGCGCATTGTTGTTGGTGTTGATGTTGTTATTATTGCTGTTGCCTTTTGCTGTTGTCTTTGAGTATTGTTTGAAATACAAGTCTGCTGGCACCCTAGTTATTTCTTCTTCTGTGCCTTCTCAGCGGCTTTTGTTACTTTGCCCGAGGTTGTCTCTTTAAAGTTCACCGACTTGATGACACCGACAGCAACCGTTTGACGCATATCGCGTACAGCGAAGCGTCCTAGCGGCGGAAATTCCTGGAAGCTTTCGACGCACAACGGCTTTGTGGGCACCAGCACAATGATGGCGGCATCGCCCGATTTGATTGCCTTTGGCTCGGTCTCCGTGGTCTTGCCAGTACGCCGATCGCATTTCTCCTTGATTTCAGCGAACTTGCATGCAATATGTGCCGTATGGCAATCCAGCACGGGTGTATACCCATTGGCAATCTGCCCGGGATGATTTAGCACAATTACCTGGAATTAAATGAAAAGTTGTCACTATAAGAAAGGTTGGACGTTGGTTAAAGGAAAGTGATGGAACCTACCTGAGCGGTAAAATCGGCTGCACCACGGGGCGGATTGTTCTTTGAATCGCCAGCAACATAGCCACGACGCAGTTCCTTTACGGACACGTTTTTCACATTGAAGCCGACATTGTCACCGGGCATAGCTTCGGTCAGTGCCTCATGATGCATTTCCACGGACTTGACCTCAGTCACCAGATTAACTGGAGCAAAGTTAACAACCATGCCTAAAATTAAAATCGGAAATCGAAACTGTAGGCCAGACCAGTAGATAAAGTGTACAAGATCTAACCTGGCTTGAGAATACCCGTTTCAACGCGACCCACTGGTACAGTGCCGATGCCACCAATCTTGTAGACATCCTGCAGAGGCAGACGCAGCGGCTTATCGGTGGGCCGCTGTGGCGGCATAATCGCATCCAAAGCATCAATCAGGCACTTGCCTTCAGTTTTGCCCTCCTTGCGCTCCACAGTCCAGCCCTTGAACCAAGACATCTTGTCAGATGGCTCGAGCATGTTGTCGCCATGCCAGCCGGAAATGGGCACAAAGGCAACCGAGGCCGGATTATAGCCGATCTTCTTGATGTAAGAGGAGACCTCCTTTTTAATTTCCTCATAGCGTGTCTCGCTGTAAGGCGGCTCAGTTGAATCCATCTTGTTGACACCCACAATTAGCTGCTTAACGCCCAGCGTAAAAGCCAAAAGTGCATGCTCACGGGTCTGGCCATTCTTCGAGATACCTGCCTCGAATTCGCCGGTGCCGGCAGCAACAATCAGGACTGCACAATCGGCTTGCGAGGTACCGGTAATCATGTTCTTGATGAAATCCCTATGACCGGGCGCATCAATAATGGTCACATAATACTTGGCCGTTTCGAATTTCCACAGAGCAATATCAATGGTAATACCACGTTCGCGCTCGGCCTTAAGCTTGTCCAGCACCCAGGCGTACTTGAACGAACCCTTGCCCATCTCCTGAGCCTCCTTTTCGAACTTTTCAATCGTACGCTTGTCGATGCCGCCACATTTGTAAATCAAATGGCCCGTGGTGGTCGATTTCCCCGAATCGACATGACCAATGACAACAATGTTAATATGTATCTTCTCCTTGCCCATGATGCTCTATATATGTATATATATATCAATTAACGACGATGAGTCTGCTGTTTTTCAATGATATACGGTTATTTCCTTTTTAGTAGTTTTTTTTTTCGCTATACAACCTAAATGCAATATACACACAAACACATAATATACAATCAAGTCGGCATACATTGGAGCGCGGGTGACAAATTGAGAGAGTGTGGAAAAGAGAGAGATAGAGAGAGTTAAAGGCGTGTGCATAGGCAGGACCTGCATTTGTGTGTGAGTATGCATGTATGGGTATGCAGGTACCGTTAAATGTGGGTGTGGGCGAGGGCGCGACTCTGTATTGCGGTGTACAGAGCAAAATGTATGCAGCACATACATACATATGTATACATATGTATATGTAACTGTATATTCAAATATGTATGCACCTACAGTGGTCGCATGAATGTTTTAACTATCCAATTTAAATAATTCATTCAGTTTATCTCTTTGCAGACGATTTTATATTTTTTTTTTGCGACCACTGTTTATACAAATATTACACTTAGGCCTTCCATATATGGAAGTAAGTAAAAATATGCTGATTAAATCGGTTCACCTTAAGTATTCACAAAAAAAAAAAAAACACTGCACTAATATACTCACCTGGATATTACTTGTGAAATCAACTTGCCCCTCCCTTGCAAGCGCACCAATTGACGATGTCCTGTAAAAAAGTTGTTAAAAAAATTAATTACACATTTTTGTAGTTTAATGAGCAAACATTTTGATAGAATGTGGACATTGTACGAAACTAACAAGAATTGTGCAATATTTGTAAATAATTTGCGCATACCGACACTAAAGAAAATTCCAAGAATGATGCGGACTGCACGTCTGCACGTTAGTCGATGCCCGGAAAATCTGGACAATAAGTAGTATGCAACCGAGTCTAGAAATTCTCGAAACGAAAAATCAATAGTGAACCCAGACAAACGACGAGAGACTTTTGGAGCCGAATGACACGACGATGCCGACGATGCACTCCCACACCCATTTAAAAAGCCTCCCAAAACACAACCATTCCACCTGCACTAGATAAAATAATAGGTCCGCCCTATATCCACCCACTCACTCTCTTAAGCCGGCTCTGAATCAACAATGTAAGGAGTCTAGCTGAAAGTCGATTTATAATTGGAGTATAACAACAATTGAACAACAATTATAACTTTTAGTGAAAATCAATGATGGGTGCGCAAAGCTTAATGCATCGGTATTCGTGTCGTTTGGTGTATTGCTCACCGCCGGCATTTGTCGGCATCATTCGTGTGCTCTTTTCTCTGTTGCCGGAGTATAATATTCGCAATTTTCAAAAGGGTGAAAAACTGCATAAGCACACACACACACACACCCATAGAGAGCGGAAAAGTGCCGCTGTTTCGGGTTGCACTTGCTCATCGTTTCCGTTGGTCGTTTGTTGTTGTTGTTGTCTCGCGTCGTCTTGGATAAACTAGCAAAAAAAACAACAAGGAGACACAAATCTCACACACACATACCGACATATGCACTTGTATATATGTAAGCTCTTTGGCATGATTTTTTTCTTGCGATTTATTTTCTACCCTAGAAACAATTTTAACTTGCGGCTTTTATCTAGTTATTTTTAACTGCATTTGCATGTATGTATGTATGTATTTCTGTGATTTGCATTTACGTGCGAATTGTCAAGAAGAAGAACCTTAAAGGAAAGTGTAAAAATACTTTGACATGCAGCCTCCAATGTGCAGCAAAATGAGACAAATGAGAATACAGACTAACCAGCACGTCATCAGACTTGTATGTTAATTTGATTTTCACAATGAGTGTAAATATAAAATATTCATACGAATGCGTGCAAAATGCATACATAACTGGGCATCAATCACACACAAAACTACCAGAAGCATATAGGAAATACTCTGAGCTTTACCGCCATTTTGAAATTTTGAAGAGAGCACAGCATGTTTTAATGAACAAACATACATACATTTGTATATATGTAAATGCATATATATGTACATGCAGATGCATATATATAACATATACATACTAAGAATTTTATGCATGTGTGTAGTAGTATAGATTTGACACTTCAACAACTTTAACAACTGTGCTACCGATCAATTTACATCATATGCATAAATACCGTTACATGCATACAAACGTCTATGAATGTGCGCAGACAGGCAGGTTTGTATTATGCAAAACATCACAATGAGACACCGACCGGTAAACGCACAAAATTCAATCAGCTTTTAACCGATCGAACGTTGCAAAATATGCAAAAATAATAAACATAGGCAAAAGCCCAAACACTTTACCGTTATTTGACACGCAGCAAGTTAATCGATGGTTATAAATTTCAACGTTATTTAAGGATTTTATGAAAGCTGAACACGGACCTAAATACGTGCACTTACCTCGAAACCAGAAAACGGAAAGACCGAAATCGACAGAGACATGCAATCGGTTGACGATGTGAACGAACCGAACCAATGCACGATGATGCAACGCCGAATAAATGAGTAGAGTAGCCACCAACAGGGGCAAGGGATCTCAGAGGGAATGGGCGGCCACCGCACATGACAAATTGAAAATTGCGGGCAACTTTCAATTGTAACACAGATTGACAAGGCAATGCATTTTTGATTAGATTACGAAAAAGGATATATGTATTTAAGTTTATAAGCCTATTTACTGCAGTTTTTTTCTGTATCATTTCTGGCAAATTTATTTATAGTTATTTCTGGCAAATTAGAATGCATGCAAATGCTGCACATTTACAAAATGTGCATTTCTTTGTTTACGTTTTATAGCGTTATTGACAGGTCGATAAATAAATGTTGTTAAATCATAAAATGTAATGACAAATATTTTTGTACAACTCGATTCTTTTCTGAGTTAATTTTGATATATTCAAAAAAGTACTTCTTGTTTTATAAAGAACTTGTTATATGTCTAATTGCTTATATAATATTTTAAGCCACATAATTTCATTTCCATTCACTGTCCGATTCGTATTCTGGCCAATCTGGTTTGACGCCTATGGGCAGTTTTCTTTGCGCCAGATATTCGTTGAACTGTTCCGTTATCGCCATAAATCTACGAATTTTCAACCGGAATTGACGCCATGTCCACTGACCATGATTGCGACGATCTGCAACCATTGCTCTGTAGTTGAATCTGTGCTTGCCGATGAAATATGTTAACTCCTTGACAACTCCTTTTGGTAATCTGTTAAAGAGAACACTCATGATTTTAATTTGCATATTCCATATTTTCATTGCTTACCTGAACTCTGGATCAGCTCGTCGATCGATAGCCATTTGTTCCAGCTCCTGGACGACATGTCCACGCTTAGGCTTTTGATCCTCTTCATCTGCCGCCTTAGCTTTAGATTTGCGAGCTACAAGCTCGTCATCATCGAGCTCTTTGCTTCGGCTTACAATTTTCACCGCCTCTAGCCTTTCCTGCTTGTAGTTTGGTACGCCCACAGACTTATTTGGATCGCTGGCCAAACCCATTTCCTTAAAATTCGTGCCCACGCGTTTACTTTCCATCCAAAGCTTTTTCATTTCGGGACTGCAAAGACGTACAACAATTTTTGAGTACAAATAATGACGAAACGCGAGTGTTAAACTCACTCCTTGATTTTCCCAGTCGATGACCGAGTTTTGTTCAATGTTTTACGGTTAACATTATAGCGGTAACGCTTGCGTGCATGGTTCTTACGAATTTTCATGTTTTAGCTTTCAAAAAATTAAAAACGCTAAGAAAACAAAACAAGCTGCACGTGTTGCAGCTGTTGCTGTCGAAATATATGGCTATCGAAATAAGGATTGCGGTACAATATGTCGATGTGTAAAGATATCGATATTTTTTGAAGCAAAACAAATATACGGCGATTGTGGGCCTTATCGATAGATATTCGGCATACATTTTTATTTACAAAGATGCGCGACGAAATTTTGGATCCACATAACTTGGTTAAAAACCGGGAAATATTATACCGGTTAATGATAAGGTAAGCTGTAAACGTCTGCTCGCTCACAAGGTAAACTATCTAAATTTTGTAAGTCCAGCCAGTTAATGTACGATGGATTGGAAAAGTTTGCAATGGAACTCTCGATGCTGGTCAAAGCGGATCAGTGTGCTCCAAGTGAGCGTCTGCTGCATGTCATGATATCGGGCATGCAAACAATGTCCGAGAAGGATAAGACCAATACGGATGATGTGCTGCCTGGCATTGATTTGGAATTTGAGCCAGAGGCATCAGCACTAGCCCCGGAGCCGCATTCGTATGAAACGGCCTATGTCACGTCACACAAGCAGGCATGCCGAGCGGGAGCGTTCAGTTTCGATGGTTCACTTGTGGCGACGGGTAGCGTGGATGCAAGTATTAAAATTCTGGATGTGGAACGAATGTTGGCCAAATCGGCACCCGAAGACATTGAACCGGGTCGCGAACAGCAAGGTCATCCAGT
The DNA here is from genome assembly GCA_018904305.1 of Scaptomyza montana. Lineage (NCBI taxonomy): Eukaryota > Metazoa > Arthropoda > Insecta > Diptera > Drosophilidae > Scaptomyza > Scaptomyza montana. The sequence goes on along the minus strand of JAEIGR010000001.1, from coordinate 20,099,741 downwards.
TATACGCACACTATATGATCACACCGATGAGGTGTCCTACCTGGAGTTTCATCCCAAGGAGCACATTCTAGCATCGGCCTCACGTGACGGCACCGTTAAGCTTTTTGACATTGCCAAGCCATCAGTTAAGAAGGCGCACAAAGTGCTCACCGACTGTGAGCCAGTTCTGTGCGTGTCCTTTCATCCAACTGGTGATTACATAGCAATTGGCACGGAGCACCATGTACTGCGAATTTATGATGTCCACACCACGCAATGTTTTGTCAGTGCCATTCCATCGCAGCAGCATAAGGCGGGCGTCACTTGCGTCAAGTATTCTCCCACTGGTAAGCTGTATGCAACTGGGAGCTTTGATGGTGACATCAAGATCTGGGACGGCATCAGCGGACGGTGCATCAATACAATTGCTGAGGCACACAGCGGTGCGGCCATTTGTTCATTGCAATTTACGCGAAACGGAAAAGTAAGTAAACCAAAACTTTTACGATATGCAAACTTTGTGCAAAGTATAATATTTTGTAGTATTTGCTGTCATCGGGCATGGATTCCATTGTGTATCTGTGGGAGCTCTGCACCAGTCGACCCATACAAACATACACGGGTGCTGGAACCACCGGTAAACAGGAGCATCAAGCCGAAGCCGTTTTTAACCACACCGAAGATTACGTTCTTTTCCCGGATGAGGCAACGACGTCTCTTTGTTCTTGGAATTCTCGTAATGGATGCCGTCTTACCCTTAACTCTCTTGGCCACAATGGACCCGTGCGGTATATAACCCATTCGCCAAATGCGCCCGCTTTTCTCACCTGCTCCGATGATTTTCGAGCACGTTTCTGGTACCGTCGTGCCAATAATCAATAAGCTTAAACCATTTTTACTAAGGCCTTAAAAACAAACGAAAACTATTTATTTGAATTTAATTATTATTGCAATGTATGCATTATTTCGATGATTGCTTGCTTAAGTTAACTGCATCATTATTTACAAATAATAGGCACATAGCAATATATTAGCAAGTTGCCAAAAAGTATGCAAATTATTTTCAGCAAAATAACTTTATTGGCCTTCAGTCGCTTTCTACCTAGTTGTCCGTTAGACTTCTTGGGGAATTCATTCTAAACGTACACTCAGAATGCAAAAGAAAAATGTTTTTTAAAAAGATTTAGTAAGAGTGTACAAAATTGGCTTAGAAAACAGTGATATTTCTTAGGAATATCGAACACTTATTAGTTATTTGGATGTGGGAGCAGCTTGCCCAATTATTTGACAAATGCCTCGGGTGGTATTTTATTTTCCTTAAAAAGTTTATCAAATACAAAAGCAGCATGATTAAAATCCCAGTTCGTCTCCTCCAGACACTTGCGACTCCAGTCCAGATTCATTTGACTTTGTGCACTCATTGCCTGCACCATTTGCAATTTGGTGGCATCACAAATTGTTGTTGTCGATGCTGTCGAGACGTTTCCGACCGCAACTGTTTGACTCCCTTGTCCTAGCATGGGGCTGGCAACAATTGAACTGCTTGGCGCTGTTGACATTTGTTGTTGATGTTCCGTTCGCATAAATTCGCGTGTCTGCTCCAACGTGGCGCTGGTTAGAAATATCGTCTCGTTGCGTATACAAAAGCCCGAGTTCTGCTGCACCACGACAAAGGTGCGCATAAAATGACGCAGCTCGTACGGCTGCGTGGCGGAGGTGGAGCTGGTAGGTGCATCATCAATTAGCTCCTTGAACAGCCCGGTGACAGTGAAGACCAATAACAATTGCGGATTATAGACGGTGAGATCGACGGTAAAGGTTTGCCGCACGTGAACCGTTCGTGGCCACTCATCCAGCATGGACACGCAGGCGAGACGACCGCTCTTTAGAAGACGTATGCGCATATCCTCCCGCTCGGGTGCCGATATTCGTTTCAGATTCCGATTGAATGGCCAAAACTTATCCAGCCGGCCCGCCTGGCTGACCGAGGGCATTGAGATGGATAACAGTGCCTGCTCATGATATGCATCCAACAACGGTTGGCGATTGCCCGAGTCAAAAATGTTGAAGTATTGATCTAAAAACTGACGCACAACATCCGTTCCAGCGCTGTCGCACAAAAATGATGCTTTGGCGGGTGCCACTTGTATCGGGGGCGGCAACATTTCACCATCTAGCTGACGCAATTTGGGAAACTTGCGTCGCACTTCGCTGACAAAATGCTGCGGATCCTTGTAGCGTGAGCGGCACGGATTATTGCGCAACACCAGCTCCACAATCGGCAAGTTGCGGATGACAAGTAAATGCGCCAACGACGGCAGTCTATTATCGCCCAAATAGATGATTTTCAATTGCGGCAGACGCTTCTCGACTCCTTTGAATGCTTCCATTGTGGAAATGTTATTATCGTTTAGATTAATCGCCTCCACATCGGGTATATTCTCACAGATGATATCCAACGCTGCAGACATCACATTCACACGAAACAGCGGACAAAAAATGGGCTTTAGATCGACATCGGCCTGAAAGCGCGACAGATCGATGGCTTTGGTTTGAAGATTATATCGCTTGGCCATCACCGTTTTCATTTTTAGCTTGAACTCCTCGTCGATGGTGACCATTGGAATGCCGCAGCGCACACGCGGATTCAAACGAAATCCATTTGGCAATTGGGCATGCCGGCCGGTCTGCTGGATACGCTCGGCCATCTCCAGGTCATTTATGTAGAATTTGACACTGTGTGCATCCGAGCGCCAATATTGCGGTTCAAAAACGTGCGGCGACATGACCGCCAGCAAGCAGTTCATAAGTGTGTTCTTGTCATAGGCATGACCATGATGTATTGTCACCTGATACCAGCCGGCGCTATTGGCAATCAGTTTGCCAAATTTACCGCCACTTGGTATTGGTGATCCGCGGCGTCGGGCATTGTGACGTTCCTTAGCCTCGCTGCTCATCTCATCATCCTCATCCCAACGACGCACATCCTGCAGGCGCAACTTGATATCGCCCTTGTGCGCCAATTGAGTAGGCTTGAAGCTGACGCGTCGCTTGTGGCGTTCCTTGCGTCGCTGATGATCCTCAACATCAGCCATGTCTTTTTGCGAGGAGAAACGCGATACAGAGCGACCACCATTGTTGTTGTTGTTACCATTATTGTTGGAATGGTGTGTGAAAACCCCGCCACGCCTTGGCATTGTTAAATCTCAGTTTCAATAAACGCTCACGACTTTAATTACTCTGAACAATACTTGAAGAGGTGCGCACAAGTTACATTTGTTAAAATATTATTATTATGCGATATTTGCTTGTGTGACAAAAAACACGCAGAGCAAATTCACAGCAGCGATATCGAAACCAGCGCCTGCAATGTGTCTTTTTAGTGATGGCAATCGATAGTTGCTTCAATTTTTCTTTTGGGTCAGGTTATCGATGAATCATTTTGCAATCTAATGTGCAAAGAGCGCGACCTGTCAATCGAGAATCGAATTAAAATTTAGTTTATTCTCACCATCATTAGTGTGCCATTAAATTGAAACAAATCATAAATAGTAAGGCGTTTCATAATATCTATTTATTGAGCGCATTGTTAGCTTAAGTCGTAATGATTGCTTTAAGTAAATATTGATATCAGAATACATATTAAGCGTATGTATGTAATACAATTGCTGATTAGTTTTGTGTGTACGATTTGTGCGGATTTTGTACGATTCTATGTGATGAATTATTAAGTTGTTGTTTGTTTAAGAAACAAATATCAGTTATTTTTCACTGGAAGTCCTTTGCGCAATAATGCCTTAAAATTTATATGCATGTATGCACTTTATGCTATGTATATATAATAGATTTAAAAGTAAGTCTAAAAGTCTGCTAAAGCATAATTAAGTAGTTGGTAATTAAGTTTACAACATGTTCATGGCTAACGAACCCTAAATAATATGTGAAGAGGGTTCGTAACTCGCCATCATGTTGTTGTTTTTTTTTTTATAATTGCACAAATAGCCAATTTATTGGATTTTCGGTCTCATGTTTTTAGCCAACACAAAAACACACCAATTATTCTAAGGACTTTGAGTATTGAGCGTAATACTATTATCTATAAAAACAAGATAAAACACACACATCAAACGAAAGACTAAAACAAAATACAGTTCAACAAAATCACATTAAAGTTAAAAAAAAAAATAAAAAATTGCTAAAAAGTGTTCGCTGGCGCAATAACGAGTAAAGTTTTTTAAATATAGCGAGTAAATTTAGTTGGAAGGCGCCTACTCGTTCGATTAGCATCGAGTGCTTTTTAAATGCAACAAAAATCGTTCGCTACTTAATAAAGTTTGTTTTTAAATAAAGCCAAAGAAGAAATAAAATTTCAGCCAGTGGTTCTAACTTTCAATTTTCTACTTGTCAATCTTAGAAACTAAAATGCCTATAAGTACTTAGGTGTATATTTTAAAAATATTATATGTTTACTAATTAAGGCTTTATGGACGGAACCTTTAAGTTATTGCTATATATTGAAATTAGCTATAAGTTGACAACTAAATGAGTCTTATTATTAAAAACACATTAACTATTATTCGTTTTGAGTGATTTTTTGAGTTCTGACAATTGCTTATGCATTAAGTATTTTTAAGTATTTTACAGTTGTTGGTTTCCCCTCACATTCATTCGTTCATTCATTCATTAAGGCACTCTATGTAATATCTTTTGTTTGTGACTGCCTCCTAGGTTCAAGTCTTTTACGTTGCTGTTTGTGCTGCCGTGGGGGCCAGTGGCAGGTTAAGGGTGGCTGCTGGCGGGGATGGTGACGGCGATGGCGAGATTTGTATCTCATTCTTAATGATGACATCATTCTGCAAACTCAACATGGCGTCTGCTGCGGCTGTCGGCGTACTCGGCGCATAGCCGTGAAGATCATCTTGGTCCTGATCCTGCTGCTGCTCCTGTTTGACATCAGGCAGCAAAAGTGTGCTATCCTGGCACTCAAATGTAGATTGGGTTTGCAGTTGTTGCTGTTGTTGCAGCTGTTGCTCTTCTAGATGCCGCTGAAACTGTTCGTGCTGCTGTTGTTGTTGTTGTTGATAGAGTGTTGTTTGCATTTCACCAGCAGCTGCAGCTGAGATTAAATACTTGAGCGGACTAAATGCACCCATATCCTTGGGCGGCGTAAAGTTCTCGTGCGTCATCTTGAGATGATTCTTCATTTTGTCGGGACGAGAGAACTCCTTGCGGCATACCGGGCATGGAAACACCTTGCGATGCTTGCCCTCGTGATAGAGAAACGCATGACGCTGAAAGCTGTATTTGTTTTTGAATGTCTTTTGCATGTTCTCCTTGGCGCACTCGGTGCAGCGATAGACGCCCTCAACGACGCTGGCATAACGAAACAGATCCAATCCTCGCACTGACATCTCCGTCAAGTGCTCCGCTTGGTCGTCCAGCGTGGATTGTGCCTTGCGGCGCACACGTCTACGTTGGATCGGTCGCTTGGTCATCGATCGGGTGGATGTGGTGGCTGGTTCGCGGGTCTCTGTTGTAGTGGGTGGCTGTGGTGGTTGTGCATCTTCATAGCTATCGTTTGCTTGATAGCCAGGCAAGCCGGCATTTTCATCTGCTAGCGTTAACAGCTCGTGATCCGTCTCATCGCATTTGTCCTGCGGCTCCACCACACACATGTCCATGTCCATATCATCGTCGATGAATGATGGCTCATTTGTGGGCGATGCTTTTGCATGTTGTTGGTAGTATTCGGCGGGATTCCCAGTGGCAGCCATGTGCAACAGCAACTGTTGATGCAAGCTAGCATTGCTGTTGTTGTTGCTGTTATTATTGCTGCTGTTGTTGTTAGACGTCTGTTGCGACTGACGTTCAGCTGCATTGGCGAGGGATTGCAAAGCACTACAACTCTCCTTTTGCCGCTCATCCTGGTGATTATCCTCTACAGCCAACTGAACACTCACCGGCATTGGCAACTGTTTAAGATTGCTTTGAACTGCCTCCGGATCCTTGGCTCCACCACGCAGCTGCTGCTTGAGCAGTGAGTTATTATTGGATGACTTTTCTCCCAAGGCTGGCGTTGTTTGATTACTGGGATTAATGGCGCGTATCTTGAGACCCAATATGGTTGGCAGATGCAGTACTTCACTGGGTTCTTGAGTGTTAGGATTACTTGCGTCGATTTTAGTCTTTGTTGCTGCTGCTGTCGTTGTTGTTGTTGTTAGTGTTGAGCAGCCGAATAGTCGCTGCGAAAGCTCTGATGTTGCTTGTGCTGCAAGTTAGAAAAATTAAGTTTTTTTTTCTTTAATTCAATATTAGTTTTGAGTTGAATATTTACTACAAAAGCCTTTATAATTGAGTGAAACTAACAAAAATAGATAAAACATCGAGGGAAAATTATTGTAGTTTAATAAAGTTAAGATCCTGAGTTCTACTTAAAATCATTTCGAAACCTTATAAAATTTATGAAAAACTTATCATTCAGGGAAATCATTTGCATTTATCTAAAGAGTTTGGTCAAAATACCTTTGTTGAATGCATATACGAAGCAATTCTTACAAAACTTAATAACAAGTCTGTGATATCATTAGATATTCTATAAGAACTCTTTATCAAGGCAATAAAGTCTGGTATCGCAACTATTTGTTTATAGAGCTTTGAGAGAGACAAGTTAAGAATAACTTTAACCAAAAAGTGAAAAGTATTTATAATATAAGATCTTGAATGTGATTTGCGTAATTCAAAAGAAATTAAAAGTTTTTTGGTATTTTACAGCAAATACTACAATTAATTCAACTTACCCAACAATAAAATATAGTATAATCGGCTTGCCGAACTTATTAATTTATAAAATTCTTATTGAAAGTAAATAAAAATCAAACAATTTGTTTCTTTTTCAGAACTTTTTTGTGTGTGGTGTGTGTATTTTATTCTCTTCTCATTTGTCATTTGTTTAATTGATATAATAATCCATTTATCGTATTTCGTAATACAACAAATTCATATGCATGTACCATAACAAAATATTTGTTTGTTTATTTAAATTAATAATATTGCGTGATTTTTCTTTTGATTATTCAATAATTATACAAAACTTATGCAATTTATTACTGCGTATGTGTGTGTGATTGTATTTTTGTTGTTGTTGTTGTTGTTTTGTTAACCAACACACACACGCACACACACACACACACACTACATAACGTTTTAAGCATTCATTTTTTTGTTTTTAACTGTGCAACAATTTGTGGTTTATTAATGTTGTTTATTTCATTTCTTTGGGCATCAAAAGCATGACTGTTTTAATCTTTATTAACATAAATACATAATAGTATATATTGGAAGTATTTATTTTTTAAATATATATGTATGTATATGTAGAATTCTGCTCTATATATTTAATGTTTCGAGTTGGAAATAGTTTTCAAGACGAGAAAGTTTTAGTTACATTTTGTTGAATGTAAAAACAATTTAGTATATAAAAATGTATTCTAAAATTATAGTTAAAATATATAGTAAATACAATATAAATATTTATATATATATATATATGTGTGTGTGTGTGTGTGTGTGTGTTAATGCCAAATATAAAGAAATAGTTGTTGTTTAGTTGAGTGGTGAATAGAGCTTTGTTTTTTACTTAACTAAATTGCACTAGCTAAGACTAAATAAAGAATTAAAAACAAAATTATATTTAATAAATTAGCGTACAAACGCAGTTTTGTTTTTTCGTTTATTATTATTATTATTTATTACACAGATTATTTGATTGCTGTTTAGGTTTTTTCTTAATGTGTGTTTCGATTGTTTTGATTGCAACAAATTCCTCATTTTGTTTATTCAATTTTGCCTTTTTAACTTTTGCAAGTTGAAGTTATGATTTTTTTTGTTTTTGGTTTTTGTTTTTGGAGATCGTGTTTAAATCATTTTGCTTTTTCAATTGTTGATTTTTGATTTTTTTTTTTTTTAATTTTGCTGCTGTTTAGTGAATTTTTAACATACATTTTTTAATGTTTGTAAATAACTTTCTTTTTGTTTTTAGTTTGTTTTTTTGTTTGTTTTGCTTCATTTCTTTGGCGATAATTTAAGCCTCCGATATACAACATAAATTTTAATTGTAATTATTTAATAGATTTTATATAAATTATTTTGCATAGTTTTTGTTACGTTAGTTATTATTATAAACATAAACATAATCGTAGATTATTATTATTGTTATCATTAATGTTGTAAATATATGCATATATATATATATGTATTTTTAAATGTTTATATTGTATATTATTGTTTGCTTTTACTTAATTACATAATTAGTTATTAACATTTAACGTGACTCCCAAAAAAAAACAAACCAAATCGAAACGAAACATTTGCAATCTCTCGTACGATTTGTGGAGCTTGATGTTTGTTTGATTGATTGATTGATGGATCGCAAAAAACGATTGTGTTTTTTTCAACTAGCTTCATTTGAAGGCAACAAGGTAGATCGGCGCCACTTTCTTCATTTCGCACGATTCTCACACATATTATTAACATTTAAACGTAAAACAAAATGATAATCATAATGTTGTTTAGTATATATATATATATAATTATATAGCTACTATATACCAAAGATATATATATTTAGAAATTGATTATGGTTATGATTATATATGTATGTTTAGGGGTGACATTAACTAAATTTGATGCTCTTTTTTATTGTTACCCTTAAGGGTTACAAAAGGTTTGCTTTATAAGGCCGCTGCGGTGCGCAAAGTTAAAAAATGCAAAACGCATTGAAACATTATTGCATATTTATATATATGTTTTTTTTTTATTAAATATACTTTTAATGCGTATGTTTTTGATTTAGTTTGCTATAACGCCAAGTGTTGGGTGTTGCATTTCGTAAACAAAAATCGAAATCATATAATTGCACAACATAGGTTCGTATATATATTTATATATAATAGCATGTGAAAAAAAATAAAACTAAATTCAAGAGTGAAATTATAGAAAAAGAAATAAAAACACATTCAACAGAGGAAACTTCATGCTGAGATTAAATGTAAAACTTTGTTAGTTAAAGTTGTCAAACAAAGCCAAAGGTAAATAACTTAAATAAAACAAATTTAACAAAATTTCAAATGTTAACTGCCTCTGCATCCCACTGCACCCCCTCCCTATATAGCCTACTATTTAATATATATAACCCCTTAGCGCCAGGCGCCTATTTTTAACTTCTTTCATTTTTGCCTGCTGCTCTTTCTACTGAATTTCAACTAAAATAGATTTTTTCTTTCTTTCTTTTGCATCATTGAATTTGGAATATGCGGCAAAATTTGATTGGAGATTATTGTGCCGCGGCAGCTGCCGCTGCTGCCGTCGCCAATGGCCCCAGCGAGCCACTGGACGATGACGTGGACGACGATGATGAGGTGGATAATGCATTGTTTGTCGCTGGCAGCGATTGATTCGAATTTTGTGCATTCAAATCGGGTGGCGTTGGTGTCGCGCCCGTCGCCGAGCCCAGCGATTGATTGGCCAACGTGGCTGCGGCGACATTGGCCAGCGCCGTTGAGGGATTCTCGATTTTGTGTATGATCTTGACGTGCGCCGTCATATTGTCCTTGCGCGTAAACTCCTTGAAGCAGAACGGACAGGGATAGACTTTGACATTGCGCTTGTGCGAGGTCACATAGTGCCGGCAAAAGTTGCTGATGTGCGTGTAGACACGCGAGCAAACCTTGCAACGATACGTGTGCTCCCCCTCTTTGGTACAATAGTCGCGGACGGAGCCTTCGGTTTCGCCCTCGCCAATATTGCTGCTGAGATTGAGTTTGGTCTTGACGGCAGTGGTGACGCTAACGCCGGTGCCAGCGGCACTGCTCAGATTGGGTGTACTGCCGCCGAGTAGTTCGGATTTGAGTTTAAAGCCATCGCTGCTGCTATTATACAGATCGAGATAATCCTGTCCGGACGATGCATACACATTCTTAACAACATCACCATTCTGTTTAGCCTTTGGTCGCTTTTGGGCACGCGGCTTCGATGATGAGGAGGATGCAGGTGATACCAGTGGCGTCGAAGCGGCATTCACTTTGCCAATCGGCGTCAATTTCGGAATGCTAACCATTGATTTGCCACCGGCTCCACCGCTGCCCGCAATCCCTATTATATTGAGTCTTAAGCCGCCGCCGCCACCACCAGCTGCTCCACCCGACGCTGAAGCTGCAGCCGCCAATGCTGCAGTTTCGGCCTGATGCTTACGCTGTGCCGCTATGAGAAAGGCCTGCTGTCGTGCCTGTTCGTTGAGGTGTTGATGGCTGCCGCTGCTGTCCGTTGCTGTTGTGTGTTCCTGCGTGGGTGAACTGTTATCCGTCAATGGATTGTATTTGAATTCCACGGGCTCATCGTATTCATCGAGCATTAGTTGTGGTTCCATGTACGAGGTGTCCATTGCATCGCCATCGCTATCGTTGCCATCTAAAAGAAAGTTTCCACAATTATTAACGCTCTTCTTCGAGTGTGCAAAAAAGTAAAAGCTAAACACACACAAATGATCACAAGAGAGAGAGAGAGAACGTTTTCAAATCGGATCGGAAAAGCTATAGGGATTTTTCAAGCCATTTTCTTTATTATTTGTTATTAAGCACTGCAACAAAAAACTTAAAACGCGTTCTACGTAGTTTCGAAAAGTGTTCTTTTGCCTATTTTTTTTTCTTTTTGTGGAGAAATTACAAGAGTTGTTCAGCATGTTGGTTTAAGAACGTTTTTTTTTCTTTCTAACAGCTGGTCGCTTTTTTTTTTTTTTTGTATTTACGCGGATTAAATTTTGGAAAAATTCGTTTTGATTTTTATATATGTATTTATGTTTTAAGAAGCGTCGGCCATAAATCCCTGTGAGCTCAACCCGATTATCAACTTGACAATTGTCTCAATCTGTTTAGCATTTGTGGATTTTGCATTTCTTTTTGGCATCTTTTGTTGTTGTTGTTGCATTGGGGACACTCACCTGGCGCTCGCAGGATGCGTCATTTAGAATTTGAGAGAAAATGCGAAACTCAGCAAATGCGCGACAAAAACCGAATAATCACACTACAATTTTACTCAACTCAACTTTCAAATTTCTCACAATTTTCACTCCTTGAAAAACCGACGCGATTTGTTCAAAAAAACGTTTTTGCGATTTTCGTTTCTATATTTTTCTGCTCTTTATGAAATGCGTAAATCCCTTTTAGCTTTTCCGATATCACAATTCGAAATGTTGTTTTTTTTGGCAGATGAGATGTTCGAAAAGTTTTATTTTCGATATTTTTTGGTCATATTTGGTATCATGTGCTGTGTTCCTTAAGTATGGTTGGTGATGCGTTTCTGTATATAGTTTTGTTGTTTTTAACTTAATAAACTGTTCTGATTAATAATAAACTATAGAGAATGCATTTTTATAGTATAAATGTAAATGTAAATTATTTGATGATGCATATTTTGCTTAAAGATAGTTGTAATAAATGAATGTGCCAAGAGTTAAAAACATTCCCAACTCACCGGAAGTGCTATTGTCATCTTGTTGTTGTTGTTGTTGCTGCTGCTGTTGTTGTTGTTGTTGTGCCATGCGCTGATCTTTCGCGCTCTTTGACCTCTTTGTGGGCAACGAATCGCGGCTTTCCTATAAGTTTGCAAAAGTCAAAGCAAATTAGCAATGAGTAAAGAGAGAGTATAAAGATGTAAAACTTACATTCAGATCATCATTGTTGGCTGATTCCTGTTGATTGTCATCGGAGCCATCATCATTGCCGGAATACGAATCGTTGCCAAGTTTGCCATTGCCCATATCAGAGTCCTGGGTTACGGATTACAAACCAAATCAGTTAGCAAAATAGTTGTTTTGTGAGATTTCTACTTTTTACTTACATTCAAATGACCGTCACGCTCGTATTCATCGTAATCGTTGCCAGTGCCATTGGAGCTGCCCGAGAGTTTGCGTGGTCTGCCACGTTTACGTTTGGGCATTAGGGCGGAACTGAGCAGCGATGGCTGTGTGGCGGCAGCCTGTAGAGCGGCGGCAGCTGCTGCATTTGAGGCAAGGACATTGGCCTGCTTGCGTTGCTGCGGCACCAGGTACGGTTGAATGCGTTGCAGTTGTGGTGGCGCCGGCGCAGTCTCTGCGGACATCGGCTTGTCATCGTTGACCTCGGTCAGGCCCTTGATTCGCAGACTTTCAGCAACGCGCAGGAATGCGGTTAAGCGCTCCTGATCGACAGATACCTCGCCGCGATACATAAAGTCCAGCAGGGATTTCATATCCGAATAGGGAACATCTTTGAGTATGACAATCGGATGTTTTTCCGGATGATTGATGAACAGTGCATTAAAATATGGACTGCAGGCGGATAGCACCATCTAATTGAGGGGGAAAAAAAAAGAGTTTTAATATTTTTGTATTTCTTTTTTTTTTTGTAAATTTAATTCGCAACTTTACCTTGTGTGCCTTTAGGTATTGTCCTTCGACGGCCAGCGTCACATCTGTAAAGGTCTCGGCGTGTAGCAGCTGATCAAAAACAGATAACAAATTGCTCTGATGATTGTTCCAGCGCAAACAAAATCGTTGGGATGCCATCTTCATTTGAAAGCCGTTGCCGTTTTATAATCCAATCAGCGAGTAAAATTTATCAATAATAAATTCCTTTGTGTTTTTTTTTTTTATTTATATCGTTGTTGCATGCACTTAGAAAATGTACAATATAAATATGTATATATTTAATATCCTTTGACGTCCTTAGGGATAATTAGTTGTGCTCAACACTTCAACATTTTGACGTAACTGTCAAAGAATGCTGCAAAAGATGATGAAATAAAAAGAAATCATTTTACAACACTGTTCTATAACTGACAAAAGGATTGTATGGTTAGTTTATTTTTGGAGAGTGGAAGGGGCTTCAATGAGCTAGCTGTTCAATGCGTCATTCCGTCACTCTGCCCATAAATTAAATGCAAACCAAATTTAATTTAACAGACGACCCGTCGGGTCAAATAGTCGGCAAAGGTCCAAGCATTATGCAGGCAGAGAGGCGAGCGAGGAGACATACAAGGCAGGAAAACACAGAAAGAGAAAAAACAAATACACTAAGCTAAATGAGGAAATATAAATGGAAATTTCAAATGTGTTTCAAATGGGCAAATTACAACAGTAACAATAACAGCAGCAGCAGCAGCAACAGTAATAACAACAACACACCCACACACGCACACAAAGATTTACATACAAATAAAAACACGAATTGAATGCAGTGCGGAGCGAGATCGGCTTCAACTCTGTTTGCCTGTCTAAGAGACCCAGTAGGACCAACGAGACATGAATCTGTCATGTCAAAGTGCATATTATAATCTTTTTACATTGTATACAATACATTTTATTTTTCAACCAACAATGTTTTAGTAATGCTATCAAAAAATCGTAATCAATGTTTGTTTAATTCGCATATATAGTTCTCTAAAGGATACCTATGCTAGAAATTTCACTTTGCAAATCACAGCTAAACACTAACGGGGCTTCTTTAGTTAAGTGGGACGTAGTAGACTTGAGTTTGTAGGCCGCTATGACTTTTGTAGACTTGAAAACTTGCCAAAGGGTGTGGAGGCTTAGAGAACAAATTAAAATGACTACACAAATACACACACACACACACACGCTCACACATTATTAGCAATGACAACACACAACAGCACAGAAACAGGCACGTAAGTTGTGTAAAGGAGAATGAGCAAAAATATATGTACACATCAGCAGAAAAAAGTCATTAAATTGTGAGTGGAAAACGCAAAAACTTGGTAGAACGCTCCAATACCACACAATATCCATGCAAATTGAGTTTTTAACCAACACTAACATATTGATAAATATTGTTCATAGCACTTATCACATTTGTTCTTTTTTTTATTTTGTTCTTTGGTGCAAACTCCTTAGCCTGAAACACATACATGCATACATACATACTGCTGTGTACACACGCATACTAACGCTGCTCTCCTTCCACTTTGTACTTGCTTATGTTTGCCAACCGCTAACGCGCTCTTCTTATCTTATCGCAAGACTCTGCTTTGTACACTTAATTGAAAATCATTCATTTTACAATTTCACTTGCTGTCAAATTATTACACATGCCTTTCTGTTTTTTTTTTTTCGGTTCTTGATTTTGCTTATGCTTTTGCTAGTTTTGTTTGTGTTTTTGTTATTGAAGTTTTCGTAGTAATCTTTGTTGTTTTGTATTGCACTTGTTCAAATTAATTGAATGAGCCGTTCAGCGCTCAAACAACTCGCTGAGAATGAGAGGCTGAGAGACGAAAAAAGAGAGTGAGCATTAGACACTTGCCGCATATTTCTACATAAAAATATTGCCGCTCTTTCGCACACACAAAGCTTAAGCAAAAACTAGCACTGAGCTTTCAAAGTTCCATTGCAGCTTTTGCAGCAGTAGAAAAAATTTGCTTCACTGATCTAGCGCAGAGGCATTAATGAACAGTTTTTGTTTGTCCGCTTACACACGTACATATGTGATCTGTTTTTGTTAGTTTAATTTTGTTTGTGTTCAAACACACACTTTTTTTGTAATGTAGTAGCAAATTGCTTACTTTGATCACAATGGTGTTTATTTATATGCACGAGTTCTGTTAAGTTGTAAAAGTTATGCTTGCTATAAGAGAAGCCGCTGACACGTCCTCACTTGAGCAGGCCACACGAGCGAATGAGCAAGTCAAAGCGAATAAAGTAAAAAAGTCAAAGTCCTCGCGCAGGAAGCCGACTGCGCAGCCCCGACACGCACGCACGCACACACACGCATGCACACTCATAAAGGTCTATGCACACACAGGCGCACACGGATAGAGCGCATGATAAGCGGTTGTTGCTTAGGGGTGGGAGGCGGGCCTGCGGAGATCACTTAACATACGCTTATTTTACACCCCCTTTCGACACACACACACACACACACAAAAGAAACACGCACTCAAATATTCATAGATTCATATACATATTGACAATTCCTCAGGCACTTTCGGACAGGCGACTTTCAAAACAGAATCAATGGGCGTTTGTCGTTGGCAAAATAATTTATACACTTGTAGAGAGAGCACAGCACAGTAAATATCACAATTCTACACTTATGTATAAAAAATTGCCTTTTTTGGGTTTGCACCTTTCTTTGCTGTTTCCTGTGTTTCAATTCCTTTTACTTGACTTTTACTTTTTGTGTTTTTGCACGTTGCATATATGTATGTATTTAATTTTTTAGTTTTTTGTTGTCATTGCCCAATTTCCAAATGGAAATTTTCACAATTCAGTGTGAGACAGAAAGAAAGAGGAGGGGGGACGATCGACCGACCGAACGAACGAACGAGCGAGCGAGCGAAACGCAATAAAAATCTCTTTGCCGCCAAATTCGTCCGTCTCGTTTGACACCAATACACTGACTGAGCGATCCTCGGCTCCTAAACGACAGTCAAGCGACGGCCGAGGCCTCTGCTGCTGCTGCTGTTGCTTCTTCTTCTTGTCCGCTTATTAGCTTCTTGCTACACAAGCGCACATACATAGGCAGCAATCCTACATCCGTCGGCCGCAGTCGTCGTCGCACAGCAGCAGCGCTGCGAGCGTCGCTGTCAACGTAACGCTCTCACAAAAGGAACGAACAGTTGATCGCTAAGTCCCCAAGTCTCCAATCGACTGACTGAGCGCTCTCTTTTTATTTCTCTACACTTGTAGCGCTTATGCTGCTGCTCTCCCTCTCTTTCGCTGTTTGCGCCTTTGACTTTTTGAATTTTTAATTTCCCTTGCACGCGACGTGGGGCCTTCGTAGGGGGGAGGAAACGGCGGCAACAGCAAAAGCAGCAGCAGCGGCAGCGACGACGGACGAACGGACGTGCCAACAACGTTGACGAAACGGGGTTAAAAAGAAAAACATGGATGGAAAAAGAAAAAGCTAGAAACAACTTTGGGTGCCGCGCTGCAGCAGCCGTGGATTTTCTGTAGACTCTCCCTGCCTTCCTCTCTCTCATACACTACTACTCTGTTGCCGTCTGTGGTCGTAATTGTAAGGGCAATAGGCGGCACTTGGGTTGGGCGGCCGTCGGGCTGGTCTCGGGTTGGGCCTTTTGATTTTTCCATCTCATCTATGTGTGTGTGTGTGTATGTGTGCATGTGGTTTGGCTTGGCTTTTGCGGCAATTGGAAAAACATGTGGAAACTTGAGCCAGCGACGCAGGCCCCAACACAACAACAGCCATACAAAACAACACAACTTAAATTGTCTATCGTCGTCGGTTGGATTTTTATCAATGTGAGTATGTGTGCATATGTATGTGTGCGCGCAGGAGCGTTTGTGTGTTGACGCTCGCATGTGTTGTTGTCTGGGATTACGTAAGCAACTGTAAATTCTACAAGTGAAACGTACAGGCACAATGACGGCGAATGACGAATTTTCAAATTGGAATCCTATAAGCGCTGCGCAATTGCCTTTTTATTTGTTTGATATATTTCGCTCTTCAAGCTTCTAAATAATATTGCTGTCTTGTTTTTTTTCCTATCTATACGCTATCCTACACAAATTTATTGTTTTTGTTGCTGTGGCGGTTTTTTTCGTCTATTATTCATTGTCCGGCTGCGCACCCCTACCTTTACCCTTACGCTCTTACAACGGAAGCGAATGTTTTGTCTAATAGGCTTCGCGCTCTCTCGCTTGCTCTGGCGCACACAGGCGCACCTTGGCGAAGATCCATGCACACTCACGCACACATACACATCCAGCGCCCCAACCCAGGTGAAATAGCAACAAATATACACACACACACACACAGCACCCAGCAGTCAACAACAGCTCTACACACACAGAGGCGAATAACAAGAACAACAACAATAAGGTAGCCACTGAATCGTAAATTCCTGTTGCTGGCTCAGCTCGGCTCGCTGCCGGCGTCGCTGTCAGCTAGCGCTGTTGTTGTTTGCCTTGCCCTATTGCGTGTTGTTGGTTGGTTATTTGATTTTTTTTTTTTTGCAGTCTGTTTAATTTTTTCTACTTTTGAGTTGAGTGCTGTTGTTGTTGTTGTTTTTAATGGTGAAGCTTTACCACGAACGATCGCAGTGCCCATTGTTACTATTATTTTTTCCTCTTTTTTTTTATATATTTTTATTGTTGTTCTACTTAGTCGCTGATCTAATGTATGATCATATCGTATATTTGTATGTATCCTAAGTCTATGTGTATGTGTTAGTGTGCATGTGTTACAACGTTAGTTGACTTCCTCATGGATGAAAACTGTTGTTCGTTGGAGGGGTTAAGTAAGTTATCCAAGCATACTAGTTCTTAAAACTTTCCAAATCCTTTATTTTTTTGTCATTCGTTAAACCTCATAGGTAGTTTTCCTACACTAGAGCAGGTGTATCTTGTTCTTTAAAGGGTATATAATCTTCGGTTGAGCCTGTTTTAGAGATCAAAGTTGGTTCTACTACACATTGTTGATTACAAGCTTTTTAGTTGGAAACAAGAAGAAGAAGAAGTAAAGATAATGCTGCTTGCTGTCTATCTGAACAAGCCACCAATTGTTACTCAATATGCTGCTGGGCTCAGAAAGTAGGTTGATGCTGTTGGGGACGCTGTCTTAATGTTTCGGTGTGTGTGTGACACATGTCCCACACATCGCTCCCACAATCAAATGCCGATCACAGTTGTACGAGAGAGACTGAGAGAGAGAGAGAGAGCGCCGCTCATAAGCTACATCACTCTGTCTCTCCCTCTCTTTCTCTCAGGGTCTGTTTAATTTCCTACAGCGCTCTGTTTGCTGTTTAACGAAAAAAAAAAAAAGCGTTAGACGAAACATGTCCACATAGCCATATATAAACATATACATGTGTACGTCTGTGTGCGTGTATTAGTGTGGCAGCCAACTGCCAACTGTTGATGACTGCGGCAACTGACTAACTGGCAGGGTTCTGCTTACTGCTGCCGCTGCTTACTTCGCTGCTGCCGTCACGCGGAACAGGTATCGCAGGTTGGCACCACCAAACACATGTACACTCTACCAGCCAGCTCCACTCCACTCCCCTACCCTCCCCAACCATTTCGCTCACCCATCCCCCCCCCTCTTTGCCTATCCAACCAACACCCCACCGCCGCAGCAGCAGCAGCCGACGATCGGCTTCGTCTCGTCGTCGTCGTCGTCGTTTTGGCCCGCTAACCGCCAACTGTTGTTTTTTTTTTTTTTTTACTTCGCTGCTGACGCTGGTTCCTCTATTGCTCTATGATTTTTTTTCTAATGCTTCCTCCGCCCAGCGCTCCTCCAAGCAGCGACAATTTGTTGACTGATTGTGTGAGCCACACACACACACCACACACAAACACAACACTCATACAATCATTTTGTTTTCTTCTTCTCGTCTTCGTTTCGTTTAAGTCATAAAGTCCCGTTGTTGTTGTAGTTTCTACCTCATTCTCGTTAGCTTTTGCTCTATGATTGTGTGTGTATGTGTGTGTGTGTGTGCAAGTGTAGAAATTCCTTTGCACGTAGGCAAATAAAAAAAAAAAAACTACCAGACGGAGTAGAAGAAAAAAGCTTGGCTCAAATGAGCGCGCTCAGAAAATAGAAAAAAAGGTCGTAAGCACCCCAAGCGTGTGGGCCGCCCCAATGCCACCGAGCATAACAAAACATACATATTGTCTCATATGTAAATACAAACATACAAAAATATATGCTTGCATTATAAACAAAGTCCTAAGCTCGCAATCGAAAGCTTTAGGCAAATGTCCAATGGCTCGAAACTGTCATTGAAATGTAATCGAGCCTCAGCTGTATGCGTGGGCAAACACACATACATATACATATGTATGCGTGCGTTGGGCATTCGTATTGCTGCATGGAGAAATTTAATAATAGGCACAAACAAAACACACAAACAGATCAGTGCCGTTGTCGCGTTGTCGCACAGTGGCCATCAAATGAGAACAAAAATAAATAAAATCAAGGAAATAAAAAACTTTTTTTCTACACACAAGAAAATTTTGTGGTTCTTGCAAGCTTTATAAAAGTTGTGCTTAACATAATTTCTTTATTTAAGATAAAGCTCACTTATCCTTCTAACATAGAATGTCCTCTGAATTTTAGTAAAATTTCTATTTGAATTCATCATTAATAAATCTACAACTATATTTATATTTATACAATTTTTAGTTATTATTCAAAGTAGATATTGGAATATCTAAGTTTTTGGTTAAACTGTTAAGTTTCGTCCCATTGTGCTTAAACATTATCACTAGCCTGCGCGCCTTTGTTTGTATGTTAAGTTTCTACTGGTTCCATTATAGTTATGCATAGAGCAACATTTTTGCGGAGGAGTTGAAACGAGAAACAACAAAGCAAGGGACTGAAACTTTATAGGGCTTAAAGCAAACTTTATTAAGTCTAGGGTTTTGGAATGGACGTCGAATGTTGTTAACTGAAAGCTGAACAAAAAACTCGTTACAGCGTCTGTTGACGCTTCAGTGAGCTCACTTCACTTCATTTCAAGTCACTTTGGCGATCGGCAGCTGAGGCTGCTGACTGATTTGTTAGCTGTTGGCCAACTGTCAATGGCGGCTAGCCAACTTTGGTTATGCCAATAGCGGTCTTTACTTATGACTAAATTACGAAACTTATATACAAATACATATATCAAGCATATATGTACATATACATTTGTTTGTGTGTAGCTTTGCTGACATTTTGTCAACCATAAAAAGAAGCATAAAAAGTAGAAGGGCGCTGCTTTCAGTTTCCCCTCTGTTACATCTCTCAACCAATGCTCCATCCGCCTGTCAGCAATATTGATCTATGCATGTTTTTGTTGTTCATGCTTCACGCCTCGGCCCACACATCTGCAGCACACACACACACACACACACAATAGCGACACTTTGGATGAGCTTTTCTTTCGTTTTATTTTATGGCGGTGTCCTTAATTTAGACATGAAAATGCGGGTCATGCGTCTGTTTGAAACATTCCGTTAACACAGTTCAGCGAATAGGGCAAAAAACAGCGTTTAAATGACACAAAATGTGCATTATTCTAGTGGGTATTATCCGGTTCTACCCGGGTCCATACTAATTCGGAGCACTGTTAAATAACATATTTCTTATGGTACCCCAACGAGTATATACTCGTTGATTTTACCAAACTCCATTTTATTTTTTGCGTTTCTCTTAACCACAGTGCTGATAACGTGCGTTCGAAGGAAGCACATACAAGAAATACTTTCTCAAAGACATACATACATATTTATTATTTACCCTTGAACAGGTATATAAGTATGTATGTACATAGAATTTGTGGTTGTGTACGATTGATATGAAAGCACAAGATAAAAGCTACTTGGAACCGTTATCCGTTTGCTGGGCAATTCATGAGAAAAGAATTTTTTCTTCTTTTATTTCGCCAGAAACAGAAATGCCTTTATTTTTTCTAGGAGCAGGCAAATGTCAACAACAACAACTGTAAAAAGCTTTATACAATTTACTTTTGATAACAAGACAGAGAGCAAGCAAAGAGAGCGAGAGCGTAATGAACAGAGAGAGTGATAGAGAAAGAGAACGCACCGGAAAGCGACATGTTTCATTATTTGGGATTGCCAATGACGCAAACATTTCAAAAGACTATGGGTGTATGTGTGCATGTGTGTGTGTGTGTGTCTAGCTTCCTTGCATGGAAATGAGAAATGTGTATTTTTAAAAAGGTGACCCAAATACAGCGTCCAGCACAAAATCCTCAGGAGAAGCAAACATACATACATATGTACGTATATGCACACATTCGTATGTAGATATAAAAAAAAATATGAAAAAAACAGCTGCCATCGTTTGCCTGTGCCATATCCGTGTCCACCCGCACCACCCAATTTAAACGAAGAGCAGAAACAACGACAGCAGCAACAGCAGCAAAACGAACAGCATTGAAAGAGGATCGTCTCGTTTCGATTCGGCTGTGCAGCAACAACAAACAAAGGCAGTCGTTTGCTGCTTTCTCTTCTTGCTGGGGTTGCTAGGGCGAATTGACAACGTCGCTGTCGCCAGCGTGCATATTTTTTTTGTGTATATGTTCTCCTTATTGCTCTCCTGGCGCGTCCGTGCTAGTGTGTGTGTTTGTGTGTCTGAGTGCTGTCGACGTTTGGCCCCTTGATAAAAATTGTGTGTGGTGCGCTGCTCTGCGCCACCTTCGCTGCAGCCGCAGTCGCAGCCGCGCACTCAATTAAGCTTATCGCGCACCGAGTGTGTGCTTGGATTTGTATGTCTGTGTTTGTGTGTATAAGTGCGTGCCTGTGTTGGGGATATTTGCGCTATGCGCTTTAGAGGTGACTTTCCTCTTGTGCGCGCTCCTTGACGCAACTGTTTGTTATTGAATTTGTCTGCCTGCTTGAGTTGGCATGCTTGTGGTGTACGTTTGTGTGTGCGTTTGCTTTTGGTGTCGTGTGCAAAACGCAGCAGCAGCAGCAGCAACAGCAACCGCTTTCGTTCAAAAATCCTCTTTGAGAGGATTAAATATACACACAGCTTTTGCTTATTGTCATGTGCTCTTTGCTCTGTGCGTGCTGCACAGTGTCGCACATGTGATTTGCGTTGCCATGAAAAGCAAATAGACAAGCATCCTAATTGACAGTCCACGGACTGTTTGATTTAAAACCAATGTGCCTTCTCGCCCAACCCCCCTCTACCGCTTGTCATTGTCACTCTTCCATAAACGGACAATGTCCCCAGCACTGAGAGCTTAAGGGTAGCCGCGACAGCGACGTCGACCGCGACGCTTTCAATTACATTTCATTTGCATTTTGTCGCTGCTTATTTATATACGTTTGTGTGTGTATTTATTTTGCTGATGTTGCCTTTTCGTTTGTAGGCATTCACACACACACACACACAGACTCACGCTGGCAAACTTAAGTCCTCAGTTGCCCCGTTTAGATTTTGTTCTTGCCATTTCCTTTTTGCTTTATTGCTTTGGCAAGCATACAAAATAGGAAACGATTTTTACCCTGGGCACCAACACATGCACACATACACACACACAACATGGCGCATACTTGACGCTCGCGGACATTGAGTCCAACAACGCTGGCAGCGACGCCGACGGCGTTAATTGAATTAAAGCGCTTACAAAATAAATAGGCAGCAGACGGATGTGCCGAACTCTTTAGCCCTACGGCACCTACTCCCACTCCACCCCCCACACCCCTCCCAAGATTTATGTGGTCTTACAAAAAGCAGGCCACGTGTTGAAATCCTTTTGACAGACGTTTGCAGATTTCTTTTTTATTTCTGGCCCACTTCCTTTGCGTAAGCTGAAACAACAACAAACCAAACCAAAAAAAAACCGAAGAGACAGCGAAAATTTTATGAATTTCGAAAATGTTGTTCGCCGTTTTGTTGCTATCACTTCTTTTGCTTTAGCTACATTCTTTTCTTGCTTTCGTCGTTGGTTTTTTTTTGGTTTTTTTTTGCTCAATTGCAAAACATATTTTGGTCACTGACCTTTTCTTTTATTTTGCCATTTTTGTTTGTGTTCCACTTTCTGATCTGTTGCTACTGCTGATGCTTATTTCGCTGCTTCTTCTTCTTTGTATTGTATTATTGCTGTAACTGAAGCTTTTCCTTTGGCAAGCTGCTGCTGTTGTTGAGCAACTGTTAATGTGTTGAGATCTCTCAGTTAAAAGCTCAACACAGAATTGCTTAAATAAAAACCCTGAAGCCTTCAAACACGTACACAGTATATATGCATGTTTATTTGCTGGTTAAAATAAAATTCTTGAGATAAAAGTGCAGCACGTCAAGTGATAAAAATCAGAAGCGCATCGACAAACAATGCGAGAGTTAACTAAAGAATTCAGCCGAAAAAGTCTTCAAAGCATGAACATTCACAAAAGTTGCAGAAGACGACGACAATGATGATGATGTTCAAGAAGAAGAAGAAGAAGCTTTGGATTTTTGCGGCTTTAAGCGCATTGCCAATAATTTTGCGTTCATTACAGCTGTGCTCGTGTAACAAAAACCAAATAAACACAATAATTAATAAGGGAACATATTGAAATGCCGGAAAGTATTGCTAAAGAGCAAGTATAATCATTTAAAGCACGCGCCTGCAGCAGCTAGGCAAGTGAGAGCGTGAGTGCGAGAGAGAGAGAGAGTGGAGAGAGTTGAGTAGGCGGTTGCGTATACTTTATTTTTGAATGTGTTTTTCTTTTTTAACAGTTGTTATAGATTGTTTTCAGTATTATTATTTTTTACTTTTGGCTGCAGCCAAACAGTAGCAAAACGTTGAAAAGTGTTAGTCATGCTTGGCGTCTCTCTCTTTCTTTCTCCTACTCTCTTACTTTTAATTGCTCTCGATCGCCGGCTGAACAACAGTTATAATTTGCTGAGCGCATAAAGCCTTTTTGGAGAGTGGCGCTCTCGCTGCCATTTGTATTTTTTCTTCTAATATATGTACATTGTTGTTGGTGTTGTTGCTGCCGTTTCATTAACAAAACAGCAGCAGCACATATTTATGTGTGATTAGTTACAGTTGTTGTTGGTTATGTTGGTTTCCTTTGCGAGTTGTGCTTATTGCAATACTTTGTATCAGTGTCTATATGTACATATACATACATATGTATGTGTGTGAAGTGGGTTAAGCTGGCAAAAAGGCAAATGGAGATTGTAGATTTGGATTTTTTTTTATACATTCAGTATGAGCGATTTTAATGTGATTTGCATAATTTGTGTGTGCGCGTGTGTGTGGCCTAGGCGCACAGGTGTTAATGCTGTCGTGCGCGAGCAGCGGAAGTGACGATGCTGCTGGGAACTGCAACCGCAATAGAAGCGCAGCTTTTATGTGTAGAGTTAGAAAGAGATGGAGCACACATGTACACATGTATGTACATATATAAATATGCGTGCATATCTATGTAGCATGTAATTATGCTGCTCTTAACGTAGATCGCTCACTCACTCAATTCCTCACTCATTCACTCGCTCATTCACTCAGTTCATTCAGAAAATTGCTTGTGGTTATTATTGTTGTTAATGTTGTTGTTACTTACAGGCCCAGGCACAGGCAGTGGCAATGGGAATTGAAATTGGAATGTGTCAGTTACTGCACGCGAATTGGGGATCTATTTAGACTCCCCAGCCCAACCCCACACCATTGCACAAACACACACACACACACACAGACAGACTTAAAGGGGTGCGGCCGAGTGGCGGCGACGACTGACGAACTGATCCGATTCCAATCGTTTGTGGGGATCGAGCTGACTGACGGACTGACGAACTGACTGGCTGGCGTTGCCAGTAGCGAAAACAAAAAGGAAATGGGAGACTGAAAATGACAAAGATCACTGAAGCAAAACCAAACAGCGACAACAACAACAACCCAATTTATATCTATGCATCTATACATTATGTACAGCTACTAGTTTTGTTGTACGTAGTATGAGATACAATATGAGATACAATATGCCTGAATGCCTTCACTGTAAAAATGGATGTAAGTCGCCGATTCGTAACCAGGTATTTGATTTGATTGACTATCCTACTAAGTGAGGTTATGTTGTCAGCATACAAAAATGTATTACAAATCTTAACTTTATTCCGACTAAACACAATATAACTTTATTTATTTTATTATAATAATTTTTTAAAATATTTTTTATCCTCAGCTTCAAATAATATATTCGCATATTATAAATTTCTAGGTAACCTTCTAAAATCTGCCAGTTCAAGACCTGTTTGACCCTATATTGAAAACTGTAAAACCGCAGTTTGCAGTTTATTCAGAAAACTCATTCATATTCATATTTAGTATGTATATTCATTTCTGTACAGATGTATGTTTGTATGTACTTACCTACCGATTCTTGAAAGCTTTAGTAATCCGCTCGTAGTTGTCTGTTATGGTTGCTATTATTTTAATTGTTGTTGCAATGCGGTTTTTCTTTTGTGTATAGAAAGTTTAAATGGAACAACTTTTAAAGCACATGCATTGTAAAATCACTTTTTGATTTGGGGTTTTGACTTTCTTGTGTTGGTTTCTTGTTGCAAAATTTAAAACATAGTCAACAATTGCAAATTGCACACAGTAGGTTATTGTAAATAAGTTCGAAGGCGAAACCAAAACAGAATTGAAAATAACTAAACACAAATACAATTCACAGCTGAGCTGAGCAAATTCGCCGCGTACAAGCAACGACGGCGCACGAACCTCCAATCAGAACTGAAACTTAGGGATGTCGACGCAGACGCTGTCGCCGTGTTGTCGTTGTCCCTGAATAATAATGTTTGTTGCTGTTGCTGCTGCTGACGCTAGCGCTGCCTCTGCCAGCAACGTCGGGCACGAACGACGGACGAGAACGAGAGCACGATCACGAAAACCGAACTGAGCTGCCAGGGCGGCAGATTTGTCGACTGTTCAAGGGGGAGGTGTTGGGCGGAAGAGTTGGATGGAGCCGATGTGAGTGCGTTTCAGAGTGTGTGTGTGTGCGAGTGCTAGTGTAAGTATGTGTGTGTGTTCGAGGGGCTGCCACGACGACGAACACGCGCGCCTGTTTTACGACGATGTTGGTGTTGGTATCGATGTCGCCGCTGCTGGGTGGATAAAATAATATCGTCTCCGCTCTGCTCCCGTTTCGTGTTTTGTAATGGCGGCTTTCAAATGTGATAAATGGCCGAGCGGTAGAGCCGAGCCACAAAAGCCTTCGTGTGCTAGTATGACAAACAATAAAATAACAAAAAAAACCGAAAGACTTAAAAAAACGTTAAGTGGGATGTTGACGGACGCGGACGAGCGGATGAAATGGAATGAAATGAGCGTTTGAATGGCTTGGGGGCCAGTAAAACCGACCAAAGTGCCAAAGTGCCGCAGTCGGCCCAGAGAAGGCGAAAAGAGCGTAAGAGTGCCAGAGAGAGCAGCAGCCGCCAGCAACTTGACATTTTGACTTGGCGCTCACGAACACAAGCGCAAAGCAATAGCAATAGCAACAGCGGCAGCAGAAGAAGTCACCGCTGCGATGGCGCTCTTCTCTGGTGCTCAATCTTACGCTCTCGACTCTACACTCTCCACTCGTGTGCTCTCAGTGGCCTGATAAGCGCATGTTGAAATCAACAGAGCGCTAGCGGCAGCAGCGGCGCTCGCTACCCATTTGGCTTCCTTTGCTCGTTCGCTATGACCTGCCAGCCCCATGTAGCTAGCCCCTACATCAGCCCCTCTCGTGCCCTGTGTACAATATGTACATTTACGTGCTGTCGCTGCCTCAGCGTATTACGAAATATGACAACAATGCAGTTTTGTCTGCTCGTCCTCGTTTCGCTCTGCCGCCGTCGCGACAACGTTGCTTCTTCTTGGATAGTTATTGCATGCTCAGCATAAAACTGCGTTGCCCGCTCTCGCTCTTCTCTCTCACTCTCTCTCTCTCTCTCTCTCTGTCTTGCTCTCTTTGCAAGTGGGTGGTTCTTTGGCAGTTGTTGCTCTGTTTGTTTATTTCTTCTCGCCTCACTTGCAAATCGATTGCATCTCGATGAAGTTTTTTTTTTTTTTTTGCTCGTCAGAAAACAACGCTAAAAATAGTAACAGGGAAATTTCTAACATGGCGCATAACGCGTGCAGCGGTAACTACAACCATTTTGATAAATGAAATCCCATTAGAAAAGAAAAACACAAAACTGGTTTGATCAGAAGCGTGGCCCGCTAGCTGGCGCGCGTCTAACTGAAACCGAAATCATTTGACTTTTCCCCGCTGCTAAACACTTGAGCTTAATGTATGTGCATATGAAATTTGAAGAATGGGGGAACCCTAGTTCCACTTTACAGTGTGCTTGATGGGTCAGCTAATAGCATTCCGATATTAAATACATTTATGGGCGTTACCCCAGAAAACAAAAACTAAACAGTACTATATAAAGCATCATTAACTTGATCGTCAATCAAAACACTTGGGATCTAAGTTTAAGAAAATAAACCTATTCCCCTTTCAGTGATATCATAGGCGAAATATGTTTTTAGACTTGTCAAATGAAAGCTGTTATAATAACAACTCTAAGAATTTTGATTTCTTTAATTGGTTTCCTAAGTAAAAACAACTTAAGGGCATCAAACTGTATGAGAAAAGTTCACCGATTGTGACAAAATGTAGTACAACTAGTTTAAACTCGCTTTTAATCTACATCGATGTTATATGCAAGTCTAATGATGACAGTTAAAAAGCTGATTCACTTAAGTGATTAGTCAGAATGCAAGGGCACAGAAACTCTGTTTAGCAAATCGAATCAAAATTTGCATTAAAAAGTTAAAAATTCTAACTGACACGGGGCTAATTCAAGTGGAAATTAAGTTCCTGGGTATCGCCCTGGGTTTATTGGGGTCTGCAACTGGGTTAATCGTGTGTGGAGGGGGTAAAAGGAGAAGGTAGCCTTGATCAACAGGTTTGTGGGTTGGCGCGCTTGTTTTTTCCCGCCACTGTTATAAATTAATTGCTTAATTGTTGTTGCTGCTGCTGCTTAAGCGGCATCATTTGATACAAAATTTGCTTTTAATTAAAAAAAAACTCTCCAAGCAGACAACAAATTTCGTGCGAAGGCGTCTCTCTCTCTTTCTATCTCGACCGCTCTCCCACTCCATCCTCTCTTACTGTGTGTGTGTGCGTTTGTAGAGATCAACCTTCGTTGCCTGTGCGTAGGGGTTTTCGTTTTCCTCTCGACAACTAACGCCTCCCATCCCCTCCCCTTGCGCTAAAACATTTGTCGCTCGTGGCATTTGTTGTATTTATTAGACCAAAGTCGTGCACTTCGTTAACGCTAACCGAATCCGTTTGCGTTTGCGTTTGCTGGCCGACTAAAAATCGAATCAACGTTCCGCGTGGGATTCTTAAATGCGTTGTGGTCGTCGTCATCGATGTTTTCACTTACGGTTTCGATAAGATAAATACCCTCGAAATACTTACTTAAATTCATTTAATCGGAAGTAATTATAAAATTGTTTCAGTTTATACTTTTATTTTATTTTTACTTTAATTGTCCTGTCTTTGAAGGTTAGGTTTTTTTGATATACTGGGAAAATAGACTTTTTTTATATTTAATATAAAACCACTTCAAAATATTCTTGACTTTAAAAAACTGAATATTTTACTTTCTTAATAAAAACAGGGTATTTCTAAGCCAATTTATTTATCTATTGTTATTTGTTTTTTAAATTAATCTTAGCTTATGCTTACTGAAACTGGTTTTTAGCTTAGTCAGCTTGCCCATCAAGGAGTCTCTAGCTCCAAATTGCTTATTGGTTTTATTTTATCTCATCGAAATCAAATGTGTACTAAGTATCAAAATGCATATAATTTGAATTAAATTATATGTTTACCCAAGTCGCCTGCGAAATGACGCATTTTATTGGATCGTTCGTGTTGCCTAACTGGAGATTTCTAATTAAGTGTGATATTTAATTCACAAGGTTGCTAATTCACAAGAATTGACAAAAGTTTAGTTAGCTGTGTTTATTTATAGTAAATCTTTATATTTATTTTAGTTCAGGTTGTTTCCACTATAATCAGAAGTGATCCTAATTTGAATGATGTATAACTGTTTATGTGTATTTATGGATAGCCGTGAGGGGAATGTACTGTGTTACCAACAAAGAAAACAAATACATACTAACAAACTGAACTTCCTAAGCTCAACGCATTAAAATGTCTGACCTAAATACCAAAGCCCAACGCAGCGCAGTGAAAAATATTTTGAGCCATGAAGCCCAAAAAGCGAAACTAAGGCTTTGACTTCATAAACCATCAAGTTGGGCTTTTTTTCTTTGTGTGTGTGTGTGTGTGTGTTTATGAGCTTAGATTTTCCTGCTGCGATCTCTCTAGACTTTGTCGAATTGGAATTCACAGCTGCAGTCCACTCCTGGTTGTTGTTGTTGTTGCTGTAACTGCGACTGCGACTGGCAACCATTTTTGTTTTATAATGAGCGCGCCCTTTTTGTAATGCAGCTCTCGCCTAACGTCTAACGGTACTAGTTGAACAGCTCAGCCTCAGCCACAGTCTTCGTCGCGGCTGCTGCTTCTGCTGCGTCTTGTGTCTTGGAAATGGCCTTCGTTCACTTTTCTCACACTTTGTTTTGTGGCGGCTGCTGCTCTGTACAGGGCTTGGCTCTGGAAGCTTCTTTGTTGGTTGGAAGAAAAAGCTGACGCAAAATAATTTGGTTTTTGTTTTTCCTCTTCTTGTGTGCTGCCGCCACGCAGAAGGCGAACTAGACGAAAAACCAGCACAAAGTGTGGTCTCCACTTGAACTCTTCCCCTTTGACTCTCTCGCTCATTTTGTGCTCTGACTCCATTCTCTTTTCTATACATACATATAAATTTTATATCTTCTGTTCCGATTTTGTTGTCATCAGCCGCTAAATTGTTATGAAGCTGCGATGGGGCTAACGGTAAAGTCAAGTTTATCGTAAATGGTGTATCGTAAATAAGCTTTGGACGTTCCTTTGACTTTTTAATTGCTAAAAGTTACGCTTTTCACGGCGATCATCTAGCTGCAAGAACCAGCTTCCAAACAAATAACAAAGCCATTGCAATAATCATAATTACAAGTTAACCTTAAGAGTGACACAAATCCAGCCATAGCCACAGCCACGACGATTGCCGCTGTGTTCGTTCGGCCTCTCGTTCGTTCCCAGCAATTAACTTCAAATGACACAAATGCCACCAAGGCACGCCACCACCAAAGCGAACCAAAGCCAACCACCCGCCTCGGCCTCAGCTTCACAGCCGCCCACATTTGCAAGTGAACGGCAACTTTGATGACGCCCACAATGCGAAGCAGCACCAAAAGCAGTTGCGGTTCATTTGATCGAAGATCTATTTTTTTTTTGTTTGTTGTGTTTTTGTCTCCACAGCTAGAGCATTCCATTGTAGGACTAGGCGAAGCAGCAACAGCAGTGGAGACATCAACTGTCTAACACTGTGAGAGAGCTTGCGCGAGAGCGAAATCTTATATTGTAATTGCCGCTCATCTTCAGTTATAGATGTGTGTGTGTGTGTGCACTTATGTTACTGCTATTGTAATATGTACAAATGTAAAGTGCAACGACAGCGCAGCACAAAACCGCAGCTGACTGCGCTGTCTGTCTGTCGTCTGCTCCGTCAGCTTCATTGAAAAACTGTGTGAAATTTTTACTCAGCCCGAGGATATACATACATACATGCACATGTGTGTACATGAGTTTGACTTGGTCTAACTTTTACAAGTGGTGAGCTTTGCTTTGTCTCAAACTTCGGCTCATTCAATTCAAATAACTCGTGATTTCATAAGCCTGTTTCGCTGTGTGTGCTGCTGCTGCTGCTGCTGGGCCGCTGGGAGCTGCAGCTGATTCGAGGCCATTTAAGACAACGACGCTGACGCTAACGCTGAAGTTGGCGTCGACAGCAAGTGCGCGCTGGAGCCTTGGTTGTTGTTGTTTTTAGCTCTTTGCCGCTGCAGTTAGATACCAAAGCTACAATGTTGTTGTTGCTATTGTATGTTTGTTTGTTTGTTTTTGTGTGGTATTGCAAGCGTGATGACCTTGAGCCGCTCATTTTAACCAAGTGGCTTTGTATTGCTGCATTTTATAGTGTTTTGTATGTGTGTGTGTGTGTGTGTTTGTTGGCGCTGTTACCCAGTTCCAGTTACTTTTTGGCATCTTGTTGAACTCTGCCCACTTTATCTGCTCGCCCAGACATTCAAAACGATCGCAAAAACTAATTTTTTTTGTATTTCTTTTTGTTATTTGCATTTTTGTGTCGTTTGTTATTGGCTTTTTTTTGCTCTTTTACTTGTTTCTGTGTTTTATTTTTTTTTTGTCATCTCTTTTGTGCATTCATTCATCGATTTTACTGACCGTAGCGCTGACAGTCGTCCAAAGTGTTGACAATTTGTTTCGTGTTGGCAACAAAAACAATTTGGCTTTGACAAAAGTTCTCGGCTTTAACTCAAGGCTTAAAGATTTCTTAGATTGCAACTGCAAATATTTCGCACAAAAACAAACGAATTGTTTTTGGTTCTAACTCATTCCATTCATTCATTCATTCATGATTACATTCATAATATATTCATACCATGAACACAACGGTGTGTAAAATGTGTGGCGTCACACGGGCCGTATGAGTAATATGCAAGTTAAATCATAAATTATAGAAATAAATACTTATAATTACTTATTGTTCAATTGAAGACAATTCACGACAAACTTTAAGCTATAAGCAAAGTTTTTGAAAGTCACAGGAAACGTGATAAAAACTTACATAAATTTATTCATTAAATCATTTCTTAATTAATTTATTTTCACAGCAGTTTTCTTTGTAACGAAAAGTGAAGAAATTTGTAAGAAATTTTGTGTGGAACGAAAAAAACCTTTCTAATTACTTTCCTATCAATTTTGGGAATCAATCACAATCAATTTTCCGGAAAAATGTATCACAAATGGTGAAAAATGGTTAGTTTAAGAGAGAGGGCAAGAAAAAAACTGCAGTCAACAAAAATCATGGCCCATAAGCCAAGGCAAACAAACAACAGAAGAAGAAGAAGAAGAACAAGAAACCTAAAAGAAGAAGAGCTTAAAGAAGAAGAAGAAAAAGCAGCACAAATAGGAATTCAGTTAACAATGTTCCAGTAATTTGTTGCTTCTATGCAGAATTCGTAACCTCGCTGAACTGAAAAATTGCCAGGGCCAAAAACTAAAAGCTTTACCTTCAATCGGCTAAGAGAGGAAGGTAGAAGGGGTAGTAGGGGAGTTAGCTAAGCATTTTTTGCTGCGACTTTATTATTAAGATATTATTATTTTCTTTTTTTTTCACCCGATTGTCACATTAAGTGACCCCAATTGAGTCTCAGGTGCCTTGAGAGAAGGGGCTTGCAACTGGGTTTGGGTTTACTGAGTTAGCAAGAAATGCGCCCGAAATGTTGCAACTGCAGCGCAACATAGTACAAAAAACAATTAAATAGTATCGTGAATAATTGGAGCAACTCAGCGAAGTTCACGAAACGTTTTGCTTTGCATTTAGTAATTCGCTTCTGAATCAGCTTCAGCCATAGGAAACTGCTGTCAAGGTAAAGTTTTTCGCTTAAATTCGGCTCCATTTCGTTGGCCATATGCCTGACCTCACACGGGTCTACAAAATGACAAGAAAAACAACAACTACTAAACTGTAAATGAGAAAATCAATAAATGAAATTAACTCAAATGTGTTTTTATGTGGCTTATCAAAGCGGCGAGTCCTGTTTTGCTGATAAGAAACTTTCTGCAGATAAAAAAAGGCAAATCAGCAATTTAGTGAGCTGATAAAGCCACAACACAATGCCTGACGTCCTGCCAAGAGAAGTTAGACAAACAAACTAACAAAACATGCTTATCGCCCTTGCGTCGATTAACTCCTGCATTTGGTTGCTGCCTTGTCTCGTATTTCTCTGTAATCTGTCGAGACTTTCAACTTGATGGCAAAGCACCCTTTAGCGGTCTAAGTGGGACACTCCCTTGAGAGGGTCAGCATAATTTATTTATTTGTTGTTTGAAAGAATTCGAAATTAATATTCATAAAATAAAAATAAAACAAATTATTTAAATAGAACTTAAACTTAAGTTTTATATTGTGTTTTTGAATATCTTTTGGTAAATGTAACTGGAAAGTTATCAACGCACAGCCCAAGCCATTAATAAAACCCAAAATATTCACAGAAGTTGTAAGTTAATGCCTGAAATCGAGTAAGTTCGTTAGATTTCCTTCGTAAATTCGAAAACGAAACTTTCTTGGCTGTTTTTGTTTGACTTTTAACACTGATTTTTGCTTGGAATAAAACGATAATCGAAATTCTGCATTTTTAAATCTTTAATCTTGTGTTTCAGTTGGGTTTTCTCATGAAAGCACTTTGAAAGTCTCATCAATATGCTTAAAAAAAGCTATATATATATATGTATATGTGTGAGTCGATATGAAAGACTGAACATTTGTATGTATGTATGATTGTATCCTTTACTGTGTGAGTGTGTGTGTGTGTGAGTCCTCAATAAAATCAACAGAAATGCGATAAACAGAAACTTTTTGTCTCTTCGCTGTCGTTGTTGTTGTTGTTGTTAGCTATCTTTGATATGAATCATTCAATGTTTATGTTCATGCTATAAATATTTGCTCAATAAAATGATATTTATAGCTGGCAAGGAGAGAGAGAGCGAGAGAGAGAGAGAGAGAGCTAAGAGCCTTGAACAGCTTAGGTTTCGCTGCTTTTCGATCTCCTGTTTTTTTTATATTTTTTATCTGCTTTGTTTTTTGGGGGCGTTGACCAAACGGCAAAGGCATAAGGCAAACAACAAATGCTCTTATCAGAGGCAAAAACACAATCCGGAATACTCAAATCCTCCGTCAGGGCGGAAGACCCGCAATGTGGCTTATCAACAACAACGACAACAATAACAAAAACCGAAACGAAACGAAAAAACCAACCCAAACGGTACGTAAATAGAAGGAAATGCGGTGAGAAAAACTTTGTTGTTGTTTTTTCCTTGCATTCGCAGTGCAGCGAAGAGGATGGAAAAATGAAGTGGCAAAGAAAATGTAATGCAACCGATAGGCGGCATGTAGGAAAAACCTTTGGCCGCAGGCAAAGTGCATTCGCCCCAAAGAGACAATAAGAGAGAAAGAGAGAGAGAGAGAGAAAGAGAGAGAGAAAAGTGCAATGCCAGGAGCATAGTGGACACAATGATAATGCCACCAGAGGCCGCAGATAGAAACCATTAGCAATCGATGGAGTTGAGCAGGGAGAGCAGGGCGAATGGGTGGGCTAAAGGGGTTCAGCTAGGGGAACCGGGACAATGCCCCCCTCTCCCTCTCCCCTTATGCACCAGCGACTAAAAGACATCTAAAGTGTAACAAAAAAAATTAAAAGAAGAATAAAACAAATGATTTACTATCAAGACGAAGTTTAAATACTCTTTTAGAATGGCGAAAAATATACAAATTATCAGAATTTTAGCTCAAAAGTTATGTTAAAAACTGAAAATGTAAACTAAATTCCTGCCCGAAAACTAGGAAAAGTTTTCTTGGTTCGTTAAGGTGCGCATGATAATACTCTTAACTACTTAGATCTGTTCAGATTAGATCTTTGGTTAGTTTGAAATGCTTTTACGCAAGCGCATCTTTTGATCAAAAGTTCCTAAAGCAGACATATGATTAGGTTCTTCAAATAGCTCGAAACTATAAGGGAAATGTTTCAATGGTGGACCTTGTACCTAAGTCGGACCCCCCGCCAATTTGGGTGAGTTTTGTTGTCAGCACGCTCAAAAAACTGTCATCACTTAGCTCTTAGATTAAACATTTCCTTAGAATTTTGATAGAATATCTAAAAGACTAAGAGATAATATAGCCATATTTTTTGAGCTCGAAGAATCGATATATTTTCTTAGTTTTAGGACGTTTCCAATTCAAAACACATTATCAAGTACACAATTAAAGCGGCATACTTCTCTTCCAAAGGGTATAATAGAAAGAAAAAAAGTGGCCGTGGCATGGAAATGTGAAAATGGGTGCATGCGAAGACGCCAAGTGGCTGCCCCAGCACATATGTGTGTGTGTGTGTGTGAATGTGGAAAGGGTTCAATGCACGATTTGTTTGCAGCCGCAGCCGCAGCAGCAGCAACAAGAACAACGTTCAATTTGTTGCCATGGGAAAATGTTGGAAATGGAAAAACTAAGCAATGTTTGCCAACAGAATGTGCAGAAGGATCAATTGGCCGAACAGCCCTCGCTTAAGCAAACAATTTCGAAATTCAATGACAATTAAAAAAAGTTGCGTGTGCAACTCTCGAGCCAAAAACAAAAATTCTGCGGGCTCTGCGATGAAGGATCGTCACATTTGATTGGCCTTAATTGAGGTCGAGCTTAATTTCTTTAAATGAATAGTAAAATCATCGTTGCACACGCGTCGTTAGCTACTGTTATGCAGGATCGAGAGAGAGAGAGAAAGAGAGAGGTAGGAGGAGTGGTATATGGTAGCGCATACGGTAGTTAAATGGTATATATGTGGGTAGGATCGATATCGGTGGGAATAGGCTGTCACAGTTGAGGGTTGTTGCAGCTAAAGAAACAAAGAAGTTGAAGGAGATTTTCTAAATCAAGAATAAAGAAAGAATATTATTATTCTTAAAGATGTGGAAGCATAAATAGAAATGCTAGAAGTCAATCTTGACACTTGTACAAGAAGTTTAAAGAATATAAATGTAATAAATATTTGTATGGTATGAAGGGCGTCTGTTAGTTAAGAGTTCTTTGGAGTAATTAGAATGTAATTGATAATAAATATTCATTACTTTTTTGACTAATTAAAACAAGAAAACCGAGTCTTTTAAGTAAAAATAACTTAAACTCCTATACCTTAATCGAAATACCATCGGGAATAGACTAATATCAGTAGAACTAAGATACACCCCGAAAACTCAACAGTAATGTCCTGCTGTGAAAGGACGAAGGTGTAAAGAGCAACAGAAATCAGTAAAAGTTAATCAGCTTTGACTAATGAATAAAGACACAAAACAACAAAAGACCAAAAGGACAAACACAAGAAGAAATACGAAATGAAAGGATAAAGGATCGTCAAAGATTGTTGAAGATGTGCGTGCTGCGATACGCGTGTGTTCCAGGAATAGCACAAGGACACGCCCACGCCAAAGTAATTTGAGCCCGCAGGACCAACTTGAGAAACTAAATTCGGTGTTGAGTAATTTGTGCCTTCCTCCCTGTGTGTGTGTGTGTGCTTGCCACATTCAGAGGCAACACAAATCTGTTAAGCGGTTAAACAAAACAGAAACATAAACAAAATCCATCCAACACAATCAGGCAGCAGGGGTTGTTGGCTACCAACTACTATTAAATATTAACCCCTAGCGCGGTGAGAGCAGGGCAGGGGAGTTCAAGCGACTGCTGATCGCATGCTGGTTAAGCTATTTCTGAACACAACCGAAGGGTCACATCCTGAGAGATGTGGGCCTGACTCTGACACAATCGAGACAAGCAGAAGGAACGAAAGAGCCCTAAAAATTGCTATTTAAATACATTATTCTATGGGTTTGTCGATCTTAATTTATGATTTGCTTTCGATTCGAGTTTTTTCCTTCTCTCAATTTTTACATAATGCCGCAGTACCCGCAGCTAGAGTAGAGCACAGTCGAGGATAATGCAAGTACTTTGTACTGTAATTGAAAAAGTATTCAAAGTTCCCACATGAGAATCAATCGAGTCGATTTTCAGCATTTGTTTGCTCCTTAACTTTTTATCTGCTCCAAGTGTGAGCCCGGGGCAAATGAACCATGAGTGATAAATGGTTTGAAGAAAATACCAATAGACCCTTTGATTCTGGTGCGATAGCAAAGTAATTAGGGTCGGAAAAAGTAGATATTTGGTTTTGTTTTTCTAATAACAATTGAACAGCAGGCAGCTGTGATCCTTTACAAATTACTAATAGCTCGTCTTTATATGCATTTCGATACATGATTGAGTCAAAAAGCAAAATCAATCTGCAATTTCGTATGGCAATTGGAATGCTCGATACTCTTCATTCAGCTATTGGGCCACTTGGAATGCCTATAATTAGATCAATCGCAACCAAAAACCTATTCTATTTATATGCAAATTAATCAAGCAAGGAGACAGACAGAGAGAGAGAGAGAGCAGAACTGAGCAAAATTCGAGGGATACATGAGGAGGAAGTAGCTAAAAAAGAACGAAGAGAAAAAGATACATTTACAGATAAACAGATGTGCTGCTGCTCAGCTAAAGAAGAAACAAAACCAAAAGCTATTAGAGGCAAATTCCTGTTCCTTTGTCTATGCACAAATTGCCGACACAGTGAGGCAGAGACAGAGACGCTGACAAAGGCAGAGGCAGAGGCAGAGGCAACGGCAGAGGCAGAGGCCAAACAGTAGATGCGCGCAGCTAAATTGCATTTTTATCTATTTATATATGCCGACAGAGTGCAGCAACTCAGTGCAGCTGAGCATGCGGAGGATTTGAAAGCATATTGGGAGAGGAGTCAGGGAGAAGTTCGACCGAACGCAACAATTTCCTTCCTGCTTCTGCAAAGCGCCTGGCAAAATAGTAGCTGTAATAATACAAATTTCTAAACTCAACTCGCCCAGATCCCAAAACCAAGATCTCACATCCCCACAGTCCACAGTGCCTTTTGCCTGTTTATGGCTGGCGATCATGTTGCTGCTGTAGGATGCTGCTACACATGAAAAGCAGGAAAAACTCCTTGGCTGCAACGGCCACACACACACACAAGAGAGAGAGAGGGAGAAAAAGAAACAGCCCCAGCTGCACTTACTTCTAGTTTCGCCTTCCAGCTTCACTCACAGCACGTTGTCCTCCTCCTATTGAACAGATCGCTGTGTGTGTGTGCGTGTGCACTCAGAGAAAAAAGTTGGTATTTATTTGCTGGTGAAGTTAGGATTTTTAAAAATAAGAAAGTAAACTCAAAATAGGAATTTCCTGTTCTAGTCTAGGATTTTCTACACAAAAATGCAATCTTCTTTTCTCTGAGTGTGTGTATTTGCTCCTAGCCTGGCGGCAGCCTGGAGTGTCTGTGTGTTGTTGCCTGTTGCCTGGTTCAATGAACTGCCGTCACCTCTTGGCGCTGCGCAGCAGCAGAGACGCTTGCAGCAGTGTTGTCGTTGTTGTCGGCATCGTTGTTGCCGCACAATCCTTTTTCTTTTGATTTTTCATTTGGCTCTCACCCTTCACTTGATCTCACTGCTGACTCTTGCCGCATGCCCCTCGATCGTTCGTTCGTTCGTTGGTTCAATTGCTTGCTTGCTGCATAAGGAGCTGTGCAGGAGTTTGTTTCAAGGGTTTCAGTTTATTTCGAGACAGCAACAACAGCAACAAGAGCAACAACGTTGTCTTGGGGGCTTTGGATTTCACTTGGCGTTTCGGCTTCGCGTGGGGAAATGTAAACATTTCATCGTCGTCATCATAATCGCTGCCCTGCTGCCTGGCTGCCTTGCCCGGCTGGTTTTATTCTCTCTCTTTACCCTCGTTGTGTGTTTGTGTGTGTGTGTATTGTGTGTTGGCCCCCCCTACTCCTGCTCCTCCATCCCTACACTTTGCTGACTCAACTCGCGTAGCGTATCCCTTTTTTCGCTGGAATGCGCTGATTGTTTACTCAAATGTGTATTTGATCTGTTGTTGCTGAGTTTTCTTCTTGCTTGTTGCTTCATTCCTGTTTTTTTTTTAGTTTTTGTCACTGTTGTTGATCGTTTTTTGTTTCGTTTTCGTTTACACGTCTTGCACTTGTGTGTTTATCCCGCAGGATTTTTTCAAAGGAATCGCCAATGCAGCGAAATTTTAACCTAAGAGTTGATCGTGTCACAATTCTTGACATGCCTTTCAGCTATTAGAGATCAGTTGAGAAGGGATGTAAGTTTGTGTTCCAAATAATTGTAAGGGTTATTCAACTGAACTGTTCAATGGGGAAATTCGATTGGGTACAGTTGAGCAGGATGTTTATATGAGCTATATAAAGGGTAAACAAAGTTTGGACAGCAAGAAGGTTGAAAGGTTTAAGTCAATTTGAGTTTCAAATGAGATACAGAAAGTATAACTTGGAAATACTTCGATAATATACTTAAATATAATTTTCTTCAGCATAAGATCCTGTTTAATACACATAGGAGCTATAGATATATAGGTTTTATAGTATGGAAACCAAGAAAGATATAACATATTCTTATGTTCGGATACTTCTAGTTTGTATTTCGAAGTCTAGGAATGTTTAAGGAAGGCTTCACAATCGTGGCTATTTTATTGTCTTTTGTGGTTTTCCTGTAGCAAAAGTAATGACAACCTCAATAAAATCCTAAACAAGTATTGCATTTGACTGCCTGGAGGATAGCTCCACATTTCAGTTCAAGTACAGTCACATACAAAGGATCGTGGCACAGAGGGACGACGCATCGTGCACGACGAAACAAGTTAGAGCTGTTGCAAGTCGAGATTCCCAGATTCAAAAAGAAGAGGCACGTTAACACAAAGCAAAGTCAGAAACCAAGTGCGCGGCTTAGTAAACAACAACAACAACAACAACCACCACCATCAACCAGCAGTGGTGCAAGCAAACGTTGCAAGCAGCGCGTGGGGGCCTAAACCTGGAACCTGGAACCTGGGACCTTGGACGTTGGCTTTAAGTGCCTGAGAGATCGA
This sequence comes from Scaptomyza montana, assembly GCA_018904305.1. NCBI lineage: Eukaryota > Metazoa > Arthropoda > Insecta > Diptera > Drosophilidae > Scaptomyza > Scaptomyza montana. Next base: position 20,060,532 of record JAEIGR010000001.1, on the reverse strand, counting down.
GACGTATAACAAGAGAATATCCTCCACGCACGTACAAAATGCCTGGCGACGTGTCTTCCTTTTGAGTTGAGTGTGGTGCTTGGGCGAGATTATTCATGACTTTATGGACTTTGGATGTGGTAGAAGGACATTAAAATTGTTTTAACGCCAACTCATCGGGTTTCGGTTCGGTACAGGGAGTGAGTGAGGATCAAACTGGTTCTGCTTTTGTATGCCACTCACAATCAGAAGTCGGAAAGTCAGGCTGAGAGGCCGCTCCTTGGCTTGTCGCTGGGATGTGGAATCTGGAGAAACCAGTTTGTTGACTCCTCTCTACCTGTTGCCTCGTTGCCTTGTTGCCTTGTTGCCTGTTGCGTCGCGGATCCCACGAAAAAAGGGATACTTGTGAGCAAACACAAACACAAACACACACATACACACGCACTTGTGTCTATATAAAAATAAAATATCATAACAAAACGTTGTTTATCCAATTTTTATGTGTTTGCCTTTTGCGCAATCCTTTCGTCCTCGCAATCCCCGATCACACTTTCAACGTTACTTTTTGTTTTTTATTTTTCTCTTTTTTCTCCTTTTTGGGTACAGTTTCGAAAGGGTTTCTTTGAGTTTGAGCAAAGGAATCGAAATACAAGCTAATGGAATTTACTTACAGAGAAACCATATCAAATGATTTGCTTGTTAGAAGATCATTTATCATCCAATGTCCTAAAAGCAAAGGTTTTAAGTGTGTGGAAAAGATTGCATATAAGTTTTCCTAAGTGTTCCCTTAGCCGCAACTTTTGCTAATCGTTGAACTCAAATCTTGTCGGATTAGCATAATTCTTTGTCAATTGTTGTTTGCCATTAGTTTTTGCCTATGTGCTTTGGCATAATAAGTTTAATGTTGGAGTTTATGTCGCAGTTGTTCAATTAGCTTTGCCTTTTGTAATTGTTGGTGCAAATATTTATGGGTCCAGAGCAGTGGGTTCGTGTGGAGAGCAAAACCATCGCAACAGCAGAGAAAGGCACTTTAGCTATTTGTTTTTTTATACTCTGTCCACATGAAATGGATGAAAAGGGTACATATAATGGTAACAGGCAGAAGGAAGCATCCTTGCGATAATAAAGTAGTATATATAGATTTTTGTTCAACATACATTGAGGGAATGATTATGCCAAGACCTTCTGCCTGTATGTCCGTTCGCCCGTCGATCTCAAAAACTAAAAGAACTAAAAACCTTCGACCATAGGCACGAAGTGTGTTTTTACTACGTATTAATGAATCTTACCGGTATCGATTAAAAAAGTTAACGATGACAACAAGTTTTCGATTTATTTTAAATTTCCATCTTTCTATAGAAACTTTAGCATAACATTGTTCTTCGGTGGGAATTTGATCAAAATTGGTCAACAAACACCGAAAATATCGAAGGTTCAAATTGTTTCTAGCGCGCGGTAAAAAGTGTAAAAATATTTATGAGTACAACTCTCTTTCTATCTCTCTCATTCGCTTGGACTTCACACATACTTGTTGATGTTGTTATAGTCGATACCGAAAGAGTAATTGCGTTTGTGCAATGTCCGTCATGGTGTCTATCCGACACCCTTTAAGCTAGAGACTTGAAACCTTGCAAATATCTTTATCTATGGCCGAGACAAATAAAGTGTCCAGATTGGTGTTCCACGATAGCTGGTGGCTGGCAAATCGATAAATTCGATAACTCAAAATCGATAGATCCTTATATTTCCCACACAAGAGTCAAAAACTTGTCGTTCCGAAAATTCTTTTTAACAAGTGGAAACGTTGTAGTCGGACGCAACGGGACGCAAAGGGGTGCGGTCACGGGAGGTATTAACGCTGCCTTAAACATAACCTTACATTATAAAAATTATTTTCAAACCGTGTTAATTCAAAATCGTGTTAAAAAACAGACCGTGTAAGATCAGAATTAGATGTACACCAAGTTAGGTTTTTACACGGTCTTTGTTTTACTCAAATTTGAATTAATACGGTCTAAAAAAAATTTTTTTTTAAATATTTTTTAACACAATTTTATTCCATTTGGCACGGTTCAAAATTTTGTTGGCTTTAATTATATTTGTCAGATTTAATTTTTGCGAAATGTTGTTTCTTACACGGGTTTTTTTACACGGTTGTTTTCTGGAACCATTCTACCGTGTAAAAACAGAATTAAATCGCAAAGAATTTGGAAATACGAGGTTTCTTCTTTCGTTGCGGAATCTGTTCAAATAAGTACAAAATTTGTAGAGCTGTGAAACAAGTCATAATTGAATCGCTGAATTGTTAAAAATGAATTTACATATCAATCTTTTTACAATTCTATTGATGGCTTTACCATTAAAGTCAGGTTATGGATCTACAAGTGAATCGGTTAGTGCCCCAAACAAAAGTATTATTAATTCTTCCAATACTAATTTTGCGTTACAATCAGTGCTTTGTGGAATTTAAGGAAGAGGATGAAATGTGTGGAAAATATTGCTATAAGATAGTCAAACCGTTGCTCAAAAATTACGCCACTGTTCAGTCAAAGGAAGAACAATTTCAAGAATTACAAAAAAAAATCAATGATCAAGAGAAAAATATCCGGCAAAATGAATATGAAATACAACAGCTTAAATCTAATGTCAATGCAAAAGATAGAGAGATAGAAAACAAAGATTATCAGCTCGCTTTAAAAGATAAAGAAATAGAAAAAAATAAAAACCAACTCGCCTTGAAAGATAAAGAAATAGAAAGAAAAGATGATAAAATATCTTTTAAAGATAAAGAAATAGATAGAAAAGATAATCAACTCGCCTTAAAAGATAGAGAAATAGAAAAAAAAGATAACCAACTCGCCTTAAAAGATAAAGAAATGGAAAGTAAAGATGATAAAATCTCTTTTAAAGATAAAGAAATAGAAAAAAAAGATAATCAACTCGCCTTAAAAGATAGAGAAATAAAAAAAGATAACCAACTCGCTTTAAAAGATAAAGAAATAAAAACAAAGATGAAATAAAAGACACCACCTTAAAAGATAAAGAAATAGAAAGAAAAGATAATCAACTAGCCTTAAAAGATAAAGAAATAGAAAGCAAAAATAATCAACTCGCCTTAAAAGATAAAGAAATAAAAAGCAAAGATGAAATAAAAGATAACCAACTCGCCTTAAGAGATAAAGAAATAGTAGAAAAAGATAATCAACTCGCTTTAAATTCAGCTAAAATCAAAAAGCTTGAAAGTTCTCTCTCTTCAAACTGTCTGGGTAAATCGACCGATGTGTATATGTTTAATTTACCCAATATTGGGCCATTCTCTGTTTCCTGTGACTCCACATTGGCAGACTCCGGTTGGACTGTATTTCAGCGACGAGTTGATGGCAGTGTTAACTTTAACCGTAATTGGAATGAATATAAAGAAGGTTTTGGAGATTTGCGCGGAGAATTCCATATGGGACTGGAAAAGCTGCACTTATTGACACAATCCCAACCCCACGAATTGTATATCCACCTTGAGGACTTCGAAGGCGAAACTCGTTATGCAAGATACAGTCACTTTGTTGTTGGCAGCGAGGCAGAATGGTATGAGTTAAAAACGATCGGAGAATATTCTGGAAATGCTGGCGATTCATTACAATATCATTTGAACATTAAGTTTACAACAAAAGATCGGGATAATGGTATGCATAGAAAAAGTTGTGCAAAAGCATATAAATCTGCTGGGTGGTTTACATCCTGTTTCAGCAGGTAAGTAAATATACAAGATATGATTTTTTACATTTCAAATTTAATATATCTAAATGCTTTCTCGATTTGTTGTCTATTAGTAATTTAAATGGAAAATATACGAGGATTGCTGGCAAGGGTGTTCTAAAAATCGCTTGGAATCATTGGAGTGACAACCCAATTAAATTTGTCCAACAGATGATAAGGCCAATATCCCAATAACGTGTCAATCTATTAACTCTTTTTGATGAAAATATGTATAAAGATTTACAAATTTCACATTCATCAAACGAATTCTAATTGATTATACGAAATAAATCTCAACAAGCTGATTAAACTATATTTTGAGGTTTGTTAATATTATTTTGCAGGTTTTTACTTTTACTATTTTTTGTTTATACTCGAAACGGAAGGTAAAGAGTATATTGGGTTTGTGCAACGTTCGTCATGATATCGATAAATCCTTTTATTTTCCACACCTTTACAGATGGAGTTACCAAATTTGGTAGGAATATGGCTGGTGGCATCCCTGAAAGATGTGCATCAGCCAATCTTTGAACGCAGCGTACATCCCTGCCGCATCCTTACCTCCTTTGGATCAGGCTATTTTTTGCCCGTTTTGAAACAGGTATCGATCGAGTATATCGCAGTCGGTTGCGTCCGACTGCAACGTTTCCACTTGTTTTTTATTGTTATGGAAAATGGTGCGAAAAAAGGCAACAACATGACATAGAAAATCCACAGAGTAGCAACAACAGCAGGAAAACAGAAGAAAAAGGGCGAAAGAAAAATGCTGGCAAATGTTGTGTGAAAAGTCACAGTGCGAGCGCGAGTGCGAGTGTGTGTTTGTCTGGGGCAAGTTGAATGACCTGCTTATGCCACGGTGAAATTCCAGATCTAGCCCCAGTTCTGACTTTGACTCTGAGCTGGTGTAATGAAGGGTTTTTTAAGCGAATGCTCCTCCAAATGGGCAGCCAAGTGACACAGCTAGAAAGTGGGTAAGGGACAGAGGCTGGGGCAAAGAGAGATGAAGAAGAACTTGCTAGAGATTAGAAACGTCATCGCTGCGGTTTTGGGTTGTTTGGTTGTTATTTTCACCTGTTGCCGTTCTCAGGATGCCAGCAACAATTGCTGGCGGGTCAGCGCGCCTGGGAAAGCACTTAAATGGTTTTTCATGCTCAGCCAGCTTTCCCAAGGAAATTGTTATAGCCAGTTTGCCAGTTGGTTGTCTTGCATTTTGCTATTGCGGTTATGGAATCGCTTTTGCCATGCTTTGCTTTTTGCATTGGCTTTTGCTTTGATTTGGGGGGCCCCAGGAAGCTGCACAAACCACACAAAATGCTTGCTGGCAGGCCGTTGGAGCCGTCCAGCACCGTATACGTAATTTTGTTGCTGACCAAGAAGGAATCCACAGCTCAACCACAGAGACCAACCAGTCTAAGTCTACTCGAACAGCTCCACTCCAACTTGTGCAAGTCGTCGACATTGTCGAGTCTAACCCCATTTGAGAGACTGGCATCTTTAGCAATCTGTTGCTGTTGCTTGCCGCTGTTTAAATTGCTGAAGGAAACGCACGAGTGGCGCAAAAGTGGCGCAGGAGAGAGAGCTACACACATACATCATAACACACACACACATTTGTATGCCCTACTCTCTTGGTTCATTCAACTTCAAACAGCACAACAGACACGGGCGGGCAGCAGCCATAGCAGCTATAGCGCAAGTCTAGCGTTACACTGGGAGAGTTCTTCGGTTTGGCAACAAAGTTAAGTAAAACTTGCAAGCAGAGGAGGCTTAAGTTACTCATTCAATGCTATACAAGAGATCGTTTAAGATTAATAAGAAGAGCTCAAACAATCGATGTTAAAGTTCTTCAAAATGGACCTAAGAAATTTCAACAACATAGAAGTAAGTTTAAGTATATTTTTTGTATGTTTGTGTATGAAGTTTATATAGAAATAATTATTATATATATATATTTTTTTTAATCTGCAGACAGTCAATTTTTATGTTCAGTGTTATTTGCAGCACAGGCTGCCTGGCTGGATGGCTGCGTGGATAGATGGATGGATGGTTAAGTTGGGTTGGGTTGGTTTGGTTTGGTTTGGTTTGGTATGGTTTGGCGCTAGCTGCTTGGCTGACTGCAGCCAGCTGTGCAGTCGTCTGAGTAGACAAAGAAGAAGATAAAGAAGCGACGCAACGTCTAATGCTCGATATGCCAAAGTCACAGTCAAAGCCAAAGCCGATGCCGAAGCCAGCTGGCAACTGGGAGGTATGACCACACTGAGGCAGAGACGAGAATACTTAAAGAACAAGAAAGAAGGATGCCCAATGCTGGGAAGTTGGGGCCTGGAACTCGGATTGCAAGCGGTGCATTGGCCCGGTTTCGTCTTCTGTGGCAAACTTAACTCAAATTGCAACAGCAGCAGCAACAGCAACAACAAACAGCGGCATGTTTAACAAATGTTTTTCATGTTGAGTGCGTTATGTTTCTTGGAAAGGATTTCTTTGGTTAGCTTGTCATGGCCATGTCTGGTACGCCCCTTTTGCCTCCCCCTTTAACAGTGCCATCATCATGAAAAATTAACGCATAATAAAATGCGACACGAGTCGAGCAAACATGAAACATGAAACATTCAAATGCACAAATGTGGCAAAAGCGCCTCGTTGTTGCACTCAGGAAGTTGTGTGCGTGCGTGTGTTGATTGACGCTTATTTGGCAGCCAGCTGCCAGTACCTGCCACAAATGGCCACTAAACAGATCCTGCAGATCCAACACACATTTTGGGTGGTCGTCAACTCTTGCCCCAACTGAGATTTTTGTCTTTGATGTGTGCAGCGCGAGTTCAAATTGTCAAAGTCATAAAAGAAACCCAAAAATGCTACCGCACTGAGCTCGCCCTAAACTGTGGCAGGAGTTTCGTTCACTCTTCTTCTTTCTCTGTGTTTTCTGACCATAAAAAACAATCAACATGATTTTATTACGTTTCCCACAAAACGCAAAAGAAACAATATCTGGCAGGCAAGCCGAAAACTCAATGCCCTTTAAGACGAAAATTCATTTGATGATATTCAAATTCATGATCCCAAAGCTCTGTCTTACACGTAGAATCATACTAAGGATACCATTGATTGCAAAGGATCTATCCGTTTAAGTATCTTAACTTAGCAAACGAGCTTTCCTTGTAATACTGTTTGACTTCGAGTTATACCCGAAATTGGTTGGCATGTTGGGATGTTGGGTCGAAGAGCGAACCTAACTATGAAAACGTCTGAACGGCTTCGGTTCGTTCATACTCCACGGGATATGGTTTTGTTCTGGTACTGATTCCACTTTAGAAGTACATATTTTTCAAAAAGGTCAGAGCTATCCTTTGCTATAAGATCGAAGAATTCTTCTTCAATGCTTTACAAAACTTACAGCAAAACGAAAATACCTTCACAAAAAGAGTATTAAAACAATAAAACATTCTTGCACTTTTTTTTTTTGTTTTTGTTAATTTGCAGGAAACTCGGTTTGCTTCTGCTTTTTGCTGTCCCAACCAGCCGAAGGGTTAATGAGCGGGACCTTTTGGGGTCGCTGGCTGTACAGAAATAATGCTGCAACGTTTTTTTTTCAAGGAAATTTCAAAGGAAAATGTTGAAATGCAGAAAAGAGTTATAGATTTACCAAAGATACACGATAAGCGGGCGCAGACGGTTGCAGCTAAACCAAAAAACAAAGTGAAAAAGAAAACGAACAAGAAACCAAGCAACGAAAAATTGATATAAGTTCAAGCTGAAATTTCATTAATTCTTGAGTCGGCATAAAAAAAAAAAGGAAGGCTGCGAAGAGACCATAAAATATTCAAATAACTTGCAGGCCGCATAAAATATAAATTAAAACGAATTGCAATAAAAAATTCAACTCCCGTTTCAGAGTAAAAGTGTGTGTGTGTGTGTGTGAGTGTGAGTGTGTGTATATGCAAGGATTGATCGCCTCCTCGAATGACATATTATTTAGCAAATTGAAAAGGCAAAAATGAAAAAGCGAAAAAATAATTTTGCAGAGTTTCGCACGTTACAATTACGGCGAGTCGTCTGTCAGTTGCAGCAACCCCTTACCAAAGAGGGAGACAGAGAGAGGTAGATATAGAAAGAGAGAGGAGCATACTTGAAGGGATTGCAAAGTTGTGCTTCTCCTGCTTCTTCTTCATCTTCTTCTTCTTGTGTATTGTGCTTTTGGGTTGGGCTCACCACACCACATACACTTTGGAATGCAAATCAACGGCAACGTAGAGAAGTCAGGAGACAGACAGACAGAGAAAGAGAGAGAGAGAGAGAGCGAGTCAGGGTTGTCGTGGCCCAGGCGATAAAAGTATCCTCTGGCTTTTTGAGGCTGGCACGAAAACGAAGGCAAGCGCACCAAATAAATAACTTCTTCAGATCCCCCTACAGAAAGCACTTCACTGATGATCGTTGATGTTGTTCTTGTTGTTGTTGTTGTTGTTGTGTATCTGTGTGTGTTTTGGATACACTCCGCTGACTCTCTGCGCCTGGCAAAGTCTTGAGCTGCACCCTGTGGCGGCGGGCCAATTGTTTGCCGCACGTCCTCGCCTCGCTAGGTGACGGCATGGAGTGTACGAATATATGTATACATATGTACATATATCTCAACAAGCACACACACACACACATACTTATATATGTGCTATGTACACAGTAAACAAATTTTTGTTTAACTTAAGTAACATTCGGCGCATGAAAAATTATTCTTTTTTCAGTGGCTTAGAGCGGGAGAAAGAGGGAGAAACAGAAAGCGATAGAGTATGGGTAAACAGCAAAACGATTTTTTTACAGTGTATGTATCTATATTTGATCGTTCTGCTGTGTTTGCAGCCCCATCTCTTCCAGCAAGTATCTCATAAAGGCATGTATGTATTTGCTGATTGGGCGACCCCTTGGCAAGTCAAGCTCCCGCTGCATGCAGGCAATCTTCAAGCAGCACTGTTCGTGTCCCGGTCCCTATCCCAGCGAGCGAGTGGCTTAAAGTGGTGCAAAAGATAATGAAAGTCAATGTCTGTGCAAGGGTACAGGATATGCAGTATATACACAAGTATATATGTATACTATATAAATCGGCTTTTTGGGTTAACATCTCCAGCTCCAATGAAGACAAGGCAATCTCTTTGTCTTCGAGTGCTCAGCAGCCCCTTTAGCGTGAGACGGGGCTGGGGAATTTTGTCTTTCCCATGTAAGTATCTCTTATAAGTATGTCAAAATGGAATGGGAATCTTCGTTTTGCTTCAAGCATTGTAATTACATTAATTTGTTGCTGTTCAAAGCTAAACGTTAAAAGGATAATGTCCAAAAAGAGGGTCTTGGGTATGCATACTAGCTAACAAACATGAGAATCATGAAACGAATACTAGAACGAACAAGTCATCAGATCGTTCAAAGTTCACTTCCTATCAAATACACCGAATTCTGTTTTTACACGGTAGATTGGTTCCAGAAAAAACAGTGTAAAAAAACATTGATCGTATGCAAAAAAAGGTGATTGGTTCCTTATCTTTAAAACCTAAAATTATTTTCAAACCGTGTTAAATCAAAAAAGTGTAAAAAAGACCGTGAGAGATCAGAATTAGATGTACATCTAATTTTGTTTTTACACGGTCTTTGTTTTACTCCATTTTGAAATAATACGGTCTGAAAAAAATTTTTTTTTCATATATTTTAACACAATTTTATTCCATTTGGCACGGTTCAAAATTTTGTTGGCTTTAATTATATTTGTCAGATTTATTTTTGCGAAATGTTGTTTCTTACACGGTTTTTTTACACGGTTGTTTTCTGGAACCATTCTACCGTGTAAAAACACAATTGAATCGCAAAGAAATTGGAAATACGAGGTTTCTTCTTTCGTTGCAGAAGCTGTTCAAATAAGTACAAAATTTGTAGAGCTGTGAAACAAGTCAAAATTAAATCGCTGAATTCTTTAAAATGAATTTACATATTTGTCTTTTTACAATTCTATTGATGGCTTTGACATTAAAGTCAGGTTATGGATCTACAAGTGAATCGGTTAGTGTCCAAAACAAAAGTAACACTAATTCTTCCAATACTAATTATGCGTTACAATCAGTGCTTTGTGGAATTTAAGGAAGAGGATGAAATGTGTGGAAAATATTGCTATAAGATAGTCAAACCATTACTAAAAAATTACGCCACTGTTCAGTCAAAGGAAGAACAATTTGAAGAATTACAAAAAAAAATCAATGATCAAGAGAAAAATATCCGGCAAAATGAATATGAAATACAACAGCTTAAATCTAATGCCAATGCAAGAGATAGAGAGATAGAAAACAAAGATTATCAGCTCGCTTTAAAAGATAAAGAAATAGAAAAAAATAAAAACCAACTCGCCTTGAAAGATAAAGAAATAGAAAGAAAAGATGATAAAATCTCTTTTAAAGATAAAGAAATGGAAAAAAAGATAATCAACTCGCCTTAAAAGATAGAGAAATAGAAAGAAAAGATAATCAACTCGCTTTAAAAGATAAAGAAATAGAAAGAAAAGATAATCAACTCGCCTTAAAAGATAAAAGAAAATAAAAACAAAAGATATTCAACTCGCTAAGATAAATTCTGCTGAAATCAAAAAGCTTGAATCAAAGTTCTCTGATCTTCAATTAAATTCTATCTCTTCAAACTGTCTGGGTAAATCGACCGATGTGTATATGTTGACTTTACCCAATATTGGGCCATTCTCAGTTTCCTGCGACTCCACAATGGCAGGCTCCGGTTGGACTGTAATTCAGCGAAGAGTTGATGGCAGTGTTGACTTTTACCGCAACTGGACTGAATATAAAGTAGGTTTTGGAGATTTGCGCGGAGAGTTCCATATGGGACTGGAAAAGCTGCACTTATTGACACAATCTCAACCCCACGAATTGTATATCCACCTTGAGGACTTCGAAGGCAATACTCGTTATGCAAAATACAGTCACTTTGTTGTTGGCAGCGAGGCAGAATTGTATGAGTTAAAAAAGATCGGAGAATATTCTGGAAATGCTGGCGATTCATTGAAACATCATTTGAACATGAAATTTTCAACAAAAGATCGGGATAATGATGAGGGTGACGGAAATTGTGCGATGGAATTTGCATCTGCTGGGTGGTTTAAATCCTGTTTTAGCAGGTAATTAAATATACAAAATATTATTTTTTACATATCAAGTTCATATATATCTATGTATATTGTGTCTATTAGTGATTTAAATGGAAAATATACGAGGGAATATGGCGTGGGCTATAGAAAAATCGTTTGGAATCCATGGAGTCGAAACCCAATTAAATTTGTCCAACAGATGATAAGGCCAATATCCCATTAACGTGTCAATCTATTAACTCTTTTTGATGAAAATATGTATAAAGATTTACAAATTTCACATTCATCAAACGAATTCTAATTGATTATACGAAATAAATCTCAACAAGCAGATTAAACTATATTTTGAGGTTCGTTAGTATTATTTTGCAGGTTTTTACTTTTACTTTTTTTTTTGTTTATACTCGATACGGAAGGTAAAGAGTATATTGGGTCGGTTGCGTCCGACTGCAACGCTTCAACTCAGAAACATGAAACGAAGTTTCTAACAGGGATAAGTCAAATATTTGCCAGGTGTTTGTGTCAATAAACAAATCTGGCGACTGTTTGATGAGGATACGCGTTCCGAAAAAGGAAATTGATTGCGTGTAAAGAGGGTACACGTAGCGAGTGGTAGGGTGAGAGTGCCGAAATGAGCAACATAAATATCAAAATTTTCTATCTAAAGCGGGGTTGAGATCCTTCTCAAGGAACGCAGCAACGTGGGAGAATGAAAAACCTAAAAAGAACAAGGCATACCAGCTGCATTGAGATAAATTGTGTTTGACCTAAGGGAAAGGGTTAATAACGAAGGATACGCTTAACGTCAAGGTCCATTTAGGGCAGCTATCGAAGGCATTTTATAAATACGAAATCAAGTAATCAACATTGAAACACAAAATTTCCCTGGGAAACGAAAACCAGTTGATTGTTGACTTGATTTTTGTTGGTTGCATGTTGAGGGTGAAAGTTGCAACTTGTTGTTGTTGAACCTAATTATGACAGCGTGACGGCGGCAGGACAATGAGCTTGCTCTCTCTTTCTCTCCCTCTCTTTCTCTCTTGCTCAGCAGACGCTTGAAATTGTTCACAGGATAATCGTGCAACGGTTCGTGGCCGCTGCTAAATGCGCGTGAAAGGGAAGCAGCTCACCAAGGTAACAAGGTAACAAAGCTACTAAATTGGCCAACAGGTTCAACAATTTTATGGTAATTTAATGGCACTTTCCATGGTCCAGGGCTACTGTTCAATTGGTTCACACGGCGCTCAAACGCATGTCCAGGTACAGTTTCGGTCTCTCTTTTGTAGTTCTCTTAATATAGCTTCGTCATATCCGATGCTAAGAACTAAAAAAGGTCGCGCAGCAATGTTTCCGGATTTAAAGCCCAAAAGTCGTCATTAGCCAAGATAGAAGCGAGAGAAAAAAAGTGAGAAAACCAATTAGAGACTGTTGCTGTAGTTGTTGTGTCTGTTTGCTGTTGCGTGCATCGCATCGGAAGTTCCCACATGACAACAAATTATGACGCAACATTATTTTTTCGGTTGAGACTTCAACTATGAGCAAGAAGTGCAGCAGGTGTATCTCGAAGCTATAGAATAGTAAAAACTTAGACAAGGATTTAAGTTCAAAGTTTCTTAGCAAAAATTTATTGCATAAGAAGCTGAGGAGTTGTGAAAAACAAATGAATTAATAGGTTCAGAAGTTAGGAAAGAAATAAGGTAAAAAGTAAGAACAGTAAATGGTTAAGGATGTAAGGAACTTATTTAGTTGGATTTAAGGACGTTATAAGTTTCTTTAATCCACGATATACAAAGTTCTAGAATCACAAGTTTTTCTTTATGAAAAGAAGATAGTAAAAAGGTAAAATGCAGATATGGATACATATATTATGAAGTTAGTAGACTAAAAGACAACTTTAAAGGATTTAAGGACAAAAAAACCAATCTTAAACAGTTCTTGAACAGTTTAAATAGTAATTGAGCATAGGTTTTGTAGGTGCTAAGTGTTTTTATTTTAGAACTCGTAGGAGTTTATAAGATTCTGAAGAAGTTTAAAGTTTAAGTTGTTTTTTATCATTACTAGATTTAAGGAACTTTAGATTTAAAGCATTATAAACCTTATCTTAAATTCATATGATAGAAAGATAATCTTAAATATAAATCAATTAAATGCAATAAGGAAGTTTTCAGTTTTCCAAGAAAAAATCTCTATTGAAGCTCAAGAAATGTATTAATTGCTGATTTCAAGCTCAATTGAGTTATTTATTATCCTCTCTCTCCATCTTTCTATCTATCCATCCATACACTAAAGAACTTGTCACACTTGCCACGCCCCATTTGTTGTGGCATAGTCTCAAGTCGCAGCCCGTTGTGCACATATTACTTAACTTGTCTCTAACGGAACGCAAGGTGTGAAATAGCAAACGTCTTCTTCTTCTGCTTCAAATGCTACCTGTTGCTGTTGTTGTTGCTGTGATTCTTGGTGCTTGGCTACGAAAGTGTGTTGAATCAGGTGCCGTTGTCTGGACGCTGTCCAGTTCGCAGCTTGACGTCGCAAACGCATCGTGAGCGCACAATTATTGTAAAGAATCCTCCCCCTGCCAAACAGAGAGGCAGAAAGAGAGGGAGAGAGACAGATAGATAGAGAGTCGATAATTTAGAAATCTTTTTAAAGCCATTCCTATCATCATATGACTACACTCTAGCCCCAAAGCTAGCAAGAACAAGCAGCAGCAGCAGCTTCATTTTTTTTTCATTTTGTATCTCAGGCTTTCGTGTATCTCATATTTTTCGTGTATCTCATCATTGTCGGGGATTCTTGTTTGGTTTGATTTGTTTTTCGTTGTGCTAATTGTATTTTTTGTTATTTCACATCTTTTGTGGTGTTGATTGGACCCTAATAAAAGGAATTGAAATAATATATCGAAAGAGAGCCTTGATGTTAATTTTTTGTTTTCTAATCTCTTTACTGTTCTAGTATTTTGAATATAAATGTTTGGTTGCTTTTGAAGAGAGCCAAAAATATTAAATCCACTTAAAATAATGACAGTGGCATGTAAGATATCTTTTTTCCTTACTGCACAAACAGAAATAACAGAACTTTAGAAGAAAACTTATTCAATTTTGATTTGATTTACTGATTGCTTTAAGAACTTTTCCTTAACGCATTAAGGACGACATCTTATAAATCTAAAGAAACTCGAAAATGTTCAACATAGTACTTTTATATCTAAAGCTTGATTTCAGTTTTATACTGAAAAATCATTTCAAAACTTTAAGAAACTACAAAAACTTCAACATTACGAGGATCGCCTCTCATCCAAGTGGTTTCCTGCATACCCAACAAAATAACCAAATTAACTTATAGAACTTTAACAGCCTGAACAAATTGAAAACTATCTATATTTCTACCTATAACATAGACCAAGACAAATATGAAAAATCCTAAACTAATTTATAACACGTGTAATCACACACGGAGGTCGCTGACCGGCGAGAGAGAAATAAAAGAGAGAGAGAGAGAGATCTTTGAGTCAACCTAGATTGACAAACGAGATTCAAAGCAATCAGACAGTAGAAGAAGTGAAGGAGGAAGAGAGAGGGAAGTAAAAAAGGTTGGGAAAGCAACAGAGCGTAAAGGTAAGGAGCCTCTCTTAAGGAAAGGGGGAGACAGGAGTCTATCCAAAACAAAAACGAAAGATGAATAAAAAATGGAATTGTAAATAGTTGTATGTGGCAACAACAGCGTAGAATCATAAATAATATTGTTTACACAAATGGTTCACGTAAGATGTGAACTGAAATGAGGTGAGGAGTATGATATGTGTTTGGCTCTTGGTCAACAATTCCTGAAACGTAGTAAGTTTATTGTTTTCTTCTTTCACATTTGTTTTGGGTCGAGATCCTACACACACACAAACAGACAGACAGACAGACAGAAAGATATATTAACGTATAGCCAGCTAAAAATAACGATGAGCTCAAGTTTTGCTGTTGATTATGAGAAAAGTTATAAAGTTTCAGGCTCAAGTAGAAAAACAGAGCTGAAGAATTCCAGCTAACCCTATAAGCAGCAACAGCAACAGCAGCAGCAGCGGTGCGTGCCCCATGATGGTTTTTTGTAACGGGCGAGGAGAAGCAGTGTAAATGGGGAGCAACAGGCTTAAAGCCAGCCAGTCAGTCACATAAAATGTTAACCAACAACAACAGCAGCGAGAGCCAAACAACAACAGGTAGAAATCAAATAGAAAATGGAATAGACAAAAGGCAACAGCAGCAGCAACAACAACAATTGCCACAAAGGCAAATGGAGGAAGTGGCAGAGCTAGCTAAAAGCAACAGCAACAGCAGCAGCAGAGCAGCATGAACAATGGACACCATCAGCACCACCAAACCACCAGCACGTAGTCAGCCACGCACACACACATACTTACACACACACGCATACATACGCTCTCTTACACAAACGCAACTAAGTTTGTCTATCTGCAAAGGCATTTCGAGTTTCATTTTATGTTTTGACCCCTTTTAAGTTCAAGAACCCTTTTCCTCACAACCTCGCAGCGCAGCGCTGACACACACACACACACCACGTAGTCAGGGCAGCCACATACGCTCACACACAACTCTTGAGCGGCAACTGAGTGCGCGCAAGCGACTCGTTAGAGATTTATAATGCAGGTCCGTACGCCAACAGAGCCAACAGCCAAGCCCCACGGCATCGACGTCGCGCGCTGCCTTATGCGGGCCACACCAATACAACTTTAATGCGCAGCTACCGCGCAGTTGCTGCCAAACGAATTGAGCGCAAGAGCGCGAAGTCTCCAACGAAAAGCTCAGCTCAGCCCTGTGTAGAGTTGGAGCATTGTCAGAATGAGAGCGCTGCCAGTGGCTTGTTATTGTTTTTGCATACGCTGTCGCTGCTGTTGTTGTTGTTGCTGTTGCTGTTTTTTGTATTTTTGGGGTGTTTGTAGAATGCCAAGTCACATTTTTTTTCAGCTTCGTTTTCAATACTGGGCGCAACAAGTGTATTTGGTATATTTTTGATTTATGCATGCGCTTCGACTGCCTTCGGTAAGCAGCGCGCTGCGATTCTGCTTCGAATTATTAATTGATTGATGAAAACTAATTATGTTAATTGGATAATGAAATAAAATGTGTCAAGACATAAGATGTGTGGCTTCATTTTTATATGCATGCTGCTGCTTGTGGTTGTTGTGTCAGGCGTGTGACAAGCAAACTGACGCCTACTGTCAAATATGTCATTATGAAAAAAAGCTCGCAAACTGGCAAAGGTATAGAAAAGAACAGTAAAAATGACTCATTCTCCAACACCGGTAGGAAATAAGCTCAGTTACGCAAGTAACTCTCCCTCTGTTTTGTAAGCTTTGTACAGTTGTAATGCCCTGCTGCTGATATCATCAACAATAAGCTCAAATGCCGTTCGCTTATCTTCATTGCCGTATTGCCGTGCATGTAACATGCACATGTATTAATGTTGTTTCTAATGTGGCAATACAGATGAACAGTTACATCCTCCGCACCACAAAATCATCAAAGACAAAACACAAGCATACAGCTTAAATAAAAAAGCCGTTCATGGTCATTGTGCCATAAATGGCAACGAAACGAAATTGAAATTAAGCAAATGAGTGGGAACACAGACACACAAACACACACACACACACACAGAGACGAAGAAAAACAAAAACTAGTCGTCAAAGTCCAATTCTGTGTCTGTTGTCTGTTGTCTAGCATTGAAGGCGGATGCGCACCTAGTTGAAACCAAAAGAGGAAGAGGAGCAGCAGCAACAACAACAAAAACAATGATCGTAAGTTGTGACTGTAGCGGATGCTGTGCCAAAGCTTTTAAGCTTCAACTGGGCCAGCAACAAACAAATAAAAATAAACACACAACTGCGCAAGCCGATGGCTAAAACGGCCTGTTTTTAAGTCTGGCAGGTTCTTGTCACTGGATCTGGGCCCATATGCATGTCCCACGCGTTCATTTACATATCACAACGGCACTTTTTACGCAATCCCAACACAAGAATGCAATGAAAGCGGCGAGAGAGAGAGAGAGAGAGAGAGAGAAAGGGTTTCTTTCTTTTGAACACGATCGTATCGTATCATAAAAAATAATAAAAATGCGCGACGCTTTTAACATAAAAAACATATTTGTTTATATATGTTTGTATGTATAAATGAATGAAAGACTTGGCCAGTGGACGTCATGTAAATTGGCGGCCCCATGTAAAGTTACTTTCCACTTTTGGATACATGTGTCGGCGAGTCAGGTGGTGGCACCACCATCACTGGCTAACTAGTAACTGCCAATGGCAAACGGACTACGCACAGTGGTAAAACAATTCTTTTCGATATTTTGGTTCCTTTTAAAAGTTTCAATACTCGAAGTGGGTTCCTATTGTACGGGCGGTGTCCTAAACTTGGCTCGGATTTCGTGGCCAATTCGAAAACGTTGCAACGTTCAGGCCATCTGAACGTTCAACAGGTACAGGTTGAAACGCATTATTTGAGGCGTTAAATTTTTGTTTTACTTTTTACTGTTTACTGTTACGACTCTGAAGTCTCTCGAAAGCAGTGAAAGAGATCTCTCTCCTCTTCTTTGCCAGTTCAATGACCGAAAACGGACTGGGCCCGTCCCTCTGTTTTGTTGTTGTTGTTGTTGTTGTTGTCGCTTCGTTCGCGGTTCTTCCTGACTGCCTTCTTCGCCTGCTGCTTCGTCTAGCTTTCTATTGTTTGATGATTTCCAAAAATGAACAAAAAACAACAACAAATAACAAACGCTGGTGGGTTTTAACCCTACAACGACGGCAACTGCGAACGGGAATCGAAATGGGAACGAGACGTGGCGAAGGGGGAGAATGGGAATGAATGGTTAGCTACTAGCACATCGCTGCTACCCACATCCACATTCCAAAACAGAGTGTGTCTTCGAGTGTGTGTGTGTGTGTAATTTCTTGAGTCGTTTCTCTATGAATTTTTTTGGGTTTCTTTGGCTTGGAGCATTTGTTGAGGATTAATAATGCGAGTGGGCATTTTTGATCTATTGACGAGAGCTGTTGCCGAAAATGTCCAGAGATGTGTTGTTCTTGGTTTTTTGGACGGTCATTGACTCCATAATTATGTGCCAGGGACTTTTGTCAGTTCTTATTTGTAGTAGTACCTTCAACGGAGTGTGGGGCCCCGTAGGGTTCTATGATTAATGACTTTCTTTACACTATCCACAAAAATTAATTGCGAATGGCAGAGCATTTAAGTATTAACACGTTTTCGTTCTGACATTCAGTTGACTTGGTTGCAATCTTTCATTATTCGTAGGATAACATAAAATCAGTCGGCGTTTTGGCATCCTAGCAGGTGCAAGGTTCTTTACAATACTTTATACATGAGTTGATCTAATATGCTTTGTAGTATTTCTTTTAGTATCTGGAAAACATAATTTTTCAAAAATGTTGTTTAAGATACATAAAAGATAATCATCAAAAACCAAGAAAGAATTTTGAAAATCGTTTGATTTTTTTTTAGGTTATATCAGTGAACAAATCGGATATCCCTTCCGATAGGTTTTCTTTGAAATTTCCATTTAAATTCGTAAATTTCTATAATTCCACTTAGAACGAGCTTTTAATTTGATTGATTTTCTTGCTGAAAACCGAAAAGTTACTTTCCCGAAGCAATTAAACTGATTGTTACTGGAAAAACGTGGCTTAAATCACTTATTTAAAATTCAGTGGGAAAGTTTTTGAAAGTTCCTGACTTTGCTCATTAGCATGTACAAAGCAGTGAGCGCCATTAAAATAATGCCAACCCTAATAAAATCAGTTAAAACATTACGCAACAGGTTCAAAAACCTAACAACAACAACACCGAATGATTTAACTGACGTGTGACGTTTTCACAGTCATGGGAAATTGTCTGTTTGACCACCTACACTAAACACCCCTTTCGTATTTTAACTGTAACAGGTACAAAACATAACGCACCAAAAAAGTACTACAAAAATCCCAGCCCAAAAAGCGTAACGAACTGCATTTGAAATTCAATGGGAGACAAATGCATTTGATTTTGTCATGCCAAAGCTTGAAAAGATCTAGTTTGTCTGAGCTATGGGTTGAATGCAAACTGCAACAGGCGCAGTCGAGAATGTTTTTTCCAACAATTGCAACCAACAATCGCGCCCCTGGGCAAGGAATCAATGTAATTATTCACCCCTGTGCTGCGAGTGACGGCATTTCCGTTCCGGACTCTACTACTATGTACTATAATGTATCTTTGTTGAATGCCCGCACAGTAGAGTTTTGGTAACTATGGGCCTGACCCTCGCGCTCTAACACAATGTTCGCCCAAGTGTCCGGAAATGAGATGCAAATATTATGTGGGATTCATGACCATGTCCTTATGAAGCTCACAAATAAAACATCCGCACAAACACACCCCGACAAATTTAAAAAAAAAAAAAAAAACCCTGGACAACAATTAAAACGGTGCATGCGCCGTTGACTTTGCCACAGAGGGTTGCACACATATGCGCCTCCTTACATTATTGAAATATTTGTTTAAATGAGCTCATCTTTTTATGTAGCCAGTTTAAAGGCTGGTCAAAGAAAATTGTCTTGACTTTATGCACATGCATTTTCCACGAGGAAAATACAAAAAAAAAAATCCTTTGCTTCACTGGTTTTATACCATATAATTTACTCAATGACCGAGAGGTTACTACGATAAGATCTTTCTATGGTACTTACAATGTACATATGGAAATTATGCAAAACAACCTTGGGTGGTTTTTCTGTTCGTAAGAATGAAGTAAGACAAAGAAGTTCCTTTACAAGAGTTATGATACATATGATAAGGTTCTTGGGAAATTTACAATCATTTTTCAAACAATTTTTGATGTTCGCTAAACTTTCTTTTAATTCTTCTGTTTTCTTTTCAAAATCCCTTTCAAAATCTTCTTTGATCTTAAACCTTCTTCTAGGTTGATCATCTACAGTTGCCGTCTGTCTGACTGCTTCTAGTCGAATCATCAAATACTGATAGTATGTAGATTTCATCTATGATACGATATCAACAAGCAAATTCCATTCATTTAACGCGAACTAAAAACATTTTCCAATTGAGAACAGATTTGAGTGTATTTGGGTCAAACGAATGATTGCAATAGTTAAGTGTTAACATATGCAACTCAAGCAGATTGCACCAGCTACACCCCAACGGGCAACTCTCCGATTCAACTCAACTTCAAAAGGCAATTGCCACAAAGACTGGAAATGGAAGTGGAACTGGGTCCCTGACTGGGTCTGGGGCTGGGTCTGGAGGGAGTGTGAAATTATGTGATTAACAGATTTTCTTTGTGTTGAGAGAGAGAGAGAGAAGGAGAGAAAGAGCGATAGCGAGAGAGTGCAAAGAAGATCGTTTCATTGTCTATCATCCTCGCTGCGAGCATTGCTGTAGCATAAGGAAAGTAAAGAATCTAACCCCCGATTTGGAGTGAGCAGCAAACTAGGCGCAAATCATCAGCCGAGAAGTTCAACGAACCTCGCAGCATTTCTCACGCGCTCCCTCTTCCTCACGCTCTCTCCTTCTCTCTGACAAATTCTCTCTTCGTGCGTGTGTGTTTGTAAGCGCGCCTAGATTGTGTCCAAGCGCAACTACAAAGCATCAAGCCAGGGGAGATAGAGTGAAGAGAGAGCGGGGCACTGGCGCATCACGGACCAAACGAAACGAAAGCACAAAGCGTTACAATGCTAATGGATATGGATAGCCACAGGCCCGGAGGCGTTTTACTCTGCGGCAACAGCAATGGGGCAAACATTCTTTTGGGCTAGGGTCTGGAGCGCCTAACAATTTCAAAGAAAGCTTGTGTATCCATGAGATATTTTAATGAAGTAAAACCCAACCCCAAGAAGGCGACACTACATAAATGGTTTAGCTTCGACAAACATATGAAACTATTCTCACATTATTTCATTGTTCAAACAGGTGAAGAGTTATTTTTCTGATATTTATAGCGAAAATCATTCAACTCCTTAAGTAAATAGAAATCGTTTTGTGTTCACAAAAATGAATGCTTTATGTTGATTCTTCTCCAAGTTAATAAAGATGTGTTCATTGTGTTGGCCTTCTTTTGATTCATTATAAAGTCATCATATGGAGTGCGTTGTGCGGGTCCTTTAAATGAGAAAGTGAATTGATGGCAATCGTTCAGTCATTTCATTTATGCTTCCCCTCTTAATTGCCAGGCATCTATCAAGCACAAAATATCTGCCCTTATATTTCTTACTTATTTCAATTCATACACACATGTATGTATGTATTTTCCATTAATGTATCAATTGTCAGTTTCCTTAGTGCGTCCGTTTATGCATGCCACTCACTCACTGTGCTGCCTTCAACACGTTACTGGCTCCTGTGTCTGTGCGCCACTTAAATCTGAGACTCGTTGCTGTTGTTTCCTTGAATGCTTTCTCTTCTGCTCCCATTTCTTGTACAACATAATTTCATAATTGCTCCAACTGTTGATTCCCGTCCCCGGATCCCTTCGTCTTCATCGCATTTGCTGATTCTGTTTTTGAATCCTTCAATGTCGTCAAGAGTTTGTTTCCTTTCTTCAGCGCACTTGAAGCGGCAGGAAATATATTGAATTAATAATTATGTAGATAGGTAAATATATGTATGTATGCGTGCATCTATGCTATGCAACGTTCCCTAATTAGGGCGCCGATGTTGCAACGGTCGCAATTTGCTCAAGCGAGGAAGACTCCTTTGCACTTGACGCAATGTACAGCAACTAGTTTTTCCTTACGACTCTTCCTGTTGAAGAAGCCACCCCTGCAGACAACATTTAAATATTCAAACGATCGCTTCACACTCAACGGACAACAGACAACAGTGATTCCACCACCATTACAACTTGTTACCTGCTTCTTCTCTTCTGTCTTGGAGGGTTGCTAGACTATCTAATTATCATTCGTTTTTTAACGTTCGTCTCAAGTACGCTGAGGTTGGCTGCCTTTTTTTGGCTAGATGTCGGATGGCTCAGGTGTCGGACTCATCATCATCATCAGGTGTTTCGTGCCAGTCTCAAGGATTTCAGCGTCGCACGACTGCGCGCAAACAAACGTTGAACTTCCCTTGCCTCCCTTCTCCCTGTTTCTCTCTTCTCTGTCTGTCTTTCCTTTGTTTGTTCGACCAGCCACATCAGACCCTGACTTTCGACTCTGACACTGTTGCTATTGCTTTCGTCCTGACTGCAGACAATTATTTTAAAATTCGTTAATGTGTTTTTCGTTCTTCTTTCTTGCTTTCTTGTTGTTGTTGGTTGTTCGTTGTGCCTCTTTTGTGATCCTCTGACGCTCCCCTAAAAGACCACTTTATCACTCCACTCTGCATTTGGGCCTTCCCTTTTGTGTTTGGCTCAGCCTGCAATTCACATTCCCGGTACGTCACAGTCGAATCGTCGGGGCTTTTTTAAACGTCGCGATGTTTGCTTTTGTTGATTTCTTGTTGTACCTGCACTAAGCATATGCATTGGGTAGTTTCGACTTGGTAAGACTTTAGCAACATTGACAAATAGCACAGAGCAGCTTATATTTGTTTTTAATTCCTTCGCTTTCTCTTAAAAATTATACTTTTTGTAAGAATATAAACTTTCATAATTTTATTTTAAGCTTTTATAAGAAAAGCTTCTTTAGAACGACGAAATACATTTAACAATTTGTTCCATTCATTGCATACTTTTAAGATTAACGTGTTAAGGGTTTACAAATAATTTTAAGAATTGTTAAAGGTTGGTAAGATACTATGGAGATAGCTTATAGAACTTTAAGATCTTTTATTCATTTAGACAAAGGGTATAAACAAGTCGGTCCCTCAAAAGTTTTTGTTGTTATTAACAATCTGAGTGGCAATTGGCTCGCTATTGTTACCTCTGAACGATCTGGACGAACCCTCGCTGAGTGTTTGGCATTAATTTCCTGAGCATCCTGTTGCTTGCTCTTGCATGAAACAGGATGCCAACGACCGTGTAAATGCACGGGCTTTATTATTATTTTTAGATTTTCTTACGTCGTTCGGTTCGTGGGCTTTAGCATTTAACTGTTGCTGCAACTGCCTTTGGTTTCTAATTTCGATTGCCTTTTGCCAGTAACTATGTAAATTTAACTGTGTTTTTTTTTCTTTGCTCGGGGTTGTGTTAAGCATTCGATTTCCGCTTTGTGGCAGGTTATAAAAACTAATTGACTTTTGCGGGCTCAATGAAGAGGAACTGAACATTCAATTTATGATTTATCACAGTGTTACAATTGAAAGCAAAGGATTCTAAATATTCGAAATACATTTAATTTTCATCTTGCCAGAGTACCGAAACTTTAACCAAAGGAAATCGCAGAAAAACAACCGATATAAAAATGACTACAGAAAAAACCCAAAAAAATATATACAACAAAACAAAATCAATTTGTCAAGCGGCACTTGCCATCGTAAACAAAAGCGAATAACAGCAGTAACAACAACAACAACTGCAACTATGACCACAACAGCGATCGAACGGCAATCAGAAATCAAAACAAAAACCGCTAAAATAACAGAAAAAGTCACAAAAAACTGTTTTGCGCATGTGCAAACGAGTTTTGCTTGAAAGCCAGAGAGAGAGAGAGAGAGACGCAAGACGCGGCGAAATCGGAATCATAATCAGAATCGATGCTAGTAAAAGAGAGAAAGAGAACCGGCGAGAGGCAAACGCGTGGCAGCATTGCCAGTCACAATAACACAGCTGTAGAAAGAGAGTTTTGGGTGGGGGTGTGGGGGGATAGGGAGGCTTCATTGTTCGCATAGGGCAACCCATATAAATGAGTCAGACAGGTCGCCGCGTCAATGGAATTAAAGAATCAGAGAGAGAGAGAGAGAGATAGAGAGAGAGAGAAAGAGAGTGAGCAGGGGGAGGTACAGGATCCGTTCTTCATAACTTTTGCAATTGTTGGGAGCAGTAAAACCAGTGGCTCAAGTAACTGGGCAAGATTTACAAGTGGTTGGGCGGGGGTAAAGGAGGGGTTTTTAGTATGCATATGCAAAGCAAGTGCGACAACTTCATTTGTCGCCAATGTCTGAGCTGGGGCACACAACGGAAACGACAGCAGGAGAGGGTGGGAGCGGGTGCGGGTGCGGGGGGATTGGAAGTAACAACTTGACGCACGTCGCACAGTCAAATTGAGGTTAAGTAATGCAGTCAAATGCGTGAAAAATGGCAAAGAGACTGAAAGCAAGCAACAAAAGCAACACCAACAATGCTGCAATTTCTGCATAAAAGGAGGACAGCGGCAAACCCCAAAAAAGGAGGCAGCCACTTGAGGGATCCGCTGCGTGACGGCAACTTAAAACGAGGCACACTGGCAACAAACAACACACAAAAATCACGAAATAATATTGTCATCATCGGTTTCTTTTGGGGTCAAGCCAGTAGCTGGTAGCAAAAGTGACTCATGTCAGTCAAAAGTCAAGCCACAAGCACGCCGGCTCCCCTTTTCCCCTGCCACCTTCTCGAAGTGTGTTAATTAATTTTAGCTTGAAGCAGACACCTGTGCAGCGATCCCCAGAACTGCAAGGCCTCCTCATCCGTTTTGCCAAACTGGTTTCTTGTTTGGCTGCAAATGCCGTTTGCTCTTTACGCGCGACTTCTAATCCATTGGAATTTCAGACACGCCAAACTGGCACAAAAACACATACACACACACACACACAAATAGACTAACGTTAGACAGAGTCGAAGGCAGCGACAGGTTCAGCAATTGTGGCAACAGCAACAGCACCTGAGCCAGCCCAGCCCGTGGCTTGAAGCTGCAATATTTAACCAAGTACCTGTCAGTCTGTCCACTAGTTTGTGGCACTGTTGGCATTGACAACGCTGGCATCTTGCTTGGCAAAATGTCAAAAGTTTGACTACAGAATGGGATCGTATTGGCAAATACAAAGGGGGAATATTCTCAATTGAGATGATCTAAGATCAGAATGATTAAAATAAATAATAAAGTTCTTTCCCTGTAGCTGCCAAGCGGAAGGAAACATCTGCGAGCCTGAATAAACCTATCTTTGGAACGATCGGGCGAAAAATAGTTTTTTGATGCAGGTTTTGTTTTCCTACCTAGATAATCGGTCATAAGCTCCCGCTTTTAAGCCTGATCTAATTTCCTTATTAAATCCCTAAGCCATTTCAGCCTCACATCAAGTACTGATCCGTTGCACGTAATCAAAGTTAAGTTAGCTTCAGGGCCAAAAAAAAAACAGCACACGCTACGCGTTTTTAATGGGTTTTGATAAATAATAATAACAGCACTTGCTTAGCTTAGTCGACCGCCCCAGTCACTCCACACTAACCACAACTATCAACTATCTGATGTTACACAACCAAAAAGTAATAATAAGTTTGAAAGAGGCAACAAAAAATATCAGAGAAAAAAGAAAAGGAAAAACTTGAATTTTTCACTCAAGTATTTGGTTGGAAGTGAAGTTAAATGAACGGTGAACGGAGATTTCAAGCTGGACGGGTGTGGGGGGGGGGGAAGACAGACAGATCGAAAGACATGCATGCAATAACGAAAGCCAGTTGCCGTTTTCCGCACTCCCAAACACCAACAGCCAGCAACAACATACCGAATTTAACATCATCAGCAGCAGCAGCAGCAGCTGAGCTCAGTCGGGAACAAGCAGCAACCAGTTTCACTTGCGAAAGCAAAAACAGTTTCAATTTCAATTTCATTCGAGAGTCGAACGTTGATAGCGAAAAACGCGCTTACCCCAGCTCCACAATCAAAAGTACTATTTTCTTCTATTCGCCAATCAAACTTTCAAAACAAGCTCAAACTCAAAAGAATGAAGGAAGCCGATCTGGATGAGCAATATGCCCGTTTTCCGGAAATCAAGAGAACGGAGGTGTTGAAGCTAGTCGATTGGATACAGGCTCAACCGCACATCTCGGCCAAGTTTTCGGAGGCGGAGGCATTGCATTTCTTTCATGCCTGCAAATATAGCATGGAAATGGCCAAACAGGTGCTTGACACAAATCTTACGGCTCGCACCCATCTCGACGACTTCTTTGTCAATCTGGACATCGAGAGCAATGAACTTAAACGTGCTATGAAAACGGTGTTAGTTGACAATTGTTATTGTTTGCTATGGTTTTTGGCGATTTCTATTTGATATCTGTAAATACATATATCATTTGCAGATCGATTGTTCCACTGCCTTGTGCCACAAAAGAAGGTTTTCGTGTTATTGTGGCCAAACTGGAAGATCTGAATACCTCGCATTTTAATTATGCCGATATCATGAAACTGTAAGTTATTAGAAAGCAACTTCTAGCCCTGATTACTTTCAAAATGCGTCCAATAAGATTGAATTGTTACGTATAAAAATAGAAACAAGATCTTTGTCAAGCTCTAAAAAGATGGCTTGATCTTAGATGGATCAAAGCTGAACATGAAATAGATAACATTTAAGACAAAGGATACAATATTGAAAGGTTTTTTGGAGCGTTTTATAAACTCAAAAACAGCAGTTAAAGCAATTTAAGTAAATAACTAATTAATTGCACTCTTACAGTCAATGTCAAGTTACAGCTTTCTTAAAGCCTAATTACTCTCATATCATAATACTCAAAAGTTCATACTAAAAACAACAACTAATGGACTGTTAGCAACTGACAAGTCAATTGAAATTATTGTTCGCCATAATTATGACAAGTGAATACTCGTATTAAAAAGAGTTGAAACGTTGCAGTCGGACTCAACCGACTTCGATACACTCGATACCTGTTTCAAAACGGGCAAAAAGAGGCCTGATTGCAAGGAGGTACTGATGCGGCAGGGGTGTACGCTGCGTTCAATGCACATCTTTCGGGGATGCCACCAGCTATCTTCCTTCCAAATTTGGTGTTTTTTGCTTAAAAACTGAGAAAGATAAACGCATTCCCGTTTTTAAGGAGGCGGTATGGCCGCTGGGGGCGGCTAGGGCGGTATGGATGGGCGTGGTATCCAAAGTTGTGATGCAGATCTTTCGAGGATGCCACCAGCTATCTTCCTATTAAATTTGGTGACTATAACTGTAAGGGTGTGGAAAATATAAGGATTTATCGGTATCATGACGAACGTTGCACAAACCCAATATACTCTTCACCTTCCGTATCGAGTATAAACAAAAAATAGTAAAAGTAAAAGCCTGCAAAATAATACTTACAAACCTCAAAATATAGTTTAATCAGCTTGTTAAAAAAAAAGAGATTTATTTCGTATAATCAATTAGAAATCGTTTGATGAATGTGAAATTTGTAAATCTTTATACATTTTATATTTTTTAAAAAAAATTCTAATTTTCATCAAAAAGAGTTAATAGATTGACACGTTAATGGGATATTGGCCTTATCATCTGTTGGACAAATTTAATTGGGTTGTCACTCCAATGATTCCAAGCGATTTTTAGAACACCCTTGCCAGCAATCCTCGTATATTTTCCATTTAAATTACTAATAGACAACAAATCGAGAAAGCATTTAGATATATTAAATTTGAAATGTAAAAAATCATATCTTGTATATTTACTTACCTGCTGAAACAGGATTTAAACCACCCAGCAGATTTATATCCTTTCGCACAACTTTGGCTATACAGACCATTATCCCGATCTTTTGTTGTAAACTTAATGTTCAAATGATCTTGTAATGAATCGCCAGCATTTCCAGAATATTTTCCGATCTTTTTTAACTCATACCATTCTGCCTCGCTGCCAACAACAAAGTGACTGTATCTTGCATAACGAGTTTCGC
Source organism: Scaptomyza montana (assembly GCA_018904305.1). Lineage (NCBI taxonomy): Eukaryota > Metazoa > Arthropoda > Insecta > Diptera > Drosophilidae > Scaptomyza > Scaptomyza montana. The sequence continues at coordinate 20,032,862 of JAEIGR010000001.1, read as the reverse complement.
CTTCGAAGTCCTCAAGGTGGATATACAATTCGTGGGGTTGGGATTGTGTCAATAAGTGCAGCTTTTCCAGTCCCATATGGAACTCTCCGCGCAAATCTCCAAAACCTACTTTATATTCAGTCCAGTTGCGGTAAAAGTCAACACTGCCATCAACTCGTCGCTGAATTACAGTCCAACCGGAGCCTGCCATTGTGGAGTCGCAGGAAACAGAGAATGGCCCAATATTGGGTAAAGTCAACATATACACATCGGTCGATTTACCCAGACAGTTTGAAGAAATAGAATTTAATTGAAGATCAGAGAACTTTGATTCAAGCTTTTTGATTTCAGCAGAATTTACAGCGAGTTGAATATCTTTGTTTTTTATTTCTTTATCTCTTAAGGCGAGTTGATTATCTTTTCTTTCTATTTCTTTATCTTTAAAAGAGATTTTATCATCTTTTCTTTCTATTTCTTTATCTTTTAAGGCGAGTTGATTATCTTTTCTATCTATTTCTTTATCTTTAAAAGATATTTTATCATCTTTTCTTTCTATTTCTTTATCTTTCAAGGCGAGTTGGTTTTTATTTTTTTCTATTTCTTTATCTTTTAAAGCGAGCTGATAATCTTTGTTTTCTATCTCTCTATCTTTTGCATTGGCATTAGATTTAAGCTGTTGTATTTCATATTCATTTTGCTTGATATTTTTCTCTTGATCATTGATTTTTTTTTGTAATTCTTCAAATTGTTCTTCCTTTGACTGAACAGTGGCGTAATTTTTGAGCAACGGTTTGACTATCTTATAGCAATATTTTCCACACATTTCATCCTCTTCCTTAAATTCCACAAAGCACTGATTGTAACGCAAAATTAGTATTGGAAGAATTAATAATACTTTTGTTTGGGGCACTAACCGATTCACTTGTAGATCCATATCCTGACTTTAATAGTAAAGCCAATAGAATTGTAAAAAGACAAATATGTAAATTCATTTTTAACAATTCAGCGATTTAATTTTGACTTGTTTCACAGCTCTACAAATTTTGTACTTATTTGAACAGATTCCGCAACGAAAGAAGAAACCTCGTATTTCCAAATTTCTTTGCGATTCAATTGTGTTTTTACACGGTAGATTGGTTCCAGAAAAATACCGTGTAAAAAAACCGTGTAAGAAACAACATTTCGCAAAAATTAAATCTGACAAATATAATTAAAGCCAACAAAATTTTGAACCGTGCCAAATGGAATAAAATTGTGTTAAAATATATGAAAAAAAATTTTTTTCAGACCGTATTATTTCAAAATGGAGTAAAACAAAGACCGTGTAAAAACAAAATTAGATGTACATCTAATTCTGATCTCTACACGGTCTGTTTTTTAACACTATTTTGAATTAACACGGTTTGAAAATAATTTTAGGCTTTAAAGATAAAGAACCAATCACCTTTTTTTGCATACGATCAATGTTTTTTCTTACACGGTTTTTCTGAACCCAATCTACCGGGTAAAAACAGAATTCGGTGTATTTGATAGGAAGTGAACTTTGAACGATCTGATGTTTGTTCTTGTATTTTCTTTCTATTACATGGTATGTATATATATGTTTTTTCTAACTATAAGCCTGCCGTCGCCAATTGTCTGATGACACTTAACCTACCTAATTTGTTCTGTGTGAAAGCTTATCAACAGCACCGACAACATAATCTTTTCTTAAATATACTTAAAGTATTGTGAAAGTATTATAAGTTTTATACATTTAATAATTTTTGGATGTGACCGTACCCCTTTGCAATCAGGCCTGTTTTTACCGGTTTTAATACAGATATCGATCATTCCGCAGTCGGTTGGGTCCGACTGCAACGTTTCCACTTGTTAATATTTATTTATTCTATAACATTTAATTCTCATAAATAAATGAGAGGCATTTAACTTAATTTTCAGAACGACAGTTTTTAACTTTTGTGTGGGAAACATGAGGATCTATCGATATTGAGTTATCGAATTTATCGATTTGCCAGCCCCCAGTCAACGTGGAACACCAATCTTGACACTTTATCTGTCTCGGCCATAGATAAAGATATTTGCAAGATTTCAAGTCTCTAAATTGAAGGGTGTCGAAAAAAGTTGCGAATGTACAGACGGACAGACAGACTGACGGACATACACCATGACGGACATTGCACAAACACAATATACTCTTTACCTTCGGTATCGAGTATAAAAATGTACGTAAACCTGCGATTAAAAGTTCAAAGTGCCTCAAGTCATTTTTCAGTCAAATCGCTAGTATAACTGAAAACAAAAACACGCACCACACAATTTCAACATGTTCAGCTACAGATACATTGCATATATGTTAACTGACGGATGCATCCGACAGATGTATACATGTTCAGTTTGTTAGTAGATTGCGAAAAAAATAATTTTCCTTTTAATAGCTGGTAATTAAATAAGTAAAAGTTTATAAAATATTATTGTAACAGCTATGTAATATTTTTGCTCTTCATTTCCAGGTATTGCATGGTTTTCGATTTCTGGATGTACGAGGATGGCATACAGCCGGGTCATATAATAGTAATAGACCTTAAGGGTTGCTCATTGGGTCATGTGGCACGCATTGGTTTGCTTCAAATGAAAAAGTTCCTTTTCTATTTACAAGTAAGTTGCTAACTCTGCAAATAATAATTTACTTTAAATGTTTTTTCATTTCTTAGGAAGCAGCTGCTATACGTCTTATAGGCTTTCATTTCGTCAATATTGTACCCTTTATGGATAAGATAATGGCGTTGATGAGTCCATTCATGAAAAAGGAACTAACTAGCGTTCTTTACATGCACAGCGATATGAATGAGTTCTTTAAATTTGTACCGCGCGAGCTGATGCCCAAGGATTACGGTGGCCCACTTGAAGAGACCAGCGTGGCACGAGGTAAGTTCGCACACATTGTATGCAAAGTGTTTGATATCTATGCATATTTTTTTTTTAGAAAAATACTACAAGAAACTAATGGATAATCGCAAAGAAATGCTTGAATTCGAGACGCGCCATCAGGTGAACGAAAAGCTGAGACCTGGCAAGCCAAAGAATGCCTCAAGTCTGTTTGGTATTGAGGGTAATTTCAAGAAATTGGACATTGATTGATATCTTACTATTTGCTAACATGTTTTTGTTTATTATTGGTATTTGTTGTTTTAATAAAATTGACATACATAATTAAATTTGCAGAATTGTTGATAATAAGCCGTTATAAGCATCAGTAAAAAGTAAAGCATACTTTTAGGGCTTTCATAACACAAATAAGTGGAAGCGCTGCAGTCGGACGAAACCAACTGCGGTATACTCGATACCTGTTACTATAAACCCTCTCGCACGTCGGCTTCTAAGCTTGCGCACCATAAGGGGAAGGCCTATGAGTAGAAATCTGAAGCGACATCACCCAATAGACCTTGCCACCAGGCAACTTTATTAGACTTTTTTGTAAATACATATTTAGCATTTCTAAGCTTTTAATTTAGACTTAGTTGCATAGAAGCTATCATTTTTTGATATATTCCCTTTGTCTGTTTCTTCGACAAGTGAACAGCTGAATACACTTTCAGAATTTGTGAACATTAAAGCATTAACCTTCGGAAGATAACTTTCAACATGCATGTCAAATAGTCAATGAATTTTGATTGATGATAGTTTGATGAGAATAAATTATAATAATAATAGTTCTTGTTTGCACTTAGTAAAAATTAAATACTAATCTACTAAACAAATTATATATGTATTCAGATTTCAATCATAAAATTTTTGGGAAGTTTAAATTAAGCAAAATACTTGTCTTTTGAAAGTGTATTGATAAGTTAAAAAAAAACAATTTTTATGTATTGCGGCAATTTAAATTATTTATATAACTGTATTCAATATAACAGGGTGATCAATATAAAATAGTATATGCAGTATGCACTCACCGGTAGCAGCAACAACACAGATACAGTTTAATGCAAGTGCTCTCTCGCTCTCACTTTTTTTCACTGAGCACTTTCACAAAAACAAAAACCTCACACCCACACACAACAATAATTAAATGAGATGCTCTCATCTTTCTTTTTATATACATATGTATGTATAATATTTTATTTTATTTTCACTACATTTCACACACAAGAAAAAAATAATAAAAATAAAGTAATGTAATTAATACCATCTTCAATGCTTCGCTTATTATGATGATTTTCAGCGCGCTAAACGCAACAACAACACACTCGTAAGAGCGCGGTTATCCTCTCTCTTTAATTTTTTCGCGACCCGGCAAACCAGCAACAAATTGGCGCGCGTTTCGCAACCTTTCGTTTGCTTAAAAACACTTTAAAAAGCAATTACACGGCGATTCTATAATGTTATAAACACTTTGCGTATGTTCAGTGCGTATTATAAACACAATTTGACTATTAATATAGAGCGTATCAATTTTAATTAAATAAATAAACGGACGATAAACTTCCAGCGATGTTAAGACGCGCAGAGTTGCAGGCTTACTGCCTCTATGGATAAACTGGAACAGAATTTGTGGAATTATGGAAGGGAACGATCGCTCTCTGTAGTTAGAGCAGTGCAGTCCTTTTTACATACACATATCTCAATTCGCGATGTTGATGTAAATTCGTGTGCAGCAACAACTAAACAGGCAAGCATTTTTGTTTTTGCATGTATTTTACTATTGCCGGTGCTCTTGCTTTAAATATTAATGTTCAAAAGATTACAAATAAAAAAATCAATGAGAGTTGGAACTCACGGGAGATGTGTTAACACCTGTTTGTTGTTGTGTTTGTACTTGTATTATTGCTTTGAGCACGTTTTCTTGAACAAAAATAATATTTTATTGAATTTGGGTTTGCTTTTTGAACTTGGGCTCATCTTTCGTGAGTTCATTCTCTTATTAAAGAAGTCCGCTATATTAATCTGTAAGTGTGTGTGTGTGTGTGTGTGTATTCACAACAGAAGCAATACAGAATTGCACTAGACACATAAAATAGATGCAAAAAAAAACAAATGCTTGCCTATTTAGTTGTTGCTGCACACGAATGTACATCAACTTCGCGAATAGAGATATAAAACGAACTGTCCTGCTCGAACTGCAGAGAGCGATCGTTACCTTTCACGATTTCACAAATTCCACTTGTTCCCCTAATCCACAAAGGCAGTAAGCCTGCAACTCTGCGCGTCTTAACATCGCTGGAAGTTTATCGTCCGTTTATTTATTAAATTAAAATTGATACGCTCTATATTAATAGTCAAATTGTGTTTATAATACGCACTGAACATACGCAAAGTGTTTATAACATTATAGAATCGCCGTGTAATTGCTTTTTAAAGTGTTTTTAAGCAAACGAAAGGTTGCGAAACGCGCGCCAATTTGTTGCTGGTTTGCCGGGTCGCGAAAAAATTAAAGAGAGAGGATAACCGCGCTCTTACGAGTGTGTTGTTGTTGTTGCGTTTAGCGCGCTGAAAATCACCATAATAAGCGAAGCATTGAAGATGGTATTAATTACATTACTTTATTTTTATTATTTTTTTCTTGTGTGTGAAATGTAGTGAAAATAAAATAAAATATTATACATACATATGTACAAGTATATAGAAAGAAAGATGAGAGCATCTCATTTAATTATTGTTGTGTGTGGGTGTGGTGTTTTGTTTTTGTGAAAGTGCTCAGTGAAAAAAGAGTGAGAGCGAGAGAGCACTTGCATTAAACTGTATCTGTGTTGTTGCTGCTAACGGTGAGTGCATACTGCATATTCTATTTTATATTGATCACCCTGTTAGAAAACTTTGTAAAATACAGTTATAGAAATAATTTAAATTGCCGCAATTATAGAAAAAGTGTTGTTTTAACTTATCAATACACTTTCAAAAGACAAGTATATTGCTTAACTTAAACTTTTCAAATATTTTACATGATCGAAATCTCTAAAAATTGTTTCTTTATTTCTCTAACTTTTTCATAAATAGTCAAATTATATATATATCTGTAGCTGAGACTGGTCAATAAACAATATACCATTGCCACACTCAACAACTACAACAAACATACATCCAAGTGAAGATAATCAAAGCATGTTATAACATAACTCAAAGCTCAGCTTGCCCTTGAGCGCACTCAGATTTGCGCTCTTCATTTGCGCCCTTTATTAATCCCTGTTTGGTTTTTCGAACTCATCAAAATCACTTGCTGCTGACTTCTGTTCGCCTGGTACTTTAGCTAGAATTACATATGCCTCCAAACTTTTTGACGCTAGCTTAAAAACTATGAAAAGTAAAATGCTGCCAGTAGCTACATTTTTAGCAAACTTGGTAACGTTAACAGCAAGGGTGTGGGAAATATGTGAATTTATCGATTTTGAGCTATCGAATTTATCGATTTGCAGGCGTAGATCACCAATCTTGACACTTTACCTTCGGTATCGAGTATAAATAACATCTATCAAATCAGGTTTTTAAAAATGCCTTGTTGAATGTTTTGCAGTAAAATAAAATTTTATTAGTTTAAGGTTCGTTGAGACATGTTTTAATTACAGTCAGCTTAGAGCTATATTCTATTTAGAGTTACTTATTCATGTAAGTATGTTTAAAACTTGAATGACGAATGTGATGATAATACATAATAGAAATGTACAAGTGTTTTTAATGCATGATCTTATTCGATATTAACAGCTAAACGTATTTTTCTTTTAATAAGCATCAGTAGGTAACTTTAAGTCCATTTTATGAACATACATAATTTTCAATTAAATTAACCATTTAATATTTATGAATATAATAAAAACAGCGTTGCTGTTCAAACTTCTAAGTTAATAAATATAAATATATTTCTTTTTTTACAAATGCTGCAGCATTTTGATATCCTTCAATGCATTAAACAAGTTTATCGATAAGATTTCAAATCACACCAAAATTACCTAAGAATATAAAATTGTTTTTTAATTTCAATAACTTGTTTTGTTAAAATATTAAGCCTACTCACTGTTGGTAAACGTTGGATAGTTGATTATGACGCATGGCCTGAGCGCTGTTACTGTTACCATTGCTGTTGTTGTTGCCATTGTTGCTGTTGTTGCTGCTGATATTGTTGATAGTAATGTTGGCAGTTCTAGATCGACTGTGATGGTTTTTGGGTTGCGCACTTCGCGACGTTGACTTTGCAACATGCCTTTGATGCTGCTCCGCTATGTGAGCAAAGGGCGCATTGCTAGTTACTGTGATGGGCAACTGTGAAGTTTAAAATTTGCTGATTAGTATTGTAGGACAAAAAGAATTCGATGCTCTCCTTCAACAAAATTGAACTTAAGTACTAGATGCTAAGAAACTATAACTTACGGGTATATTATAACGCGGCATGGGCATTGGTTGTGGCTGCTTATTAAAATAGCTCATTGGGTTGCGTTGTGCCGCCATATTTGGATTCTGATGAGGCGTTGACGTTGATGGCGTTATCAGTGTGACTGGGTTAACAATTGTGCTGTTGCTGTTGATATTGTTGCTATTAGGTGCTGGGATTGTGGAGGGCATCGAGACTGGGCGCAGAAATGTGTTGTTGGGTAGCTTAAGCACTTCGGTGGGCGGCGGTGGTAGCGGATTATTAATCAACGATGCCATCGACTGATGTGTCCACTTTTTGCTGGGACCAACAACAGTTGCTGTCACGTTGGCTGTGGAGGCAACAGTTGCAGTTACAGTTGCCGTTGCCGTTGGCATCCTATTCATTTGTTGGCTGGTGCTGGGTGCAGTGATTGTGGCATTTGCATTCTTATGCGCCTTGGGCAGCTGTGGCTGCAAAAGCGGTTGAGATTGCGCCAGAGGCTGCGTAAGCAATGAGGCCTTCTGACCGCAGTTGGTTGAGTGACGTTGCCAGTCCATTTGCTGGCACGGATAGTCACAATACGATGTATTCCAGCAACAATATAGTTGCGCTTCACGCATACAATTCGCACACCATTGCTTCTTCTTGGCTTCCTCTACAGCTCGCATGCGCTCCACAGTGCTGTGCTGACGCAGTTCACTTATTACACGCTTGTTCTCCTGCTCCAATGTTTTGCGCATCTCAGCAATCATGAGCTCGGTGGAACGTTGCATGTCTGCTAGCTGGCGATCGTAATGCTGTTTAATGCGCTCGTTTTCCAGCGTCAAACTGGCAATGCGTGCCTGCAGCACACCCGACTCACCGCCACCCAGATCGCTCAAGGTGTCCTCGATGACGGAAATGAAATAGTCTGTGATCTGTACAAAATAAAAACCTTAATAAACACTGAGCCATCAACCACAAACAATATCAAATACTCACCTTGTGCGCATTGTCCTTGAGACGGGTGGAGAGTGGTCCAGATTGTGCTGGATAGATGCTGGAGCCATCTGAAGACAATGGACCGCAAGGACGCATCGTTAGCTTAGGTGGTCCAATGCGCAATAGCATCTCACTGAAAGCTGCAGCAGCTCCAGGCAATACAGGTTCAGTTGTCGGAGCAGGGGATTCACTGACATGCGTATCACTGGGCAAACCATTTAATGCACTTGCAAGCAATCCAACAGTTTCTGTGCTGCTCGCGATTCGAGGAGCGTTTGTTGTAGCTGTTACCGTTGTGAGACCGGCTAGTGGCGGTGGTCTTAGGGTGTTGTTAAAAGTCGACAAAGCTGTATTGTTGTTGATGATGTTGTTGTTGTTGTTGTTGGTGATGATGTTATTGATGTTGCTGTTGTTGTTCTGCAGCGTATTCTTGGAGACGGCTCGCAGTGGGGGCACTGGTATCGTCATTAGATTGCCGCTGTTCAGATTGTTGCCATTGCTGCCAATGCCGCCGGTGGAGTTTGTGTTGCGTGGTTCCATGGGTATAACAACCATGTTGGATTTGAGCAAACTTGATGTGGTTGTGGATGTCGATGGCAATGCCAATGGTGGTGCTGGCGGGGGAGTTGGTTCTGATGCCATTGATGAGCTTGATGTTTTGTCTTGCTTTATAGACATTAGTAGTTTCTGTACATGTGCCTTGGGCGATGTGCGACTAATGGTGCAACTGCTCGTAGCCTTGGGTGATTGGGAGGGCAATGGCAAAGCTGGTTCAAGAGATGGTGTAGGTGAATCTGCAGCTGCTGGCGAGGGTCCTGGTGGCATACGCCGCAGCACGCTGCGTTTCTGTACCTGCGTTTCTGGCGCTGACTTAAGCGTATGTTTCTGGCTTAATCTTTGTATGGTTGTGTCGCCTACAAAGCGCACAAATGCATCGTTTGATGGCGCCTCCACCAGTGGTGGTGCTCCGATGGTGGCCTCAGCACCAGTTGTAACTGCAGCTTGTGGTTGCATTTGCGTCTCTGCTCGACTGGGTAAAGCAACTGGTGGCTGCACAGCTACTGGTTGTGGTTCCGGTTGTGGCTCTGGCTCCAATTCTGGTTGCTTGTTGACAGGGTTTTGTGGTCCTGGCTCTGGCAGCGGTAGCGGCACCGGTTCCGGCTCCGTTTCCATTTCCTCATCGCTTAACACTTCTTCTTTGATTTGAATGTCAGGTGTTTCATCTGCCGCTGCTGCTGCTGCAGGTGCACTGGTGACAAAATTAGCTGGTTCCGGTGGTGGCGTGAAGGCAGTTGCACTTGTTTCCAACTCAGGTGGTATTGGTGGATTGAGTTGTAACTGTTGCGGTGGTTCGGGTGGCTGCTCTACGGCTGCTGCTGGCTGTGGCTCTTCTTCTGCTTGGGGCGCATCCTCGTTATCCTCTGGCTCTGATAGCACCTCCTTTTTGATTTCCACAAACGGCACCACTTTGCTAATCAGCTGTTGCTGTTGTCGCTCCACTGCGCGCTGCTTTGCAATTGTTGCATTGTGAACTGACTCGCTGGACTCCAACTTTCTACTTGGTTTGGCTGCTGCTGTTGTTGTTGCAGGTGTTTGTTGCTGCGGCTGTTGCTGCTGCTGCGGCTGTTGCTGCTGCTGCGACTGTTGCTGCTGCTGCGACTGTTGCTGCTGCTGCGACAGTTGCTGTTGCTGATCTCTTGGTATTTTGGTTATAGTCACGCCTTGACGTCTTCTGACCAGCTCCACAACAGAAACAACCGATTGATTTGCATCACCTGGTGCAGCTTCAGCGGCTGCTGTTTTTTCCATCTCATTTTTGGGGTTTTTAGTTTCCTCCTTTTTTAGTTTCCATTGCTTTTTCCTTTTCCATAGCCTGCTGCAGCTCCTCTTGTGCTTGCCTGCGCGCTTGCTTCCGTCGCTTGTGCTCCGCAATGGAGCTTTGTTGGCTCGTCTCGCTGCTGGCTTCAGAATGTTTACGCTTGTGTTGGGTTCCAGTTTCCGACACTGATGTTGACAGTGCAGCCATCTTACCCACTGCCTTGCATGTCTCAAGGGACTTGCGCTTCAGCACCACTGTACAGCCACGTGATTCTCGTAGAGCATCACTAGTTCTGGGTATCACTTCGTAGTTGCTACTCTTTGATTTAGCATGCTCAGTGCTTGACGATGGTGGTGGTGGTGGCGGTGGTAGTTTAGACTCAACATTTTGTCTGGCATTTTTTGTGGGACTGACGGATTGATCGGATTCGTTGCCCGACTCGGTGGCCTTTGTTTTCTTAACAATGGATAGCTTGTCGCCAGCGGTCTTGCGTATAAGAAACTGTAATGGCGTCTTGTTGGCCGGCGCCTGTTGCCTGCTGATTACATCGTGTACTCCAGGCATCATCGCCTCTAGCTGCTGTTGTTCCTCAAGCGGATCATAGGGTGTGCGATATGGCGCATAGTTAAAATTGCCAATTTTGTTACGTATATGCTCAATGTGCACCTCCACCTCACGAATACAATCGGCCAAGTCACGCGCTGAACGTCGACTGGTCTGTGTGTTGGGATCCTGTGCAGAATAAAGAAAGCAATCCTTTATGGGCACATTAGCTCGATCGTGTTTGCCAAAGAAACGAACGTTGACCACTGCATTGTGGCCGGAGCCCATTGCCTTGGCCGGCCAATAGGGAAAGCCCTTCAATTTGGCCCAGAGCAGCAAATGCGGATGACTGCAAACCTTGACAAACCATTCATCGCTTGAGTTTGCATTCAAATAGCATTCGGGACATGTATCAATTTCGTTGGCTTCCTGTCGACAGACCTTTACCATTGCTTTGCAGGCTTGATCGACTTTAATATCTGCAAGCAAAACAAACACTATTAACAAACACGTTTTAGCTAAACAAAAATTAAATACCTACCACCGTCTTCTAATATGAGCGCATTGTGTTGCATCCACTTGACTTCGCTTAGAAACTCATCGGTGTTGCGAAAGGCGCGATTTTTGATGCGTTCCCACAAGTTTTCAAAGTTTACTGGATTTACAAAGTATTTTCTGTACGTCTCGGGCAAAACATCCTGTGGTGCCCGAAGTTTGTACACCTAAAAATTAAATGAGCGAAAAGAGCAAATGAGAGTTGTTTACTGCAGCAGCTGGCACCAATTCGCCGTCTGAGAGCACGGCGAAGAGAGTTGCGCGATTTCTATTGTAAACAAACAAGTTTGACAAGCAATATAAAAACAGCAGCAACGCCGCAGCAAAGAGCTGGATATAACAGCAACAACAACAACAAAGATAAGCGAAAGAGCTGTTAAATGCCAGTATGTACTCTCCTCACACTCATTCCATTTAATAACGAAGCTGCTTCTGCCTCTGTGTGTGAGCGTAACTAACCTCAAACTACACATCAATTGCGCCATTGACGACGTTGCCGCTCCACCACCACCTCATTACTGCTCGCTTCTGGCTGCTTTTGCTGAATGCTTTTTTGTATGTCTCACTTCTTGTTTGGTTTTTTTTCGTTTTTTCTTCTTGTTGAATGAGTGTTCAAAGTACATTTATGTGTACCAACTTAAGAACAACAGTGCTTGGGAGAAAATGCATTTTGCAAATGTATACTTATGTGTATGTCCTAAATATATGCGTACAAACATATGTAAATATGTACATAAAATGTATGCACAATTGCTTGACCATGTGTCTGCGGTTTGGACATTGTAATTGATTTTAATGCTCATTGTTAGCTAACGGCAGTAACATTAAATTAATTCATTAATTTCTCGCACATTTTTAGCATATTTACTGCCCGAAACGGGGGCGTGCCATTAATTGGATACGTAATGGAGCTTTTGGCTCTAGCCACAAATGCAAATATTGTCTGTTTCATGTTTAAGCATAATATTGTGCTTATCCGCGGCAAAGAAAAAATATATATTAAGCCTCAAACATTGTACAAAACAATTTACTTAAATTTATATGCATAGTTGTACATACTTATGTAATTACATACAAGATAAAACATAAAATTTTTATCTGGTATATAAATTTTTAATTCAACATCAAACATTGAAAATACAACAATGATGTAAACACCTGCATAGATAAAACATATGATTAAATATGATGCAAACACAAAATGAAGCTTATAAATTGTACATTGAATGAGAATCTGTTTTTTAATCAGTTGTCCAATGCTGATAAGTACGACTAAACGAACTACACAAAAATTAAATAATATATATATTTTAGTATGTGTATTAATGCACAAATGTTTGAATGCAGGCATCAGACAACATAAAGTAAAGGAAAATATAAGGCATTACATCTAACAATAAATATGTACAATGTACATACACATATTATTATAATTGAATTTGTACACATGGACATGCATGAATGCAAATACATATGTACATATGTGCATGTATGTATGTAGGCGGAGGAGTCTCTCCCAAACGAAAACCAAGTTAAACCAACGAGAACGAGACTTCACAGGTATCTATGCGTTTCGACGTCAAGAGAGAGCGAATGAGCAAAGCGAACTGACGGAAACGGTAGGTAAGTAAGTGCCAGAGAGCGCAATTTAAAGACCTGCATACATACAAATAGGTGTCAATACTTTTGCATGTAAGTATACACCTATGTATGTATACATATCTATTGTTTTTGCTGTTGCTGCTGGGTGCAAAAAAATTTCGCGTGATTTTATAATATTGACAAGCGAATGAACAAAAACGGAAAAGAGAACAGATAATGAAAATTGTGATTTGTTACGCTGTACTAGGTTATATAATAAGCATATATACCCGTCTGTCTTTACATACTATATATTTATAACTTACCCCACGCACATGTTTCATGCGTTCAAGCGCATATTTGAGCAGTTGACTCAGCAGATCGACAGATACATCATTGCGACGTGACCTATAAATGCAATTAATGATATATGTACATAGTAAGTACATGATGTAATTTGTAAGTTACAAATATTTACCGCTTGGGTGCGCTTTCCACAATAACACATTCGGGACACTTCCAGGCGCTATCAAACTTCGTGGATGCCGGACGAACGCAAAAAGCATGAAACGAACGTAGACATTTGGAGCAAGGCATTACTTTGCCGCATTCGCGACATTTCCAGCAAAACGGATCCCAACCATCCTATCAAATTGCATTTGAAATATGAGTTTCCAGTTAATCGATTAACAATATTCGATAACTCACCCTAGTTGGTGCTTGATATATTTCGCCAAGTCGTTTGTTAATCGTCTCGGTTAAATTTGATTCACTTGGCACTTGCTTCGACTCACTGACATCCGAGAACAGCGAGAGATTTGTGTCTGTGTCCACTGTCGAAATGGTTTGCCAATCTGCACCACTGTCTGATTTAGTAATTTGTTGCTGTTCCTTTTCCCGTTGGTCTGGCTGCTCTTGCTGCTCCTGTTGATCAGTTTCCACCGTGTCGTTAATAAAACGTTCCAGGAATGCGCTGCGTTTGCGAGCAAACTCTTCGTTCTCGGAGCGCAGATTCCTACGGCGTGGATGAGGCTCCTCGCTGCTGCGTGAGGCGGTCTTGCTGCGATTACTGCTACTCTCTCCGCTCGCACTTAGGTCTTCATCGTATGCGATTGAATAGGTGCGCTTTTTCGATTTATTCAATATCATATTCGCATCCTCGAACCACTCATCGTCATCCGAATCCCATCTAGGAGCGGGTATGCTCTTGCTGCGCGTCAGTTTTCCCTTTGTTGGTACCTTTTTTTTCTCTGCTGATCGCGTCGATGTGGAGCTGGTCGAGCGCTCAACCGAGGGCTCTGGTTGGAGAACTGGCCTTGATTTGCGCCGCTTTAGCTTGGAGCTCTCCGAAACGTAGCCGGTGAGCACTTTGGACTCGATGTGCGAACGCTGTAGCGCAAGCATTTCCTTTGGTACGCGGACCTTAGCCTCCTGCACCTTGGGCGTCGATGTGCTGATGGGCTTTGGTGCGCTCTGCTGTTGCGTTGACATTGACGTTGACGGAACCTTGGTTAGCTTCATGGTAAGCGAGGCATGACCCGAACTATTACTAGGGCCACCAGCTGTAGCAGCCGATACTGGCCAAGCATTAGATTTGGATGAATTGCTGACATTACTGGCGGAGCCTGGTGGAGAGCTGACCACATATTTCAATCGCTTATTGGTCACTGCATCCTTTTCGTGGCCCGTCAAAAGTATATGCGGTGGAGGGCTATCTATTGCAGACGTTGCCTCATAGATGGGTCGCGGTATGGACTTGCCACTGTCGGCATCGTCATCGCTGCTATCCATATTGGATATATATTTTCAGCTGTAAACGAAACAGAAATCAATATAATACATGCATAAGTATCTGTTAAACAAAATATTATGAATAGCTAACCTAACCGTATGGCTTATTATTATAAATTGCTTGCGGTGAAAATAAATTTTGTACCAAGTTTCAGCCACACAAATATAAAATTTGCCGATATACATACACATACACACATACATATGTACATAAAGAAGTTTTGCAAAATTTGGTGAGAAAATTGCTCAGCAGAGCGGGAGAGCTCCATTGTGAATGGCTTAAGCTTATGTAACTAGGGATGCACAGCAACATATAAAGGTACATAAGTATTAATGTACACAGTACAAACAACAGCACAATTAAATACTTGTATTTTTAATGCTTTTAACAATGAGAGAGCCCCTACTTACCAGGACTTGGAGCTAAGTGCTTCTGTTCGCCAAAGCGAGGCATACATACAGGCATACAATATGTACACTTTTAAGAAGAAGAATGAAAAGAAATAAAATAGTTTCTTTTTGCTTCCGCTTTGTTTTCACGTTTGGTGGCTTGCTGTTCTTCTGCTTTTAGCAGACCAGTAAAATGTGCATTGCGTTTTCTCTCAGTTGCTTTTCTGGCTTGCCTCTTTGTTGTAGTTGCTGTTGTTGTGCTTTCTACTTTGTTATTGTGCTATGTACGTGCAACTGAAAAATGTACACAAGATAAAAAGATTGAACACAATTTACATTTGTTATGTATAGGAATGTGCACATGTATGTATGAACATATTGTATCTGCGTACAATGTACATAGATTTATTTATACATACAAACATACATACATATGCAGACAAGCGATTATCATTCGTCTTACCAATCTCTTTCTGGTTTTCAGGCACCCAGTTTACGCCTGTGAGGTCGCACGATATGCCACAGATAGTTGTTGTATCATTTTCTTTATAAATTCAATATAATTATCAATGGTTGTGTATTTTACATTCAATATTGTTGATTTTTTCATTTACATTTAGCTGCAAATTGCCGCACTAAAAAAACACCAAACTCAATGCGTCGGCAAAACGAATGAAAATGAATTCGCCTCAATTGCTTTTTTCGTGTCAGTCAGATGTTGACGGCGCGGCGCGTACGCTCATTTCATCAGCCATCACACTCGCACGCTCTTCTTGAACGTGGTTTCACTCTCTTTGCGCTTAAACCGCTCTCTTACAATGTGGTGGAATTTTGTTGGCTCATCATTGATTATGATGATAAGTTTAATTTATTTGTACAATGTAAATTTGCGAGCGTGTGTTTTTTTTAATTCAACAGTAATATGAGTTTTGTTTGCACCCATTTACAAAAAAAATTATATAAAGCACTCAATTAAACATTTTAAAAACTTTGTGTGCATTTTTTGTGTACAACTTTCAGAGAAGTATCTACGTTTAGTGCCATAAGTTTATTGCACTCACATGAATAAAAGAAACAACGAAAATTGTTCGTGACAAGTCTTATTTTAATACATAAAACTTTCTTTGACATTCTTTGTGATTTGCCAAAAACTTTATTAAGACAAAAAAGTAAAGATGATTTGTAATTAGAATGCAGACTTCGTGTTAGTCCCAAATAATTTGGCCCTCAACCAACTTTAACTCCTAAAGGTAAGTTACTTTTAGAGTGGGAGATAAGTTATACTATGTATAACTATTTATATCGTCTCAAAATAGTACTAACCATAAACAATGTGCAATTTTGTCAGTCTTAGCGAAAATAAATGTTTAATCTACTCGCCAAACAAAATGTACTAGACATAGCAGTTTTAATATATATTCATGACAAATGACGCTAGGTTGCTGCTGGGAGACCTAAGGTCGTAGAACAAAAGTTGCCACACATGATCCCCCATGCATAAGGGTCGACTTAAGCAGTCCTTATGCGACCTTATTTCGACATAAATACCATATATATGTGTACACATTTGTGTACCTGCTGGTGGAAACATGTCAATAAATGGAGATTACTAACATAATTTGTATTCCAAAATCCAAAAATATGTTAAAAAAGTTCTTTGGCTTCTCCGTTTTTGTTTGTTGTTTGTTGCACGAGCGAAAAAGTTTGTTTTTTGCCTTTTTGGCGAGAGTGTTCCTCGGGGAGCAATTGGGTTAATATTTGGAACATAAATTTGCAAAAGAAACACTTTAATCAATGCTCAGTCAGGGGGGAAAATGCCTAAGGAGAGGGGAGGCCAAAAGGTAACTCCTGCCCACACATGCGACGCGATGCACCTTTAAGCAATGTGCCACATTGACTTGGTTACAAAAAAAAAAATATATGTAATAACAAAAAGCGAAAACACAAAAAAACCTTGGGCATGGGATTTGGGCAGCTGGCAAACACTTGCCAGTAGGCATTTGGCTAAGAGGCACAATTGTTTGTGTACTGTTTGCTGGACCTTAAGCGACGCCTGCCATTTATAACATATTGAATTTCATTTTGTTGATCCCAAGCCGCAGGCACCGCACCAGCATCAGTTTACATTTTGCCACTAGACTAGAGAAGTGAAAGAAAGAGAATCCATTTGCATAATCGTTGTGCATGGAATTATAGAAAGCCTTGCACCACCTGAGTCATCGGCAGCAAGGGCGAGTAAGGCAGTCAGTCGTAGACAAGAAAAAAAAAACAAGTACACTGCAAAAAGTTTGGCAATAAGGTTTTTGTTTAGTACTTGATTCAGGTGAATCTCTTTTAAAGCGATATACACTAAAATATTAATGATGGCTTTTTGTAACAGCCTGAAAGTATACCTCGATTTATGTTTCCCCAAGCATAGCTAAACATTGCTATTTATTTTGTAGCTTAAAAGTATGCTTTTGATTTTATTATTTGTGTACGGAGTTCGATTGAAAAATGCTAAAAATTTCTATCAACTCTTTTATTTTCTGTGTAAGCCACTTCGCTGCCCAGCTAGGCATTGCCAATTATTGAGCGGCTGCCAAGTGAGGGCATATACCATTGCCAGGACGAGCTAGCAGGTCCTTGCTGTGGGCGGCGCACAGAAACAAGCGCAATAACTGTTTGGCAAACAGATTTATTTTGCTGCCTTTTCTGCCTGCACTGTACTCTTTGTAGTTGTTATTGTTGTTGCTTTTGTGCTCCTTTGCTCGCAGAAATATTGGTTTCTAAACTTTCATTGCCATTGCGGAGGCGAGCGCCATGTCTGACCACAGAGCACCATGGCTGCAGTGCATCATTTTTGCATTAGAAAAGTGCCTGCTCCATGAAAACTGTAAATAACCCAAGCCATATCCAGCTACGCTCTAGTCCCAATGGCGCTGCTGTTGTTGCTGCAATCCAGGAACCGGTTGCACTTCCAAACCGCAAATTATGCTTGTCAAAAATGAATGTTACATTCGTAACGTTAAGAAAAAAGTGCACAAGAGGCTGAAGTATGTTTGGTGTGTGGGCGAGTGGGTGTGGATGCTGAGATGGGTTTTTGTGGTTTGCTAACTGTACGTGCTCAATGCGTCAGATTCTCTGGAGGACTGCACACATGCTCGAGCCAAGCTGAGCCGGCGTTGCCTTGGCAAATGAAGCCAAGCCATTGATGGTCTGCCACCGCCCTTATATCCCATACACATATCTATGTGTGTGTGTGTGTGTTGGCTGACTGACTTGGTGGTTTGGCATTGCCGCAGTCACCACACCAGCAGCGAGTGCAGCAGTAACACCGGATGCTGACGCCGTTTAGAGCTACAAAAGAGAGAGAGAAGAGGGAGGGGTGGTGCAGATGCTGGTAACTTTGACTAAATGTGTTTTGAGTGCATTAAGATGAAAATGTTATTACTGCTTCTTTCTGCTCTCGGCTCAACGGCTGTTTCCCTTGCAGTCATTATTGCAACATTCTGTGAGGTGACTGCCGCAGCAGCAGCAGCAGCAACGACGTCGGAGATTAAGCGCGGAAATGCAGCAAAATGTGAGCACAAATATGGCAAACTGAATTGCTACAAATGGGATCGGCGAGTGTGTGTGCTAGGGAGACGATACGTACTTAGATAAAAACGAATGCAAACGGAAATTTGTTTACACTTGCAGATATAGTAGTCAAAGAATGAGACAGAAAGCGAGAAAGTTCGATCAACAAGTGTTAGCAATGCCAAAGGATATGATTTGCCTGCCAAATTATGCAGATTAGCAGTTGGCAAGGATATTCAACGAAAAACAGGAACCAAAATTGATTGGCTATTTTTCTAACAATTTCTCAAAGTATTCTTGACCTTTCTTTTTCGACTAGCAGTTCGACTGCATAACGTATACGCAATGTATGTTATTCAACTTTTATGATGTTTTAAGTACAGTACTTAAATAAATCCTCTTTAATCGGAACAACAAGCATATTCTGTGTGCAATAAATAAAATCAACCATTTACATTTTGCACTTTTATTCAATTTATTACATATTTTCGTGCTTTGTATTCTTTATTATTATTTCATCTATGTTAATATATATATATATATATATAGGTATAGTAAAGCTTGAAAATCGATGCCAAAGAATAATGCTATAATCATGTGTTTTTTTCCTTCCTTTGTTAGTTTTATTTTTTGGCAATATTTTGACATGTTTTCCTCTCTCTCTTTTGTTTTGTTTATATGTATTTATTTTATTATGTCCAAATCGTGTTAGTTGTGCAAATTTGGCTAATTTTTTTATGTTTGCGATGAAATTTGAGTTAAAATACAAATTGGCCGACATTTATTTTGCTGTTGCTGTTGCCCTCTCCTTGGAGTTGAAAATAAAATTCGGCATGCACAATAAAAATGGGAAGAGTGCAATTTGACCACTTGATTTTGATATCGGGTTCGTGCATACAATTTGCACCTTGTTGACATTTCTGAAAAAAAACTAAAGGCAAAAAAACAAGGCGCAAAAATATCGACTGCAATTTGTAAAAGGTAAAAAATGTTGCTAGGATTTTTTGGTTTGAATTTTATTTATTTACGGCATTACATCATACAAACAGAGTTGAATTTAATTTATTTATTTTGTTTTTGTTTTTGCTGTTGCTGCATGTTGAATGTTGTTGATTACAGAAGGCTTATGCAATTGTATCCGTCTATTTGATAGAGAGCTCTGTGCGTAGCTTTTAGTACTACGTCATTGGCATCAGCAATTTGCCGCCTTTCAATTTTTGTACAGAGTTGATTTCACATGCAACTCTGCGTGCGTGTGTGTGTGTGTGTGTTACTAAGCACAGCAATTAAAATTATATTTGGTACATTTCGCAAAAGTCATGTGAATATGTGTGTGTGTGTGTGTGTGTGTATTTAGAAAGCAGAGTTTAGTTTTTGTTTACATTTTGCGTTTGCATTCTGGCGGTTTCCATCACTTTTTAATTAGTACTAGTTAAAACGATTCAAAGTGTACTTTTACACACACACACATACATAATGGCCTTGCAGTTGAGTTGGTATTTGAAGTGAACATTTTTGTTACGGGTTTTTTGGAAAACGTAACGTTAATGTTATATGAGATATACATATATGTACATTTGATTTGGCTTTAACTTTCAGCATTCTCGTTAGTTACACTTGATTAAAATATACTTTATGTTTGGATGCAATGTGAATATCTCAAAATTGAACCAAATCGGAATATATATGTATATATGTTTATCAGTTCCATGCCTCATAAGGAGAGTCACATAAATAAACTCAAGCCAATGTACTAATTCAACTAATATTTAATCAAAGTGTCATCTATACATTGACCTTATAGTACTATCGTGCAGCATCTAGGCATTTATACTATATATATATGTATGTATATTTGTGTATACGTATTAAGTTTGGAGAACTATGAGATCTGAAGGACAAAAATATTTAACTATTTATTGATATTTCTATCTCTATTGTTTATTTGCTTCTTTTTTTTTTGTTAATCTTTTCAGATATTTTCTTTTTATGAATTTTCTTTTGGGTTTTGTTAAACTGTTTTTTTTTTTTATACTTTTCATGTGTGAAACGTGCAATTGAATTACTTAAGTATATATATATGTATGTGTGTAGTATGCTACTATGCTGCAGATATTAAAAAACCAAACTAAAAACGAATCCCTTTGAGCATACCAAAGCAAATAAACAGTGGGTGTGTGTGTGTGTGTGTGTGTGTGTGTGAATACATATTTATGCTGTTTATCTTAGTACGCATTTTTAATGTTTTGATTTGATTTTCGTCTTCGTATTATTGTAATTTATTTATATATTTATGAATGTAAATTTTCGTGAAGAGTTTTTGTGTCGAGTTATTTGCTTTGCATATTACAATTAGCTTTATGTTGTATGTACATGTTTACATACTTCTATGTATCTATGTACTTACATAGTATTACAAAAATTTATAATTTACATTTATATATTATCAAGCTCGAGTTGTAAACATTCTACACAAAATTTCATAATAATATTATTATATATGCAATTTGTTTGCTGTTTGCTTTTCGATTATATTTTATCTATACATGTCTAGTATATTTTACTACCGTATAATGATTATACACATTCGATATATATATATGTGATATTATCATACATACATTGCTGTTGTTACACCCACATGCATATTTAATTATAATTAGTAAAATTTTGGCTTGCCCAGATTAATCTTGTTGTGGCACATCGAGCTATTGTTAATGCATTTTAATGAATATAAACTGTGCTAAAATATATATGTATATTAATTACTTGGCATGACGAAACATAATACTTCTGTTTAAGTTGGAAAACTTAACAATTTTTGGCTTGGTTATGGAAGAGCATTTAAAGTTCTAAGACTAGAGCATCGTTTAAAAGCAACCCGAGGACAGGCTTAACAATCATGTTTAACATTTTTAAAAAACAAAGCATTTAAAACATCTTCTGATATTGAGCTGGGCTTTAAAACGCGATTTGTTCTTAAAATCGTTGTATTCACACATTTTACATTTTCCATTTTACAAATATGATAAGAGGATTCAAATTGTTGAATCTATGTATAATTAAAAGATCCTCTTGTTAAATGCTATCGCTTGGCTAAAAAGTACATACGTATATCTTGAAAATATATTATGTTTATCAGGTAAGTTACTTAGGGTTTTTCCTAACTCTATAATATGGTATATCAATGTGACGACTACAGAGGATTTGACAATGAGCAAAGGTTTTCACTATAAATTTTGATGCTACTTTAAAATCATTTTTCAACTCAAACAAAAAACAATGATAAAAATTCTCAAGCTCTGTACGAATATAAATGTTGATTACATTATCTTTATAAATTTTTATAAGTATAAATATATTTACATATATGTTTTTTTTTATACATTTTGGAGAAGAGTTTTGGTCTAAAATCGTTTCATTTTCATGCTTTAAACATTGACCAAAATTTGACTGAAACTTGAAACTACTGACGAATTTATGGACGTATTCCGCTGGCCATTGGAATGCGTGCTTGTTAATGTTAGGAATGGGTTACCATGAATCTAAATTTAATACGTCTAATTAATCTACTTATGAGAGTTGCAATAAAATCATTGTTAATCAATTTTTATTCTCCGTTGTTAACAAAACATTCTCATATTCTCATGGGTTCTTTTTCTATTGATTTGATTCTACATAAATTGCTTTTGGATCGCTAGTACATACAGATATATAATGTATAGATTTATATTCAGCTTAGTTTAGTTTACGGCTTAGACTGCGACAGTCAATAGATTGTATATATGTATATATATGTATGTATACATTTAATGCTATAATTATACAAAGGTTAAGTTTTTTTTTAAGGGAAAGTTTGCTGCTTGGTACATGATATGAACAAAACGACTGCCACAGTGGATTTTTCTTCGATTTTCTCTCTCTCTCTGTTTGAGGCAGCACAATCTATTGACCGGCAGGTGGCGCTAGTTCGCTTGCTTATGCTCTATTTACACCTGCGTACCATAATACTAGAGGGACACAAATTCACCACTGCCACCATTATCCATGCCACTGCCCGATTCCGTTGTCTGCTGCAACTGCTGATGGGCATCTGGCGAGGATTCATTGCAATCCTCCAGAGCAGTCGACTGCTCGTCGGACTCATTGAACAAGGTTTCATTCTCATTGCCCAATCCACCGCTGGCTGTGCTGCGTCTGCCCATGTTGTCGTACTTGGGATAGGCAGAGCTATCGCCCACTCCACTGCTTTTGCACAGAGGTCGCAGGGGCGTTGCCTCCACAATGGGCGGTGTACTGCAGGCGGAGGAGGAGTTGGGCACATTGTTGATGCAACTGACACAATTGGCGGCTGAAACTGGTGTCGCTATCGTCGTCGGATGATGACACTGGACAACAGCAGTGACCGCTGGCGGTGGTGGTGGCGGTGGCAGCTCCATGTCATTGCTGTTGTTGCTATTGGTACAATGATAGGCGCCCGTTTCCAGATTGTAGGTCACAATCTCGTCATGTGGATAGAGATTCGTTGCACCGCCCGGTTGCAGCGAGGGGTCCTTCTTCAGGATGCCGCGACGTGCCGTGTGCCGCGGCAGGGTCGCGAAATGTGACACGGCATGACCGCCAACACCAGCAACCCCAACGCCACCATCACTCGAGCTGGATGCCGCCGAGGAATCACATTGGACGTCCTGCATGCGCTTGGGTATGTTGAGTAGATCGGGATACATGTTAATATCGGCGCCATCGAGCATATCCTGCGTGACAGAGACACGTATAAATATATTGCCAAAGGTGGGATTCGGCACAATGTTGGAACAAAATTCGGGCGGTGGCGGAAACACGCCCACATTCAACGGAAACTCCTCCGACAGCTGGCCATGTCCATGCGAATGGACATGTGGATGCTGCAACTGATGTTGCAACTGATGCTGATGCTGATAGCTGGCCATCGACGTGGGCACTGAGATCATGCCACACGTGGGATCCTTCACGGTCATCAGCTGCTGTCGCATATGTTGTTGACCGGCCTGGTTTTGAGCCTGTCCAACCTGCTGTTGCTGTTGTTGCTGTTGCCGATGACTCTCGACCGCATGTATCTCGATCTGATTGTAGCCCAAGCTTGCGTCCGTCTTATTGATTGAGCTGGGATTGTTGTCAATGCCGTAGCTATCGCCCCGATCATTTGTTGTTGTTGTCACACTCGAATCGAGAAGTTTCTTTTCCTGATCATTGAAACTTACGCTCGATTTGACACCCGCCTTATTGGCATGACGATGCTGCCGAGTTGTCCGTTTGCACAGACAAACCACAAACGAAATAGCAATGAGCAGAAACACCGTGCCAAAGATGCCCATGATCAAGCCAAAGTACCAAAAAGTCTCCGGGGTCTTTACTAAAACATGCTGTACAATTTCGCTGAGGTAAATGCTAATGTTCTGGGTCATTGAACCTATTAGATTGCTGCCCGTACAGGCATAGGTTCCTGCATCCAGGCTGCTCACATTGAACACTGTTAGATTGCTCCACAGCTTGTCGGATGCAATGCTCTCTGCATCAAAGAGCACATTATCATTGTCTAGGATCTTGCCATTCAGCTCCCAGCTGACCTCGGGCAAGGGATCGCCGTAGACGAGACAACTAAAGGTCGTATTGCTGCCAATATCAATATTGGTTGCCTCTTCATTATTAAAGATCTCCACACGTGGCGGACAACCGAAGAGTTCGTCATCGACACTGTCCCAGGTGCGATCCTTCTGCACCGGAGGACCCTTGCACACCAAACTCACAGAACTAAGGCGACTACTAACGTACCAACTGCGAAATTTGCGTAGCTTGCAATTGCATTGCCAGGGATTTTCCTCGAGAGAAAGTGTCTTTAGATTGGCCATGTGTTGGAATACATATTCACTTAAGCTCTCCAGCAGATTGTTCTTGAGGTTGAGGAATTCGAGCAGATTAAGATTAGCCAGCGACATGGGATCTATGTAGGAGATCAAACAATCATGCATATCCAAAGTTCTCAGATGTGGCAATATGGGAAACTGATAGGCCGATAGACGCTTCAATGGATTCCCGTTTAGATAGAGTATGCGCAATCGATCATTGCCCATAAAGGTATCCTTATCGAGCATCTCCAACTTATTGTCGGACAGATCAATCTCCACGAGTATCTTGAGATTGCGAAAGCTTTCCTTGTGTATGTATTGGACCTCGGATTTCTTCAAATAAATGCGCTGCAAGTTGAGCAAACCCAATGCAGAGAACTCCTCCCGATTCAGATATGGTATGTGATTGTCGTTGAGCACCAGAACCTGAAGCTCCGTACTCAACGTAGTCGGTATGCTGGTCAATTGCAGTGAACTGCATATCGCCGATTTTTTGCCATTGGTCCACTTGCAGGTGCAATTGGAGGCGCAACTTTGCGACCAGTCATCGGCCCACACTCCATCAATAAGTGCCATCAGGCACAGAAGCCAAACCAGCTGCTGCCACACTGCAAAAAAGAGAGAGAGAGAGTGAAAAAAATGTGGGGAAAGAGAGAGACAAAGGTTGGAATAAATACACACAAAAAGTAATGATTGACGACCTTTTGGGGTTCAATCTTTTGTTTTTACCTGGCAGTTGGATGCTGCTGCTGCTGCTTCTTCTACTTCTCCATTTGGCTGCCATGCTGAGCATTTGTGCCTGCCTGCCTGTCCGACTGACTGCCTGCCTGACTGCCTGCCTGTGCCTTCCCCTTTCGACTTCTGGGTCCTTGGTGTCCGCGACCTCGCCAATTGATGACTCTAAATGGCTTTGGCTGATTCGATTGCCATGTTTCACATCATGTTGCCGTCGCTGGCGAAAAAGGTCTCCATTACATATTACTCGGCACCACTTTGGCTTTGGCTTTGGCTTCGGCTATGGCACAAAGGCAAATTTGCTCGTTGCACTCCCGACTACAGCTTGACACTGCGACAGATTCTTATTGAATTTTGTTTTTGTGATTTTTGCTTTTCTTGCTCCACTACACACACAAACTTTGTCACCCACCACCACTACCAACCACCACCACCACCTTCACCTTCAATCCTCACTCTCTATATCTCTGTTGCTCGCATCAGTGGCTTAACAAGTGTTGCCAAGCTGCAAAAAGAAGAAGACGAAATAAAATAAGTGAGAAAAATCCATCATTTAGGTACATACATATATATATATATATATATTTTTATATGCAAAATGTCAAAGGCTTAGAAAGCTAAACATTGTTAGTCGAAAGGCATTTGGAATTTATGAATATTTAAATGCTTATCAATATTGGAAACAGTTGCCAATCGACTTGAAATTTAAATTGGAAACAAAGTCACGTGCTGAATAGAAATTAGATAGATTAAATATCCTTGCTTTCCATTAAACAATTTCAATTTGATTTTGATTATAAATGAAGCTGAATTATGACAACTATGAACTTTAACAAAAACTTTAAATTATATAGAAAAATGTATGCACAAAAAGATATTCCGAGCATAAAATAAGCTTCAATGTTTCAAGCAAGTCACGAATTCTAGTGTAGAACACGAGTTGATTGAGTTCAAAAGCTCTTAATTGCATTTTAAAAATGTTTATTATACAAAATACATTTTCTATCTTTTACTTTCGAAGTTTCAGCGACTCAGCTCTTAATGCTGTGCACAAAATTTGTAATCCTTTACTTTTGCACTAGAATCAATTTTCACAACTTTAACACGAAATTTCTCGTTCGCTTTTTACATTCAAACTTGTTTGACGTTAAAACTAATAGCAAAAAACCAAAACCAAAAAAAAAAAGCTAGAAGAAGAAGAAGAATGTTTTTGGCAAAAAGTGAAAAGCATACAGTTTGGATTACCAAACTTACTTTGCTCCTTCTTGCTGCTTGTTGTAGTCAAAGCTGGTTCTCTTAAATTCTTAAAGTATAAGAAAATGTAATCTGAATGAAATCGGCTTTTCTTTCAGAATCATTTTTGGGGAACAATGTGCATTGTGTGTGTGTTTGTAGTTGCTGCATATTGTTGTTGTTGCTTTGATTGTAATTGTAGTTGGCTCATTGGTAATCTCAATTTACCGAACCTCGAACCCGGTAAATGGAATGCCAAACAATAGACAATGGGCAATGGCCAGTGGGCAATGGCCAAATGGGATCGGCCTTTGGAGCAGTTGCTTTAAAATCGCCCATCAACAACAATTTGTAGTTTGTTGTTCGTCTTGCGTTGGGTATTTAAGGCTGGAGGGGGTTGGTTGACTAACTCATGCCACTTTTATGCCATAGAACACAACAGCGCAACAATGCGGCGCACCAAGCCTGCCTGCCTGCCTGCCCCCCTCGGTGCCACACTCCTTCCACATCGACCAGCAAAGGCATCTTTACAAAATCAGCATCAAAAGCTTGTCGAATGCTGCTTTCATTCTTTCTATTTTTTTCAGTAAGTTTTTCTCTGTTTTTTTCTTTTTTTTTTGTTTACGCTTCAAAGTGAGCGGTCGGGCAGGCGGGCGGGCTGTGTGGCAATGAGGCAAAAAGTGAAAAAAGGAAATCTACAAACTGCTGAAATACTCACACACACACACACGCAGACAGACACACAATGAAAATGTAAAACGCTCTAAAGGTTCATTTGTCAATTTGCCATTTGAATTTGTATTTGTGAAATTCACTTGGCCGCTTTTGCGCTTTGTCCTGCGCCCAGTCTCTTGGCAAACTCATTCATAGACACCCTCCTCCACACACACACACACACACACATACGTTCATTCTATCCCGTATAGTCGCTCTCTCTGTCTCTTTCTTTTTCTATTTTTCTCACTGACTTGGCTAAGATGCTTTTGCCAATGCGGATAATATTTCCTGTGTCAGTGCAGCAGTTGGCAGCAGCAGCAGCAGCAGCAGCAGCAGCAATTGCAACGGCTGCGCTGACGTTCAGGATTCGTTGTGTCCCGTTACTTCTTGTTCGTTCTTTATTTCACGTTTTCGTTTCGTTTGCTGGCAATTCAACTGATTTTCCCCAGCCACATGCCAAAGTCTATATCTATCTATCTATCTATCTGTTCAGTGTTTGTGTGTCGTCGACATTTTTATTTGTGCAGCTTTATGAGCGCACACACACACACACACACACACCTCACATGCAGTCACTTGAAGAGATCCGCAGTGGCAGACACCAATACAAGTACTTATATTACTATTACTATTACACATACTGAAACCGTATTCATAAATGTGGCACAGTGGGCCACAAAAGCCAAAGCTAATTTAATGGCCGATTGCCAAAAGTATTTGAAATCGTTGCAGAATATTGAAAGCACAAAATAATATTATGATAACATCTACTGCTGCAGCCACATGTCGTAAACAAAATCAATTAACTGACCTTCCCATCTCGATATGAAGATACAACATAATTTGGAATGTGAATAGATAGATTATAAGTAGTACAATTGAGCTGCCAGTTGCAGTTAGTTACACTGTTTGATACGGTTGCATATTACACAATTGTTAAGCTGGTCCTACTATTTGTTGGTAGTTGTAGCAGTAGCAGTCGTTAACGGAAATCAGGTCAATAAAATCAGTTAGCAGCTGGCTAGCTGGCCAGCACCAAGCACCAAGCACCAATTGACCGGTCAAATGCCACACACTGATGATGTTGCAGCATCAGGCGCATAATTGGATTTATTTGTGCCTCAACCAACAATATTTGTGATTGCCATTGTGCTAAAGTAATTAAGTTTAGCCAAGTGCAGAAAGCAAACAAATAAACGAACATTAAATATATATTTTTTAAAATGAATAACAACAAAGTAGAGTAAAAGTGATAGACGACGAGATACGCTATGATTTGATCTATCAAAATAAAAATATTTTACCAATTTTTAGTTTTTAATATCGAATAACTCAATTGCTGCCACAATTTTTGATTGCAGCTTCATCAAATAACACTTAAACAACAATCAAAGCATTCTAAACAATTAAAATGATAACAGAGAGCCTTTTTAGTATTCAAAAATATATAAATTAATAATACATACTCTATACATGTTCGAAACTGTTTACTTGTTGTTGTTTTTCTTTTTTTACCTGCCACACAAATTGGCGCAATAGTTTTTACGACTTTATTGCAGACATTTATTTTTTATTTTTTATGGCTGCAGCTTTTTGTAAAATTGAAAAGAGTGAAATTCAATAAAGTGTATTGTTATACTCGATACCCAAGGAATAAAGTATATTGGGTTTGTGCTATGTCCGTCAACTTTTTTCGACACCCTTCAAGCTAGAGACTTGAAACCTTGCAAATATCTTTATCTATGGCCGAGACAGCTAAAGTGTCAAGATTGGTGTTCCACGATTACTGGGAACCTGGCAAATCGATAAGTTCCACAACTCAAATCAATAGATCCTTATGTTTCCCACACAAAGGTTAAAAACTGTCGTTCTGAAAATTCCGTTAAATGCCTCTCATTTATTTATGAGAATTAAATGTTGTAGAATAAATAAATAACACAAAGTGTTCTGCCAGCAATGCTGAAAAATAATCAGAGATACCTAAAGAGTTGAGCTTTATTTTTGTTAAAAATGACTTTGAGAATATATAAAACATCCGAAAAATTATTATATATATACAATTTAGATTTCTTTCACAATGCTTTAAGTATATTTAAGAAAAGATTATGTTGTCGGTGCTGTTGATAAGCTTTCACAGAGAACGAATCAGGTAGGTTAAGTGTCATCAGACAATTGTCGACGGCAGGCTGATATTTAGAAAGAACATTTATATACATAACATGTCTTAGAAAGAAAATACTATCGTTCAAAGTCCATTTCCTATCAAATATGTATATAAATGCTATTAAATCGCAAAGAATTTGGAAAGACGAGGTTTCTTCTTTCGTTGCGGAATCTGTTTAAATTAGTACAAAATTTTTAGAGCTGTGAAACAAGTCAAAGTTAAATCGCTGCATTGTTTTAAAATGAATTTATATATCAATCTTTTTACAATTCTATTGGCTTTACTATTAAAGTCAGGTTATGGATCTACAAGTGAAACGGTTAGTGCTTCAACCAAACGTAGTATTAATTCTTCCAATACTAATTTTGCGTTTTATTCAGTGCTTTGCGAAATCTAGGGAAGAAGATGAAATGTGTGGAAAATATTGCTACAAGATAGTCAAGCCATTGCTCAAATATTACGCCACTGTTCAGTCAAAGGAAGAACAATTTGAAGAATTACAAAACAAAATCAAGCAGAATGAATATGAAATACAACAGCTTAAATCTAATGTCAATGCAAGAGATAAAGAAATAAAAAACAATAATATTCAACTCGCTTTAAAAGATAAAGAAATAAAAAACAAAAATAAAAAAAAAAAAAAAGATATTCAACTCGCCTTAAAAGATAAAGATATAGAAAAAAAAGATAGCCAACTCACTTTAAATTCTGTTAAAATCAAATACCTTGAATCAAAATTCTCTGAATATCAATTAAGTTCTATCTCTTCAAACTGTCTGGGTAAATCGACCGATGTGTATATGTTGAATTTACCCAGTATTGGGCCATTCTCTGTTTCCTGTGACTCCACAATGGCAGGCTCCGGTTGGACTGTTATTCAGCGACGCATTAATGGCAGTGTTGACTTTTACCGTAATTGGAATGAATATAAAGAAGGTTTTGGAGATTTGCGCGGAGAGTTCCATATGGGACTGGAGAAGCTGCACTTATTGACACAATCTCAACCCCACGAATTGTATATCCACCTTGAGGACTCCGAACACAATACTAGTCATGCAAGATACAGTCACTTTGTTGTTGGCAGCGAGGCAGAATTGTATGAGTTAAAAAAGATCGGAGAGTATTCTGGAAATGCTGGCAATGCATTGAATTATCATCGTAACATGAAATTTTCAACAAAAGATCGGGATAATGATGAGGGTGGCGGAAGTTGTGCGATTGAATGGGCATCTGCTGGGTGGTTTAAAGCCTGTTCAAGCAGGTAATTAAATATACAAAATATTATTTTTTACATATCAAGTTTAATATATATAAATGCTTTCCCTATAATTTGTTTATTAGTGATTTAAATGGAAAATATACGAGGAATGCTGGCTGGGATACCATAAACAACGGTTGGGTATCTTGGAATTATAGACCAATTAAATTTGTCCAACAGATGATAAGGCCAATACCCCATTGACGTGTCAATCTTCGAATTCTTTTTGATGAAATTATTAAGAATCTTGTTATTTTAAAGCCGAAATCATATTTTCATAAATGTTATTCATGTATATTAATACTTTCATTCAAAAACTTAAAATCATCACTAAGATCAGAAGATTTTTATACCCTTAACCCATAAAATGGGTAAATAAGGGTATAATGGTTTTGTGCAAAAGTATGTAACAGGCAGAAGGAAGCATCTCCGACCCCATAAAGTATATATATTCTTGATCAGCATCAACAGCCGAGACGATATAGCCATGTCCGTCTGTCTGTCTGTCTGTCTGTCTGTCTGTCTGTCTGTCTGTCTGTCTGTCTGTCTGTCTGTCTGTATGAACGCGTGGATCTCAGAGACTACAAGAGCTAGAGACTTCAGATTTTGTATATAAGTTCTCCTATACCATGAGCAGAACAAGTTTGCTTCAAATTATCGATAATTATTCTGGTTTCCGATATACACATAATATCGATAACAAAAAATATCGAATTCGGAAAATCTAAAAATGAAGTTTGAAGAAATGGGTAACGATAGAACTTTTCTGAAAATTTCGTCCAAATCGGTTAAGAAACACCGGAGATATCGAGCTTAATCGATTGAAGCTAAGTCAGTATACCAAAGTTTTATATAAATTTAATTTATTTATTGCAACTGGGTTCAGGGTATCTTCTAGTCGGGCTCTCATTCATCAAACAATTCTGTTTAATTATATGAAATAAATGTCATTTTCAAATGCGTATTGCGCGCACAAACGAACTGATTAAATTATATTTTGAGTGTTATAATAATTATTTTGCAGGTTTTTACTCATTAGTTACTATTTTTTCGATACGGAAGGTGAAGAGTATATTGGGTTTGTGCAACGTTCGTCATGATATCGATAAATCCTTATATTTTCCACACCCTTACAGTTAGAGTCACCAAATTTGGTAGGAAGATAGCTGGTGGCATCCCCGAAAGATCTGCATCACAACTTTGGACACCACGCCCATCCATACCGCCCTAGCCGCCCCCAGCGGCCCCGCCGCCTTCTTAAAAATGGGTATGCGTGTATTTTACTCAGTTTTTAAGCAAGAGTCACCAAATTTGGTAGGAAGATAGCTGGTGGCATCCCCGAAAGATATGCATCAGCCAATCTTTTAACGCAGCGTGCACCCCGCCGCATCAGTACCTCCTTGCGAGCAGGCCTCTTTTTGCCCGTTTTGAAACAGGTATCGAGTAATCGCAGTCGGTTGCGTCCGACTGCAGCGTTTTAACTTGTTTTGTTTAGTTTTGTGTGTGTAAAAAACCAACAAAAGCCTGGGAATTAAACCAAAAGCTGACAATATGAGAACTGTTGCAATTCTGAACTGAAAACATATTGATGACGAATTGAAATTGTTTATGCAAAGACTTTTAAAATCAACTTTAGCATGAGCATAAGCATTAAATATTAATGGCAATTTATGTTGTTGCAAATGCTCAATTTGTTTTCAATTTAATGCTTTCAATAACAATAATAACATATGTATGTACTTGTATGTATGTGCAGCTAAAGGAGCGTATGAATAGACATAATTAATTATTATATTTGCTACAAGGAGATGAAAGACGCATCTAATTTAAGGTTCTGAAGTCTAGACTTTTGGCAAATATTACACATGAGTGAATGCAATTTATTTGGTTGAGTGTTAAGCAAGTTAGCTCAAGTTAACCGCATGCCAGGTGAAATCATTTGACGATAAAATAACAAATTACTTTACTCAAAATAGCCTGGAGTAATCAAGGTGTGAGTGTAAAAGGACAATGTTTAGTTAATTGATTAAGAATGAAGCCTTAGTTTCTAAAAAATAGCTTCTCAAGTTTCACATAGCAATTAGTAAAATAATTGTGCCTTTTATCGATAAAAACGAATTATCGATTGCGATAAATGTTACAGCTTTAGGTTCTTGGTTTTTGCATACAAAAAATGTCCCAAAGACAAGCAAAATAATTAGAATTTAAAGTAATTTAATTCTTGCCTCAAACTGTTGACTGCCTTTTGTTGCCAGTATTTGAACTAAACTTTTAATGATGAGCGTTGGCTGCCAATTAACGTAAAATACAAAAATGTCATTAAACATTAAGAAGTACGTCGAATAGTCCCAAAGCAATCTAATTAAAAGCAAAATACATACCATAAATACGAATATTTTATGTATTCTTTTTTCTGTCTCTCTCGTGACCTTTGATTTATCTCATTTTGTCCATAATTTATAGGCAATCGACGTTTACAAGACTTGTAAATATTTAATTAGATAAACATGTTTGAATGTATTTGTTGTAGCTTTCGCGTTAATTTTACTGCACTAAGCTTTAATTTCGAAAAGGAAAACTTTGTTAATTTAAACAATTCAATTGACAAATTAGTTGAGCTGCGGCACATGTAAATTAAACTTGCCACGCCCAACTCATTTGCGAAACTAATCAAATTGCATGCTTCAACAACAAGTTCAAACAAAATGGAGGCGGGGCTAAAAAAAAAAAAAAAAAGAAATAATAAAAATACATAAAACAAACAGAAAATTCAATGTTCAAGGACCAACAATTAGAGGCAAAGCTTCACGCTGCATTACCAAATTAAAACTGAACAGAAAAACTAAATAAACTTCCAGAGCAACAACAAAACAATATACTCATACTAAAATATATATATGAAGAGAGAGAGAGAGCGATAGAGAGAGAGAGAGAGAGAGATAGAAATGGTAGAAACTTTTGCTACGAGTTTGTACCACGGTGCGTATGCAAATATATAGAGTTTGACTTTGCCACTTGGCAGCGCCTCTGCGAACGCCCCAAACGGCGCCGCCCATTCACTTTATTGTACTTGCCACTGCCACTGCTGCTGTTGCTGGTGTTGCACGGTCAGAGAGGCACGTGCGAATGTGCGTGCAAATGCAAATGGCGATAGAAAACTTTTTAAATTGAGCAAACATTAACGCCGAGTCTAACAAAACAAAAAAGAATAACAAAAGTAGAAAAAGATGATGAAAAAGTGGAGCAAAGCAAGCTGCTCTTATCGCAACCATTTTGTCGACTCGCCTATTTGTTGTGCTAAGGCACGGCGCAATCTTTCAAGGACAACAAGCCAAGTGTAAACTGCAAAAGTTGTGCATAAGCAGCGGCAGCAGCAGAACTTGGCAGCAGCCAACAAATCCACATATAATCGGAAAATGTCACAGCAAAAATAATATTAATGACATTCGGCCGCCACGGGCGCAGATTAGTGAGCGACGTGTTGGAGTTTTATTGCAAAGCGGAAATGAAAATTGGTTACATACATACAATACACAGGACATTCTCTCTCTCTCTCTCTTTCTCACTCTCTCTCTCTCAATGCAATTATCTGTCAGCAAAGTGCGCGCTGTACGTGAGCAGAGGGCAACAAAACAGCAGCAGCAACAGTAACTGTGAATAAAAACAGGACATTCGAAGCTTGGAGGCCAGAGCTGGCAGAGCCAACACTTAACCCTGCCATTGTTATACCCTAGACCCGAACCAGTGGGTATTACAGGTATATTGAAGTAGTGTATGAAGTATGTAACAAAAGCAAATTAAAGCTTATTCGAAACCATTTAGTTGATGTTTTTTTGAACCGCATTTGTGTCTTCAAAATATCGATACAAATCGATTTGCTGTAGCAACAAGAGCTTTGAAATATTGTGTATGTTGCGCTTTAAGTTTACTTGTTTTAAAGGGTATTTTCAAGCATTGCTGCCTCAAGTGGAACATTCTTATTTTAAGTTGCTGCTGTCAGAGCTTACAATCGTTTGCCAGTCGCGCTGGTCGTCCTGCATTTCCGTTCCGAGCTGACGCCGCAGCAGCAGCAATGGCAGCCAAAGCAGCACCAATAGCTGCAACATCAGCTGCGCTGCACTTGGCAGCCATACAACTGAAAAGCATTTGAGTTGACATCGTCGCCGCCGTCGTCGTCGTCGTCGTCGTTGCTGCCGTCGCCGTTTCGTCTGTCCGTCTGGCTGTGTTGGCTCTGGTGCACAACAGAAATCATCGACGTCAACGGCGACATGGACATGACCTGAGAGCAACATGGAACAATTTGGGAGCCAGGCCAGGCATGAGGCTGCCTGTCTGTGTGTGTGTGTGTATTTGTCTGCCAGGCAGCCAGTATATTTGTGTGTAACCGCAAAAATACACAACAACCGCAGCAGCAGCAGCAGGATGACGAACACAAACAGTTGACCCAACAGCAACAGCAACAACAACAATCGCAAGGAGCGAGCGACAATAAACACAACGATTGTAGACACACACACACACTTATAAACCGAAAGATAGCATGGTATGTGTGTGTGTGTGTTATTTGTGTATGCATACATATTTAGCCACGACAGACAATTACAATACAAACAAACGTGCAACAGAATGTGAAATGCCGCAAAAGGAAGTGGTAGATGCAACAGCGACTGAAGAATAAGACGACGACGATGACGACGTCGAGGACAACGCTGAAGTAATGCTTGAAGTAGAAGGAGAGGGCAAAGAATGCAACAATGACAATCCAGCAAGCACTAAAGGACTATACAGAAGACTAAGGCTAACGCTGCGAAAGGAGCTTCTGTCTCTGGCGTTGAGTTCTGCTTCTGCTTCTGCTGCTGTTCCTGCTTCACACAGATAAGAAACTTGGCCAACGTGCAGCAGCCGAAAAGGAAGCGGCTAGCGATCTATTACGACAGCAAGCACACAAATACAAACAAATACATACATACATAGCACACACTTACACTTCGTGTCTAGCGAGGTGTTATCTAAAGCTTTTAAGCTATAAAAATTGTTGGTTGAGCTTGAATCAAAAAAAAAAAATAAAAACGTTTAAGACTTTCAGATAAATGCAAGAAGAATAAGAAAAAGCTGCAAATTTGATTATCCATTTAAGTGTTTGTTGATAGTACAGTCAAACTTCCATATAACGAATCTCAAGACAAAACTTCGTTATAGACAAAATTCGTTATATAGAACGGGTTTTTGACGGAATCAAATTGCAGGGTTCTGGTTTCTGACTTCGTTGCATAGAAAATCTCGTTATACGGAAGTTCGTTATATGGAAGTTCGACTGTATATATATTCAAAAAGCCGGCTCGAAGAAACATGACAACTTTAACGTTCAGCCAAATCTGTAGTTTATTAAGTTTTTAGTTTCTATTGAAGCCAAGTTAGTATACACCCCAAATCCTTTTTATTCTCAACCTATTTTATAGTTAGCCGCACAACCTAAGCTCTAACTGTGATACCTTCACAAGCCACAGCTCATATCCTAATCGATTGTTCTACAATGCAAATAGTTCATCCCTTTAATTGTATAGACAAATAGCATAATTCTTTGGTGTTGCAACATAAGCCAGTTTGTAATCAAAGCTAATATTTAAAGTAGTAACTGTATCTCTTTGTTAATGCAACCTTAATGATGCATGCAACACTTGATACTTGTGTGCTGCTGTGGCAGTGGTCTTATAATTTAACTGAGCCTGCAACTACAAATAAATAAATAACTAACTAAATAAATAAATAAATTGGATGATGCGAATAAAAGCAAAGAGTTGAATTGCTTCAATGAGATTACATTGAGTGTTTGTTGCATGTTTTTGTTGCTTTGTGGAGCTAGTTTGGAGTTATGTGGCACACCTCGAATTTGCATGGTTCATTCATATGCATAACTGTTTGTGTGTGTGTGTGTGTGTGTATGTTTGAAGCACTGCAGCAAACCCATTGAGTCAAGTGGAAGTGTGTTAAGCAAACAGCAGCAGCAGCAGCAGCAGCTGCAACAACAATAATATGTTGCCTCCGTTTTGTTGTTGTTGCTAACCAAAAAGGATGTTGACTTGGTTTTGAGGAACTGCAGTTATTCGTAATGCTCATACTCATATATTCATTTGCCTGACGTCGACGTGAACGTGCAACTGGAGCCCACAGGAATGCTACTAAAACCTCCAACTCCAACCTCCTTTTGCCAGATGTTGCCTCTCATCCTCCATCTCCTAGCGCTGCTTTTGTGTTTGCCAATTTTGTATGCAGACTATAGAAAATTAGTTGCATTTCTTTAGACCCGACCCTTGGGAGCCAACCCAACGGACTTTGCCCCATTCCCGCTCTCGTTTTTTTTGCTTTGGCTATACGTGAATGCATTTTGGCTCATAACCCAAAACCGCAGCGGACTGTGGACTGTGGTGCAAAGCCTCCAGAATGCGGCCAAAGCAATGCGGAAGAATATTAAACGGATTTTAAGTGCGGCATATTAAAAAAAAAACGAAGAAGAACAAGAAGATAACGCAAACAAACAAACAGGATGAGCAAGTTTATTTAGCAGATTGTTGAATTTGACGCTTAGCAAATTAACTAACAAAACACTTTGCAAAACGTCTGCCACAGCATGTTGCAATAGCAGCCAAGCTAACATTGATAACAATCTCCATCCAGTCAGGTCCAGATATTTGAGAGACACACTCACATCCCACACCTCCCCCCCCCCGCCCATCATCACCCACACCCACAACGGATGAGTGCTCAAAACTTTTCCAACATTTCCTATTTAACTTTTATTTGTTTTCGTTTTCCCTCTCGCTCGCTTTTTTAATGTCTCTCTAATATGTCCACTGGGCATTGGAAGTTGAGTCAATCTGAGATATTTTCTGCATGCGAACGTTTCAAATTTCAAAGTTGACTTTTTAATGTTCATTGCCTGCGCACCTTTTAATTATACTTTTTTATTTTTTTTTTTTTTTTTTGTTAAGTGCACATCTCATTTATCGGATGGTTAATGTGTCAAATAATTACAGAGGTAACATTTTGCGAAACAAAAGGGTTTGATTTTAACTTAATTAAATTCATCATTAGAATTAAAGCTTTGTGGGGAAAACACACAAAATCTATTAAATTCAATTCTTTATGCAAATGACAGCTCATGTCAAGCATTTGAATAATATTTAGACAAGCCATTGAAAAGTGAAAAGTGTTTAACAGAAGTTAAAAGGCCGCAGGAAATTCTAGTTCAAGCATTTTGTTTTAATTTGATTAAAAATATTTTTCGAGATAAAATCAATTTTTGCCGTTTCAAATGCCAATTTGTAAAACATAAATTGATGGTGTTATAATTACAATAAAAGTGGTTTACAAATATTTTTTTATGGCTTGCTCGAAAAATAGTATCAACAAAACAAAAAGCAACTTTTCTGTTAAATAAAATTAAAGAGTTTAATTCTTTACTGCTGCTCTTTAATAAAATGTATATGTGTGTGTCTAGAAACTTGGTTGAAATAAATAATTAACTGCCTTACACATTTTTGAACCGAAGAAAACAAGTTTCTTTGAAGACTTTCAACCTATTTTTGTCAAAAACTAAAATGATTTGCATTCAAAACAAAAATTTGCATCTTGTTTTTGACCCTTATAATCGATTATTTGCACTTAAAACTTATTTTTTATTAGTTAAGTACTTTGGCAGAGGGGACATTAGTTGAACGAGCTGTAAGAATTTTCAGGTTGTAAGTCGCCGTCGCCGTCGAGGAATTGTATAATTGGCAACTGTGCACTTCACTGATTCGAATTTCTTAAGGATTATGTGCTTCGGCTAGTTTAGTTAACTACGTTTTAAATTGCAGGCAACTGCAGTCAGCGGTGTGGTCAATGACCAAACGCTGGCGCTGACCTAATTAGTTGAAGCTCACTCAAAAGCAACAACTGGCAAAAGGAATTTGAACAGCAGGCAGGCAGGAGTTGTCAGGAGTATAGACAGAGCATTCATTTGAAATTCTGTTTATGGAGTTTTAGTAAAGTAGTTTCTCATTTTTGGATACGAAAAGTTTGCAGTGAATCAGGCCTTCGAAGGAACACAAGGCGTTTTTGGTTTCCAATTACACACAAAGCATCAAAAGCCAGCTCTCCAAAGACTACAACTCAAAAGGCTCGGTCGACATACAAACATACATACACACACACACATACATAAGTAGCAATTGAGTGAGTGTATAGTTCATAAAATTGAAAGACTCAAAAGTTGATGTCGAGCTGTGGCGCGGAGCGAAGCTTAACCGACAACTTTTGTAATAAATTAAGGCACGTATTACATTGATATTGAAAAGATGCTCGGAATTAGCTTATAAATAGGCAATCTTAACAATATGCAACAACAGCATTAGGATCCACGATGAGGACGCAACAAAATTTGTCAAAATGCAATGGTTGGGGCAGGCCCCAAAGCGCTGTCCGGACAGCAGTCATGCATTTTTCATGCAACGCTTTTATGGGGCAAGCAAAATAACTTAACAAAGCTGTAAATATGATGAACTGTTGCCTAGCTGCCTGCCCAGTTGCCTCATCTGCTTGCTTTTTACTTGTGCTCTTCGCTTTTTTGCATTATTTTCGGACCGGGGCGACAAACTTGCAAAAAGTTTACTGCTGCCCAGCGGCGGCCATTTTCAACAGCTCGAGCTGAAAAGCTAAACTTGTAGTAGCTGCAACTGTTGTAGCTGTAACTGCAACAGCAGTAGCAATTGCTGTAACAGCTCACTCGACCAGCTGGCGCCACACTCGAAGAAAAAACTATGAACCTGAAACAATCATTAAACCGAAAAAACTATATAGATATTTCTTAGCATGTGCCTTACAATGCATTTGAAATATTCATTTCTTTATCCAAGAATTTGTTAACACTAATTTTGGTATCACAAACATTTTTTTCCTTTAAGTGCTGTCACTCGGCCTCTAACAAATTGCATCAAGAAACCAACATCATCCACCAACATCAGCACCCCCATCAGCATCCAAAGCATTCTCAGCATTCTCAGCGACAGCAGCAGTTGCCTTTAGTTTGGTTTGATTCAGTTAGTAGTTTAAGAGTTAAGTAGTTTTCTAAAGTTTTATGAATTATTAAGAGGATTTGCGAGTTTTTCGCTAGCCTTTCAGTTCTCGGCTGCCTCAAATGCCACCCAACCGTCCTGCGCCGCTCGCACCTAAAGACCATTTTGATGGTCGTCAGCCAAATGCCTGAAATGCTGTCGAAATATGCAGTTTTCATTTTGTTTTTGTTTTTTTAATATTTCATAACAAATTCTGGCAAAGTGTTGTCCGTTTTGTTGCTGTTGTTGTTGCCACACAGATTTGACTTTTAGTTGTTGTTGTTGTTCGGGGAGGACAAACATTAGTTAAAGCGTTGACTTGTTGGTAACTGTTGATGCCAAACAGCGAACACGAAACATGCCACACGGGGCTGAAATTCAGATTTTGGGGCACGGCACGTTCGTTTGGACAAAAATTAAATACTTTTTACTGTCAATAAAATTATAAATGCAAATTATAATTTTCTGCTGCCGTTGGGCAATTAGACGACGGCAACCCAACCCACCACTGTGCCTTGTGCTGGCAGCGCGAGATAATGCGACCAATTCCCCAAATAGCTTGTTGCCCAACACTGGCACGGTCCATAGACGACCTGCACAGGCACTGATTCTGACGTCAATGGCGTTGGTGTTGGCATTGGAGTTGGTGAATTAAACGTTGAACATGTCGCGCCACAGCAAGTGGCGAGTGCCTGTCCTCTTCTATCTATCTATATGTATATAGTAAATTTTTGGGCGAGGGGTTGGATAACTAGGTTGGGCGGGATGCTTGGCATGTTAATTCACTTTGCAAATTGTTGCGTCGTTGCCACGTTTTGTGGCTTTGGCTTTAGCGTTCACTGGAATGCTAATCATGCCTAGGTGTATAACAACAACAACAACAACAACAAGAACAACTAGCAACAACTTTTTGTTTTTATTTGCTAAGTGAAACTTCGATTAAGCGCCACACAAGTGTTGTTGGGGAAGGACCCACAAATTTATTATTTCGCTTTCGGACCGGCTTTCGTAAAGCGGCTCAAGCTGGCCTGAAAAGCGTACTAGGCTCATAAACTTTCTCTTCACGTCAAATTTGTTATGCTCTATTTCTTTGCAAAGCAATTACCGACCCACATCTACCGGGTACCTAAACAAAAAATCTATATACACACACACACACACACACACGTACATGCATAGATGGGCACTCAAATCTGTAAAGAGCTGCATGGATGTTTACGGCAAGGCTCAAAGGAAAGTGATTCACATAGAGCAACAAAATTAAAGGAAGCGGCTCTAAATTGGTCTATACGTGGACCTAAAATTGATACGCGGCTATCATCATAAAGCACAGTGCAACGAAAGTTGGTGAGAAACTTTTTCGCAACTGAAAAAAAATCTACAAGTTAAACTTGATTCACTTATAGAAGAATAAATAAACAAATTAAAAAAAAAAACTAATTGAAGCGTTGCAGTCGGACTCAGCCGACTGCGATATACTCGATACCTGTCTTACAACGGGCAAAAAGAGGCCTGATTGCAATGGGGTACGGATGCGGGAGAAGTTTAAGCCGTCTAAAAGATTCTCTGATGCAGATTGGGATGCCACCAGCTATTTTCCTTCCAAATTTGGTGACTCTAGCTCAAAGTTTGTAAAAGTAATAAACATTAGTAAAAACCTGCAAAATAATAAATATAACACTCAAAATAAAATTTAGTCAGTTTGTTTCTGGGCGCAATACAAATTTGAAAATTCGATTTATTTCATATAATTAAACAGAATGGGTTTGATGAATGTGAAATTTGTAAATCTTTATACATATTTTCATCAAAAAGAGTTCGAAGATTGACACGTCAATGGGATATTGGCCTTATCATCTGTTGGACAAATTTAATTGGGTTTTGACCCCATGGTCCCCACATGATTTTTCTATAGCCCACGCCATATTCCCTCGTATATTGTCCATTTAAATCACTAATAGACACAATATACATAGATATATATGAACTTGATATGTACAAAATAATATTTTGTATATTTAATTACCTGCTAAAACAGGATTTAAACCACCCAGCAGATGCAAATTCCAATGCACAACTTCCGCCAGCCTCATCATTATCCCGATCTTTTGTTGAAAATTTCCTGTTCACATGATGTTGGAATGAATGGCCAGCATTTCCAGAATATTCTCCAATCTTTTTTAACTCATACAATTCTGCCTCGCTGCCAACAACAAAGTGACTGTATTTTGCATAACGAGTATTGCCTTCGAAGTCCTCAAGGTGGATATACAATTCGTGGGGTTGGAATTCTGTCAATAAGTGCAGCTTTTCCAGTCCCATATGGAACTCTCCGCGCAAATCTCCAAAACCTTCTTTATATTCATTCCAGTTGCGGTAAAAGTCAACACTGCCATTAATGCGTCGCTGAATAACAGTCCAACCGGAGCCTGCCAATTTGGAGTCACAGGAAACAGAGAATGGCCCAATACTGGGTAAATTCAACATATACACATTGGTCGATTTACCCAGACAGTTTGAAGAGATAGAACTTAATTGAAATTCAGAGAATTTTGATTCAAGGTATTTGATTTTAACAGAATTTAAAGTGAGTTGGCTATCTTTTTTTTCTATATCTTTATCTTTTAAGGCGAGTTGAATATCTTTGTTTTTTATTTCTTTATCTTTTAAAGCGAGTTGAATATTATTGTTTTTTATTTCTTTATCTCTTGCATTGACATTAGATTTAAGCTGTTGTATTTCATATTCATTTTGCTTGATTTTGTTTTGTAATTCTTCAAATTGTTCTTCCTTTGGCCGAACAGTGGCGAAATAACTAAGCAATGGTTTGACTATTTTATAGCAATATTTTCCACACATTTCGTCTTCTTCCCTAGATTTCGCAAAGCACTGAATAAAACGCAAAATTAGTATTGGAAGAATTAATACTACGTTTGGTTGAAGCACTAACC
This sequence comes from Scaptomyza montana, assembly GCA_018904305.1. Taxonomy (NCBI): domain Eukaryota; kingdom Metazoa; phylum Arthropoda; class Insecta; order Diptera; family Drosophilidae; genus Scaptomyza; species Scaptomyza montana. The sequence continues at coordinate 19,990,282 of JAEIGR010000001.1, read as the reverse complement.
GTTTCACTTGTAGATCCATAACCTGACTTTAATAGTAAAGCCAATAGAATTGTAAAAAGACAAATATGTAAATTCATTTTTAACAATGCAGCGATTTAATTATGACTAGTTTCACAGCTCTAAAAATTTTGTACTAATTCAAACAGCTTCTGCAACGAAAGAAGAAACCTCGTCTTTCCAAATTCTTTGCGATTTAATAGCATTTATATATTTGATAGGAATTGAACTTTGAACGATCGGATGTTTGTTTTAGTATTTTGTTTCTAAGAAATGGTATGTATATAAATGTTCTTTCTAAATATCAGCCTGCCGTCGCCAATTGTCTGATGACACTTAACCTACCGAATTCGTTCTCTGTGAAAGTTTATCAACAGCACCGACAACATAATCTTTTCCAAAATATACTTAAAGCATTTTGAAAGTAATCTAAATTGTATATATATAATAGTTTGTCGGATGTTTTATATATATATTCTCAAAGTCATTATTAAAAACATAGTGGCGCATAGTTAATTTTGGCTATGCCAAGACTATGATACCCTTCACACAGCCAAATCAATGCTCCCCCCTCTTATGTTTCTGTGCAGTTGTTGGTAATTTTTCGCTAATATTTTTACTCTTGAGCGTCATTTACTTGTTCGTGTGCAACAACAACAATTTGACATGTAGGTACTTGAAAGTGCACGACAGAGACAACAATTGATAGCACGATATGGTAAATTTGTATGGTGGCTATGTCGTAGAATGCTCCGATCGAAATGAAATTTCATAGTGAACAAACCCGACATGATCTAAGCAATCTGTGAAAGTTTTATCAAGATCGGTTCAGCAGTTTGGCCGGAAATCGTGTTGATATGGTAAATTTGTATGGTGGCTATGTCGTAGAATGCTCCGATCGGGATGAAATTTCATAGTGAACAAACCCGACATGATCTAAGCAATCTGTGAAAGTTTCATCAAGATCGGTTCAGCAGTTTGGCCGGAAATCGTGTTGAAACAGACAGACGGACAGACGGACGGACGGACGGAAATCAATTCCTGAGCTCGTCCTGATCATTTTGATATATAGTTTATGGGGTCTCCCATCATTCCTTTAAGGCGTTACAGATTCATGACAAAGTCAATATACCCTGTTTCACATGTGAAGGGTATAAAAAGTAAAGCTCTACGCTTTAGTTATCTCTGATTACTTTTCAGCATTGCTGGCAGAAGACTTTGTGTTATTTATTTATTCTACAACATTTAATATTTAAATTAAATAAGGGCATTTAACGGAATTCTCAGAACGACAATTTTTAACCTTTGTGTGGGATATATAAGAATCTATAGATTTTGAGTTACGAAACTTATCGATTTGCCAGGTTCCCTGTAATCGTGGAACACCAATCTTGACACTTTAGCTGTCTCGGCCATAGATAAAGATATTTGCAACGTTTCAAGTCTCTAGCTTGAAGGGTGTCGACGGCCGGACAGACACCATGACGGACATTGCACAAATACACAATATACTCTTTAATATCGGTATCGAGTATAAAAACATAGATAAACAGTGTTTTTAATCGGTTGCATGGGATATATTATGAATTATTGCTTGCTTTAATATTGCACAGATCTTAACAGAAATTCAGTTTGTATGAAAAATGTTTTTTTGAATGGAAAAAAGAAAATCAAATCAAAATATGTTTGTATATTTAATGACATTATTAATTTAAACACAAAATGTTGAGCAAATTTAAAATTTATAATGAAACTATGCAATATATGAACAGTTTCAAAAGGAACAGATTTAACCTGATATAAGCTTTTAAATTGATGAAAGAAAATACAAAATTATATAAAAACAAAACTATTTTGTTCAGAACAAAAAGTAAAGAGCAAAGTGCATGGAATCCATTCACTATATAGGTATGTATATATGTACATATGTACATACATGCATTTATGAGTTCATATTTCCAACAAATAAATTAGATTTTCAAGCCATTTCATTGGGCTGTTGGCTGTTGGCCAGCTAACACTGCACAACACGTGGCAAACAAATGGGAATATTCCATGTGGTTTATTTTTTGTTTTTTGTTTTTTTTTTTTGTTGCTACGGTTTTGAATTTGTGTAGCTTTGCGAGAGCACTATGCCCCAAATAATCAATAGCTTTTACGCAATGGACCCGAAACGGAGCCATCATCAAAATACGATGACTGCAAGCGAGAAAGGGATACAAAGGGGAGCGATTAAATTTGTGCAGACAAAATTTATAAGCGCATTACAAGAGCTCGTGTAGTTTTCGTGATTTGTGCGAACGGGTGCAATGAGGGGAAGCTGAAAGTGGGAGCTGAGAGTTCGCAACGGGCCTGTTAAATGGGGTCGCTAAGAGTATGGCACCATACAAAGTGCTTACAAAGCGTTTGGCGATTAATCAGTTTGGCAGCAAAAGCAATGCTAGCTATGTATCTATCCCTTTCTCTGTCTGTCTGTCTCTCTCTCTCTCTTTCTCTAGTAATGGGAAGTTGAGCTTTTGCCGTCGGGCAATGTGAGGGGTGTTTGGGTGTTGTGGTACTATGCATGCGGCATGTCCTTGAGGCAGCACCTCGAAGTAGTAGCTGCGACGACCAATGCCACAGTGTGAGGCACTTGCTGCAACAGCTACAACTACAACTAGAGCTGCGAAGCCAAACGTCGTTTTGGTGGCTAATTAAGTCAATTATGCACTTAAAGCTTCAAGTGGCGTTCAGCAGAAGAAGCAGCGGCACCAAGCATGCACCATGCAGCATGCAGCTGTTGCCTTCAACATCGTTGCATTCACTCAAACATCAAAGCTAGTCACGCTCTCGTCTCGGTCTCGGTCTCGCTTAGAAAGCTGTCTTACTCTTGCCACACACACAGGCACGTCCGGCAGCCATCGTTGCGGGTTTTTAAATGCATGCCCTCCATTTTGTAAAGGGGTATTATAAATTGGACATAAAATCTGTTTAATGCTATAACAAAAGTCATGATATCATTATTTATACTATAGACTGCATTAGTTTCATGTCTTGATCGGACAGCTGGCGACAACTAAATGGAAATATTTTCGATGATTTTTCAATTGCAAGTGTATATTATATTCGGTGTGTTGGATTGAATGTCTGTTTCATCTGGTTTTTAATAATAAAATAGCATGGTAGAGGAAATAACTCATACGCGCCGTATGCCACACTTGCCATACATCAGCAGCGACAGTTGCCGTTCGTTGCCTTTTATTGTTGTTGTAGTTGTAGTTGGCATTGTTCTTGGGGCATAAAGACGTGTTACTTACTTACACCAACCAGCCTTATGTATATCATAGCCTCTATACATAACATATGTATATGTGTCTGTATACAGCATTCTATGTAATGTATGTTTATGTATAAGCGTTATTATTATTGTTGTGTGTGTGTGCTGTGTTGTGGGTGTGTGTGTATGGCAGACACAAGAAACGATTTATCTCAATTTACATACTAAATGACAGGCAGTGCGGCACATGCAATACTCTCTCCTTTAACTACAATCAAGCAGGAAGCAAGATTGCCTGGGCCAACAACAGTGGATGAAGAATTCTTGAAGCTGCTGCTGCTGCTAATGGATCGATGGTCAATCGACAATGGACATTTGTTGAATGAACGAATGAATGAAGGCATGCCAAGACAAGCAAGAACGAAGCATTGATTTCACTTTCAGTAAATGAATTCATTAAATCCATTCAACGAGTAATACAAAGGTGAAAATCGGATAATTACTGTTTCATGGATAAATTGATTGAAGTGCGAATCAGTTTCCATTAATTCAACTGTCATTTATGAATGCCATTCGGTAACTTATTAAACATTCATGCACACATGCATACATACATACACAATTGAGTTGACTTCACAAATGAAATATTCGAATATTCAAGAATGCTGGCAAATTTTCGCCCAATAAAAATCAATGCCTTTTTCTTGCATCAAACAGAAAATTCATCAAACATTTGCATAAATTCTTTGTTTTCTCTCTCTTTGTGCCATTTATTATTATTTTTATTTTGTTGATATTTGAAGCATTGATACTATTGTTATAAAGCTCAATTCACAACGTATAAAAGTAAAAAAAAAATTCTCAATTATTTAATGTGTGAATGAAATTCTTTTGGTTTGATTTTCTGTTCCAAGCCACACCAATTCGATTGACATTAAATATTCATTGAAAATCGAAAATAATCTTATTGAATTTTGAATTTTTTTAACAGCAGTTTTAGTTTACTTTGTACCACTGTGCCAACGTCCATAATAATAAAATTGCTCGTCACTTGTCAGTTCTTGTGCGAATGTAATGAAGGCGTTCGATGTTATAAATGCAAAATTTTAGCGACGTTAATAAAAAAGGAGAGAGAGAGAAAAACCAAATTACGCAGCCAGAGCGAGCCAGTCATCAGTTTAACTTGCCTTTCTTCTTCCTCTGGCAGACAGCAGATAGACGGGCAAATGGACGAAATGGACAAACTGAAAATGAAATTTAATAGCCACCAGTCGACCCACATCAAGTTTGCTAACCTCAACCGCAAAGCTTGAAGAAAGCAAAGCTTAACTTTGGCTTTGCTTCGTTCGCATCGAGAAAAGTTCAAATCATTCCCAAGAGTGGCGGCACGCACGCACATGACTTTTAATAAATATCAAAGAGGGGCGTCACACAAAAATTAGTCAATGCTGCAACCATTTGGGATGACGCGTCAACTGAACAAATAATAATATTTAATTAGTCCAATCAAATATTGAGCGCTTGTTCTTCGTGTTGCCTCTTAAAGCTGGCTTAATTGTGGTTCTGTAAATTTGACAAATGTTTTGCCTTACAAATTTATTGTTTTCAGTTTTTAGCGTCGCTGGGCTCTACACGCATCCAACTCGCCACCCTCCCCTCCTACTTGCCAAAAACTCATACAAAGCTCCGAAATTTAATGGTCTTTTACTATGAGTTTTGCAAAGAAAGAATGAGAGAGGCAGAAAGAGAGAGGGATAGATAGAGAGAGCCAGCATCTGACGGCATTTTGTTTTTCGGCCTGTTTGCCGCACTGGTTTTTTGGGGGAGCTTTGTAAGTTATTTCTTTTTACAAAAGAGGCGCAAAGTTGCGTAAATTATTGTTAACAGAGGCGTGTGCATTGGTTCGTTTAGCTGCCCACCTTTATTCTGTGGCTGTTTGTGTGCCAAGTCGATGGCAGGCAGCGCAGCGCTTTTGTGTATTTGAACTTGGCAGTGCGTTAAATTGTAAAGGCCAAGTAAAGAACACACTCCTACACACACTCGCATAACAGCACACACTTATATTCACACACACACACACACACACAGAGTCAGTTGGCATTCGAAAGCTAAGCTAATCCCCAGGAAGTTGCTCAGATTTTTGGCCAGATTTCTTAGCGTATCGAAATGAAAGAAGAGTTTGTCATGTGCGTTTCGCATCTTTGTGTTATTTGTGTGATTCTCATATAAGATTCTTTTTTAGTTATTTCTAGCTAAAAATACAACTACTCGATTACAGATTATTTTAATTCACAACATTCTGATGAGGCACGCGCCATTGTATTTGATTTCAAGCCGGCAAAAGCACAAGCACACACAGGTTGTATCTCGCTTTCTCATTATCTGCCTAGCAAAGCAATTGCAAACACAAACACAAATACCATCCAATGTCTGGGCTAGCTATGAATATTCATGCGAGTGTGTTTTCTTGCTTGAGATACTCCTGTGCGCCACAAAGCAAGTGGACAGACAGAGAGACAGACCCAATATCATGTTTAAGGATTAACGAACACCAAAGATGCCCATACATAAATATGTACCAGCTCGCATTACGTATTTATCGTAAGTATAAGCCCATGTGTCTACACTAAAACTACTTTCAGAGAACTCTTTACTATAAATAACATGCCAAAACCAAATAATCCCATTTATAATTTTCTATTGATTCTATTGATAAGTTCTTTCAATTTTCGTTCTCATTAAAGTTCAAAAATTTCTACATGCTTAAAGTATTAAGTATCAAATAATGAAGTACAACCTTCATCTCCAAGTGTATCCATAATAAATGCCATAGGAACGGTATTGATTTTTCTATGCAACACGTTGAGGTTGAATCTCTTTTCTTTCTGTTGTTGTCTAAGTCTTTTTTTCCATAGCTTTGCTTATGACAATAAGATTCTTTAATTCCTACTACCTGCAGGCTACATTTCAACATTTCAAATACTACGCTGAAGTTAAAACAACGTGAAAATTCCTTCAAAACGCCATGGGCTTGGCTTAACAAACATGACTTTTTTTGCAGCAAACTTTTCGGCTACTTTGACTTACGACTTTAATTGGCTCATGCATGACATGCATGTGCGGCTTTCAAGTCGCTGTGCAATTATGTGATTAAAGCCAGGCCAATTGACAGCTTCAAGTTTGAAGAGCTCTTAAAGCAACTTGACGAATCGGTAATTTAACAAAGTGCAAATTGCAACTTGCGAAACTTGACAGATCAATGTGCCTTTGAGTGGGGCATGAAGCGCTTTTCAAGTGTTAAGGGCATCAAACCAGCAGCGCATTACTATTTGCTCAGGCAGTAAAAGTTTTTAATATCATTATGAAAGTTATAATCACATATGTGTGGAATAGTTTTAAGTGGTAAAGCCAAATTGGGTTAAGGCAGAGCATTTGTTTAAGATGGTTTTAAAAGATTTCCTACGACTTTTATTTGTGATAAGGGATTTCCGACGTCCGCCTGGGACACTTGTCAGACCGACAGCTAAACATAATGGCTGTCTCACAACATCCTAGCTTTTATACTTCCAAAAATTTGACATTTTTTATGATTTTTTTTGGTCGTCCAACTCAATTCCGCCACAGAAGCGACCTTGGCACTTAAGAGATATTTATTGTTCACGTTTTCTTTTGTATCCAAATATATTTTCAAACGAAATAAGCAGTGTTTAAAGGTCAAGGCTTTGGACTGCCTATGAAAACCTTCAGAGATTATGAATAATTTAGCATTTATAAGAAGAGAAAAAGCGAGTGGACTGAAAGGAATAAGTTAAAGCGTAGATAGAGTAACATTCAAGAAAGCTAAGCATATTTTCTTAATGTTGTTACTGAAAATATTTATGTTCCTTTAGTTAGTTGGGCAAACGTTAAACTTTGGTCTTTGTTTGAGTTGCTCTAAGAAATCTCTTCATATGGTAAATGCATTGAGCTTTTAGTTAGTTATTTAGCTCAAGCTATCATTGGCAATCCAAATGCTTAATAATTTATTTTTAAGTGCAAAACGAAAGTTTGAAAAATTGCACTTGAATGTTAAAAACAATTGTTCGAAAAGTTGTAAAAATAAATATGAATTAAAAATCTAATTGGTTTTCTAATTGTGCAATTGTCTACTCGAGCATTTCAAACTTTATTGGAACTTAAACAACTTAACTTATAAAGAAATAAAAGGGAATGCTGTTGTTGTTGTTGCTGTGCAGCGAAACCCTTCGTTTCGATTGGCTGCGCTGTTGGTGACGTTAATGACCGTCAATAAAAGCCGTGCTTAAGTGGCAGTAACCAGGCGGCGAAGGCATAGAGAATGCCTTTAAGGCATAACCAACAAAACAGAACAATGGCAAACCGAAACGTGGCCAAGCAATTAATGTCAAAGTCAATATGCCTTATCGCGCCGTTAAATGTAAAGGGTATTATAATAAAATAAATAACGCAAAAATCAGCAAGCGCTAAAATTAAATCGAACATCAACCATCTGTGTGAAGGAGACCAACAACTTCAGAGTGGCGAACGCAATCAGGCTGACAACCAACAGCCAACAACTAACAAGCAACCACCAAGCAAGACGCAACTCATGGACAGACCAGGCCGGTCCACAAGCGCGCCGCAAGAGCATCCGCAACAATCAGCGGAGTGTTGGTGGTGGTGGTGCTGGTGCTGGTGGTATAAGGACACCGTGCCAAGCACCGGGGCCAAAGGAATCAAGCGAAATCAACGAGCCATCCACAGGCAGACTTTGTTATCCATTCCATAGCCATCATCGACCAACCAATGTCTGAGCTGAAGCGAGCCCCGAAGCATTTTCGCCGTATTTTGTTGTGCTATGTATTTATTTTGTGGTTATTTTTATGCCCTGAACTCGTGAAATGGCAAAAAGTGTATAATGATTTTGTGCAAATGTTTGTAACAGACAAAAGTGAGCATCCCGAACCCATAACCTGTCTGATTTCAGAGAGTATAAGAGCTGGCGAATCCAGATAATTAAATCCTTTGAACATTCAATCAAAATCGGTTGAGAAACACCGGAGTTATCGATGATTGAAGTTAAGTTAGGGTATCTGCTAGTCAAGCTGTCTCTAGTAGAATCTTCTTAAATGTCTATACACTGTAACCACTACAATGGGTAGATAGGGTATAATGATGTTGTGCAATTGAATGTAACGAGCAGAAGTAGAAATCTTTGACCCCAACAGAACAGAAGTTCGACCGTCTGTTCGTCAAATTCTCTAAGGTCAGACAAAACTAGAGACTTTCAATTGGGAAAATATAAGGTAACTTAAGGTAACTTTAATTTAAATGATAATTTTATTTTTTCGATTGCGATAATAGTTAAATACCAAACAACTAGTTCTAAGGCTATAAATATAGTTTAGATAAAATAGTTCAAGATAAAGCTTACCCATTTGGTAGGATCGTTGATGGCAGAGCATAAAATAGCTGTAAAGATAAATCGATAATATCATATTAGAAGTTTCTAAGAAAATCTATAATTTCTGCAAGTATCAAAATGTTTAAGTAGAGTAACTACCAGTCGAGCCTTTAAACTTGGTTTTTGTTTATATTTTGCTGCTTTCTTTTTTCTCGGAGTGCAGCTCGTTAGGCACGAACGAGCAGACAGACGAGTAGACAGGACCCCGGCAAGGACATAAACAGCAATGGCGGCTGCCTCATTGTCAAAAGGGGAGTGAGAAAGAGAGCGAGAGATGGAGAGATTGAGGGGCGTGCCGGCACCTACGGCAAAAGGTGGGCGTTGGTGTCGACAAACTCGCGCGCGCGTGTTGTTCGTGACTGGTTAGGAGAGCGGCGGGGGAGTCTGGCAGAGCAGGGAGATCAGCTAAAACGTCAATTCGGAGCGCTGCATTTGCCAGTCAAGACATGCCTGCCCGAGCGCGTATGTCCAGCAAGAGTAGCAAGAGTAGCAGGCAACCAGCCAAGAGCCAATCTGCTTGCCACTCTGGCTATCTTTCGCTGTCGCCTGCTGTCGACCCCAATTTACAATGCTTTTTGTCTGGTTTTCAGCTTGAGAATATCAATGTGTGCCTTGGTCTAGGTGTGTGTGTGTGTGTGTGAGTATATCTTAATGCAAAATTCTCGCTGACAGCCAAGTCCACGTCGCGACGTACACTGTCAGCTGTTAACAGGTAATCCCCACTTTCCCAATGCCCTCAAACCCATGTTTGTTTCCGTCCATGCCCCACCGTTTTTTGTGGCCATAATTCAAGGCAGCTCACGTACATTTTTTTTAAGTTTCGTCATTAAGATTATGGAGGGGGACTAACAAATATTTTGCCAGAGCATGCACAGAATTTTTCATATCCTCGTTTAACCAAAACGAGCGTACAAAAGAGCCAGGCTGTACTTTCTAGACGTACTACAATGGCACAAAATGCATAAAATAGCATTTAAAATGTGTGTGGCATGCAACTTTTTTTGGCCGTTGACTGAGCACTTAAGCAGCTTAAGCGACAAATGTGATTTTTGAGTTACATTGTTTGCTTTGAGCTAAAGTTGAAAACTTTTTTAAACTTAAGCAAACTTTGTGAGTTGTCTTTTAGATAAATGTTGCTTTGCTCTTTTACCTCAGCTAGAGTTTATTTCAAAACATTTTGGGAGTACGTATTTAAATATTTACAGGACACATTTGATAACCCGTTTTGTGTATAAAAACTTTGGACAAACTTTAAAACAAATAAGTAAATTTGAATGTTGTAAAGTGCATCAGATTGTCATCTTAAACAAATCTTAAATAAAGAGTAGGCTAGAAAGATAAGTGCCAAACAATTAATCGAAACCCTTTGTAAATGTGCTTAAAGAGATTGTTATTCATCTACTAAAACTTAGTACGAAACCATCTTAAGCGTTAAAACTATAAAAAGTTTTAGCTTTAAAAAAACTTTATGGATTGTAAACGGCTCAGGATTTTTATACATTACATTCATCCTAACTACGAAAATTTCTATTCAACATGAAAGCTCGTAAAACGCTTGTTGACTATACTCTTGCACCAAAACAAAGCTTAAAGGATCTTATTCTTAAAGTAAGTTTTATCAATCGTTAAGTTAGTTAATCAAAATGCTAAACATTATTTAAGTTATCACAAAGTTATTTACATAACTATTTCAACTTTAAATGAGGTGGCTCTGCTTACGGACTGTCTGTCAATCATAGCCAGATATCGATTAGCTTATATAACTTTTAATAAACATACATATTTTAAATTAACTTTATTGGATGGCGGCAAACAGATCCTTCCTCCTTCCAACCTCCCCTCTAACACCCCATTATTCTATCGTTCCAACTCTGTTGTTCACTCTCTTGAGATGTACGTCAATGCCACTTAGGGAAAAAAAAATTTAAAAAGCAACGCATTCACTTTGAATTTTTTTATTTTTTTTGCTTCGCTCGCTCTCACTCTTCCTCTTTCTTTGAACTGTTCTCGTTTTCCGTTTTATTGTGCAACGAGCGGCGTCAACACGTGCCGCTAACCTTTCTACCAATTCCAAAGCGGAATCTACACCCAACTCAACTTGGAGAATGGCTGCTGCTGTTGCTGCCACTTGCTACTTGCTACTTGCTGTTGCTTTTATTCCATATCTTTGGTTTTCTTTTGCCTTCACTCTTAACTTGTATTCTTATTCTTGTTGCCCGCTACTTGTTGTTGTGTGTGTGTGTAAGCAAATTGCCCAATTTTTCTTCATTCGTTAGTTTTTTTTCTGTTCTGAATGGGTCTGTGGGCTCTACTCAAGCTGTGTGGAAGCTATCAACGTATTATCTTGTCAAAGGAGTGCAGTTCGAAGTTGTTATGGCAAAAGAAGAGAGAGAAAAAGACGTCTAAAGTGGCATGGGCGAGAGAAGGGTTTGTGGTAAGGGGCAATCAGGTCAATACGTGCTGCATGTTGTTGTATGACGAGTAAGAAAGGCGCTAAAGTATCTTCTGGTCGCTAGTTGGGTTGCTTTGAAAGCAATAATCTAACATTTCAGCACATTTTACAGTTCACTGAATTAAATAAAGAAACTTTGAGTGAACGCACACACACACACACATATGCATACATTACACACACACACAATGTGTACAAGTTCTCTCTCAAATGTATCCACAAAACTCAAACGGGACAGTTAACAGAAGACAACCCTGGGTCCCAGTTTCAGCTTCAACTGCGTCTTCGTCTACATTTCCTTTCCCCATCCCATCCCATCCCAAGCCAAGGCGAGGCAAGCATAGCAATTTTTATGGAAAAATTCTACGAAAATTCCACATTATGATGAGACTTGCGAGCTGAGCTGGTTGCGCTGACTGGTATAGCTCTCTGGCCTGGCCTGGCCTGGCCACTGGGACAAGGGCAAAACGCGGCAAAAAAAAAAAAAAAACAGTAACAAAAATGCTGAGCTAACGATGTGTGATTTTTCTGTATGGTTTGGGGTGGGCAGGGTGCACGGGGTTAGCGCGAACCGAGCATAAAAAATAATAATAAATGAAAGTGTTGGCGGCAACACTGGGCACAAATGTGTGTCTGTGTGTGTGTGTGTGAGTGTGCCACACGTATATAATAACATTCAAGTACGCCAAGTTTAATCTCTCAAAATGCTTATGCAAAAGAAAAAAAAAAAAAGTACGAGAAATATTCATAAAAAAAAGGGCAGCAAGCAGAAAAAAGAATATACTGCAGAGAAATGTGAGGGTAATTTACGTTTAAAGTCGGCAAAATTATTCAAATTAAAATTGTAAGTATTTTGAATGCGTATTTTAGACTGGGCACGGCTATTACAGCTGAGCCACCAAACACAGCTGTAAACGAGTCCTGTAGCCACCTAACCCACTCTCTCTCTCTCTCTCCCTGTCCTGCATGGATCCCACTGCTAAATTAGCTGGGACACTTAATTTCTGTTGACGCGCACATTTTTCTATGGAAATTAACGCTAAATAATTTTTGGAATCATTTGCTGTTTTTGTTGCCCAAGGGGCATGCGACCGACCGTGTAGAATGGTTGAAGCAGCGCTGATACTCTAATGCTGATATGCTGACTGTTCGTTTGGGGCTGGCAGCTAAAGCTACGTACATACATATATAAGAGGCGGCAATTAGGCCCGGGGTGTTTGAATTAGTTTCGTGTTTTAATGAGTTTCATAACTTTTTGGTTCCGTTGTAAAATTGTATAAGCAGAAAATACGCTCGCTACGCACACACACACAGCACTCGAAAAAGTAAAAAAAAAGCACTTGAAAACATTTTGGCGATGGGGTAAACCTGCTATATAGTACACTTATACATTAATATACGATATTTAAGTCTAAGTAGATGTAATTTGTATGTACATATATATTAGCTATACCCAGTTGACACAGCCAGCCAGCAAGTGGCATCGAAATGGGCAACAACAACAACAACGAAGACGACGACAAACGACAACAACAACAATTTAAGCTGTGAAGTATGCAATGATTTATGGCAAGAAGTCAGCAGTAAAGTCTCAGATGTGAGAATGTGCATGTTAATGACATTTTAAAAGTGTCTCCAGCGCTATTTATGCTCTGTTTGTCAGCCAACAAATAAAGTATATTCGTTTCAAAAGCCTTCTTCTATAAGCCTTAATTTATTATATACACAGTATGTTCTCTATGATAATTTGCTAGTAGCACTCCATAAAGTCAGCCAGTTTGATTTATTCACTTATTGATGAGGGCCTTGGGCTCGATATATATATTTTTTCCCAATGTCTACCCTTTTTTTTCTTTGACTCACGTCATTTTAGTATAATTTCAGTTTTTCACTGTCGAGTTAACGCTGATTTGCTTAACTTCATTCCACTGACAGTTAAATGTGTGTTTATTGATACGAAAAATGCAAACAACTTATTGACGCTTGTTAACAATGAATGAATGTTTGCTTGTTTGTTATTGATATTCTATATGAAAACGAATGTTATTCAGTCTTAACAAGGTTTACATAAAAAGTTTGTCCTCCATCAGAATAAAGCTGTTTTCATTTAACATTTTTTTGTCTTAAATTACAGAAAAAAATGTTTGCAAATTAAATATACAAATTGAAAGAGATATAAATGAAAACAGAGTATCTCAACCAATATCGAAAATTACACTAGTTGTGAATGCATTTTACACATTGAAAAGTATTATTTAGCATCAGATTATTTTACTCGACAGCAAACGGCAATTATAATTATTTTAACCAAACAAAAAAGTAAATTAAAACATTAAATAATAACACGACGATATGGAATAACATAAAATGTTCACAGCTGATCAAAGCCTTCTCTAAACTGAAGCTCTACCTTCGGCAACGAGCTACTTGAGCAATGTTTCAGTTTTCATTGTTTTGGTGCTTTCTTCAATATAATGTCACGTGCTCTTTGCTCTCGTTAAAAAGAGTATCACACAGTCGAAAGTTAGCAATTGTGTCAAAATTCCTGCTGATTTTCATATGCAGATTTTAAGTACAAACGATGATGGTCCATGGGTGTGTTGCGTTTTTGGTTCGCATTATTCGAAGAAGATGCGAAATGCCAAACATTCGATTTGGGCCGAATTTGTGTGTTTTGTAAACAGAAGGAATTATTGTTTGGCCCCAAAACCGATGTGAAAAGCGTAAATTCAAGGGATTTGCCTCTCGGAAAAACAGGGCCATTTAACTCGATTGTTTTGGCCCTTTCTGCTTCATTTATTTATGCATATTAAATATCATGCAATTGCAATATTTAACGGCTTGCTCATTAATTAAACATTACGTATTCGAGCATTGGGAAAGTATCGAAAAAAAGGCGCTCAAATGACAAATGGTCAGTAGGGAACAGAAAGAAGCATAAAATTGCAAAAGCTTTGAAAAGAGAAAACATATTTGACTAGCGCCCTCTCTATCTTTATATCTCTAAGCATCTGTCTATGTTTTTCAGGCTGCTCCAACTTTGATAAATGATTATGACAGCAAAATGTAGATCAAAAAGCAACAAACTCAACTGGACGCTAAAGAAATCAAACAAAATTAAGCATGAGCAACAAGCTTTCAGCGTACAAAAGCATTATCATGCCAATGTCAAAAGTTGTTGAAATACAATTGTGTGGCATTGCTGCTAAATCGGAGCAAATTCAACTGATTAAAATGCTCCAAAACAGTTGTGAGGCAATTTATTAAACATACAAGTCGAAGCAATGAGCGACTTTACAATCATGTCAATACTTCGGCTAACCACTTGGGGTCGCCGCAAGAATGACCTTTGGACTATTTGCTGTGTTATTTTGTTTCATTTATTTTTTGTTATTTTAACTATTTTGTTATTCTTCTATTGGCATTTGAATAGCTTGCAAATATTATTTAATATATTTGACAAATATACCAAAAAAAAAAAGTTGCTCTTTTCTTGTTTTAAGTTACAATTCAACTGTAATTACTTACCAAATCCATTACCCATCCGGACCAGTTTCGGGCAATGAAAAATTGCCAAAAAAGGGCAAGCAAAATATATGCATATATATATTTAAAACATATATATACATTGTATTTTCTTTTAATTTTTCTTTGTTAAATTGCCGTTTATCTGCTATTTGCTTATACATATATCTGTGTGGGAGTTTAAAAGGATGCGCGACAAAAGATAAGCGAAGAAAAAAAAGATTAAGTGAAACAGCGCAGAGAATAAAAAGGTTGCTTGTTTTTCCCCAAAAGCAATCTAATGTTAAATGAAATTGTGTGTGTGTGTGTGTGTTATACACAATCGGGTAGATAGGTATTTTTAGATACCACAGATAGTTGCACAAAAATATAGGAATGGCCAGCAATGGCATTGCAACAATACTGACCATTAGCAAATAGTAGATTTTATGAAAAAATTTGTTCAAAGCCAAAATGCGAAAAAGCCACGCTCTTTTCTGTTTATCTGGTGTGTAACAATTGCGATATGTCCAAACACAAGATACAAGATACACACGTCAGCGGTGCTTGTGTGTGTGTGTGTGTATCTAAATGCTGTGGTCCTACTGCAAGGCACGCCTCCTTTGTGCTGCTGTTGACCCGGCAAAAGCATAAAAATCAATATGTCCAACTTTTTTTTATTATTACGCAAAAAGTTTGCGTTCCAAAAAAAAAAAAAAAAACTTAAATGTCACATTTTATTTTTGGTTATTTGCTTTGTTGTGTGTGTGTGTTGGGGGTAACAAAGTCAGACAAATAAGTTATGAAAGTAACAAAAAATAAAAAGAAAGTAAGTAAAAGCCAAGAACTAAGGGCCTTCATTATCTGTTTACATATTCATGACAGATATAAGCGAGGTTGCCACAAAATACACTTATATATCATATTATATGTATGTAAGTATGGTTTATGCATGTTTACACACATATACATAAAAATAGAGACATATTTTGACACTTTAAAAATTGCTTTATCTGAAGAGCATTGGCGACAGGCAATTTCTCGCTCACAAAAAGAAACAAAAAACACAAAATAAAAAAAAAACGAAAAGTATTTTGAAACGTTATCAAAAGTGTTTCTTGCTTCAGCTGAGACCCAGACACAAGCATCATCAGCAGCAGCAGCAGCAGCAGCATCCACATCGTCAAATCACAATCGAAAGCAGATGGGAGCTGTTGAGCTGAGCCCCACCATCTTAGTGGATATGTACTGTAGATGGGGGGCTTATGTCTGGTTTATCAGCTGCCTCGTTTTTTGTTTTTTTTTGTTTTTTATCAATATACAATATAAACTTATACTTTAATGCTTGTTTTTTTTGTTCATTTACGCAGTTGTCTTGCGTTTTTATTATTTGCAAAATATCGATAAGAGAGTTGAGAAAGCTCTCTTTGTATGTGTATCTGTATCTGTATCTGCATCTTCTCCCACCATAATATTAACTAAATATACACAGTAAATACGCAGCGGCAGGCAATGAGTGGGAGGAGGGAAGGGGGTTATGGAAGACACATCATGTAGTATCTCATACACATACATACATAATAATTTATGTGCGTGTATTGCTTAAACGACATTTGGGACACATGCCGAGTAGCAGAAGCAGCAGCAGCAGAAGCAGCATCAAGGACAACATAGTCTTCCCTCATCCTTGGGGATAAGTGCGTTGGAAGCGGAAAACGCTTATGTATATTGTATATGTGTGCAATTTTGTTTTTATAGCTTATCAATGTCAAAAAGCATTTTTAATGAATTCCATTTACAGCTGTATTAAAACATACAAATAAAAAACAAACATGCATTATACGATCATAAAAAATAGTAAAAACCTGCAAATAATAATTTCAACACTCAAAATATAATTGAATAAGTTTGTTTGTGTGCGCAATGCGAATTTGAAAATGAGATTTATTTCGTATAATTAAACAGAATTTGTTTGATGAATCCAAAATTGGTAAATCTTTATACATAGTTTTTTGAATTAATGGTAACATAACATTTATGAAAAATTAGATTTTGGCTTTAAAATTACAAGATTCTTTTAAATTTTCATCATTCATTTTCTTTTCTTAAATATGTTTAAGGCCTTGTGAAAGTAATCTAAGTTTTATATTCTATAAATATTTTTAAAATATTACGTTTATAAAAGTTATCTCTGATTAGTTTTCAACATTGCTGGCAGAAGACTTTGTGTTATTTATTTATTCTACTACTATTATTTTTCCTAATATAGTATATTTAGAGAATTTATGCCTGTTTGTGTTTTTTATAACTCTGAATTTGATACAAATTAAACATCAATTGGGAGAAAAACATCGGAAGCAAAGCAAACAAGTTAGCAACTGAGAGGTGAAACAGACGATCAACGAGAATATCATGTGTTCTATTGCAGTATGCGCATTGTAACACTAAGTTGCTGTTTACTGTAGTTGACATAAGTCACAAAATAACACGCAACAATGTTTAAGCGCAAGTGATAAGATCCTCCACTTATGTGTCCTCAACACATTCATAAGTAAGAGCCGCAGCGTCAGCATAAGCCAAAGGCGCACTTGATAGAACATTATCTCGCTCTCTTTCTCTCGGCCACAGCAGCCAGCGACCGAATAAACATATGAACATGCTATGGTAAGCATAAGCCGCTCTGCTGCGTCAGAGCGTTATACAACTACGAAAATGAAAATAGCATCACTTTGCAAATTGGTATGTATGGTGGAATATTTTATGGTCAAGGTATAGCCGGTTCTTTTAATATATTTGAATCTTTTATTTTAGTTGGTGTTCTGCTCGCGTCTCGTTTCCAAATTCAAGTGAAGTTGGGTGCGCTGTTCTATTATCGCGTTACTTCAGCTATTCGATAGTACGATCAGCGCACCGCCACATTCATCGGTAGTGTATCGATCTGTGGTACTACCACCTACCACTATAAGCCTACTACAAAGGTTGGTTTGATTGTTTAAACTTACTTTGGGCCGTCTCTTAAGCTATTTTCTTATTCGCTGTTGTACATAAGCGATACAATAATGTATTTAGAGTAAGAAAACTTTTGAGTAATAATAAAAGAACATTCGAAAATCTGATTGAATACACTATATTCATAAAGTAGACGTCAAGAAGCACAACAGCAACGCATGGTGGGGGTCCACTAGTGGCATGTAAAATGTCACCAATATTAAATTGAGTACACATTCGGACAGCGAAGTTTCTTTGCACTAAACACACACACATACACATAGAACACATTTGGCCAGTGGTTGTACCACCAACATCAAATAACAACCACATGCCAAGCAGCCACATTACGTATACGACCCATGAATAGTTTGGCGTAGTTGACGATGTCATCGCTGTCGTTACTTGTTTTCTTTTTTTATTCGTTTCGGTTGCTGGTTGGTTGGTTAAGTTGGGTGAAGGAAGTGTAGTTGTAGTTGTAGTTGTTTGTTGTTCATTAGAGTCGCCATCCGAAATGTTTGTGGCATGCAACTGCAGGAAGTGCGCAGAGAGAGAAAAATATTTCTACACAATTCTGCAACTTGATAGTGTTGTTGCGGATATGAAATTACTAAAGTCGAGTGTTTTGATCATATTTGAAGTACGATGCAAGTTTTTGAATTGTAATCTTTTAGAACAACTTTGTTTTTCTCAAATCAAAATAGGATATTTAAAGTTTGTTGGCGTTTGTTTGTAACCTTAATTTAACTAATTTTATAATCACAATAAGTGATTTTATTTGTGTCGATAACTGCACGAAGTCTGTTGAACATTAAAACAAAAATAAATTTGTTTAATAAATGTTATCCATTAAATTCAAAACCACAGATCGAGCTCCTATTAACTTTTGTGGTTAGTTGAAAATAGATTCTTGTTTATTTGAAGTATGCATGTATATGATTTACAAACACACTTAAATAAGTATTGCATGTGTGTTGAGTAATGATAAGCTTTCCAATATAATTACTAGCGTAGGTGTTAAAGCACAAAAAGCTCTTTGGTGTACATGTAAAAGGTTGCACAATGTGCATATTGCTTGACCTCAGCTGGTATTGACTTACACTATGGTAATTCATACCTATGCTTCTATGGTTCGAGGTCAAACGAATAGAATTTTAGTGTGTCTCTTATTTCCCACAGTGTAAGCGCGTTGGGCAGCAGCAACTGCTTTTGTTGCTTACTGGCTTTGAATGCCTCTGACTGACTGACTGACTGGGCTGGCCTCGGGTGGGCGGGCTTAGAGACTGCTCTGGATAGTTGGCTTTTGGGTGATTGTTAGATATTATCGGTCCAAGCTATTGGTGGCTGCTAATGCTACTGCTGCTAAGCATAAAATTTATTAATGCCCCAAACCGAGACGCAGACGTTGGTCAAAACACGTAGAGTAGCTAACGGAAGTTACGTGACTCGTGGGAATAAGCCGCAACCAAAAACCCACAGCCAAAACAGAGATGCGCGACCAAAATTGCACTTTACCTTCGAACTCATCCTCTCTCTCTCTCTCTGTCTCTTCCTCACTCTCCTTCTATGCACTAATGTGGCAACAAAAGGAAAGCAGTGATAAATCCAAGCAGGAAGGCTCAAATAAAAATGATATAGCAGAAGTAGCAATGGATTTTATGGCATTAGTTTGTTAAAGGGCAAGAGATATACGATACTATATCCCTATATACATATCATCATAATGCTGGGCAGGTTTCTAAGCACACAAACACACACATACAATTTATGTGAAGGAGACAATGGCATCAAGGACATACGCGTAAGTACTCACTAGTTATGCAAATAGCGTTTACGAATTACATAAATTGCGTATACGCAACCGTCGCCAGCATACGCTATAAATTCAGATTCAAAATGGCCGAGCACTTGCCAAGCATTTGCACAACATTTAGACAGGGTGTATGTGTGTGTGCTTGGGCCATTGATAAATGTTAAAGGAAAACACATAGAACACAACAACAATAGGCCTGCAAATAGCGGAAAATGTTAAACGGTCGCCGCTGGCGTCGCAGTCAACGTCCTCGTCAACGTCGGAGGTGCGCAAATTGATATTTTTCAACAACATGCAAATAACAAGGGTAATGCGAGTGAAGCCGACCTCGGAAGCAGCAGGACCACAACCATCCTCCTACAACGTAAATGATCTGATAAGACAACAACAAACGTAAAAATTTATGCATACCAACTAAAACACACATACATTTACTTTTTCTGTATGTGTGTGTGTGTGTGGAAGGCACGTGTCGGATGCTGTGGAAAAATGAAATAAAGTTAAACAGGATATTTCAACATTCAAGAACACAAAAACTCAACAAATGAACGAACTAACAAATGAAAGCTAAAGGCATGGCAAGAAGCTGTTAGTGAAAGAGGGGTTAGAGGTTGGGGGTTGAGGGTTGGGTGTTGGGTGTTGGGGTTGTACTACAACGACGGGACACATTCCGATTCGGTATGTTAAAATGTAATAGCAACGTTAATGAACACGAACGCAGTCGCTGCACAGTCGAAATGGTAACATAAAAAAGTAGCGTCTACCCCTTACACCACAACATCCCCATCACCAATGCAATGTAGCTGTTAAACAATACACACACACACACATAGATGTATACATGCCGCACATTAGGCAGCGTAGGTGGAGAGCGATTGAAAGAGCGAGTGAGTCGAAGCGAGAGCATTAGAAATCTCAACATCTCGCACGTTCTTCGGTAGCGCCACCTTTTTCCTCGCCATCTTCTTTCATTGTTGTACACGCCGCCGCCACACAGCCCCAAAAAGCAATTGCGACGAGGTCGCAAACGCAGGTCGCGACGTCAACGACAACGACAACGAAATCGACATCGACGATGACTACGTCAACAGACGACGCTTGCCAATGTGGTGCGTGTGGAGCATGGAGCAGTGTCCCACTTTGCACCCAACGCCAAGCCAAGACAGACAAAATTCACTGTTGACTTGCACTTAAAAAATATAGGGGAAGAATATTGAAAACGAGTACTTTGAATGTAATCAGAAAGTTTTTCAATGCAAGATTGACCTTAGGTCACTTTTTAATAAAAATCAAACGATATTTCTTAAAATCCCATAAATAATTCCCAATTCTATGAGTATTTTGTAATAGATTTTGTTTGAAATCCTTTCTTATAGATCTCAAAATAAAACTAAATAAGTTTTTTTTAGCTTAACTTTAAGTTTCTTAAATTGCGAACCACTTTTTTCTGACAGTGTCTTTTTCATTGGGTTCTCTAAGCTCTACATACATACACATATTTACTTCACTACACACACACACATATATATGTATATATGCATCCTTGTACATACATACATATATACGGTTAAGTAGTGCTTTGAGAATTCGCATAGCATTCAATGAGGCATTTTACACCATTTGGCTGGTATTTGATGAGCATCTCGTGCCACTTTGTCAATTTGGGGCTTACGCGACCCCTCGTCCGCCTCGACACCCCCTTGATTACCCACCTCTAAATAAAGTCAGCTTGTTGCTGCCTATTTAGACCGGGCTGTGGGTAAATGGTAAGTCATTTTTATGTCATCGGATCCGTTAACAAATTTTCCAATATGCCATTTTGATTTTGCAACGACAAAATTAAAAAGGTTTGCCCCTACATGACGCTTATGTGTCATTTAGAGGGGTTGGGTAGATTGTTAATAGCGTGACCCAAATATTAATTGAAACTCGATTTTAATTTTATTACACACTTAAGCCGTAATTTCGGATATGCGTGTGTTAAAAGCCTTCATCAACTTGAAGGGCTTTGGGTGTCAGGTAACTGTAAACTCTCAACAGTATGCAACAATTTATGAATACGTATACATAATACGTATGTAAGTAAATACCCTAATTCAGTTTGTTGTAAAAATGTTTACATGCCAAACAAAGTAAACGAAATAAAACAACACGTTGAGAATGACGATAACGATAGACATTAAGGCATCCACAACATCCAGCTGAGAGGTGTGAGAAAAGAGAGCAGAGGTTGGCAGTAGCCATCAAATATTAAATGGAATACCTTCGTAATTAAAGTGAAATGAATTTAAGTGCACAAATTGAACGATGAGGAAGTCAGCCATGATGCTCAAGTGCTTACCCGCCAGGCACATTTCGGTCAGGACAGGACGTGACTGTCCCTTCTTCCGCTTCCCCACTCTCTCCCCATCTCTCTCTCTCCTCATTCCCGTATGCGCATACGGATGTTTGGCTGTTTGGTGGCAGCAGCAGCAGCATCAGCAAAAGCAGCAGCAACAGCATTCGTGTAAAGCATGTAAGCAAACAGATACAGCATGAAGAAACAAACACACACACACATAGAGAACGAGCGAGAGAGAATGTGAAAGAGACAGGCAAACACTAACGTGATTGTGGGCAACGTGGTCGCACATGTTGTACTCAGGATGAGGATAAGGATGGGGATGAGGAGGAGTCTTTCATTTGAATGCTCCATTTGACTTGACCAATTCGAGTGTTGTTTGTTTTTGTTGTTGTTGTTGTTATTATTGCTGTGATATTATGCTTTAATGACTTTCTTATTTAAATATTTTCTTTTTTTTTTGCATATACATATTTACATGGAGAAGTGTTCTCGAATTTTCCGTTCGAACTTCAGCCAATTAGAAGCAATTAACTTGAAGAGTTTGTGAGTAGAAATGCATCAAGTGCATTATGTACATATGTGCTTTTACCTTAGTTTGGATAAGTGCTGAGCTGATTTGCTTCACTAATTGGACTTGTTGATGCGTATACGTAATATGTGCAAATTTAAATTCACAATATATGGCATACTTATGCATATTAAATATTCATGCAGTTCGATAAGCAGAAGTCGCATGCTTGATTCAATTATGTTTGGCTATTTCTCGACACAAATGTATCAAAACATAAAGATGTATATATTTTCACATCCTTAAGCATTTATGGTTTCTAAACAGAGTGCTGTGTGCGTGTGTGCTTTTTAGAAGAAAAAACACACAAGTTGACTCTTTACTAAGATAACAAAGACTCATTCTTCATTGTCTCTCTTTGCACATCCATTGCCATTTGCCACTCGAATTTGGCCCAACGAAAACAGCCCAAAACACACACACACACACATCGCAACGCATCGCAAGTACTTTCCGCTGCTAACACACACTTATACCCATATCGCTCCGACTCCTACGCAGCTTATCGCATGCATTGGCAAATTGTCGCCATCATCAGTTGTGGAACCTATAGCTTCAACCTAAGGCGGCAACAGTGGTTGCAATCAGAATTTGACTCGAATTGAATAGAATATAAAGAGGAAGAGGTAGACAAACTATATTATAATCTATGTTATTATTGTCTAGCACCGATTGTTGGCCATCGATTTTTATCGATAAAATATCATAATAGTTAATATTTGACATATTGATGTGCATTTCGCCAAAATTGATATTAAAACAGCCGTTGTCTCATTTTATAATCGATTTCCTCAAGCCGTTTATCGATTTTATCAATATTGTTAATATCGATATACATGCAGATAAAGTATGCACATCACATAAGCCAAATTATCTCTTATCGATTGTTCTATCGATTTAACTTATCGGTTATCGACACAAGCAAAACATCACTCCCGACTGTCCCTTTTAATAAGGGCCTTATTCAACCCACTGTGCAACTGGCACGTTTATGTTGCCAGCTACTAGAGAAACGATTTTCTCTTCGTCTTATACACATTTTAACCATCCGATTCTCATTCCCAGCTCAACTGCGGTTTCATTAGACGCGGTCTGTTGAATTGTTGTTGCGCTTGTTGCTAGAACTGTTTTGTTTTTGTTATTGTGGATTCAACTGTGGTTATGCTGGTTGTATCTATGGGCCTTGCTGCTTGCTGCTTGGCTTCCTTTCATTTCGTTAAGTTTTTGGTGGCCGCAGCAACGGCTATTGAAATTTTTCTCGCATTTAATGCTCCATAACCATAACAACTTGAACCCATTGCCGCCTGCCCGTTGTACAAACAGAAGCCATCCAGCTAGCTAGCTGGCTAGCTAGCAATGAAGTTGCCAGGAATACCAGCCAAACTACCAAACAACTATGTTTATACTAAAGCCACCCAAACATTTGACCAACCAACCATCCAACGAAACCCACCCAGCCACCCAAAAAGAGGAGCCCTTCGAATACAACTGTGGCTCGTTTTTAGCAAATGCAATTAACAAAACACGCTTCTAGCATAAAGTCATTAGTTATTCCATTTCATGAATACGAGTATAATTCCCCTACCAATTCGAACGCTTCACTGACTGAGTAAGTGGTGTGTGTTGGTGTGTGTGAGCGACTGCTTGGAGCATATGGAGCCTATATAGTATATGCGGGCTGTTAACTTCAAACATGTGTGTGTGTGTATGCGAAGATACAACATTATTTTGGTGGATTTTAGCCAGCGCGTACGGGCCTGGCCAACAAGCGACCGCCAGTGGCATCGAGAACCCTACTCCTATCCAGATTCTGTTTCACACACATACTTCAGGCACCGTTAGATCGGAGCGCTAAATTGGCAACCAATGTTGCCGGCCGGTCAGCGAAATGTTTTACACTTGACCAAAAGTAAGCCTTACAAAACTTGGGTTAGGCAAACAATAAAATTTCTTCTAGGAAAACATAATCAGAAAAACTGGTATAAGTTCATCAGTAGTTCAAAGTAATTGTAATTGGGTTCCCCATAAGCTATTCGCTTATCAATTAACAAATTTTTTGAGTGATCTTTGGTATTCTTTGACTTTAAACCTTTTCCACACTTAAGGCCAAAGATTATCAAATGTTGAAGCTGACAAATGAATTATTCCGAGCACATTTATAGCTTCCAAAGGCAAGTCGAATAAATTAGTCAATTTCCTGATAGTAATAGGCAATTAATTTTTTTGGGTGTATACAAAAATCTATATATACATATATGTGTGACACACACACACGCACACAAACACACATATAGCTGTTTGGTATTCGGCGCCATGTTGTTTGCGCTCACCTTAAGCAAAGTTTGGCAAATATTTTGGCCAGCCTGGACGGTTGGCCTTTTTGAAGGTTGTGAGAAGAATATTGGATGGGTTGGGTGAGGGAGAGAAAGGGGGTGCAAGAGACTGGATAAAGTTTTCGGCGTGAGTTCTTACTTATGTAGCACTATATGCAAAAATCGTATTCAATACTCAAAGATTTATGAGTCTATGAATCTTGCATGTGTGTGTCTGTGAGTATGTATGTGTGTGTGTGGGTATGGCGACATGAATTACTGATACGGCAAAAGCAAGTTGCCAAGCAGCACGTCCCCCTTTCTGTCTACAATCCGTTTACTCGGCAAATCCAACGCACTGGCGGCCTAGTGGCTCAGTCTTGAGCTACGAGTGGCAGAAGCAGGGGCAGCAGCGGCGGCGGCAGCGTCAGCGGCACATATAGGGCTTTAGAGAGCATGCTTTGCATAAGCCAAAAGAGCGTCGGCTGGAATGGCCAAAGCCGAAAGTCCAAAGCAAACACCACAAATTAGACGGCACCAAGTGGAGGCAATACGACAGCAACAAGAGCAAATTCCAAAAAAAAAGACAGATATGAACTGCTCTACTGAAAAGATACCCTACACAGATAATACAATTGCCTCGTCATGATGCTGCTCTAGGCTGGCTGTTTGAAAACAAAAATCACAGGGTATACAAATCAAGCAAATTCTTTTGAAGCCCCAAAGGGAAAAGTTTGGTGCGGCCTAGCATAGAGAGAAGTAGCAGCTGCCGGGACACATGAATCAGCACAAAGTCCTAAAAGTTTTTCTTTTCAA
Organism: Scaptomyza montana; assembly: GCA_018904305.1. NCBI lineage: Eukaryota > Metazoa > Arthropoda > Insecta > Diptera > Drosophilidae > Scaptomyza > Scaptomyza montana. The sequence goes on along the minus strand of JAEIGR010000001.1, from coordinate 19,964,771 downwards.
TGATTTAATTAGAATTCTTTAAGGTAAATATCTGCAACCAAAACGACGACGAAGGCAACGAAGACAAAGCCTGTTTTGGCCTGTTTGTGTGTGTGAGTTTAATTATGAAATTTTCAAGGTGACACACACACACACACAAGCAGAAAACCTTCTTAATTGCCGCCTTGTCGTGCAGTCGTGTCAAATTGGCCACGTTCTTGAAATTCTTGGAGCCCCAAAAACTAGGCAAAATTTATAATGCGTTGATATGGTATGTGAATAATAGAAAATCGCCCGTTTGATAAGTCAATCGAGAATGCCAATCATTGTGAAGCGTTAACAACACGTTTCTCGTTGTCCAAATAGTCGTCGTAGCAGCAAGTAGATGTGCTGACATATTGACAAGCATTCTTATTTTAGACATCATTTTCGACGTAATCCTGTCATGTCGTACAGGAATGGCACGCAAATCCATCACACACACGCAGGCAGGACCAGAACCACAACCACAGTGTTGATAATTGTGCCCCAGATTAGTGGTGTCTCATCTTTCAATCGCGTGAATTCCGTTTGGAATTGAGTTTTCACCAGTTTGGCAGCCAGGCAGCCAAAGGTCCTGGTAATGATAATGGGTTTCCTTTGCCTTGTGGTGCTGTTGCTTTTTTTCCGTATTGAAGCTTAATCTTTTATCAAATACCCCGGAATTGGCAGCATCAAATACGCAAATGGCGCTGGATAAAGGCAAAATCACGTCAAGATTAATATTTATTGATTTTTCTTGTCTCGTTCTTGTTAATGCGGCGCCAATGCGAAGGGGTGTTTATTTACTGAAGTTTTTCTCTTTTCGCATAGCTTGGTTTTTGCAAAGGATTTGCTAAGCCTACTTTAAATTTGTCGCGTGCCAGTGAAATGTTTTATGTGTAATTACATTGAAAAGTATTTTGTTTTTGGTTTCTTGGGAATTTTCGTTAATCAAGTATATTCCAAAACACTTATCTTTCTTTACAGGATTATAACAGACCACTGCACATTTGTGATCAAATTTTGTTACTTAAAGTGTGTAAATAAGCATTGAAAGCGTAATTGGCAATGAGAATCTTAGAATCACCTTATAAATGCAAAATAGACATTTAAAGTTTTAAAACGAAAATCTTGTTGTAGGATATGCCAGAAAGTTAGTTAATATTTATACCAGTTGCAGATAATTTATTGATATTGCTTTCAAGTCTTATGGTAATTAAATGTAGGCAATTTAAAATACATATTTCAAGGGTTATTTAATTAAAATTTTCTTCAATCGACATCATTAATAAAAGGTCAGTTTCACAGTCTAATCACATAAAAAGTAAACACGTAATAAATAACTTCACATCAATCAACATTGTTTTTCAGCATTTCCGGGTGGAAGAAAATTCAAATTTAATATGCTAAACCTGAAAAAAAATCAGATCTAATCAAAAATTGACGCTTAAAAGAGCCTTAATGACTTATTTTGATTAACATCGAATTTATCCTTTGGCTGTTTGTCGTAAAAGTTATTGTTTGATTCGTGGAGCACCATTCCAAAGGGTGTCGAGCACGAGACATGGGCAACTATGACGAGTGCATTGGAATCAACAAGGCAACAGGACTATAACTATAGGATTCAGGGACAGTATGCCTTGGAAGAAAGGAAAGAAACTGCTTAACATTAATGCAACAAATGAGTTGGTAAGTGTGGAAAGTTGTAGAACGTCAGAACGGGAAACTCTCGATGGTCAAAGTAAGTTTTTTATTTAAAAATCAAGAATGTGTAAAACTTATTTGAATTCCTCTAAAGAACAACGTTCTGCCCTGGTTACGATCTTTTCGGCACGTTTCCGAGCACTCTTTCGCCTCGTCGAATCGCAATGTTATCGATTGTTTACATATTTTGTGGCTTGATAAACTCTACAAAAGTCTTATTCTACACGCCACCTTCTCAGTGGATAGATACATTCTTCCTTCTCAATGGCATGCTATTAATTATGATTGGTCTGCGTCCCTTAAAAAGTGAAAAGTGAGCTTGAAATCCCAACAAATCACTCAAAACTATTGACAAATGCTTTTCTTCCTTTTCTATCAGTGCAAAGGAAGAGCTGAACATTCTTCATCAGCGCCTTACTCCTGCCGTGACTGTGGCAATAATCATGTATCTGACCCTGTTGCCTTAGTTTGGTGATGGTCCAATGTTTGATAGTATCAAATTTGATGACCATAATCATTGCAAAACTATGCCTCTTCAGATTTATTAAGTCAAACCTAATCTTAATGGGGCAAGAAAGCTGCAGCTTATAGTTCTACTATCCGGATGCCTCTTTTGCACTCATATCTGTAGAGTAAGTCAAAGTATCTTTTGTCTGAATCTAATTTTTCTTACAGCTCAATGTTAACTTTTCTTTGCCACTAACACGCATGCAGCATCTTGATTGATTGAGCAGTTTTTGGTTTTGTTTTCTGCATGTGAATCGCAACAAGTCTTTGAGTTGGGTTGGATAATCAGTACGGTTTTGAATTTCAACTCGTTATTTGTGCTTCTACCATATGACTATTGAAGGAATCAATCTTTATCAATGCCATCGGAGGCATTATACTATACACTGACCAGCATCAATTGGCCTTTGAGCTTGCATGCGTTGTTTAGATGGATGGGCCAACAGTTTCTGCTCTTCACCCATGTGGCAGCCTCTCTCGAAGCTCTCTTATTCGGCTTACATTTTTCACATACTATTCAAACAACAAATAAACGGAAGGCGTATGCGAACAAACACATTCTTCTCCGATTATGATGTGGCAAGTGGAATTAGACTTATAAAGTGCTCCTCGGATGACACTCATCATTTTGTATACTACGTTCTTACAATAGATGCTGATTTTCTGGGGTGGTTTCGGCTTTGTCTTGCTGCTGTCCTATATAATTTACATCATTCTAAAGGCACCCTTCTGTGCACTGGAAGACAGGCTCTCCTCTAACCGCAGATCTAGTCCTAAACCTACTGTCGCCAAAGAGCCGCAAATTGAACCCATCCCAGAAGCAGAAAATAAAACATTTAAGACACAGCAAGGGGTTAACAAGGCAATCGAGACAACAAAGTCGTTAAACAAAGTTAAACATATACTATGGTGTTGTTTTACAAATAATTGACTGGTTGTCACGATAAACCAACTATTTCAACCTAACTATGAATTTATATATATATATATATATATATTAACGAAAACCCTTAAGCATGAATTATAAAGAGTGTTTGACAACAGAGAATGGGTAATGCCTTTTTAAGCATAATATTGTTCTTGGTTTGTTAAGCAAACTAAGGAATTCATAGTAAATATTCTTGCCATAAGATGAAAAGTAAAGAATCCAGGGATAAGCCTTTCAAAATAAACCATTTAATTTCGGACTTTTTTCAACTGTGCTTAGCCTTTTTACCTTTTGGGCTAGTAAAAAATAGCGCCTAATTTGCTTATCGAAAGATCAAAGTAGTTGGCTTTGACAATAGATTGGGTCACTTCACTTGACCCCAAAATAAATAAACAAAAAACAAATAGAAACGTGTCAACAATGGCTGCTTATTGTTTTTTTTTCATTTGCTGAAATTAGCTGGAAGTGAAATCGAAACCGAAAATTGAAATTGAAATTGCGCGAATTGACAAACAAAGCAAAACCAAAAGTCAACCTAGTTTTTGGGCGACGCGACGCGACGCAACAGACATCGACAACGAATGCAAAGCGAACACACATTTGATATTATGTGGGGATGCGGCGCTATTGGCGCCCTCTGTCGGATTATTGAATTTTCCAACATTTGACTGACACTTGGCGCCTGATGCGCCCCACTTACCTTGTGTGTATTAGTTGTTGATGTTTCTGCTGCTTTTGCTGTTGTTGCTATTGTTGCTGATAATGTTGCTGATTTCGATGCGGGCGTTGAGTTTACAAAATTCCAATCGCTTTTTACATAATTTACATGTATTTGAATAGCGCAGGCCGAGAATTATTCGCGTATGTACGTACATATATGTATAGCGCTATGTGAGCGTGTCTATGTGTGTGTGTGTTTGTGTGTGTAATAATGATACATGGGGCAACAACAACACAATAGGAATAGGACAGCGGCAACGGCAAACGGCAACCGCAACGATATATCGAAATGTATACCCGTTTATTTTGTTGTTTTTCGTTTTTCACGCGAGACCCAATTTTGCAAAAACTGTAACTGTAAATTTTAACCGAAAGCGCGCATCTCTGCCATATTATTATTGTGCTTTAATGCCGTTTTGGTCATTAATTAAACGTAACGATAGAGCATCACTTGACCCACTCACATTTATTACGCGATTGTTTATTCCATTTGGCACCTGCTGCAATTCGATGTGTGTGTGTGTGTGTGTGTGATTTCAATTCAAAGTGATTTAATTAATACGGATTTGGCGGCACAGCGCTCACGGACCAGCTGCCCGCTTATGCACTCGACACGCAACGAACAAATACTGAAGAAACAGGCAAACGGTTAAAGGAACAACGGCAAATTTTTCTTCTTTTTGCGTTCGTCTTTGAACCGACGATGCTGCGCGCTCTCGTTGCGCAGTAAACAGTGCTGCCCAGCGCGGCGAATTCGCTTGCGCGTGCCTATTCTTGTTGGCATGTGTGTGTGTGTGTGTGTGTGTGCGTGTGTGTATGTGTGCGTGCGTCCGAGGAATGCGATAAAAAACGAAGCGTTAGAATGAAATGAAAATGTAGCATAATTTATGACTGCATTGTCTTTTAAATAATTGCACGCACACATTAATACACACACACACACACACACATACTATATACTCACGGCATGAACGTAGAAACCAATGCAAATTGTTTTTATTTGAAATTTGTATGAATTTATGGCAACTTAACTGCTACGAACTCTCATCTTTATAAGGCAAATTCAAATATTTCATGTTGTTTTTTTGTATGCATTTATCATTTTTAATATAATTTTTATACCTTAATAGCTATGAAAATTACCCCTTGAATTCTCAAGAGTATATTCTTAAAGTTTTAAATTTTAGGCCCTAAGGAATTTGAATTATGGCCATTAAATAAATTAAAGTTTTTAAAATTTTATGTTTGAAAAGCAGGTTTAAGTACGTTTTTAAGATTTGTATATATTTATTGTAACTAGAATTTTGGCAAATATTACGTGGAACTTATTACAATCATTATTAAGATCGTTAGTGTGTAAGTGTATTAAATTGATATATTTTATACTTCATTTTAAGTGATTTGTATACTCTGGTTCCAGAGGTAAAAAAGAAGCTTGGCTTTATCTAAAGGCCTCAAACTTTGCAAATATCTTTTAACAAGCCCGGAAATGCCCTTCATATCTGAATCCTAAATAAATTAATAAAGTATTAGAATAACAATATCTTTTTAAAGAAGAATTCCTTACTGCTAAGAAGTCCAAGTTTTTCGCTTGCAATTATTAATTTATGAAAGCATCAAAATTTAAAGTAATTTAAACACTTTGTAAATAAGAATACACTAAAAGCATGGTTGAAAAAAATTAAAAATATAAGCCAAAAAATTAAAGAATACATTTTTTAAAAAAATTTGGATAATTCACTAGTTTTGCCCCAAGCCCCAACTTCTTTCTAACCTTTATCACTGACATTGTCACTGGTATCAGTGTATTGCGCAGTCGGTTATGCCCGACTGCAACGTTCTCACTTATACTTCACGACGCTGTAAACAATTTTGTCATATTTTGATGGATCACATAGAGTAACTGTGTCAAAGTTTGTCATGAACGTTAGATAGCTGAAAACTTAATGACGACGACGACGACGACGACGATGAGGCCTTCAACTATAATTCAACGTTGTGTAAATTGGAGCCGGAGGATGTGGGCAAGTCAACATCACTGGGTGGCACAAAAGTGCCCATGGTGTGAACGCCCTCATGCTTAGCGCTGAGTTTTAACATTTCGCATTTGAGTTTGTCGAGAATGGCATAGTTGGGTTGGTTAACAGCCGCCTTGCTTTGCAGCACGGTAATCTCCTGCTCCTCTAGTTTCTTTTCCTTAAACGTTTTGATCGAATTGTTGCCATAGAGACGCAACAGTGAGCCCCAAGTTTGTATATGCGGATGCAATATCTAGAAAGGAGATTTAAAAGTATTAAACAAATATCGAAAGTTTATCACATAAGCGGAGATACCTTAAAGACAGCTACAAATATTATTATATATTTCGAATATACTTTACGTAAGCTTTGGTCAAGAATATGGATATTGATTGATATAAAGCTGAACTCCTTGCATCTCACCTGCAAAATAGCCTGCGATGCCAGTTGTTTGCCTTCGCGCTTATTTTTGCAAACCACTTTAGCTGTATGCTTGCCCACGGTCATGGTGAATTCATTTTTGTTGTTAGCCGTACGATTTATCTCCTGGGTAATCTGTACATCGCTGCCATAGTTCCGCTGCAGGCATGTCAATAGAATGGCATTTGGCGATGGCTCCGTTGTCTTGTTACAGAACTCGGTGACACGCGGATCTTGAATGCGAATATCATCAAAAACCTACAAGTAACAATTGTCAGTTGAATGAGTTAAGCCAAAAAGTGAAATACACTTACGGACAGATCACTTTGCGTCTTCTTCACCGTTCCAGACTTCTGATCCTTGTTGTTGCCCGTTATTTTGTCCTTCACATCGGGAATGAGTATCTCCAAAGTTTCTCTTGCTGCCTCCGATTTAGCCTGCTTTTTGCTGGTGCCAAAGCCAGTGCCATACTTCAGATTGTTAACGGAAACCGTTGCCGAATAGGGCGTTGCAGCGTTTTGCAGCTCCTTGAACTCATACGTGGGCTGCGTCTTCAGTGCATGCTGCACATACTCATGTAATATGCAGACATAACTTTTGCCATTGGGGTTCATGATCCATTCTCCACGTCCACGTGGATTTGTTCCGCCGCCTGTACCGCTGGCAGCTAAAATGGGAAACTTGATGAGCTTGGTGCCATCGGGTAGCGTTGGTCGTTGTATGTTCTTGATGAGCTTGCGATTCTTGGTGAACCTGCGACGTGCATTCCAGCTGCGAAAACGGAGCACACGAATAACCTTGAACTTGAACAGTTTCTGGCAGTAAGTGTTTAGCTGATCGGGTGTCACCGACTCCTTTTGAGTGTTCTCCTTGACGGTCACGATTTTTGCAGCCGGAATTATCGACTTAAGTGTCTCAGCTGCGGGAGTGTCACTTGTACTTGGTTGAGCTTCAGACGCGTCTTTGTTCTCTTTGTTGTTCAGCTGCATTGGTTGTGGTGCTGCAGCATGCTTTATAGGACAAACTCCAGCGGGCATCGGTTCATCTGTACTCTCCGCTTGCTGCTTCATCTCTTCCGTTGCGGGTTGCTCTATAAGTCCAGATTCTTCATCCAGTGCGCGTCGATAGTTTAAACAGGGTATTGCGCCCAGAGGCACAGCATGTTTGCGTACACTGCCCGTGCCTAAGAAATAAGGTCGTGCCGCGCAACATACACGCGACTTGCGATGCAGAAATAGCGGCATGCCACTATTATGCGTTACCTGCACCCAGCCCTCTGGCAGAACCTCAAAATGATTGTGACGCTTCTCTGTAAGCGAAAAGATAACTATTTGAATATAATCTGATATGAAATGAATTTATAGTTCACTTACCTTCAAGCACAGTCTTGAAGCGCTGCTCGTATTTTGGTCGCTTTGACTCACGCAGATCGTCGGGCAACTTCTCATCCAGCAGTTGTTCAATTTCCTCGTCATCAAAATCAGATGAATTGTAGTCACCAGCCTCGCCATCGCCGTCATCATCGTCCGAGTAATGTTCGCCATTCACTTTTTCGCTGTTATCATCTGCGAAGCAAAGTTTAAGATAAGTTTAGCAAAACAAACCTACCATAAATAGTATTAACATAATCGGAATTTAGGGTAGCCCGTCCATAAGTTTTCACAGTGATCTTTTGAATATTATGTGATCAGTATACCTGAATTAAGCGACATGTGCTCGCTTAATTCCAGGCGAAGAATCGGTAGCATGCGCATCGTTAAATAAAGCAGCTCCACGGACGGGACAGACCAGGGATCATTTATCACAGAAGTTTTGTCATTAAATTGCAGCAAGCAAGCAGCTTGAAATTACTTAAGCAAATGCGCTTGGTAGCTATGACTACATCCACACAACCGCATACACAAGCTGTCAACTTAATTCTTTATCAGGTTTTATTTAGACAATGATAAGCTCTGGCAAGATCTTAAGATAAAAACTTGTATAGAAGCTGTTGTATTTTTTTTTATAGCTAACGCTATGTGCCGAAGAAGTCAACAAGAATAAATGTTACTTTTTAGTGCGTGTGTGCGGGTGGGTGTATATGAGTGCGTTAATCATCGCTTACTTGAGTCATCGTCCTCACTGGCAGTGGCTACCTCGTCGAGCACCTGAAACTGGCGCAGCTGCTGATCCATTGGCTCTGACGTAAGCTCGGCAGCACGTGTTTGTCGCATTTCCTTAATGGCGCTGAGGGAAAAGCCGGCCACCTTAAGCTCTTGCTCTTCAATATCCACATGTGGACGTTTGAGTGGCCGGGATCCAGCACCCCCATCCATAGATGGCGCTGCAGCTAGCAGATTTGACTCAGCCATTTAAGGTATGTATACTTTTATATGTTGAACTTTAAAACTTATGCTATTTGCTAATTGGTTTTACTTTGTATAGCTGTGTTTGGGTTCACCTGGCCAATAACCAATACTGAGAACATCCAACGATTTCGAATTGATTTTTCATTGGAAGTGCCACATTGGTTAAGCTAGAAAACCCAATCTTCGTTTCGCTTAATAACTCTTCTGCTGTTATACTACTACTAATTGTGTATCAAACGCACTTTAAACATTAATTAGAGCATGCATTTGCATAAACGCGATTTCTTAATCTTTTTGTTGTTGGTGTTGTTGTTGTTTATTGATGTTGCAACTGATGCCGGCAGCGCTTGGGTAACTGCTTTCGCAATGGTTACTATGTCAAACAAAATACCAAGGCAAAAGATGCTACACCTGCATCACTACGCGCCGTTATCAATTAATATTGTTTAATGGCATTATGAAAAAAAATATATATATGGTTAAATAACTTAATAACATAAAATTCTGCAACAAAGGCCACGCTCGGAAATTAAGTAAAAAAAAACAGCTGTATTTAGCTGCACCAGTGCTGCCATATCGCTTAAGCTTTACCGTCCTCGTGCTTTTTATTAAACCACTATCGATAGGTCGCTTACAAATCAAAATAAAAGCTTACCATTTTAATAAAAGAGTGATCTATATAAACTTAATTATTATATTTTTAGTTAAGCCATTTGGTCTCTTTTCATGTTTGTACTCTTAACCATCTATGCGCAGCCTAGGAACACTCTAAAATAATTTGTCACTATTTTTTATTAAATTGTTGAATGTTCAACTCTTTAAGTTTAGCAAGCTCATCCAAATCTCCGTAAGACAAAAGTCACTGTCATTTCAAAAGTTAGCGCGAGAAGTTTTCTTATTATAATTTCTTTACCTTTAGCTGCTTTAACTGAAATTTTAACAATTTAGTATTTAATATTCAAAATGTTGTAAACACCACAAATAAAAGGTTTAATTTTAAACTCAAAATTAAATTAACTTAGAAACTCTTTACGTTAAGGAAGAGGATTTATGAAAGCACATTTTCTATATCGATGTCCACATTGTTGGGTATTTCCGCGTAATTTTGGGCGTTTTGCTCGTGACCCTTGGATCGATAGTGGGCTGCCAAATGGGGGCGACGCATAAAAGACACTTTGCAAATTTCGCAGCTATAGGACCGTAACATTTGTAGTTTATCTTTTTGAAGACAAAATAACAGCAAAGTTTTATACTTACTGAAAACTACGAACGCCAGAATGGCTGAACATATGTCTCTTTAGCTTGTTGCTCACCGCAAAGGACTTTTCACATTTGGTGCACTTGTACGGCCGATAATTTGTGTGGCGACTGTTAAATAGACATGTTTGATATGCAAATACTTTACACTTCTTCAAGAAAGTGCGACTTACTTGCGCTCGTGCTGAATGCGTCCACTGTGATCGGCGAATGTTTGTTCACAATAGTGGCAGGAATAGGGCTTCTTGCATAGATGTGCCAACTCGTGACGCCGCAATAAGTGCGGCGTGTAGAACTTTAAGGGACACTGCTTACAGGAGAAACTTTTTACACCGCTGTGTCGCAGCAGATGCACCTTGAAGTTGCTAGGGCATGTAAAGTGCCTGCCGCACAGTTCACAGATGCAATCACGCTTGCGACGTTCACGTTTAAGCGTCACTATTTCATCTTCCGATAACTTGCTCCAGTTTATTCGGGGCGTGTTCCTCGAATCGATGGCAAAATTCACCGCTGCGTAGAGTTTGGATTGTGGTCTGCCAAGTTTGCGTTCCACATATTCGACTGGAGCAGCGTCCGACGAAGGCGATACTATTATTGGCTCATCGGTCTCAATGTTTGGCACGATCTCTTCGAATTTACCATTCACTGATAACTCATCAACGTCTTTCGGATGCTGTTCTAATGTGCTATATTCCAGTTCCGCCTCAGCATAATCATATTCAGGGTTTTCCTCATAGGTATTTGACAAATAAATTTCATCCTCGTTATTCACATCCAGATTAAGACTCTGCGTGTCCTCTAAATCAATTTGTTTAAGTGCATCATCAATGCTTTTGCTGTTTAAGAGCAGTTCCTGTGTCCTTATAACGCGCTCACGAAATACAATTGCTTCTCGTAACGCCACTTCGCATGGTCCACATATATGCATCGGAAATTCCAATTGCTCCAGTAACTGTTAACAATATATAAAAAGGGTGTTAACTCCTCAATTTAAAATTGAGTTAGTATTATTGGTTACAAAAAGTCCAGTTAAAGCCTCAATTTGGTGCAGCATAATGTGATCGGTCTGTTGGAAGAGATCATTGAGCTCCATACAAAAAATTATCTTGCCACAGGTTCGACAACGTGCCGACATTTTTAATACATATTAAAAAAGCAAGAAGTTATTTAAAATATTTATTTTCCTTAAAATTCGCGTCGTTAGCTGCGATCAGCTGTTTTATGTTTTCAGCAGCTCGCATATTGCAGAGGTTGCTATTGTGAATTTTACGGCTATCGATATACTTAGTATCGTTAAGACCTATGTATGCAGTTGCCTTTAAGATCATACTAATGAACAAATGTTTTTTTAATGCATTATGATCTTCACTTTTATCGTAGAATGTAATAAAAATCAGTTGACAAAACCACTCTTGTCTCATACAAATAATGTGTAGAAGTATGACGATACTAAGCTGTTGCTCACCGCTAAGTTCTCATCTCTAAAGGGGCGCCTTTTTAATAATTTTAGTGCTCATGCGACTGAATGAGCAAACCAAATTGATTGGCCAACGCGTCGTGCTGGTGCCATACGAGGTGCGGCATGTGCCCAAGTATCACGAATGGATGAGTAACGTCGAACTACGCAACCTAACTGCCTCGGATGAACTGACACTCAGTGAGGAGTACGCAATGCAACAGAGTTGGCGACAGGACAATGACAAGCTAACATTTATTGTCCTTTGCGCTGACACATATGCGAAGACCAACGACGAGATTGCTGCCATGGTGGGCGACACAAATCTCTTCCTGCGAAACGACGAGGAAAGCCCAAGCCAATATGTTGCCGAGGCGGAGATCATGATTGCAACGCTTGAAGCTCGTGGTAAAGGATTCGGCCGCGAGGCTATGCTTCTAATGCTCAAATATGCGCAACAACATCTTCCAGTGGCCAAATTCGAGGTGAAGATTGACATGGACAACGCAATATCGCTGCACCTGTTTGAGAGTTTTCAGTTTGTTGAGGTGTGTCGCGTGGAAGTTTTTCACGAGATTACCCTTGAAAGGTTCATAACAAATGAGTGGCTCTCTTGGCTAGATGCCCAGGTTCAACTAAAAGCTGAAATTTACGACAATGTCAATGACTAAATATAATAATGATTTAGGCCACGTTAAGATGTATTTAGTTTATGCTCTGTTTTTTACATTAATATTACAACTACTTTCTTTACTTGCCTTTGATATTTCATTCTGTTTTCTTGTGGCTGTAGTCGTTGTGTAATGCTGTATGTGGGTTTGTGTATGTTTGAGGTGTGGCAGAAGGAGTGGCATCAAATGATGTGCCACTGGTCAGTTATCAAATATATATTTATATATAAATATATATGTATGCGTTTATATAGATGCGTGTATGTGGATCTGTATCTGAATGTGGTACATAAAACTAATTGCTTAACGCTTTACAGATGATGTTTACATTTTTTATAAAAATCATTATTAAATAATTAAAGGCAAACATAATGATAATTGTAATTGCAAATCAAAGCTAAATATTTCATACTTTTTTCTGTTTGCACTTTGCTCTTTACTTAACAATAGCTGCTCAAAACTTTAAATCTTAATCTAACACTTAGACGTGGTGTGGTTTCTCCTTGATTCACTATTCTCATGCTTTTTGCGCTGCTATGAATAATAAATATGCTTTGTGTATTATGTGTATGTGAATAGCAGACTTCTGTTTAGGCAGCGGCTCCATCGATGGGCATAGCATGCAGCACCTCGTCAAGCAGCTGGAGTGCACGATGCAAATGCACCTCAATCCAACAGGGCGTCTCCTTAATCGATTGCCTCGGATAATCAGGTCCCCAGCCCTTAACAAAGCTCAGTCGCAGTATGCACAACCGACGCAGATCATCCACTCCAATGCCAGCGGCAGCTGTCATGCCTTTTATATATAAAATAATAAAATACATTAGCTGATGATTAACAAACTCATTAACTTTTTCTGTGTATGCACATACTTCTGCCACCGCCGCTCATTTGTTGATTGGAAACACCTGCCACGGCAGCTGCTTGCGCTGCAGCAGCAGCTTGTGCGTTGGTGGCCAGCGAATGCATCTGTTGATGACACTGACGCAAGTCAAACACCTGTCAAATCAAATGAGATGTTTAAGTTAAAAACGTAAAAGAATTTAAATGTTTTGTACTTTAATGCATGCGGCTGGATAAATTTTGTGCACTGCATCGCCCGGCGTTCGACCCGCCTCACGATCCAGATAGTAGCTTTGTACGAACACAGAGTTATCGCTAAGGCAGCGCAGCCAAACATCGCCCTCGCCACGCAAATCCAATTGAACGCCCTTGCCAATATGCAACCTGTTAGTAAAATAAGCGATATCAAAAATCATGATCTCTGTATCGATTAGTAAGTGCTTCACCTGGCGCGCTCGGACTGCTCAGTGCGATGGACATTGCTGAGGGCGCCCAGACAAAAACGATTGCCACCTGAGGGATCCACATAGCCATCGATAATAACATTTGGCTTGGCAGACGGCACTTTGAATGTCTCGCCCACCTGTGTGTCCAGCTCAAAGTAAGCAATGGAACACCAGTACTCCGGTGCCGGTTGCCGCGACAGCAAACGTGGCTGTTGTTGTTGCTGCTGCTGCTGTTGCGGCGCCTGTTGAGGCGAACCAAGGTCACTCGGCAACGTTGAATTCCCTGTGCACATGAATTGGGATAAATAAGACTGACCAGCATTTAAGATAACCTTTCACTTACAGTAGCTACCAGGCATTGAACGTGGATCTGGCGGCTGCATAGACTGTGTGTAGGTAAGTGTATTGGGTCCGGTCCAGGTGCCGCCAGTGCCACCGCCACCACCACCACTGGCGCCGCCACCACCACTAGCCTGACCAACGGCTCCACCTGCATTTGCCTGATTGCCAGCCGTCGCCTGTTGTTGTTGAGCAGATGTAGGTTGCGTCGAGCCATAGCTGCCAGCACCAGTGCCCTGGGCATTCGATTGCGGCACATACCCATTCTGTTGTTGTTGTTGAGCGTGTACTGTTGTTGGACCCGTGTTGTTGCCACCCGCATTGCCGCCAAACTTACTCACATCGTTGCCGACATTTTGCATTTGTGCGCTGGTGGGCGGCGCTCCATAGTATTGACCGCCAGTGCCAGCAGATCCAGTGGAATTGCTGGCAACGCTATTGGGTCCACCGCCGGGCGGTGGCTGCTGTTGCTGTTGTTGCTGCTGCATGGCTGCCAGCGTGGCGGCGTCTGTGGGTGAGCTGGTCTGGGCATGATGCACGCCATTGCCTTGGGCGTTCTGTGCTTGTGTGGGCGGGGGTGGCGGCGCCATAACTGGACCGGGGCCAGGATTCATGGCACCCATGCCCGGCATGCCATGAGGTACGGCTGTAATACAAAAAACATAAAGACACGTTCAAGTATAATAAATAACTTTATCAATGGTAGTAAAAAAAAAGAATCGCGTATATAAAAGAAAATCAACAAAAATGAAAGCTTACAAAGAGTGTGCGGCGCTGGCTGGGATTGGGATTGTGGTTGCTGCTGCTGTTGCGGCGCTGCCTGCTGTTGCTGTGCAGCCTGACTGAGCCGCGGCGGCAGCTGTGGCTGCTGCACCATCCACGAACTGCGCGGCACAGCGCCGTCTGTTGGCTCAATTTTTGGTATTGCCCGTCCGGCAGCAAACATTGCACTCATTTGATTCCCATCGGTGACTACAAAACCATACAAATGAAGCCGAAAACAAAAGGTAAACGTAAAAATTGATGCAACAAAAAATTATGAACAGCTTATCACTCATGCAAATAAAAGATCACCGAGCTAATCGAATTCTTCAAAAGAATTGACAAAGTTCAAGGAATAAATAATACTTGTCCATACCGTATTCACCGGGACCAGGACCCTGCGGCGGATAGCCATAGCCACCCGGGCCGACCATTTGCGTGGGATGATGCTGTATGGTGCCGATGTCGTTGCCATCGATGTCCATGCTGCCAACGAGTGAGCCAGCTGAGTATTCATCCTTTACAAGGCGACTGGGACCCGACTGCAAACTGAGACCGGACAGATCAATGCCGGGCGAGACGACGCGCTCGTAGTGGTAGGGATTCACGCACACCGAGTCGCATTTGAGATCGAACGCAAAGGCGCAGTACTTGACGTGCTTTAGCTCATTCTTGTGCAGATCGGGCCAGCGCCAGATGCGTGCATAGATAACATGCGGGAAGCCCTTGCGACCGGCGACCTGTAATCAAAAAATAAACGAAATTAACAATTGAAAATAATCAAACACGAATGATCGCCTATCGCAAATACCGGAAATGCCACAAAATAAATAAATAAACAAACATACAAAAATGTAAATACATAACTAGAACCCCCCCCCCCCCTCACACTAAATGATAAGGGCGAAACTGGCGCCTCACCTGCAGGCGGCCGTCAAGCGTGCGCTGAATGGTGACGCATTTGCTGGGATGGGCGCCGTTTGTAGTTATTGCCGTTATCAGCGAGTCCAATTCGTCACGTTTCTCCTTCAGCTTTTTAACGAGCGACTCGATGGCACGCTTGGCAAATCCCTCACTTTCCCCGCCCTGCCGATGGCACATCAGCGAGTGCACAATGCTCAAACAGGCATCCGCTGAGGTGGGCGCATTTGAGGGCGGTGGCGGCGGCATTTGTACCATATCCCGCACAATGACTAGGGAAAGGGAGAGTTGAAGATTAGTCAAGGTATAAGAACAGGACAAATAGCTTACGGTTGCCACCTGGTAAAAATATTTTATTGTAAGTTTAATGTTTTTTTTTATTGTTTTTTTTTTGTTTCAATAACGATCTAATTTCAAATTGCAGACAATAGAAAGGTACATTTACGCAATTTGGCAACCTTTAGCTTTAGTTAACTTACTATCCTGTTGCGCTATGGCACCGTACATATGGGCTGGCGGCCCAGTAGCCGCTCCGGCCATGCCAAAGTCCTGGGCAATGCCCAGACCACCGCGTGCATGGGCATCCACTTCGGCGTTGTTGGTGTCGCCGCCGTCACAAAATCCGTATCCAGCTGATGGCCACAAAGCGAAGCTGGCTCAAAAGCGTTGCACACAAGCAGCGCCAACTGAATTGCAGCAAACAAAGACAAGAAGCACGCGAATATGCGCACACAACAAACGGAAAGTCAGCGACCGTTTTTGTTGCGCTCCCACTCTACTGGCAACGCTGTTAAGCAGTTCTTGTTCTTGTTGCTGTCGTTGTTGTTGTTCTTACTTTACAACATTAAGTGCAAAAAGAGAGCGCCTTTGGGGGTGCTACGCACACATTGAAGATGTTTTGTGAACACAAACACACACAGACGCGCGCGCTGTTAAACTTGAACTCCCACAAAGCTGCCTGTAATTATGGCAACAGCGAGGCTTTTCTTTGCAGCAGGAGTTCTGCTTCTGCTCTTAATTCTCCTCCTCTTCTTTTTTTACTTATTCACACAAAACGTCCGGTAGCAGCAGCAAAACAGAATCTTGCACAAACACACATATAGAGTTGAGTTGTTATGACTGCGACTTTGTTTATTTGTAGTTGCTTATTTGTAGTTTTAATAATTGCAGTGTCTTAATTTTCGGCACCAATAATGCACTAAATAATTTTCCGCACATCCATAGCCAGTTTTCCACCCAATTTGCTTTTCTGTGCTTGTGCTCTTTCTAGAGATGTGAGATATTTGCAGTCGTAACTGCTATTTGTTACAAGTATTTAGTCACTAGAGCCAGTGATGTTTGAGGTTTGTAGAGATTTCTCTAAGGATTTGGAAACAATAATCAAAGATTTTTGGGTACAAATTAAAAGTGATGGAATAATTACACATTTTGTAAGTTATCATCACATCAAAAGAGACAAAATATTTTCAAGACTTTTTCATTGCTAGTAGTTTTTTTCTGCAGCCCTGGTACCTAATTAATCTTGTTCTTCTTCGTTTTTGGCCGCAACAAGACGGAAACATTTGCTTTTATTTACAATGAGCACGCCGGCTAAAAACAATGGCACTGGCTTAGAAGACGTGAATATACCGGGTCAGGCTTTTCTACGCGAGGCCCTCACCTCCTGCACTGATCCGCTAAAAGCTATCGAGAGTTTCCAGCTGGAAAATGGGGTCTTATTGCCATCACTGCGTCCAATGCTGCCGCTGTTGGATTTGCACGGCGTGCGTCGTCTAGACTTTCACACGTCACTGATGGAGGAGCTGCGCGACAAGCTTATCGCACATATTAATGAACTAGGCCAAAAAGATCCACGGGAGCGCGAGAAGAAACTAAAGGATCTGCTAGTTAAGAGTTTCCCAGTGGTGCGTGTGAAACACTTGCGACCCGTTGTGATGGCCATATTAAGGAATACGCAGCACATCGATGACAAGTATCTGCGCATTTTGGTGCGCGATCGCGAACTCTATGCGGACACGGACACCGAGGTGAAGCGCCAGATATGGCGCGATAATCAATCACTGTTTGGGGATGAGGTGTCACCGCTGCTATCGCAGTATATTCGAGAGAAGGAGCACATTCTGTTTGATCACACCAATCTGAATAATCTGTTCTTTCAGCCGACGCCAAAGGTGCGCAGGCAGGGCGAGGTTGTCCAAAAGCTGGCCAACATGATTGGAAACAGCGTCAAACTGTATGACATGGTGCTGCAGTTCCTCCGCACGCTGTTCTTACGCACACGCAATGTTCACTATTGTACTTTGCGGGCGGAGCTTCTAATGGCCCTGCATGATCTGGAGGTGCAGGAAATCATTTCGATTGATCCGTGCCACAAATTCACTTGGTGCTTGGATGCCTGTATCCGGGAGAAGAATGTAGACATAAAACGTTCGCGCGAATTGCAGGGTTTCCTGGACAACATCAAACGCGGCCAGGAGCAGGTGCTGGGCGATCTCTCAATGACTCTCTGCGATCCGTATGCCATCAACTTTCTGGCCACATCAGCCATCAAGATACTCCAGCATCTTATCAACAATGACAGCATTCCACGGGATAATCAGATATTAATCTTGCTTCTACGCATGTTGGCCCTGGGACTGAGCGCCTGGGTAATGATCGATTCGCAAGACTTTAAGGAGCCCAAAATGGATAGCCAGGTGGTGACCAAGTTTTTGCCAGCCCTCATGTCCCTCATGGTGGACGACCAGTGCCGTGGCTTACACGCCAAATTGCCGCCCGATGAGCGAGAGTCCGCTTTGACTGTCATCGAGCATTCAGGTCCGGCGCCGGACGCCGTGGAGGCCTACATACAGGAGAGCTCGGTATCCAGCATACTGGCCATGTACTATACGCTACACACGGCCCGCAACAAGGATCGTGTTGGGCTGTTGCGAGTGTTGGCTATTTTATCGGCCTGCAAGGGTGATCGCGCATACGAGGATCCTTTCCTGCACTCGCTAATTGCCCTGCTGATACCCATGAGCGAGGAGTTTGCCACAGAGGACTTTTGCACCACACTCTTCGATGAGTTCATATTCGCAGGATTGACCCGTGAAAATGTGACCTCTCGACACATGCTTAAGCTGTTGTGGTATGTTTACAATAAGTTGCCCGTTGGTCGTTTGGCAACTCTTATGAAGGCTATGCAACCGACAACGGCACATAATGAGCAAATTCACAAGCTATACGAGATGCTACAGGAGCGCATTGGATCCGCTGCAGTGCCAGAAATGCCCATCATTGACCAGCCACCGGCAGACTTTGATTCACCATTAAAAAGCGTTCCTACTCCCGGACCACATTACAGCTCTCAATAATCTCTTAATCAATTGTAAACGTAGTTTAAATTAAAACTAGTCGTGTCTTTGTTCTACATGCATAATTGTAGAATCCACAAATAATTATAACTAAACAAAAATATACTTTTATTAAGCTTTAACTGCAATATCCAAGGCATTTTTTAAGTCATCTATCAAATCGTCAGCATCCTCAAGACCCACTGACAAGCGGATTAGAGCATCTGTAATGCCCAAGGCTTGACGATCTTCGAAAGGAACCGAGGCATGTGTCATTATTGAGGGCAATTCAGCTAAGCTCTCATATCCACCAAGACTTTCAGCTAAAGTAAAAACTTTGAGAGCCTTTAAAAATGCCGTCGATTGTTTCAATCCACCTTTGATATAAAATGAGAAGACTCCACTGTAGCCATAGGTCTGTTTTAGAGCTAGTTCGTGCTGTGGATGCGAGGGCAACCCTGGATGCAATACTTTATCAACAAAGTCATGTGACTCCAAATACTTGGCAATACAAATTGCATTCTTTTGGTGTTGTTGCATGCGCAGCGATAAGGTCTTCAGACTGCGATTTACTTGATAACAATCAAATGGTGATGCAACGATACCCATTGAGTTTTGCAGGAATTTCAATCTATTGTAAAGATCATCGGAATTCATTGTTATGCCGCCCATGACAACATCTGTGTGGCCATTCATGTACTTCGTTAGGGAGTAACAAACCAAATCGGCACCCAATTCCAAGGGTCTTTGGAAATAGGAGGTCAAAAAGGTGTTATCCACGGCAACAATTATGTCGCCCATACTCCGACAGACTTGGACAATAGCTTGTATGTCCACAACTTTTAAAAGTGGATTTGTTGGGGATTCAATCCAAACGAGTTTTGTTTCTGGCTTAAATGCGGCACGAAAACCATCCAAGTTGGTGGGGTCCACAAAAGTAGCATTTATGCCAAACCGCGTTGCCACCTGACGAACCAAACGATTTGTGCCACCATAAACATCATCGCCTATAACTATATGATCGCCATTGCTGAGCATTGAGATCACAGCCGTTGTTGCTCCCAATCCAGATGAGAATGTTAAGCCATATTTGGCGTTGTCTAGCGCAGCCAAACACTGCTGTAGTACATTGCGTGTGGGATTGCCACCTCTGGAATAGACGTATCCACGATTCTTGCCAGGCTCATCCAGTTTAAAATTCGTGCTTAATGTTATAGGCGGTATAACACAGGCGCTGTTCCACTGATCTGGATCCTGGCCAGCATGTATGGCTTTTGTCGCGAAACCCTTTGGCTGTGGCTTGAAGCTCATTTTGCGACAATGATCAATTTGCAAATCAAATTGAATCTAATCTAATTGAAGCTATTTATAGTATATAAAATAGCATAAGTGCTGGTAAACGTTAAAACGGTAGAGGTTTTTATTGTTATAAAATGAGTAATTAATGAAACTTTTGATTTTCTAAACAAAATCATTTATAATAACGATAATTTAAAATAAATGTTATAAAATTCAAATCGCACTTTTGTGAGCCGCATTATACAGTTCATAGTTTTTTGAACAAGCTGGAGTCAGCTCTCAAAAATGTTCAGATGAACTAGCTCACTGAACTGCCAACCTGCCGGCCAACCCTGCTCCGGCTGAATTCATTTAGATATTTACATATATTTGGTCGTGTCGCAGTTAAAAAAAAAGAAGCCAAATACTGATAAAACGCAGAGGCATCCGGGTAAGTCTATTAAAAATGTGTTTTATTAATCCATTTCATTCACTTTAAACTGTTATTCAATACGAAAAACGACTTAATTGAAGTAAAATTAGCTGAGAAAGTTTATGGCCTGCGCCACGCGTTTCTTTTAATAAGAATGTGAATGCATGTACATACATATATGCGTGTGTGTGTGTGATGTGATGAAATCGTAAAATGAAGGTTATTGGTTATTTGACGATTTAAATTTTTTGAACATTTGATTCAAAAGTAAAAAGTTTACGTTTTTTTATGTGTTTTACTTCAACATTAAATTTGTAGAACGTATTTACAAAAGCATCTTGTTGCTGCAAATTTCTAGATTACACATACAGGTGTATGTTTATGTGTCAGCTGTGTGTGTGTGCGCCTGCTAGCTCATTCACTAAATCCCTTGGCAACAGATAATTTTTTTATACACTAATGTTTCACATTGCCATATAATGTTTCTGATCAAGAAAATAACTGAAATATTCGATATGAAATAAAATATGGGAAATTAAAAGATATACATATCTATATTATCTCTATATTTTACTATATGTTTAATTACATGATTGTGATATAAATTCTTACTTCGTATTTGAGTGAACTCAATTTTAAATATACACTTTTACCAAATTTCTCTGTTAAAAATTAATTTGAAAAGCCCGCCAAATAAATTTTTAACAAGTGGCAATATATTTAAAAATAGAAATACTCATTTTGGCACGCCTGCAGTATTTTAAATACCAAATGTGTCTAAGCAAAAGCGCTGCAATATTTTATTTCGTGAGTCAACATTCAAACAAGTGAGGCAACATTATATTCTGTTTTTAAGGAGTTTCGACTTTTTGGATATTTTGGAGCTCCTTCTTGCGCTTAGCCTTTTCCATTTTTTATAGGCTATAGGAAACAGAAGTACAATCTATTTCGAGTTAAAATACAACTTTTACTCTACTTTCTAATGGGGTGAAGTTTATTGCAAGCAGTGTAAAGAGTGAAGTTTTTAAGCAAGCAGAGTAAATCGAGTCAAAGAGAAAGAAGTATATTTCCCATTTCCATTCCGTTTCAACTGTTTGGTATATAAACTGCTCTCTGCTCTTTTTCAACGTCAGTTTACATTTGGAAGCAACAAAGCAAAGTACCGTTTAGACTGTAATAGGGAGTGTGCGCGAGTGTTTGTATGTGTGTGTGTTTGCATAAAATTTTTTATAATTTGAATCTAAATTTATTATATAGCACTTAATACAAGAACCAATGTGTATATAAAAATAATACAATAGCAAAGTCAAATATAGTAGGCTACGATGTGCAACTGATGAAAAAAACCTACCACTTTTAAACTAGTGCGTGGGAAAAATCGATCCACAAACTGTTTGCAAAGAAAAAGAAAATGTTGGCTTAAGCGAGAGACTCTGACATCAACAATAAGATAACTGTGATACATTTTGCAGTACAAATTAGTTAAAAACTTAGCATAGTCACTCGACACAACATCAACTGTTCACTTATTTTCAAGTGCAATAATAAGATTTTCGACAAGATTCTCAAGTAACTAATTCATCTCAACATTCCTGCGCAACATAAAAACAACAAAATGGCTGTTAAAATGTAAGCATATATCAATTTAAACAAAGAATTTTATTGCGTTTAAAAGGCCTTTACTTTGTTCATTATTCAGTTGCTTTACTTTTTAACTGTGTGTGTACACATTGGGACATACTTTAGTGTATGTGTATGTATGTATGCATGTACTTTGTGTATGCATTTGTTTGAATGCAAAAGCAGAAAAAAGAAACAATTTACGTGTTTGTTTCACCTCTCAATCCGTTTCCCAGCTGTTTGAGCATAAACACGTATAAGTGTGCGTGCGCGCATAAAAGCGTCCATCTGTATATGTGTGTGACGAGCAGTGAAGCTGCTATTCATAGGTTGATGGGGAGAGAAACTATGTATGCTGGTACCCCACTAGTACAGTTACACAAACAACTATGCCCATCAGTTGTTATGCTTTGGCAATTTGACTGCCCTAAATGAATCCTTTGTTTGTGTATTTGTTTAACCTGTTTTTTTTTTTATGTTTGCCTTCAATTGGTTTTTATAGCCCCTTTTTGTACTCGACGAACTGAGCGAGCTCCAATAATTATAACAGTGTTTCAATTCCAAAGCGTTTCGCTATCTCTCTCTCATGCACACATACACAAGCAGTGGGCAAACAAAGACTTTTGCATGTGTGCGTATTTTCATGTTCCCATTTGGATTTCGCTTTGTATTCTTTCACCAATCCTAAACTAAAAGTTAACAGTATGTGTGCGAGCTTGAAATTGCGTCAGCCAATTGAAAATGTATTTTAAAAGTTAACAAATGTACACATATTTACATGCTCCAAAGTTTTAGCCAGCCTTTAACTTGTTTTACAAAATTTGGTTAATGCACCGTAAATATTTTGGGTCTTTGCAAATCTTGATTGTGTCTGAATACTATGCTTCTTGTTGATTTTAGTGTCTCTGTCTTGATTTCACCTTCAGCGTAGTTTGTTTTCTGGGTCATATTTGTTGATTTAAATTTGTTGGTGTCGTCCAGCATATTAAGCGACAGTGCAAGCAACAAGCACATATAATCGCTTACATATTTCGTGTTTTATTTTGTTATATTTCAAAAACGTCCATTATAGCTTCCACTTATACACTAATTTATATGTATGTATGTATGTGTGTGTGTGTGTGTATGTTTTTTGTAGTGGGTGAAGTTGCTTTTCATACCCGTTTTATTTCTTTTCTGTTTATTACATCGTTTACTGAGGCTTGGCGCGCATTTTGTGTATGTTTTATTTTGTAGTTTCTCTACAGAATGATTAGTAGTTTCCTCGGGTCATGCGTATGCAAGTGTGCGTAACAGTTGTTAGAGAAAAAGAGTGTACGTATGAGAGAGTAGCCATCTTGATCAGCCTGTCAATCCATTTCACATTTGACGTCTCGCCAATTGAGATTTCACTTGTAGTGATGCACAGTTATGCACAGTCTACCTGTATCTTCGGTTACTAGTTGAAAATCAAAATATCCCATTACTGTCTTGCCAATTTCCGACAACTGTCGCGTCAACCTTAAGTGAAATTTGAGTCGCTGCCAAATAAAAAATAATGAACACTTTAGTTAGGGGAAAAAAGTTACTGGACAGCTGTTTGGCTTTTTTTTTTTTGCCCTGAGTGTTGCTTTTATTTACATACATATTCCACCACCATCAACCGCTGAGCGCAAACGAGCTCAATAAGCATTTTAAAAATTCGGACAGCGAAAGTTAATCTATTGTAATGCCTAGACCCCATCCAAAAAGTAATGAAAAGGGAACGTTTGCAACCTTCCTGGTAATCCGAGTTGCCACTGACAAAAATGGCCGTCAGCTCGTGCCAAGCTCAAACGACGTTGTCCACCCCTTTTTTTTTGTACAATATTTGATTTGATTTTGCTAGTGAAGGTGCGTCTCCTATTCAATTGAGAAGTGGTGCAGTGGACACATTCCAATACCAGGTTTCAAGTAGCAGCTGCTCTCTGCCCTGGCAGCTGCCGTGACATATCATCCCATTATTCAAAGTGGAACGGTGAAAACTGAGAGAAGAGAGAAAGAGATAAGATCGAACTTGTCGTTTATCTCAGTTTACGTCATGGAATGCTTTTACACAATAACTATTGATAAGAGAAAAGTCCATTCCAATGCACTCTCATAAGTCAGCATTTGCCATTTATTAAGTGCGGTAATATCAGTTATCTTATTTTCGTGTCCAGTGGGCGTATTGCCTGTCATAAAAATCAGATTACTAGCATTTACATAGATTGAAAACCTGTTTGTGCTCTTATCTCTTCTTTTTGTTTCTCCCAATCGGGTACAAAGTGCTGTCGATTTTTTGACAAATAGACGATTGTCTACACTTGTTTCCTTTATCAACAATTACCTCAAAATTTAAAGCCTCGTCTAAATGCCTCAATGCGATAATGAAAACTAATTTTAGTCATTTCGTCTTTTTTTTCTTTGTTCTGAGTAAGTTAAGTGCTCTATAATCGGGCGACAATTGAAATGCAAATCTATTTCAATTCTCTTTTCGTTTGTGCTATTTAAAAAAAAGAGTCCATTGACAGATAATCGAGACAGGCAATAGACAGGGCAGGGGCAAGTACGTAGATAGTGAACTGGTCACGACGGAACTGGGTGCGTGAATTACTGAACTAATGAAATCCAAAGTTCGTCACATGATTTTGGATCAACTTTTTAAACGCATTTAGACAGAGAAAGAAAAAAGATAATAGAATAATTGATAGAAACATGAGTACAATGCCCTCAATTCTATGCCAAACGGACGCTTCTGTCTGACTTTTTTTATTTGTTTACATAAACATACGATTTGTTTACATACTGTATGTGTAAACAGAAGAGTTTCGTCAAGTTCTTTCAAACAAAAAATTGATTGCTGTAAATTTTTCTAACAGTTCACAAATGTTTGTGTTTCTCCCAATAGAATCTAATAATATAACTTTCATCGCATGCCACAAGACAAAAGCAGCTGCTGATTTTGTGCGGCGCCTGCGCTGCTGTCCCAAAAAAACATTGTATACTTCCGCTTTTATTGCGTTTTGCACTGCCATCGATATTATATGTGTTTGTGTGCTTAAAGTGGGGTTGAAATACAATTTTTAGACGCTGCTGCCAACGTCTGTGTGGCTTCCTGAACACTGCAGAGTAGGGGTTGCTTGAACTGTTTGCCCTTAACAACACGTTGCACAATTTTGTTTGATAATTTCATCAAAGCTAATGTTATTATGTTAAGCTCAAGGGTTGTTGTTGCGCATATCCATAGGTGGTGGAATAGTGATATTGGCACAAGACACGAATCGAATCGAACCGTGTAGGCGTCAGCTCAAAGTCTGCTCTTAGCTCAAACTGCAACTATTTGCGTATGTGTGTGTGTACCTGTTTGGCGTCACGTTTGACTTGAGCGTCTGCGTGTGCAGCGTGACGCAAGGCAACGCAGAAATTTCCATGTTGCTGGCTGATGCAATTGTTGTTACTACTTCCAGACAGTTATTGAAGTCAGCGAGCGCTCCCTGTCGAAAGGTCTGCTGCTAGATCTGAACGGAGCTTCAAGTGCCTTGTCATTTGTTGACCTTCAGCGTTTTAAATACGCAGCTCCATCATCAATAAAGCGCTGATAAATGAATAAACCGTTCAACAGAGTACAAAGCAAAAGCTGAAAACAACAAAAGCAAACAAAAAACAAAATTTGCTTAATAACAAGCGCTATCTCCCTCTCATGCTGGTGTTACTTTTTTGGAGACTATGCCTATCCCTTTTGCACTTGCGCCTGTTCGTCTACTAATTAATTAGGGACACAAATAAATATAATGAATAATATTTTGCAAGCTTTTTAGCTTGCCTTTGGATTTGTTTTGCTTCCGTGCGTTTAGTCAAAGCAACAAAGAATTGACAAAGAGGAAGGCGGCACACTTCACTTTCATTTTTTAAACTTTGTGCAGCTGTAAGTAAATTCATTTTCTCTTTTATTTTTTCAATTATTTTGGTTGCTTTACATGCACAATTATTGTTTATGCTTTTAAACGGTAAACGCAAATACAAATATTTATGTATATGGAAGTAGTTCACACCTGAGCAGGCAGCCACGCCTCCCCAATTCGCCCATCTTTGCTTAACGCGCGTTTCGCTGTTAAAAAAAAAAAGAAGCAAAAAGTGAAAATTTTTTTACAAGCGCTCACGCGAATGTTGGCCAAGTTGTTTTTTCGCGCAGCGTACGCCAATAACAATAATAAAAGCAGCAGCAGCAGAAACAACAACAACAACTAGCCTAGGTACAGCTAGTGTATAAATAAATACATCTTTACACATATGTATGTTTCTACATTCCATATCACTGTGTATGTGTAAGTGTGTGTGTCTGTGTGTACGTGCTTTGCGTCAGCAGCGCGCGTAATATATTTGTTACCTAAAAACCAATAACAAAATCTACATACAATATTCGAGAAACGAACAAGTAAAATGTTCAATAAACTGTCAAATCATGTTGGAATATTCATAATAATATATACACATCTGAGTTTTGTTTATCTGCATTGCATTATATTATAAAATGTATTCAAGGCCTTGAAAGAAATCAATAGAACGATTGGCATGTGAAGAGTTCGTCTATTTAAAAGGCTACATTTGTTGGGAATTTACACCAACAATATTTAAAGAAATAAGAAAGAAATTCTTCTGTAAAAAACAAGCTTCAGTTTTCGCTGACATTGCAATGTTACGCTTTGTGAAGGTAGCGTAAAGTTAAACTTTAACCTGCGCGCTTGCGTTGCCTTTACTTTGGTGCTTTTGTCCGTTTTGTTTTGTTTTTTAAAGCTACGGTAATTAGCAGGGCTGGCTGTAGCCTCAGTGGATGCACTGTCATGCTCGGAAAAAAAATATCGAAAACTAGTTTGGTGGGTGGACGGCCTTGAATTCAAACACTTGGCAGCATCCAAAGTTTGTGGTTTCTTTGTGTTGCTTTATAAACGGAAGTCATAGGCATGATATGTTTGTTTTTCATATTTTGCATAAATGCGTCAGATATTATTGAGCCTCATCGCTTGGCTGATTCACGTTCATATATGTATATGTTTAGCAATATGATTAAGGTGCGGTCATTTTGGCGAAAGTTCATTTCGTTCTGAACGTAACACACTCATACATATTTGATTCACATTCAAAACCAGTTGAACTCTATTCGCACATAAAGAATTATTGCTCATTTTTGGATATTATTATTAGCTTGAAAACTTTAAGTCGATTTGTTTAGCCTTGTAAACAGGGTCTTAAGCTGGTCATGAAGCAGGTTAATGACAACTGTTGTTAAACATACTTGTTTAAAAGTCGGACGCGTCAGGGTTGAATGTTTACATTATATATGCCGTTCTTGTCTGCATTCAACTGCTATAAATAGCAAGCAATTCAAATTTTCTTACACTTTGTATACCCCGCTGCTTCTTACAATATATCATCTGTCAATTGCAGCGCATTGCTTTCTTTCACTGCTCATTTCATGCAGTTTCAAGTAGCTAGAGTTGGCCGCTGATTTTGAAATTGTTATGTTAGTTTTATGTCATTTATCAGCTAGCTCTTTTTAGGTTATAAAATGTTTTCTTTTTCCCCTCTTTCTCAAGATGGCAATAGCCCAGCTTTAGAGAAATCTTGCCCAGCCCTGGCGCCTTTGTTGCTTTGTGTTATCTCTCAACCCCAGCGTAGCCGATTTTGTATGCGTGTGTTTGTTTTGATTGTGTTTGTAAGACGAACACTGAATTGGAACAAAGATGGCGGCCAATGTGTTTACTCAAGTGCGAGTAGAATGAGCTTTTCGATTTTATATATTTTTCTTTTCTTGTTCTGTTTGTTCAATCGGAAATCGAATATTGGGAAGTCAATTTTGCCAAAAATTTTCAAACAATTTGTATGAGTTTGTCTAAAGTAGCCAGGCTATTTATGTGGTTTGCCTTGAAAGATCAACGATCAACGACAGCTGACCCCGCCCCGCCCCCCCATAAACCGTCCACAGCCTTCATGTCATGAATGTGATTTACATACAGCTGTAAACAATTTATGTGTTTCGGAGGTCAGCAGCAGCGCACTCAAGAAATACATAAAATGTATACCAATGTCAACTTGTGTGCATATTGCACGCAATAGTCACACTGTGCAGGTGTCATAACAATTAATTATACTCAACTCTCTCTCTCTGCTTTACTCAATATAAGTTCGTTCAACGTATTGCATACAGTTTAACAGGTTTTTTTTTTGGCAATTACTTCAGAAGAGAGCAACGCTCGATTAACAAAATAACAACAGAATTATAATATTGAAATTAACATACGATATCCTCTCATAATCTAACTTGACATTTAACACTCCATACAATTTTCAATATTATACGAAATATTTATACATTTTTCTACACATTTATTTAATTTATGTTTTTTAATAACAATTTTTTAATTTAATTGCGCAATTTTTGCAGCGCGTAAGTTTTATATATTTTAGCACAAAACTGTTTTCCACTCACTACGGGAAAATCCAAAACTCTGCAAGAGAAACCCAAAAAGCTCACCACTACGAGCAACTATTTACATACACTGTAAACAATTTCAGCGTCTTGCGTTTATTATCGTAACAAGCATTGAGCAAACACATAATAAACCACATTGACGTTCGAAATTGATATTTTTTATTCATTTTTTCCACTTGAAAAAAATAGACAAGACAATTTAAACAAAAGAACAGCGTACGTTTTGACTGACTGATAGACAAGCAATATACATACATATACATATTTGAATTGTCATCGTTATTGTCGTTAGTACACTGCAAATAATTGTCGTTATACATACATATATAATATATTGTGTTCAAAACATATATGTATACAAATCATTGTTGAGGGCGTTTTTGTTTGTTAACTGTTTGCAAATTGTTGAAAGAATTGCATTAAGGTTTTTGGGACTATTAACAAAGCACTAAACAAGCTGTTTATTTTTTTGCGACTTGTTTATTTTCTGGCTTTGGGCTCCTTGAACCGGTGTGTGCAGCACAAGTAGCAAACAGTTTGTTTTATTTTCGGTTGCATTTGCGCTACCAGTGGATTATAATTTAATATACTATTTGATAGTGATAGTCCCTGAAGCGCTGCATTTTCAGCTTTAATTTCGAGCTACAGATTGAGAGAGTACTTTTTTGTTTTGTATAAAAAGTGCACTCGCTGATATCTTAATAAAAAAATAAGTTGGCTTGAAATTAGTTTTGGGCTTTACTGAAAATAAAATCACATTTCAAACAAGTTGAATAAGGGACAAAGAAGTAATTTTACTTGGCCTATAAACGCAACGAGATTTTTCTTTTGCGTTTTCTATAACATAACGAAACCAAAATCCAAATCCCAAAAAAAACCTTGCCATATACAGGTACTAGGCCAGCCCTCACAATGTCTGTCCCTGTACGCTACTCTGCTGCCGCCGAATACGCCGCCGTTGTTGATAGTGGTTTGGATAATACTCTAACCCAAGAAGAGCAATACCACGAACAACAACAGCAACAGCTACAACAGCAGCTATATCAGCAACGCCAGCAGCAACAATTCCAACTCGAACAGCAGCAGCTGCAGCAGTATCATCAACAGCAGCAGCAGCAACAGCAATACGAACAGGAGCAGGAAGAAGAGGCGGCTCTATTGTATTGCCAATTGCAGCAGCAGCTAGAGGAAGAGCAACAGCAGCAGGCGGAGGCGGTGCGGCAGCAGCAGCAGCAGTTGATGCAGCAGAGGTCATCGATGTTGATGTCGTCGTCGTCGGTGATGTCAGGATTTGATTTGCCCATAAACAACGCCAACAACAACAACAATAATAGTATGGATGCAATTAGCATTAATGCTATCCTGGTCGATGATGAGCAACCATCAACATCGGCTCAGGCAGCGGCGGCTATAATGCGGGGCAAATTAGGTAATGGCATCGACGATGATCACAATGTAGCAGAGATGCCAACTGATTGGATGAGGATTGCGGACGAGGGTCGGTATGGGACACCGGGTGCTGCTGGCTTGGAATATCAAAAGTACGAACAACAACAATCAACACTGGAAACCGAATCTGGAGCTGGAGCAGCAACAGCCACAAACACTGCCACTGAGCCATCAGCACTGAAGAAACTGGAGGATCAACTACATGCCATGAGCTCTGATGAATTGTACGAGACCCTTAAGGAGTACGATGCACTACAGGATAAATATCATACCGTATTGCTGCTACCCAAAGAGTCGAGGGTAAGTTGAAGAAACTATTTATAAAAGATGAGCTAATTATAATGTTCCTCAATAGCGTGAGGTGACCGCTGGCGGACGTGATGGTTCAGCATATGTGTTGCGCTGTTTAAAGATGTGGTACGAACTGCCATCCGACGTGCTGTTCTCGGCCATGAGCCTGGTAGATCGCTTCTTGGATCGCATGGCCGTCAAGCCCAAGCATATGGCCTGCATGAGCGTTGCCTCATTCCATTTGGCCATCAAGCAGCTGGACTTGAAGCCCATACCTGCCGACGATTTGGTTACAATATCACAGGTATGTTTTCATTTCACACACACACAAAAGTACCAATTTTAATGGTTGTATTGTTCTTTATATTTGCAGTGTGGTTGTACCGCTGGCGATCTGGAACGCATGGCCGGTGTTATTGCCAACAAACTGGGCGTACAGATGGGTCATGCACCCATCACATCCGTTAGCTACCTGCGCATCTATTACGCACTCTTCCGCAATTTGGCGAAGGAGATTGGCGGTGATTTCTTCAAGTTCTTTCAGCATCTGATCAAGCTCGAGGAGCTGGAGAATCGTTTGGAGATCTTGTTGTGCGATGTCAAGACAACGGTGATTACGCCAGCGACATTGGCACTAGTGCTCATTTGCCTGCATCTGGATTTCCATATCAAGGAGTCGTACACACGCGGCAGTCCTGAGCTTAAACATGTCTTTGAGTACATACTCTTCCTGCAGCAATACATGAGGGTAAGCGTCAAAAAAACGAAGAAGAATTTCGTTAACAAATTCAGATTTAATGAACTGGTTTTTTGCTTTGCAGATTCCTGATCGTGTTTTCACCTGCGGTTTTAGCATTGTCTCGGGCATTCTGTCCCATTATAATGGACAGAATAAGGCACCCTACAAGCAGCGGCTTGTCTGGAAATTATCCAGTCGCACGCTGCGTGTTTTGCGCCCAATCAATCGCTTCTCATCCGATTTAGCCACCATTGAAGAGGGTATATCGAATGCCCTGGACGATGGCCTGCGATCAAGGTGAGTTAAACATGAAATAATCCTTGTGCAAAAAACATCTCAAACAGATAGCAAATATGTTGAGCTAAAATGCTGAATATGATTAATTTCTTTGTTCTTTGTTCCATAACAATTGAAACAAAGGCCTCAGAGTGTCCGTTATCTATTTTTAGCGTTATTTTGTCGAATCTTTGGACTAATTTGTATGTAGGCGAGTGTGTGTGTGTTTGTGTGTGTTCGTGTTGAGTTTGGCGTAAACAAGTTTCTAGAATTGACGCGATTTCATTATCACAACAACAACAAAATTGCTAGCGATCATCAACACAAAAGCAAACAACAAAAACTCGCATAGAAAATCATCAGACCTATTGGCTGGTTTTTTCTTTTTTTGTTTTTTCTGTTATTTTTTGCCTGCCTAATTCGAGGCATTTGCCAAAAAGTGGTCTGACATCAACTCACACATACAGCTAGGCACCCAGACATCTTTATATATATATATATATATATATAACGTATTTGTTTTGACAAATGCATATGTAGATATGTACATATATTACTATGACTTAAGTCATAACAAATTTGTTTTTATCGCTCTTCGTGTGCGTGTGGTGTTGCTGCTTTTTACGTTTTTCGATAACAAGCTTATCAGAGAAAAGCAACAGCCAGCCAGACCGCCCGTGATGAAAGCAAGGGGCAGGGTAGAAAGGCAAGGGTCATTTCAAGGCTAAAGCATCACTTTTTGGCTTCTTTCCATTATAATTTTCAAAGAAATTAGTCGAAATATCATTGCAAGACTTTTATACTTTCCCTAACTATATGCTCTATCAGTAAAAATGTTCAATTTGTTACGTGATTTGATTTTTGTACCACAATTAAAAAAAAGGCTTGTCAATGTTGATGACTTATTTAGATTAAAAAGTTGAAGGTTGTTTTCAACAACTTTAAGGCTTATATGAACTTGACATTGAGCTTTTACTGTTCTTGGCATGCATTGAACAATATTAACTAAATATATATATTCCTTATACTAAATATTTCCAATGATTTTTTGGCAAGGGTAATAAAATTTTTGTTGTGCTTTTTTATAGCCTTGTGTTATATTTGTATTTTTTTGTTATCTGTTGTTAAAATTAGAGTTCAATGCACCATTCGACTGTCGCACTGCGTCAATTATGATTTTGCACTTGTGCGAAGGTGTCGTGTGTGTGTGTGTGTGTGTATGTATGTATATATGTGTTAGCTAATATCAGCTGATCAAGTTGATAAATGCGACAGCCTTGAACTTAAAATTTATCATTCGCTTTGTTTGCAAAACAAATAATGACTTTTGTGATTAATTGCTTTCTTTTTAGAACCGAGAGTATTAGCTCTGAAGAGGAAGAGGACTGGCCAACTTCACCCATTATTCCAATTTTCGAACAATGTTAGTAGCACCCAGCAGCACGTAAGCAGTAAGCAGCATCCAAGCAAAACAGCAGCCCCCGAAACGTACAACAATTTGTGGGGCATGAATGAAGTAGCAGCAGCAGTAGCGGCAACCGGCAGGAATCATCTATATTCGCACACCGACACAAATTTGTGGCAAGCCGTTCCAGTTGGACAACACAAACATCAGACACATATCCCGTGACCCAATTCAAGAGGAGGAAAGGAGCTCACAACGATGCAACAATTTGAGCACAATTTGTGAGCGCGTGTGCAAAAATGGGTGTGCGTGTGTATATATTGCTAGAATGCATCATAATTCGTTTAGCATATGCATCATAATATATATTTATATATATGTTATTAACGCTGGTTCTACCATTTAAGAGAAACTATGAAAAATGCGAAGTCAGCCAGCGATTCGTTGCATTAGGCGACATTTTTCGATTTATTTGCGGCAAGACAAAAAATACGTTAAAAAAAAAAATACAAATGCTAAAGGAAAATCCCAAAAAAAAAAATATATAAATATATATTAATACCTAAAAAGAATGCTGCGGACCATCATACAAAAGATTGATGTCGTTCCGGACCATTTTTAAAATCGTTAAAAGGAAAAACGATTTGAGAATTGATATCGACCCAAGAACAAACCCAGGCGTACGGAATAGAACAGCAATTTTTTGTCAGCGTTAGCTTGCAATTAAAAAAAAAATCAAAAAACTTAAACAAATTAAAATGCAAAAAAAAACAAGTATCTCTACCCCCCCCCCAATATAAATTAGTTTAAATAATTTTTGTTCTCCATGTTTGTATTTTGTAAACTCTTTATAACTTAAACAACAAGTAGGACCCACGAGCGTTAGCAGAAAAACAAAACAAAAATATAACAACAAAAAAATCAACAAAAAATCTAAAAAAGTACAAAAATTAATTAATTGTAGACAGACTATTAAACTATAAGTTAAATGTTCAAAAGAAAAAAAAACAAACAAAACAACTCCCCATAAGAAAACCATTTAATTTATTCATCATTTTGGCCGCGCTCAGAGTTGATGAACCTATAACTAAGAATTCGTAACAATAACAGTAAAGAATTAATAACAAATATATAAACACAAAAAAACCCCCAATATGTAGTTGTGTGTAGTCGACAGATTTTTGCTTTATATATAACAAAAAAGAAAATTTCAAAACGCTAATTTTTTCAATCTAATGAATTTGTTATTATTTGTTTAACAATGATAAACATACCACCCACCACCCCCTGTGGTGTAATGTATTTAAAACAATGCAAATATAAAAACCGTGATCCATTTTATACACATATATGTCTGTATGTATATGTATATGTATGCATATAGTTTTTAAAGTATACATATACACACACATTTCAATTTCTTTTTTGTTATATTACTTAATGATTATTATTTATTAAAAACAACTTGTAAAAACAAAAAACAAAAATATTAAAACAAACAACCCCAAATTCATATGTTGTACTAAATAAACTATAGATATTATAATAAC